>BSDF01000008.1:21298515-22517890 GCA_027925045.1 Hypotaenidia okinawae | reverse complement strand
AAAGTAAAATTCCCTTTCAGTGTAGTCCAGCAACTAAGATTTCTTCCTCATGAAATTTGAATTGCTCATAGACAGTTGGTGTTTTCAGTCCTGCTGCCTTTATCTGCTCTAGTGGAAAAACAGGAGTTGCCCAAAAGATAAAATTAACTTAAGTATAATTGTAGAGGAAGTGTGGCAATTACTCAACATCCTTATGGAGTTAGAGCATGGCAATGCCTCTTCAGGATATGTGATGTAACTGAATAGTGTGGAAAAAGGGATCTTCAAATAGGATACAAATAACTTAGAATCGACGCAGTATTTGATATTCCTCTTGAAAAAAAAATATTAATCTTGGAAAAAAAGAGGCAGCAAATACAAAACTCTTGAGTACAGCCTTGAGATGTCTCTAATGGAAACCTATTTTTCCACCCAGCTAAAATTCCGGATTAAATTCAAATTGTAACTGTATATAAAAGAGCTTTGTAGAAACTGCCATCAGGCTAAAGATTGACTAGTTTATGATTGTTATTTCCACACCAAATAAATAATGTCAATTTAATGACAAGGCATGTATGAGAAAAGATCATCCATTGAGAAGGGCCATGAAGATGATTAGAGGGCTGGAGCACCTCCCCTACGAGGAGAGGCTGAGGGAGCTGGGCTTGTTCAGCCTGGACAAGAGAAGGCTGCGGGGGGACCTCATTGCAGCCTTCCAGTACCTGAAGGGAGCGTACAAACAGGAGGGGCAGGGTAGACAATGGCAGGACAAGGGGGAATGGATTAAAGCGAAAGGAAGGAAGGTTGAAATTGGATATTAGGGGAAATTTTTTACAGAGAGAGTGGTGAGGTGCTGGAACGGGCTGCCCGGAGAGGTGGTAGATGCCTCGTCCCTAAAGGTATTCAAGGCCAGGTTGGATGGGGCCCTGGGCAACCTTTTGTAGATCCAGGCATGGAGGTTGGTGTCCCTGCCTGTGGCAGGGGGTTGGAGCTCTATGATCCTTGGGGTCCCTTCCAACCCATACCATTCTATGATTCTATGATTGACTGGTCTCAGTATAAAAATACTGGAAGAATTAGATTTTTAAATATTTAAGTCAAAAGATAATGAGAAACTAATGTGACATTTCCTCTTGACTTCAATGAGTCCTGTCAAGTCTGTTCCCAGCTTTCCCATTTGTTGTTTCTTTGCTTATGTAAAGGACAGCATCCAACTGCATACCTTAACTGAAAATAAGAAAGCATATTGAAAATTATTAGCTTTACTCTGAGCTAATTACACAAAAGCATACACCTCCCTATGTGTGATGTTAATTTTTGATTATGGTGATGATAACTATAAAAAGATTTCACAGTGCTAACCATCTGTGTCCGTGTCTGACAGTGATCTGGCACACATGCAGTAAAGAGTTGTTTCCCTGGTTAGCTGAAACCAACTTTGGTTTTAATGATATATGTATTGAGTCCTTAATTTTCAACAATAAGGTACTCATTCTATTGTGTTTTATCTTTTATTTCTAACAGTGAAATCATTAACCTGTTACTTTGACTGACTGAAGGAGAACCCAGTCTTCAGCTGAGAATATACCAGTACAGCATGTGCGTGAGTCCTTACTGTTTACCTTTCTGTATATGGACAACAGGAAGCATAGAATATTAATGGACAACTGGACAGGCTGCTTTACAGTTATCTAATGTGCAGGTCAACTCCCCTTTAATTTGAATGTGCAATTAATCAGTAAATTTTTTCCTATGTATAATATTAAGTGATATTAAACTCTTCCGACGTTCAATACAGCTCATACACTGTGTAGTATGTTGACAATCAAAACAGGTGTTACTAAGCCTTGAAGAAGTCTCACCCAAATTTATAATTTGTATTAATTATATCTCTCCATTATTATAACCTTTCCTAATTCTTAGCTAATCGTGTTTAGTGTCAACAATGTTACTATTTGTCAGGCCCCTGTATCTATAATTACCCAGGTCATCTGATAGGAAAAAAGCACCAATTTTTTTTTTTCTTTCCCTGAGACATACATTGTCTATGAATATTACTATAATACAATTACTTCTTGCTGGCAAGCCTGAGTGAAGAATTGTCCTTTTTGATCAGTATATGGTGATTAATAATCTTTATGGAAGCCCTTACACTGGCAATTGTGTATATTAATATGATTTATTTTTCTATATTTTTTGTCTTTACATTAAAAAAACCCCACGTATTTGTCACATGCCTTCTTAAAGGTAACTCTCCCAACCATTGTTAAGATTATCTGAAGTATTGTTTCTTTTTTCTCATTATTTTTATTTATTATATCTTTTCTTGTGATTTTTATTCTTCTTGCTCAGTTTGTATTAATAGTGTATTAGTACCTTTAGGCTCTACCTAGTCTAAGAAATTCTATGACCTGTGCTATAAACTGACCTTGTAAAACAGCTATTAAACTTTATGCATTTTTCAGCTAACTTGATTGCCAGAAATACGTATTTTCTACTTACCACAGCTATGGCAAGAGTAGCTATTGGCCAGATTAACCTCTCCATCATTAAATAGATTGCTCTTTTTTAAATGTGCATTTGAATGATCTCTTCTGTGTTTGTGAGAGATGTGTTTATAATTCTGACTAATGCAAGTTACACTTTCATACTAGAAAATAATAAACAGGCCAAAATTGGAAGGAAACACTTACCGTGTTGCAGTGCTGTCTTCTTTTGTATGATCTATATGAAGGAGTATAGAGCAAAAGGTAAAGATTCAGTGTATTTTCATACCTGCATTTGACTTTTCAGTCTAGCGGTGGTTCCTACACAATTGTCTGTGCAAATTATTCTTCCTCTTCTCTTATATGGAATACAAAAAGCAAGCAAGAGTAAGGGTCATCTCAATATGTTTGCAAAGGATATTGCTTTTATGCTATATTAATTTTCCCACTTGGTTAAATCTTCACTTAACTGAAATAAAATGCATTATTGTGATGTTTTTTAGTTTTTAGTAGAGGAAGAAAAAATAGCATGTGTTAGTAATAGCAACCCACAAAACTCATTTTGGTTGGAAAGTTAAGCTCTGAGACTGATAGAAAATATAAATTCCTTTGTTCTCTATTCATATCAATTTTAAGTGTTTTCTCATAAGTTTTTCCTACAGAATCATTGCCATATTTCTAGGTTTGAGGCCAAAATGTTGAGGGGCAGTCATTCATCTGGAAGTTACTCAATTCCAAATGTATGTGTTTCTAGTTTTCATGTAATATATTTATATGCTACATATACTTTAAGATGTATTGTCTTAAGTGGCACGCAAGCAGTAAAGTCTTACATGGAACAAACAGAAAATACTTGCCTTGAAAGGCTGGAAATTAAAATTCTTATTAATCACTTGTTGCATGTTAAATGTTTTCTGAAGCAATTTCTGCTCACGGCAGAAGAGAAAGCCAACATTTGGTGTCCTTTTCTATTAAAATAAAATAATGTGTGTATTTCTCAGATCCTGTTTGTCATGCCTAGTATAAGATTGATTGACTCTGACATTGTTCTAACTTTTGAGATAAATTGTAGAGGAGCATAATGTGATGCTGCTTCATGTCACTGTCAGAAAAATTACCACAAGCCTTATGGGTTAGGATTCATTTGTTATTAGCTTTATTAACTTTAAGAACTTACGGAGGAGTTGTAAGTTTCAAAACAGCAACTTTAAAAAACAAAAGAAAAGGAGGAGTGGGGAACCTGCAGAATTATAGATGGGTAAGCTGAATTTCAGCAGCTAGAACAACAGCGAAACTCTGTAGTACTGGTGGCCCTAACAGGTAGACAGTGTGACAATCTGCAGGAGCTAGTATGGGTTTGTTGAGAACAAAGCATGTCACACCAGTTAAGTCTTAACTAGCATCTGCTGCTTTCCTTCTACCCACAAGACCTGTTATCCTGTCATAGAGCTCACCTAGCAAAGCTTTAAAATGCAGTCTCAAAGGAAGCTCGCTGGGAAGCTAGGGCATAAATGAAACTGCTAGTGAGAGGACACAAACTTGTACTTGGTCAGTGGTTCACATGATCTAGTTTCAAAGTAAAATGATGGATGTGATGCACCCGCGGTGCTTTGCTCTGAGCCTTTTAACTAGGTATTTTCATTCAGACATAGGATTTGCCCACTGACTGAGCAGGCAATACCAGCCTGTAAACATGTTGAAAGGTACATGTAGAATTCAGAGCGATGTTGACGAATCGTGCTGGAGGGCAAGAGCTCTGTGCAGGGGCCAAGGAAACGCACAGCTGGGGCATAGCAACTGCAGAGCCTGGCAGTCCTGCTGCCAACGCGTGGCAAGGTGCAGTGGGGCAGCACCGGCTGAGGGAACAGCAGAGTCCCCAACTGGAAGCGGTGAAGGCTGTGCCCCGCCACGAAAATAGAAATAGGAGATTACTATTTTTCAAACAGGTGACGTAATGCTTGCAGCCCACTGGGCCCTGGCTACGTGTTTTTCTCTGATTTTGTGCATGACGTTTAAAGAAAAGGTAGACTGACTGAAAAGCCAGTGGGATAGAAGAAGGCATCGATGGAGAGCTTGACCTGTGAGGGAAACGTACGTGGATGATGTGAATCCCGAAGAAACATAACCGAGGTGAGAAGTCTGGATGCGCTCGAGTAGATGGATGGCCGTCTGTCGCTGCAAAGGAGGCAGCAGCCTCCCTACTGCCCCCTCGTGAGCGCGCGCAGTAGTGGTGGCAAAAAATAGCTGCACAGAATGTTCGAGTTTGACGTCAGCTATAACGTCACAGCCGTGGGGGACCAAGTCAGACGCCGTATAATGCAAAAACGGTTGTCCCGGCGCCGAACCCGGGTTGCTCTGCCGTCCTGCGACTCGCCCGTTCTATTTCGCTTCCTCGTGCTGGCTGCTGTGTCGTGACGCAGGATCCGGGCTGCAAGGGACGGAAGCGGTCCCACCGCCCGCCCAAGCGTCACTCGGTCACGTGGTAACCAGGTACTACAGCTCCCAGTATGCAGTGCGCTTGGCGGGACGGAGCGTCATTGCGGCTTCCTGTGTGCCGTTGCGTCACCACCAGAATTTGAAAATCAATCCCATGGTGCCCCACGGGCTCCCGCTGATTGGCCGGGCCGGCTAGAGGTGCGTGATTCAAAGTCGGCGGCGGAGCGCGCGCCTCTGGTCAGCGCGCGGCGGTGGCTGCGGCGAGGGGCGGGCTCCAGTTCTGGGTGCCCCGGAGCAGCACCGTCAGCTTTTTGCTCCTCTCCCCTGGCAGGTTTCGCGCCGTAAGCCTCCCCATGGCTTCCTTCAGCGTCCAGGGCGGAGGTGGTCCTAAGAAGGAGGAGAAGGGCAAGAACATCCAGGTGGTGGTGCGGTGCAGGTAGGCGCGGCGGCCCTCTCCCTGCCCCCTTCCACCCCGGGCGAGCTTTGGAGGTCGGCCCGCAGCCGGGGCCCGCGGGGAGCCGGTGAGGCCCCTCGTATGTCCCGCCGGGATTTCGTTCTGAAACCTTTGCTGCGCTGTTCCTTGGACAGACCGGTGTGGCTGGCGGGCCCAGGCCGCCGGCGTGTGACGGCGCTGACGGGGCGCCGCGCGACCTGAGGCTCTGCTCGGTGGCTCTCGGTAAAGAGAACTGCATGATGTCTTTCCGAGCGTGTCGTTATTACGGAGTCCGCCTTTCCGAGTTAACAGCGCTTGAACTGAGGTTTAAAACGCCAGTCCGAGGTGTTAACTGTGTAAGCTGTGTGGCGGACCCCTGTAGCTACTAAGGATAAACTGGATTTCCGCTAAATTACCGCTGCTATGACTAATCTCTTGTAGCTTAAAAACGTAAAGGCGGCAAGCTCCTAACGATTCAGCGCGCGCCTGGGATGAAACGATGTAGGAAGGTTAGGAAAAACTGCATGAGGGTGAGAGTTGGTATGACTGATACTGAAGGGAAAAAACCCTGAACTGTATTTCTGTCTTCTGTGAGTTTCTGTGGGAAGCTGCTGTGATTCAACAGCTACTAAAACTTTTGCTACACCCATTTATCAGGCTTTCCTATAATTTCAGCGATGCCAAGTCTCCAAATTTGGACAAAAAGCTACTGGGGGCAACTTTTCATGTAATAATGGCTAACTACCATGGTTGATGAAATTAATTTAGGTTTTGGTATGATATGGCAAATTTAATGTACCACAAAATTAGATTCTATGATTCTGAGGTGACTTTAAAGGCTTACTCACTGATACTGAATCTTAAATGTTCTTAAAGTGTTGCTTGTTAGAACTGTAACGCTGCTAATGCTTTTATGAATAGTGTGCAAAAATGCCCTTGGAAGGTTTTTTGATCCAGAACTCCTTATATGTTGTCTTTAATGTTAATACCTTTTGCTTTCATTGTGTCCTTATGCTTGGAAGTTCTACTGGTATAGATGCACAATGGGAGTTGAAAGTGCTTTTCTCTGATTTTTTGCGACATAACTAAAAAGTTGCAGAAACAAATGTTAAGGGATTGGTGAAAGCGTTGATGTTAATCCAGGTTACTGCAAAAGAAGAATGACTTTTTTGAAGCAGCTGAGTTTGAAATACTGTCAGGAGAAATCCCTTTCTTTTTCATCCGATTACTCTCAATTGTTCTTGAATTGCCTCACTAAGTATCAGTGTCTATTTTAATTACATATAATGCTCAATATGACAGCCGTATCAGAATTGTCTGTGGTGTAGTGTTTTGCTTTTATTGCAACACAGACTGTCCTATATCAAGATTTAGTCTCTAATCCCTAAACATTTACTGTCTTGCTCTTGCCTCTTGTATAGCTTTTCTTCCTTAAGAGAACTTCAGTGTGTTTGAGTGAAATGTTCCTTCCACCTTTCCTTTTTATCTGTGTTGGGCTCTACTTACTACAGACAGGTTGATAGATACTGTAGCATTCTTTCCAAAGCCTAGTGTGTCAGAGCTTATCGGAAACCTTTCAAGCAATGCATTTGCTGTGCCTTGGTAGAACATGAGTTTGCAAACTCATAATGCCTGTATTGGGGTTGTTAATATGCTTCATACTGAAGGTGGTGAACTTGTGCCACTGTGACATACCAGGTTGCTGCTTGTCTGGTGGCACATGGTGGTGATCTGCACATATGCTCCAGCCTAGTTGGATTGTTCCTCTATTCTCACAGTTATGGGATATCATACCATAAGGCTCCTGTATTCAACTGTTCAATCTTACATTAATGCAGAGCTGAGTATATTGTTCAACCTCCTACTATTTTAAGAGTCACAAAACTGAATCTGTACCGTTGCTGTGAACCAAATTTTTGGTGATCACCTGTTGTCTTTCACCAAGGTGTCTAGTGGTCTGTGTAGAATCTAACACTTCAGCCTCAGTGCTATATTGAGGAGGAAACGTTAGCCACAGGAGTCAGGAAGCTCAAAATGCCATGCACTTGTGGGTTTCTTGGTTGGGTGTTGGTTTGGGTTTTTTTACATTATAATGTAAAGATACATAATTTGATGTGACTCCACAGTCAAAGTATTTGTTTGCTAATGTTGTAGAAGTCCTATCTTCAGGTTGACTTCTCAGGTCGCTTATGCAGGTAGCATAGACATTCAGTGCAGTAGCACTACTAAGCAAGTAAGAAAATAGGATTTCATCCTTTTAGTTTTCAACGCATGGTCATGCTTTTTGTGAAAAATTGTTGCAAGCACCCTTCAAAGAAAATTGTGCAGACCAGGTTTAAATTAACTTAGTGATGAAACAAAATGATACCATCAAATTTCAAAACTTCTATTAAACTTAACGTAAAGTTCAGAGTAAAAAAAGTATGGCCTTTTTTCCCCCTAAGTTCCTTTCATCTGTCTTGTGAATTGTAAATAAAATTTCATAAAATCTACAAAAATGCATCAGTGTTATAAATGTTCTGGCGTTGCTATTACTGTTCTGCTGTTTGTAGGGCCTGTTAGGTTTTGTGGTGCTTTAAAATGTTGTCATCAGTGCTCAGTGGAGGCTTCATTGCTTGTGTAAATAAAAATAAAGCTTTATTAGCTTGTTTCACTATTGCCTTAACTTTCATGTTTAAGTTGTTCTTGAAGGCTTTTGCTTATGCATCTATGTGGTATGCTTAATTTTTCCACCCTCCTGCAATTGAACAGCATTTTCCATCTCAAGCTAGCTGTATGTATGCCTGAATGATCTTAAAATAAGTGTTTATGGACTTAAATATGTATGTAAGCTAACTAAAAGCTATAGGTACTTGAATTGTCCCACAGTGGGTAGAGGGAGAAACAAGGTCTGGAAACTGTGAAATTGAGGCAGTTTCTCCTTAATTATTAAACAACTTAAAAGCTTTATGTTCCTTTTACCCAATTATGCTATTCTGGACCCTTGAACTGAGTGATATTACTGCTTTGTCAGTTAATATTCTTGCTAGCAATGATATCAACCTGATATCTGAACTCCTGTCTTTTTAGGCCTTTTAACGCCTCAGAACGTAAAGCAAGCTCCTATGCTGTTGTAGACTGTGATCAAGCAAGGAAGGAAGTTAGTGTCCGCACTGGAGGAGTGACAGATAAGACATCAAGAAAGACTTACACGTTTGATATGGTAACTGCTTGTCAAGTTGGGACTACTAGAAACGAGCTAGGGCATTTTTCTAATGTGGTCCGATCGCTGTGTGATGCTATGTATTTCTGCATAGATAAGTGGGATGTGTGTCTTTGTCTTACCAGGTCTTTGGGGCTCAGGCAAAGCAAATCGATGTATACCGGAGTGTTGTGTGTCCCATTTTGGATGAAGTTATTATGGGCTACAACTGTACAGTGTTTGCGTAAGTAACCTAGTAACTATTGGCGGGAAGTTTTACTTGATTTTTAGTTTCTTGTTAATATTTTAATTTTTTATTCTCAGTTACGGCCAGACTGGCACTGGTAAGACCTTCACGATGGAAGGGGAGCGGTCACCCAATGAGGAATATACTTGGGAGGAGGTATATTTTCACTCCCTGAGATTTCTCTTATCTATACTGTAGCTCTAAGTTAAGAGGTTGTAGAAGGTTGAAGCTGATGCCTTTCAAATCCTGAAACTGACTTTCCTTAAATGTTTGTAAATTAACAAATTATTTATATGAAAATTAAAACGTTACATCTTTAATGCATGTGTACAAGTCTTGGCAGCTTTTGTAAGGACGATGATCTTTGTCCAAGGTATGCTTCCTTATATCAAATCAGGCTACGTCCCTGAAGTTCCACACCTCAACTGCGTATCTTTCAGTACATTTATATATCAAATACTTTCATTTATAGGATCCACTAGCAGGTATAATACCCCGTACGTTGCATCAAATTTTTGAAAAACTCACGGAGAATGGTACCGAATTTTCAGTGAAAGTCTCCCTTTTGGAAATCTATAATGAGGAGCTTTTTGATCTTCTGAATCCTACTCCTGATGTTGGGGAGAGACTGCAGATGTTTGATGACCCTCGAAACAAGGTTAGAGCTGTCTTCCAAATTTTTTTATCTTAAAGGTTTCAGGATTATTGCAAGATGTAGAGTAAGCATGCATTATTTTCTGACAGAGGGGTGTAATTATTAAAGGCTTGGAAGAAATAACTGTCCACAACAAAAATGAAGTCTACCAAATACTGGAGAGGGGTGCAGCAAAAAGAACTACTGCAGCTACTTACATGAATGCATATTCCAGGTACAAATTTTCCCCATTTAAGAAACTTTGTTTTATTAAGCAGGATCTTACTGAAGGAGTAAAAAATACTGAAGCTAGTGCAAATGTAGCATAATGTTGAGATTGTGTATTGCAGTTCAGATTGCTAAACATGGCTTAGACGCCATAGTTAAAACTTCCTTATCACGTCCTGTGGTGTAGTTCTGATAGTTGCATTAAGGGGCATTATAAAGTCTGAATTATTTTCATCTTAAAAATGGGCAATTAGTCTCTACATGATTTTTTACAAAAGCTCCTGCTCTATATTAACATGCTTAGTTATGAATATGTCCCTTGTTAATAAGCAGTGTGTAATTGGAACAGTAGCGCTGATGTTCCACCTAACTCTGGGAGATAAGTAGCAAAATGTTCTTAATCTGACATGTAGAATATTGACATTTAATTATAACTCAATGTTAAGAAGTTGATCTTTTTTAAAACTTTCTATGCCAGTGGTAACAAAAGACAGAGGTCTGACAGATATATAAATGAAATACATTGTAGGTACTAGCATGAGATAAATATTCTCTGCAGTAGATATTGTACATCTTCAAAAAGAAGGCTTTGGAAGACATTTGGCTGATATACCTGTATTAGAGAGGTGGGTTGTCTTTGTTCTAGCTGTTACAAGTAGCTGAGGGGTTTTTTTTGCCAGTCCTATTTACCAAATAAAAAGAGTCTTAAGTATCCCTCCCATTCCTCACCAGCAGTAGAAAATGGTATATTAGGATTTGTTACTGAAGTTGGAATTTCAAAACACTGCTAGGATCTGGTTTTTACAGGTCAACACAAGACCCTGTTTTCAAATCCCAGCTTATGAAAACTTGCAGACTGGATTGTGGGAATCAGGAAAAGCTAGAGGGGTGCCTTTGGCAATGCAGACTTCTTCCTATAGTTGCAGCTCATAGTCAGAATCCAATAGAGACACCTTGTTCAAAAATAAATTGTTTATTACCAATTTCTCATTTTTTAACTGCAGATGTAATATATGTGTTGCTGAACAAGTAATCATTCAATGTTGTAATAAACAACAAAGGAACACCTTGTCCACATCATATTTTAAACTAAATATAACACTGAGCACATCTCTGTACTGGTACAATGGAATAGGTATTTGGCTACTGCAGATTTTAAGACAACTAATTTAATCTGAAATTACAGAGAATTTTGATAATTCATTCTGCACAAACTGTTGGTTTATGCGTGGTCAAACTGGTGTAACTGGATGGCTATGTTTTCTATACATGTCAGATTCCTACTGTAAAATCATGTTGAAGAAATAAGCTCAAGCTAAAATCACCATAAGATGTACTACTGAGAGACCTGAACAGACTGGACCGATGGGCTGAGACCAATGGGATGAGGTTTAACAAGGCCAAGTGTAGAGTGCTGCACATGGGACATAACAACCCCATGCAGCGCTACAGACTGGCTGGATTGCTGTCAGGCAGAGAAGGACCTGGGGCTGTTGGTTGACTGCTGACTGAATATGAGTCAGCAGTGTGGCCAGGAAAGCCAATGGTATCCTGGCTTGTATCAAAAATAATGTGGCCAGTAGATCTAGGAAGGTGATTGTGCCCCTGTACTCGGCATTGGTGAGGCTGCACCTCGAGTACTGTGTCCAGTTCTGGCCTCCTCACCACAAAGAAGGACATTATGGTCCTTGAATGTGTCCTGAGAAGGCTGCCCAGGGACGTGGTTGAGTAACCTTCCCTGGATGTGTTTAAAAAAAGGGGTAGATGAGGTACTTAGGGATATGGTTTAGCATAGGACAGGAACTGTTGGACTTAATGATCTTAAAGGTCTTTTCCAACCTTGTGATACTGTTTTGAATGAAAACTGAATTGAATTTCTAAATTTTTAATACTGAATTAAGCTATTTGCTGTTTTTTTTCTTAGCCGGAATAAATTTCCCTAATTTTCTTGATCTCTCACTCAGTGAAACTGCAAGGAAAATAAATAAAAATCTATAAGCCAGTTCTGTTGATGTGTTCTAAGTTGAGAACACAAATGTAAACAAGTTTCTCTCGGTTTTGCTTGAAATAAGTTTTACCAGGTTTGAATGTGACAAACATCATCCACGTGCCTCATTGCTGGTTTTAACTACTCTGTTCACATGCAGACACACAAATATACTTGGTAAAATAACTTTCAATGTACTGAAAATGTCAAAGTCTCAGTTAATGGTCCAAACGTATTCCCTAAAAAGAGTACAGATACCTAACTTGCCACAGTATCATATATCACTTGGCTTCAATTTGATGTCTGTTTGCATTTTTGTAGTCGTTCCCACTCTGTGTTTTCAATTACCATCCATATGAAAGAAACTACAATAGACGGAGAAGAACTTGTTAAAATTGGGAAGCTAAACTTGGTAAGTATTTGAACTAACAGTCGTTAATGATATTCTTAAACTAATAAATTAGAATAATCTAACCTCATAATCTCAAGAATCTATGGTTGGTGGTTTTTTCCCCAATAAAGCGGGGGTGTGGAAATGGCTGTTTTTCTTAAAGTGATATGAACTATATGTGCTGCTCTGGGAAATGTTGGTCCCAACTGTCACCCCCGTATCTCCTGAACAACTTGTAAGCTAATTCACATGTGGGGTGTTCTGCAGCACTATGGAGCGAGCATTCTTCAGGGTGACTGAAGCCAGAAGCATGTCCTTCCTCTTGTCTTTCAGGTTGATCTTGCAGGAAGTGAAAACATTGGTCGATCTGGGGCAGTTGATAAAAGAGCTCGTGAAGCTGGAAATATCAACCAGTCTCTCCTGACGCTCGGAAGAGTTATTACGGCTCTAGTAGAAAGAGCCCCGCATATTCCATACAGGGAATCAAAACTCACAAGAATCCTTCAAGACTCTCTTGGAGGGCGAACAAAAACATCAATAATTGCCACAGTTTCTCCTGCATCTATAAATCTTGAGGTAAACTCAAGTCTGAAAATTTATTCTTAAAATAGATTTTTACTACTGATACAAAAGTATGAGTTAACTCCTCAGCTTGACCTAGTGTTACATCTGTCACAGGAAACATTGAGTACACTGGAATATGCCCACAGAGCAAAGAACATAATGAACAAGCCTGAAGTTAATCAGAAGCTAACAAAAAAAGCTCTTATTAAGGTAAGCTAGACATATCTTCTTTTCTAAAGGTGATTTTAATGATGCTTTCAAACTAAGCTGCTCTACTGATACAACATTAGTTGCTGTGCAGATACTGAAACTGCTGAAGCTGGATAGAGAGGGCTATTGCTACTAGCTATGACTGTGTATGACCTTTTTAAAAGTTAGTGGAGAGCCACTAAATTATACTGGATATATTTTCTGGTCTTGCTGTATTGGCCTTTTCATTCCCTAGAAAGTGCCTGAATTAACTTGACAGTATAAAGAGCCAATATCTTTAAAGTAACTGTCCACTGCTAAAAGAAACTATGGTTCCCATTATAAGGTGTTATATGCAACCAAGTATGATTTAAATGGGAGGTTTCCATGCTCTATCCATATTAAACAGTGCTATATTCAGCTTACTTGGAACAGAAGTGCTTTGCTCCTGAGCTTATGCAAAGCTTGCTTAGAGCACTGTCTTTGTGGAGTATCTCTTAAGCTAAATCATGAAAGCAAAGTAGGAATTTTTTAGGATTATATGTGATTGACTTGTTTCTTTATGCAGGAATATACTGAAGAGATTGAGCGTCTTAAGCGAGACCTTGCGGCTGCACGAGAGAAAAATGGAGTCTACATTTCTCTTGAAAATTACGAGTATGTCTTCAGAATATCTATAAAATGATTAACAGTAAATCTCAGATTCTGGTACCTATCCTTATGCAGAAATGCTTTCAGATCTACTATCACACCAGAAAATTGAAGTTAGTAAGGAGAACTTACCTGACTGATCAACTTGCTCTTCATTGATTATTGCGCAGATAGGAGCCTACCTAAAGAGTAGGCTTATCCTGGCTTTATTTATGTATGGAACTTACCATAAGCACACACAGGATGCAGATTTATACCATGTAGCATTTCTTTCAGTGGAAGATCTTATAGGAAAGCAATCTTGATGTAGTTTACTTCGCTTTGTAGGAATACTAGTTTACACAGGAAGCTTACAATGGAGAGTTGTCTTCAATTGTTTCTGCATTAAATGAATATTAGCTGCTTCTCCTACAGAACCTAGCAATACCTTTTTATTACTAAATATGTGATATAAAAAGCAGTAGCTAATCTTGAAATCAGCTCTTACTTGACTAATTTGTTTGCTTTAATCTTTGCTTGAGAGCCCTGAATGGAAAGCTGACGGTTCAGGAAGAACAAATTGCTGAGTATGTTGACAAAATCAATGTCATGGAGGAAGAAGTGAAAAGAGTAAGTGACATTTCTGAACTGTGGCTTAAAACTACCAAAAAAGAAAAGAAATATTTGGGTAAGGAGGAAAAAAGTTTGAGCAAAGAACAGTCTGAAGACTTTTTGAAGTTCCTTAATTAGTCAAGAGTGGAAGCTTCTTTAATCCTTGAAGCTAGGAGGTTCATATGTCATATATGAAGTTTCAGGATGCAGTATTTATTTTTGAAAGCTATTTTAATGTCTACTACTTTATCTTTAATTTGCTTTGCTGTGTTTTTTTCAGCAAAAATCTGCTTGTGAAATAACTAAATTCAGTTGACAGATAAGTGTTTTGGGAGCAAAGAATGAGAGGAGAGAAGAAAGGGAGTAAGATCCCATTAATGAATTATATTATATATTGTCCTCTTTAAAATAAATACATCTTAATTTGCTGGAATGTGTAACTAATCCGTGTGATCAGCTTTATTGGCTTCTTTATTCTATCTGCTTAAGTTTGTTTAGTGAGACTTTTTTTTTCTTGTGCTGTAACAGTTGCTTGGTCTTGTGGTTTGAGTGGGGTAGCAAGGGATTATTACAGTGAAAATGGTGTTGGTTTGTGATATTTTTTTTTCAGTAAATATAGAGACTATCCAAATCTGTAGTCTAGTTGTAAGGCCTCTGAGCCTTACGGCTGAACCAAATTGGTGGATGACACCTTGCCTTCTATTGTTGTTGGTGTAATTTGAGAGGTGTACTGTTGAACTTAGAAAAAGCAGGGCTAACCTATTGATGTTTGTCTTCCACTTTAGATCACTGAACTATTCACAGTTAGTAAAAATGAACTTGAACAGTGCAAAACAGATCTGCAAATGAAGGAGAGGGAACTGGAAGAAACACAGAAAGATCTGCAAGAAACTAAAGTTCATCTGGCTGAAGAAGAATATGTGGTTTCAGTTTTGCAAAACACTGAAGAAAAACTGCATGGCACAGCTAGCAAGGTTGTCACTGTTCTTGCACCTAACTATTAGTAGCTTCCCATGTTTAGGAGCTTCATAGGCTGTTCAGGGAAATCATTCTTAAAACATGATGCAAGCATGAATTTAAGATGGGAAACTAGGATTAGTGCTCTCAATAAATGATGTTGTAATGAAAGTCTACTTAAGATTGCAGAACTTTCTCTGTGGTAATAGTGACAGTTGACAACATGCTGGTTGCTCTGGAGCTACCATTCCTTCAGGCCAGTTTGTCAGGAGAGTTCCAGTGCTTTGCAGTATATTGTCATGAGTTGTTTTGTACTGTAAGTAGTTTTATTTACCTAGAAACTTAAAGCTGACCTTATAAAAGAGTAAGCTATACGTAACAGAGAGAAATCTAGCAAAAAGCTTTGCGGGGATGTGTGCAGTAACTTACACTCACTGAGTGAATAATGGAAACGGTTGCCCTGGCACCCTATATTTTAGGATATGATTTTGTTGTGTTTATAGATTGGTCATGATTATTGAACCAGACAATGTGGGGAGTGTCCTGCTATTTCAACTAGAAAGTGATGAAACTTGTATCTTTAGTCAGCGTGAAAATTCCTTTCTACTCAGATTCCTGTAATGTTGGGAGGGGATGCCTAGTTTTTTGCACGTAGGTTGTGGAGTGTTTGTGTGAGACATGGGTACAGAAATTATTTATGTTGACAACAAAACCAAGAATGCACTATACAGTCAAATTATAAATTATGCACAGAACTAGTACTGGAAACTTCTTGCCTTGAGTACTTTTTAAAGAATATATTTACTGTCAAGTCTCACAGGAAAAGTTTAAATGGTCAGGAATTCAGTTACTATTGTGATATCTTAATTCTTTAAAAAACAATGATGTCCTTTATTAATGTTTTAATTTTAAAGTCAGAATAAACGGTGTCTACTAGATAACTGTAGAAAAAGATGTTCTAAGACTATAAATGACATAACACCAGGATTAAG
Source organism: Hypotaenidia okinawae (assembly GCA_027925045.1). Lineage (NCBI taxonomy): Eukaryota > Metazoa > Chordata > Aves > Gruiformes > Rallidae > Hypotaenidia > Hypotaenidia okinawae. The sequence continues at coordinate 22,501,944 of BSDF01000008.1, read as the reverse complement.
AAAGCTGTCATTTGGTGATGTAAAGGGAAATCCCTGTCTTTCTAGAGATAACATCTCCTTAACTCAGAACTTCAGTTGTGTTTCCTTACATTATATATGCTTGACTTCTTGTTTAAAGACTACAATTTTAAAAAATTTATTTTGGTTAGTTACTTAGTACGGTTGAAGAAACTACAAAAGACGTATCTGGTCTTCATGCGAAACTGGACCGTAAGAAGGCTGTTGATCAACACAATGCCATGATCCAAAATACATTTGCAGAACAAATGAGTGTTTTGTTCAACAAATTACAAGATTCAGTTAGTGAAAATAGTTTGAAGCAGCAACAGATATTGACATCTTACATGAATTTTATCGGTAAGTCATACCTGCATCCCGAATTTTTGCAACAGTAGTCCCAAAAACCATTCCCTAAAATAGATCTGTCTTAGTGTAGGCTTTGCTTTAAGAAATGTAATTATTACAGTTGCACCAGTAGTAATATATCTGGGATGATGAACAGCCTTCCTGTGCTGTACGAGGACTAAGGTGATGAGCTATAAAAAGTTCCTATTGTACAGTAGAACTTTTACAAAAAATAAAGTAATGCTTCTTGATTTCTTTCATAGGTGACCTTCTGTCTGCCAGTTCTTCAGCAGCTAATATTCTTGCATCAGTTGTATCAGCATCTTTTGCCTCTGTTAAAGAATTGGTGTCTACTGAAGTATCTCACATATCTGACAAAATAACACAACATGAGGATCTGTCACTTGATTGTAAAGCTGAGCTGCTGAGATTAATTGTTAGTAAATTTACATCCTCCTATGTTACTTAAATATATAAAACTGTTCCCTATCAAAAGGGGTTCTGTAAATATTGTATAGTGGGTTTTTAATTATGCTCTCCTTGCCTCTGTTTCAGCACTTGGCTGTGGTTATGTCCTTCTCTGCTTTCTCTCTCAAGACACCACCACAAGCTGTAATGTGCTATGTAACAAATACTGAATAGCAGAGTACATGGATATGGATATGTATATGAATAGTTTCTTAAAAATACAGGCAAAGAGTTGTATCCTGGTTTACTTTTTCTTTCTCCCCTTTGCCTGTTCATAGGAGGAACATTCATCTGGATTAGGAAGAGCATTAAATAGCTTGACACCAATGGTAGAATTTGTCTTGGGGCTGGACTGCCAGTTTCAGAGTAACATGAAGAAATACTCAGCTGTAGCTGACAAGGTAATGTGTATAAATTTTCTCTTACCTCCTGCTCCTCTGTTTTAGTGTGTTTACAGACAACCCTTTAATTTATGGGGTTTTTTGCAGTGCATTGGTGTTTCCACTTCTGGTCTGGCCTTTTCTCCTTTAGCCTGTCCCATGAGTTCTATCTTTTAGCTCTTTCAGACTTCTTTTCCATTTCTGAGTGTGGTCTATTTGCCTGTTACTTATCTAGGCATAACTGCTCACCTGAATGCTACAGGAGAATGGTAAAATGTGAATGCTTAAAAGGTATATGTAACAAATTCTTGATAATATCCTTAATGTAGTCTCTCCTATATTATCTAAATTAGTTATTTTAGATTTCTACAAGTCTTATCACTTGAAACTTCTCCCACTGTCATACCAAATTTTTTCTGAAGTCATTTTAATCGCTAGGGAATGTATTAACAATAACTGTAAGTGTGGAGAGCACTGCACTTAGAAATAAAGCTCCTTTGCTTCAGTTCTCAGTTGTAATCTATCTTTTGATGTCTGTGTAGAACTGCAGCTTCACTCTTTCACTCCTTTATTCCATTTTGTCAAAAAATCTTTGTTCCTGGTGGCCTATTGCTCTGACTGAAAAACTTTCCCCTTTCTGTCAATTAAAACTCATGTGAAATCAGCTTCCTTTATCTAGATGTTTGTTTGAAGACTTATACAAGAAATAATCCACATCTTACCAGCTCTCAGTCTTGTAACCAAGTACCTTGCCCGTGTTGTCTTATTGTCTACCTCACATACCAAATTTTGTGTTTGAAAAAGCCCACACCAAGTTCCAGTCTGTAACTTATATTGCTCAGTGTTCTTTTCCACCTCTTATGCATAATTCTATATTAGTGTATTGGATGATTTTCTTGGGGAAGAGTTTGTTTCTGTATAAATTCTGTTAGGGAAAAGTATTCAGTTCTTACCTAAAGTAAAATATCTAACTTCAAATCATTTTTTTCAAAGATGGAGGTTCATAAAAAGGAAATAGATGCCTTCTTTGGAGATACCTCTTCCACTCTGAAAAAATTGCAAGAAGAAACAGCCAGTGGTTTTGCTCAGCTTCAGAATGATTGTGAGAATTTAAAAGAAGTAGTGGAAATGACGAGGTTGGCACATACAAAGGTATCCTTAGAGTAAAAAGAAATTTGAAAGCCAAGTGTGTTTGCTTGCTTTGATTTAAACTCTTTGTAGTAGTAAACAGTTGTACTTGCTTCAGGAGAAATGTAACTTCAGACAACAACTTGATTCTAATTCTTTTCAGCCATTGTTGGGTTACTTTAAGAAGCTTCTGTAGGAAGGTAATGAAAAAAATTTACCTATGCTCTGAACATGTCAGTATATACACATTTACATATATCTCTCAAAGCAAAATATCTGTATCTTCTCTATATAAAATTTGTACATTCAGCTTTAGAATGACAAAGGTCTTTTATTTGCAGCATTTTTAATAAAGATATCCTCAATGCTAAAAAGTGCAGAATAACAGTGAAATGTATGTAATTTTTTTAATAGAGTGCAGCTGAATTGATGTCCTCACTGCAAAGCCAGCTTGACCTGTTTACTCAGGAGACTCAGAGGAGCTTAACTAATGTACTTGAAAAAAATGGAAATTTGAAGACCACCATCACTGCTGTGCAAGAAAATGTTCACCTGTAAGGAGCAGATAAGTTTTGGTGTAACTGATGAAAGATAAAACTATGTATGAAGAGAACTGCAAAATTAGATGCTCTTCATATTTATATGCTTATAAAGTCTTTTGGACAAGACCTGTATGTTAGAACTGACTTCTGTCACAGAATGTAGAACACAGCTCACCCTTCCCCAGAGTAAAAGGTAGTTCTGTAAGGCTTTTCTTCGCACTTGTCTCTTGAGCATATTGCAGGTAAGAGACCATAGGCTTGGGGGTAACGTACACTGATGAACAGCCCACAGTATGGCTGGGCTTCAGAACTTCATGCCATAAAGGTTTGTCTTGAAGTATAATAGTGTAGATATTGCAGTATGCTTCATTCCGTTGCAGACTGAACAATTAAGGTCTTGCCAAAGGCATTTTCTTAGTTTGTGGTTTACTTTTTTTGTTGTTTGTGGTTTTGTTGGGCTTTTTTAGGGGTTTTAACAAACTTATAAATTGCAGAACTTGGAGCAGTAAGTTTACTAAATAGCACAACAACATTGTAACTAGCTGGTTTGATGGAACTGCACTACACTGATTCTGACCTCAAATATTTTTAAATTTTAAAGATCTTAAAATCTACTTCTCAGTCTCTGAACTGTTACAAATTTGTTGTTGCAGGAAGACTACAGACCTAGTCAGTAGTTCAACTTCCAATCACAGCAGATTTACTGCATCTCTGGATAGTTTCTCTCAAGAGCTCAGGATCATAAATGCGGAGAACAAGGTGATGCTTGAAAAATCCACTGACTGCTGTCAACATCTTCTCAGTGGTCTCAAAAATGTGTCTCAGGATACTGATAAATGGTGTGAATTTACAACTGCTCAGATAGCCAACTTTACCAATCAGCAGCTATTGTCCTTCAAGGATGGGAAACAGCAACTTCAGTGTTTACAAAAGGTACGTATAGCCATTTGTAGTCTTATACAATGTTCTGAGACAAACTTTTACAGTAGAAATTGGGGGGAAACATCTTCACTTAGAAGAAAATTATGGTTTTCCATCATAGCATACTTGTGTTACTCCTCTTAAATAGATGCAGTTAGAGGAAATTAGAAGCTTAATTTAAGAGGAAGACTTTGAATCTAATGTGCAAACGACTTCAAAAAATGGTGTCTTGATTAATCCCTGTGTGGCAAACTTCCCTATGCAATTTGGGCTGTTCACACCTTTTTGGTAGTATGTGTCTCTGATTCTAAAGCTTTATCTACTGGTAGTGTCCCTAGGAGATTTGCACAGTGATCAAATACAGACTATATTCTGGAAGATGCAAATAACTTTATTGGTCAGATGAACTAACATTGTGGGGGAGAAAGCATTCCTTTTACATGTTTACTAGTTCTGGTCTCTGAGAATGCTTTTTAATTTCAATTGCAAACTTTACTTCTCACCCTTTTTGTTGTTCTAATAGGTCATGAAATAGGCAAATCTAAAATTCTTCTGACTTAAAGAAAGAAAAATGTAACCATTAAAAGCATTTGCAGTGTCAAGACACCCCTGTATCGGGCATACTGAACACTTCAGGAGTCTTATTCTAACAGGAATAACAAAAAACACTTTTTCCCATACAAATGCATAGAACACTTCTAGTGCTGTAGGATTTTCACCTTCACTTAAATATCCTAATTCTGTGCAGGATTGTGTGTAGAAGCATGAAGAGTCTGATTTGAACCAGATGGCATCATCTTTATTCTTATGAGTAGCTTTCTAAAATGATCGTACTTTCTAAGAAACTGACTCTCTTCTGAAGGTAGCTCTAGAAATGAGAGTGTAAAACTGTCACTGAAACTTCTCAGTTTGAGGTCTGTTAGTTGTTTCGTTTCAGGTCATGTCACTAATCGTGCACCACATCTTAGAAATGAGGCCATAACCTTACCTTTCTTGTTAACTTGATGTTTTTGGTTGGGTTTTGTTTTGTTTTCAGAAAAACGAAGAAAACTGTGACAAAGCCATGGCTGAAATGGCTGAACATATTAGTCAACAAAAGGCTGCTGAGGAGAAGGTACTAAATGGCCTTCTTGATCGGGTAAAGGTTGATCAGGAGGTACTTGTGGAGCAGAAGCTGGCACTTAAAGAGGAAGCACAGCTTGGACTGACTCAGGTTAATGGTTTCCTGCATGAGGATCTTAAAGTGGATATTCCAACAGGTAATTTTTTTAAAGTAGGGTGGGGTCAGAACTGTAATGAAAAGCAATTTGAGTTGCAGAATTCATAAGTGGAAGTTAAAAGGGACATAGCTAGCAGCCTTACACCTCTTTAAAGGTGGATGCACATGATGACGGAACAAAGCATGATTTCAATATTGAGTTAATGTAAATTTGAGGACCTTTAATTAAAGCAAATGCGGAAAGTGTTAAATAATTCTTTTCATTTTGTACAATCTTCATTAAAGGGACAACTCCACAGAGAAAAGACTACCTCTATCCAGTCACACTTGTGAGAACAGACCCCCGGGAAGTTCTGCTGGAGCAGTTGAGGCAAAAGCAACCAAACCTTGATGCTGTGTTCAACAGCATGACAAAGGAAGCGGAGGATAGCGCAGATCAGGTAAGTGCATGAATGGCAAACAAGGCTTTTCAGTGCAGAATTCACATCTTCAGGAGTTTTTTCATGCCACTGTGGAGAATCCACTAGAATCCTAGAGCTGTTGTAGCCTTTGTATTTTACAGGGTGCTTGCAGTTGCACGTGCAGGTTTTTGACAAAAAAACAATATATTGAAAAATAAGAGAGGATATTTAAAATTTAGCAACTTTAATTTCAATTTCTAAAAAAAAATATGGAAGTGCCATAGATCTGATCATGCTTAGTGCATTTGTCAAGGAGGTTAAGACATGAAATAAACTTTTCCAAAAACTTCTGTTTTAGGACCTGTTGGATGAGGAGGAAGAGTTGCAGGAATCCAACGAAAGCCTTGGTAGTGGCAGATCCACAGTGGATGCAAACATATGCTGCCATGCAAATGGCGGTATTCCCTTTTTCCAGGTATTCCACAGATATTCCAAACAGCTCTGTAGTGAAGAGTGAAGGAAAATTATTGTTCCATCATAGTGCTGTAACCTAAAGTTACCTACCATTGTTTAGTATAGTCTCACAGCTGCTTTAAATCCTAGAGCATATGCTTTGTTAAACTTGGGCTAAAATAACATCAGATTCTGATAATGGTTAACAGCAGATACAATAGTTTTGCTTGTGGAGGGTGATATATTTACTTTTTATGGATTCCTTAAAAGTAGCTGCTGAATTTTCCAATGTCTACAATAAATATTTTTAGTAAAGGCAATATTAGAACATCTGAAAGGTTTCTACCAACTTTTTTCTCAGAACACTGCATTGTACATGAGCAAGTAGTCTTAACTTCTTTGTACTCTTTTAACATTGAGAATTTTATTTAAATCCCAGCACAAAAGGAGTGTCAAAAAGGATAAAGAAAACAGATCTGCAGCTACAGTGGAGAAGAACAAAATAGAGGATATGACTGAACAGTTCCTTCCCAAATCTAAGCTGCCTTTAAGATCACTGAACTAAGATCTGCTGCAGATCCCTGGTTTGAAATTGTCTACTGAGCCGTAACTTTCTCTGGTTATTCTTGATCTCTGTACATAGTTTTATATTGATGCAAAATTGACTTAAAAGATTTGCCTGTCAGATGTCCTGCCTTTGTCCCATTTTTATATGCTGCAGCTTGCAAAGACTCTTAAAAAAACAAGATGATAAAAAAAAAACCCTGGTGATTATGGTGCGGTATGTTAAATGGACTCCTATATTGTCAAGTTAAGAGATGCTTTTCTGTTTCTCCATTGATTTAAAATAGCAGAAAGGCATGTGGAAAAATGCTTTTTTAGCATTGCTGGCTGCCATTTTATTTTTTAAATTAACTGTAAATAAGTGTTCTGTTTTTCACCTGCTTTTTAGTCTGATTCCTGTTTCTGTGAAGTAGATGGCTCTCTTTTGACTGAGATACTTCAAATAAATCATTGATACATGGAAACCAAATGTGTTAAGCATCTTCCTCAGAGCAAAACAAGTTTATGTGACTTTCTTATTGCATAATGAGGTTCAATTTAGCTAAACCATTAGCAGCTACAGCATAAGTCTTGTGCTGTCAGAAAAGGATGGTTCCCTCCCTTGTTTCATAATAGAAAATAGCTTTATTTCAGTACCTTTTTCACTATATGAAAGATGGGCTTTGGGTTTTTTGTTTGGTTTTGAACCTCACTGCCCTGTTCTTCCTCTTAACCTGCAGCTGTGAGGTGTTGTTTGGATGTGATGTTATCAACCACAGCTTATGTATTGTACACTGGCAGTGCTTCTTTTAAAATGTAGGTATTTAACATTAAATATATGAACTTGGTTACAAATGCAGCTTGTACGTTGTATAACAACAGTAATTGACAGTAGCATTTGACCAGCTGCTCTTTTCATGCTGCTTACCTGGAAACTTGAAGAAATCTTCAAGTTATGTGCTAAAAAAGTAGGTCAGTAGAATTGATGGGAGTGGGGAGAGATACTGGAAGGCAGCCTTAACTTAGTTGAAGCATTGTTAGCAAATTGCTGAAGCATGATTGATGGTATTGTTCATTTTCCTATATCTAGCTTGCAGGTTTCAGTTAAACTTTGTTGAAATGGGTGGTCCATATTTCTCTGTTTTCAAGCAGGTATGCCAGCTAGATATTCTTTGGACACCTTTCAGACACTGAGCTGCAATTCTGCTGATAGACATAATTTGAAGTGTGCCCATGCACTGATTATCTGAACCCTAGCACGAGATAGATGATTGATCAGTTGTGTTTGTCTGAAACCCCTATCTTACTATTTACTTATTTTTACCTCTGTGGGCAAAGCTAATCACTTTTTCTTAACAGCCTGACAACATGATGGAAAGCATTAATTCCCACTTGTATAAGACTCAAACTAGATATTTTAATTATTTTGGGAGGCATTGTGGTATCTTGGTTCCTTGTTTATACACAAAGTTTTTCTATTGCTGTAACACTTGAAACACTGTAAGCTGCATGACTCCTGCAGAGAAGGTTTGGCCTGTTGTCAAATTCTGGTACCAGAAACTTAATGGACTTAAACTCTCCAGGGCCTAGGATCCATTTTTTTATGCCACTTGCCTGTTAACGTTACTAGATATTAGTATGATCTTCTAAGACTGTTCAAGAAATCATTTGCTAACTAGAATTCAACTCCAAGAGTTGATCCTGCTGCTGCTGTAGTAGAATGGACTAAGCCAAACGTGAGGGGCTTGTTCAAGACTTTAATCCTACTATGCCATTTATTCTATGGAGTTCACAGGGTCAATACCAACAAACTGGAACAACCAGTACCTGAGGAGGTTTGTATCCATAAAATCATGCCAGAATCTGTGCTTCCTAGTTTTATCACTTTTGAAATTGTCTCTTCTACCTAAGCTGCTATTTGGCTTCCCCTGGTCCAGGCACAAGCTGGGAGCCTGAACAGCTCTGGGTTTCACAGACAGCTTGTGTATTTCCTCTGAAGGACCCCTCAGAATCATGTTTTTGTTTGCTTGCAATACTGGCAAGGCAGATCATTGTTGCACTGGTCTTGGTGGCTGGAGGTCACACCAGAAAGCTGGATGGAATGAAAAATCCAGATGGAGAACATTCTGGCTTCTCTGTCCGTGTCTCTCTTCCCACTAGATGGCTCTAACATGTAGTTAGTGCAAAAAAGTGTTAGTGCAAAGCTTAAGTACTGGCTGTGAACCAGGACTTAGACATAAGCATTTTGCAAAGCTTATCATCAAGCATACATTTAACAGATTTCAAAACCTAATACTGAACTTTAAATCTATACTCAAGCTTCCCTGAGGCGTTGTTTTATAAAGAGATGCATCTGAGGAAAAGGGGATAACAACCTCTGTCTTGAGCTTTGCTGCAGAGCTGATAGATGCTCTCTAAATGAATTTTTGTCCTGACCTGCTCTCTGGGTTTCCCACCACATGGGCATTGACAAAAGGCACAAAGCCTATTTGTTTTGGTATATTATATGATGTGTGATAGAAGGAGAAAAGGAGGCTTATTAGAACAGGTGGCTGGGTTCTAATTAGCATGATGAGGTTTTTTTAAGATTCTGAGAAGGTTCTTGACTTAATGAAAAACTCAGGTAGGATGAATGAGATGAGGGGAGGGGAATGAAATGAGAAAAAATGTATGTAAAGGAGGGAAGACAGCTCTGGGAAGCATGGATAATCAGAGTTGCCAGCTTGCTTTTCAAGTGAAAAATGAGCATTTAGGAGGAGATGGAGGAAAGGAAACTTCCTGCTTCCCCCTGGCAACTGAAGACCTGTGACACTTGCTGCATTGGAGCTGTTGGGGGGTGCAGTATTTATTTGAAGAGAGGAAAGACAACTAAGCTCACTGGCTGCTATTAATGGCTGGGTTTACTTTGGGGTTTAGAAGCCATTATGTGGGGCTAGAGAGCAGTGAGGAGAAGGTGCCTAGTGTCTAGACTCTACCTTTTTTTTTTCTGTTAGGTGTCAGTCACAGTCATCAGCTGTTAAATGGGTAAAGGAAACGAGGAAGCCTGTGAGTCTTTGGGGTGCTAAAAAAACCCATCAAGCAAGAAGGAACTGGAAAAGAAAATTTAACATTTGTTTTCCATCAAAAAAGATTGGAACATTAGAACTCTTCTTTCCTTTCAGAACATTAAAAACAGGAAAAAGACTTTTCTAAATATGTTTGGCAAAATATACTTTTCAAACAAGTGTTTACAACCATTTGGCTACTATTTTTTTCTTTTCCTGTTAGAAACTACTTTTTAAGGTAGAAGGCAATTGCCTATAAACTGTATGCCCACCCACACAGTTACTTTATAAAGTTAAATAATGATAAATCATGTTAGGCTTTGCATTAGTAGGATTTATGTGACATGGTATAGTAGGTGAGATGTAGACCACCTAGCAAACCAAGTAGGCTGTTCTTTGAATGCAAATTCAATCCACAGCTATGTTGCTATGCTCAATCTTGAAACAGTGCAGCACAGTGAGTGTGCTAATCCCTGTGCTCAAAATACTTTGAGTATTATCTTCAGTTCCCTAGGAAAGGGTCTAGATGCCAAAAGGAGAGCATGTTAAAGTGTTCTTCAGACAGATAAAAAGGAGCAAGTGCTTGGTCCCATGGTCTCTTGTCAGAGAAGCTAGAAACAAGCTGCCATTTTTATATGAAGTCTGAAAATTGTTCCCTGTTTCCAAACTTCTAAAACTTTGAGAAGACTCTCAGATTCCAGGTGGCACAAAGTCAGATTTTTATAAAATGGTGGGCATTAGCTGAATTGTTTCCTTTTCCTCCAATACTAAACTTATGTAAATGTTCCCTTGGCTTCCTTTGTTATATTTTAAATGATTTTGTGACTCTTGGTCTGTTCATAACCTAAATGTAATTGGAAGAATGGGATGCAGTGACTAAAACTTTGGACTTGACCAGTGCATTTCCCTTGTTAAAAAGGGCCAAAATGTAAGAATGAAATAAACAGAAATATGAAACATAAAACGACTTCATATTTTTCAGATCTTTCCAGATGGAATCATCTACAATTATTGATAATGTATCATTTTGATCAGAATTTATTTCTGACAATGTCCAGTGTATGAATGTTACTCTACGAAGCTTTCTCACATGATAAGGAATTGTTTTTACACTGGCAGAAGCTAATTTTTTTAAAATATCTTTTTGCCTACCTAGCAGGAAAGAAAATATGCTCTTCTAGCCTTTATGACAAATATTAAACAAAATGCATGAAATCAATCTCTTCCTCCCCAGCCCTGTGAGTACTGAGTGCCACTTCTCAGAGCAGCGTTTCCCCACTGCACAAGTCCAGTCGATCCTGGGGTGGGTTCTGCTGCAGTCACTTGATTTATACTAAAGTAACAAGGTGAAGGATGGGACTCTGGTTTCTAAAGTATGTACTGAGTAATTATGCTTAAAACTCAAACTCTAAGGCCTTATTTGGTCTCTGGCCATGAGATTTCATGACATTGAGGAGGGTGTGTCTAAGGAAGCTGGGGAAGTTGTTTTCACCCCTAATTCTTTCAGAGGTACTTCAATCATACCTGCTTTGCCTTCAGTATAAAATTACTTTGGGAGCTGTCAGAACAGGTATGATGTTAATGTTCTGCAGCTCAAAGACTAGACCTGGTGTCTGCTGAAGCTACCAGTGACTGCAGTGGCCACTGTATCACGCCAGTGTCCTTAGGTATAGCATGTAAAGAGGAAGAAGAACCTTTTAAATCTCCAAAAGATGACACACGCATCCCACCTTCCAGAACACAGATTCATGCTCAATCTGAGCACTGCTACACCTACTTGGGAAGCAGAAACTTGTAAATGTTTTCTGAGAGAGTAAATTATTTTTTAAATTTTATTATTTTTTTTTGTTAGAGAAGAGCTTAAGTAATCCCCATCATATTTAAACACTGTTTTGGGAAATTGGTTTTTCACATTTCAATTAGCTTCCCATAACGCTCAAACCAAATCATAAGCAGCATTATCATTATGTTCAGAAGCTAAAGGAAACAAAGAAATGAATCACTTATCATTTGTTATAGCCACTATCTTCTATGACTTAATTAAAATATGACATTAATTTCAAAACCATTCATCTATAGATATATATTCAAATGGTTATAACATAATAATGATAGGCACCAAAATTTTGCTCATTCATTCTAACAGTTTATTTTAGGAAACTCAATCCAGCAGGATGAACCTTAAATATACAGATTAATGCAAGGAAGGAAATTTTATGATGTCTGTTAGTTAATACAGAAGCCAATCTTATTAATCATGGATTTACAGAGGGCTGTTTTATTAGATGTTAACCATAGCTTATGTTGACAATTGATTTTCATTGTAGGACATCTAAATTTATTATTTGTAATAAGATAAAGATAATTAAATTGACTTTATAAAGGTTACTATCATAAATGTTAGTACCTGTGAATAGCAAACATAAAACTGCTTTAGCAGCGAAAATTCAGTTAAGTGATAGGTGTTGTCTTTCCATTACATTTAATAGTCCCTGAACATTTTTAGCCTACCTTTTATTCTTCAGAGTTTATAGCTACCCCTTTTAAAAATACTGTTTGGGTTGAAGCCTCAGTTTCAGTTTATTTTCTTTCTAATAAAATGAGCAAAACATTTTATTAAGGTTATAGAAGTAAAGCAAAACAAAGCACTAGGTACATATGTATCACACAGGGGAGTTTTATCCTGTCATTTCTCAGATTCAGAATAATAGTGAAAAATATGTTGCATCTACAATTAGATGTGAATTTTAGGTATTTTAAACTATTGAAAAGAGTATTAAGAAAGTTAATTTGGACCTTGTAAAAGTTAGACAGCTTAAAACCTTTTTAATCTTTCATAATTGTATTGGGTTTATGATATGTATTTCTCTATTCCTTAATACATCTATCTGTGTACAGCATTTTGAAAAGGTGGAGGAATAATTAGAGACGTTGGAGAAGCACCAAAAGTATCTTCAAACCTGGTGACTGCACATTCCTAAGCTTTGATAATGTGGGAACTGCCCAGAACAAAAACCCCAAACCTATCACAACACTCAGAGTATATTTTTACTAATAACTTTGGATTTCTAGTTCTAATTTGCCATAACATTACTGGCTTGTAACTTGTCATTGCTGCTTTGGTGTTTTGGACCAGTACTGAAAGTAGCATCATAGACTCATAGAATCATTTTGGTTGAAGAAGACCTTTAAGATCATCAAGTCCAACTGTTAACCTAGCACTGACAAGTCCACCACTAAACCATACCCCTAAGCACCACATCTACAAGTCTTTTAAATACCTCCAGGGATGGTGACTCAAACACTTCCCTGGGCAGTCTGTTCCAATGATTGACAGCCCTTTTGGTGAAGAATTTTTTTTCTAACACCCAGTCTAAACCTCCCCCAGTGCAACTTAAGGCCGTTTCCTCTGGTCCTGTCACTTGTTACTTCGGAGAAGAAATCAAAACCCACCTGGCTACAACCTTTCAGGGACTTGTAGAGAGAAAGAGAAGGTCATTCCTCAGCCTCCTCTTCAGGCTAAACAATCCCTCTTCCCTCAGCTGCTCCTCATCAGACTTGTGCTCCAGATCCTTCACCAGCTTTGTTGTTCAAGGAGTACTATAGGAACACCATTTGAAACTGTGGTGTAAGACTAAGTTGGGGGTTTTTTAGTGAACTACACTTGGCTGCAGGATCTTTGTATTACTGATAATTGGGATTAGTTCTTTTGTGGTTTTGCAGCTTCTGGAAAGAAGGGTTAGTAGGTGGCAGAGTACTGAGGAAGAGAACAACACATCAGAAGTACAGCTCACCAGAGATGTCAAGGTTCTGGTTGCTGGGCTGCAACATACGTGTCTCTGTTATAGTCAGTGTGTAACATGGCAAATCAGCTTGGTGCCCAGAGCAGAAAGCACTGAAATTCTTTGTAATTTAAATTGATGGCCAGTTTCTTTATGGCATTGTTACTGGTGCAGCTTTCTCTAACAAAAGAGCTATTAAGCACCTCGTGCCCACTGTATTTTTGATGCTTTGTTGTTCTTATGGGACACTCATGATGATTTGAACCCAAAGCACTTTGTTGCTTCCTCCAATGGTCAGTATGGATCTCACTGTGCCAGGATCCAAATATTATAAAGTCCTCTCTGTGGCATTCCTGCTATGTGGACAGCCACAGAAATCCAGTCAGAAGTGAGTACCCACCCTGAGTGAAAGCAAGAAGGTTGCTAACCCATGTGTGCTGGAAATTCATGCTGCCATGCTTTGAAGGGTGTCCAGCACTTTTGCCTACCTGCCCTGCCAACCAAAGCTGCTGTCAAAGCACAGCTCATGTATCTCTTCCTACACCACCATGGTTTCGATCTTACTCTATTCATGGAGCTGCAATTATTTCCACTTGCATTTTGTGTGCTGAGGGTCCAATCTCAAACCCAGCTGTAGATCAGTGTGGCAGAAGGTGAGGTTTCAGCCCTCCACCTCTTCAGCAGCCCCAGTTGATATTGACAGAGCTCAGAAGTCCAGGTGAAGATTCAGTGAAGATTGATCTTGTGCTCAAACCATCTCTTGGCCCAAGGTATGCCTCTCAAAGCAAAGCATGGCCTGGATTCATCCTCTGTCTGTTCAGGCACCTAAATGGAGGTAATTAAGTGGGAACCCTTCTCATGCCCTGCTTTATCCAAAGTTAGGGGAAAGAGAGACAGGAACCTCACAGGACGATTCATTGCTGGGTGCCCTGCTTGTTTCTCTCAATTGGCTACATGGGAACCTAAGGAAGTATTAACTTGGATGCTACAAGTGCACAGATTAATCTGGGATAAGTATCACTCACTTTGAATTTTCCTTTTCTTTTTTTCCATGTTAAACAGATTTATTGAAACATAAAATACAGATGCCTTGGCTGAATTTTGACTCTTCACAGCTACCTCATGCTGTACTGTTAGCCACCTTGAGGTCATTATAAATAGCACTTTCTGATTCTTTGTGTGTGCATTTGTAGTGAAGGTGCTGAAGCCATTGCAAGAATCTGATGTTGTCTGGTTTTAATACATTACTTAATCTGCTCAGGACTAAGCCAAGGCAGACTCGTTCTTCAGGCAGTTTCCATTTTGAGGTAGTATTTACTTTAAATGAAAGGCCGTGATCCTGTTCAAAGACATGATTTCCCCCTCTCTCCCCTGCTGTCATTAGAGGCAGATAACAGGAAAAGACAGTAAGATAACTGCCACTTATTTGGATTTCACTGAAGCTTTCAGGCAGAAACGGGGACGCCAGCCAGAGCCAAATCAATTCATTTGAATGATTTGCTGATTATCTGTGTTAGTTATTCCCTGATTATCTTGCCTGGTGTCCAGGACTAGCTCCTTGCCTTTGGGCTTGGGTTGGATGTTTACTTTAACCTATTATTTCTCGGGAATATTCTGTGTTATGAGTAGTGCATCCCAATCAGGAGAGAGAAGAATAATTTGCACTGGAAAAACCAAGGACTGGCATGTTAATAACTGATTGACAGAAAAATACTTGATTGTAGTTTTTTTGTGGGGGGCATCTTAACTTGTTAGTGAAACAGGGCTAATAAAGAGGCCTTTGATATCTCATTTCAAGACTATGGCTTGAACATTTGGATCACTGCCTTTGTATCATAGTTAATATTCACATTATAGATACTCCCAAGAGGTCCCCAGCATACACTGAACAGGGCACTATGTGGATCATACCTGTAGAAGAATTTAGTTTAAAATATCAGTCAGGGAGCAGATAAACAGGCACAGACAGATATGGATGTGGTGACATGATATCCAGCAGCAGCATGCCATGGCAAAGGTAGGTGTCCAGGTCCCTCAATTTCCAGTCCAGAGTTGCTGGACCATGGTCTTCTCCCTCCCCGTCTGGGAGTCACTGCTGTATCCCTTGCTGGGAGTTCATGTTCTCCGTCCAGTAGCACTCAGACAAAAAAAAGAGAACCAGTCCTGCTTGTAACACTTGACTTGCATGTCAGCTTTCCTTCCATAGAGCCTACCATCATTCAAGACAAGGAACTATAGAAACACTTAGGAAATTTGAGTTAATACCAACATCGGGATGCTAAAGTTAACGTGTTGCATGGTGGAGCTAGAGTAGCAGATGGCTAATTTGGTGAGATTGTGCAGTCTGACCTTCTCCCTCCTGCAACCAAAGTATGTGAAATAATTCTTCAAAATCCAAGGAAACATCCTGTAATTCAGGGATTCTGTTGACAAAGAGAAAATGAAGCCTCTGAATGCAGTCCTCTTGTATTGCCATTTCCTTTCCAGGAATGGCAGGCCCATACCCAACAGACTGTTGTCTGGCTTTTAACAACATGCATTTTAACAACATAATGTAGGTAAATATACACAGCTTTCTCCACAATAGAAATAAATCCTTTGATTCTATTAATTACATTTCCTGAGTGAATTTGTCTGCAGTAACTAGGGCAGTTAGCACATGGTCCAAGATAATGCAGGAGAAGCAGGGAAACAAAGCTGTGGCCAAAATGAGATTCTGTCATTCTGAATGATGCAGAAAGAAACCTCAATGACAAAGCAATACAGATTGAATCAGACTATGTGTTTCACAGGCAAGCACACAGAACAAGAAATGAAAGACACTCATGATGCTATCAGAATTATGGGCCAGTTGTCCCTCCCTCCTGGACTGGAGCAACTGGTGTGGCCTGTGGGGTGAGGCTCCCAGCCCATGCTAGAGCAGTGGCCGAGGGGTCAGGG
This sequence comes from Hypotaenidia okinawae, assembly GCA_027925045.1. Lineage (NCBI taxonomy): Eukaryota > Metazoa > Chordata > Aves > Gruiformes > Rallidae > Hypotaenidia > Hypotaenidia okinawae. The sequence goes on along the minus strand of BSDF01000008.1, from coordinate 22,485,778 downwards.
CTCACTCTCCAAGTTGCTAGCCTGCTGTCTTCTCCTTCCTCATCAACCTGCAGTCCTTTCCTTTCTGACTCTGTGTGTGCATACTGCCCTGATCATTTTGCTCATCAGTCAAAACAAATTGAGAAGCCTGAGGAGAGACTGATAAACCAGCAATTATGGAGCAAAGTCAACAGAAGAGATGGCACCATGTTGACCGTTTGAAGCATTTGTTCAGGGAAGGGAGAAACTTCCAAGAGCAGATACAACTTTCACAGCACCGATAACAACTTTCCTTGTGACATTGGCCCCCAACGAAGTTGATCTAACCCATAATATTTGCAGAATCAATCCTTTGGCTGCACCAACAGACCTTGCCATCCTGAAGCCCTAAAATACCCTGTTTCAGTCAGATGCTTTGCTGTAAACTTCATGTATTAACAGCTGGATCAGATCTGATAAAAACATCCAAAGAGGAATTCAGAAGTGTCAAAGTCAATTTTCAGCTTAAAGATTAATTTTTTTAAACTTACAGGCATCTATTGACATGTGTCTTTGGTTAGGAGAGGAACATTAGAGGTGCTGTACTAAGAACATTAACTCCAATGCCTTCTTCCTGCCAGTGACCAGAAGAGGCTATTGCAGGGGACTGTGTGAGAAACAGGCACTGATAGAAAAGTCCTTTCCTGCCTTCATCAAACAGCAGCATAGGGGCTTCCTGAGCCAAATGCTGTGAGCAAGCTACTAGGTTTAATACTCATCAATGCACCCATCCTCCATGAATTTGTCTTCTCCTTTTCTGAACCCATTTGTACTTTTGGCATCCAGAGCTTCCCATGGCAACAAGTTCCACAATTTGAATTATGCGCTGTGTGAAAAAGTACTTCCTTTTGTTTGTTTTAAACCTACTAAAACAGAATTACAGGATGCACAACAGAACTGCGTGGGCAGACTTAAATGGGAAGATAATGTGGAACGACAATGGAAAATCAGTCTCAGCACAGAGAACTGGAAACCAGCTTTGTTTTTGCTTTACTCTGACCACCAGTACGGGCTTACTTAGTGCTTCCTATCATTCCTCTCCCTATCATAAATAACCCAATTTACCTGATTAGGGCAAAGAGTTAGAAAACAATCAGAGCTCCCCAAAAAAATGGCAACATTTGTCAGAGAAGCAATATCTGCCGTCTCCCTTTTCTCACAGGGCAGGAAAAATGTGCTGACTGCTGCGCCAGGCAAGGAGGGCCTCTGAATTTGCATTGAATTTGCTAGGGGATGTGACGGTTAAAAATGTCAATACTATTTGGGGCTCTCATGGAGACACATCACAGGGAAAGAGTGAGCGAGCCTCTCTTCTTGGAACTGACGCGTGATAGCATCTGGAAAAGGTGAGCGCAGTTCTCTGCACCTCGTTACCAGGAAGACAAGCTGGAGGAAGTTCAGAGAAGAAAAGCCAACTGTAGCTATATGCTTGGAAGAACTGGCTGATGAGAAAAAGTACAAAGAGCTGACAGTGTAGACTTTGCTAACCAACACTTAGGGAGTAAGATGACATAATAAGTGTTAACTAATGTTTTAAGAGTAAACCTGCAAGAATGAAGGGAACTAGGTTAGCGTGGGACAAGAATAGCATAAGAATGATGGGCTTAGCAGAAATAAAATGTAATAGCAATACCTCATCATCCCCAGACTTGCCCCGTGTCTGGGTTTGACCTGGGCATTCCAGGTCTCGGCGTGCTGTGTTTGCTAGGAGCACACAGAATATGCTACTCTCACTCAGCAGAGAGAAGTGTGGGTACAGTCATCAGTGCCATTGCCCACTCTATGAAGAGGGGCTTGAGCCACCTACTCACGGCCCAGCAGAAAGAATCAGCTAGTGCTGTTGGAGATACTGCTCTGCATGTCCCCAAAGCAGACAGAAGCATCATGTCCTATTTGCACTTGTGTCTATGGCAATGCTGGCAAGGCCTTGACTTCAGTCCAGGCATTGTCTGAAGAAAGCACACCCCTGGGTCTAAGTTAGGATGTAAGCAGATATGGAGAGACTAATTCTGTTTGGGCTTTATCCATAAGTCTCTGTGTACTCCTAAAAAGCTGTTCATGTCATGAAACCCACAGGCAGGGAGACTGATATGTCCAAAGCCCATATGTGAAATAAATATGAAGAAGGCTGTAGAAGATGGAATGAAACCACAACAGGGAGAAAATGAAAGAGCGTCAGGTTGCAACAGATGTAACTGCAGCAGGGTTTTGAGGAGTGTGCACTGTGTGGCAGACCTGGCCAACATGACTTCCTTCTGCCACTTTCTGTGATTTAATGGTTATCTAGAGCATCCTGACTCTTTAAGAATTTACCCTGCAGTGATGCAGACAGAGGCTTTGACAGGCTGTGGTGCTCTCCCCCAAACAAACCTGTTTTATCTATAGAGCACACTTACCCTGGCTAACTGAGTTTAGCATACATTCTTGCAGTTTAATATTTTACAGGTGTCAGATGGGTGCCATGAAGGCTATGTAAAGAGCAAGGTCATGTGTCCCAATAGATTCAGTCCTGAGGTGAAATGTAACATAATTTGAAAGACAAAACTGATAGAAAAGCAGCTTGGGAAGCCACAGAAATGAAGTGATGCAGTGAGGGTTTGGTTTAGGCACACCCTAAAACTAAATTGCTTGTTTATCTTTAAAAGTAGACTGTTCTGACTTGATTCCGTAATCTTGGTCCAACTAAACCTGCCTACACTTATGGTGAGATTTGCAATGCATCTGGAACTATGGAAGACCTCCTTTCTTCAAGAACAAATCTCCTAGAAGGTAATGTAATGGCAAAAGTCAGTTCCTCCCAGGCTGTCAGATGTTCTTCAACGAGTAAATGTGAGCTACCTCTACCTTCGTTTTCAGTTGGTTATATCATGTTAATCAATCATGAAAGTTTAAATTGCATTACCTTTTTAAGAAAATTACTGAAATTGTATATATTTTCTAAGGTCAGATTACACAAATTTAAAAGAGAGGGCAGTGTAGAATCTTTTCTTCTAAAAGGAAGATGTTTCTCCAATTAATTTCTAGTACATGTTGGTAATAGTATACGAGGAGTCACTTTGGTCTATTATGATTCAGTAATTAATGGGTCTCTCCCACAGTCTGCAGTGTCTGAAGTCTCTGCCCAGTTGAGCAGTCTGCCTTCTGCATCTCCTCTGCAGATGTTCTATGTACCCAGTGAGTCTGAACAGATTTTAAAAATCCCACTTTTGTTCACACATTGATTCTGTCTCTGTCTGTACTTTGTCACGTGTAGAACTGTGTGGATTGGCATGTGACCCATATGTATAACATTTCTCATTGCTCAGGGTATGACCCCTGCAAACTGTGCTGCCTGTTGCTACCTTGGAGTCCCTGGAAGCAGACATGCTTTTGAACGCTGGGGATCTGCTGACTGTGCTGGGGAAGGGACCCCCAGAGTGGTGCTTGTTCCCCAGGCATTTCCTGTGTGTGCCTGCTACAGCAGATGTAGGTACAGAAGTGTGGGCTGTAGATCTGCCTCTGAATTGCTCTGCTAATTCTGCCACTGAGCTGAACAATGTGCAAGCATCTATGAAGATGCAGCACTAAGCTCTGGGTTGAAGTCCAGCTGCCTCTTCTCAGCAGCTATGTATCACCTGTCTGGCTGCTGAGGATGCTATTCAGACACCTATTTACATCTTTTTACAGCAATTTTGCTATAATGTTTTAAAGTAAGCATTTTAAAATAAAGTTTGGTTAGAGATCAAGATTTGGATTAGCATCTGTATCGGGTTTGGTTCTGATGTCATGGCTTGACTTCAAGGAAACATCTGAGCTATGGTTTAGATTCTGCAGCACTAAAACTCCTGTGTCTGCACCTACAATTTCAGGCCCCAGTACTGGGATGACACAGGATTATGAGATGGTCAAACTAAGGAAGAATTGAGAAAGAGCAGCTGCTCTGAAAAGTTAGTCAATCCCAATCCTCAAAGTATTGGGAAAGAACTGTACATATTTTACAGATACATATAGATTTTATATCAGCATTTATTTCCATGTCAAATGTGATTTGTTTTTCATTTTGCTTCTACCAAAAGCATTATAATGAGTAAAAGTTGTGTGGATCATAGAATCATAGAATTGTAGGGGTTGGAAGGGACCTCGAGAGATCATCGGGTCCAACCCCCTGCCAAAGCAGGGTCCCTAGGACATTTCACTGAGATAGGCATCCAGACGGGTCTTGAATATCTCCAGAGAAGGAGACTCCACCACCTCCCTGGGCAGCCTGTCCCAGGGCTCTGTCAACCTCACTGTGAAAAAGTTCTTCCCCATGTTGGTGCAGAACTTCCTGTGCTCCAACTTGCAGCCATTGCCCCTTGTCCTGTCTCCACAGACCACTGAAAAGGGGCTGGCTGATTCCCCCTGCATCCCCTGCTTAAGATAATTATAAACATTAATTAGGTCCCCCCTTAGTCTTCTCTTCTCAAGGCTGAACAGTCTCAATCTTCTCAGCCTTTCCTCATAGGGGAGATGCTCCAGGCCCTTTATCATCTTCATAATGATGTTGCCATCCCAGTATATTGTTATCCCAGTTTCTGTTCAAGAGGAATTATATTTGGTATAAAGCACCTTGGCATGATTTCATGCCTACCAGGAGAGCTGCAGGCTCAGCTGCACAGGTTTCCATGACCAGCACTGCAGACACAGAGAAGCAAAGCATAGAAACATGATAGCTCAAACAAGAGAAATTTCCCAACCAGACTCCAGGGAAGAAAAATGTAAACAAAACCAAACCAAAACAAACACACACACACACAAACCAAAAAAAAACCCCACACCTAAAGCTTATGAAATAAACTCATAGAGTAGGGGAGAGCCTGCAGCTTTGCAAAATAATTCCCCTTATTTCCAGACTCTGGAGGGACTTGAACAGTCACTTGTCTGACAGGTGATTATTGCTGGAGAGGGTGAATGAAAGCAGACATGGCAAAGACCCACTCAGGATGCTCACCTGCACCTTTCTCTGAGCCAGCCTGAGCTCACATCATTTTAGACAGCCAACAGTTAATACAGAGCTGAAGCAAGTACCTGTTTATTAAATGATACATGCTTTCAGAACAGTAAAAATAAAATAACTTTCCAGGTTGGATGTCAATTGCTCCTATATCCCACCCACTGAATGGAAGCTCTTACCCTCCTCTTCAACTGAGGAAAATACCCTGGGTTTGGTTTATCTCCCAGATCATGTGGGTTTCCTTTCCGCTATATTCTCTGTGTAGGACACTGAGATTTTGCCACTGTCAGGAAAAACTGAGGTGTCCTCAGACCTAGCAGTAACTCTTCTGCCACCTCTGGTGTGAACTATCAGAGTGTAATTGGCACAACAAGATCCTCTGTACTGAGAGGATCGAGGCTGGGTACCATCTGGAACTGGTGCTGCTGTATTTTATCATTCTCTTCTGGGCTATGTAGTTTCCATTACAGGGAGACCTCAGCTCAGGGGCAGGAGTGATCTGCCTTAGGGGAAAACGATTCTTCCTTTCATTTCTGCCATTTAATATTGCACTTTACGAGATATTTCCATGTGCAACCATCAAGGCATATTCTGTCATTCCCTTACAAAAAAATACATGATTTGCCTATGAAAGTCATCAACTTCAAGGGACTCCAAACCCATTACACAAGTTCTGAACTTGTCTCTAAGGCAATTCCTCCTTTAGTCTTTTAGTGCCAATTCTATCCAAGTATTTTGGCTCCTAACCACAGAAACGACACCTTTGAAGAGTTTCTGCACCTGAGAGTCTAGCAATATATTTCTCACATGAGGACAGATTTCAGATCCATCCTTCTAATTCCACTGTTAAACAGCCATTAATAGTTAGCTAGATTGTTATTGTAAGCTTCTGTATTTGACTATTAACAGCAACTGCATGTGCATATCAGCTCCAGATAAAACAAACCTACCTAGGAATTGATTTTATGATGCCAAAATGATAAAGTTTGCTAAAAAATGTAGAGTGAATGTGTAAGCTCTGGAAAACATTAACAAAAATAACTAAGTAACACTCCCTATTCATACCTAATTCCTACCGACATCAAATTTAGCTGTGTGTACTTTGGACCCACTGGAACTGTTACAGTGAAAAGTCCCGCTGCTCAAGTCTTCTTTGAAACATACAATTTTGTATTCTGATTACTCTGTATATATATAAAAAAAAAGATATTTTGTCATCACACTGTACTTAGGAAGGTTCTCCATTGTCTGGTACCTTGTTACAGTCATTTACATCAACACAGAGTGGGTGTATAGTAGCCAGGAGTCTGTGTTAGCAGCGTTTTATATTCAGTTTGCACTTACGTAAATGATTGTGAAAGATGTGAGAGACAATATAGCCCCTGGGAATTATATATGTTTTTGGGTGTAATCTTTATGTGTGTAGCCAACACATAAGAATATAGAGAAGTTTAAACATGTTACAGTTGCCATCACTCAAAATAAATATAATTAACCAAGCAGCATTCAGTTGCACTTATAGGTAGGATCCAAACTAGTTCATGGTTTGTGGTGGCAGATATGTAGGAAATATGAGCCTGTAAGGAATAAAATATTGCTTTGTTTTTCATAGCATTGCTCACCACATTCTCATAACGGTCAGATAAGAAACTTCAGGCCAAGGAAGGGTTAGGAAAGTGCATTCCAAAAAACATGAAAGCCTACATAGTCGCATAGGATGCCTCTTTGCAATTCAAAAGAAAACTCTGGTGAATTATGTCACATTTCATCTGAATTAGATTTAAACTCCAGTCTAGATAAGCTGGTATCATGGTAATCACTGGACAGCCAGCCCGGAAAGAAAATAGTATTAAGCTCTGTTCATAATACGGGGCCATGTGTTCCTTCCTTTTACCGCAGAGCTGTAAATGTTGCATATCCCACTTCGCAAGTCAAGGTGTCCCAGAAGAGATATTAACAATATTGGGGGCTAGAGGAAATGGAGGCACCTTAACAATGTGCTCCCCTGAGGGTCTGGCATGTGTTGGCTTGAAAATCCTTGACAAGACTCAAAAGCACCATTAAAAATTTTCTGTAGCTTTTTTTTTCCCCCTGAAAGCCGGTGACAGCGTATGGGAAACGGGCACTCGCTGGTGGCAGCACGTGCCTCAGACCTGCAAATATTCAGTGCCAAAAAACACGAGCTCTTCGAATCATCAGAGAGCCAAGTCAGGCCCACAGGTGACCTAAACAGTCCCAAAGTGTTCATGTCTCTCTGCGGAGGTTTTGGGTCTTTCTTTTGCCCAACTATAAATCATAACCCCGGATGGAAGAGCAATGGAAGAACCAAAGAGGCAACCCCTGGCTGACTTTCTGCTGGACACTTTAATCTCCTGAGCTTTCCCTTATGATGGGGCACTGCAGGTTTTCAGCACAAGGCAAGGACATATAAATGTCAGCAAAAAAATCTGCTTTCCTCTAACCCAGTGCTCAGAAACAGCTGAACCAGTTTTGTGAAACCTTAAACATACTCAGCATGAGGCAAATTCCCTCAGAACAGATTTTTTTCCACCTGGATGATTTAAATTTGGCAAAATCATAATCAGATGAATATAGGGAGGTAGGATGGAAAATAATAAGCTTCTGCCAGCTCTGCCTAGATTAATAGCTCATATGTTGTCCACCCCTTTTTAGACCAAGATTTGTCTTGTTCTGGTACATCTAATGAATGCCTTTGAGACCGACCTGCCTTAATGTTTATTGAGGTTGTAACTCATTTAGTAAATCAAATCATGACGGTGAGGAGGAGGAAGATGTGAGAAACGAATATCTAACAGATGAGTTATCTGGAAGAAGCAGCACCGACTGACATCACCCTGCAATGCACGGTGCCTCTGTCTGGAGCAGTTTGGCTTCCACTGCACTAGGAAAATCAGAGGTGAACTCCCTCCTATTTCCTCCTTGGAAGTTGTTCAAGGCTGTGGCCTCACCTCTCTTGGAAAAGTCTCGAAATATTTTCAATAATGGGAAAGGGTGGAATGGCTGCGGTCTGGATCCTCTTGGAAAGTGCCCTATGGCATTTTGGGATGACGCTGCTGGTAGCCCTCTCTGGCTGCTAAAAGATGGACTTTGCTGGATTGCTCACTAATTCTGTACAGCCAAATGCAGTTATTGCAGCTAGTAATGAGTCATCTCTCGTGTAAGTCTGGAGTGTCACAGAGGATGCTCTCATGGGTGAAACTCCCATTTTTGAGAGCAGAAACCGGGCAGGTACCATTAAAAAAAAAAAAAACAACCCACAACAAAACCCACAAAACTCCAAACAACAGGTAACAGAACCTGTGAGGCAAGGAAAGAGTTCTGTGCTTCGAGAATCATTTCACTTATGAATCACGGACTATTTTATGTATAGCCCGGAATAACCACCGCAGGAATCCCAGGTCTTCCGGGGGGCGTTTATCACAGGTGATCGGGGGAGGGGGGGGGGGGGGGGCGGTGGAAATGCCACCTGGCATTTGGTAGTGGTTTTGAAAGCATTCATTTCCTGATTTTCAGACGTTCGGGAGGGTTTGTTTGTTTGATGACTTATTTTATTTTAACGCGTTTTCCTGACGACAGAGCGGTGCGGCCAAGAGCCCCTCCGCCGCTTACCTCCCGCCCCCCCGCGGTGCCACCGTCCAGGTGTTTCACGTTAGCGCCGCCGCGTAAAACCCGCTCACGAACACGGTGACACATAAACGCTAAATTAAAGCGGCGCTGCTCCCTCGCCTCGGGGATGGGGGTCGAGGGAGACCCGGCCACCCGCAGCCGGTGTCCGACACTGCCTCCGTGGAGATGCCGGCTCCCCGCAGCACTTGGAAGGAGGGAGGCGGCAGGCGGCGGCGGTGGCCGCCGGAGTGAGGCTCCAGAGCCCCACCGGAGCACGTGGGCTGCCTGCTTCCTTCGGTAAGGGCTTCCCCTCTCGCCACCCGAGGCACCTGTGGGACGCTGTCCGTGGGGAAAGGTGCTCCAGGGTCCACGCAGGACGGGGGCTGCAAGGGGACTAAAATAGGCTCGAAGCAGCCGATGAACGTGGCTGAGGCAGGCTTAGGACGGCGCGGGGGCATCGTCCTCCGTGGCCGCTGTGGCAGCATCACTCGAAGCGGGGAGGAGAGCGGGCATTTCGAGGGCTGACGGTGGCAGCCAGGACCCCCCTGCTCCGCCTGGGGAGCCGGTCCGACCTCGTTCCCGCCAGCCCCCGGTTTGGGGGACACACGAAGAGACAGTGTTTACACCGGGCTCCCCCAGTCTGAGCTGCTTTTACCGCCCACCCCGTCGGAAGCGCGTCCCGGGCGGCGGCGGGGAAGCCCGGCGTCACCTCGGGCACCGCCGTCGGGAATGGCAGCGGGGCCGCCTGGAACAAGTGCGGTCCCTCATTTATTTTGTTGTTATTTTGCCCTTTAGCTCAGAACTCCTCGAAGCCGGGATATGGGGATGGGGGGCGGGGGTGAGGGGTGTCGAGGGGGCGGAGGCGAGGGACTGGGGGCTTCACCGAATGCGAAGGGGAGGACAAGGCCCCGAAGTTATTACACAAAATAATGAGTTCTCCAGCCGATCCCTTCAGGCTGAGCCTGTGCCGGTGCGGGGATGCACACATCCCGCCCCGCCGCCCTCCAGAAATCCCCAGATTAGCAAGAAAACTTGGGGGTGTCTCAAATGCGTTCCGAGAAAATTAACGAGAAAGGGGGGTTAATGGGGAAAGGAGTGTATTTTCTCTCTCTCCCGAGGTTTTTCAGATATATCGGAATGCTTTCCAGAGGGAGCCTGGAGAAGAAATAACAGAAATATTAAAGCACTGTCTTGGTTGCGCTGCCCTTGCCGTGCGTACGGCAACTTACTTAAATGCCCGTTGAAGTGTAAAACCTAGTCAAAACTATATTCAACGCAGCAATATTGGTAATAATGTATTTTTTCCGAATCTGCATTATCTCCCTCTCAACAGAAACTACAAACAAAATGTATGTTCCAAAAGAAAGGGAAAAGATTTTATTTAATCCAGAAAATAATTAAAATCTCATGTATTTTTATTGGTTTTAGTATCCAGCAGAGTGAAAATATTGAAACTCGGAGACCCCTTGCATTAAAAAGTCACAACTGTTCTATTTTATTAGTTCTGACTGTGTGAAAAAAATTTTAAGGACAACATTGAAAAAATCCGTGTTTTAGAGCCCCGAATGGCCATAAAAACAATAAAATCAACTATTAAACCTGCACTAGTGATATTAAAAAATTATGTAGTTCAATAAATGTGACATTTCATGAATGTGGATTTAATAGTCTCCAACCCGTGGAAGGAGGAAGGCTAAGGTCTAACAATTGAATTTGAAAGGGGTGGTGCTGTAGAACTGCAAAATTAAGTGCTTCATTTTTCTTGTTAGGGATTATGCAGTGGTAGTGGAATGTAATAACTGTGCCATTAAAACTTCCTTTTAACAAGGCCTATTGCTTGTATAAAAGTCAGAAAAGAATAATCTCTTCCTCTATTTATCTGTTTTCCAATAATGCAGCAAAACATGTTTTTTTTTTCTTTTCGGTTAAACTTGTTCTCAGGATTTTGAATTGACAGCTTGTAAAATATAGTGGAGGCCCTTCGTACTGTTGCCTCGTATCATGCACGTCGTTATTCCGAGGGCAACGGGTCATCGGTTTACTGTACATTTATTAAGTAAATCAAGCTGCAAATCCAACACTTCCAGATGAAAACATTAGCTAACCCCCTTGGAAAGAGTAATGCCTGGGAGACTGAGCACATAGAGAAAAAATAATCAAAACTGTCAGCTCGCTTTACGTGTACCTGATATTTACAAGACACAAGACCACGCTTTAAAGGTGAGTTTTGGCATTTGTTAACAATGTAAAGAAAAAAATCCCCAAACCCCCTATATTATTAAAAAAATATATATTTCCATTTCACCAACACCCTTTCGTCTTGCTCTGAGTCTTAGTTATTAAGATCTTCGTGGGTTTGAACTGGAGACCTTTTTTTTAAAAAAAGAAAGCAAATTAAACCAGCACCTGCTATTCCTTAACAGCTTTCCGTGCTCGCTGTCAGCTCGGGCGCGTGAGAGGGAGACGGGGGACGAGCGACCCGGCGGGGTTCGTGGACATGCAGGGGGCACCTGCCGCCCTCGTCCCCACGGAGAGGGAGAAGGCGGCACCACCCACTGCCGTCAGGGCGAGTGCCCGGGGGAATAACAGGGCGCGGGAAGAGCGGGGATCGCCGCCCACACCCCGGTCCGGCTGGGAACGGGGCTCGGCTAGGGGCTGCCCCACCGCGGGGCCGGGAGCCGGCGCCGCCCGGACGGAGCGCAACCCGAGGACGGCGAGGCCGGAGCAAACACCCGGAGGGGTTTTAGAAATTAAATCGACGGTGCCCAGGTGGCGCTGCTTGGGCAGCCGTGCCGCCTTCCCCCCGCGGGGCTGTCGGGGAGCGGGTGCCAGCGCCGCGTACCACCCGTCCGGGGCCGGCCAGCCTTGCGACGTCCCCACCGTTCCTCTGTTTACCGGCCCGCGGCGGCCGGCGGTGCTGGGAAGTCGCGCCGCGTTGCTCCTCGCCCCGCCGGGCTGTCGGCCCTGTCCTGGCGGACGGGGCAGAAGCCTACGCGGCCTCGCCGCCAACGCGCGGCACCCGCTCCGCGGCCGCGCTCCCCCGTCTCTTTCCGGGCCCTGCAGCCAGGCGGAGCTCCTGCTGGGGCCTCGCCAAAGGTCCGTGGAACACGCCGGGCACCGGGCGGCGGGTGTGCGGGGGTGTGTGTGTGTGTGTGTGTGTAAGCGCACCCCTTTCTCCGCCTCCTCCCTGAGCCCGGGACCGGGATACGCTGCAGGGGGTCAGCGCTCTGCCCCGTGGGGGACGCTGCGCCGTGCGTGCGGGAGTCGACGGGGGCAGCGCCGGGCCCGCTGCCCGGTGCCGTCGGACCCCGCTCCGTACCCTCAGGTTCCCCCTCCCAGGGCGGTGCAGCCGTGCCCACCCCCGCGCGGGGCCGTCGGGGCCCGGGCTGGCTGCGGATCGCGCCCCGCTGCCTGGGCTTCCCCGGGCTGCGGCAGTGCTTGATTGGCGCCGCGGGGAGTTTGCTCGGGGAGGCGGGGGAGGTTTTGCCGGCGGGGGGTGGTTTCCCCCTTCCCTGGCCGGGCTCATTGGCTAGACGGAGCCGTGGCAGGAAGGGGACAGAGACCACGCGGGCTCCGCCCCGCGCCAATAGAAACCTATCGAAGGGTAACCCGAGCCCAGAGAAACCCGCGGCGGCGGTGCCAGCACCCAGCTGCCGCGGTCGGGGCCGGCTCTTCGCAGGGGCGGCCTGGGGCGCGGGGGGTGCGCGGGCGGCGGCCGCGCCATGCAGTACCAGCCGCCGGGCGCGGCGCCGGCGGCGGCGGCTCTGGGCGTCGGCGTCCCGCTGTACGCGCCCACGCCGCTGCTCCAGCCCGCGCACCCCACGCCCTTCTACATCGAGGACATCCTGGGCCGCGGCCCCGCCGCCGCCCCGACCCACCACTCTCTGCCCGCCCCGCCGCCGCCGACGCTGCCGTCGCCCAACTCCTCTTTCACCAGCCTGGTGTCCCCGTACCGGACCCCCATCTACGAGCCGACCCCCATCCACCCGGCCTTCTCCCACCACCTCGCCGCCACCTACGGCACCGGCGCCTACGCCGGGCCCCTCTACTCCTTTCCCCGCGCTGTCGGCGACTACGCGCACGCCTTGATCCGACAGGACCCCCTGGGTAAGCTATGCTCCCCCCAGCGTCCCCGGCCGCCGCCGTGCAGCTCCCGTCCCGTCACGCCGTCGGGGACTGGGAGAATGGGAAGTGACTGAAATCTGCCCGACTGCCCCGCCGCTCTTCGCGCTCCCCCTATCTCCCTCCGGCCCCCTTCTGATTTACAGTAAATTAAAGACGCGCCGCGCTCCAGCGCTGGCAACGAGACCACAGTGCGCGGCCGCGGTGACTCAGATTTGTTTTCCTTCAACCAAGTGACTCTCAGAGTGTCCTTAGTAATGTCGCGTGTGGTTTTGGTGGGGAGTTTTAATTGTGCTGGGAGATCGCATGGCAGATCTCAGCCTTTTCCTGCGGATGACTTGAAAAACAGTCGGGAGGCCGGCTCCGCTCGCTGGGGCCCCCGCGGCTCTATGGCGCGTCGGGTCGGGTCGGGCCGCGACGGGTCGGGCCGGGGCCCCGGTGGCCCCTTCTCGTCCGAGGCGGGGGGAAGTCACCCCTCTGCGGGGGCTGAGCCCCGCGCCCGGACTGCAGCACTTGTTCTTAGTGATTGCAAAATTGGACCTGACTCACCACATTTGTGCAGTGAAAGAGGCTGACCCTTTCCGTTCATACAGGAAACCTTGAGCTCTCGATAGGAGTAAATCTGGTTTCAGAAGCTGTTAAGTGTTTTCCTGGCCGCCTGAAGCAGGCTCTTCCCCGGGAGTCGTGCACATTGCTGATTACTTTATCGACATCCTCAATACAGACAAATTCAGGAAACACTCGACTTCTGATAGCCGGGATCCGTTTTTCTGATATTGTTCATTTCCTCTGTGTGGGATGTGACTTTATGACAGCTAAAATAACCAGTTGCTTCCTATTTTTTGAGTCTGTTTTGCACCAGAATTACTAAAGCCTGACGCAAGCAAAATCTTGAAAAACAATGCAGCAAATTTCAAAGGGTGCAGGCAGCAAGACAGAAAGACAAACAGAGTGACTCAGTGGCACTGGCCAGAGCATCCAGCCCTGGGACGCTGCTGCCGCTCCGCAGCAGGGCTGGCTCCCCGACGTGTCACTGCCGGCACCGCCGACCCCCGCACCGCTGCCCCGAGCCGAGCCCGGGGGATATCCCACGGCCACGGCCGAGAGTGGGGGGCTTGGGGGACTTCTTGCTGAAGCGGGTAGGGGGTCCTGCGCCCTCGTGTTGCCGCGACCCCGCGCCCAGCCCAGCAATGTCCCCACTCTCCGTGAGGCCCCGGGCACTTTGCAAAGTAAGGGAGACCGTTTCTCTGGGGCATCACAGTGAAAGAGCAGAAGGAAGCAAAGGTCTTTTTTTTTTTTTTTCTCTCTTTGCGAGATAGACCAACAGGAAACACATTGACGGAAATGTTGCCAAAGCCCGTAGAATGGCTTTAACTGGTCTCTGTTCGGCGGAGGTGAAAATCAGAGGAGGCAAAAGATCAGACTAGGAACTGGGGGAAATAAAATCAGGCGAAGGAAAACAGCGGGCTCTGGACTCGGTGCGCCTCCGGGTCCTGGTTCGGGCAGGGTCCGGGGCTTCCCGGGCACACGTGTCCGTGTCCGGCCGGTGACCCTCGGCGCTGTGCCTCTCTTTGAAGGGAAGCCGCTGCTGTGGAGCCCCTTCATCCAGCGGCCGCTGCACAAGAGGAAAGGGGGCAGGTCCGCTTCTCCAACGACCAGACCATCGAGCTGGAGAAGAAGTTCGAGACGCAGAAATACCTTTCCCCGCCGGAGAGGAAGCGCCTGGCCAAGATGCTGCAGCTCAGCGAGAGGCAGGTGAGGCCGTGCCCGCACCCTGGAGTACCGCGCCCCCAGCCCCGAGGTTCCCCCGCGGCCGGCGGCCCCGGCCGGCTCCGGCCCCTGCGGTGCGGCTGCTGTCGGCGCAGCGCTCCCGGCGACCCGGCCGGTTCAGGGAGGAGGCGGGGGGCTGGTTCTTGCTTTCTGCTTATGGCTCAGGGCCTGGCGCTTCCCGGCTTCGAGACTACCCCGTGCCTTCTCTCGTTGTCGTTGCTCAGGTCAAAACGTGGTTTCAGAATCGCAGAGCCAAATGGAGGCGTCTAAAGCAGGTACGAGGATGTTTCCGTTTCTATAGAAATAAGTATTTTAATTGTCTTATCTTACACCGTGCTCGCCTATTCCAGGTTGTATGCAGAAGTCATCTGAAAGGCTGTTTAACCTCTTCACCTTGATTAAAAAGACAAATAGTCATGCTGGAATCCATGAGGGCTCGTTCAGGCAGCACTAACGTTAAAAGCTCCTAATGTAGTTCCTATATCAATTATGCCCGGCTTTCACACACCACCTATTAAAACTCCAAGCTAATTGTTTTGTAAACCCATATGTTGTTTAGCCAATTAACGTGGAGAAGATAAGTAATTGTCAGTAAATTACTTAGGCAGTTGTTTTGGAGAAGAGTATTTACTGGCCTGGTCGCTTTCTCTTAATAAACGAAGAGGATTTATTCTGCAAATGTTGGGAGAGGCAGGTACAAATGTGGTGTTTGTTTTGAGGAGACACATGAAAAATGGAGTAGCTTTTACTTTTCGTTTACAAATAGTTACAGTGTATGAGGCTGAGAGGTTGAAGTGGCTTCCCTTCCCTTAGAAATTGTGCTCAAGCAGATAAATCTTTTTTTATGGCCCAGTGGGCCCTATCCTGGTCAGCTCAGCCAGATCAAGGCCCCTTCACTCAAAAGATCTGTGAAAAAAACCTGCATTGTGGCCCGAGTCTGGCTTCAATAAGTGCGACACGGATGGCTGAGTTTTATTGGTAAATCAGCCTTTAATATAAAAATAATAACAAAATAAAACTAATCCCAGGCCACGCTCTAGATATATTTGTTCTGTAACATTCCTCTCGGTTTAACCCGTGCTTTGGTTGATTTTTGAGTAAAACCCATTCACTCTGGCAGGAGGCAGGCTGGGTCCCCAACAGTGCCTCCTCAGCAGGGCCAGAGCCGCGCTCCAGTGTCCGGAGAGCTCGCTTGGGATTTCGGCCATTTTATGTCATTTCCTCCTTTTCATTCGGTCACATCTATTTCTCCCAGCCCTCACAGTTATATCACGGGTACATGTCTCAGCCTTCTCGGTTTCTCTTAAGAGTATCATTTCATGCCCCCTTAGGGGACTGGGCTCCCCAGGTGGCTGCCGATACAGGGCTACTCCTGCTTTTGGAAACCAGGTTTTGTTTTGTTTTTAATGGTGAGTCTTTCAATGCTGAGTTTTAGCTTAATTAGTAATTTTTTCCCGTTTACTTTCGGGCCACTGATGGATTTGGTCTCCCTCCTTTTGCCGTTGGGTATAATTAAAGAAAGATCAGGGCAGGAGGAAGCTGTGTGTCGGTGTTTGTAGACTCATAATAAACATTTGCTTTGCTAAAAGACAAAAGTTCAGAGGTTCCTGGGCTCCGGCAGCTCCTGACTCTTTTGAAGTGGCTGTGATAACCATCGCCAAGGAGCCTTATTCATGGCAGCAGCCCCTGTGGCTGCCAGGGAGCGGGACCAGTGCTGAGCCCCTGCATGCAGCTGAGATTTTGCCTGGCCCCGTCCCACTTAGGCAGGATACCGGATAGGTAGTGGGACACCTGCCTTTTTCTGCAAGAAGCCCAAGGTGTTTTCCCCACACAGCCCAGCTGGAATTTCCAGGCCTCCTGGCTCTCCGGCCCAAATTATTTCCCTATAAAACAGGTTTCTTTTATTGCAGGAGAACCCCCAGGCCACCAAAAAAGAAGAAGTGGAAGGTGCTGACAGTCACAGTGACCAAAGACCAGAGAGCTCCCCGACCCCTGAGCAGAAGGCTAAGGAGGTCTCCCTGGATGGCTCACAGTACACCCCCTCTCCAGCCTCACAGGAGGACCTGGAGTCAGACATCTCTGAGGACTCTGATCAAGAAGTGGACATTGAAGGCGATAAAGGCTATTACAATCCTTCCCACTAATAGCCCCACGTGGAGAGTGGACCCTAACTTGGCTTGCACTTTACCAGGGGCTGGTTTGGGAGAATATTATGCTACAGGAGTAAACTTTCACCGTTCCACTGAAAGAAAAAAAAACCCACACAATCAAAACAACACCAAATAGACTTGTTTTATAATAAGTAGAGAAAGTAAGATGTATTTTCTGGTAACAGTCCATTTTTGGCAGACCTCTAATTTGGTTAAAGGAACATGGTTTGTATTTAATTATTTGTAAGATATCTTTGTACATTAATCAATGTTCTAACTGGAATAGAATACTGCACCCTGTCCTTACTCATGGGGGTTCTGAATCAGCTTCTGGTGGTGATCAGGCAAAACTCCTTTCTAGCTAGTGTGGAAGTGAGTATGGATCGCAGGACTAAGTCCTTTGTATGTGTAAACAAATGTAGTTTAAATATATTAATTTAAACGCCCTTCGCAAGCAGAGAAACATGTTCTGTGAAATAGAGAGGGATTTGACTATCCCAACAAGTGCCTTATGCTCACACCCCATTACCTGCCGTGGTGCTCTCTACTGAGACCTACCTCTGTTAATTAGGTAGAGTCTTTGGACAAATTCATTTTTCCTCTTGCGTGAGATGAAGTGTGCCTTCTCTGATTTTTGAGGACTTTGCCTCACAATCTGGATGGTTCTATTTGCAGGAATTTTTTTAAATGTATTTTTCTCCTTGAAAATCTCTAGTGCCATTTTTTACAGATTTTGTATTTGAGAAGAAAATGTGGGGAGTGATAAGGTCCAGCTGCAGCAGAGAAACTGGCATCAGGAGGATGAGGCACACAGCCTTGGGAAGATAATGCCTATCTGCCTGTACATACTAGTTTTCTTTAAAAGTCTGTGGTTTTATACCTCATTTTGTTCATATTTTGTACATATTTGTTCAATGTTAAAAAAAAAAGGCAAAACCCGGTATTTAATTTTTGATGGACTTGTCTGTGAAATAA
The DNA here is from genome assembly GCA_027925045.1 of Hypotaenidia okinawae. NCBI lineage: Eukaryota > Metazoa > Chordata > Aves > Gruiformes > Rallidae > Hypotaenidia > Hypotaenidia okinawae. The sequence continues at coordinate 22,468,144 of BSDF01000008.1, read as the reverse complement.
AACTAAACTCTGCACCACCTGCCATGCTGGCCATCCAGTTCCTGGCAGGATAAATTCCCCAAATTCCCCACCCACATCCCTGCCAGCAATGCCCCAGTGTTGTAACCGGGCTTTTCCCTCCTGTACCGTGCCCGTCACCTTGCAGCCTTCTGGGCGCCCTTGCCTTGCCGAGGTCTCGCCTGGGCTCATCGCTTATTTTCCCCCTGTTTTTCAGCCTGGCTCCACGCGTTTTGGTTTCGCCCGTTCAGTGCCTCCACACCTCCTGCCCGCTCAGGAAAGGGCTCTACGGCGGGACTAGGGAAGCCTGGTCTGTGAACCCCGGCCGGGACCGCAGGTGTTTTCCCTTGAGTGGTCCCGACCCTGGGTAGGAGGGAGGGGGCGGCCGGGGGAGCGCGGTCTGGAGGAGGAGCGAGACCGGCGGTGCCTGCTCGGGGCCGGGCATTGACCCCATATGGGGGCAGCCGCTGACCCGCCTGAGTCAACAATGGTTATTCATCGGCCTTTCTCCGAAATGATGCCGGCCCGGGGGCGCGGGGAAGGAGCACGGAACGCGGGGGTGCGGGTAAATGCCCCTAGGACCGGTGGGCACCCAGCGGGATCAGTCCGCACCGTCAGACGCCTCCAGTACCTCCCAAGCGCCGCAGCGAGCACCCAAGGGATGAGGACCAGATCCCGGCCGGGTGCCACGGAGGCTTTTAGTGCTAGGAAAGAGTTTTAGAGAGCAATACACCTGCCCATGGGGGACGGCCCTTAGGGCAACCGGGGCTACGCGTCTAATCATATGCTTTGAGAAATAGCAGCTGAGTTGTCTGCAGAATTGAGTGGCTTCGAGTTTGGTTTCTTTTTAAACTGCATTCGTGAACGGGGACGGAAAACATGAAGTAAATGGGTAGTTTCCGTTGCCACCTGTTTGTGCAGGCAGGGAAAAGGGAGAAGCCTGCGGTCGTCCCCTCGGCTTCGCAAGTCGCTCCCACCGCAGGCGCTGCAGAGCCGAGCCTCACGCGCCCTCTGCTCACACGGCATCCCCGGTGAGCTGGACACCGGTCCCTGGTTTAAGGCCACCCGTGACAAAGGGAGCCTCGGCATGTTGTCGAGGCTGACTCTGAGGCATCTCTCCGCCCCTGAGCTGGGATCGAGCCCCAGCACGGTGCACGCAAGGAGGGGAAAGAGCCGTCGCGAGCAGAAAGCGTGCAGCTGTGCTCCGCTGAGGAGGCAAACGCTTTCCATCCTTCACATTTCCCCCTTGCTCAGTGTTTCTGTCTCGGGTCTCAGCCCGCGTCCCGGCGGGGACGGGAGCAGCCCGCCCTGAGTCACCGGGACAGAGTCGCAGGCGTAGCGTGTGTATACCGGGAGCTGGGGGGCTTGGTGGGTGTGTGTGGGGGTGTCCCAGACCTTTCCCTTCCGATTTTCCTTCTCTTGTCTAACTGTCCCGACTGAAATCAGGGAGCAAGACGCTGGCGTTACCTATTCAGAGCGACATCGTGTTACGGCTGTACTTTCGCGCGAGGACACGACACGTGTAGGACGGAGCCGCCTTGGCTGGTGGGCGACAAGCAGCGGTCCGGGAGTGCAGGGCCTTGGGCGAGCTCCGGGAAACCCCCTTCCACACGGGGTCATGTCGGCATAGCCCGGCCGGGGCAAGCCGAGAGCCCACCCGAGCTTAAAGACTCTCACGGCCCGATGCGAGTGTAGGAGCTGGGGCTCTGCCTGAGGCGCAGCTCGGGTTTGTTTCCCAGCCGGTGTAACGTGGTCCCGCAAAGCCGGGCTCGTTAAACCCAGGCGCTCTCCCAGAGGTGGCAGGGGATTAGGCGGCTCCGTGCAGGTGGGGAGCGCAGATGCGTCGTCTGCAGCCGCCGGGACGGCGATGTGGATTTATTTCCAGGGTGCCGGGACAGGTGACAACAGAGCTGTCACCCCGAGTCGGCTGTGAAATGCCCTTGCTCTCCCACCCACCCGCGCAGGGGGGCTCACGGCTTGGCGGCGTCTGGGTAAAACGCACCGGCGGGGACGGCGAGCCACGGGCTGAGCTGCCGGCTGCGATTAGAGAAATATTCCCCCAGCAGCTGTCTGTAACGCCCAGAGCCCGTTTCCACATCGCGGCAGACCCGTGTGGGGATGCCCACGGAGGGGTGGGCGAGCGGTAGGAGAAAAACAGCCAAAGCACTTTACACCGTTGGGTAAAAGCTTCGAGCCCCTTCCGTGCCACCCTGCTTTCTCCTATTTGTTTGCCTGTTGGCTATTTCATGCCGAACTAGCACGTATGACCTTTCTAGCACAACTCCCGTCTTGTTTTCGACTCTTTTATCAGCCGATTCAACTTGAAAATGGTTATCATTTAGCAGAAAAACAAACAGAAAAGCACATTTTTGTAAGCAAAACGTTAATGATTGGAAGAATTGCACCAATTTCAGCTTGACAGTGTGTGATTAATCCTCCGGGTCAGGTACTTATATTTTTAGTCATTAGGTTCGTCGGCCTTTGATATGCAGAACTGTTTCTAGCCTAATAGGATATCGACCCGGCCGCCTATGTACTTTGACTCCTTACGCAGCGCGGCTTCCCGGCCCGCGGGGACCGCCGTGGCCCGGAGCGGGTGCAGCCGCCTGCCCCGCAGGATGCCCGGGCTGCTCCGGGCCGGCGGCGGAGGAAACTGCGGGTGGGGTCCCGTCCCCGAGGCGGCGGCCGGGTCACGCGTGGGGCAGGAGAGGCCACTCCCGCGGCAGGGACACGCGTGGGGCAGCCTGTTCCCGCTCCCCGAGGGAGCCTCGAGTGCTTCCGCGGTGTGCGGGGGCGGAGGGAGGAGGAGAGTGGTTGCACGATGTTTGCAGTCCTGGACAATTTAATCCTTCACAGTGAAGTGACCAGAGCCTCTTTCATTGCACAATAATAGGAAATAATAACTTAGGGCTTCTAATTGTTTGCTTTCACTGAAAAGGACCTTCCTCTGGTCATATCGGATAAATGGAGGGTTCACCACTCAGTCTAGTGGACAACAATACATTACATTAGGCCTCCCAAAAATCTCCAATTGGATAAGTTCTCAGAGGACAAAATCCCCCCCCCAACAACCAGATAAAAAATGCGTGTGCGGGTATTATTGTCATTCAGTTATGTTTTTGAGACCCTGTTTTAACACATGAGAAAGCTTAAAGTTAGACAGTGCTGAAAACCTGAAACAAGCATCGACAGCAGGTCAGAGCACGCTGATCAGTCGCAGATCAACATCCCATTAATGTTTAATGGTGGTTTGGACTTAGCAAGGACAGAAAGATTTTGTCCACGTCTGTAGGTGGCAACTGCTTACCAAAGAGCCTTTGCCCACTGTCTTACTCTGAATCATGGACTTTGTTGGCTTCAGGTCTCATGAGCATAGAAGATTTGTTTTCTTCCTATTTATTCGAAACACGGAATCAATGTCTATTTCTAAAACATTTCAGGTGGCGCATGCCAAGGCCAAAAGAACAGTCATAGAAAAGCCTCATCATGATAACCGGCTCCACAACTCCATTGTTTAAAAGCTATTGACAAATGACTACTAAAACCAGTGAATCTCAAACACATTCAGACTTTGTTGTTTTGGTCACTTAGAGTTATACCAGGAAATTATGATTTGGTGGACTATTTCAACAGAGTTGGTGACTTGTGAATTTTCCCCTGAATGTCAGATACCCACCCATGTCATAAAAATATAATCTCTAATGGTACTAATTGAGATGTAGAATATTTTTCCTACCAGAGTGATACCTGCCCATGTCATTAAGCCTTAATAATAAATAGAACTAATAATGTTTCCCCCCAAAGGTCCTGACATTAAATGGTCAGAGGGATTGGTTTTCAATTATAGTAGTGACTTTTCCCCTTTAATTTTTTTTCCTGAAAGTATTAAGATGTCAAAGATGCTAGTATAATTCTGAGGAAAAGTTATTCTAATTTTTTCACTCTCCAGTCAGCTTGGTAGAAGCAAAGCAGAGTACAGAAATATATTAATGACTAAGAATTTATCTGATGACTTTGTAGAAGACAATTATTACAACGCATATGTGTGCATGCAGGCGGGCTAGACATGTTCAAGTGGCTGTTTAAAGCAGTAGATTATATGGAGGGTTTTGTCTGAGTATATTTCAGTAAAATAAAGCCAAAGTCAGAACCAATTGTTGTCTGGTGGCCTGCAGGAAACAAGTCCATGCTCACAGTCGACTAGAATTACTGATGCTAAAGGCAAATTAAACTTTGGGTTTGTTGCTACAATTTAGGCAAATGAATTGGGTTAAAAGATTGAATGGGTGGAGAAGAAAGCTACCATATCATCAGCCTTAGGGAAAGGGCCATTTCTAGGAGACCTAATTAAATCAAGTTTATTTAAGGACTCCAAATCCCATCTGACAAACACATAGACGTCAATACCTTTAATGTGATTTTAGCCGGCTGAGTTACAGACAGTTGGGAACCCAGAGTATGATCTGCTAAAACTGAGTGGAAGATGATCTTTGTAGAATTTTAGTAGGTTTTGCTTTTGAAAAGAAGAGGGCCTAACTAAACTGAATTACGGAAGAAGGGATCTTTTTCTCTTGTTGTCTAGACAAGGCCTTCAGGGTTTCCCCACATGCCAGTCTGTGCCACTGCTTCGAAGACCTTTGTGGAGAAACTTATTGATTGTTTCCTATGCTGTTGCAGTGGGACTTCCCATGAGCATGGCATGTAATTTTAAAAAGTACTCTGACATTGTCTAGACAGGTATAAAAGTTGTATTTTTAGAATGACTTAGCAAACACTTTTTAACACCTTTTAGTATTTGACTCCTCCTATCTATGCAAGGTTTCAAATTGTGTTAGTCAAGCTGGGTTAGCTAGTATCTTTAAAAACACAACTTTTATCCTAGTCTAGACATACTGAAAGAGTGTTTGTCCTGGGATACACCTCTGTGAGGGTACAACCATTTTAAAATGAGTCAGGACTGTCCACTACCGTGCAGTTGTATCTCAATTACTTACTGCAGCTATCAGGATAAAGATCACAGGTTAAAAGGGGAAGAAGTAACTTTGGTTTATACACATCAGTTCTTCTACTTCGTTCTCTATATTAGGAGGAACCTTCTTACCCAGTCAAAAACCACAGAGTCAATCAGAGAGCAGATCAGTCCTGTTGTAGACCCAAGGTATAGAAAGACCCAGTTCTGCAAAAGGCTGGACCAGTGGCTCAGAGTGGAGGTCACTCTCCAGGGATTTGTCCTCCTAGCCATCACCAGACCCTTTTGGCTCCACAAGAGTAGTCCTTTCCAAACCTACCTGGAAAGAAAATAGACCAAGTTAGGGTAAACAATTTAAAGGATGGTAACACTTAAAAAGTCTGCACTATCTTGGTTAATTTTGGCTGATGGGTGTTGGAGATCTTCAGGTACTTTGGAGAAAGTTTGGCTGATTGAAGGAGTTTAGCTGGTTGGATCTGAGCTCCTTGGCTAGTAAGACACTGGATTAAATTTTGCTCTGAGCATGTCAATGCCAGATAGGTGTGGGCAGGAACTATGAATGACTTGCTCTGTTGGCTGAAAACAAAACACAGAGCTGTATAACTCAGGGTGGGAACAGCCGAGGAAAAGCTGCACAGTGAGTAGAAGAAGCTTTAGAGACAAAGAGAGCTGGATAGGACTGTGGCTCTGCAGCCCCCATGGCCTCCTGGTGCAGGCAGTGGAGCAAACCAAGAATTTCCTCTGATTTTTTTCAAATGACAAAGAGAAATTTGCCAAATTAATGATTTGGGTTAAGTGCAGAGAACTGCTCTGGCAGCAGGGACCAGACTGTGGCTTTCTACCCCAATAAGATTTTGATATAACCTAGTGGGCAGCACATCCTGCTTGCAGATGGATGGGCTCAGTCCTGCCTAGCAAAGCCCACTTCTCTGGCTTTGACTCTGCAGGCCGACGCAAGCAGCACTGGCTCAGTCACTGATATTGTGCCTTATACAATATTATCTCCTTGGTGCAGTAACAGCCCCCTCCATCCCCAAGCATCTCACAGGTGAAGCAGGCTAATTTTATTTAGTGACACAGCAGCAGAGACGGCTGCTCTTGGTAGGCTTTGACACCTGGATCTCGCCTCTTTGAGCAGGTAGGAGAGGTACAGCGTTTCCCCCGTATCACAACCCTTTACAGTAACTCTTTGGGAAGCCAAGGGTTGAACCCAGTCAGATCACCAGTCACTTTTCAAAATCTTGGTCAGAACTGCATGCAGGTAGTCTTTATGTTGTTCACAGTTTCCCATGCTGTGCTACGAGAAGATAATGCTGACACTGCAATAGCTGAATAAAAGACACCATTTTCTGCCACTGCTACTCTCATAATGAATATTGTTCACGCTCAATGCTACTTTGCTCCACCAGCTGCCTACCCCCTCCCCAAACCTTTGTGAGTCTCTGGGCAATCACAGTGCACTCTCAGGCAGTAGAAGTGGTGAATATCAGCATATATTAGAATATATTTATGCCTTAAAAACCTCTTACATTGGAAAGCCACTAATTTACCTGTTAACATCTCTATGTTACACTGCCGTTTTTCTGCCTTTTGAGCTATTGCCTGATAATTTTTTCTGTACCAACATGTCTGCTACCTGCAGATGGAAACAAACATTTTTGTTAGAGAAGAGCGTTATGTTACAGATGCCTGTGGGTGGCATGACACCAGAGCTCTGAAAGTAACATACAAGGGGATACAACTGCTCAATTCAGAATCTTTTGCATGACAGCAAGACTTCCCTATGCTTCAGGTAATAAATACCTAACACCCACAGTTGTGCTTAGGGAAGGCAGTTTATATTGATTAATAGCAATCAACCCCCCCAAAATAAGGCTGCTGTGTTGTAATATAGACATTGGAAGGGGTTTCCTGGCAAAATTATTTTATGTTCTTGTGCATTTTTAAAAATATGATAGTTTTGCCTCATGACTGTCTCCTGAACTGTCAATCACATGATTCATTACCATGACCTGTACAATATTTCCTATATATGTAATCATGCTTCTACCACTGCCAACAAAAGCACACACGATTGTATTTTAAAATGGAGAGTATTAAGTTATTTGTTGGTTGCATCAGAGCAAATGTAGGATAAATGATGCCATTAAACAACAAATAAATTAAGGCCTTATTTTTCCTTAGTTGCTTACAAAATCTGCATTACTACATACTTTCCATTGTTTGCAAATTACACCAGACTGATTGAATAAATGCTTTAAAATGGGTCCTGAACACTGGTTTAGAAGCACAGAGGAAGTGGTTTCTTAGACAACTGCTACCCACATATTGATTTGATAACAGGGAGGTGGAGGGACGAAGATGATTATGTTGATGTACGGACCTGTTGATTGTTTAATTGAAGGTAAAATTTTTAGCTTCACTAGTCAATTACCTGATCTCATTAAGTTCTTAAAAATCACTAAAATACCATTCTGGTTGAAGCAGCTGCACTTTGCTGCTATATTGTCTAAAGCATTAGGAAAATCATTTGCTAATGGTGATTTACAAGTGCAAACATATGATATTTTTAGCATCCAAATAATCTTTCTCCATGTGAGAGATCTTGAATGACTACCATGCAGCAGGTATGTAAAGACAAGGATATGAAATGTGGGTTTATGTTTGCTTAAATGATCTGTAAACTTCTAAATATTTTAAGGCTTTTTCTAAATATTCAAATTTTATCAAGAGAGTGGAAGATGGAAAAAGAAAAAAAATATTACAATTTCTTGACATTAAAGTTGTTTCAGATATAAATGTAAGAAGTAGCTCAGTGCCTGGGACAAAACAGAAGGTTTTTTAAGGATGAATGTGAACTAAGACAGCTTTTGGCATCCCTGGGGAGGAAGAAGCCCCGTGCTGTGAAGATGTTATGGACACCAACATGGCAGCACAAGGTAACTCTGGGGACTCCAGGGCAGCAAGGACCACTCGTCCTGTGCCTGCCCTCATCACTTTGGAAGTTACTGGTAGGCATAGTGCCTCCCAGATTCTATATGCCACGGTGTGCGTGGTACTGACATAAGCACTGCTAGTAATGTGTGGCATTTTATGTATTTTCAAACATCACATGAACATGTTCTTCCAGGTTAACACATTTTCATTTTGCAGGATGACTGTCCCAGAAAAGGTAGGTCATCAGTCAACTGTTACACAGTAATGTGAGAAGCCCTTTTCAAAACCTATGTGGCAAGAGTTCTGCTTCCTTACTTACTTTTGTTTGTTTCTTTTGTTTTTAGACCAGTTCATAGAAAGACACATGGTTTCCTTGCAGAAGAAGGAGTCTGGGATTAATTTCTTCATTCTTGCAAGCAAGTGACTTCAGCTACAAGAACTTGGTGAACTCTCAAAAGGAGTTAGACATGTTTTCCTGTCAGTGCAACGATGTAATGAGGTTATGAATCAAGTTCCAGAATGAGAGATAAAGAAGAATTGCTTTTTGCCTTTTTAAAAATTTTTTTTCTTCTTTTTCTCCTTTCCCCCTTCCCCTTTCATTTTCTCCCCTTCACAAAGGGGTAGTGGTAGCTTCTAGTAGTTGAGAAATAATTTAAAACAATTTCAGTATAAAGGTTTTGGGCTTATTCCCACTGATGGCTGTTTCTCATTCTGTTCCACTCCATGTACTACTTACAGTCTGTTTGGAGTCAGATATGATTGTCAGACTATGAAGAAGGAACAATAGCACTGATAAAGAAAGGTGCCAGTTCCTCAAACTTAGAGCACATGCCTCCAAACTTCTCAGGAAGTACAATTATTATATTCCAATAATTATCTTGGAACATAATTAACTAATATATATTATATAACTGTATAATATATAATTACTATTAACTTTAGGTTCCCATACATCAGTAGCTCCCAAATTACCTATATGCCTGTTAGGTATTTAGGTACCTGAATTGAAGTGCAAAGTGCAAGGAAAATGAAACTGCTGGTGTTGCATTTTAAGGTTAAGTAAATTGGCAGCTGAATTCTGCACAAGGTGTTGATATAAATTATGAGATCAGCCCCAAATTCTAAGGCATTCACAGGGAGTCTTCCTTACAGTTACAGTAGGTCCCAGAAGGCATTTTATGTTGTAACACAAGCAGTGGCATGAAAAAGACAAGAAAGATACTTTTCAATAAGACATCAATTTAGGTCTTTCAGACTGCACAGCTTCTCAGGGTCTGGTTTTTTTTTTTGTCTGGTTGTATTTTTGGTTATTTTGTTTTGCTTTGCTTTGGGTTTGGCTTTGTGTTTTTGGTTTTTTTTAAACACTGGCTATTGCTTTTTTAAGATGTGGGGAGGTGGATGTCTTGGTCCTGCACAGCTCTGTACTGACCGTGGAATTGGGCAGAAGGAGTGAGAACTGTGTAGAGCTACAAGTCTGTTATGCCAGTGTTGTTGTGATCAACTTGTCTCTCCAAGATCATTTGCAAACCTTTCTCAGATTTTAATAGCACAAACCTGTTTTCAGAAAGGGTTGAACCATAATAACTTGGTTTACTATTGCAGTTTCTGGAATGATAACCAATTTGGCTGTGATATGTTTACAGGAACAATTAAACCATTTTAAACACTGATTCAAAGGCATTTCTTGGTGATAGCTGCTATCAACAGTGGGCTGACTTCCTACTTCGTAAGCTGGCCAGGAGAGCTATCCTGGTGGAAAGGAGAGCCCGGGAGATGTCCTCTGAGCAGAGCCTTGTTCGATAGGAAGTCTTGCAGAGAGAAACTCTGGGAATAGTCGTCTCTGGAAAGTGCCCAAGTATTTGCAGAAGTGTTCTGAACTATCATTCTGCTTAAGGTCTTTGTGGTTTTGAGATAAGAAACTGAGGAAACTGAATAAAACCAACTACTCACCAAAAGAGTGAGTTGTATAAGAATATCACTTCTGGGTACAACCTCCTCCCCCTTGCAGACCCATGTGCTGAAGGAGGCTGCCTCGCTGCTGTTGGTAAACTACTTTTCAGGTATTTGACTGGCATTAAAGTTAATGCAACTTCTTAAATGCCAAATATCTCCTAACTTGAAGGAGATACACTGATGCATGTTTATATATTTACAAGAATCCTTCACAGCACAGAATGGTGGAGATCAATCAGAGTATATAATTTTTCTTCAAAATTATAAGTATTTAGTTGTAAGGTCCATCTTTTTTAAACTCTCTTTAATTTTGGGGGGATCTTCGGGGTTGTTTGGGTTTTTTTTTTCTCCTGTGTTTATTTTCAGTGGTTTTGCATTTTATTTTCAGAATGTGAAGAACTATTTCTTTGGTAGCATGAATTAATCCTGCAGGTTGAGCTTATTATTGATTTAAGCATTAGACTTGGCTAGGAGTGTCAGCTGAGAGAACTTTTTTGTAATTAACACATTTCCTATAATGAAAGTGGTAGGTGAATATTTATTTTATGTCTTTCATTCCTTATTCATTTCAGTTGAACTCGTGCTGTCTTACACAGCACCAGATTGCATTTAAATTTCTAGAACATGTTCTCTGGCAAAGAAGCAATTAGAGTGCAGTGTATTTTGAAACTACAGGAGTCTGAAGTCTTAGTACTTGATAATAAAACACATTTCTCAAACTTCTCCCTTCCAAATCAGCTAAAGCATAATGCTGGTACCATAATGCATAATGAAGATATTTCAGTGATTTGTGAGGATTTGTCTCATTCAATTTCTAGATATGAGTAGGTAATTAACTAGCATATAAATATATGTACATTTAAAAGCAGAATTTCCTCACGCCCGTTAAGATCACTAATATATGATACAAAAACATTGTAGTGTTTTATCTCAGCAGTGATCTTTTCTTTTATTAGGTACATCTTATTCCCAAGATAATAAATTTTCTGATGAACCTTTTCATATCATCACTCACAAATATTAAGGCTTTTAATAGTCATATTGTTCAATGCTTATATTACCTAGCCAACATTTACTGTGAATCTATTAATGTCCTGCTTTTAATTCTTAATGATACTAAAATTAAATTAGCTATATGCTCTCTTACAACGTCTGTCTCCAGATCTAGAAGACTGTTTATAGAAGCAATCAGGGAAGTTAGCTGTTCACTGGCAGGGCAAGTGTCTGCAAATAGTCTCTGCAATAACATATTAGCCACTGCAAATGGAGGAATATGAATTAAGCATATAGATTTTGCACTTGTTTCCCTTGTGCCTCCCCCTTTCCTTGGCATATTTGCTGATACATTTGTAATGTCAGAAATGGCTCTGAATGTTAGGCATTAATTACATGTGGGAACTGGAGCATAAAATAACATCTACATTTTATCCTTTTTAATCAAGAGGAAATGCTCTAATGTTGGATTTGGATTTAATGCAAAACTAAATATTTGACTCACTACATATTATCTCAGTAGATTAGCTGGTATTTATCACAGTTTTCAAAACTAGGACTTTAATGCCTCATTTGACATGATTTTGTCAGTCTCTGGCAGAAAGCTGATAAACCATCCATTTATGCCATTACAGCTGCCTCTTGTAGCACTGTGCTGCTATGGAGAGGGGTCAGTTGTCATTTCCTAAAGACCTTTGTTTTTGGTCATTTTATAGCAGGTTGATCTTTAAAGTTCATTTGGCTGTATTATAGTAGATAAGTTTGAGACTAGAAATCAGGTTTTGATGGTACAAAAATAGCTTAAATTGACTGAGTGGCCAAAAGTTATCTAAATACTGCACTCTTTCTGTCAAGGTAGCTGAAGTTGGAGTTAAAACTACTGCTGGACTTAAATTTCTTCTCTTATTTTCAGTTTCTTCTCCATAGAGGCTTTTTTTTTCTTTGCTTGGGCATTTTTGTGTGTGTTAACAGGTGGCAAGGAAAAAGATTTTCTACACAAAAATGGCAAAGCTGAAATGGAAATGGAAATTGGCTTCTGATGACAAGATAAGATGATTCCACAGGTTCCTCTAGCTCTGAAGCCCTCTCCAGGCATGTGTGATTACCCAGGCAGGGCAGTGGGAATGGGCAGGACCCCAGCTCTTACAACATGGCTATGCCAGCGTGGAGTACCCTGGGCTCAGAAAATCTGCTTTGGGAATGTCATTAGTGCTACTGACTTCTATTGTATTACTTGCCATTCCCACTAAGAAGAGTTGATATACTCACAGGCCCAACTATACATGTTCTTGAGACAATGAAAGCCACCTACATTGTCTCAGATGATGGAAGCCCAGGTATGAAATGGCTCCAAACATTCTTCTGGAAAAGGGCAGATTCTCAAGTTAAACAAATGCTGTGCTATACTCCTCTTATTAAATCCAAATTACATTAAGTCATGTTTTATGTGCATCAAAACTGTTTAGCATTAATTTCTAACTCACTCTCTTATTTTTCCTTGTTTTTAGGGGTGGATACTGCATCACGGACCTACTGACAGGGCTGCAGTACTGCTGGGATAGTTGTGGCAGCCCAAGGAGGGAAAAAAAGTGCTGGGGTTTTCTGTTTCTCCTGTATTACCCTTCACTTCATCAAGCTCTGCTTACAAAATGAGAGCTTTACTAGTTTTATTGAAATTGGTAAAACAGAAATAAAAAGACGACTACAATCCCAGCAAGAAGTGCCCCTCTGACGTGCAGTGCTCGGTCCCTAGCCTGCACTGGCTGGTGGATGGCTTCCTGCAGGACTGGCTGAAGCTCTGCTCAATAATTAGTGAGTTACATGACAGACTCTGCATTAGGTGTAGTAACAGAAGTGCAGGGGCAGTTAAGGCACTGACTTGGAAAGAGAACAAGTCATTGTGCCCATTCTTTTTCCTTTTTATCCAGATGATCCCTTTGAAGCCAGTATCAGCATCTGCCTGAGTAAAATGAGCATTTACTTTTGATGACTGTTTTTGGTATGAAAAATATGTGGAAAATCAGTTTCTCAGGAGATCAAAAACACTGCTTTTCAGTTTACAGATATAAGTTAATTTTGCCCTCCCCCAAAACGGAAGGAAAAATAGTTCCAGCATTGACAGATTATATTCTGTGGAGATATCAAAAACCTGCAGACAGACAAAATCTGTTTCAAGAACTTCAGTTGCCACTTGTTTTTGTGCCTGGCCAGTTCTGCCCTTGCTGAGGGTCTTCAGCCAGCACCACCCCAAGGGTAGGATAATATTTTTCTGTGGCCAGTGACAATTTCAGAGACAAGGCTTTAGTTTCTTCGTCTGCTTTGGGGAGAGTAGAAGACAGGGAAATAAACCAATTTCCCCAGTAAGACCCACTAGAAGGTGAGAGGAGTGATACGTATTTGTGCCTGCTTGCAGTCCACCCACTCCTTCCTTCCCTAGGCCCACCCTTCCGCCCTCTGTGCTGTCCCCAGGGGCACAGAGACTGTGCCCTAGCTAGATGTGGTGGCAGTAGTGGGGGCTGGTGGCAGAGAGCCCTTTCTCCTTGCATGGCTTGAGAGGAGGGGAAGACATGCTGGGGGAGCAGTGCCACTGTGTTCCTCTGGCTAGGAAAAAGAGCATCTGTGCATCTGAAAGTGGTAAAAGATGCTTCCCTCTGACCTACGCCAACTTGCATAGTATGTGTTTGACAGATCTAGGTAGCTGCCTTGCTCCTGTGGCCCAGGTCTACCAATTGACTAGAAGTTCTCTAAAACAACTCATGTTGTTGGGTCCTTGTCAAGGCAAAATTACCTGTGTAGCAGGTTGAAGTTAGCACTTGTGCTAGCATAGAGATTGACATTCTCACTGGAACCTGCAGAAGTGGCACCAGCCTCTGGGACCACTGGAACAGCACCTTTTGTCTGCTGACCTGCTGTGAAGGCAGCTCTTCTGTGCTCAGCAGTGCCAGTCAGCAGAGGCCTCTGAGCTTGTGGGATCAGCACTTTATTCACATGAAAGACCTGAAGCCTTTGATTCAGTACTTCTGTCTTTCCAGGATGATGACACCAAAGCAAAGGTCTCTGTGATCTCACTGTCTCAGCAGCTTTCACGTGTGAGGTTGGTACACAGAGAGTTGCCCCTCTGGCATCTGTTTACTCAGTGGAAATGGAACAAAGAGGCACAGACTTGCCCAGGGTCGCACGACAGAGGTGTCGCCTGCTCTTCATAGTGCACTGTTAATTGCACCAGCTTTTCGAGTTCTTTTTCAGCCTCAGTTCTTGCTGTTGTGTGATAATCTGAGCTTTCATTTTAAAACAGTCCAAAGACCCCATGTCTGTGACACTGTCAAAGAAAAATTAGAAAAAGTGCAGCTAAAGGACTAAACGAATCAGAATGCATATAAGAACCTATTGGTGAATGTGAAGATGGTGACAGTTGTGCTTTGAAATCCTCTAATTTGCTGAAGATGCTCCTGTTCCCATACATGGTTCTCAGGGTTGCCCAGGCCACATCTTTAATGGGACAGTGATGTGGGTGGAGGCACTCAAAAAAACCCATAAACCAAGAGCAGGAAGAACTCTCCTAACTCATCAAATTTAGTCTGTTCTCACAAACATCATGGTCTCCTTATATAGATGAGTGGAGGGAGTGAAAGGAACTTCAATAAAGTCACACAGCTGCTTTTTCCACTCCTCGTCCCCTTTCGTTTCGCACAGAACCCCTGCTGATGGTGGCATACTTAATAGCTGATGGGCCAGCATGTTGGTTGGCCAGTGTATTATCTACGTAACTGCCATTTAGGTGGGGCAAGTGCAGTACCAAAACCCCAACCTTTACGGACTCACCTTATAGAGCAAGCTAGAAGTTGAAATACCCTGACTAGGATCGTATCTTCAGAAGTATTTGGTGTTCAGCTAACCGCATCCACTGACGTTTCTGAATAAAATTATTCCCTGTCTCAGGGGTGGGCAAAGCTGTCCTGGCCTGTTCCCGGAGATGTGACTGTCAGAAATGTCTCAGCCCTGTCAGTCTTCCAGACAGAAAATTAAAGGAAGGGGTATTATTAGATTAAAACTTAGATAAATTTATAAACTTATATTTATGTTATAATCTCAGGCATACTCTGAAAGAGTAAGGAAGCAGCCATCAGGCTGTTTTACAGATCTAAATTTAAAAACCACTAAGGTTTGTTCCACCTTTAACGCAAATCACTTTAGAGTGGGAGAGTTGTTTTTATTTTGATTTTCTAATTAAACACCAATTGCTGCTGCTCCCCAAATGCCTCAATCTTGTAAATGCTTACTGTTTACTCATTCAGCTGGAAGGGCTAAAAACAGATACGATTCTGTCCATGGCATCTTAAGCTGAAATAAATGACAAAAACCACACATACTGGTTTTGTTATGGGATGAGTATGGTCCTCTGTTTTGGCATAAAGTACCTCAAAACATTGTAGATTGAAATCTGCAGGTCTAATTTCTAGCATGCTAATTTTTTAAAATCTCAGGTGCTACTAATTCATATGTAGAGCTACAGTGAATAACTATGCAAACTGTGCAGAGTGATTGGAATTATGGTCTTTGTACTTGAAACTTGTCCTGTCTGATGTAAGATGCCAAAGACATGAAACAATGCTGGGGAAAGCAATGATAATGTTCTCTTTCCATTCAATGTGACACTCAATTAATCCTGTTCAGATGCATTGGATAACTATGTTAAATGCTGTCTTGGATGGGGAAAATGCTGGGATTTTTAACCCTTCATGAAACATCAGAATCACCAATTTTGTTTTGCTTTAAAATTAGAGACATACAGTGATAGCACTTTGAAATAACATGTGCAAGATCCAAAGTCACAACCACACTCCCTAAACATATATTGCTAAATATACAGTGCAGGTGAAGTATGAGCATCTAATAATCTCTTCAAGTTCCAGCATAGGGAAAGGAAAAGCTAAGATTAATGAAGTTACAAACCCCATGATTTCTTAGAAATCGTGGCCTGAATTCTGCCTCAGGAAATGACAAGCTTACTACTCACCTACCATGAACGAAAATAAGAAACACCTGTTGTCTCTTTGTTCTTACTCTTAATTTACTTCCTCTGGTTGAGTTTGCTGACTTGTCTGTCTTCTAGAGACCTGTGAAGAACAGTAGTTTAGTCCATCTTGTCCACTAGCATTTCTGTTAAAAGAAATAGGTAAGTGTGTATGCTTATAAGAGGCTGTTGCAATGGGCTCTGGTTTTGTATTAATTTTTTTGTTCCCTTCCTTACAGTAGGTAACTGTTAGAGGATAATGTCTTATGTGGACTTTTGGTCTAGCCAAATATGATTTTTATGTTCCCAAGTTACTACTGTTTTACAAGAGTATAAAGTCTAATCACTTGGGGAAAGTTAACTGGTTTGTATTTTTTATCATCTTGCTGTGACAGTTATATTGATTCCTCAGGAGTTTCTCTTCTTTGTATGCTTGAATAATGATGACTTTTAAAAAAACCAATAAACCCAACCACAAAATATGTATATTCTTTACAGTTTTGGCAGCAGGAAAGTTAAAACCTTGTGTCTTCAGTCCTGTGACTGAATGTGTTTCAGCTGATGATGACACATTGTCTTCTGCTGAAAAATCTGTTCAATCTGTTATGAAATAAAGAGGGGAAAGTTCTGTCCACTACTCATAGTAGGTTTTTTTAAAAACAATTCAACATCAAATTTTGAGTAACGCTTCCTGTTATGATACAACTGGCTTAAGAAAAATGGATCTAGCATGTATCTGTTTGTCCTTTCTGTCTGGAAAAAAACTTATCTAATTCAGCTGCTTTTCTGGGGGAGGGGGTTGGGGTTGGTTTTTTTTTTTTTTGAAGAGAGCATTCACACATCTTAGTGGTATTATTTCTGGTCACTTAAAAGCCACTGTGATTGTGTAAAGTTGTGTATCCTCTAGGCAACCAGAACAAAAGCTTCTATACGTGCTAAATATTGTTTCATTCAGGAAGTTATTCTTATGTGTATATTTCCACAACTATTATCAGTAGAATTGAAGCGTAGCAGCAATATCCACAAGTTGTCTGATTTCCTTCCCGCACTATCAAAGTTGGAAACAACAAAGATGAAAACGTTGGGGGAAATGCCTGTAACTGTGACATAAATTGCTTTCCAGAAAAGATTTAAGGAAGTTGCCTTTAATATATTGTTTATGGTATGGAAGAGGCACTCTTGCCTGAAAGAATTTGGTTGTGTTGGATCTTCTAAGCATTCCCAAAGTCTGGCCTTGGGATTTTCTACAGTGGGTTATACTCTTGGTCTTGGTAGTGGAAGCACAAAACTCCTCCATTGTTTCTAGGATGTTTATTCTGAATTTGTGCTAATGGATCTGCAATTGTGCTGTGGCAAATATCTGTAAAACCTTTGGTTCGACCAACTTGGGAAAGTTCAGAGGATAAAGTCACATAGGAAATTATTACTCTTAGGTGTTTATTTTATGTTTTATTTTATAAAGTTCCATTGCTAATGCAGTTGTTTGGGTTGGGGTTTTTTTCATTAATTTAATGGTGACTTCTCTCACAGTGTTTGGTAGTGCTTGCGCCTGGGGTATGTGCAGCGGGAAGCTTAAAGAAAGAGCAGCTGCTAAACCCTATGACACTGATGAAGTGTTGGAGCCTCTGTTTCCAGCTCCTGTTCCTGTCTGGGAAAAAGCCTCCCTACTAAATGTCACTTCCAGTGAAAATCCATTCCTAGTGAATGGTTTTAACATTGCTCACCTCCCTTTTATGGCCTTATTTTGTCTAAGTGTCACAGGTTGATTTCACGCGTGTCCTGGTATAGGAACTGAGAGGAAGCACTTGGCATGGCAGCTGTTTAGGAAAGGTCTAGCATTAAAATCGGACATCCAGGTGCTTCCTTGATTAGGATCTCTAGACTGGTGTTCTCCTGGAATCTGGGAAGTGGTGAAGAACTGAACTATCTTCCCAGGCCATAGGTTACCTACCCTTCTCCTCCAAAAATTTTCTGTTCACTCCCTTGTCACTGCTCCCCACTCAGGGCTTCTCCTGAGGCAGAACAAGAGCAACTGGGGAGATGTGTCCACCACAAGCCCCTCTGAATTAGCTGAACACAAAGTGACCCTGAAACAAGGCAGCAGTTTCTCTGTCCTTTGTGATGTTACTATTTACACCTTTGTGGTGTAACTGTTGTTCCTTGTCATCCTTGAAGCCAAAACACCTGATTCTGAGGAGTCTCACAAATTCCTGGATCAATAAAATGTCTCCTCTATTAGTGGTTAGAAATGCTTCTGGGGAGGAACAAAAGAAAGCCAAGCAATCCTTTGCATAGATCAGATAGACAATTAGTGAGACCAGATATCTAAGATATGTTGAGACATGTGATAGTTCTCATGTTGAAGTAGACCTGCCTGCTCACTCATATGCAGCAAAGGGTAAATGCCAGGGAAATTAAATCTGTGCCTGGTGTTAGGGGTGGGAGCTGGATTACAGGGTTTGTGTGTTTTTTTTTTTTTTTTTAGAACTCTTGGTTCTGCCAGAGTCTTTCTTCTACATGATCTTTTTCAAAAAGGAACAGTAGACATTGCCCAAAGTCTGGAGGTATGAAAAGGGGTTTACTTAGAACTTGCTGAAGAAAGAGTTTGGACTTTTTTTTTTTATAAAGTTATGCATATGTTATAAATAGCTAGATTGCCAGCTGGAAATTTTGGAGAGGTAACAACAGATTTTAGTACACTCTAGGTTAACAGGATTTCTCAAAAAAAAAAACCACCAAACAAAAAAACCCCATTTATAAACACCATTATTAATATTTAAAGCAGATTAAAATGAGATTTAAACACAACAAATCTCCTTTGTTGGACCCAGCTGCTTTGTACTCATCAGCTCTTGCCTCATCTCTTATGCCACCTCAAAGGGCCATGTTAACTGTGATCTTTGGGGTTTCAAAGGCAGGGGCATCTTGTTCACTTGTTGTAAGAGAGGTTATGAAACCACAAAATAAAAATATTTAACAGCCAACCGGCAACTGCTTTTTGAATAAGTGAGATCTGAACGTCCATCACCCCACAGCATGTGCCATCATTCATGTCAATACAAAGTGGTGTAAAAAAAGTCAGAAGTGCAGGCTCAGAATCTGTGCTAAACTGGTGTTCATCTGAGTTTTACTACTGTATACAGTGAAGTTAAACACTACTTCCTCTATAAGGCTCAAAGGAACACTGAGGCCACAATATATATTTTTGCATGGCTTCATACAGGCTCTGAAGCAAAGACAAAATTTTCCCACTCTTACATAATGTGTGCTTTTAAAATGGAATAAAACAAAATAAAATGTCTTCTTGTACAATCGTACTAGAGTTGTGGATTTTTTTCCCAGCTGGGAGTAGTGTAACTTAAAGACAGGCACATGGGGCTATGCACACTCTTCTTGACATGCTAGGGATGACAAAACCGTGTCTCATTTCTGTATCCCATGACCAGCAAGATCCTGTGGACAGGACAAAGTCGAGACCAGTCAACACCCTGCACCATAAAGAAGATGCTGTTAACATCTGTTGGTTGTGTATCCATGTCTAAATCCTATCTTGTGTCTTCCCTGCGCTGCCTACCCTTGTTTGTTCTCACCAGCTCTACGAGACACCCCCTCGGGCAGAGTGCACGGCCCTGTGGGTTCTGGCCCTGTGTGCTCTGCTGTTCTGTGCCTGTGCAGCCGAGCAAGCACTGCTGTGGCTATGCAGCTGCTCATTTGCCTAACTCGCAAGCAAATGCTCAGGGGCCATTTCTTAATGTTCTGCATGTTGGTCACAATTGATTTATTAATTAACATAGTGGTGGGAATCAAGGATCAGTGGTTTTGTTTTTCTGTCTGTCTTACACTAACGTGCTTTTTTTGCTTCAGGTAAATGATCCAAGCCCTGTCCACATCCTCATTCCTGTAAAAGAGAAGGGATAGTACCTACCAAGGAGCTGTTTGTGAGCTTTGCTGAGCTTTTTAGCATACTCAGCAGGAGGCAGCATAGAAGCATATGGCCAACATACTATTTCAAAACAACACTGTTTTAAATCATTGCAAAAACCTGCTGCTAGCTCTGGAGTAGCTTGTAGTCTCCTTCTGATGGTTCCACCATTACTTTAAGAAGTTGCAGCCAAAAGGCTTTTCCTGGCCCTTCTTTCCACAGTCATTGTTGCTACACTCCTTGTGAAAACTTGTGCTAGTGAAAACTAACCATTTTATTTTTTCAGGTTAATCTTCAGAAGTTCCCTGATCTAACTGGCCACACAGTTTCAGACCTGCTCATACTCAGAAGAGACCTGGTAAGAGCACGCATCTGAGCAGGGGCAGGGTCGCCTCTTTCAGTTGCATTATGCAATGTCCATTATTAAATCCACCGGGAAACCCAGGTTTCAGCAAAGCTTCTCCAGGTAACAGTAGCTTAGTGAGCTCTTTGAGGCACACAACCTCATAATGTTTCAGTTAACAATGCATTTTAACCTTTAGCACAGATAATTATTTGATGTTATTGGTTAGCTGAAACTCAGTGACCCACCATGTTCAGGAAACAAAGATTTACAGAAATCATAGTCAGCCCTTTCCTGGCTATCTGGCTGTAGGGAGGAGAAGGGAAGTGTGTCTAACTTGTGCTATGACACAGCCGTCTTTGTATCCCTGCCTGAGTTGTGGCCTACCCAGAGAGGAGCCAGTTTGGTATCTCAGTCCTGCACCCTGCGTAAGCTCATTAAAAGCTACAACTCAGCTGAGGCCTTCTGTAATCCCCAGGTGAACTGGAAGATAAATATATAAGTTTGTGAAAGCCATGGAGTTAAGAAACTTTTCTGGGATAGTGACAGACTTCACTTAACACCCCGGAGACATAGTAAAGTCAGTTAAAGAGCAAATCGAGAATGTCTCACATAGTTTTCTCTACTGTTGAGGACCCTGGTCCCAGATAACAGGGCAATATAAGCTAAGTACTTGAGTCAGCATTCCTGACTGCTACAGGAAAAATCTAGTAATAACGCCCATTGCACAAAATGGTATTTCTGTTATAAAAGATGAGAAAATCATTAAATTGTCATCTTTATTACTGAAGTATCTCATGCTTCCTGGTTTTTTTTTTTTTGTTTAAAAGTACATAACCCAACAGCAATGGACAATCTGCATCATAAAGTAACATACTATCAAGCATATACAAATGCAGAGAGAAATTTTAAACAAATGCTAAGAGTTTTCTGAAAATAAAATTGATGTGATGGCATTAATAAGTAAGTGTCCTAATCCAAGCAAGATGTTAATGTACATTCCCAAGTAAACCAAAATAGAGTGCTAAAGGCTTTTTTTTTTTTTTATTGTTTGGTTGCTTTTTCATTCCAACTGAGGTGTTCACCCTTTAGGTCCCTATTTGTATGATGCTCTTTAGCTTTTGTTCATCATGCACCTCTAAATACAACTACCTGCAATAATGGGACGTGGAAAGAAACACTTATATGTCTCACCAAAAACCCTGCTGCAGATGCTGTTCCTGTGAATACCATTCATGGATAGTGAGAGCGTATTTTTTTCATAGTTAAGTGAGTCCATTAGTGCATAAGGAACAGCTTAAAGCATTCAGTTAATTGTTGAGGGGCTAATGTGGTCCTTGACTTACTTCAGGTTCTCTTCAGGTTTCAAAAACAAAAAGTAAAAAGTACTAGATGACTCTTATAGCAACAGTTGATAGCTTTTCACTGAAGAAATTGCACTTGACTGACTAGTATCCAGAGAATCCCAAACCTCTTCAAGTAGGCATTAAAAACAAACCCTGCCACTACTTTTGGATTTACCAGAGTAAGTTTATAGCAACGTTGTCAAAGTGTTTTCAGAATGCTTTTCCACTGTGCTGAGTGGTTCTCTAAAACCACTGGAATGACATGGTATCTAGCTTACTTCAAGGAAGAAGCTCAAAAATTTTATTCTACGTGGTAGTTTTCAGGAGATTCTGCCATGTCCCACAAAGTATGTAAATCTTACTCAAACTTATTTCTATAATAATTTTTTTCCTCTTATGTATGTATCTGATGGGAAAAAAGTATATGCAGATCAAAGGTTTTCTTAAAATAACCTTTGGAAACGTGTAAGATGCTCTTGTTTCTTTGGTATGATGTAATTAGGTTAGGTTTTAGTCCTGAATGAAGATACTGGACAGCAAGGTTATATCACAGTTACTGTCTTGATTAGGAAATAGAGTGACTCCCCTGGGAGCTTCAGATGGAAAGTGCTCTCATAGAAAAATACACTGAAACCCATAGTTAGTGTTTGTGTGCTTTTTGTTGTGGCGGTGTGTTGTGTTTTTTTTGTTTTATACGTAAGAGTGTGAATAGATGAATCACTAGGGTAGCTGATGGTATTAAAAAAACACAAAAAACCAACAAGCCAACAACTTGTATACAAGTTTCTGCTTTTTTCTTTTTTTTTTTTTCTTTTTTTTAAGCGGCTTATTCAGCTGTAAAGATTTGGGGTTGCTGTTTAGAATTGTACACTTTGCATAATCACTATTTGACTACACTCTGAAAAAAGGAAGTTCAGTCTATTCGTTACTCAACTAAAACAATCTAAAAGGTGAATCATACTTTCCAATTTCTCTTAATTGTGCTGAAGTTTTGAGGTAACTAATTCTTCCAGGGAAAGACTTTGCAATTTCTGTCTGACCAGTTGATGTTATATCAGTCTTGTGTGTAGTCTTATCTTTCACGTAGAATTTCCTGTAGGTGGAAGTCAATATATTGCAAGATACTGGGATGTGAATGGTTTATTTGACTTGGGAGTGGTGGAAACAGTAAGCTGCTCTGCAGTGTTAAATAATAAAAAAATCAAAACACAAACTGGTATGTGAGTATGGATGCGAGTGTTTATAGTTAAGACTTTCCCATATATATGCACACATATATAAGTGTCTTTGTATTTATGTACATAAAAACTTCTTTTAAAAGTTTTGTACTGGTCATACTCTAATACATTCTGAGCATGCTTGTCAAAGTTATTCTTCTATCGTACCAGAACAAAAAATGAATAGTATCTTTTTCCAAAAAAACTTAAATGCATGCGTATCTTTTGTAACTGAGAGCACAGCTAGCTTTATATTTTCAGCGTTTCTCCTGCTACCTGCTTCCAGACTTGTTTAGTACTACCTGCTAAGCTTTTGCCCCCTCCCAGATGTGTGGCAGTAGCAGGACTTGGGCTCCACTGCCCTCTGCTTTGCTCTCAGTAGGGTTTAGGGTAATGGCACTTGCTGAAGACATGGACTGGGGGGCTTCAGGGGTAGTACTGGAGCATGAGCCCTTCCAGACAGGTGTTCATAAAGTTTGCACCAAAACTCCTGAATTCCTGTTTTGACTGTTGTCTATAGATATTGATGAAAAGCTCCTTTCATGACAAAGGCAGGAAGCTTTTAACATGAAAATGGTCAAACTGTTGTCACAATTCAAAGCAAATATGAGGTCTGGATAGAAACACAATATAAACATTCCCAGGAAAGCTTCTTGAGACTTGTTATGTGGAGCAAAGTTGACATGGTGTCCTATTTGTAACACTAAAAATCAAATGGTTTTTTTTGTTGTTGTTGTATTTACAATATTGTAAGTGACTTTTATTTGTTCAAAGAATCTGTTGCTGACGCACAAGGCTTCTCTGTGCACTGATTCACATCAGATGGGCACTCTTTCTGTAGTCACAAGTGTCAGCTCAGCAGACTTGTATTTGCAATTGAAAAATCAATAATTCATTCATAGCCAAGATAAAGAGCTGAAGCCCATTGTGAGATTGCCGCCACAGTGAAGGCTTTCAGTTGCGTTTATACTAAAAGAGGAGGAGACTGAGAGTGTTTGCTACTTATAGTTTGGTCTACTACTTGTTTTCGGGTTTTTTTCTAAGCTGCCTATCACCAGGCTATCTAAGTAACAATAAACTAGTCACTCAAGTGTTATACTAAATATTGCTTTTAAGATAACTTAGTATAATGAAAACGAAACTTGTTTTGACGATGATAAAAATGTTTGTTCAATAATTTCTACCATAATTCCCAAGTGAACAAGCAGCTCTTGAGTTTATGAAGAAATTTCATTAATTGTTATTCAATACATCTTGCACCTGAAAAATACAAATTGCTATCTAACTGATTACATTAATTTATCTGCAAGAGGAATCCCTCCAGGGGAGGAAGTGTACAAGACCTTAGAATAAAATTAGCAAATGTATAAGATTAAAGGGTAAGCAATCAATTTTTAATTAGATTACAAATGAGCAAGTTTCCACATTTGAAGTATATTGTAGAAATAATGGAGACAGGCCAAAATTAATAAGCAATTGTGTATTTTATAATTAATTTAAAAACTTTTTAAGTGTTGCTACCACCATGGTAGTAATGTCTCTTAAATCATAAGAAGCCTATAACCATTTTGGTCTTTGGTTAAAAACATGGTTAAGAGACTCTTAGAAAGATAATCATTGTTAGATCCTGCTATGGTGAACCTACTGAGTATGTGAAAAAACTCCATGGTTTTAGGCCTGCTCTTTATTTATTTTTTTTTTCCCCTATGCAGCCTGTTAATCTGACTGTCTGGTCCTCAGCAATCACTGAGGTGTGTTTCCATTTACAATTTCATCAGGGTCAAATCTGCTTCTCCTCTCCTCCTTCCTGCCTGACATGCACATTACTGCTGTGTTTGCTCCCCCACTGGTGTGGCTCTCCTCTAGCCCATCCTTCTGACATGATCCAATTAAAAAGACTGCTGAAAAGGTTTTTTGTTGTAAGTAAATTGGTATGTCACAGGCTGAGAGCACTGTGTAGCCCTGGCTTGGTTTGCATGAGCTCAGCACAGCTGTGCTAATGGCATCTCCAATGCTGCTCTGATCACAGATCGCTGTGTGGCTTGTGGTAAGGTTTAGGTCTGACCAACAAAGCTGCTGTTATGGCTCTTCATGTGTCAAGAACCATGGTACAGGACAAATCTCTGGGAATATCACCACAGAGCTGTCATGTTAATTTGATCAATCATTGCATTTCCACTGGTACTTCACAAACTTGGAACAGGAATGGAAATTTTAAACCCCCTTAAAGATGTGTAGCAATTGACTGCTTTTTATTATACTGCAGTTGCTTCTCTCCTGATTCATTATCTAGTCTGAGCTTCTAAAAAAAAGAAGTATGAAAAGAAATGCACGGAAGAGTCAGAAGTTAACAAAGACCCTTTCTTTATATCAGAACTGGCTGTAATGTCCTGAGTCTGAAGGCCTTCTGGTGTCTCAGAAGGACTCAATGTCAGGGCTGTTTTTGGGACATCACTGTGTGAGGTTAGAGTAGATGCCTGTGTAGTAGGTGAGCTGTTGTAGATGACCTGTGGGATCTCTTCCAGGCTTCAGTGATTTGTCTGTGCATTTGACAACGAGCAAGTCTATATTGCAAATGTTACTTTCCCCACTATCCTTCCAGCCCTTAACAAATGGTAAATGGTATGTTACAAATTCTTGGTATTTTGCATTAGATGTTGCATGTTATTTGGACCTTCAACTTCCATGGATTTTTATTTTATGATCTAGTTAGCTTACATATGAATGAACACCTCCATATTTTAAACACTTTCTAAATGTTCTAAAACATTTTCTAATGAAAACCCATCTTTTGATCCATGTTAAGAACTCATATTTGATGCTCATTTTCCCCATGATCTCCAGTGTGACGAAAGCTGGTCTGCTCAAACATTCACAAAATTAACTCAAAGCAGTTATAAATATAATACATTTCTTGGAGTTTGAGGTGACATTTAGGCAAAATCAAGAGGAACTTTTGTGAGAAGGAATTAATCATACTTCCTATAGGATTTTTCCATCATCCATGAGAATCTAGCCTTCATCATTAAATAATCCCTCCTTATTCCTCAGTTTGACTAAACTTTTAGTTTACCTCTTTAGAAGTTTCTTTAAGACGTAAGTAAAAATATTATCTTGGAAGTTTCTGGGTTGCAGGGCTCCAGCTGCAGCAGAGGAGCCTACAGGACAGCATGGATCTGGAGCTAACAATTAAGTGTAGTTCCTCAGAAACGTGTGAGTAGAACTGCTCTGCAGCATACTGAATTTTAGTCACTTGTGCTTTGGCTTTTGCAATAGCCACGTGAAAAAGAAAGGGTTATTTATTAAGAGCAGAACAGTTCCCTTTTAGTTCTGTAGCAATCATGTCTTTTTTTTTTTTTTTTTTTTTCCAGTCCATGGAAAGTGTTATCTCAGGCAGCTTTGTGCAGGAAGTTCTGTTTATCACTTCCTCACAGTTGCAGTTTGTCTAGGACTTAAATATATGATATCAGATTGCATCAAAATGTGGGCCTTTGTGTGCTTAACTCATCAAAGGAGTGGACCCTCAGGACTTGATATCATTTTGCTGCATATGCAGTCATGTAGCAAAACAAAGTCTATCTAAACAGGACAGAACTATTTCTGTTGGTAGTGCAGCAAAGCTGGCAGAATTGGTGTAGTTTCAGGTATCTGCTTGGTTTCACTTCTTGTTTTTAAATTTATCCCTTTTTTAAAAAGTGACATGGTTTGCTGTTTTTACGATGTAAACTATGACAAAACCAAAAATATTACTTGTACAGTCAAAAAAACCCCCCCAAAACCCAAACCTGACTGGGATTCACTTGGTGTATGCTGCTGTGCTGCCTGTTTGTGTTTCAAAAGCACTCTAAAATTTTGGATCTGTGTGTTTTCAGTGGGCTATTGTTTTAGCAAACCTGAAATGGTAGATGGTTATCTAGATGACTGTGTCAAATAAGTTTAATGAGACTTTAATAAATAAGAACAACGGTTGTTGAAAGAGGTTGGCTACAGCTTACAAACCTGCTCTCCCACCTTTGTGGTTATGTTTCTATTTTCTGTACCCTTGATAAAGGAGTTCCCTCTTCAGTATAGCAGGCTGTGTTGCCAGATGTGCTGCTTTCTGGGCAGCCACAGGAAGCCTATTCAAACTGTGTAGCAATACTTCTGCTCTAAGCAAAGACTCCTCTATGCTGAGTCTGGTTTTTAATACCACCCTCTTCCCACGCCCCTTGTGCTATCTTGCTTAACTGTATTGGCACTTTTACTCAACACGAGTTGGTTTCATGTTAGATAAGTGTCCGGCCGTTGCAGAGCCTGATACCCACTTGCCCGTCTGGGAAGCTGCAGCTTCAGGTCCATTTCTGCTCCTTCCCATGTGCTGCTGGTACGTGTTTTAACCATGTGATAGATGCAAAACTGAGAATATGAAGTTAGGCCAGTATCCACACATGATGTAACGTGCTCTGTGTTTACTAAATTCTGCTAGTACTATAAAAAGAAAAAGTTTAAATTACTCAGCGGTAAAAGGCAAAGTAAAAGTCTGTTCTCTTCTTGTCTCTTTTTACTTGTGAAAAAACCCACCCTATTATTAATAGAACATGGACAGAAACTGGTTGAGGGTTTTTCCTCGTTTTAACTGCTGTATGAGTTGATGAATATGGTTACACCAAATCCCATCAAGCAACTGCTGGGGGTGTCAGTCTGTCATGTGACCTGAGCAGAGCCATCCTGCCCGAAGGAAGAGGCCTCAGACCTGTAGGGATGACTTGAGCTTGTGGCAGACCCTTTCCTGTCAATCGTTGGAAGTGAGCTGGGAAATAATCCAGTCTTTCAATTCTACTGTTTTTCACTCTGCCTTTCTCTGCCAAGGAAACCCTAAGTGGCACCTCATTGTGCCTTCCTGCCTTCAACTGCTGCCTCCCACCACTTTTTCTACAGGAGGGGTGGTGAGCACCCTAACAATTGCTCAGTGGAGCTAAGAAAAAATTTGAAAAGTATAGGATGAGCCAGTCTGTGCTGCTCTGACAACTAAGCATTGTCAGTTCTTTGTGGGGAACAAACTCCCACAGCTGGCTGGAAAACAGACAAGTGCTCAAAATCAAGGATTTTTTTTTTTTTTTTTTTTAAAGAAGCTGAACTTTTCTTCCCTTTCATTTTGACTATATAGCAAAAGTGAAAGTCAGGATCCCACCTCAAAAACTGTCCTGCTGTTCCAAAATAGTTTTGCTTTGAAAGTAACAATACTTTGCAGTAAGCAAATGTGTGCTGTTGCCTCCTGAAGAATACTTCTATTTTCGCTGTGTGAGCAAACCCCCTGCTTTTGTTAGTCAATATGGATAATCGGTGCTCGTGAATCAAGTTTGCAGGTACTACTCAGCCATACAGATTTTTGCATGCACATATTTGCACTGTGAAAACTGGAAGTCTTGTGTAGTTCTGCTTTGTGGAGCCTCACATCACCCTAAAACTGCACTCTACAACTCAACTGCCCTTTTTTCTAAGGGGGAGGGAGGCAGGGGAAATGTCAACAAAGTCTTGGCCGTTACTGTATTGATAATGTTGATTTACTCTTGGAGCTTGTAATTCTAGATGTTGCTGTTGTCTGTATGAATTCATACTTTTTTTTTATTTCTAAAGTCTTAAATGTTCAAGTAGATGGAGGTACCCTATGTGTCACTGAGGATGTGTACAGTGTCCGTCTCTCCTGATAGTCCATGGTTTGTGAACTCTAGTGGGCATGGAAGGTTTAATCAACTGAATCATTAGCTTCGTTTTTCCAATTAAAGTGATGCTTTTAAATGGAATTCCTTCAGTAGTTGTTGTTGGTAGTGGTTGTGTTTTTTGGGTTTTTTTGTGGGGTTGGAGTTGATTGGTGGGGTTTTTTTGGGTCATTGTAGTGTGGTGTTTGGATTATTTTCTTCTTCTTTGGTCCTGTTTCAGGGCTTTTGTGTCTGGGGTCAGAAAGGCACATAAAATGGTGTCAAATTTAAAGTTCTGCTTAAATCCAACCAAGGTCAGCCAGGATGAAGAAGTACCAGTTTAATGATTTCCTGGTTTGGGGTTGCTGCAGGACTCCCAGGGATGTTAATGCATGTTAATTTAAACTTCTTATCACCACACTAGTAAGACCGTTCACACATCTTTGAGACACCACAGGGATTTAGGCTGTTGTCTTAATTGCTATTGTTCAGGCTGCTAGCTATTATATTTACCACAAGCTGTCTTCATCTTGTTGGGAGCCTGGTGCTAAACTGAAAAACAACACCTATCTTAGCAACTCGTTGCTTTTTGGAAGCTAAAGCAATTCCACTGTAGTATGCAGATAGGCTTTGTACAATGTGTGTAAATTTTTGGCTGTGGTTCCAGTAGGTGGTTTTAGGGAACCTTGTACCTGATTAGAAATGCTGGGCTCTATGATATAAAACACAGCATTCAGTCTTTTTGCACTTTTTTTTTAAAAGGTTAAACATAATGATTAACCAAGATGTATGTGATCACAGCTTTCATGCCTGATCAGGTCTGAACTTACCCTACAAGACAGTCTAATAATGGATCCACAACTTGGTGTCTGTTTAGCATCAATAATTGTCAGAGATGGGTTTCTCTGCTTAGAAGACCACAACATTTGTACAGTCATGGTGGTAACAGTCTGGAAAAATACTCCAAGAAATTAAGAGCAAAGGAGAGAGACCCTTCTTCCTCTCAGTGCAAAAGCTGCCTTAATCTATGGCAAATTTTTCCTTGTTTAATGTGGTTTGGTGTTAGATTATCTCTGCTATGGCAGCTATCTGTTGCTGAAAAGCACAATCCCACTTCTCTGTGCCATAGTTTCCTGCCCCTTTTCTTGCAACAGGAGCAGTTGTCTGACCTGACAGCCAGTGAAGAGAGAACTAAAAGAGGAGAAAACTAATGCAATGAAGAAAGCTAACTTATTTCCTACCATTTTCATTTGTTGATTCAGTTTGGGGAAGAGGCCAGGGAACTTGTATACTGGGCAGCAGATCCAATCTTTTAGGCAACAATTGTCAACAAGACTATGCTCAGCTTTCTAAATTGCTTTGAGGGTACAGTATTTAACCTGCCTTAAAAGGAAATTCAGATCAGAAGTTGTGGACTTGTATTTAGAGACTGATTTGCTTTGAAAAAAAAATTCCTAAAATCTGTCCTCAAATCAAGTTTGGGAAAAAAAAAGAAAAAAAGAGAAAATTTTGGCTACACTGGTATTTGTTTAACTTTTCACACTCTTTTCCACTTCCTTCTTTTGCTGGAGTACTTCCAGCCCCATCAGAACCTGGAAGTACCAGAAATAAAACAGAGGTACCCATTTTTGCAAAGCATGGGTCATCTTGTGCTGAAGGTACTGGGCTGAGATTTGGGAAGTCTGGATTCAGTTTTCTCCTTTGACGTTCATTTGCAGTTTAACATTGGGTAAGTTATTTAGTAAAATCAGTTTATGCTTCAGACTCCCATCTGTGAACCAGCTGATATCCCCACCCCTAAAAGGGGATAAGTAAGTTCATTCGTGTTTCTGAGATGCTCCGGTGCTTGGAGCCATTTGTGAGCACAGAGGCTCTTTTGGAACAACAACAAAATGCTGTTGCATTTGAATAAACACAAGGTTTGTTTTTGCTTCCCAAATCATTATTTTTATCTTGTTTTAACCTGCTGGAGAACAGGCTGTTGTGTTTGTTCTGGAGACTTATGTTATCACAGTCTAAGCAGCTCTCTGTGTGTCTGCTGTGGCACTATTTCTCCAGGCCAGCTAACCTGGAATGAGGTGTGCTAAACAACCCATTTTCAGTGGGGCTTTTATGGGAGTTACTGAAGACAGACTGTTTTCAGTAAGGTATTAATTTTTTTTAATTTTCCTTTTAAGACCTAAAGCTTACCATTCTTGAACAATAAGCATAGTCACATTTTATCTAGCAGCATCATCACTTGCTGGGTAGTGCATGTATATACTAGGCTGTATATACCAGGTCTGGTTCTGTATTTAAGTAGGGAAGAAAGGATTTGACCTTAAGCTTACAGATCCTGGCTGTATAGATGAGTTTAGCATCTCACATACCAAGTGTCTGATGACCCCCTTTGCACATACAGAACTGTATTCCCAGATGCACAAGAGGATAGTTCATTTGAAAGGTAGGATGTAAATTACTTTATCTGAGGAGTAGCCACAGGTGTAATCAACGTTGGCTCTACTTAGTCATCTGATGACTATGATTGCTAGGCTGGGGAATGGTGAATCAATTCACTTGACAATTTTAATGAAAGGTTTTTGCTCTTTACATCCTTTACTTACAAAAATGAATAGATTAAGTGTAGTACAGAGCCAGGCGCTGACAGGAATTCTTCAGTGCTAGAAGAATCCTCCGCTACTACATGAAGACCACATCAAGCCCCATAGTCTTCCTTCAGTCAAAAGATATTAGGAGGCAATGATATAACTTAATGTAGTATTATAGATCATAAGTATGAATAAAAATTACTTAACCTGTTACCTCTTTTCATGACTTAGCACTTTGAATATGATGCAATATTTCATAAGTAATTTTTGAAGGGGCTAAGTAAGTACAAAAATTAAAATACTTAATCCTGGATCTGACATGTGTGCCATTAGTTAGAAATGCAAATCATAAATAAAAGTATTTTCAGCAAAATACATTGCAAAAGAAGGCCTTACCAGTAATTAGATTCCCAAGAAAAATTTCATCACAGCTGTCTCAGCAGCTGTCAGATGCCAGTTCAAAAAAGACTATGGAAAAAAAAGTCTACGCAAACATTGCTCAGTAATGGTTTACATATTGGCTTCTCCGCTGTGCTGAACAGGAACCCAGACTTTTAAAATTATTCTTAAGCAAGTGACTAAGCTCTTTATGAAGTAGCTGCTGTACTCACTGACAGTCATTTGTCTTTGGGTTACACAATGAGTAAGCTGTCTTTTGAATCACAGCTATATACCTATTTAGATATATTACCATGATACAGATACTATTTTCTATTTTTAGTTATTACGCAGTAGTCTTTGTTTTTATATTCAGTGGTCTTTGAGAAGACTCTCTACAACCAGAACATCTGTATGCACATGTGAGTTTGGGTGGACTGAAATACAACTCAAAGGTATTTTCACTGCAGTATGCTCTAAGGATGAATCAAAGAATAGTTGGTATTGGAAAGGACCAATTACTTTTAACTTGAAGCCAATTTGCCATTCAAAATTAAGTATTTTTTCCTACAGATGCAAAACTGGAAACATTGCCATCTGCTTCAGAAGTACTGAGAAATCCAGGAGCTGAGTAAGGTGGGGTAAGAAGATGGTGGCTTTCATTGCTTGGCACATTTATTGTTCTTAGGCAGATAGTTATTTGCTACCATGGTGTTAACTATATACAGCATCATGACTGAAGGCTTTTGAAACCATATGTAACCTATTGTTGGGTATGATTGGATCTGTTGCGTAGAAGCAGTTTTCTGAACAGCATTGGATTAATAAAGTAGTGGATGAGGTTCTAAGGTTGGGTTAAATACTGAATGTAAACCAGCTTTAAGGAGTTCAAAGTTAGTTGCACAGTTTTAAAGAGCTTGACAGTAGTCCTTACTTGAATGAGTTCATGTCTTTATGTCCTTGACTGGTGACCTGTGTATTCGATTTAAATAGGTTGGGTCTGTTTTAAAGAACTGACAGAAAAAAGGAGACTATGTCTGCATAGTTGTGTACATCTGATTTATGAAAACGTGGGGTGGTTATGCTAAACATGAGTTTCTGTGGGTAACATATAAATGTCTTCACACCAGTTACTGTTTCAAAATCTTCCTGTTTTGAGGGATTGGGATGGCTGGTTGATTTGGTTTCTGAGGGCTCTTCCCATGTTAGAGTAGTTCTCTCTACTTTCAGCTTGAGTAGGATGTTTCTGGGTCTGTAAAAGCCAGGAGTCTGTAAAATGCTCCCTTCTCTGCAACCTGTCTAGACCTTTAGAAATTGTGTCTAGTGACCTTTTAGCACTTTGTAACTGGTGGCTGATTGTATGGGTATTAGGCCTCAGTGTACTGCACAAATGCCATAGGGAGAGACAGTTCATGATCTTCAACTCTGAATTCTTGGCACCAGTCAGTGAGTGATTGAATCTTAAATTAACCAGCAAGTTCAATGAGGATTATCTTGCCAGGTCTGCTGTACCATGCCATTAGTAGAAGGCAAATACAAGTGCACCAGGCAGAATGATATAGTTGTCTTTACTATGCTTCGTTACATTCAATGTAGGACTTTTCTTTTTTTCCCATCCAGCTGTGAGACACCAACTGTGTCCTTCTACATGACTGTGGTCAAGTATGACATCAAAATAATATAACTAGAATATGCCCATGGGTTATCTGTAAGGGACCTTAGCAGAGTGGAATAGTCCTGTTCTCGTCTAAAAAATGTCAAGTCTGTGTACATACCCTAGCCTACGCATTTGCTAAACTCCACTGCCTTCTAACCTGTGAGTCAAACAACTTCATTTTTAATAACAGGAGCTTTAATACATTTGGGGGAAAAAAAAGTATAAACTTTCATTTCTTGCATTTGTGATTCACAGTTCCATACTCTGTGGTATACAGGGGTGGAAAAATTATGAGAACTCCATGTGCAGAAAGAATGATTTGATGAATCCTGAAAAACACGGTATCTGTTGGCATGACATTATTGAATGAATCGTTGCTAGGACATCACTGATTCAGCTATGATAAAAGTAGGTAGAACAGCTTCCAAGCTATTTTTTTTTTTAAAGGATTGTTATACCAAAACGGCAGTTAAAATCTGTGAATGGTATGTGATACCAGTTGTATTGCTAACACAATCTCAATACTTTATCCTGAAAATATTTCTGTGTTTGCAAAATGCTCTGGATGAATTTTAACCATCTCTCACATATTTTTCAGAATGTCACTATGTTGTTTTGGCAGAGAAGATCAGTTACAGCCAAATATGGTTGGGGTTCTCATAAGGGAGCATAGAGGGAGTGGAGAGGAGAAATATCACCCTTTTACTTAATTAACCAGGCATTTGAATCTAGCGAAGTGCTGCTATGTTGCCCTCCTAAGAAATGTAATAATTAATATTAACAAGAATTAACCAGAGCAGACCAGTGGCCTATAAATGCAAAATCCACTGTCTCAAAATCTCTAAGTTAAAATAAGGGAGAAGCAGATGAGAACTTCTGAAAGAAAGGACAGATGATGAATATGTTTCTTTGCATTTGGTGCACTAATAACATTGATGAATTTGCACATTACCTTCTGCGAACGTCAGATCTGAGAAGGTATGATTCTAAGGCACTGAGAAGTTATTTATCAGCTTCCTGTCAGTCATACAAAATCAGAAGGCATTACATCATTGTTCCTCATGATAGAAATCAGAAGTGGCCAAAAATTAACTTTTTTCAGTATGAAAACCAAGAACTTGTCCTTATATACAAAATAAGAACTTCTAGGAAGAGACCCAGCAGGGAGAGTACTTCCTCTATTGCTGGGTCCTTCAGCCTGGGAAAACCACATAATTCCCAAATCCAATCCCAAGGAACCCCCTGCCCACAACTCAGCGATGTGTGCTGAGTGTCACCTTGGAGGTTTGGCTTCCTCACCAAGCAAGGAGGGGGCTGTGTTTCTACTGCTGTTTCCCTCTCTTGCCCCACCTCATGGGCATCTCTCACTGTTGGTTTGGAGTGGGTGTGTGTAAATATTTTTTGGAAAAAAACCTTTTTTTTTTTTTTTTAAATGACTGGTCTCTGCAGTGCTTTTGAAGTAGAGCCCAGTTACTTTTTGGTGTGACCCTGAGAGTTTTTTGACCTGGTGGGATGTTTAGGGCCAGGAGTTGTGAGGGTTCATCCTCAATGAATCCTTCCTGCTTCTCCCATTGGGAAATGGTGCCTGCTGGTGGATTTCTGACTTTCTGACCCTTTGAAAACTTGTACTTGTGCAAGACAGTGGTCACACACCCCTATCCCAGGTGCAGTTGGGTCTTGGTGGATCACAGTGCCCATGGTCATCTGTCTGTCTTCATCCATATGGGTGAGCACAGGGACAGGGCACAGGTCTGTGATGTCTTGTTCATTGGCAGCTGTCAACTCCAACAACCAGGTTTTCTCATTATGATGCCCGGACACTTCTTAGGGCATGGCAGAAGCTGCCACTTCATTTCCAGCAGTCAGAAAGAATGAGGCTATACTGTTATACCATGTGTGACTGTCTAGTTGTGTGTATGGGAGCTGTGTGGTGCCATTTGCAGAAAAGGTCCCAAACCCAATTAGTTTTCCTCATGCAAGTGCAGCCTCTGATGCCTGTACCCTGACAGAGAGGAAATGCAAAGATACAAAAAATTCATGAGCTGAAAACAGAAAAAGTTCATCCACGTCTGTCTCCCCTTTTCCCCACTCCTCCACCCCCAAATATACACCTACCTAAATTTCTGTGCTGGATCTGCCCAGGTGTGTTCATCCTGCAAATGGTGCTGCAATGACCCCTGTAGCTAAGGAAGGAGAACTGAAGGGCTCAGTAAAATGTGCTCCTGAGACTCTCTCAAAGATGTTATGGCATGGGACTTTTTATAAAGACTCTAGCAATAAGCAGCTCTGTGTTGTACTCAACTATTCGAAGTGATCTGAAAATGCTTGCTATCTTGCAAGCAGTCAAAACAATGAAGTAACAGGCAAGGAACATGGGCCCCTTAGTTTTTTGGAAGTTCTGGAATTGTTTGGGCTCTGACAAAACAAATCCCACTGTGACTCATGAACATTTTTTAAGTGCTCAAAAGGGTTCATCCTAAAACTTCGAGGTAACCCTGTCTCTGGCTTTCTGCTAAGGTTTGCAGTGCATCAGCCCACTCACAAAAATAAAATAGGGAGTTTATCAAACATTTAAAAAATATTCAAATAACTTTTTAAAACACTGAACTGGCTGGATTTGAACTAACTACTTAGTGCTTTTTCCTCATTTTTAATCCCATTGATGCTGAAATATTTTAAGCAGAATTGGTTAATGTCCTCTTTCTTATTAGAACATGCAAAAAAAGAAAAAAGTAATTTCCCTTCCTCTTCCCCCTCTTCACCTCATGCTTTATATTTACTGAGAACAGCAGGTAACAAGGCAAGCCTGGCATCTGACCAAAAAGGTTTTTTAGCTAGTGATTCATTAGCGTGTATAAAAATAGCTAACCTTGTTTAAAGGCACTTCTTACTCAAAAAGGAAGGAGTTCAATTACCATATCTCATTTAAAGTGAAGATTAAACATCTTTACCTGGACAGTGCACTAAACCTGTGAATCCTATTTATGTTGAAATGTAGAGTTATTGGCAATAAACAGCAACTTGAGAAGTCATAACCCAAGAAAATAATTGTCAAGTGACTTCAGAGCTCCCTATAAATTTCCTCTTCATGACTTTGGCAGTAGTGTTCAACAACAGAGTTAAATATTTGTATTAGGTGCTCCTGCCTTTAACAGACTAATTAAAAAGATGGAATTCTTTGATTCTGTCTCAAATCATTTTAGTTCTAATCTCTCTTTGGCAAAGTCAGCTCTATAAATTGAGCTAAATGTATTTTTTCTGAATAAAGACTTTATAGTGTAGCAATAAATTCAAGCACTGGGAAAGTAAATGCAACTGAAGTACCCTTAATGATGCTATTGTGTGGTTCTTATGGTTATAATCCCATTACACAGACCTTTACCTTGAAGGCTATAAATTCTTTGAGAAATTATTCCAATGGAAAAGGGCATTGCTTAAAGCACTGTGTTTAAATATGATGAAAAAGGGGATGATTTAAATTTGAAAAACCAAGTCACACAAACCGAAGCAGTAATAACAGAGGGAGATTAAACTGTCACCTGTCATGCAAACCTTCTAAATTTCTATTTCCTAAGAAACCTTGCACTGGAACAGTCTGGGGTGGGGGGGGGAAGGTTGCTGCTTTTATCACAGGCATGCCTGGAACTTGTCATTAAGGATCCAGACTCCATGCTGTCTGCACCTGCAAACTTAAAAAACCCCACAGTACCTGAATCCAGAATTGTCAGTCTAAAAACCTGACCCAAACCCCAGTGAAGTCAACAGGAGATTTCCCATTGATTTTAATGATTTGATTCAGGAGTTAAGCAAGTATTTCTAAGACAAAAATCAATATTGGCCCACAGTGGTAACATTTTCATGTGCTTCTATTGATTCTTTTTTCATAGATTACAGGATACCTTGGCACTGTCAACATAGGAGGTTTTAACAAACTGCTTTGATTTATTAACACCACTTGACTTACATCTGCAGTAGCAAGTATTTATCAAATGTCAGCAAATAAAAGTTCAGCAGAAGGATCACCACAAAAAAAATGACTTGTTGCACAATGTGAGCCAGAGTTCACTATGAATGGGCTTTCCTTAAAACCAGTTTATGTCAGGGCCCTACCTGTGCTTAGCATAAGAAACTTTGTATTCAGAAACTTTGTATTTTAAACCAACTATATAACCAGGTCTAAGAAAAGCTCTTACTTACCCTGGAGTATCTTAACTTACTTACCTCCTCTCATGATTATGGGGAAAAGAATACTGTCAATGACAGTATAGTTATAAAAATTATGCCAGAATTCTAAAATTAAATTGAATTTGCTTTGTCTGTCAGCATAACGTGATTTCAGAAATACACTGCAATGCATTGCTATATTTATGGCGTCTGACTTACAAAAGCAGTTCGTGGGGCATTGTCAACAGGGCTGCTATGAGGGTATTTACAACGTGACTGTTGACAGCCCTGTTATTTAGCTTTGCCACTTTTTAAAACCAACTAAAACACTTCAGCCATTTATTGAGAATGACTCTTTGGAGTCTAAGCTTCTAATTCAACTTGATGTTTGCACAGTTGTTTGAAAAAATAAATAGTTCATACAAGTGAACAATTATATAGTAGTAGTCATGTAGTGTACAGCTTTCCTACTACCTGACCATAACCTACTATTTTAGTATGTCAAATTCCACATGGTATTGTTTCTCAGTTAGCTAATAGCCATCAGAAAAATTTCCTAGTTAAAATACCACTTCTTTCCTCAGAAAGGATCTTTTTTTCCTGGAAGAATATTTGAAACCCCTTCACAGAATAATCCTGCTCCAAACCCAAGACTACAAATGATGTCTGACAGACTAGGATGAGTTACATTCATTCACATTTTGCAAACCGATGTAGAGCTTAATTTGCTAATTTAATTTGTAATTGTTTAACACACAACCTGTTACAGTATGAATATCTCTAACACTTCAATCAATAATAACAAAAATGTGGATAGCATGTAAATCTTATCAGGATCGCTTAAATAATGGGACTTTTGTTTACAAGGTGTCGATTGGTTTTAGAAGCTTTGATAATGACTCCAGACAGTCAATAAATACAGAGACTTTTACATTGCCAGTAGGAGCCGAACTAAACTAACTAATCTTTTTAAAATGACAGACAACACAATGAACTCTGAACTTAATCCCCTCCAAACATTAAGGAGACAGTTTAGTGCTTAAAGTACTATTCAAACTCAAACCCTACATCTAAAAAAAAATCATTAAGTGTCTGATTTAAACACACAGGAAAAATCGGAATTAAGGCTGGTTTTCTTTCCTATTGTGCCTGGGCAGTGGTCTGTGGTGGGCTCCAAGTCTGTTGGTATCTTGTCTTGGGCAAGGAAAACATCTGCATGCCTTTTGAAAACATGTTGTAGTCAAAGCTGCTTTCTTTTTTTTTTTTTTTTTTAAGAAAAAACAGTTTGAAGCCTTAATTACTTTGAGCAAATATTCCCCTAAGGTTTTGAAATCATGGGGTACAATGTTATGTGCTACATTTCAAGTGATAGAATTTACACTGCTGGACTCATAACCTCTGAAAATGGCACGTGACCTTTAAGAGGAAAAGAGAACTGTAAAAGTAAAGCTTACGTTAGACTGAGAGATGTGTGTGAAGGGTGGCAGGCAATGCTAACATAAAAGATTTTTTGGGGACAGCACCTCTAGGCATAATTAGTCACTAGGATTAATCACAGAAGGCACACTTCTCCTTTACTTGAAATCTATGAAGCCAAGGCTTGTTTTAGGAAGTGGCACCCACCACAGTTAAATGTTTCTCTAATGCCTATTAATAGAAAAAAAAATCTGAAAACTACCTTAAAAATATATATATGTAAAATAGATGATTGTATGAATATATTAAATCACCTTTTATTTCAGTCTGTCAATTTTAAAGAAAAATAGGACTGTTTGGCTGCAGGACTGTTTCTTCTACTAGTAATAAGGTAAGAGGAGAGAAAAAAAATATTCCTTAAGTTATCAATTCTTCTGAGGCAAATAATTGTTTGCTTTTTACCTTCTTTCAGATTTGCACTGCAAATAGTGATTCTAATCTTCCTGGTACTGCTGAAGGTTTGATATTGCAGTGTTTTCCATGGATTGCATCTTGCATGCCTTTCTCTTTGGTTTGTCTTATAAATGTCCCTCTGGTTAATGACTGGAGGAAGTAATACATTTTAACCTTTTCAAAGCATCCCTCTTCTTGACATGACAAATGCTTTGGTTTTGTTGTTAACGTGGCCCAGGTATCTTAAATGTCTTTCCTGGGTAACTGGAGATGAGTTGTGTCAAATCTCTGCATTCGTTATTAGTTATTTCTGCTGAACACATGTTTCCTGAGATCTTTTCATTGCCTCTCTATAGCTGAGGTACATTGCTGTATGGAAAAAGGAAAATACAATCTAACTAATTGTTCTGACATTGTCACAGACTTTTCAATTACAAAAATCTGTTTACACGTTGAATGCAATTTGTTCTGCAATCTTGTATGTTTTATTTGCTTAGGGTATCCTCTCTGTCTTGGTAAGTTACAGTATTAGCATGTGAATGGACTCACATATTTCATGTTATTAACCACTGATTCTGAAGTCAGGAATTTCTAAGGCTCCCACTATCTGTGTTTCGCCATGATTAATTAAGCTTGTCTTTCCTGCAGTGCTGGTTGGGCAGATTATACTTACAAGTTGGTTGAGATGTCATTCAGATGAGCTACATTATCAGGACAGCCTAAATCTTATAATGGATTGTTACTGAGAGATGTGATGTCTGTGTTATCATGATGAGATCAACCGGCAGAGGTGAGAGAGCATGTAATAATTTGGCATCAACTTCTGATATTTTAAATAATTTTCTGAGGTCTGTATTTACATTTATTGCACAAGCTGCATCTTGATTTCAGGCACTGGCTATGTTAATTAATTTTGCTGACCTACCACAGCATTTCAAGATGTTCTTAGAAAAATCTCAAAATGCTTTCTTTAGAATCTTTGACAGCATTTTGATAATTACTTTTTCTGATAAAATTAGTAGTAGTCTTTATTTCATAGCATTTGTCCTTTGTAATAGTATATTTTCAGTTGCCTAATTAATATTTCCTGAATCAGAGGAGACCTGTGTGTTTTTATAATAAAAAAAAAGCTGAACCAAAGCCCTGTAAGGGGCGGTGCTGAATGAAAACCTACTGCTAACTTATTTGGATTGTATTTTTTATTCCTTAATCTGTTTAAAACACTTATTAGTCATTCTAAGTCAGCCCTTGAAAATCTTGTAACAGGAAAGTCTGTGCTAAAGAGCTAAACAATTCATCATGAATAAACATGTAATGGTATCCAGTCAGACCAGAACTTAGAAGTGCCTGTAAGACATACTGAAGCTTCTTTTACTCCCTTGGGCTCCTTGGTATATGCTCTTTCTCCTGCCCCCTCTTCAACATGTGCTCCCAAATTTCCTGTGTTTGGGCAGCCCTATCACAGAGCAAGTTATAACTAAGATTATAGTAATTTGTATTTTTTTCCCCCTCTATTTGTACCAGTGGCAGCAGTGAAAGAAAGATGAATGACCCTTGCAGGCATTGTGGGCAGAGCACATGGGTCAGATGGCACAGGACTTGTGGGCTCACCATGTGCACCTGCTGTGGGCTGGCTATACCCACCAACCTCTCCTCATCCTGGCAAAGTGTCAGGGACATGCTGGCTTGGCTAGCTGCTGCTGTCGTAGCTGTCTCACTCATAGTGCCAAGCTGCCACTGTGCCGTGGTGTGTGTCCTCAGAGCATGGCAGTGGTCTCAGGGCTGGCTTTGATATCCATATCCTGAGGTGTTGGAATTGTCCTGTTGTTTTGGGTTTGATCACAGTGATTTAGTTTGAATTCTGGAAGTACTGAACTCCCCTATCATTTGTACCAGCCTCCCAGCATGGTGCAAACCCCTGACGTGACTCAGCTTTGATGACATGGAGGTCCTGGTCTCCTGAATGGAAAAACCAAGAACTACTTTCTGGAGTAAATCCCAGCTGTGCCTCAGCCAGTGAGCTTCCTACCAAGAAGGTAGATAAAGGCACAGACTGTTTTCCTCTGGAAAGAATGGCATTTACTGTATCTTTAATTCCAAACCGTGCAGCAATTTCACTAGGAGTACTTACCAGCTTTCCAATTTTTTAATTGATCATACCCTTCCCTTACTTTGCCACACTGCATATGTATTTATAGCCATGTAACACTAAACCAGATCTGCCTTTGTTTTTGTGATTTATGGTTATTTTCTTAAACAGGAAAGCATTCATTATCAAATGTTGTGAGAACAATACAGTAACTGGAGGTTATTTTATATGAAAATATTGTTGATTGTTCCTCCCCTAGAAATCTCTCTTGGCAACTCACTTCCTGCCAAATGAATCAGCAAAAGCTGTTCATGAAAGTTGTTAATATATAATACAATCATCCAGCACCGCTTGCTCCTTATCTATAAAGTCCTTTTGTGATCAATGATTCACATCACCTTTTGATTATAGTCTCTGAGCACAAACAGTTTCTTAATATAAATTAATGACCTTGGAATTTCTAAATAAACATTCCCTTTTGTTTAGCATCATTTCCTATTTTCTTACCAAAACAGACTCTTATTGTAATTGTTCAGTTTTCACTGGAAAAAGTGTTTGTGGACTGGAATGTTCTCAAAAAACAAGCAGTTCCTCTCAGAGCTATTAGCGTTGATTTACAAGGTCTAACCTGCTATGTTCATTGAATATGGCTAGGAATTACAAAAAAGCAGCTAGCATGGTGTGATACTGTAAGTAATGATTCTTGCATTTATTTACTGAAAAAAAAGATTTGTCTCTTGAAATATAGCACTATGTGACAGTGTTGTGAGATTAGGGTGGGGTTTTTTTATCTTTCACAGTAATAAACCTCAGGTTGGTTATATAAGCAGGAGATATTGTTAAGATACTTCCTCTAAACTTTCCTATTGTTGCGATTGCTACTAAGTAGTCGGGCATGGGCTCTTCAGAAAAATTCATTTTGAAGATTTCCTCTTGCCAGGTCTGACTAGTAGGGTGATTAAAACACCAACCATCATGCAGTGGTAAGCTAACATTAATTATCTCCTCTCTCACACTCTAGTGAAGCATGAGTGGAAAATGAAGCAGAAGCATGACCTTCTGCAGAGAACATGTACAAAAAGCTAATAACATTCCTTTTTTTAAGACAGAGTATTTCACTTGAGTCAATTAGGTGGAGTTCTAACTAAACAGAAATCAGAACCTGAAAGTCTGAAAATGCCTATGGAGACATTTAGTTTAATTAATCGTTAGCTAAAGTGATCCAAGCCTATATTCAGACTTGGGATTTTTTTTCCCAAAAGCATTTAAAGAATATAGGCCATGTTAAAAATGATCACACTTCTGTGTGGGTTGTTCCTGTTCTATTAAATTAAAGCTTTTTAGTTTGCTGTGAGGGCTCAGAGCAGGCGTGGTGTCTGTCGGTCACTGTGGTCCAGCTGACAGAGCAATTGGCCAAGCTGGGGTCCCCTGGCCAGTCAGGTGTCCATCATACACTTGTACTAACCTCAGAAGTAATTTTGATTTCTGGCTCACTCATATCCCAAACTAGAATAGGGTCTGATTTTTCTCCCGAGTTACGTAAGGAATTTAAATGCTGTGGCTAACTCAGACTAGATGTTCTTATTGTGTGGGGTAAAAAAAGCCCTCCTGTTCCAGAAAAATCAATGTCCTCCAGGGCAGTGTCTGTAATACAGCCTGTCACTGCCTGCAAGGAAGCAAAGCCCTTAGGCTTCTGGGGCATGTCCTTGACTCAAGGTTTTAATCAATGCCTATTCCTTAAAAGCACTAGTAAGCAGAGAGAATTTTTTTATGCATCAGTTGGGTTTTTTTCCTGGAGATAGAGAAGATACTTTGTTAATTTATTATCTAACATTATGAAGCAGTGCTTCCTTCAAATCTGAAATTAAAATGTGTGTTAAAATACAGTAGAGGTATTTATTTAGACTGAACAGTTAATCACTTTTTCTATGTACCCAGAGCTTGGGCTGAGCCTTATTTCATGGTCTGTATGTTGCAATGCAAATGAAATAGTACTTGGCCCTCAATGACACCGAGAATTACATAAACAGGCATGAGTGTGATTCTCCTCTCATTCCCACTGCTCTCAGAAGTGCCTCTACTCAGCCAGTAGTCTCCAAGACTTTATTTATTGACTTTTACAAAAATAACATCAAAATCAGCAGAGGTTCTCTCCTGATATTTTTAGGCATTTGTAAGACATCAATGAAATGTCAAAAGTAATTAATAATGCACTGTCTCCTAATGAGAGGTGTGGTGTTCTGAGCAATTTACTATAAAAATAGCAGGTGTAACAGTGCAATAGAAAGTTATCGCCTCAGTTTTTTGGTACAGATTTTTACATACACTGTCCAATTCTTAAATCCAGTGTAATTAAAACAAGAAACAATGTATTTACAGATTTTGACTACAATTCAGGAAACATAATTCACTTAAATGCTCTGAAAAAACAAAGTAATTTCCCTCCTGGCTTGTAATAAACTGGCAATAAGGAGGGACCAGGAAAGTCAGCAGCCCTAAAAGAATGCATTTTATCAGATGCTTGCTAAAGGAATGCTTTAGTAGTAATGTATTGTGGAGAGACAGTAGCAATTCAGTTCTAGAAAAATCAGATTATAGCCATAGTAGTATTTGATCATAAAAACAGGTTCCTAACACATTTTCCTTGGCTTATGGTGTGTGTGTAATACCTGACAATAAATGCTATGTGATAATGTAAAGCCCAGTTTATCCTGCAAACCCTTATAATAATTAATTGCATTTGGGACAACTAAAAACCACTATTAGCTAGCAGCAAATGGCTGTGAATCATACACAGAGGCCTTCTACCTTATCTGGGAAAGGTAATTTTACAGCTTTAGAATAGAATTTTTTAATGTGTCCAAGATAAGGTTAAGTTACAAACACAGTAGATTAGCAAGATCAAAGCATAAGTAGTAGGTATCCACTGTACCTTTTATTAAAATTATTTTAAACCTGCTGTTTCCTACACGATGTCATGTTTTCACTTCAAGAAAAGAAAAATTCCAAGAACTCTTTTCCTGTATAATGATTTAAAACTTCTGGAACGGTATCAGAAGTCCCTTTTTATAGAGAAGAGATTGCTGTCTTCAATGTGTTGCTGTCAGCTCAAGCCGATACCCTCTAAGTATTCCACTTGGCACAACTTATATTG
This sequence comes from Hypotaenidia okinawae, assembly GCA_027925045.1. Taxonomy (NCBI): domain Eukaryota; kingdom Metazoa; phylum Chordata; class Aves; order Gruiformes; family Rallidae; genus Hypotaenidia; species Hypotaenidia okinawae. The sequence goes on along the minus strand of BSDF01000008.1, from coordinate 22,423,876 downwards.
TACATAGGTTATTACTGCATAGGTTACACTGAATAATACTCCTGCATAGCTACTTGCTATATTTGCTTGGGCGAAGGTGCCTGATTCTGAGGTTCTGATTCCAAACTTTCAGTGGTATATATGAGAAAAATCATATTGTCTGAATCAGATGGGCCAGGCTGAGCTAGCTGCACTGTTGATGATGTTACAGGCATGTAGACCATTACATTGGGGTGGGGAGCGGTGCGAGAGGCAGAAGCGAGAAATGAGTCAGAGTTCTTTCTCCTGATAAATCTTCCAGTGCAGTATTTATCAAGAAGTTCAGGTAGCTGTTCTGGTTATAGATTAAATAAAATTTCTTAAGGCACATCTGCACCAAGGCAAAAGCTGTGGATTGTAGTTCCAGTACCTCCTTATCTACCTGTCTGCCCCAAGAACCATTTCACAGGGGTCTTGCCACCATGCTTCATCCAAGGGGCAGGCAAAACCTGGTCTGGCCACCAGCAAAGAAAGAAGTAGGGATGAGGGGAATGTGAGCGGCTGGTGCAGGTTCTAGGGAGAATGAGCTGGTTTGAAAGGGTCCTGTTTGGAGATGAGCCCAGGAAAGGAGGCAGCACCGGAGCAGGAGATGCCAGAGAAATGACTAATGCCATTGTTGTCCTTGTGGAGGGATGTAAACAGAAGATATCTGGGCAATAACCAATGAAACCATTTGTTATGGGTGGCATTGCATGTGAAAATTATCTATAGTAATTCCATTTGAGGGTGGACATTTTCTCCCTTCTTTTCCATGAATCATCCAAAATGGATTCTAATCCAACTGGGAATGAAAATTAAACAAACCTCTGATGACTTGATGCTGCTAATATTGCATTGTCGATTTAAAAAGAAAAAAAAATCTACATGGGAATTATATACCCAGTAGGGATGACTGTACACTACAGCACACGCTACTCTTTTTGTAATTGCCATGTGGGTAAAATGTATTTTTAAAGCATTAACACAGGCAGGTAAGATTTAAACCCTCTGGTATCCCACTGGGGCTGCGAAAGAGTAGGATTTAGGAGAGGAAAGGGAGAAAGGACACGGTGAATGTGCTTTTGCTCTAGATAAGACTCTGCATCCTGCCTCACAATCTTGTTGGTATTTGCCTCAATTTCCCCTCTTATTCTATACAGAGTTGTGAACCATTTTGATACCATCAGCAAGAAATAGGAAAATCTCAGGATGATTGAAAAGATGGCAGCAGCTGTCTATACAACTCACAGGCCCTGAGGTTTCTGCCTGCCCAGGTAACGAAATAACTCCTTCACAGAAAGAGTGAGGATTTAACAAGCACACAAAATATCTCCCCTTTTTCTGTCAGGGACTTCTAGGAGATGAATAATTTCTTGGGCTGCTTAACCTGATTAAATTTCAACTAGTACAAGTATGATGCCTCAGAAATTATAATTCCTACTCTCCCTTTCGGCATGTGGAGTGACAAAAAATTTAAAACGCAATTAAATATTTAGTACTGTCTGCTGACAATCTATTTAGCTGCAGCTTCTAGGCATGTTATGTATAGCTGTGAAGTAAATATGCACTGTTCTTCTGAATCTGATGAATGTATCAGCCTGTGTCATGTCACAGTACTGAATTTGTCCTTTTGTCTTTTTGCAAAAAACTTTTATTTCCTTGGTCAAGACAGTTCCCTAAAGCCTTTTGAAAGTGGCCTTGAACTCAGCTGGAAAAGGAGAAAGCTCCCATATGACTGAAAAAAAGTAGAATTTTGGGCATGTTGAATCAGCACCAGGATTATGGAAGGGATGGGGAGGAGCAGAAACAGGGTGGGTGGAGGTTTGACAGACAGCATAGTAAGAAGCAGAATTGCCTGCAGCAGAATGGGCTACTCCTGTCTATGGGTCTAAGGTTGGCTACAGACCCACTGACACTGTGTGATCCTTCACATTTCACTGTCTTAGGTTCAGCCTGGGTGTAAACTGCCATGGAGAGCGAAGCAGATGAGCCTGTGGGGATTTGGTCTCACCTTGTACAGAGAACCAAAGTACCTCAACACCCACTTCCACAAACAAACAGATATAACACCTGTCTTCACCACTCACTTTTGTATTTGTTTGCTTCTTTTTGCATGGTTTTGCTTTGTTATTACATGTGCTTATTTTCAGGCAGCATTGACACCTGCAATAACATTTGCACAGTAGAGTCTGAGTACTATCTATTTTAGCTTATATAATCCTAAAGTAAGTTTCTGTGTGAGTTATTGGGAAAAATGGAAAAGAAATTGTTCTCAAAGCCTCTGTAAGTATTAAACTTGCCTAAAAATCATATAAAATATTTACAAAAAAAATCTGTATGAAGGGGCATGCTCCCACCACCATATCCAATTTGTCTTGCAAGCCATGGTGTTCGATGGCTGGGTGTAGATGTCCACGGCATCTCTGATTTACTTGGCTTGCCTGTGCTCTGCCACAGTGGCAGCAGAGGTACTTTGTTCTATTGTGTGAATAAGCTTCAGTTTACTCGGTGTAATAGTTTTTTGCAGTCTACTTTCACAGTGTCACCCCACAGATGATAAATTAATACTTAATCTGGGGTCTGTTAAGAGTAGAACAAGTCGTTACGATATCCTTTCATCTGCATTTGTGTGACATCCAGTGGCTGGATGGGTCAATCACAGGCTCCTACTTCTTATGAAAGGTGTAAAAATGCCTCACAACTCCGTTTGCAACATGAAAGCAGGAAATGTGTTGGATATTAATGCTAGCGGAGCAATTGCTTAAATTGAGTTTAAAAATAAACAGGTGATTAAAGAAGGTCGTTCAAGGGAACCCATTACAGATATGTATGTGTGTAACGCCTTGTAGCCTTTGGAGCTCTTTCCCACTGCTACTGACAACTTATCCCCAGTGATCCCACTGGGCACAATGTGAATAAACAATATATTGCCCTAGTCAGAAATGAGTAATTTCTGTTTTCCTGTATTTAGCTGTTGACTGCACCAAGTGTGTCAAGACGCTCATCAATTTTGTCAGGAGTGCTACTGAGATAGGAGTGAAATTTTGATTAAAACTTTGGTAATATCAAAAATAACAAAATACAGCTAAAACTTCACTATGATACATAACACTCAATTAGGCTTCTAAAAAGTTGTTTAAATGGAAAGATCTAGAACTCCAGTCTCATGTTTGAAAGAACTGGCTGAAATCCAAGTAACTGGTGGCAGTTGTGTGAAGTATTTTGTTTGCGATCATCGTAACGACAATGATTTGACAGTAGCACCACTCTCAACATCTGTAGGAGTTTATCCATGTCCTTTCCTTGCAGGTAATGAATTAGAAACCCTTTTATTTATTACAAGCTTCAATTTGTCATTATAAATACCATCTACTAATGCTGAAGAGGAAAAAGACAAAACCATAAAAGTTTCCCTGCTTTTCCAATTTGCTTTACAAAGTCCATAAACCTGATTAATAAATCCAGCTAATTTCCTATGTGTGCAGACTTTTATATAAAAAAAGGAAAAATACAATAATAACAACCTCATAAACCTTAACTGAGAAATTGAGCATTGACATCTAGTGTATGAAATTGCTGTAAAACTGTGTCTTCAAACGGATTAGATTTCAGGCTTAATATCACTGGTGAGCTGTTAAAAGGGTGTAGAAATATTATTTTTGCCAGTAAATTTCCTGTTAAGATAAATAGGACGCACACACACAAGAGGCTGTGGAGGCCTGGGTGCTGCATATGAGGCAAATGTTACCAGCCGAGACAGGAAAACAGCAGCTGTGCACCATTCTTGGACACAAAGTCCTCAGGAGTCACGAGGTTAGTGCAGGATCTGTTTTTTCATGCCTGGTTTTGCTGACTACAGAGTCACTTAGTCAACGATAATCAGCATAAAAGTCCTCTGCTAGAGTTAGACTAGTTTTATGCTAATATATGGCAAGGAAAAGCAAATCAAGTCTGTCAGAATTGTATCTAGAAGAAAACAAAGATCAGATATATGAAAATGCCCTTGCTGAGATCCAGTCCTTTGAGCTGCCTCTTGGAACCACCTTAAGGTATGCCTTTGGGTAATATTGTATCATTCATGGTGGATTTGTTCCATTCTGTAGCTACTCTTTCAGTCAGCTCTTTCTAATATACTAGCAACTTTGTTTTTGTGACCCTGAAATCTACAGGAAAGTTGAATTTAATTTCAGCGTAATTGGCCTTAAATGGAACAATACAAACCAAGGTCATGTACTCAGCTCTTTCTTTTCACCAGGACAAGGCTATCTGTTGCTGAAGGCTGCCTGCAGATTCTCTGTGAAGAAAGAAATTTATGTTAAGCATAAAAGCAAGGGGGAATTGCTCTTTTGTGTGAGAGTTGTTTCAGTTTTATGTTAACAGCTACATTTTAAAATTATAAACTGCTTCTTAAATTTTAAATAAATGCAACCTTTCTTTAATCACTAGATACAACTACTTAAGGTTTTACTGTTGAAATTCATAAATAGCTGTAGATTTTAATGTTCTTTTAATTTGCAGTTTATGGAAATTGTTTAATAGTAACTAAGTCCAACTAAAAAAAATTCCTCTGCATACTCATCCCTACAAAAAAGTAATGCATAAAAGATTATGATGTTATGCGTCTAAGTATATTGTCAGTAGCTGTAGAAGAGTTTTAAAAATAGCCTGCCTGGCATTGTGGGCGTCAGGTTGCAGTGACTATCAGGCTAAAGAAAGAAAATTTAATTCACCCTGAAAAATGCACATGTCAATTTATGGATAAAAAAGAAGGGGAAAAAAAAGGAAGATTGTTACTGTGTTTGAGTGATTCCTTGAAAGAAGTACTACTGCAGCGATAGCCTATTTTCTTTCTGCAGCATTCCCTTTGTAGGCACTTGTCTACATTTAGAATAGTCCTTGTTGATAGGTGTCATCAATGAATTAATCTGAATCAGCACTGAATACAGTAAAACCACAAGCATAGACATGATGTGCGCAGCCTTCAGCACCATTTATTAAGTAGCGTACAGGGGTAGTTGCACCAGGACAAGAGAGCTGAGGGGGTTTGGTGACAATAACTGCAAAGGTGACAGACACAGTTACAGATGGCTGGAGTCTAGACTTTGATGCATTCACAGTTGTAAAGCACTGTCAGTTCCTCGCTGGAAAAGTAGCCACACATCACCCTGAGGTTTTGCACTTCAGGCCTATTTCTTTACATTGACTTCCCGCTTGTGTGCAGATAACTTTGCCCAGAAAGCAGGTGTATCCTGTCTCCTGAACATGCAAAACCCAAGGACTAGCTCATCTTTGGCCGCAAACCACGAAGTGTATAATTAAAATAGAAAGTGGGCTATTCCTCCTTCATTGAAAAACGCAGCTCTGCTGTACCCGTGCTCGAGGGTACTAGGAAGCAATACACCAGTTTCCAGTGAAGCACAGCGAGCCAGCGCACAAAAAGATGCACTTTTCGGTTGTTCTATTTTTACGCCTACTCCCTAATTTCTATCATCTAAAGAAAGGACGGAAACAAGCCGCTGACCTAACTTGAATGCAGCAAGCCCTGCAGAGCTTCCGCGTCAGGGGTCGGTGCCGCCGGCTGCTCGCTCCGCCGCACCGCTGCTGCCTGCCTGCTGTCACCGGCACGGCCCGCCTGTAGGTGAGCGGGAGCAGCTAAAAGCCAAACTAATAACTAATTAAAAACCGCCACAAACTACCCCAAGAAATAAACAAGAACGAGTCCAGAGGAAAAGGCTGGGTTTGACGCTATAAGCGTTCACGGCGTATCTGCAGCGCGGTGCAGCGGGGCGCGGGAAGGGCAGCTGGTCCTTCCGTAGCGTAGCCGGGCGAAGGGTCGGATTTTGGGTGTCCCTCTCCTGTCACAGGGCGCTGAGGCGGGCAGAGCGGGTGGCGCTAGGCTTGGACAGCTGCTCGCACTCTCTACCGGACAACAGCGTCCGGAGACGCCAGGTGGATGGGGGAGTTTGTCAGGCTCCCAGAGCGTCCCCGGCGCAGCCCTTCCCTCGGCAAGGGCCGCGGGGCACTGGGGCGAACCGTACGGGCGCGCCCTGGTGCGACGCGGTCGATCTCACCCGCCCCTGCTCCTCCTTCCTCACCCTCGCCCAGGCCGCCCACTCCCCTCCGCGCCGGGACCCCCGCCCCGCCCGGTAGCTCCCGTGCTGTTCCCCTCCTGGCTCCTCGGTCGCCTCCGCCCTCGGTCCCTCCCCGGCGCCTCCCGCAGCGGCGCGGCTGCCGGGTCCCTCCCATCCAAGATGGCGGAGAGTCTCCCTGAGCATGATCGGATCCTGCAGGAGATCGAAAGCACGGACACAGCCTGCGTGGGACCCACCCTGAGGTGAGGGGCAGCGGAGGCAGCGGCCCTGACGGTGGGCGAGAGTCCCCCGCCCCGCCCGGTCTGCTCCTCCGTCCAAAGAGCGGCGGCCCGGCGCGGCCCGGCTGCGCGCTCTGACAGCTCCTCCCCAGAGACGCGCTGGGGTCGTCCGCAGCCCTTCGTGTGGGAGCGGCCGGTCTGGACCCGGGAGGGGACGCGCAGCACTCGGGGGCATCCCGTGGAGGCCCGTTCGCCGCCGCCTCGGGCCTTGCGGGGGCGCCGCGTCCCAGCCGCCCACAGGGTGGCGGAGGGAGAAGGGGCTGTCGCCGCGCGGTGCGGCCACAGAGCGGGGCTGGCGCGGCCGCAGGCTGCTGTCACCCCCGGTCGAGCGGCGGTGACAGGGAAGGGGACCGAGCGGAGGCTGCGTCTGTGCCCCCGCCCCCGGTCTGGCCTCCCTCTGTCATTGTCTGCCGGCGAAGCGGTGCGCTGCCCGGCTTCCGGCGGGGGTGGGCGCGGTGGAGCCGTAGCGTGGCCTCGGAACTGGGTGCCGGGGCAGGGCCCACCAGGAGCGGCTGAGCTGGGAGCCCTAGGCTTGACCCTCCGCCGGTCAGGCAGGGAGGGCCCCTGTCTTGGCTTAGACATCGGGCATCTCCCTGGGGCGTGCCGGTACCCCGGGTCTGTGCTGAGAACGGGACCAAAACCGTACTGGGCGGGTGTTTGTACAGTAACTGCAGGGCTCCCCTGCATGCAGCCTTTCCTTATGCAGTCTGAAATCTCCTGCCCTGGTCAGGTTCCTTCTGGAAACGTGGTAGTATTCAGAGCATATCTGAAATGCTGTGACTTCAACAGATTCTCTTCCCCCTCCTCCCTCCTCCAAATTCCACACACAGCCTGCACGTTTTGTTTAGTTTTTTCCTGTCAGAAAAGAAGGTGTCTGCTCTTTGGTTTTAGCTGGGGAGAGAAAGGCAGGACCTGGAGAGAGTGGATCAGGTATGGAGGAGGCTCAGGGGGAAGGGGATTTTCATCCTGGAGTTGTGCTGATGGTTCCCTGATTAGAGATGTCTGAAAGACATGAAAAAGCACGGTCACTAGCCAAACTGGGGAGAAAGAACTGTGAATTTGGATGTTATCTTTGGGAAGAAGTACAGAGCCTCTGTGCAGGAAACTGGAAAAGGCGGTTTGTGTGGCAGTGTGCCGTAGGGCAGTGAGCATGGTGCCTCTGGCTTATCCTGGAGAGTGTGGGCAGGGCTGTGGAAAGGTGAATGTGGGGTACAGGCAGGGGGAAACTGGTGCCAAGAACTCTTGTTGCAGGTGAAATGCGTCATTTTGCAGTGAATGATTTTGTAGTCGTGTGCAGTGGGTCCTCTTGTGCCGAGAGCTGTGTGGGAAGTGGCAGTCAGGGCATTTGTGTGAGGCCGGGGCTAATCTGTCCTCAAAGAGCCTAAATGGGAAGTGTGGTGGTCTTTATCACCCAGGGATGGCTTCTGGGATCAGCCTGGTTATGGAGGCCACAGCTTGGAGCAAACTGTTCTCCAATCCCCTTACTGGTCCTTAAGCACAGCCAGTATTTGGAAGGGGGGCGGGGGGGGAGAGGGTTGAAGCTGAGCATCACAAGGAGCTTCACCTGTGAGAGTTTGTGAGCTCAGATTGAGAGAAAGTAGGTGAGATGTTTTCAGACTTGAGTTGTCCCTGGAGGCAGTTTAGCCATGTTTCAGTGAACAAGCCCAGGCAGGTTGGAGCTGATGTCTCCAAAAAATGCACCAAAACAAAAAACCTTACATATACGAAATACATAATTACAGTTTTGCTACCATCTGCAATACAGAGCTTGTGTAAGAGGAACCTGTGTAAAGGACATAGAGAATGTCTGCACAGTGGAAGGTGTGCTTGGGAATCACGTGTAGGTAGGGATGTTAAAGGGAAAAGGAACAGTGTGGATCTCTTGTCCATATTAAGCATTTTAAATGTGTTAAAGTTTTTATAAATAGAACACTTAGTTTCTTAATTTATTTGCGTGTTCCCATCCTTTCTTTTTCTATTTGTATCTCATGTCTTACCTATCTTGTAATCTTATTGGCTTTCAGAAGGGGAGTTTTGCATTAATGACTTTAAGAATTTTTAGAAAAGAAGTGTATGTTGGTCTGATTTAACCTCCAGTGTTCATTTTCAAATAATTTTAAAAAAAGAGGCTAAAGAATGGTTACATCTGGCTGTTTTGAAAATAATCCAGCCAACATTACAGAAATACACTGCTAGCAATGTTTAAAATAAAAACAGCTATGGCTGTTAAAATTGTGAATTGCTGCATGGTACTGAAAAGTATAAAATCCCACATCTAACGTCAAGATCTAATTTAGTGAACAAATGTGTGAATGTAAAATGGAGCATTATTTTCTGCACAAGATTTAGGTTTTATTTGCTAAACAAGATAAATTGAAGAAATGAATAATTATGCTGTAACCTTGTATAACTGCATGTAGAAAGTGATCCATTGATTTCCAGTTGTAGAAGGCATTGATGACAATTGTCTCGTGTAATGACTGAAGTTACATTAATTTCATTATGTGAAATGGAGTGGTTTTGTAATCTGTGGTCTGTAATTCTGGGAGAATATAGCATTTCACATGAAATAAAGTACCAACATACCAACTTACATAGCAGAACAGAAGAAGGGGCTTGAGGTAAGCAGTTTGGGTAAGTAGCATGAGGTAACAGTAAATGCTGAGATCGTAGGATATGCAAGATCTGACTTATCCTGAATTGTTCATATTGAGATCTTAGTATCTTTCTAATGCATCCATGCTTCATAAAGGAAGAGCAGGTTTTTTTGTGTGAGCCATATGTAGATTCCATGGAAACAGGTTTCTGCTCTTGTTTTTCTTTAGGGTTTTGTTTGCTAGTTTGGTATAGCTGTCTCTGCTAGGGTGCTGTTTCCTACCCTGTGAGAAAAGTGGCAGCACTTGTGTTTATGTTATTTTTAAAAAAAATTAAAGTAGAATTGATATATAATATTTTTGAGTGTAATTTACAGATAAGCACAGCATAGAAATTGATCCTGCAGGTGATCTTTCTAGTGCTGAGATCCACACATACATAGGCATGTGAAACACAGGTCCTTTGTAGGAGGAGTCAAAGTACAGTGAGTAGAGTTGGAATTATTTAGTATTTGGAAGAATAAATTAGCTCCTAAAGATTGCTCTGCATCTCAGGAAAATAAAATTAAAACAATGTATGTGATTATTTTTATTTTTAAAGTTTAAGTGGATTAATGATTAAAATAGTTGGTATTTAACTTACATTTCTAAGTTCAGTGACACACACTGAATCATTTTAAGTGAGACTTAAATCAACCATATAATGTGTGTTTCATTAAATAGGCAGACTGTGTATATAACAGACCAGGATTTTTATTTTTTTTTAAGCAGACTCTCTGAAACCTACCAGCATCTTTCTAGCTTTAATGGCTAACTAAATGAGAACGATGACAACACCTGTTAAAGGCTTGTCACTCTCACCTGTTTATAAAATGTGTTAAACATGAGTTCATGTCGTATACTGTTGGGCTTTGCAAAACCAGGGAGAGTTGTCAGCACATTTCTAATCTTTATAAAGGAAAAGGAAAAAAAAGGAAGTTAATTCTCATATCCCTCTCAAAAATAAAAATAATAAAAATAATTAATAATGAAAACTCCATATAAATATATATTAGCAAAATTTCAAGACTCACTTTTTAAGAGTTTCTTCATACTTACTGCATACCCTGGACATGCCAAAGTAATTAATTAGGTAAATTATATTCACAAGGAAGTAATTGATTTTACTGACTGTAACTTTGTTTTATGTTGGTTGAAATAGTTCAAAGTGGAACTCAACAGAGTAGAAGATGACGTTCAGTGAATGTCCTGATATACTGTACTTAACAGTCTCTTTGAGCTTGTGATAATGTGCAATATTTCAAAATTCTTTTTAAAAAATAAATTAAATAACTCCCAAACTCTAGCTTGGTTGCATATTGCATAAGTATGTCATAGACTTTTTCTGAACACTTCATCTCATGAGTTTCATATCCCTGACCTTGCAGTGTTCTTTGATGCCCATGCAGTGTGTCAGAGGGGTACTTCCATATCTGTAATCAGTTGACTAAACAACTAATAAAGTAAAATAGAATTTAAAAATCATGGGGAAATAGATGTTGGCAATTTTGTGGCTAAGGTGAAGTTGATAAGGACATGCTATGTCTGTTGGTTTATCTGGAAGTGGCTTTGACTCACTATCACAGCTCAGAAGTGCTCCTTGAAAGTCAGTGTAAAAATGCTCTTAAGGAACTTCTCTCGTCCTCTGCTTCTGAAATCTGTCATCACCAAACTGTCACCTGCTTTAGCTGTTAGCTAAACAAACAGTTGGAACAACATCAGGAAGAACTTGCCTGCTTGCAGGTACAACTTAAAGAATTTATTTTTTTTTTAACCCCATCTCAAGTACTGTGTCCAGTTCTGGAGTCCCCAACATAAGAAGGACGTGGAACTGTTGGAGTGAGTCCAGAGGAGGGCCACAATGATGATTAGAGGGCTGGAGCACCTCTCCTATGAACACAGGCTGAGAGAGTTGGGGTTGTTCAGCCTGGAGAAGAGAAGGCTCTGGGGAAATCTTGTAGTTGCCTTCCAGTACCTGAAGGGGACCTGCAGGAAAGCTGGGGAGGAACTTTTGTGCTGACCATAAAACTTCTTTCCAGAGTTATTAGTGGGCCTCCTGTGAAGACATCTCACTGGTGTGTTATCTCTGGCTACGGAATTACACCAACAAGAGACATTAGCTTGATGCATTTCTGTCTGATGCAGCAATATACTGCGGTGACCTGCCGCTGACCTAGGACTGCATTACCCTGGTGAAAGCAGCACTGAGCCACACAGCTGCAAAGCAAAATCAATTCTGCATGGTGCTGCTTTTATCTCATTTAGACTGAACAGAGTTTGGAGGTAGGATGTAGATTTGTTGTGAGCCTCATGAACAAGTATGGGTGACGTGTTCGAAGTGATTGATAACTGTTTGTTCATCCTGGACTTCTGTCACTGTGTTACAGAAAAGCTGAAGGTAAAAGGCATAAAGGCATAAATCAAAGAATAAATTGAGGAAGTGGAAGTAGCAATGGTGATCCAAGCTAAACAGGTTTGTCCTTTCATGATCTAAGAAAATTCAGAGGTAGAGATATGGACTAAGAGTCAAATTCTTTTGCTTTTACTGAGTTGTGGTATGCTTTGCCTAGACTGCAGAACATATTTTAGCGATATTCCTGTATCCATTGAGGGCATCTGTCCAAAGCCAAGGGAACAAAATACCTAAAATACCCTTTGGGGTATGACAGGGTGCTTTGAAGCTGCAGTGTAACTTGTTTTACCAAAAAGATATGCTATTATTACTAGCAAGCATGATTTAGTTTATACAGTTCTGTATCTTTAGCAGAATAGTTAGTAAGCTGTAGCACTGTCAGTATGAATGACTTTTCAAGATGTAGGAAGATAGCTCAGCACTAACACACAGTCACAGGCTGGGAAATATTTTTTCTGAGTAGTTGCTTATGGGCTATTGGGATTTGTGATGCAGTTATCCAATGCCAAAGTGTGGTTGCCCTCATTTTTGCCCTGTGGTCTTACTTGCCAGGTATGATTGTCAAAAGGCATTTTTCTATGTTCTCATTATTTTGGTTTTAGATTTTGAGCCAGCAATTTACTTTTTTTTTTCCCCCTGTATGTTAGTCTTAACTATAGAGCAAATGTAAGAGAACTCTTGAGATCATCAACCAGTGCTTTGAGTCACAATTGAAATAGTTTGATCATGTATTTCAATTTCAAATAATACGATAATATTTTGCAATGTTATAAGCTATTTTTATGATTTGAAAATCAGTGGACTCTATCTTCATTAATGGTCTGTCTTCAAGCCCTGCTCACTCTTCAAGTTAATGTGTTTCATTCCTTTCGAACTGAAGTTACACAGTAGTCCAAAGGAACTAGAGATTCCTAGCGTGTTACCCTTGGTCTTTTTTGGATCAGGTCATGGAGTGTACTTTGATGTATATTTATCTATCAGTTTATTATAATAGCTAACTCCTATTTTGCAACTGGTTTGCTACAGACTAAAGAGAATAGCCTGCTAGTTGAGAGCAGTGTACCCTGAAAAACCAGAGGCTGACTTGTAGTGTTGATTACAGGTTTTGTCACTTGGTGCAGGATTTGATCATACTCTGAGTATTGAAGTTGAAAGGCTACAGTTGTATAAGCAACTGTCTATGCGAGCAGGTCTATCACCATACATACTTCTATGAACGTGCAGGTTTGTTTTAACACTAGTTTATTATGCAGCATCCAGACAGAATAAGAACAGCATGTACTGTAGACTGATTAATTTGGCATTTTTATATTCAGTGGCAGAATTGATTTTCTGTGGCAGTTCTGATTTTTCTGTAGGCTAGTCTGATACTTAAGGCAGATTTGCCATTGTTGGCAAAAATATTTTAGAAGAAGGTGACGATTCGCTTCCATTGCTGCAAGTTTCAACATAGTCCTGCTCTACTTGTTGTAAAGCCTGTGGGTAATCGTATCTGCACTGCATTTTTCTGTCATGCAAAAAATCTTTAGGTTCGACACTGATTAAGTTTGTAATGAAATATGGGCCTGCAGTTCTGGTTATCTTGATCTTTTTAAGTGTTCATGCATCAGCTTCTGACTCAGTTCTTGCAGTGTTTTCCAAATGGGCAACTGCCAAGTGAAGCTTTAACCTAACTAGTAACCTATGTGGAGAATACTTCTGATACAGCTCTTTCCAGTTTCATAAGCATTATCAAAGATTGAAATTGTTCCTGTGTATAGGAAGCATGTTTCAGAATACATTAAAGTTTTTGAAATAGAGGCATCATCTGCCAAGAGATCCAGAATAGTGGTTCACACAGTTTGTATCATTTCTAATCTAAATTCAGCCTTCCCATCATATGAATGGCTTATTTGCTGTTACGTCAGTTACATGAGTAACAATTGGTTTTCTTGAATTTAACTTCTTCGTTGACTTATTCCTGGAGCTGATTTTATTTAGACTCTGTTGACCCAGATTTTGGACCTGCCATATGCATAGGAAATACCTCGCATTATGTACTTTGCAAATGCCAGTTGCTTGGGTACTTACTTCCTTGCAGATTTTTTGGAGGGGAAGCTGACGGCATACACTGTGCTCTAGCTTTTTTGGGCATTGCTGAACCATTGCTCTGAGACTTTGCAGTTTCTGTGATACAGGTGTCTACCTGAGGAACATTAGCCTAATTCAATTAAACATGAGCCTATTTTGACATGTAAGTTCTAGAGTGTTTGCCCATACAAGACAGAAATTATAGCAGCTACAGTTAAATGAGTTTTGTCCTGTTGCATTTTATGGATTATACTACTAAAATGAGCTCATAAAAATCTACAAGGCCTGATATTTCTTAAATAATACTGCTAAGATAATGCCAGGAATGGGTTTGCAAATAGGAAACTATTTCTGTGGGTTGTAGCAAACTACTAAGTACTAACTCATTCAAAACCATCAACCTAGCTTTGCATCAGCAAGTAATCAAAATAGATTTTATCTTACTGAAGAACTTGCTGTGGCTAGTTACAAAATCTAGCTGTTGCCAGACTTTCTGGCTATTATCTGATGATACTTGAAATGCCCAAACCTAATCATTATCACTGCAAGCCTTGGTAGAACAATGATGTCATGTTCAATTTGATGTGCTGCTTAAAGTATGCTCAACAGTGTGCCTCTTCTTCTTCTTGCCATGTTGGCTAAGGAGTCACTTATATTCCTGTCAAACTGTCCTATGTAGGAAGGAGTTAATGATCTCTCCTGGAGCCTGGCTGAAGCCCTTCCTGTACCTCAACCTTTGCCAGTAATACCAAACTAGTAGGGAACTTAATCACTGATGGAGGTATTAAGAAGGAAAGCAGCAGGGTTTAGGGTGCATCAATCCTGATGGAGAGACTTGATGTTTGGCAGAATGTGTAAAAGTTGTCTTTGAACATTTCTGTGCTAAGGTCCTGCAGAGAGAGCTGGGAAGTTGGTTTTTTTAAATTTGTTGTAGCATGAGGGAGGTGTTCAGTTCTAATAATGTCAGTGGGATTTTCACAGTGTCTCAGAGAAAGTAATTTGTTTGCAAAATTGTAGTGAATGTAACTTGCAATTCTCCTGTGAATCAGAGTAATCCAAAATTAACAATGCATATACCATAGTATGTGTACCTAAGGGGATACTTCTGAGACATTTCAACTTCAAAAAGAGGAGATTAAACTTTGAAATATCGCATACTTAAATTTTAATACACTCTACTCTTTTACAGGCATTTAGATATTTCTGTTGGTAGCAACTCTCACTGGGGCTTTCACAGTTTGCATGCTTCCTTAAGCATAGAGTGACTTTGAAGGATCTCTAATGATTGATTTCAGTGAGGCAGTGTTTTTTTCCTTAATTTTGCTTGTAGTTAATTTCAACATAGAAGTAACATAGTTGATACTGTTTTATACTGTATGTTTCTTCTGTTTTGTTTGATAAACTTAGAAAACTGTAATTAGATAGCCAATGTGTGCTACTTTCTCTTGAAATGTGGAGTTCCTATGGTGTGCCAGTGTCACCAATAATGAATAGATTTTTTGTTGCTTAGTCTGTTTATCAACCAGGTGGAGAATTGGAGTAAGGTAATAGAGTAGAAGTCAGTTGCTTCAACAGTTAGTTGCATCCTAACAGAGAGAAACACTGTGAGTTGCTTTTAGTTAGGATTTTGAATTAAACCCAGACTTACTAAAAAGTCATCTTTCCTCAGTGATCTTGGGAGATGTGCACATGCAAAGGTTGTGTGGTACAGGCTGTTGGTTCACATGGGAAAAGTACATGATGATTTTCTACACATAGGCTATATGAGGTCATAGAGTTAATAAAAATGAATAATATAAAATTATTGGAAAATATATACTTTGGTTATATGTTTGCAGAGGAATGTGACACATCAAAGAATTAGTTTTATCTGTGTTGAATATATTCTTAATCCATTTGGTTTTGAAACATTTTCATTATTGGATATTTTGTTTAATCTGGAATTTGTTGATTTCGAAAAGAATCTATTTACATCAGCATAGTGCTGGCATTCAAAGCCTGTTGAAGTACATGACTTAGATGTTTATGACATTAAATGCTCAATTTTACTTTCATATGTCTTGTGATGAAGGCCTTCAGAAACAGTTGGTACGTTTTTATCTTGAAGATTGTCTAATGTGCCCCAGTAAAAGAGGAGATAAGCTATAGGTTGTAATAGACAACTGTTTATTTCTGGGATGTGTAATGGCAATCAGATCAAATCTTTAAAAAGAACTGTGAAGCTCATTGCTTTCATTTATAGATGAAACCATTGCTCCTAAAATGGAAAAAAAGTTGTATTATAGTCCGTGGAAATAATACAGGAAAGTAACAATATTGCTATATGGACTTCAGTTTCTTGTTTTATTTTCTATGAAATGTAACACAGGCCCCACCTATGTCCACTGTATCGCATTAGGTGCACGAAACAGATGGCCAAACTCAGCGTTTTGTTAGGTGGTGATAGTACCAAAGTAAGTGAAACTGCTTTCTTCTTTGCTGGCTTTTCTTATCTACTATTACAACACAAAATTAGAAAAAAAATAGCAGCATAGCACTTGTTTTTCAGTTTCTTGCTTCATACATCAGTAGGTCGCACAAAGGCTTAGCAGGAAGAGGCATCTCCTTGGTCAGCAGTGTAAAAACAGGAAGGAGGAAGTCTATTGCAAATCTGGGTTTACTGATTATCAGTTCATGTTTCGCTGCAGAGGATGTCCATTAACAGCCATCAGCGTGATCCATTGCTTATCCAGCATGAACAATGACTGCTGTAGTGCTGCTACTACAGAATATGGACCCTGCTTATAGGAAGTAATGTTAACTAACAAACTGTACTCAGCCCTTTCCTGCTCATAGAAACAGGATACTATTAGTGAGAACAATTCACAGAAATTGCGCATCCAGGAAAACCAGGCAAGTAAAAGCATAACAGCTAAACTAAGATTAATAAAATCTTTTGTCTGATTAGGCCATAGCTTGAGTTCTGTGTTGTTCTGGCATGTAATGCACTTTTAAATAGAGCAGTGAGATGTAATTATGAATAAGGATGCCAGAAGTGGAACCTAGGTAGTAGCCTCTGGCGTAGAAAGGCTGCTTAGATTTTAAGAAATGTGCATATTAGCATAACTCCAGTTGAATTACAGGAAACACCTGGACATTATTTTATAAAGGTTTTTACAGTGTATGCAGCCACCTATATGAAATTACTCCATGGAAAAATCCCTACAAAGTTTGTGGTTTGTGTAAACAGACTGTATCTTTGTATATTGTAGCACAAAGGAAGTTTCTGCTGTATTTCCTGTGAAACTGCAGTTTAAATGGAGCATGTGATAGAATATCATAGTTAGGTATGCAATGGTTATAGTCACAGTGACAGGTCTGTATTAAGGACAGAATCTTAATTTGCATGGTGAGTGTTTTGTGCTTGCATCAATCGCACTGAACTCAGCATGCAAATTTGAATTGTCAATCTTATTTTATTGTGTGACTTTAATATATCTCTATTTTTTAATCAAATGAGAAAAGGAGGGAGAGGACAAGCATCTACGGTGCCATTTATTACGATGTGTGTTCAGGAGCTAGGTGAGAGCACCTCTAGCCTCAGTACAAAATTGGCTTTGGTAGCAAGATATGAATTCTAAAACCATGATTTTCCACAAGTGCAGTTTCTTCATTTGAGAGTTGGTTTATTTGTGTATTTTAAGAATTACTTTGAAAAATTGAATGAGCTGTATGGCTGAGTTGGTTTTTTGGGAGGTTTTTTTGTGACTTGCTTTAAAACTGATAAAAGTGATCAGTTGGTTTATTTATTTTCCCCTCCACAATGCTAAATCTGAAGCTCTTTTTCTCTTGCATCCCTTGCAGTTTGGAAGTTGCATGGTCAGGTTTACATTCCATGTCAGAACTGTACACCTATTGTGCAGATATGTGTCATTCCCACCATCATCACAGCATTCACGGAGGAGTAACTGATTGGCACTTACTTAGTGATTATCACTACCCTGAAAGAAATGTGTGTATACAGTTTTTATATTGCTTCATAAGTCTTGTGTAATCAGGAAATGTAACGTTGTGGTAAGATAGACAGGGGCAGGGAATCTGCAATTCCTCCTAGAAATGGGACAGAACAGGATGAGTTGTGGGTGTGTGAACATGGTGGAAGGTGGCAAGTCATGAGTGAGGAGCTGCTTTGTCCTGTAAAAATATCTTTTTTTTTAATTTATTTTCTGGCATGGTTTTTTTTTGCTATTTTAAAAATAGGTGATCTGTTTTTAACATTGTCTTTGCTGCTGTTGAAACCTATTATTATAAACGACTACTAGGAAAAGAATTGTTCACTAAAAATTTACAGTAAAGCTCTGTAAGATTGGAGATGCTTCTTCTGGATGTGGGTTACAATTAAAAATCAATTCATTGCCCATTAAAAAAAACCCAAAAAAACCACATGCACAAAAAAACCTCCCCAAAACCTTGAAGACATAATAAGTTTTTTTAAAAATCTAAAAGGAATTTGTTAAATGTTCTTTTCTTTACATAATAGACCATTTTAGTAATGATTTTTAATTGACAATTATTTATCACCAACCAGAAAATAATATTATCTTCTGAATCATTGTTTTCTGATGAAAGTATGGGGGTTTTATTTTAATAAAATAAACTCAAATTCATTTTTGCCTGAAGCCTGAGTGCCTGAGCAGTTCTGCTTACCATTGAAAAGTTACAGCTATTGCCATAAATACAAGGGGCAAAATTATTCTAGTTCTCATTCTGATGACTCTTGCAATTCACTTTTCCATGCTAAACTCCCACCAGGTAGATTACAATGGAAGTTGTGGGCAAGATTCTGATTATTCTCATTTTCTACTGAGAACTGATGTAGATGTGAGGACTGGGGATGAGGAAAAAACCAAATTTGGGTATTTGCTGAACTCCTAAAAATGTAGTCTTAGGCTTCTCATGTTTTACACTGACTAGTCTATATGCACTTCCTTTACCTGCTTTTCCAGGGATTTGGTAGATGTACTAAGCTTATGATTTGGGTTTTTTTGGCCTGTAAATTTTTAAAATTTTCTTCCTCTTTTGTGAAATGCTGATCCTACTTTTAATCCTGCTTGCACTCAGGCATTTAATGACATGTGTCCTGATTGCATGCACAGAGAATATTCGTGTGAAATGATAGCAGAAATATATTTTTGAAGCTACTGTAACAATTTGTGAAGAGATTTATACTGGTGGCAAAGAGTGATAATGCATATGTATGGAGTTGTCATTATAGAATGGATCGGGTGATTGGAGGAGGAGGATGATGATTATTTTCTGAAGGGCCAGGTGGAATTCAGGGTGGGTTAAGTTTTATGAATTTTGGCTGAATTTTAGCTCTCTGGAGATCAGTCTTTTGCTTACTCAACAGCTGGTATTTTTGTGCATAGAATGGTGCCCTCTGGTGCTTCAGTAGATTTTTGCATGTAAACACACAAGAAAAAAATTGTCAATAAGACCTATTAAATACATATTTTTCATGTGTTTCAGTTTAGAAAATAAACATTTTAGGGAGGCTTTTATTATATAATTAACCTTGTTTGAGTTTCTTCAATTGGAAAATGGTTGCATATCTGAAAATTCTTTTTAGTTTTTTATGGACACCTGAGTTTGAATCTGTTTATGTTTGGTTTTCTCCCTTCAGCTCAGCTGGTAAGAAAAGATCAAGGTAAAAATCACCCTATAGCAATAAAATTGAGCCAGTGACTAAGACATCTTTCTCCTTAGGTTAAGCTGTCTGACTATTCCTAGTTGTTTTTTTTTAGCTCTTTCAAGTATTTTCTGCACTGACTTGTATTTACCTAGACTGGCATATAGCATGACTAACATTGTCCAGTTGCTGGGATGAGTCAGAAAAAAATCTTTCTGTTTATATATGAGTTCTGGGAAATACAGACTAATAACCTGCTACACATTACCAGAAGAAATGCTTCAGCTCTGCTTGGGCCCCTTATGGGTGCCCTGCTTGTCCCATCAATTAGAAATGAAAATAGTACTTACCCTGTCACTGATTTGCAGTATTGACATCTAACTAGTCACTCAAGTTAATGTTCTCTTATTCCAGATTGAAAGCTAAGGAGGAACATTGTGTTTTGGGGTGGTGTTTTTTTTGGTGCCAAAATCAAGTAAAAATTTTTTGTTTCCAACATCAGTGATGTTTTTCCATGGTTTTTTTTTTTCCAGATTGAACACTCATACTGAGAAAAACTTGTGTTTCAGAGTTTCATGGTGTGAACCAACTGCCAGTTTGTGGTTGATAGGTAGATAGGTTGATAGGTCCCTCCTGTAGCTGTATAGTTCACCGGTTGAAAGCATTTGTAATACAAACTGATCAGGTCTTTCCATTTGGCTCAGTTCAGGGTTGCACTGTATTTCAGACTACCAGCATCCACTTCAGGGACCAATAAAGCTGAAGAGGATCCTGTGGTTCTTACTGAGGTGTATAATTGTAAACAAAAATTGAAAGTATTTATATTATATTACACATGTAAAATTTCTATTGATAGACCAGGCACATTTGCCACTTTTTAATGATGCTTCCCACTGATGTATATGAAGCAGCTTCAAGTGAGAGAGATATTTAGGGTAGACATAATTACATGTAGTAGTCATCTCCTGAAGAAATGCATCTGGAAGGGCTACCATTTCCTCTGTCTTCCCATCAGAACTCTGTGTGTGTTGTAAATTGTTAATTTTGTCTTGTAATTTAAAAGAATTGCTATTGGATGCTTTCAGAATTCTGTCTCTTTTCAAGATGTTGCAGTATGGTGATTTGTTTGTGTAGTAGTAATAACTGCGTAATAACTCTGAAAAGTACAGAATTGCTATCAAGATTGCTTGTGGTGCCATAAGCTTTTGAAATGTACCCTTCAGATAATTATTCAAATGCAGCAGTTACTTTATTTAGATAAGTGTATGTCATTTCTTGAAAGGTGTACATGGAAAATAACCTTCAGTATCAGAAATGAGCTATACTGTACTATGTGTGATGTTCCACAATGGGTAAATCAGGCGTGCATCGCCTCAGTTGTGTTTGCAGTTTTGAGAAAAAGCCTAATTCCTGTCCATGGCCAGAGGTGCATGGCTCTCTTGAGTACACTTAGACTTTCAAAAAAAGGCCAGTTCTGTAGGTCAGACTTGCTTCTGAGGCTTCTGAAATAGCATGTGTATAGTGTTCTAAGAGTATAGTGTCTTAAGAAAATAAACTAGCCTAATTAATCTTCTTTCTTCTCACCTAGGTCAGAGAGTTGTCATATAAAGTGTGAATTTATTTTAAATTCCGTAATGGTTTATTTCTTTAAAAGTAAGCAGTTCTGTCTTGGGAGTTTTTTCACTGGTGTGAAGAGGATTGATTTGTTATTGTTCCCACAAGATGGAGCTGTCTGCATATGTAATTACTATGGAATTTGTACCACTGGTGAATATTGAGCTCTGTCAAAAAACTGGTTTAGATTACAGATCGCCATTTTATTAGAATCTCTGTGGAAAATAATACAATGCAGAACATAAAATAGAATAGTAACTATTATTTCAGTAAGGTATGGTAATGTTGTGGTTAAGACAGTGTGTCAGGGTGTATGTACACTGTATTACTTCTCCCCTTGTCCAGTTTTAAACATTTATACCCTG
This sequence comes from Hypotaenidia okinawae, assembly GCA_027925045.1. Classification (NCBI taxonomy): domain Eukaryota; kingdom Metazoa; phylum Chordata; class Aves; order Gruiformes; family Rallidae; genus Hypotaenidia; species Hypotaenidia okinawae. The sequence goes on along the minus strand of BSDF01000008.1, from coordinate 22,402,746 downwards.
TATGATTTGGAACTAAATATTGTAATAATACCCCAGAGAATTATCAATCAGTATTTTATTTATTATTATTAAACTGTAGTATAATTAGCTTTAATATTGAGAAAAAAATAAACACTGTTTTTTATAACAGTGACTACTGTATTGCCTTTGTTATTTTGTCTGTGCTTTCAGAATTTCTGTCTGTGTTGTCTGGAATTTTTAAATAACATTTTAAAGAGAAATCTCATGATCACAAATTATTTCCCTCTCTCAGTATTTTAGCAGCATGCTGCCAGTGTTGGCAGATCTGAAATTGATTAAAAAGGTATCAAGACAGCCATGCTGAACTGCAGCTAGTAGATAGCTTGATATCACCAGGCAGTAACTAAATCCAGAAAGACAGTGCATTGCTACCACTGAAGGAAGTTACCATCTTGTTCTTATTTTAAGCATATTTGGTCTACTCTGTTTTACTTCTGTTTTCACTTACAGTTATGTTACACAACTTAACCGTTATGAGTACACAATGATAGATGGAAGGTTCTTGTCTTTGTGATAATGATACTCCTTTCTCACTTCCCTTTGAGAAAATTGGAAGGAGAACTAAGCTTCAAGACTCCTTCCACCCTTAAATAAAAGGCTCAAGGAAGCAGTAATAAATTGAAGGTGTTTTTCTGGTTGTTTTGCTTTAGCATCCAGCACAGTCTAGATTGTGAGTTCAGCCCATTCAAAGAAAACTCATGCACATAGAATATCTGTGAAAGCACTATCTGATGCTTCTTGTCCTCATAATCTTTTTATTTCTTCTCCAGGAACAGTTCCAATATCTTTGACTCTTGTAGAGTCAGAGCAGCATTCATGTACCCAGCCTGTACCATGAATTTTGGAGCACTGCAACATCAATTGGTGAACTGTAAAAAGAGGCTATTCAAGGAATATTTTATTGAAAAAATTGTTTCCTTAGAAAATATCTATAGCAAGCAGTCTGTCAGGAGGAGCTAACTTTCTTCCTTTGGCGCATTGAACAGCTTATTAACTTTCTCATTTCTCTAACTTCAGTTGTTTCCCTGACTATGTTGTCCATAGTCAAAAGGAACTCATAAAGGATGAAGAATCTAGTTATAAAGAGTCTTTTTAATGTCAAGTTCTTGTCAGACACTCAGCTGTAGCTTGGTTGAATGGCTGGTGATGACCCCAGATGCTGGCAGAGCCCAGCTGTCTGGTTAGAAAAGAGGATCTGGAAGAATACGGGAAACCATACTTCTCTGAGAAGACTGTGAGGGAAGTACTTTCTCTCTAGTCAAGACTTGCTGTTGCCTGGATCATGAACTTAAGAATGTACTTCTATAAGCAGCATTGAGACCATTGGAACTTCAATTGCCTTTTTTTTTTTTTTTTTTCTTTTTCCTCCCCCCATCTTTAAGGGTTTTAAAAATTATTATTTTTTAAATCAGCTTCTCCTTATGGATTTCTTTGTAATCATGAAAGGAAATTAGAGGCTAAAATAAGCAATGTAAAGATTTTTGTTTTCCTGATTTTTTTGAATGCTTTTAATTTGCAGTAAAAATATTTGTACACGTATGACACTGTCATCCTCATATTGCTGCTCCCATTCTGTCTGAAAAGCTGCTTCAATACCTGTCTTTGCTGTTGTTGCTCTATCAAGTTATTAATAAAATTTTAGAACTGCTTTTGGCTTACCTTTCTTGGGAGACTTCATAACTTTGATTTCCAGTACAGTTCTCTGTAACTCCTCTTTTCTTCCTTTCTCTGCTAAAGTCTAAAGCTTTAAACTGGCCCCATCTCCCTTGCACACTCTCATGCTCTCGTGAGCATTTTCATGTGCAGCTTTCTATTTCTGATGCAGCTCAACAGCTCAACAAGCTACACCAGTAACTTCTCCTGGAGTCCTCTTTCTGCTTGAGGTTTATAAGTGTACTATTCAAACAATGAGTAAAAGAAACTAAAAGACCTGATTTTAGACATTACTGAAAGTTAGATCCCATTGAGGCATCAGCCTTAGGCATGTGCATGTCACAGTTTTGCTTTAGGAGACATTGACCGCGGGTGGGAGGCGACAGGGAGCAGTGGAGATTGGTCTGACTGCTTCTGTGCAGTACTCTGCTTGTTCTGGCTGGAAGCATCCAACCCTGATTTAGTTGGATAACTCTGATGTTAGGAATACCAGAAAAGCAAATTTGTATATTTGCACTTCTTTATATTTAGCAAAGAGTGGAATTTGATGGAAACACAATCCATGCTATTTGAGGTGGTTGGAGAAACTGATTCTTTTGTACCCGTATTTGAGCGTTAGGGCATAAGTAACAGACCAGTGAGGCTCAGGTCAACCATGATGTAACTGGTTAAGCACCTGGATTAATGCCATAAGGGCTGGGTTCAGTTCTTGCTTTGCACCATCTCTTTTAACGCTGATTTTGGTGGAGTGAATCACAAATGATGCTTCGTTACATCAAGTTTGCATGCTTCTTTTTTTTTTTTTTTCTCTTTTTTTTTGAAAGATATTTCAATAAAGATCCTTGCATACTATTTTTAACTGAGAGGAAAAAGTAAATTTTTATTTTCTTCTTTGTATTTAACAGGTCTGTATATGATGACCAACCAAATGCACATCAGAGGTTTATGGAAAAACTAGATGCCTGCATACGTAACCATGACAGGGAGATAGAAAAGATGTGCAATTTTCACCATCAGGGTTTTGTGGATGCTATTACAGAACTTCTTAAAGTTAGGGCTGATGCAGAAAAATTAAAGGTAAGGAACCAGTTTTCAGAGTTTTATTTATCGTTGTCTTTGAATTCAGAAGGAGGAACTCAACTCTTTTACCGAAGAATAAAAAATCAGTGATTATCACATATGTTCTGCAACAATTTTTTAAAAATTGATTGTTTAGGATTTGTGCTTAGAGCTGTGATGCCTGATCCAGTAATTTAAATTTACAAAGCTGAATATTTTATTAGGTCTAATTCAGATTTTTAAAAAAATGTATGTTTTCAGAAAATGTTATCAAAATTATTTTGCTCTTTTTTAAAGTCTTTCTCAGAAGGTAAAGAACAATGAATGCTAAAGCAATATTTCTTACATAGGTCTTTTTCTAATTATGCACTTATATGTCAGAAAAAAATTAAAATCTTGAATAGAAAAATAAAAATACTGCAATTATGCATGAAAAATAGATTTTCTTTGTAAATGAGTAGGACAGTAGGTGGAGTTAGTAGTGTTCATTAGAAATGAGAACTAATATTTACTCCCAAATCAGAACACAGAATAGTGAATTATGAGATCCATCCCTTTTAGCTCTCTTTACACTTTTGAGAGCAAAATATACACACCAGACAGAATGAGCATAGTTCATCAGAGGTTATGATTAGAAGAGCATTATATAAAGGATATTCAGATAACAAGAGACCAAATACAGCGTCAATGAGGTCATTGAGCATCTTTGTTCAGAAATTAATGAGATTTTTAATAAACTAGAATGTGCTTCCTTATTATGATGACCTAATGAGTCACTTACTATGTGGGAAAATCTGAGGTCGAGCTTTGCCTGCACCTGCAGCATTAAAATGTTGCTGTGGTTTGGAGATTTCCACGTTTGATGTTAATCAACCACCCAGTGTTTGCATTCAGTAAAGTATGAATGTTTAATTACCATAAAATGCAATCACCATTTCTTACAGACAATGAATGGCCCATAGAGCTCATTGAGGTTATCAAAAAGGGACCAGTGGTCAATTGGGTCAGTGATTTGAATTGTTTGACAGACCTACAGAAACAAGGAAAGTTCAAAAATCCCAAGTAAATTTGAGAAGTTTGCCACAGAATCTGTTAGAAAGAACTGTCATAAGTAATTGAAGTTAACAAAAGCCCTTTGCGATCAAAAGTTCAAGTTCAAGCTGTAGAGTTAATTTGAATTTGCATTTCTTTGTTCTAAGTTTCTCATGAAGCATGATCTGATTACAAGGGTGAGCAGTCACATCAGGGCAATATATGCATATTTTTCTAACAAAGGTGAATTTATTTTTAAGGTCCAAGTTACTGATACCAACCGAAGGCTTCAGGATGCTGGGAAAGAGGTGAGAAAATGATGCTTCCTATTTGGACGTTATGAATGTTTGTAGCAAATTTATTTTATTTGCATAATAATTTTAATAATTTTCTTTTTGGTTTTTTTTTCCCCCTCTTACATCTCTCAGGTGATAGCCCAAACAGAGGAAATCATCCGATGTAGAGTTCAGCAACGGAATATTACAACGGTTGTGGAAAAACTACAGTTGTGTCTTCCAGGTGAGCCACCTATAGCTAAATATGATGGCAAATTAAATAAAGTAAGTCACATTAGCCAAAATGCAAAACAATTTTATTTTTTAAGTTGTGGTGCTGTAACATACAGTTTAACAGAAGAATTAATAAGTTTTAAAAAAGATGTCCACATGTAGGTTCTATGTCTTACAATATTTGATGGAGAACAGTTGTGACACTTTGAGAAGATAGTGAGACATATATAAATGATGCACACAGTGTAGACATGTACAGCTTTAAATGAAGTAATATTTTTAATATAACAAACAGTGAATTTTTGGCTCAAGGGGGTGTTACAATTGTATGGAAAATACTAGTGATTCTATTTCAACATTATACTTTTAGCTCTGCATCATTACAAGCATTGGGTTGTTTTAGTTACACATCAGGACTCTAAATGATGTTTAAAAGATAATATTGCAGGATTGCACACAGCTCTATAAGGATTTTATCTTGTTGGTGATACTGGCTTAAAACAGATTTGAGAATTTTGCTTTGTGAAGTCTTGTTGCTGACTTGTTACAAGTACAGTAGGTGGTACTGTTGCCATTTAATGGAGACAGGTCATAGACCAGTAAGGCAGATTAGTTATGGCATGTAATAGGTGAATTAGTATGCTTAATAATATGTAATGTCTACTGTTTTCTTTAATTTTACTTCTTTTTCATTTAGGACATTAAGAGTTCCATTCTTTTGTCTGTTTTAGCTGCATCCTAGATTATTTTTTTTTGCTAGCTTTATTACATTTATGTTACAGTAGGAATGAAATAAGGTAAATAAAACATATCCTTTTCTATGGTTTATTTTGTCCTTCATAGTATGTATTTTCCTCTTTTACTAACTAAGCCACAATAAGATCCATGGGTTAATATGCTTGTTTTTATGCAGTGCTGGAAATGTACAGCAAACTAAAAGAACAGATGAATGTAAAAAGGTGAGTGAACTTTTTTCTATGTGCAAAATACAACATTTATAAGCAAACTGATAGGATAGCAAACACTAATGTAGGCAAGTAAGTATTCTGATTCCTGCAACTTGGTACATGTAATCTTTTCATAATACCTTGTCTGTGTTTCAAGAATGTCACTGTGAGTGAATAAATGTTATATTTAATATAAAGACTTCTAGGAGCTTAGTGATTGCTGTGAAAAATAATGTTTAGTTAAATAAACATCACATGCAGTAAAATTATAAAACGTCAAGTAAAATGTATTACTTTTTTAATACTTAAAACAGTTTAAGAAGGAAGAATAGTAAGATCCTTAGAGAATAAAGATCTTTCAGACTACATTTATACCTAATAAATCCATCATGATGTATTTAAACTGAATTCATAATCCAAGAAAAAAGGACATTTTAGTCCATATATCTCTCTGCAGACCTAGCTGGTATCTCTGTGCTAATCTTCTATGTACACAGCACTATGAGGATGAAGTACAGATAACATGTAGTGGTTTGTTTGGGGTTTTTTCCTCTTCTGTGACAAATTGACTTGTTAAAATATTAAATCTATAATTAAAAATAAGTTTCAGGAATAATGGTTTCTAACTGGTACATGACCAGTTGCACCTTCCTGTGTTGTCTTCACTGTCCACCTTCTCAGAGAGCCACTCACTGCTGCTGTATCGCAGTATCCACAGTTCTCTCTCTGTGGCAGCTTGGCCATGTAAGCTGTTGTCCTGTCCCACTGGGGCTGATGCTGCTGCCTTGCATCTCACACACATTCAGGACTGCTATTGCTGCTGTTTTCTTGCTGATTCCTACAGCGTCATTGACACCTTCCTTCCTGCCTGATTTTTATATGGCCTCAGTTATGCCAGTTGCTGTGTGTCTTCCCTTGCTGGGTTCATGATCATTGTCATTGCCTCTTTGTGCACCTTGTGCCACTGCAGTGAGGTCCTTCTAAACAAGTCTGTCTTAATTTGGAACTAGCTATGCGTGGTCAGGTGTCTACAGGGCTACTGTATAATCTAGATTACTCTTGAACTGTTTGTCTGGATAGCCAGTAGTGCTGGATATCTGAAAATCCTGCTCAACAGCTGCCACGTGTGAGTAAATCAGCTCTAAGATGTGTGTGGAGACATGTCCAAAATGCATCAGATTTACTGTGCATATCAGATTAAGCAGCTTTGCAGTGAATCTGATGCATCTTTGACAGTGGTATATGTGCTACGTGATACCTACACACACATACTGTCTGGGAGGTCTTCTGCAGAATATAAGAGCTTTAAGAATAACCTAATAGCTACGGCACCGTGCTGCCTCTTACTTACAATCAAAACTTTCTAGATCTGAACCCGTGTGGTAGTTCTTTATCAGCTTGAGTACTGTTTCTTCTGAACAGGACACTAGTTTGACATCTGCTTAGAGTAGCTGGCAGAGTGTTCCAGTGCTCTTGGAGCAGCTCTGCAGAAAGATATAAACAGTCCAGTGTCCTGGCTGCTGTGGTTAGAGAGCAGACTGCAGGGTGTGCTGCCTGAACCACACCACTTCCTGCTTCCTTCTGCAAGGTGATCTGTAGTGTGTGCTGCGTTCTGCTATTCCCTTGCTCTGTCAGTCAAGACCAGCAGCATCCTGATTTTAGAATTGCAAGTGAAGTTATAGTTCCTAATGTCATCATGGAGAGATCACTTAGGTGAGATGAACTTGCAGATGGCTTTTAGCGTTTTGACGCCATGTTTGCTCGTAGTTATTTAGAGTCTGCTGATGGTTGATATGATTTCTCAGAAAGCATCTGTACTCTTTAAATCTAAAATAAAATTTCTGTTTATTTAAGAGCTTCAGATTGGATAACTTTCCTGTGGAAGGAGTTGCCAGACAGGAAGTCTTAAAACTCAAAGAATGATATACTGAATTGAGGGGTTTGGACATGTCATTGTCATACCATAAAAAGATCTAAGGGAGAGGGGAGATGCTGTAACTTTGATGTACCATACCTTGAAATCCCATGGAGTGCACAAGGTTTATACTGCTGCAGGCTACTGCTCCAGTTCAGGTATCCCTTTCATTAGCTACACTACAGTTACTACTTTGCCAGCAACTTACAATTCCCTGTAATACAGCCTAGAGGTGGCTATCCGGTGGAACCTGTAGTTAATTCAAGTGGTGATTTCCTGATGGCTGAGCAGGCAACTAATCCAAAGAGTTGAGTGTACTTTGGTCTTCATCACTAAGTGATTGAGCAATAGCAAGGACATCTATAGCATGGCTGCAGGTATGAGAAATTTCAAAACTGAGCTTCCTAATGTTTATCTTAGGCAAAGACAATTTTTCTCAGAAACCTTCACTGAGGTTTGTCCGTGCAGCAAAGTTTTCATTGGTGTTTTAACAAAAAGACAGCTTTTTTTTTTTTTTAAACTTTCTCTGCTTGCAGGCTTTTAGAACTTATTTTCATTATTCCATTGTCTTCCAGTGTTGCATTGTGAATAAAACTAGCATTTCTAATGTTTAAAGGAAAGGAAGAAGAAAGTGAGTTATTCTATCATTTTGGGGGGCAGTTGTTTTTGCATAAATATTGGAATTCCATTTCCTTTTCTGCATGCCTCTTAAGGTAATGCTGGATTTTGGATCTGAGATATGGATGATTCATGCAGATAGAATGGAGGTTTACTGAGGAGTCAAAAAGCCAGCTATTGATAGCAACTTTTGGTCCCTAAAGATATGGGCTATGTTTGAACTGACTAGGTGAAAGGCTCTGTATCTTATTTAGAAGTCTCCTGAGCCATGTGTAACACAAGTTGACAAGAACTATAGTTGTGAGCGGAAGTAACCACAGAATTTAGTCCAAACAGACACATTTGGCTAGAAAGAGTCATGAAGGGTTTAAAGTCTTAGCTGAGGAAGCAGAAGGCAGAGGTGTGGTTTCTCCACTGCTCTCCAAAACACCTAGCTGGGTTCTGCATTTAGACTGAACTATCTAGGTCTTTAATTTTAAGTCAGAGAGAAGATCATTGTATGTTTTATACAACTGTGATGCCATGACCTGTGCATTTGGATTTTGATATGTGTCTTTGGAGAAGGCTTCCAGCTGCTTCAAGAGATTGTGGTCTAATTGGGAATTGTTAGAACTGGTGTTTTTACAAATCTTCTTCCTTCCACAAAAAAGAAAAACAACCAAATAACCCCACAAAACCCAAATGCACCATTCATGAAAATAATGAAATCAATCTGCTAAGGTTGTTGGTGAATCTTCTTGTATTTGCTGTGAGAAGGACTAAAAGAGTCTTTCAGAGTGAACTTTTTGCCCTGAAAGACTTGTACCTGTTTTCTGACCTTTCTGTAAGCTTTCATCTGAACTGTGGGAAAGACAGAGTTGGTTAGTTATTTAGGTTACTGAGTCTCAAAGAGTCCAGCAGCCTTTCTCTGAACAAACTTTCCAAGCATTCAGATAGATAGACCTGAAGGCATAAAGGATGACAAAGGATGAAATTATTATATAATATATATAATTTTGTTCTACCCATGTCTGTATGGAAAGATAATGGTACAGATAAAACCAATAGTGATTTGAATTTGGTTTTGAGTTGTTTTGGAACCATGCCAAAAATGAAGCACTGGATCTTATCAACTGCAAATACATACTTCCCAGAGCCATCATGTCTGGCAAAAAATCCCATCAAAAAGCTGCTTGCTTGCTTTCTTTTGTTTTATTTTTCTTTTTTAATATAAATTATCGATTTCCTTAATTGTTATGGATGAAAAAAGTATTCCACATGTCTTTTTTTTTTTTCTTTCCCCACACAGCAAGTGTGATTTTCAGAAATATTGAGATTTTGACTCATTTTACAATAGTTTTAGAGTTTGTGGTCCTTTGGGGCAACGGATAAAACTGGTTTGCTACGGAAGTTTAAAAATTCAGTTTAGAAGTATTTAGGCAAGTAGACTGAAAACCAAAATAAAGAGTTACTGCTGTGGTTTTCAATTGCAATTTAAATATATATCATCTCCAAGATCTTGGTGAATGTAACTTTTCAACAGTAATATTGAAACGTTTCAGTGAAGCCCCTTACATTTTTTTAGAAGAGTACAAAAAGGGTTTCATATTTATTTGATGGAAATGTAGTAAGCAAGAATAAATTTGCCTCTGAGAGAAGTACAAAACTTGGGAGAAAAGCAGCATTATTTCTTTGTAAATTAAGTTTGCTTCCTTAATTAAAATAAAATGAGAATTTTAAGGAGGTTGTCTGCCCATGTGTGTTTTCAGCAGGAAATTTTTGTACATGACTACACATTTCTTTATTTGAAAGGCTTGTGTACAAATGCATTATCCTCAGTATAACTCACAGCCTTTGAGTTCATCTTGCTCTTGTCCTGTAGCTCCTGTAGCTTCTTGACTGCTCTAGGACTTGATGGGGCTTTTTTTAGTAAGGTATAGTGTTTCTCTTAACTGCCTCCAAGTGACCCTCTGCTGCTAAAAATCTTAGGTTCTCTGTCAATTAAAACAGAACTTAATGTTTGTATACACTGAAGTAATGGTCACTTTCATTGGGATTTTTTGTGTGTTGGTGTTTCAAGTTCTAATACAGACCTGAGTACTCTGCTTGGGACTTGATTTTTTGGTAAAATGCTAACTCAATTTTAGAATAAGATGATGCAGAATGTTAATATTAATCTTCGGGGGAGGGGGTGTGTGTGTGTGTGTGTGTTAATTTTATTGTTTTGTTTTTTTGTTTTTTCCACCCCTGCTTCTTGCTGGTTTTTGAAGTTTATGATTTTTATTGTTCTTAGTAAAATCCATCTCTTAGTTTTCTGGTTCTGATGACAAGATTGATCGCTTCTGGACAGTCTTATCATATGGCATCTACTGGTGTTTTGAACTTGTGTCTTCAATTTCAGATCTGACATTATAAATTTTGCACTGGGGAACAGATTCTTACAAGGTTAGCTCAGAAGAACAGAAAGAAGACTGCTATATTTATATGAAAAAAAAGAGGAAAATACTACTTTAATTTATAGTCAGATGGACAATTTTTACCTTGTATGTTTGATAATATATGATAGGAGCTAATAATACTGTCAAAATGTTCAGCATTGAATTAAGCCTGTGGAAGATTATTTTAAAGCAAAATATAGAAATACATCATTCCATGAAATTACATGCAAAACTTTTTATTTTAAATCCTGACCTGTAGATGACCGTCAAATTAATAAGACTTCAGTGCTTTATCAGAACAGATGTTGAAAGGGCAAGGTTCTGAGCTCCATATATATATAATTAGTAAGGGACTCTAGAATGGATTTAAAGTGGATTATGTTAATTCTGATCTTAGAGACAGCAGTCAAAAACCTTCCAGATGAACTAACAGTGTTCTGATAAGCTGATCCATATAATTTAAATAAAAACCTTTTATACGTTTTTGATGCTATTATGGTTTTATTCCCCAGAAGACTTACCATGTGGCACTCTTGGTCATTTACTATTTCAAAAACCAAAGACCCCATAGATAAAACCCCCAGATCCTTTCTTATCTGCAACATTCCTGTTGCCTTATGTATATTTTATATAAACTAAGTATATAATAAATAAAAGCTCCTAATTTACACTTGAAACCTCTTTATTTGCAGTCTGCTGAAAGCAATTGTACTCTGGAATAAAAAAGAATTTTTTCCTATCTTCCAGCTATGCTGAACTGTTACCTTAGAAATATCTTGATTGAGAAAAGTCAAAACAATATGTTTCAGCATAGAACAAGAAGTTATGAGTGAAGTGTTCATGGTTTATTATTGCTTCTACAGAAAGAGAGCCAGCAGCTTGAATAGTATTTCAGTTTGAAGAGATTTACTCACTATATTTACAAAGTAATATCCAGAAGCGAAAGGACGGGAATGGACACTTTTTCCCAGATGTTCTTAAACATTTGAAGGGACTTTGCTCATATTCAGCCTTTCCTTTTCAAAATAAATTGGTAGATTTCTAATACTGGTTGTGTAGGACTTTCAGGAAGAAAAAAGGAACTAAGATTATAACAGAAAAAGCTAAAAATGGGCTAAGGATACTAGTCTGCACTTGTGGAAAGAAAGGGTTGGAACTAACAGCAAAGTAGCTCAGTCTGATCTCAGTTTTTCTACCTTTCCCATTTAAGACCAAGAAGGCATCAACTCACCATGTTCTCACACTTTTCCAAGACTTTTTTTTAATATACTGCAATCTTGGGTGACTGGCAATTTGTGTTTCAGACAAAAGAACGCATAAAACCAACTAATAAGTTCAGTCTCTAGTGTCCCCGTTCAGAAGGATGTTCCATGTGGTATTGGGAATCGATTATATACCATAGGAGCCTCCTTAAAATTCTTGCTTGACCAAGTCACTCTGACAGGTCACTGGTTTTTTTCCAAACTAAAGCATTACATGGATGATCTTTTGTGTCTTAATTTTTTTAAGAACAGAGTAAATTTAATTACATATATATTGATTGTGTATATGGTACTGATGTATTTGATAACAAAATATTTTATTAAAATTTGATAAACTACATGATTTTATTTTAATCTCTTTGTAGATACTATTCTGCTTTAAAAACAATGGAACAGCTAGAAAATCTATATCTTCCTAGAGTTAGCCAATACCGTTTTTGCCAGATCATGATAGAAAACCTTCCAAAACTGCGTGAAGAAATAAAAGAAATATCCATGTCAGATCTCAAGGATTTCTTAGAGAGTATTCGAAAGCATTCTGACAGAATTGGGGAAACTGCCATGAAGCAGGTAAGCTGACCTAACAGGATTACTTCAGGTCTGTTACCTACTGAAAATATCTGTGCTGATAGTTTCAGGTTAGCCCAAATGATTCATCTAAGGACTATAATTATCACATAGACCTTTGAGTACAGATGGAGAGTCGTGAAATGCTTGCTAACAACATCTTGGGTAGTTTCTTCTTCTGGAAATGAAGTTGTCAATTCTAGCAGTCCCTGGCTAACACAGGAAGCAGCAGTGTGACACCTCAGTAGCATCAAACTTTCCTTCCAAATTTATATCTGTGTCCTAGACAAGAAGGAGTTGCCACCCTGGGAAAGGAAGGAGAACTAATGTATTTCTCAAGTTTAAAAAAATGTTGAAATACTCTGGATAGTCAGCTCCTAGACAGTCTGCAGCTCAACAGCTACTACACTAGAACAAAGAGCAGCCCATCTGTCCAGGTGGCCAGGATGAATAAGACTGAAAGAAATGTTGAGATTGCTGCCCAGTTCTTTCCGTGATGCTACTAATACAGGGCAGAGCATTGGGATATTACCCCCCAGAGAGGACGCCCCGCAGTGGGGAGAGGGTAGAGGACTGAGGTGAGAGCCAGGGTAAGTTTGGAACAGATGGAGCCTTTGCCTCTTCCATCACAAAATAATCTGCCACTTCAAAGCATGGGTACTGAGCAACCTTTAAAGCACTTAATGCTTTTAGAATGTATTTGGAGAGCAAGTAAAGTTTTTGTTTGACTCTTTGTTGAGCAGAGTTCAGGTTGAGTTGCCATTGTATCATTTAAGGTTCTTGTTAAATGCTGTGTTGATTTTTATAACTGAAAATTAATTGCAAGATTGTACAGTGCTACCTTGCTGTGTTTCTTTCTATAGGAAGGATGTTATAATGCATTTGCTTTCTGCAGCTGGCTGCTCAGTAGGGCTTTACTGAAGGCAGCAAACAAATAGCTGGAAAGTCTGTGATAATTGTACTCCCTTTAATTATTTATTCTCTGTTTGCAATTTATGATCAGGAAAATTGCATCATTTATGGTCAGGAAAATGTACAGGCTGCCCAGGGGGTTGTGGAGTCTCCTCTGGAGATATTCAAGACCTGTTCGGACACTAACCTGTGTGACTTGTTCTAGGGAACCTGCTTTGGCAGGGGGTTGGACTCAATGAACTCTGGAGGTCCCTTCCAGCCTCAAAAATTCTGTGAATTCTGTGAAAATTACAGATTACTTTTAAAACTTTTTCTACTTTTAAAATTGCATTCTGGGGATCAGCTATTGAACTAATTTATCATCCCGTGTCAATTAAGGACAAAGCCACTGGTGTCGACTGAGAACATGTCTTGTAGTTAGACTGACATATGTTCAGTAGCACCACCTGTTTTTCATGACATGACATACTCATCAGTAACAAAATTTGCATTACATCCCTCTTTATTGCTGCTACTTTTAAACTAGGCACAACAGCAGAAAACCTTTAGTACCTCTCTTCAGAAGCAGAATAATGTAAACCAGGGTCGGAATATGCATTTAGGTAGAAGCAGAATTTTGGAATCCAAGAATGAAATTACTCTGAAGCGAACTTTTGAAGATGATGATGAGCATGAAGAAGAGGTAACTATACTAAATTAGTATGTCTTATTTAAAATTAATTTTGTAGATTTAATGAATGGAACTTGCAATATGCTGTCTGTAGATAGTCTGTGTTACTTAAAAAATACTGGAGTACACCTTCAAGGGACACCAGTCCAGATCAGAATTTTAGTGGGAGGAAACAGTGCTAAAATATTAGTTGTATTAATAGTACCTTTAGCATTATCTTTAGGGACACTCAGCTGGATAGAACTTGTAATTATTCTGAAATACAATTGTAATTTATGTTATACCTCCCCTGACCACTGTACATGATATGTGGCCAACTGGAATATTCTGCTGATATTCTTCCTAAAGTCAGCATCACTGTGTAGAGGACTTCTGCTCAGCTATCACATACTCAGAATTCATAAAATTAATAAAACAGAGTATTTAGACCTTTAAATCTGTTGCTCTCAAAACACAGTGAAAGAAGTCTGGTAGTGTAACACAAATAAAATGTATTTCTGTAATACAAAGATAAGGGAGAGTTAAGCTACTATTTCACTCTTGTGATAGAACCCATCCATTTTTGGGTCCTGAAATTACTGGCAAAAAGATGAAGTCACTCTCCAAGTCATTAAAGCAAGCTCCTCCTACCACTTTCTGTGAACATAGTAGTTGTAGTAGCCATAAAACCTGTCAACAGAGTTGGTTCTTGCTGGTCCCAGTTTGGTTGTGCTCTTGTATTCAACTCCAATGTGTTTCCATCTTAATCTAAACTTTAGATTCATCAGTCTACTAACTTCACACTCTACTAAGCTACTAATTCTCCCTAAAATACCGGAATTTTTAAGAAACCAAGTTGAGCAGTTGTAAAATTAAGGGCACTAAACCAGAATTTACAAGAAAAGGATAATCAATTCCCTACCAGTAAGATGTCTTAGCAAGTATTTATTAAATGGAAAACTTCTGTCTATCATATATCACGTTTTGCAGATTATATGCCTTTTTTTTTTTTCTTCCAGGTTTTAACTGCACAAGATCTTGTAGACTTTTCTCCAGTCTATAGGTGTTTGCACATCTACTCAGTTTTGGTATGTATTAAGGTGATTTCAAAAGTTCTTTTACTTTTTGAAGTTGAACAACATGATGCTGTGCCAGGTCAGGTTTAGGTTGGATATTAGGAAGAGGCTCCATACTGAGAGGGTGATCGGGCACTGGAACAGGCTCCCCAGGGAAGTGGTCACAGCACTGAGCTTGACTGAGTTGAAGAAATGTCTGGACAATGCACTTAGTCAGATGCTCTGGCTTGGCTTGCCCTTTGTGGAGCCAGGAGATAGACTTGATGATCCTTATGGATCTCTTCCAACTCAGGATATTCTATGATTATATGAATGTTCTTATTTTCGTTCTAGAAATATATTTCTTCTAGTAGTTCTTGATGAAACAGCTGAGATGAGTAGAATATGGATATTAAGGGCACAACTGCATATTTTCTTTTATATGCATAAGAGTACACAGACCAGGATATTAATTACATAAATGTTCTTAAGACTATATGTAAAATGTGCATGTCTGCTTCAGTTGAGGTATGGGCATTTTTGCAGTTCTGCCTAGGGCTCTATGGTACCCAAATGTTTACGGGTACATAATGAATATTATAAAACATAGGAATATTCAGCCATTAATATAATCTTTCTTATGCATCTTGGAATAGTAGAGTAAAATAAAAAGCCAGAACTGGGGGTTGTGACAAACTGTACTCAGGCAGATTAGGTTGAATTCAGTGGCAGAGACACAATAGCCCATTTTAGCTCCTGTAAAAGAGTAAGCACAAGTTAACAAAGACAAAAAAAACTTGGGGAAACTTGGTAACAAATTATTTATTATTTCCTCACCTTTCCTGTATCTCAGTTACTTTTGAAGTCAGATTACTTTATAGAAGTATGGGGGCATGTAGATGAAGTACATTTAAGTATTGTTCATCCTACAGTCTCAGCTAGAGCTGGCTTCAAGCATTCAGGCTGGAGTATCTTTTTTCTATGGAAGACTTACAGCTGTGTAACCTGGAAGCTTATATCTTGAAATAATGTTTAAAGTGTTAATTCACTCTTGTATATATTTTTTTTTATTAAGACAGAATCCAAACAAAAGCATAAGTAATTACATCAGTAATTATTCATGTCAATGAAAAGAAAAGGCTGACAGATCTATTAAAAAAGGAGGGGACCATTTGTTTTTAGAGAGGAAAAAAGTGTGAAATAACATTAAAAAAAGTATAAAGTTAAAAACACCAGTTCACATCATCACCTTCTTCTTCTTTTATTGTAATAAAAACATGAAGTAAAATCTATAGAGAACATTTAAAAGTAGTATGTGATTATGTTCTTTACTTTGGCAAAGAACCTGATGTTGAATCCTTGATCCAAGGATATGCTTTTTGGGTTTTCACTGAATGTTTGCCAGTTTCTGAATTTACTGGAAACAGCAAACCACTTGGAGTGCATTCTGATATCAAAGGCTCTTGGCCCCTTAGAGAAAAGGGTTGCTGATGCCTTCAGAATATGGCCTCTATCTTTTCTGCCAACATCTAATTAACAATCCATGGTAGCATTAGCAAAAGTTGTTTATCTCCTGTTGTAAGCTGTCTCTTTTGGAGTACTTCACGATGACAGGAAAGGAGTGGAGGTGATATCAGGTGTCTATTCATTACGTTTCTATATCAAGGACTTCTCTCACAGCGAATGTCACCTTCTTAGTGAATTCTCTTTCTACTACGAAGTTGTAGAAAATACTCTTATTTTCATGCAGGACAAAAGTCTTCATACTGAAGAAGAAAGCAGGATTTTATAAACCTCAGCATATCACATAGCTTGTGATTGCAGCCTGATGATGGCAAGATACATACATACCAAGCATAGACTGTATTTGCAGCTTTTCTTTAGGCTC
This sequence comes from Hypotaenidia okinawae, assembly GCA_027925045.1. NCBI lineage: Eukaryota > Metazoa > Chordata > Aves > Gruiformes > Rallidae > Hypotaenidia > Hypotaenidia okinawae. Next base: position 22,386,242 of record BSDF01000008.1, on the reverse strand, counting down.
AGAACTTCTGGGCAATATATATATAAAGAGCTTTTTTTGTCCATATGTTATGCGAGATGTTGTATTCTACTAAAAACACCCTTGATTCTTTTGGCATGTGATGTTACCTTTTGACTAAATGCTATATAGCAGTACGAAATAAATGTAACTGTTGTGAAACAACCCAATATATGGGCAGTGTTTCTAGACTTTATAATTGAACGTGGACTGATTTATTATTTCTATTTATATCAACTCATGAATCTTTGCAAGCTGGGCAAAACACACATTACTTCAGTGTATTTTATCTTGCCTTTAATTTGTGTATTCAGTGAGTGAATCATCAGGGTTGTTGCAGAGTTCTAAAGATGATTGCTTTAGAATATCCACTTAAAATAGTTGCTATGCCTGAATTGCTGATCTTGATTGCATAGGATAGCACACTCTATAAATAATAATGAGATATTTTGCATCTCCACTTTTGGTGTGGATTTGAGAACAGCCACTCTTTCTCACTTGAGAAACTTGTGTCAGGACTGAGTAGAGATTTAGCATTGGAAGCAGAATTTAGCAATGGCTTTGTGCACCTGAAACTGCATTGACTATTTGGGCTGGAGGTGAATGGTTAATATGTCTGATAAGTATGTATGAGTATGAATAATTATAGCACACTGTGTAAAGTTCTGCTGCAGCAGAAAGTGTTCTAGTAAATTTGCATCTCAGTTTCAAGTGGGTTTTTTTGTTCTTAAGCCAAGTCTCTTTCTTACTTTTAGATTTTGTTAGGGTAGCAGCTTTTCTAAACATGATGTAAAAGTCATTATGAATTTAAAATACTAAATTTAGACTTTTTTTGTTATATATTGCAAAGGAGTTAGGTAGTTAATGCCAGTTTAGTAGTATACAATCCCTGTAATAATTTGATATGAAGATTTTTGGAAGGCCGAATAATGGAATTCTGAATAGCACTAACTTAATAATAGGCTCATGAAGTAAAAACAAAAATGGTAAGCTACTTTATTCTGCTTGCATACAAATTAAATTGTGTTCAGTAGGTAGATGAGTCAATGTAGCAACAGTTTCAAATGGACAGATGGTTTCTGCTGAATGGTCATCTTAATGAGATGGGTGGCATGTCACTTGAATTCCTCACAACATAATCATTAGACACAGAGTATTTTATTTTTGAGGATTTTAATAGGAAAAAAATCCAAAGTCCTTGTAGTTACCAATTCCAAGGAGAATAAGCAAATATTAAATAAATCTTACGTGGTTTTTTTTCCTCGGTCAATCCTAATACAGGTAGTGTTCAGATGTATCCTATAGTCACAGAAACTCTTTTGGAACTTAACTTTACAAGGCAGTAAGTTTACTGAATAACCTAAAGAAACACTTTAGGAGGCAGTGAGTTTCAGTTGTAGAGTAATAGGTAATATGCATTGTCTATAAATACTAATACGCTATGAAAGCTGTAGTTTAGAAACATAGGTACTGCTTTAAATACATAATAGTATTTGAGAAAATGTAGGCACGTGAACAAAAAAATTTTAACAGTACATTCTTAAAGCTACAAAACCCAAAAAAGATAATTTTTGCATTTTTAATTCATGAAAACTTTGCTGGTGTCAGCTAGAGGTCTGTATAGAATAAATGCAAACTATGTGCCTTAGTTTAAGAGATTCTACCTTTGATTTAAGAAGTGCCTTTTTTATACTGCAACAATGTTCTTGTTTTAATTTTTTTTTGTCTTCTTGTAGGGTGATGGAGAAGTATTTGAAAATTACTACAGAAAACAAAGAAGGAAACAAGCAAGATTAGTTCTGCAGCCGCAGTCAAGCATGGTAACCAATACTTTTGGTTTCACATTGGCTTGGGTTGTACCTGATACATAGTGGTATTTCTGTTCCTAAACTTGTTTTCTTTTTCACTAAAAGCATGAAACAGTAGAAGGCTATAGAAGATACTTCAGTCAAATTGTAGGGTAAGTTATTTTGGTTTTACTATATTGATTCTTAATTCATCCTCTGTTCTCACATTGTCCAAAAACTTCCTGCTGCAAGATTTCGTTTCCACACAAGTCACATATGTGGTTGTTGCTGGATCTGATCATCCAGGTTGTACAAGTACTGTGCCCCACAAGGACTCTCCAGCAGCTGGGGCTCCAGCTGGTGTGAAACACACTTTTCACATTTTCACTTCATGCTGGACAAAGCAGAACAACCAAACCTACCTGAGGAAGGGTGTTTGTGTGTGAAAAGGTAGAATTTGCTCTGATATTAGAAAAAAACCCTTAATTTAAGCATTCTTTTGGTTTAGTTTCTTTGTAGTAGAAGACCACATTTTACATGTAACCCAAGGCTTGGTAACTAGAACATACACCGATGAACTCTGGAACATGGCCCTTTCCAAGATCATTGCTGTTCTTAGAACACATTCGGTAAGTGAGGAGCCTTATCAGTATGCAGTTTAAGGCCTCTTTCTTCAAAGTTCTGTATATTTAAAGATGGGATAGTAACAAAGTGAAAAATTAGACTTCATGTTTTCTTTTCCTTGTGATTAAAAATTGCTCAGATTTGGGAGGGAGCCTGCCAAGCTTTTGTTTTTCCCAACAGTATCAGGCTGTGATCCTCAGCCATGGGCTATTTGCATAATCCTCCACTGATTTACAACTCACTGGGTCTTCCAAACCTTCTCTTAGTCCAGCAGTTTAGAATATGCAGAGTTAATCTGCTGTTATTATTGCAATCCTTGCTCATTAGTCTCAACTGACCTCTTCATTAGATCAAATTGAATAGTTCAGCACTGAAAGCAGCACCAGGAAATAGTTCCTAATTATCATTCTAAATGCTGTGTTTCCAAAATAAACTCCACAAGCAAAACCCTTGGAGCTATCTCTTCAGTGCTGCAGTAGTAAGGATATTAGAATAGTCTTCATAGATGTTAGATTGTAATTCTGTATCAGCTGAGTATTTCTGTACATTCAAAGGGTGTCTCCTAAAGTTATGTTTCTACCTTAGCTCCAATGATGCCAAATAGCTGCATGCTGTTTCTTACTCCTCTGTGAAAACCAGTGGAATACCATTGTTCACTTAGACTGAGTGATATAAACTGCTTCAGAGTATACTATACTATTGATACAACTTTTACTATTGGAAAAAAAGCGAAGAATTTTATCGAAAAAAGCGAAGAATTTTATCTTCCTCTATTTAATGATTGCTAGAAGCAGTTCCTTTGTACAGCGTACTTTTTATTACAGTTGGTCTTTAATTTGAGGAATACTTTTACATTTCATATATACTGAGGTAAGAGGGGAGAAAAAGTTCAGATTGCAACTGTAGTTTTCTCTTAAGACCTTTACTGATCATGGAATGTTCTCATACTTTTAATTCATTTTAGAGGAGCAGGATAAATTAAGGTATATTCAGCATTTTTTAAAGCTAAATACTTTGGAAGTTAATTAGCTGTATATGGATTTATAGAACTATGTAAGAATATGCCAATTTAAAAGTAATACAATCTCTAAAGACCCCTTCCATGTCTTCTCATGTTGTTGATCCCTATCTCTTCTCAAAACTCATAACTCTATCAGTCTCCTCCTAACATCATCCCTAGTGCAGACTAATGCTTAGATAAGTGTACCTTGTCTTATGAGGTGTTGTAAACAAAACCCTTACTTTGTTCAAGTATGCTAAGAGTAAAAGTTAAAGGCGAAACAAGTGTGTACAGTCTCTAACCAATATTATATTCTAATACTGCTTCAAATTAGTTAAATACAAATATTTCTTTACTCTATCCAGTATTGTGAATAGTGAGACTGAGGTGAAAGAGTTAGTTGTATGACTCCATACCTATGAAAATAACATTTCAGTCATTTGATAAATAACTTAATGTCTTGAGTTTTTACGATCAAAGTATTTTAGTGTTTTCCCCATACAGCTGGGAAACTGTCTGAAGTGGCACAGTTAGAACTAGTTGGACCCAGGCTTAGCGTTCAAAGGAATGTTGTCTGGAAACCAATTTGATTGCAGTTTAGCAAAGAATTTTGATGTGTGCACCTGTAGTCCACCAAAATAAATGTAATTTTCTGGGTTTTTTTAGTCTGAATAAAATATACTGATATGTATTGAATCTTACATTTTAGTTTTCTTTTTCTGAGCTTTTATACTATTGGTATATATATAAAAATATTTAACAAATACTTTTGCATAGCTGGACTGAGTGAAGATAAAAGTCCTAAGTTGTTTTTCAGTAAGGCAGTCAGGTAAAAGAATAAGGGTGGAGAGTTTAACCTTCTGTGCTAATATTCTTTGAAAATTGAGGTCCCATATTTTAAATCCTGTTAACAAAACCAGAATTTCTCACTTTCAGTCATATTGCAGTGATCCTGACCTTGTTCTGGAATTGAAGAATCTCATTGTAATATTTGCTGATACTCTGCAGGTATGTATTATAGTAGGAATTTAACTGAAATTTCTAGAGTAAAATTTTTCCTTTAGGTGAGTAAATGCAATGCTTTTCCTGATGTCATATATACAAATGAAGAATGAAATTACACAATAATATATTTTTTAATATATATATACATGTGTCTATATATTTCTTGTCTTGCTTCCTCTTTTCCAGTGTTACCAACTTAATGTATAGATTCTGGGCTATTCAGCCATCATCCAGTTATTCATATCTACTCGAAATTAACATTAGCTTTCTAATTTCTGTATTGTTTTGTCTTCTTTAAATGCTTTACTTAACTCTCTAGCTGAAAGACCAAATGAACATGTTTGACAAGTATTCTTACAGTGTTTAACAGACTGATAAAGAAACATTACTTGCATGCATAAGTAGCAAATCAAAATGTTAGAGAAATAAGACAAATTTCTGCTTGAAGTCCAAAAACATAGAATTAAGTGTTTGCTAAGAATTTTCATATAAAATATTGCAATTGTAGTGATATGTTTAAAGTAGTATAATTTGTTTTATAGAAGGGACAAGATTGAATAAGTCTTGTCTCATAGTACTGAATTGTTGTGATAGGAATTGAGTATGTTCTAAGTTATCCATTCTTTAATTTTTACACCATTAGGGTTACGGTTTTCCTGTGGCGCGACTATTTGATCTTTTATTTGAGATTAGAGACCAGTACAATGAAACACTTCTTAAAAAGTGGTCTGGATTGTTCAGGTTAGTATTTCAAAATAATGGTATTTCAGGAAAAAAATCCCAATAGGTACAATATGAAGGTTTTGTGTTTTGATTTTTTAATAGAGCTGTAATTCTGGAAGAATTCATTAACTCAATAATATTAACTCATGTGTGTGAGTTTCAGATTGGGTCAGACTAAGGCATTCACATGTAACTAATATTCAAGAGAAGAGTGATTGAGTACTGTTTCTGTAATGAATGGAGTGAAGGAAGGTCTCCAAAGAAACACTATTCATAAAGGAGAGACATCTCTTTTTCATAATTAGGAACCTAATGATTCTAGACTATTGCAATAGGGCATTAGGTTCCTAATTTAGATTGTCTTAATGTTTACTGTTAGCTGATATGTGTATCTCCCTGACTTGACTGACATTGCCAGTACCTCTTCCTGCTTTTTTTAATGCAGGTTGGCTTCCACCTATTCTTTGGAAACTGATTAAGTAAATCATAAGCCCAGGAGCACGGTAGCTTGTGACTGTATTCCAAAGCCTGTTTGCAGATAGAGTCTGATATTTATATCATAGAATCACACAATTGTTTGGGTAGGAAGAGACATCTAGTTTCAACCCCCTGCCACAGGCAGGGACACCCTCCACTAACCTGGCCTTGAATACTCCCAGGGAGGGGCCACTCACAACCTCTCTGTGCAGTCTGTTCCAGTGCCTCATCACCCTCACAGGGAAGAATTTTTTCCCCATATCTAATCTCAGTCTACCCTCCTTCAGTTTAAGGGCATTACCCCGTGTCCTGTCACTCCATTGTTACTAGCCCATCTCCAGATTTCTTGTAGGCCCCTTTAGGTACTGGAAAGCTGCAATAAGGTCTCCCCAGAGCCTTCTCTTCTCTGGGCTGAACAAGCCCAACTCTCACAGCCTGTCTTCATAGCAGAGGTGCTTTAACCCTCTTAGCATCTTTGTGATCCTTCCCTGGACTTACTCCTGACATATCATTATCTTTCTTGTTCTGGGGGTCCCAGAGTTGGACACAGGACTGCAGGTGGAGTCTCACTAGAGCAGAGTAGAAGGTCAGAATCACCTCCCTTGAGTCATGCTGTTTTTGATGCAGCCCAGGATCTGCTTGCCTTTCTGGGCTGTGAGCACTCATTGCCAGCTCATGTTGAGCTTTACGTCAATCAGCACTCTCAAGTCCTGTTCCTTAGGGCTGCTCTGAATCCATTCTCCACCCAGCCTGTAGTTGTTCTTGGGACTGCCCTAATTCATGTGCAGGACCTTGTACTTGGCCTTGTTGAACTTCATGCGGTTCATGCAGGCTCACCTCTCAAAGCCTGTTCAGGTCCTTCTGGATGTCATTGCCTCCCTCCAGCATGTCAGCTGCACCACACAGCTTGGTGTCATCAGCAGTCTTACTGAGGGTGCACTCGATCCCACTGTCCATGTCTCCAACAAAGATGTTAAACAGTGCCCGTCTCAGTACGGACCCCTGCAGAGCACCACTTGTCACTGGGCTCAATTTGGACATTGAACTGTTGACCACAACGCTTTGAGTGCCACCATTCAGCTTATTTCTTACCTACTGAGTGGTCCATCTGTCAAATTCACATCTCTCCAATTTAGAGTGAACAACTAAGTGTGTCAGTAAAATCTACTCATTTACACATGTTAACAGTGCAAAATGCTGTAAATTACACGGCCTAAATTTTGTTTGCTTTACTAATTCACCAGGGATATTTTTGAAGCAGACAACTACAGCCCTATTCCTGTAGCAAATGAGGAAGAATATAAAATAGTTATAAGCAAATTTCCTTTCCAAGATCCAGAACTTGATAAGGTAAGGAAAAGTTTTATGTTATTACAGTTTGTCAAAATCCAATTAAGGACACTTGGGACAGTAATTTTTTTTTTTTTTTTTTAATTAAAAAAATAATTACATTTTGAAAATCTAGGTAGATTAAGAGGCTAAATCACCTTCTTTGTGTGTAATTATTCAGTCATAAATAAATATGAAAATTAAAGCTTTAGTCATTTGTTCTGATGTTTGAGTGAATAATGAAACCCATTGTTTTGTAAACAAATTAATAATACAGTTTAACTGATACAGCCTTTATGTAATTATAATACAACTTATTTTTAATTCATTAACTTAAATTTTGTTGCAATTCATTGAGTTTTGTGACTCTCAGTATATTATATGCTGTAGAATGGCAAAAACATGTAAAACAGGCATCTGTTAGAGACAGCATCTTTTATATTTAATTTTTTAAATTAAATATTTGTGTTTGAGCATATGTAGCAAAATAAATGCGAAGGGACTATAAATAATTCTGCTGTACTAGCATTCCAGTAGGATAATCTTTCATAGCCTCAGCCATTCTTTCACTACAAACTCCTTTCACAGAAAAGGCGATTAATGTGTTCTGCTGTGTAAATATGGGTTTGGTAATACCGACGAAGAAATAACAGCCCCATGATGGAGTCTGTAGAGGGGAACTAAATCGAAGAACCACATGACAGTGGGAGTAACTGTTGTAGAGGGAAGTTGGTTTATACACGATCCATCTGCAGATATTTGCAAAAGTAAAAAGATACTCTAATTCTATGATTCAGCAGGGATTTATCAGGGGAATATAGCAGCTGCATGTCACTAGTACAGTATTGCAGCGAAGATGAAAATCTAAAGGTGGGTTTTATGGTGATTTTTCAAATAAGACTCCAGAGTGCTTGCTGGATGCTTTTCTCCATCAAATTCCTTATAATACTAAAAACCGAATGGAAATACATTACGGTGTTGGAAATATACCATACCCTGAATACTACATAGCATGACATACTTAGCTAAGAAATTGCAGAGATTTTTAATTTATATTAAATAATTTTATCTGCTAGCCTCTCTCACTGTCTGACAAATCAGCATGTGTGTGTGGACATTATTTGTATAGGCATGTGTAGTTACACATATCTATGATTAAGACAAAGCTTTGTCTCTTATTTCACCAGAAGGAAAATGTATTCTCTGCACCCAACAATTTTAATTTTCATTTTTGACACAGAGAGGGATTTCTATTTCATAGTGAACAGCACTTTTTGTAGATATTTTATGGTCAGAATCTTATTGATGCTTAGTTTTGTTGGGCTGGTGAACTTGAGAGTAAAGCTGGGAATCTGTTTGGATTCTGTTAGCAATTCTATCAACTGACCAGCTGCATGATGCTGATAAGTCACTTCATTTTTAATTAATGTGCAAAGAAGGGATAAAATTTAAGGGATAACATTTTATATTTTTTTACTTACCTCTGAAAAGGGTTCTGAAACCTCTATGAAAAGCAGAAGGACATCCCTATAAATAAGGCAGGCAGTCTAGGTTTGGGGTTTTTTTTCTTATGTCCCGGCAATTTTTGAACTATTTTAGTTGAACTGAATTGAACAAAGGGGCAAAAGACTCAAAAGGTAATTGAGTTCCTGAAAGTTTTGTCAACTAGGCAGTGGGACAGAGGAGAAAGAATCCTTAAGTATCCTTTTGAAAGACCGCAGTGTTACCTTATGTGTTATTAGGTAGCAGGGAATTCATGGGGAAGGGAAACTTCATAAATACTGCAACATCACTTCTATTGGCTGCTGTTTATAATTTCATCCACTTCACCTTTCTGTTATTGCCACAGGCTGTAAGCCACTGGGAGGTCCTGTTGGGTCAGTTTATTTAATCTACATATCCATATTTAAATAAAAGAAAAAGAAAATTAAAATAGATGTATAATTTCAGACTAGTCATAGCCTGTGTAGTTGATAGAGAGGAACAGACACCCCAGAGGGCTAATTCCATTTGATGCATCTCTGATGCCTTTTATAGACTAAAGAGAGTTTCACCTTTGGAAATGTTTGTTTCTCTCTACCTAGTTTAAAACAAGATGAACGTGAACGAGTGTTTCATTTTTAACTGTAGGTTAGAATGAACCAACCTCACAAGTTACAGGTAAGTTTATGACAGGAGCTGATTGCAGCACATTAGGCAGAGTTATGACAAGAACCTATTAGGTATTTTTCACAGCAAATCCAATCTGACTGGACAAAGAACAGAGTCTGCACTCTGCTCTTTAGATGGAATGTACCAAACTATCATGGTTTGATTATACAATCTAATTTCACTCCTTTTCTGTATTCAGGAATTAAACATTTCACTGGTATCTCTGTGTTGGTTTGGGTTTAGGTTTTTTTTACGTGGGGTTTTGTTTTTTTCTTTTTTTCTTTTTTTCTTTTTTTCTCTTACTTCCTACCCTATGAAGCAGGCAGAAAGTGTTGTGTTTTGTATTGGCCAGACACTACAGTGGCTAAGAATAGCCTCTCTTAGATTGTTGAAGGTTGAGACTCAAACCCTGCTGACAGAATATTGTGATGATCCGAAATAGCTGTATCTAGTAGCACTTGTTTTATATGTAAAAATCACTTAAATCAGATGAACATATATTTAAAGTAAATCTTATTGTTGATGTTTGCTGTCACTGTTGAATGACCCGAAAGTCTGGCACTTGTACCACATAATTGTCATGCCACCTAATTTTAAATAGAGGTGTGATTAGGAGAATGTCAAGGTAATCTGATATGTTTGGGTTTTTTTTTCTTTTTTTAATTTTCCTTTTTCTCTTCACTGCATTCTGTGGCACTTACATCTATCTTGTTTGTTCAGATTAAAAATGGTTTGAGACCCATTTTTAAATACATGTTTGTAAATAGCTTTCTACAGAGGGATCTTAAATTGCATAAAGCATCCAAACTTAATTGTAATTTAAATAAATGAAAAAGTTCTGTTTTGCTTGTAAGCTATTTAAAAAGAGGTAGAAGTCAGCCCAACACATATCACTGTTTGCATTTGACAAAAACCAGAAAAGCTTAAGGTAAATTAAAATACTGGTAGTCTTAAGTGTCTTTCTAATTATTGTATTTAAAACCAAGCTCTCCTTAGAATTAGTTTCAAGTGTAAGGTTGTATTATCATTTATTTTCACAGCAGTCATTTCCAAAGAAGCTTCCAATGTCTCAGTCAGTGCCTCAGATATATATCCAAGTTAAGGAATTTATTTATGCAAGCCTTAAGTTTTCAGAGTCACTTCACCGCAGGTAAGCTTAAAGTGTATCAGGAATGTGACTACAAGGTAACCTATAACTTCCCACTGATGTAAAAATATATTATAATTTAAAATATATTTTCTCATGTACTTGCTAGCTGTGCTTGTCTCATAATTTACCTATATAATTCTTTATATAAGAATCTGTGGTTCCCAGTGCTATAGCATATACTTCATACATGTGTATACATATTGTATATGATATGTATTGTGTGTCTTTATGGGTGAAGCTAGCGTGGCATGGTAAGCAATCTAAAAGACTACTGGGATTTTTTAAACCATACTGACTGGTGTGAACATTCTGGAGATTTTATTAAACATAGCATGTAAGATTTAAAAAATATACTTTGGTACTGACCATTTCAGAATTAATTGTGTAGCATCCCCGAGTACTTTGAATGGTCCTTCCCTTTTTGGTGCTTTGAGTTTCTTTAGCAATCATTTGTTCTGCAACCAAGCATGCTGGCCACATGTTCATTCTCTCTTCCATCACACCTTTTTTCTGATGGAAAACATCACAATTATCCCATTCCCATTCCTCTTGTGGCCTTCAAAAGTTTAGTTTTAATTACATAAAATAACATTCATAGAGCTGAAATCTGGAAGGTATTCATGACTCGTCACCCACTTCTGCACTGTTAAAGATGTAAATGACTTGCTTTTACACAATCTTAATTGATATTGTTTATAATTTACACATACTAATGAGCACATGCTGACCTCCTCAGTAACTCATTAAAACTCACAAATTACTCTTTCCAAACTGCTGTTTCAATAAACATGTCCAAAATCTAAAAATAACAGGTTTTGCTTCAGTGTTGAAATTCAGTTAATGGAGAATTTGGTAAGTGAAAGAGGTGTTCTGTGTGTTAGAACACAGAAGACTTGAGGCAACCAGGAATTGAGTGCACATAGGGATTTCTTAACATTAAACGTTCCCTTTGCAGGGAAAAAAAAATCATTAAGTGCTACTGTGAAATGATTGTCATGTACAGCATAGTTATTAAAAAGATTTTTTTTTTTCAGCTCAACAGAAATAGATGATATGCTCAGAAAATCTACAAATTTGCTGCTTACAAGAACTCTAAGTAGTTGTTTACAGAACCTAATTAAAAAACCTCATATAGGTTTAACAGAGGTAAGTTTTAAAACATGCTCAAAACTATGTTTTTTTGACAGTGCTAAAACTATTCTTGCACATGTAGATACACCATGCAAGAAAGTGTAGATTCTGTGTAAGAAAAACAAGTAGTGTTTGCCTCAAGACTTAAAAATTTGAAGCAGTAAAAGACAAAGTATATAAAAAAGCATCAATATCTGTTATATAAATAATACGATACAGTGTTTGGTCTAGTTGGAAGTGTGTTTGCACAGGGATGACTTTTAAGAGAGATGACAATGAAAGAGTTCTGTTGTCTGTATAATAAACAGAGTTTTGCAAGGAATAAGCCTCAACTTGTTGGTTGCATACAGGGGATGGTTCATGTGTTCTGCTGCTGTCTAGCAGTTAGTAGCACATTGTTGAGTTTCTTTTTCTTTCTGTTAATAAAAAAAAAAGGGGGAGCAGTGGAGGGAGAGTAAATATGTCTCTCAGAACTGGGTAGAGTTTGAGTAAACCTACCAGATCAAGAAATCTAAATCTCAAGGTCACTCTAACAAATGAAACTTTTTCTACAGTAACTGCAATTAAAATATTAAGTAGGTTTCTGCATGTTATTTTTTATTATAGGACTCTTTTATTTAGTTTGATTATTGACAGAGTAAGATGGGGTGAGACATTGAATCAGTCTGAGCATTCACTGCAGGTACAAGAAGAGAAAAGTTTTCTAAGCATTACATTAGTTTTCACTAAAACAGTATGCAGTGAGAATTAAGATATAATACACTGATATTTAAGTTATTATTCATTGTGTATGTTTAATGTGTGAACTGAGTGCACATGGAGGTCCTATTTATAAAAAAATATGTATAACGTTCAAGCAGATCGTTACCATAGTTAGGGCAGCAAGGAGTGGAAGTGGACAGCCTTATTTTGGAAATTCCCTGGCTTCAAATCCAGTTTTCTGTGGAAAATGCTGTGGTTTTTATTATTTTATATATATCAGTATCATTTAAAAAATATTTTATGGTTGAAATTAGTTATTTGCTTTTGTCAATATATTTTCCTTTATTTTACCTTCTTTAATTCTATAATATCAATTGAATTTATTACATTTATTTGGTATTTGCAGTCTTCATTTTAAAAATGGCATCATTTGCGTGTAAACTGTAGTGGTATTTGAAAGGAAACCTGAAAACTAACAAGCAATGGGGTGGTAACCTGAAACTTTTTATTTCATTTCTAGTAACAATGTTGCTGAAGGAAGTAACCATATACAAAATCAAATTACAACAGGTGATTAAAAAAGGATTTTTACAAAAATATTTTTGTCTTACAGCTTGTTCAAATCATCATAAACACAACACACCTGGAACAAGCCTGTAAATACCTTGAGGATTTTATCTCTAACATTACAAATATTTCACAAGTGACTGTTCACACTGCAAGACTTTATGGACTTTCTACGTTTAAGGTATAGTATGTCATCAGTTACATGATTCTGTCTGAAAAATTGCATTACAGTCACTATAAATGGAACATTTTAAAACAGAAGAGGGTAAGGGCAAAGCTGCACCCTTTCCCGTGTTTGACTCTCAAACAGTTCCAAACTGTTTAGCATCTAGCTTTAAAACTGAGCAGGGTTTATGTTATCATATGATCTCAAATTTGTCAGTACCTCAGAAGCATCATAATTCGCTTTCAGGTATAGCTTTTAATAAGTTACAAAATTACAAGCTAAGTTTAACTGCACCAGAAGCTTTCAATACATTAAGTTCCAATTTGTGTAACATCTCCACTTTTTGAATGGAATTAGGGAAAACAGATTAAATGTTTTTATTATTTATTTGGGTTTTATTCTATAATAGAAATATTCTGTGGTATATTTTCAGGTTGTGTAACTTATTAATGTAATAGCCGTATTAAGGATGTGATGCAAAGCATAAATTATTCAATTATCTTTTTAGAATTCCTATTTTGTTTACATGTCCTTTAAATGTGTATACACAATAATACTTGCTAAAATGGTTGCCAGGAACTGGACTGTTTTCATAAATGCCATACATTTATGACAACTGCTTAGCTGCATGAACTGTATTTTTCAGCAATGGCAAAAGTGTTTAAGCTTATATGTCAAAAAATTAAATCATCAGTGATGCAAAGACAAGTGGAATTTCAGCAGTTAGCACAGCAACAGTTGTAAACCGAGTATAAAATAATCCTAAAATAAAAAATTATTCTGTTTTCTTTTTATATACAGCTCCTGATCTCATTAGTAGGTGAAGGTCTCTTAGTTGTTCTTGCATTTGTCTATATAAATTTTTTGAAGGGTTTTAAAAGGAGGAAACTAAAGGAGAAATACTGAGTGACTTGTATAGTCACATCTGACATCCTTTGCAGAGCCAAAACCATACTGTCACCTGAGAAGTCACTCTCCACAGTATGACTCAAAAAGCCTTAGTCCTTTTTCAGTTGGAAGGCAGACACGTGTGGTCAATGAGAAACCTGCATGTAAAAATGAAATTGCTGAAGACCAATTTATATACATAATCTCAGGTAACTCAGAATGACTCAGATTTATCACTAGGATAATTTGGTCAAAATTATGATCATTGCTCAGGCTGTTTTATGTCATAATGACCATAGCAAGCTCTAAAACAAGATCCAAACAGCTGGACTAGCTACGCTGAGTGCAAAGTTGATTTGGTCACAGGCCAGAAACCTTCTTGTGCTGTGGCACTGGGGACAGATGTAGAGATGCTCTGGTGATGATGGAGTTGCAGACACTTCTATACAGAAATTATTGAAAGACAAATAAAACAAAAAGTCATCAGGGATTCTAAAGCAGCTGCAACTAGAACTTTAGGTATTTGGCGTTTTTTTCGGTATAGACTGAGACAAAAGAGGGCAATTTCTTGTATTTATAGGATAAAGAGGACTAATCCTATTGAGAGTAGTTCTGTTTTCTGTACTTTATTTTTTTTTCTTGGTGCAATATGTAATCTATCCTATTATAATATCCCCTCTAGCATAGAAGTTAAAAGATGGGTGAAGTGGAATAAGACATCATCATTGCAAGACACATTATGTTTCAGTTGATTGCCAACAATTTTCCCATTAACTGTCATTTGTCTTATTCTTCAAATCCTTAGCAAAACAAGATAGAAAAGTTCTGGTCTTGAAACTGTAGTTAGCTTACTATAGCCCTACCAGTAGCTTTACTAATTTTGACCTGTCCTTAAGATCTAGGCTGCCTAGTTTGCTTGTTCTATATTAATAGTGCATAGGTGTCTTTTGAATTTGCATATTTCTAGGTATTTTCATGTATGATTGTCCATAATCTTTTTAACATTCCAACAAACCATTTAATGCAGACGTAGTTTTGATTTCATTAAGATACTCTTAATGATTGAATTTAATTTAATAAATGAAAGTTGAAAGTTTGCATTATATTTTGTGCTGATTGCTTATGCAGTATGCTATGTTTAACTATACTAGAAACTATCTAAATTCTGTTGGAGGGAATCCCAGAGTATTATATCTGTGTTTAGTGAGCTTAATATCTGTGCATTTTGGAAAAATAGAGAGTGAATGCTGACAAGCCTGTAAGAATTTTTTTTAATGCTTTCTCTCCTGTCTCATTCCCTAGAGAGCTTGTTAGCACAACGATCTCCACTTATAGAATAAAATTCTTTCTTGTTAATCCCTCTTTCTTTTTTTTTCTTCTTCTTTTTTTTTTTCTCCTGTCTATTTTAATGAAAAAGTGCTTGCAGTTCCCCAACTGGGCCCTCTTAGAGTCTGGTATGTTCTACTGTTATTAAATTCATCTCCTGGTGGCAAATCATGTCACCACCATTCTTTCTAAGTGCTCAAAAATCTCCTATTATTAGCAGCATTGATCACATTCCATGAGATGATCTTATAAGTACCTCTATGCTATATTTTTTTAATAGAACCCTTTAGAGCTGTTTTATGGCTACTGTTTTAGAGGGGTGTTCTTATTTTATTTTTTAATGTAAGATCTCATTTTAAGGTGTCCTTCAAAGTCCAAGCATTGTTGCACATGGGTGAAAAAACCCCTTGTTTTGTTTTTGCTTATTTTATAATATTTTAAGTTTGTGGCTTACAATATTTATAGCCACATTTTCTGGCTTTTGATGACAATTGTCATCCTTTGTTTAAATTTGCACTCACACTAAGCATAAACAGTTTTATTTGCATATGGTGTTGGTAGAAGTTTTTGAGCCCAGGGTCTCGGCATTAAGCTGCATGATGCCTCTTTAGGAACCAGATACATGGCACCAAGGACAGACTCTGAGAAAGGAGCTGTGTGGCAAAACTCTGTCATTTGCTCCTTTTGCTTTTATAATCAGGGGAAATCTCATGAGCTTTCAAAAGGTTTTTGATACGGTTCTGTCATTACATTAAAACAAGAAGCAATGAATTCAGCTGCCTCTAGGAGTCATCTCAAATCGGAATACTGCTAACTCACCCTTTCTTGACTTCTGCGTGGGATTCACAGTGCTGCTTTTCAGAAATAACTTCTGCCTTTGAAATAGAGTTGCTTGGCTGTCCAGAGTTATCTCAGGGAATGAAGCAGCACTCCTTGCTTCAAGTACTGGCATGCTGGTCCAGTGATAACCCAATAACCAAGGCAAAATAAAAGGTAGCCAAAAACAGTCTTCCAGAAACAAAACCTGAAGTACTAGTCTTGTTGTTGCCAGTTACTAGAAGCAGTTAACTGATGAAGATGATACCACCACTCCATAAATTACTTAGTTTTTAAAGCAAAAAAAAAAGCCAACCCAAAACCCAGGCCATAACACTAAACTGAAGCAGATATATTTCTAAGTCTTGTCATTACAGATTGTTTAAACTGAGGTCACATTGTTATTTGGAAATTTTAAACACAGACCTGACTTTAATTGAGGCCTTTACAGTCATAGCCATCTATAAAATAATGGATGTCAGCCTCTTGCTTTATCTGACATATTAACAGGTTGCCAGATTCTGGGTTGGGTTGGTTGAGCTGTTCACTGGAGGCTTTTACAAGTTGCTGTGGCAGTAAAAGTGCTGTTTTTAGGGAGCTGTACTTTGATATTTCTACATGGCTGGGCTGTATGGTTTTTTGCTTCCTCCTGAAGTGCCTCATGGTCTGGTTGCCGACCAAATTTGACACTCTCATGACACTCAGTGCAATGTCATCTTTAAGCTCAGATCATTCTGGGTTTTGTTTTGGGGTTTGTTTTTCTTTTGACTTGGTGTGTGGGTTTTTTTTTTTTTTTTTTTTTTTTTAGTATTTACAGCTTTCTTGAAGTGCCATGTTTTTGGACTGCTTTCTTCTGGAGGAAACTATTGATAGCAATTTTATCAACCTTTATGTTGCTCCAGTACATCCAGCCTATTTTAACTCTTTAAAACCTTCCAGTAACTAGCTAGTTCACTTTAAATCAAAGGTCTTCAATTCTTTCCCAAGATCAGTGAAGAAAGTTTCATGTTGAGCCCAATTTAGAACAAAGAATTTATCGAGTAATGTGTGCCAAACCATGCCTTTCCAGTAAGATCAAGCAGCTGTACACAGCTCCCACTGCATTTATGATGATGTCTCCTAAACAAATTAGGCAGATAGGTATTATTGTAAACTCAGTTCACAGTAAATGCTAGACTTTGCCTCTTTACTCTTCTGTAAAAGTAGAATCTGGTTGGTGGTAGAACAAAAAGTAGTGCGGGAGGAGGGGGAGTGCTCTGGATCACAGTGTGTGATCATCAGGATATTTAAAGAAGGATGAAAAATTATGAATATTCTTCAGATGTGCAGCTTTAAGACATTAATTACAGAAAATTCATATGATTGCTGGACCTGTAGCCATAAAGATAAAATAATTAGACTGAAACTTTGTGTCAGGGTTAATAAATTTGTAAAGCTGAATTAAAGGTAGTTGTGAAGAGAGTGAAACAATTGCTTTGCTTCCAAATTAGAATTAATTAGTCTCTGAGAACTTAGATTATTTTGTAGGCATATTCTCTTAGTAAGACTTATAGTATACGTTATAGAAGTATTTTTAAAAACACAGCCTCAGACTAATTGTAAGAGAGAAGTTAGAATATTGATTTTAAACAAAAGATTTTTAGGAAAATTACAAGACTTTAGTTTTTGTGGATGAATATAATTTTATCTGCATTCTAATAATATCTTAGAATTTTGACAGTTGCATGTGATTTTTTTTTTTTTACAGGATGCAAGACATGCTGCAGAAAGTGAAATATACACAAAACTTAACCAAAAAATAGATGAATTTATTCAGATTGCTGATTATGATTGGACAATGTCTGAATCAGATGGAAGAGCCAGTGGATACTTAATGGACCTTATTAACTTTTTAAGAAGCACATTTCAAGTTTTTACTCACTTACCTGTAAGTGTTCAAAATTAAGTTTAGTTTCAAAGCATTGGAGCATTATTCTAAAATACTGAGATTTTGAAGTTAGATGTGATTTTTGAATTGTGTGCATGCTGGCAGATGTATTTTTAATTTTTTTTCAGTATAGATGTATTTTCAGATTTTGTCAGTATGTTGATGAAGCGTCCCCATTGTAACACTTAGAAAATGCTTTCAAATACTCTAGTAATATTGTTAACAACAGCTAATTTAGAAATAATGTAAGAATTAATGCAGTTTTCTAGAGCATCAGATGGCCTTTTTAATTAACCGTATTTGTTCTGTGTACATATGCATTGATTCAAACAGTGCAGAACTGGTGCAAATCTTGCATTTGTGCATAAGATTATGGAGGTCTTGGAATCTCCAGGGTTGTTTTTAGCTAAATAATTTTGATCATAAAATGTCATTTGATTCTAGATAACTGAGCTTCATTGAAATGAATCCTTGTTCATATTCAAATATATCCTATATTATTTTGTCCTAGGTGAAAGGGCACTGTTAACCTATATTATGTACTAATTGTTACATTCTGTTGTCTGATTTCCCTTTGCTTTAAGACAAAAAAGACTGTTTCTAGTTTGGTGTCATCGTAGTAGTTTATAGCTTTATAGGTCTATATTATCGGTCAGTCTTTCCAGCTACACCTGCTTTTCATCAGCTTTTCCTTGGTTGCTGCTGTCACACTGATGTCTGAGTGTTTTACCCACATGCAGAACTGATAAAGAACAAGTCCAAAACAATGTTTTGAGGCTCCAGACTGGAAGTAAAAGATAATTTCTCTTTGTCCATAGCAAGGTGTTGGGAGTTGCTGGCATGGTGGGCTTGTCTGGTCTTCCAGATCACATGTGAAGAGGCTGTGATACTGCAGTCTTTTTTTTTTTTTTTTAGCTGACTCAATAGCATAATCCATTCAAAATGTATCACATTATCTTGATGTGAGTGTGACATGTGAGGCACATGCTTCTGTGCCAAATCATGCGAGCAATTTTTGATAAAGAATACCGAGTCTGTTAAATTCATTGTAACCTCATGTGCAAAACTGTGAGCAAATGATACTGCTCTCCAATGCCCATATGCACATAGTGTTTGAAAGATTTGGAACCATTCTGTGTTGCTAGAGAAGGATGTACAGAAGTCTGTCATGAATGTATGTTGTGATACAGCTGTTTGGAAATGAGCCTCAGACAGAGCAGTAATGTTTTAAGAGGGATGGAAAGAAACAGCTGTGGCATTAGGACTTCGAGAAGTGTGAAAGGAACGGAAACATGCACCTGGGCGCACAGGTCAGCCTGTGGAGAAAGCTAGTTCCTGTGAAGAGGTTATTTCAGTGGGTAATTTCAGACACTGGGCAGGTAGCAGGCAGGATGTTATATGGACGACTAGTCTGGTCTGGCAAAAGCGTTCTTAACAGTTTTCGACTTAACCATGTGTGTCGTTCACTCTTCTGGCTTGGCCAATTGTGGAAACATTCAGTGTTATGAATGTGTGAGCTGTGGAGGTTCTGTGAAAATGTGTATACAATTTCATTATGGTGCTTCTGGTTATATTTGTAAATATATATATTTTCATTAAGCAAATATATATGTTAAATGTATTTTCAAAGACAAGTCCAGAACAAGCAAGATTCTCATATGCTGTAGCTAAGATTTGGAATAGTTTTAGTACTCATTTTTATGAATGAATTATTCCATTAATGTCACAGTGTCATTTCCATAATAATTTTTGTACGGCTGGCAGAAACATTTCACTGCTCAAAACAGCTTCTCAGAACCTTTTCTTGTAATTAAAAATCAAAGAACAGAAGTCCTAGCTACTGGCTGTAACTTTAGTAAGGAAAAGAGCAGGACAAGTAGAGGAATCTCTTCCTACTTTAGTGTATCTGATCGTGCTAGAGGGCATTGTGCTGGGAGTATGGGCAATAGTTGGCCACCCTGGTCCTCCACAGTCTTGTTCAATGGTCACTGACTTTCTCTTTGGTATTGTTTTGAAGTCTAGTCTTGTTGTAGAATGTTTTAATATGTCCTTTAACAACTTTCTGTTACAGTCATTGGGTTCCTGTTGTTAGCCTGGTTTTATTTTAGCTGTCTGTATAAGCTGTGTAAATGCACAGGCATGTTTCTCCTTTGGTGCTTCCATGTGGTGCTACGCTGAAGTATTTCCCTATCAATGTAGAAGTACACTTTAAAAATACATCTTATGTTAAATATCCATTTTATACACTCTGTATGATTCTTATTGCAACATTACAGATCTTAATCAGGTATTCCATGATCTGAGTTTTACTGAACCTGTATGCTTCATGGCACACCTTCTTTGGGGTCTGATATCTCCATTGAATCACTGTAAAAGCCTTGGGTCTTGGAAGCTTTTTTCTTTTCCCCTCCTAAGTTTTACATCTTAGTTTTCTCCCCTGTGCCTGTGTACAATACTTACACAACAGTTTTGGAAAAGAAAATAGCTTTATTCCACCCTCCAGTTATATTACTGTTAGATTGATATTAAAATTTATTAACAGGTCATGTTACGTGTAGATGCCGACTGCCCTGAGCCATTCTAAATCTTGCTTGAACAAAGTATGTTAATGACATACAAATAGCCTCTGTAAGCCAGGGCAGTAAATGCGACTTGCCCTTTTTATAACCTAAATATTTTGGATTATATTATTTCTTATAACGAAAATTTTCTGGAAAGGCATATCAACAGAGGCTTCATCACTTAAGTTGCTCCTTTAATATATTGGCTTATAGTTCCTTATGATAGAAAAGCATTTTATTGCCAAATTAGTATTATTTAAATTTTAATGTATTTTTTATGCCTCAACAAAATACTATATAAGCTCACAGCTTAAAAAAGAAAAAAAGAAAAAATCTAGAGAATTACATAGCTGTAATTGGTAATTGTAATTGTCTTTTTGGAAGATTTTCCTTATCTTTTATTGCTACCAATTTTTTTTCTTTTCTTTTTCTTTTTCTTTTTTGGATGTTGACAGTACATCTTAATTTTTTTTTGTTTTGATTGCCTTACTGGTTTCCTTCTCAGAATAACAACAATGACCATGCAGCTATGTCGGTAAGTAGATGCAAGATGAAGAAAAAGCATGTGAACTGAAAAACTATGAACTGCCTGCAGGCTTATTGCTTCAATTTTTAATCATTTAATAAAATGACCCTTCTGTTTCACTGGTGACTTGCTGTGTACTTTGTATATTTGCATGCAGGGATCAGGTTAATTACTAACATCAGGCTTTCATACACTGGCACAGCAGGAGCTCTAAAAACCTTACAGAAGGTTGGTAGGGTGTGCCTTGCATCCCAAATGAGATAATTGAGAGGAGACTACAAGACCTTTTGGAAGAGAGGTCAGATATCAAAATGCAGCTGTAAGACAGGCATACAAATTAAGGATAAGAGTAAAGAGGCAGTGAAAGTTTTGTCTTTTCTCTGCTGGCCTTAAATTTTTCTGTCTCTTTTTGGGATTTTTTAAGATGATGATGGCTAGTATTTAAGAATTATTCCAAGTCCTGATTATTTTCAAGTCATCAATTTTTGCATGAGGAGTTTATTTTGATTTGGCATATGTGCTTCTGCAATAATGAAAGTGTTGAAATTTGTGTTATTCTGTTAAGAGCGGCTATTGAACTTCTGAACTTATTTTACTGCCTTTATCTAATAACTCTAATGTGGTTAAATCTTCTTGTTGTACACTGCTTAAGTGAACAAATGTACACTGTGCTGTTAACTACTGAAGTGAACATAAACATAAGGCAGAATGCACGGTGTGGGAGTAACCCCATTCATTACTACAGACTGGAGAGCAATTGGCTGGATCATTGGAGTATCTATCTGGGCTTCCAAGCTGTTAGAAGCCTAAAGCACATGAGTTACAAATGGAGGTTTAGGGGCGTGGGTTATGTAGTCTGTTAAAAGAAAAAGCTGGGATGAGATCTTGTGGTAGCCTACAACCTCTTGAAGGACAGAAACAAATGTGATGGGCCTAAACTTCTCTTGGTAGGACTGATAAATTCACATGCAGCTGTGGAGCTTTGACATTAGAGGAAAAGTTTGCATGAAGAGAGTAGTATTGGAGGAGGTTACTGAGAGAGGCTGTGGAATTCCCATCCTCAGTTGTTTTGAAAGTTCAGACAGTAAAAAAGACAATGGATTTGAACTAGTGCTGGCAATAGCTGGACTACATGGCAGTGGTGGTTCATTCCAATGCACATTTCTATGATTTGAATACTAAGTCTCATGTTGAACTATCTAGCTAAGAAGAGTCATGGAAATTAGGAATATAAAATGTTTTGTGGAGAAATACTTCCTGTTAATGTTGAGTAGATGTCAGTGTGCTGGTTATGTCATGACCAAACACAAACAGAATTTCAGAGGTGCAGAGCACAGAGGCTGCACTGGTTTTGGAAAGTTATCATTTCTGAGCCATGTAGCTTTTAATGGTTTGGTTTCTGAAGTCACAAGAATTTAGTCTTCTGAGATTATTACTGTCTTCATGTTCTTTTACATCCTATTCTAAGTTTGTATTGCAGTTTATAGTGTCACTAGATACTGTGAATGAAAAAGTTAAAGTTTCGTTATACAGCCATTAATCTCATCAAATAAATTGCTTGATCAAATTTGTTTTTAAGGACCTGCATTTTTCAGTTTTAATTTTGAACAGTTACAGGATAGTCATACCTTTTATTTTCACATCAATTAATTTGAAATTACAGAGAGTGTATGAGTATCCTGAAGTTTTATTCTAGACTTGTCTTGTCGGTACAAAGCTAGCATTGGACCACTCTTTGGAAAAGAATGTCTATTGAAAAGTAGCAGTTACAAATTACTTTCAAGCAGATATTTTAAAATTTTATCAGTAGAATTTGGGGCAGACTGGAAATAAAAATTGGTCATAAAAATTCCATTAGTGCTTTTTAACATACTTGGGTTTCGTGAGTAGTTCAAAAGTTGGATTTTAGTCCTGATGTTAATACTATTCTTTAGTTATGACCGATGAAACCTGTATGTTTAGTTACATGCATTTTCAGAAAGTTTTTCACTATGTCATTTCATATTGTTAAAATAACTCTTCAGCTTAACTTCTTAACAGATAAGTTCTATTATTTCCTTTTATGCTGAGGGTTGCAGTTTGTGTTATTTTATTGTTTCTGTGATTGGCAGCAAAAGCCTAATTTCACAGCTTGCAGTGAGGGTGAAGGGGTGGTGGTTTTCTGCAGCTATATTCAAAACCTGTCAGTCGATATCCTCCACAGGCTACTTAGAGAATAGGGTTTCTTACCGATTTCTCCAAATGCCGCTTCATGCTGTCTTTGATTGGCACAGCCTGGCAGGGAGGATGGATGAATCTGTCACTGGCTGGTTAATTGTGTTGCTAGTCTCAGCCTGACATCGGGTCTTTGACTCCTAAGTGGCTCAATACAAAACAAATTAGCAGATTGTAGTCATATTTCTCTTTCTATATGCTTTGACTTTGTTGAATGTGGTCCATAAATCATACTGACTGACACCATAATGAATGATGAAAGCTGCTTTTGAGACAGCTAGTGTGGGTCTTAGAAGGCAGTACCACGAAGGTGCCATGGAAGGATGCATATGGCTGACCCTTTGGGAATTTCCTAGGAGACAAATGTCTCTTTACTGCAATTGTTCTTAGGAGAAAAGCTTTTGGGCCCTATAAAAAGGGATTTAATAAGTCAGCAGATTCTCTTTACAAGCTCCTTTGAAATATAAGAAGTTTGTCTAAGGGTTTTCTCTTTTTACAAACTTGTATTTCAGCAAAACGTGAAGGCTGGGTGAAAAAACAGTTGTCTTTAACACTGTTAGCAGGTGGTTTTGCTTATAGAATAGAGTCCTTGTTTCTTAAACTTTACATTGCTTGAGTAGAAGAATAGGTTTTGTAGCTAGCAGCAGTTAACATGGGCACAGCAGAGAGAATAACAGTGTCTCCAAATGGGAGGCAACTGGAGTGAATGTGAGAAGCCTGATGAACCTCTGCATGCTTCCAAATATAGGTATTTAATTTCTAGCTACAGTAACCCCGGCCAGCACCACCCCCAAAAAAATACAGTAGTAATTAAACCCAAACCGACAAATAACAAACATGAAGAATGTTCTAAAACTGGGGTTTGGTTAAATCTGGAGAAGAATTGTGGGTTTGTTATGTTCATGAATGCTTAAATTTCCTCTTCAAAATCACTACGAGAAAAATGGCAAGGAATTAATTGGTGGATAATGGAAACTTGGAGAGAGATTTTAAACTTTATTTCATCTGTCAAACACAAATTAGAATTTCATTCTTTGCTGAATATCATGCATCCTAGTATTTAGAACTGGGAATCACTGACTTTTGAAGAGGATAACATAACAGTAAAGTTCACATTCTCTCAGTTAAAATTCAGCATTTTGATTGATATACATAGCTTCACTTTTTCTCTAGATTTAAGAAAATCAGGTGATTGTACTGAGTAAGTATGAACTGTGTATAGTAAACTTCTATTATTTGTTGATACGTCATGTGAACAATAAGCCTGTAGTTCAAGTTACATAGTTGGAAATAGTTTCAATGTTAGGATGTTTCCATTTTATGAAGTTTTAAAATAAGCATTAAACATATGTGTATTGATACTTATTTAAACTCCAGATGGCTTTTTACCATGTCATTTCTGTGTTGTAACCATTATCTCTTGCTCCAGTACTATTGATATTTGCCAGGTATTAACTACAATTAACTGCAGATACTTGTCAGAAATATAAAATTGTCTTTTATGTAAAATAATAGAGGAGTACACGTTGTTTGCATATAAAAGAAATGGAATGTTACAATTTTTCCTGACAACCTATTAATCGGGGTGAACTTCTATTACATTATGGTGGCAGCATAAATAGGACGTGGAGCTGATTTGATGGAGCAGTACATTTAACAGAGATGCACAAGTTGTTCCATTAAATCAAAATGACATTTCCATTAAGTATTTCAAACCTACTACACTGTAATTAAATGAACTGTGGCCCATTGATTTTCCTTCTCACCTCCTCTATTCCTTTTTTTTTTCCTCTTTTTTTCCATTCATATTGATACTGTTCTGCTTTGGGAATAGAGCTGCATGTCTCCCAGTGTAATTACTGTTGGCTTTGGGAGACTTTTTAAGCATGCTGTTCTTGCATTGTTTCTTACATTCCTTGTTGTCAGTTCATCTATTTTCATCAAAAATGTAATTTGCTTTTCTGAGATTTTCAATTAAGAAACTGACATCTCATTTTAGCTGTAAAGCTTCTAAAAGTTAAAGGTGTCTTAATGCTAAAAATATATTAGAAAAAGCCATTATATGTTTCAGTGTGACATGTTAAAAGAGTGAATGCTTTCCATTGTATTGCCTACATTTTAATTACATTTTAACAAAGAATGGGTTTTTAAACTCCAAAATATTTAGGGCCAAATTTGCTTTCTGTTACAAACAGACACACACACACATATGAAAATCTAATGATTGTCTTATTAAGGACAAAATCCAGCTCTTCAAATGTTGGAGCAGAGCTTTCCACAAGTTTTGGAACAGCGAACTGCTCTCTGTCTTTAACATTTTTCATTGCCTGTATGTGTTTCTGGGAGTCAACAGTGAATTGATCAACCAGACTTAGAAGGAAGCAGCTAGGGAACCATTGCTTTAGAGAACAGGTATCATGACTTTACTGATGGATATAAGTAAAGTGATAGTGGCCTGTGCTCCTGTTGCTGTATTACATGATCGTGATTTTTTTTTTGTGTAAGCATGTTAATAATTACCTTTGTTTCAGTACAAATTGTAATATAGACGTCAGTTGAAGGACAGTTTAAGTAGATTAAAGTAGAGAGATTCACATAATTGTATTTGAGAGCCAAGATCACTCTGCTCTAAAAGAATGCAGTGGTATGAACAGGGTGGTGCCATCTAATCGTGTATCTGGTCTTAATTGGTTTTCTTAATTCTAAGGTGGAATGCCCATATCTTTCAACTTGTCTGTACTAAATTTTTAATAATTAATCAAAATCATGTCCAATTTTGTGCTTTGATTTTTTGGTCTCATGTTTAGAAAAGTATTTGTTCTCAATTATATAAACCATAAAGAGAAATGTTACAGCTAGGCTGCAATTGGAAAATTATTTCCATTTTGTACAGCAGAGGGCTACATTTCATTTTGTAAGTGGTTGATTACTGACAGCACTAATTTATTAAACACCTGAAAATGTTGTTTAAGAATAAATATTTTAAATAATTTAGCAACAAGCTTTGAGATGGAATTCAGGCAATTGAAGTGCCAAAAATTAGCACAACCTGTTATGGGAAATGCCCCCATTGAAAGCAATGGTTTTGGTTTATATAAAGTTTGTTGGGGTTTTTTCCTGTCTATTGTTAAAAATGTGCAGCATGTGGATTTTCATTACATTCTAACTTCCATTGTGTTTGGGTAAAAAAATTTAAAATAAGAAAGTCACAAAGCTGTTAATATGCTTCAGCAACTTACATTGTTACTATTTTGGAAATGTCCTTGTATTAGTGGAAACCGTTGGATTTCTGGAAGAATTATTAATCATTGCTTTGACATACATTTGATTTAGTTCCCAAACTGATTTAATGGAAACAAAGCTAATATGTCAAAGAAATAACAGCAAGTGTTATCTTTCTCCTTCTAATCTAAATCCTGTATCATTAAAATCAAATCAGATAAGCAGTTCTTTGGTGACATATCATTTGTTTCAATCTTAAAACCTGTTGCTCTTTCTACTAGGGAAAAGTGGCCCAGACAGCTTGCATGTCAGCTTGCCAGCATCTTTCAACATCCCTAATGCAGATGCTACTGGACAGTGAATTAAAACAAATAAGCATGGGAGCGATTCAGCAGTTTAATTTAGATGTGATACAATGTGAATGTAAGTAGATGTTCCAGTATTGCTATCTGTACCTCTCTTAACATTGCAAAACGGTTCTTTAATATAAGCCATATTGTGATCTTTTTTCCATAATTTACTAGAGCTTTGAGTTGTTGGGGTTATTTTTAAATATTACAGTCAGCTTCTTGTAAAAGTATGTGTAAGTACACTAACATTTCTAGCATTTTTTTAAGTGTAACTTTTTTTAACTCAAGTATCCAATTGAAACATACATCTGTTGTTACTCCTGCGATCAGAATCACTGTATCCAGTAAATGGACTACAGTCCTGTACATAATTGCTCCAAAACGCTATGTAAAAATTATGCTTTTATAGTTGTGGGGAAAAAAAAAGGTCTAATGCCTGTGGAATTTGAATTTTTACCCTTTGTATTTATTATGATGCAAATTTAAAATGTACTGTTACACGAAGTTTCCTCCCTCCTTACTCTGCAGAATAGTAGTACTCATTTAGCAAACATCAGATGTTCTTATTCCTACTGTTCAAAATATGGAATCAGAATTATTGTATAAAAACCAATTCAGCACTGAAGAGTATAGGATTAATTTCTTCATGTTTTACATGGAGCTCACCACTCACATCCAGGGTGAGCTGTTAACCTGGATGAAGGAAGTTTGCTTCCATAGCATTGGTGTGGTATGAGTAGGTTTTGGGTGTGGTTTTGTAGTTGATGACTGAGATACAGTGAAAAGGCTCACTAGGGGGGTTTATACATACTGTTAGATTCTTATGCAGTTTTTTTCAAAAATCTTTCCTCGTGTTTGAAGCACAGATCTCAATGATTTTGTTGACAGCTCTAAAATGGGGCTGTTCTGTATGTCATATCCTGGGATTTTTAATTTGGACACGTGAAAAAACATTGATGACTGCTCAACTAGTATCCACGTGTGGGAAACTAGAAATTTGGTTTCAAGCAATTTGTTAGGCATCACAAAGGGTTCTTGTGGGAGTCCAGGGGCAGACTTAAGGGCCATTTTTGACATTTTGACTATATGCTTGTCTTTCCTTCTCCTGCCTTATTTGTTACATTCTAGTTAGACTCTGTAGCAGGTAGAGCAGGCTTCTTTCTGACAGTCCTTCATCACACAGCCTTGAGGCCTTTCAGTGTGTGGCATCAACTGATGGGATTGAAAAAATATTTGTGATTATGACCATAAAGTTTGTCTCATGATTGCACAAATTGGCCAAACATGTCAGTTTGACATTTTGACTTTTAGTAGACGTGATGTTGTAAATTTAATAGTTTTGATCTCAGATAAGTAGGTAGGTGTATGTGCATTTGTGAGGTTTCCTAGAGGTAAAAAAGATCTTTGCTGTAAAAACAAAAATTTCATAGTATTCATAATATGGACACCATAATTACTCATCTAGATGAGCTGAATTGGTGCACCCATGACACAGTATCTGCCTTCTGAACAAATAACAGTGAAGAAAGCTTGCCCACTACCATATTATTCTGTTTCTAATATTTAAAATATCATCTCTGAACAACACAGTACTTTTTTTATACTACTTTATATAGGTGAACCAATTCTCTGTTGCACTCAGGCATTTCTAGCAATACAGCAGATAAAAAATCATGCCTTTCACTGTATGAACAGTATGTTCACAGCAAAGTAATGAGAAGTCACAGTGAGTCTGGCCTTTGTCTGGTCTCTGGGCTCTTCAGACCTATTTCTTCTCAACCTTTATTATTTACCATCCTAATTTCTATTACTACTCTTCCTACTATCTTTGGTTGCTGGATAGTGGATATTTCAATCAGTTAAGAGATCTTAGTAATTTGATCTAACATGATACTTCATTATTTTAAGATCAAAATATAACCTCCAAGCAACATGCTTTGTTATATGTAGCTGTTATACTGAGCAGTTTCAGAATACTAGTAACTTAGACTGACAAATGCGCCTTTTTGTAACTTCTTGTGTGGGCTGTACAGATGCAATTAGAATAAACTTTACTTCATCCTTTCTGCAAAGCTTTTAAACCATGTTAGGAAAAAAACCTGGTTTTGCACAGCAATGCTTTGAGTAGCTGTTGTGGTTTAACTCCAGCTGGCAACTGAGCACTACACAGCCACTTGCTCTCTCCCCTGTGGTGGGATGGGGGAGAGAATCAGAAGGGTAGAAGTGAAAAAATTCACAGGCTGAGAGTTTGTCCTGGTAATGATAGTAACTTGTCAGAAACATATGCTGCAACAAATGACATCTTACAGTCTGTGCAATAAGGGATTGGCATAAGATTTTGCTCAAGCATGGCATTGCTGTTGTGGTTTCCTTCATAAGGTCCATCATAGGCACATTCCAGGCCTCACTGTGATGCCTGTGATTTATGTTCCTGCTCATCACCCTCCCCCAGCTTTATTCTTTGACACTTTGGGATTAATGGAAATGACAGTGGTATTTCAACTAGTGCTTAGTGTATTCAAATAAGTCACAGTTGTTGGGTATTTTTCTACTGTATTGCATACATGGGTTTAACATTTTACTTGGAGACACTGGAGTATAATCAAATGCATATGCAAAATGTTGAAAGTAATGAATATCTGAAGATAGATTTTTTTTTAAATCTTGGTGATACTATATTTATCCTGATCTTTAACACTGCATTTGTATTCTTTCTAATATGAACTGGGGGAAATATAAATAAAAGCAGGAAAAAATGGTTACTTGTCAGGTGTATTTTTTCCATTAAAAAGCAATCAACAGTCCAACAAACAACCCAACAACCTGCTAGTGAGCAACAATCTGTTAAAGTCAGTCAGTGCTGAAGTTCTTAGTCACAGCAAATAGATGGAATGATAGGTGAACTTCCAAGAGAGGAAGGAGGTGGTTTGTAGTGATTTTGTTTTCATGCACTGCATTTCTATGCAAAATAACTGACTTAAGAAGCAGAGCAGAAAATGTGGAAGCATCTGATACTTTTGCTAAAGAATAGTAATAGTATCAACTGGTATTCTCTGTTTATTTATTTTCAAAAACAGAAGTTACAATCTTGCTCTGCTTTTAATAATTTTTTGAGTTTTTTGCAAAAATTCCAGAAGCTTTCAGTTTGATTTTGGTGTGTCCAAGTATTTCTCCATGCTCTTTACATGTTTTATAACTTTGAGCAGCTTTTTCCCTCTGTATTTTGCACCATCCTTTCTCAACAGCAATCTCTACTAGGATGATTGAGATTCTTACAATAGTATCAGACAAATAGAACTTAGTAGTTCTCTTAGAACAGTCTTTGGCTTGCTTTGCTGTATCTGTCTTCATGAGAATCAAGGTGTACATAATAGAAAACGAGCTTTTCAGAAACACCATCCAGATCTAGACACCTTATACCAACATTATATGAAGGAATTAGAACTTGTTAAACTCTGCTGGAATAGTTAGCAATTTTTTAAATTTATGTCTTTTAACATAGATGAGATGGGATGAATTGGCAGCAAGAAGTATAATTAATTAGGTATCCTTCTTCACCCAGACATGAATCCATGTAAAGATGAAAAGATTTTGGGTCCTGCCTATAAATGAGCATGGTTTAGCAGAGAAGTAGTACAAAGCAGGATGCAATACACCTTCCTAACCAGCCCTGCATAGGGCTTCCTGTCAGTCCCTCCTTTTTTCACCCACTGTGTGAAGACCTGCAGGATCCAAGAGCAAGATAGATCTTGACCCAGGAGCTCTCTGTTGAGCATACACAAAGGTGATCTTCATGTGGGCATGCCAGAAAAAAATTCCTTTTTTTTTTTTTTTTTTCCCTTGAAAAGGCACAGTATCCTCCTCTGGAGGCCTCTTACTTTACCTGCCTCCCCTCTGATCTGGGAAGTCAGGTTAACTTTGCTGACATGAGACCATCCTTCATCTGGCAGTCACATATGGCAGCACAGGAGTGAGGGGGAGCAGTGAGTTCTTAGCGGGGCTGGGGGCTGCTGCCCTGCCAGCTGGCAGCTCCCTCAGTGAGGCTCCCCTCCAGGCATGTTTGAACAGCTGGAGCATCCAACAGGGCTGCAAAGTGGCTGACAGCTTATGTGATAGTCACCTGATTCTCTGTTCTTCCTTTAAAAAATACATTTGTAGCTTTGCTGTCCTGCCTTTGAATCAATGCTATGAGGCTTAAATAAAACTGTCCTAATTCAGCTTTTGATCCAAAGTCTGGACTGTGGTTTTTAATTTCTGCTATTGAGCAGCAAAACTCTGTGTCAGGAAATAGGTACTGAATTCCCAGACCAACAGAGAGGTACACACAGGTAATGGCTGAGAGATGGGTTTTTTTAGAAAATAAATTGATAAATCTAGAAGTGCATAGAAATTCAGTACATTTTACAGTTACAGGTGTCTTAAATTCCATTTTAGCAGACTCAGCCTTTTTCTTAAGATATCCATTAAGGCATATGTATCAGTTCATATATATCCTGTATAAAAGATACAATGAAAAGATCAAAGTGCACAAAAGAAAACTGATTGAAGTAGTCTTTAAAATTTAAATTTACCACTTTCATGTGTTACTTCCCAGCCTGTTTTTTGTATTATTCCATATTTTTTCTGTTAGATTTCACTTTCTGTAAGTTCCCAAACCAGCTGTTGTATGTTGAGATTATACATACTGTGGACACACATTGTGCTAAAGATCCTGTTCTTTATACATAGAAAAGCTCCACATAGTATCAGCAAAGTGCAGGGGAAGATTTTAACAAAAACCTTGTGAATCCCATATTCATGTGATGCAGACTTTCAGCTTATTTTCCCCAAACGATTAAAGTTTCTGATTCAAACTGGTGAGCAGGTAGTCGTTTGCCCCTATATGTAACAGTTTAATGGTGATCTTTGCATTTTCACTCTGTCATATAATAAAATTCCTGAATGCTGTTATGCACACTAAAACAACCAGCCAGCCCCCTACCCCTTCAAATCCACTTTAAATCTAGAATGAATATAAAGGGTGAACATTTTAAAATATATATGACAATGTTTCATTACTATCTGGAAAAGGACCCTTGGGACAAAGACATTAAGAATGTTAATCCTGTTCTTGTAATATCTTCCTAGAATGCTGTGCAGTAGAAAATATTTAATTAGCTTTGTAAAATTGTTAGCAAAACTTAAAAGCCGTGAGCTGAGGGCAGGGGATAACTGTCTGACCGTTACCGTAAGTAGATTATCCTTTTGCCCTTTGAACTCATGAAATTGTAATAATGAAACACATTCTACTGTAGTCACCTGTCAAAAACAACCCAAATGTGAGAATAAATCCTTGTACTATGAGTGTCCCTGGTGTGTGAACGTATTTTTAATATTAAATTGTAGTTAGAACAAAGAACATACAATAAATATTGTACCTTGCCTGCTTCTTGTTCTATATCTGCAGTAGTAGTATTATGTAGAATAACTAAGTCATACTGCATTATTTAATGCATTAGGATCATTTTAAAACTATGTTAGCATGATGAGCTGCAGAAAGCATGCAAGTATTTGCCCTGGGGCAAGTAAAAGTATGTCACTATAGGAAAGTACCTGCCAAAGTATAAAGCACAAATAGTTAACTGAAAAGTTTTGCTGCAGGTCATCATACAGACGCTTCAGTTCTTTGGCCATTCCTTTGCCACAGAGCTCACTTCTCCTAGTGCTGGCTCTATGGAGTGGCTGGATGAGCTCAGATTTGAGTAGGAGAAGCTGAACTCAGTGTACTGTTTATGAATGGAAAGTTACAGAGGATCGGATACAGAGGGCCTTACCTTCCAAGAATAGTACAGGTTCTCCTTTCCTGTTTAAGGAATTTAGAAAAGACCCCTCTGACCATCATGCTTGTCCTCCTTATTAGCATACTGGCAAAACTCACAACCCCTGTATCTCTTTTTGGCTGTCTTACTATGGAGCATAGCAAAGAATTCCCTGCTATGATCTGGTATTCCCATTTTAAACCCTATGTTTGGCTCCTAGGGGCCAGCATCATAGGCTTTTCCCCGAAGAAAGGGTGGTCCAAGTCACCATGAAATGCCTGCAGAGGGCAGCCATGGAGACACCCTACCCTTTAGCCTAGTTATTGAGAAGGGTGCTTCCATAGCCTGCAGATGTTTTGTTTTCTGCAGGCTGGTGGTTGTTCAATCTGTGTATCCTCTTTGCTGCTTTTAAAGAGGGCATGCAGTAATAGGGTAAGGGGTAATGACCTTAAGATGAATGAGAGAAGATTTAGATTAGATATTGGGAAGAAATTCTTCGCAGCGAGGGCCATGAGACACTGGCCCAAGCTGCCCAGAGAAGCTGTGGATGCCTCATACCTGACAGTGTTCAAGACCGGGTTGGATGGGGCTTTGGGCAACTTGGTCTACGAAAAGGTCCCCCTGCCTGTGATGGGAGTTGGAACTAGATCAGGTTTTAAAGTCCCTTCCAACCCAAACCATTTTGTGATACTGTGACATTACAGTGTTTTCCCTAGGGTATTTGATTGGTAATTTTTATACATTTAGTTAATGAACAATCAAGCTCTATTCCAATTTAATTCCTTCTCCTGACACATGACTGTCCATAAAATCTTTTGCACTACTGTAATCCAAGTAATCAATTCTGTCTCTACTGGTAAAGCTGCTATTCTGATAATACGTTAATCTATTACTATGCCATTCTTAGGTATTCTGAGATAGTCTCAGCTTCTTGTACCACTTAAGTAAGAATCTTTATTATTTTCATTTACATTGTATTCTACAGAATATTTTTTAGCTTGTAAATGATCTATCTGAATTCATTAGACTGCTTTAAATTGAAACCATATATTCAGAAGCAAATGACTGAATCCATTATTTTACCACCATGTTAACTTTGACATTAGTGTCTTTATGAATGTTACTTTCCAATGGTCCAAATTTTCTAGGTAGCTATGAAATAAAAAAATATATTAAGGATTTAATGTTATTTTAAAACGTTATGAGGAGTCTGTGTGGCACAGGAGAGTTAAGCGCTGTGCCGGTCGACACATACATGTGTTCTGCTTCCTCTACTATTGAATGACCTGTTTCTCAAACTTGAAAAACAGTTACCTTTCAGCGCCTCAGATGATACACCTCTAAAACTATTACAGTAATATCTACTTTGTTTTAAGAGGTCCAACTGAAAATTCTCTCAAACTCTTTTGAACTGAGATGTCCAACTTGAGTGGGAATGTGGGAATGAGTTTCTGCAAGTGACATTGTTACAAACACATGACAGGGATAAGAACAATGCAAAGTATATTTATTTTTAAGTTTAGCGATTATTGATAGTTTCCTAATGTAAACAAATAACAGCTTTTTTCATCACTGTAAGAGTTACCATTTTTTGTATTTTGAATGTACTTTTGCCTTTTAATTTTGACAGCCTATTTTGGGGTTCAAAAAGATCGGAAGTTCATTATTGATAAGCTGGCTAAAAGGCATGAACAGGCATTTCAGCTCCTCTGACTGTGGCGTGTAGATCTTTCCACCTGTTGTCTAAACAAACTAGCTCTCACCTTAGTGTTTGCCTTTTATTGCTGTTTGGCTAAAGGTGGAGTTTTTATAAGGAGATGCTGTGACAAAAGCAGATGTTTGAAAATATGTTGACAGCCATGGAATTGGTATTATTTCAAAGTTCTTCAGTAATCATTCACCTCAGGCCAAAAAGAAGATGTTGGCTTCCATCGGCATAGCATTACTACTGGTTTAGATTTTTAAGCAAAATTCCTAGTAATACTCCTAAAAGTATCATCCTTGGGGATTATTGGATCTGAAAAAACGATGGGGAAGTTGTTTGTTTGCTTTTAATCAGCGTGTGTTAATAACTGTAATCTATTCCTATCAAACTTGTTTCATTTTAGTGCTAGCTGGCATTTATAATGTGTAAAGCTTGATTTTTCTGTTAGATTTTTAAAAAGCCCAAAACCTGTATCCATAATATTTTTAAACTTTCTTTGCAGTGTTTGCTAGTTCTGAGCCTGTGCCAGGATTCCAGGGAGACACCCTGCAGTTAGCTTTCATCGACCTCAGACAAGTAAGACACTAGTTGTTGTTTTTTATCCTACTAATTTCCCCTTTTGACCAATGCTGAAGTTATTAAATTTGAGAACCTTTCATGTTTTAGCATTCCCGTGTAATTAGTTTTGAAAAGCGGTTATTTGAAGTGTTATTAGTGGCACTATTCCCTGTAATTTAGCATAAAACTGTTTCTCCCGTGTGTTGTTAGGGGGCACTGTGCTACTGGTGGTACCGTTACATGGATATAAGAGAGAATTTTGGACCTGACAATTTTGTAAAGATCCTGTGACGCCTCGTCAAGAGCGTACATATTACCCTGGGCTGTGTGCTGGCCTGATTCATTCTGAGCAATTGCCTCTGTCTACAAAACTGCTCCCTAGACAGCAGCATTGGGCATGGTATTATTTAGCATTTCCTTTCCTGAATTTGTTACCTTGAATTATTTTAAACTGGTAGAAAGCGGCTCTATTCCAACTGGCTGATCTTTATATCAAATATAATTTTAATGCCTTAATATTGGAAGCACTTTTCCACAGTTCTTGACAAAAGGAAGGTTTTTCCAGGCTAAAATCTACTTACCTTAATTTTGTGTATTTTATTCCCCACTCTCTGTAAACTCTGAAATTATATCCACCCATAGCAATTAATTTTCATAAATTTTTCTTAACTGAAGTAAAATTTTAGAAGGGAATGCAAATACAATAGAAAACTGCAAGTATAAATGTCATTTAAATAGTTAAAGGAATCATTAATTGCACATAGGGGGTCTTTAGCTTCCTGCAGACATTGGTGATATTTTTCAGCACCATTATGAGTCTATCAAAGTCACCAGAAAAGAAATGTTGAAAGAATTCCATAACAAATTTTCTATATACTAAGAGTAGTTTTGCTTTTAATAGCTTAGTAGGTTTTTCACAGCAAGGTAATAAAAAGGCATATCAGAAGGGAAAATTCCTGAAGCAAAAGTCTGGTTTCCCCTAACAGTTAGAAAGGACTTTAAATGAAAAAGTAAAAAGTAGATATCTGTTACATTGTCACATATAACAGTGAAAAATACCTGTGATGGGATAAACACGGACTATGTGAGGAGAATATTAGGATCATGGCCACAAGATTTGTTCCTGTGATATGTTTACATTAGGAGTTCCAGAATTTATGTGAAGATGTACTTAGCCAGATTACAAATACCACAAGTCTTGCCTTGACTAGCAGCCTTCCTCTTTTGGATTCTTTTTTATTTTCCTTTTATTATCAATGTTA
This sequence comes from Hypotaenidia okinawae, assembly GCA_027925045.1. Taxonomy (NCBI): domain Eukaryota; kingdom Metazoa; phylum Chordata; class Aves; order Gruiformes; family Rallidae; genus Hypotaenidia; species Hypotaenidia okinawae. The sequence continues at coordinate 22,350,280 of BSDF01000008.1, read as the reverse complement.
GAAGTGACTAAACATCTTCCAATTTGTATTGTCAGTTTAGTTGAAAGGAAAGGATGTTGAGAGATTCTGGCACCATTTCTGTCATCTACTGAAGTGGTATAAATCCTTGCAGAGCCTATGTTTGTTTCAAGGGAAAACGTATTTTCCAGCTATGCAGGAGGACAGGGTGTGTACATACTTGCTACAGGAAATAAATAATATTTTTGTATGTTTTAAGCACCAGCTGTCGGGCATGTCACATAAATAGAGATTATGTTGCTTGTGATAGCTTTTAGTTTATGTTAGCAACTTATATTTATAATTCTTGATGCAATTAACACTTTAGGGAGGATGCCCTGTATACCATGAGAATCTAATTCATTTTAGGTCCTTCATAAACAGCAAAAAAGTCTGAGCAGCTCTCTTTACAGGGTTGCAGTTGGAGCTTGTAGGTGTGGAATAGTTCTAGTATCTTCGTTTTGGTTTTTGCAATATTTTTGCGTGCCTCACCAAAAGGTATTGCAAGTACATGTTAAAAAAATTTACTGGTTAGCGAGGATTTGCAGTGTTTTCCCTCTCTTCCCTATTTATGATCCATTTCTATCTTAATAGGATGGATGACAGTTCTTTTCAAGAATACTTAGAAAGGCAACAGAGCCTTTTTCAGAAAGTTCTTATAAAAGGTCAGGCTTCTGTTTTCTAGTTTGAATTTGATACTTCTTCATGAATTGCAGGATATGAAAGATAAGGAAGTAGGTCCAGTGGTCAGGTTTTACCTGCCCACCCGGACTGTGCCCTGAGGTCAAACTCCTGATATTGGCTGTTTGGTACAGAGGAGCTGATGACAGGTAGGGGCTGATACAAGGGGGAAAGCTTGAACCGTATCAAAGCTAAAAGGCAGGAGATTTGGGACTCAGTGAGAGACTGGAGCTAAAAGATGGATCAGCAGGATTGCCCTCTTCTTAAAAAGCAGCTGACCTGCAAGGGAAAAGACTTTATCGTCCTGCCAATCACATGGTTGCTAATGGAAGCCAGTTATCTCAACAACAGCTTACTCTCTCTGTTGTACTAGGGCAATGTGCAAGATTAATGAGGATTGGGCAGTAGAATATTGTAGCACATCTTACTAAAGAAGTCAAGTCATATATAAGGAGTCAGCTTGGAACATGGAGAAGGAAGAGCTACACTTGGATGATTCCTAGGGGGTGAGGAGCAGCTTTGAAAAGAATTGCCTTAGGTGTTTTCCTCTTAACCGTTCCTGATCCTCCATCTTTCAGGACAGCATTTGTCCTTGACAAGCCCGCTTCTTTCTTTCCTCCTTCCACAGACATAGAAGAGCAAACAGAAAATGAAACAGCTGGCATGAGTAGTTGCTTCTAAGAAGAGTTAGTAGAATGGAGAGCTCTAAGAGATCAGGAATCATGAAGGAGCAGGCATTATCCAATGTCCCCTTTGATAAGCCACTTATTTCTCCTTATACTGTCCCCTCTTATGCTCTTTTCACACTTAACATGTTCCTTAAAGATTTTTAGTAATCTGTAGAAACCTGAGTCAATTAAGATTTTTGTGTGATTCCTATAACCCTCATATCTCAGCATCTTACAGAGGTGACTTGATGTGGTTGACAAATCACATATAGCACATTTGTTCTTTATTCTGTTTTCTTCTGCCAGGAGGAAGAATGTTATGTGTGGGGGTGGCTTTCTGGTTTTTATGTTTTAACTGTGCTCTGTGGGATATGTTTGGCAGACAAGACAGAAAACAACTTTTGCGGGGTGGGGTGGGGCACAATTTCTGAAGATCTTAAAAGCTTATATATGAGAGAGAGAATCCAGGATAATTTCATGTTTGTACAGTCTTTTCTGTGTGAGCATTTTACTTCAAATGGAAGAGTCCATTTTACTTGCTTCATGCTGGTAGGTAATAAGCACAGTCAATAACATACTTGGCTTTTGCATCACTGGAAATCTATAGCAGTCAGTGGACTGTTCTCCACAGGATGTATGTACCTATGGAGTTTCATCCCTGGGTTGAAAATGGGATTGTGCTTCAGACCCAGGAAGATCTGTGGAACTGTGGTATCACACAGCATTTTCTTAGATGACACCAACATACAACTCCCCATGCTAACAGAATCACGTGGCCATGATCATCCAGAAGCTTTCAGCTCCTACAGCATCAGCAAGCTGCTGCTAAGCAAATTGGGATAGATTCATGGTTCTGTACAGCTGTAGTAATTGTGTCATGCTTCATGCCACTTCTCTTAGTGTATGACCTGAGGGTCACACCTACATGTACTCTTTCACCCCACTTACTTAAAGCCGGAGGGGAGGCCAGCTCAGCAAGGCAATTAGCAGAGTGGCAGGTACTGCTTTAAAGAGCCTGGACCCTGGCATCTCTTGAAGATGACCCAGCTCTCCTGTGACCTGCATTGCTCTCTGCAGATAATCTCTTGCTACTGTCTATATAGGGAGCCTGGGTAAATAGTGCAGTGGCCCAAAGTGAGGTGAAATGAACTTTGGGGATTTTGATACCAATTCAGATCCTAGGTCAATTGGAATTAACCTTCAAAAGTAAACAAGTCTTAGTTTGTCCTACTTGAATTAGTCTCTGTGGAAGCCCAGCCTCCAACATGAATTAGTTTTGTCCCTGGTTAAGATCTGTTCTTTAGTGCCTGAAGACTAGGTTAACAGTTCTGGAATGTGAGATAGTTTCTTGGATGTCTTAGACACTTAAATACTCTGAGGAAAAGGCCTGAATCATACAATTTGTGTGTTATTCTTTGGAAAGCCAGTATAGTATGTAGTGGACAGGAACAATAACCTTGTGGTAGCCTGAGAGGGCAGCAGTTGTCCTAGAGAAAATTCCCTGATTCTTAACCACTTGGGTGGTAGCAAATCCCTATTCTTGAAATCAAATAATTGCCTGCAAAGTTATAACCTAAGCTGCAAATGTTGCTTGACTTAATCCATTTTAGACCTTGCAAGTTGCTTCTAGTATTGCTTTCTGCCATGAGCACTACTTCAGTTTCAAACAGGCCTTCTTCCTCTACTGCCTGATCTCAGACAAGTGCTCAGCTAGCCCGATGGTTGTGGAATTTCCTTGTTTTGTCAGGGTGAAGGGAACTGTGTCTCATCTGTGTTCTTTTGGCATTTAAGTACATGTTGTTAATATCCTCCAGTTGTTGTCAGTGCTGGTTCTGTAACAGGGGTACCCATCTCAAGGGATCATTATCATATGCTGTTGGTAACCCAGAATAATGTACCATGGAAACATCAGAAGGTACTTTTTTTGGTCAGACTTTTGTTTATGCTGTAAGCAATCATGTGAATAAGCACTTCTATGAGTTTAAGTTATTGTTAATACACAATATATATTCCTTCTAAGAATTTATATTTGATATTTAAAAGTATAATACATTTTCTTCTGATTGTCAAAGCATAATGGAAAATAGATCTATAGTTCCTTGGTTGCTTGTCCATTTTCTTCGTAATGCGCTTTCTGGTGTATTACTGGTGAGAAATTGTGCTAACCTTCTGAACTGGAGTGTTGCATGCAACAGATGTAAACTTATTTGAAGGAGAAAATTCTTTCTAGTACTTTATATAATATTCCTCTTTATTATTTCCTTCTCATTCATCACTGAGAGATGGTACTGTCCTTCTGATAAGCTCAGAAGTAACTCATTTTTACGGAACAATGTAACAGATCACTGGGCTTCAGTCCCAGCCACAGGATTGTCTGCCACTAAAGGCTAACAGCTCAGTCTTCCCCACTGTTCTGTTTGTGGTGTTTAATTTGAATTCATTTCCTGTGGTAGTAACTGCACTTCAGCTCTGATTTGTCTCTGATTCCCCCAACATAAAACATGCTGATGCACTCACCATCTGTGTTCCCTGTGGAGAATGCTCTTGAGCCTTTTAGTAGACCTCAGAGAATAAGCTGCAGCCTGTTGCCAAACCTATCCTTGACTCTTGGAGGTTGAGATCTTTAAAGGTGTGCTGTGGCTTCCTTCACAAGCTGCCAGCCCACATGGTGCTTAGGCTTTGAAATGAGTAGGGTACACCCACCCCTTCTCCATAGAAGAGTCTTGACCTGCAAAGAGATCAGGATTTTCCAGGAGGGAGAAATCCCTAACAGTATGTTTTGGAATAAATCTTAAAAACATCAGAGTTTAAAGATAAAAGTAAGTCTCTCTCTCATAAGGCAACAGTTTGAATTTGTAATTAGCAAGTAGTACAGAATATTTCATCTTTTGCTTCCTGAGGGAAATGGTTGTTGAGACTTTCATCTTCACAGAGGCTCTTTCACAATGCTTACTGATGCCTTCCCTGCCCCATGCAACGCCAGCCTCTCTGAACAAGCAGAGAAGCATGTTACGTCTGTAACATGAAGCCCAGCCTTGGGGTGCTATGTAATGGGATTTGTGCTTCTCTAGTTTTCAGTGCAATGCTGCTTATTCAGCAAAAGAAATGAGCTCAGATTTCAGACAGCAAAGAAACAGGAGTTGCACCTCTTTGGATATCAGATTGTAGATCCTCACTCTGCTAGAGAAGGAAGCAACACTCATGCTGGCCTGCCCCTTCTCCATCAATTGACTCTGCACTAAAGCAGAAGGAGGTCTTGAGGCACGCTGTGAGCAGAACAGGGATGCTTCAAGGCTCAATATATCATGTATTTGTATCATGCAAATGTCTACCTGTGTTCAAAATGACACAGTTAGTTCAGTATGACTGCCTGCTAAGTGTGTGTTATCCGACTTGTAGGGAACATACAATGTCATTTCAGAGTACTCTATTCTTACAATGAGAATTCTTCATCCAAACATGGCAATTTGTTTGTAAGCACTTCTGTTCCCCAGTGGAATCTCTTACTTTTGATTCCTCCTTTTCAACTGGATTCTGTGAAGCCTGTAGATAATGACAGTAGGCTTAGGTCACAAGTTGTGTCTGTAGATATTTGTGAGAAAGATCTCAATCAGTGCTCTGTACACAGAAACAAGCAAGCTCATTACTTGGATGGGATTTATACCTGCCAGCTGGTAAGAATTAGGAAGCTTTCAAAACAAATGCAGAGAAATTAGCAGCGGGAGGTTAAAACCAAGCATGGCTTTGGGTAGTGCACTATCTTGATAAGGATTTGCAGAATCAAAGCAGGATGGCAAGAAAGTCATTTCCTGGCAGTAGGTATTCCTACCCTGTTACTGCCAGGATCTAAGAGCACACATGCCAGGTATTAGGTTGTGTGTGTGTTCTTTGGGACATGAAATCATTCATGTACATTCAGTGAATGAATGAAATCATTCAGTGCAAAACAGACTATATCCAGTTCAATATCTGAATGCCTATTTTTTTAGCAGAGAAATACAGATAACACACTGACAGCTTACCAAGTTTTTGCTCTAGATCCTGGGACCATACCTGAACACGGGTTTTAAAAACTCAGGGTACAAATACTGTTACTTCACTTATGTAGCCCTATCAATACCTTACTTAAGTAAAATGATATGTATATGGCCATTTAAATACAACATACACTACTCCATCTATGACAAAAACTGTACCAGTTTTTCCAGAGCAAAAGTTGTGCACAAGAGACTGTGTGGTGAAGGATATAATGCTTCATTGACAGTAAAGGATACTGTAGGTACTTAAATCATGGAGGTTATATAAAAAAAGAAAGAATTTTCATGTTGTTTCCTTAAGCTAGTTCATTTAAGGGATAATTCTCTTGGTTCTTCACTTACCAAACCAGATAAACTGACTTGACAAGAAATCTGTGCTGTGTATTTAGAAAATGGCAGAACTTGTGAAGCACTGGCTCAGCTCGACTTAGAGACCTGCAGATAACAGCCTTTAACAAAACCCTAAACTAAAAAAACCCAACCAAAAACGCAATCAAAAAACCCCACAAACAAAAAACTCAACATCAACAGAAAAGGTAGACAAAAGCTGCCTTCAAGACTATTTAGATGGACATATTTGAGTTACTATCTGAATACTACCAACCGTCACATTTAATTGGTTTTCAGCTCTTCTTAGTCATTGGTACTTTGACAAGACAAGGTGTAGAAATAGTTAAGCAATTTATTCAAAATCTGCAGAGCTGTTGTTATGATGAAAACTTCCTATCACTGGAAAACTTTTCTGTTGAAGAAAACTCATCCCATAGTTATGTGATCTGTAAGACCATGACCTAAACGGCATTAAAATTGTGTCCTTCGTGGTTGAAGTGCATATCCCAATTACACCCTGTCCATAATGCCAGAATCTAAAAGCTTCAGTTTTCTTGGATAAGGTATTTAATATCTTCAGTAACTGGCATGCTGCATGTCTGGGAAACTATTTATAAAGCAGCCACTTCCCAAGGACATTATGAGAAAAAGCACAAAATAAGCTATATCTGGAGGTTTCTGTTCTTATGCAGGAGGAACGGTTCTATGCATAGAGAGGTTTCAGAAGGTTCACTTTCAGATATTTTCTCAATTGACAGATCTCCTGCTTGAATTAGAACAACTTGATCCATGTGCATATTATATTTGTGGATTCCTGCTTGGCTTTTCTTGATTTGCTGATATACATGCCATTAGGTGGAACAAAGCTTCTCTGTAATAGTTTTCTTCTGCTATCAATTTTGCTCTCCATCTGATACTCACCTTTATCTTTGCCATGTAATAAATTATGTAAGTGTAGGATTTTGGTGCATGATTTTCTTGATGTTTGTGAATACATTATATCAAGCTGTTGTCACCCTGCAGGATCTCTACCGTTGTGTTTGGGCCCTTCTGTAGCACTGAGCTGATGGATGGAATTCAGTTTCAGATTCCCCAGCTCCACAGGACTTCTTCTGAATCCCATGGGTGGTGTGTGGTTCTTATGAGTAATGAATAGGCATTAATTTAGCAACACAAGAGAAGAAAACAGTTGTTTTCCTTCAAATTACTTGTCATTTGTATTCTCTTAACATCTACGAATCCTAGTCACCCATCAAGGAGCTATAGGGCTGCTAGCTGTATTAGTATATTCAATATATTCTGCCCTCAGATTGTTTACATCCTCCAGCCTTAGATAAGCTGGTAGCATCACTGGTAGGTAGTATGTATAGGGCAACACTATTAACCCCTTAACTCCACAGATTTGCCTTCAGTATTTTTTCAGTTGAACCAAACAGCATATTTAGATTCCATTCCTTCTTTAAAATACCTGTCAATCACAGGCAGCGAGAAGAATATTCCATCTTTTTTTACCTTTTGCTAGTTTCTTCTGTGAAAAAGAAAAGTTAGTCCATCTCTTCTTTGGAAGTCACTATAGAGCCAGTGAGAAATTCAGCAATCAAAGGAATCCTTTACATCAAGAAATCAAGGATTGTTCTCTGCTTCAGAGCAGTAACAACCCAAGAAAGCAAGCATATACACAGAGTGTAGCAAGGACTTGAATAGGTGAAATGCAGCTAATCTTTATTCATTTGGACCAAAACGTTTTTGAACAAAAGCTCATATCTTCAAAAGTGTTTGTACAGTAGGTACCACAGCTGGGTGTTTTAACATTGCAGAAATGCAAATAAAATGTTATTATGATTTTCTGACTGCTTCCAGTCAGTAAAATCTGGTGGATAAAATCTTTATTTTCCTTCTGTTAGTACAAAGGTATTAATAGGTAACAAAAGAAATAATTGAATTTCACACTATTATGTAAACAACTTTTCTGGTTGAAGCAAACTAATTATAGTATAAGTGATCTGACTGAACCAACTGTTCTTAGGCAGAGTTTTATATCATACTGGCTTAAATGTTACCACACTTGTCTTTTATGGGTGTATGTAGTTTGGAGTGGTTTGGCATCTTGCCACTTGCACTGTTTTTAATGAATAATGAAATAAAAAATAAATTTTACATATAAGTTTTACATATTTAAGAACCTAAGAAAAACTCTTGGGGAAGATGTTCCCTAGGGCATTAGTAAGAATACCTTTCAATCACAGAGTGAGTGATGGTGGGAGAAAATAGAATAAGAACAGAAATGCAAATAAATTAAAATGTTGAAAAATGAATAGATGAAAGCAGTAGATGGTGGGGAAATAAAGATATGGGATGAAAGACAAAAACTAGAAAAAAAAGAAAAGAAAAATGCCGTTTCTGTCTATGAATGCTTTTTATTGTCCTTAGCCTTTTTTTTCTATGTTTAACATATCTATGTTTTAAGCTAAGACCCAATAAGAACTTTTTTTTAAACAGTAGAAATTTGAAGAAACATTTTTCTTTTTCAAAAGAAACAGTACACAGTTCAGTACACAGTTAATGGTGTATAAAGCCCACGAAGCCTTCAGATCGCCCTATTCCCAGAAGAAGGCAAGCTTTCCCGACTTCAGTGGTGTGCCTCCAGGAAATGGTTCCGGGAGGACCCACAATTAGCCCACGCTCTTCCAGAGTGCACATTGTAACATGATGCAGTTAAACCAGAAGGCAGTTTTCATCTTTTGACCCTGTGTCAAACATGTCAGTTGAGTAGCTTACCTGAGGTCTGTAGGAGAACATAGACATCAGGTGTTTTCCCATAGAAAGGAACTTTCACTACATGCGCACAAAATGCAACTTTAAAAACTGACTTATTTTGAAGTAGCAGGAAGAGTGCAGAGCCAGCCTTTTAAGGTAGCACAACCTGGTGCATTCAGCCTCTCTTTTCTTTTTACCAGTCTAATATTTAAGTAAAAATCTTTGCCCTTGCTTAGGGTGTACGAGGGCAGTAAAAGTGGCTCTTTCATTTTAAGCACTAGCAGGATATTTAATCCAGCGGAAGTTCAGATTTGCTAATATTGCACATCAGTTTTGGGAATGGCAGTATGTTCAGCATAGTTCCTAAATCTTGCATCCATTGACATAGAGGATATTTTACTAAGTTCAGAGTGAAACCGAATCACGTTGAATAATTCCTAGACAAACATACACAAGTAAAGGGGAGGCAGGAAAGGAGGGATATGAACCTGTGTAACTGGTAGATTGAAAAGGCACAAGCTGAAAACCCAACTGACAGTGTAAAACAGTCTCCATAGCTTAATTAAATAAAACCAATAATGCGATTTAAACTTCTTTGAGTTAAAATTACTTTAATAAGGGTGTTAATTACTAGAGGATTAACACTGCTTACATGTGGTAATAGATGTGGTCAGTCAATAAAGGGTGAGAATAATGTTCGTTTAAGAAGCAAAAGAATCTAGCACAGGATTACTCACCAGAAAGGGATAACATTTCAAAGTGGCAACTAAAATCAGGAGAAGAGGTTTTCAAATCGCAGAAGGCATTAGAGGCTGAATTGTGCTATCGTTACTCAGCAAAAGTTTCATGTGTATGGGGATCTATTGGAGTTGAAATAGGAAGAGTAATTATTAGAAATTACATAGTATGTATTTTGTATTTTTTCTCTCAGAGCAATTGTGAAATATTTTTTCAGATGAAACATTTTAAGAAAATATTATCATCTGAGAAGTGATGAGAAAAGACATAATGTAAGGAAAATGATCCAATTCTAAGGATAATAATTTCTTGATGATGTGTTTCTTAGAAAAGAAGTAATAGTGGACTATTGATATTAAGAAGAAAGGGTTTTTCCTAAAATGTTTGCAAACACAGCAGCAGAAGAAAGATCTTCCGCGAAAAGCCAACAAAAACAAATTCTGAGTTATCCGGGTTTCTTGTTACTGCAACTTACTGGGCTCAGGAGCATTTGCTAAACCAAGTTATCTAGACAAGAAAAACAAAAACAAGATTTTACACAGGCTCTGGTATTTGCTAAAATGTTTTTAGAGTCATTTGATAGATACAAATATAGAAGTAAATGTCTTGTGGGAGCTGAAGAACTAAGTGAAGGTTGTCCAGGGAAGATTATGAAACTGTTGTCTGGTGATTTTGGCTTTGCTTTTAACTTGTCTATATTTACATTCCTGAGCTACCGATTGTGGAATTCCTTGTCCAGTGGTTCCCAGGTCTAATACAGCTTTCCCTGAGGGATGTAACTTCATCTGGTATGAAGGGTGGTTATGAAGCCATACCCTGAATGCACTACTTTGGAAGAAATAACTGTTTACAGGAATGCGTGATGATCGCATTTCCAAGTGTGTCTAATGAGTTGCACTGGATTGTTTTTTCTAGACGGAAACAAAGTTATGCTAGTTTCTGGCTTATTACACCTTAGATTTCATTGGCTTCCCACATATTCCAACTCAGCACCTAAGATCAGCTGAGATACTTTATTGAATGGTTGTTGTATGTGTATCTGCTTCCTGCAAAGGTTTTCCAGAGAGACACCTTGTATGTAAAATGCTTTGGTTTTGATAGCCACCTAACAGAAGAATCTGGTGCACTGAGACTTAGATTTATTTTTTTACATTTTATTTTAGATCTGCAGCTTTTGGAGAAACACACAAATCTTAAAAATAAACGACACCAACCCCAAAAGTTACAGATTAATAAATACTGCATTGTGTTGAAACAAACTATTTTCCCCTATGTGCTGTAGAACCCTGGGTTACCTCAGTAGAGATGGTGTTTTATGGTATACACTAGAGATCACTGACCTTAGTGGAGACCAAATGCTACAGAATCAAGAGATACTCATAAACCTGTAGACCTGACGTATATCCCTCCTCCTGTTATGTTGCAAGCTTCAATCCCTGTAACTACATAATTTCAGTATTTTCCTAAATTGTAATTCTCTATGGTGTTTTGGTCCAAGTCAGAAATATGACAAGAAATAACTGGCAGCTAGGGAAAAGGAACTGTCCTGTTCTACCACCATATCTCTAATTTCTGGTGGCCAGATTGGCGACTTCCAGTTCCGTAAGCTGCAGCTTCACACAGAGTTGAAGTCTTGCTGGTGCTGTGGAGCTGTGCCATGCTTACTTGCCTTCCAGTAGACATCACCTTACATTTGCATGACAGGGCTGTGTATCTCAAACTCCTTCCTTCAATCCTAGAAGTAATCTGACTGAAATTTAAACTTGGAGTTGTAATTATACTTGGCAGACCATTACAGATGTTTAGTTCCAGGGTACAGCAGCCTGGCTGTATGGATTAGATATGTGTGTGTATACAAGGACTCTTTGGATTAGTTTAACACAGTATTTGTCAGATAATAACTTTTTGTTAACTGACCTCTGATGAGACTGCAAGCATCTAGAGTTACTCCCATGGATACTGCTGAGTATTAAATATGACAGATGGGACAAGAACGTTCAATTCCAGAACACATTATGGAAAGTTGAAAAGAACTTTATGGTCTTTAAATTTTATTCCAGTTACACCAAGCTAGATGATCTTTGACTAGTTGCACCTTCTCTAAACTAGTTAATTTTAACAGTAGATTTTAAAATACTTGAATACACTGTCTTAGTGAAACACCTCGAAAGGATTTTTACAGAAACAGTTGAGGCAAATGATACCATTTTAATGCTCACAAAACCTATTTTAAGGTACTATGCCACATGAAGTGCTGTTTATGGCATTATTTCATAACAAAGCAAATAACTTGAAAGCAAGTCTTTTATGTCTTACCCATTTGGGGGGAAAAAAGCATATAAAAACCCTTAAGTAAACAAAATTCTAAAATTTGGTTACTAGTGATGGGATTTTTTTTTCAAATTTCACTGTTTGAGTGCTACTTGCAAATCTGTGTTTAAAAATAAAAACAATAGAAGACAAATGAAAATGACAGCTTAAGTTTAACTGTGTGATGTTAAATTCATCATAATTTTAAAAACTGAAATAGTGTTTTTGAAGTCTTCTTCAGGTCACAGGAGCAGATGTCCTGTTTTGGGGGGCTGCACTTGTAACCCCTGTGTGCTGTTTGAGCGTGTACTCCTCTGCCTCAGAACCTCCAAAACAAAAAAAAAATGGTGAATGACCTGACTATTGCATAATGCACACTTTCTAATCCACACAAATTTTACCACTGACATAGTTTTATGCTTTGTCTAAAGGGACTCCGTGTACAGGCTAACCGGCTTGACAGGAGCAATTTGGCCCGAGCCTGTGCCCTCTGATGCCTGACTGTCTGCCAAGCTCCTGCTTTTCAAACTCTTCCCTGTTTCTTGGCTCAAAAGACGGTTCTTTTGCTACTAGTCCAGCTTATTCTTTAATGATAATGAAGAATACACATCATAATAAACATTTACACTGCAATTAAACAAATCTTCTTTGCAGGGGCATTCCTTCTTGCTATACTGTGTATTGCATAGGCCCTAGCTATTTGTATTTGCTTCGGTGATTTTTCAGTGACATTCTTCAGAAGTCACATCTTGGGCTGCTTGAGGTTTTAATGGGCTTTTTAAAAATTAAATATTGTGACTGCTTTTTCTGGTTACGGTAACAGGAACAAGCTTGTTCATGCAACTTCAACAGCAAGCATTTTATTTTGTAGGCAGGTTTAAGTTAATTTGCAGTGCCAAAGAAAAAAAAGAAAAGTATTTGGGCTTGCTCATCAATATAACAAGACCAGGCATCTCTCAGAGTATGTCTCAAGGTCCAGTTTTAGGAAACAATTGTGCCCTTTCAGAGAATTTAGGTTATAAAGGACATAATTGAACACACCCAGTGGTTCAGCTGTCATAACCTGAGTTTATACATTATACACATGCAAATGTGTTAAAGACTGTATCACAGCATTCAAGGTAGTGACAGATGTGATTTTCACTTACAAATTTGGAACAGAGGCATTTACATATAAAACTGTTTCATTCTTACAAACATCTAAATGTCCACAATTTAGGCACAATTTCTAAATGCACAGTGCGTTAAAAAAAAGAAAAGAAAAAGAAAAAAAGCACGTTTTAACGCAGTGGCTTAAAAATTGAAAAACACCGCTGTTCTAACACAAACTGTCCTTTGAAAATCCAGGGCTCAGTTTTCAAAGCATTGCCTAGGAATTTAGCCTGCGACCCCCATTGACACTAATGGGAATTGCATAGCTAAATCCCTATAGCATCACTTTGAAAATGCATTTGTTATACGAATCCAGAAGAAGGGTGGCATAAACTGTAAGGAGACATTCACAGATCAAGAGATCAATTTACACTTTGAAATACAAGACTGATGTGTGTTATTCCAGTTATGTGATCAGTTGAGGGGGATTTTAAAATTCACCACATTCACAAAATAAGTCACCAGGAGTAAATAAAACAAAATATTTTGGCAAGTGGCAGGCAGACTTTCTAACCAGGCTGACAAGATACTCGTCAGCAGTAATGAACACCAACTGATTAAGCGATAATTGCATTTGGTTAGTGCCATGTTATTCTACAGTTGGCAAACTCGGTCTTTTTTCATTGTAAAGCAGGACTTAGATACCTCTATTTTAAATACTTTTATTGTTCCTTTGTGATGAGGAAATGTGTAAACAAGATATGTCTTTGTCCAGTTCTGATCCTGGTCCTTCATGCTTTAGTTCCAATCTAGTAAGTGCTTTCATGGTGTGCATACTTTAATAAACAAGAAGATAATATGGTGAACTAATGGGAGTATTATCTTCATGTTCATACAGGGTGTTTTCATTAACTTGATGGAGATAAGTATATACCTATGTAAGTTGTATTCGCATGTACATGTGCATGAAGCATTAGAAGAGCCTAGAAAGAAAATGTTGTTATGTAGCTGTTCCTGCAGTGCCTCTGAGTCCCAGTCATGGACCATGGCCCCATTATGCTGGGCAGAGTATCAATAAGTGTTTTAACAAAAGGAAGACAGCGCTGCCTCAGAGTTCGCAAACCCATGAGATGATAGCTCCGCTGAAAGGTTCACATTATGTCAGAAATTATGAAACAACAGTGATTCTGGTTGACAGGCTGCTTCTTCAGCCATCAAACCAGTTTGTTGTTCTGAATACAAGGTGTGTATGTGTTCAGTGAGCTCCTTGGGGTGGGAAATGGTGAGGAGTGGGATGCTTTTGTGAGTTTTCTGTGTTTAAGCCTTAATCCTCAGAACTTTTTAGCTCCAAACCCAATAGAAATAGTAGTAATTGAAACATTTGCTCTTCCTTTCTCTTAATGACTTAAATGATATGTAGCTAACAGCAGTCATGGGGCTTTATTCTAGTTTAAAAGCTGCACATTGTCAAGGAAAAAAAAGCAATGTAATTTCTGTGTTCTCTCCTTAAAAAAATCGGTATAGCTTGCAGTTGTATATGCTTGGCACTGTTCGTTTCACAGAAGAGTTCACCAGTATTCTAGGCTTTGGGATTTTTTTAATTAACGAGGTCAAAATCCATTATATCTAAATTTCAAATAATTTACCAATTAGCTGTAGTCCACGATGCCCAGCAGGTGGCTTTTATACTATTAAAGGGAGATTGTTTCCATCTCTGATCAAAGCAAAAACAAAACAAAGGAAAATATAGAATATTTTGCTGTATATGGTGCAAACCCCATGCTGTGTGAATTATAGGTGAAAACTGTATATGAGAGACTCTTCAGTCATGCCACTTCAAGAAAAAAAAATTCTATGTATTTTCACACTGTTCCCCGTGAGGATTTTAACGGTAAGGTCTAAATCTGTTTAGATTACTGATTAGCTGAGAAGATTAGACAGCTTCCTATTTCCTAAAATGAAGATTGTCACATTTTCTTGCTTAAAAGTAAAAGTAAAACTGCACAATTAAGTAGATTAATGAATTTGCTAAAAGTAAAATTAGAAAAAGCTGAGTGTGCTGGAATGTGGCAAGATGCAAAAAAGTTCCGATTTGCACTTTTCAGTGAATCTAAACTTCCTCGATTTTTACCTACTTAAAAGAATGTTTGTGACCTTTTGACCCTTTTGTTATCCCTGCTCAGAAAGGCCTTTATTCTGTAAGGCTTAGGTATAAAAAAATAAAAAGAGCGTTAATGGCATAACAGTCCTTTCTGATCATCCTGTGTAAGATGTTTATGCAAAGTGTCAATAGAAGCAATTGGCCTAACAGTGTGACAACCTGCTTTGCTTGGAAATGGGCTAATCTCCTGTTTGGGTTATCCAGAGGTCAGGTAAGGATTTCTTTTTTTGCACTCCCCACAGTGCGTGGGTACATAACCTGCAAAGCCTACAGGGCAGAAAGCAGGAGTAACTGAGCCCCACAATGCTACCAAATTTGTGGGGGTTCTTTAATAGGTTTTTTGTTTTGGTTTGTTTTTTTTATTCTTGCCCTTTTTGCTTTTCCCGAGGTGCTTTTTTTCCTCTGCCCTCTTTCAATTTTTCCATTCCTGGTCCCATCCCAGAGAGTCTTACTTGAGCATATAATATAATGGTGACAGGGATTCTTCCAATACAATTATCTGCATCTTCATTTGGTTGTTGTTTTTTGGGGTTTTTTTTCCATACAGGCATCATCCCGCTCCTTTTTGAAGTTCACGTGGAAACCTACTTTAAATCTCAGTTTTTTGAGGGCTGCCCCTGTTGCCCTGTCACAGCAGGCTGGAACTCAATAAGCGCTCAGGCAAGCATAGCGGGCCGGCAATGGACCTTGGCGGCTGCATGCTGTGAACTCCTGCCTCACTGAATCAGCTTCTGTGTGTTTTTATAACTGCCTTTTCTTTTCCCTGTTAATTATGCCCCAAGGCTGTGGAAAGACAGCATTTATCTGTTTCAACAGACTAAGCAGCAAGTGTTCTGACATGTTTATCAGGCAAATTGTACCTGACAAAAGGTAATTACACATGCAATCAAGACCAGAAGTAACTGGGTGATTAGGGGTTAATAAACTCTTTAGCATAAGAAATATTCGGCTTGTGAGCAAGGAGAGTGGGCCAGGAGGACATAACTGACAGTGATACTTTAAAATAATTTATTTTCTTTTGGTGGAATATTTGGATTTCAGGCTAGGTAGGCAGGATACTATGTGTACGACTCGTTGCTTTTATCTCCAGCCCCCGAATCACTGGTGCCTAGTTGTAAAACCAAAGCTATTTCCTGATGCTCTCGATACTTCAGAAGATACAATGGCACCATTCCAACTTGTACCAGGCCACCTTGATGATTTAAAATTACTTTTTTTTTCTTGTATAACTAACACACTTGGTGGAGTCTAATGGACTCTGTCCCCATTTCCTTCTGTGAAGTCCTTCTAGTGACTCCAGAGAGCTAGTTCCCAAAGTTGCATTCTCTTCCAAGATTATTCCTGACAGTTGCCCAAAAGTAAAAAGGAAAGGGCATCTGTATGATATTTGAGGATGTGACAAGAGGTTGAAACAGCATTGAAAGGGCCGGATGGTCGATTCCAGCAGTTCCCAGTGCACAAAATTCTCACGTAATTACAAGATGGCCTAAATACAAGACCAGAGTAGAGCAGCTCATGACTTTAGGTAATAAAAGACAGAGCTTTACTGAGCAATGATGGTCACTAATTTCTATCCAAACGTGGCTGTATCTCCTAGATACTGGGGAAAAAAACCCAAGACTTCTGAACTTGCACCTATTCTTTCAAGTGCCCTATTTGAAAACAGAACATTATACCTAAAATCTTAAAACCCTTTTTTTTTTGGCCCTGTGGCATCAATACTGTAATGTTTTGTGTTAACTAAACCCATTATCTATCAGGGTCTTAAAGTAGGGCCTCTTTTAACTGAAAAATAGTTATGTATCTTTTACAGTAAGATTGTTATGTTAAAAATAAAAGTGCTCTAGTTAAAAACCAGCAGCGTTGTTTGAATAATGTAAGAGATTACAATAGCCTATATATAAATATATATAAAACGGTTTTTTTCCGAGTGGTGTTGATTTTGAACAGGAAGAGTTTGTTATGCACGTAAAAGGCATTTAGAAAATACATAAATGGGAACAAAAAGTTAGAAAATCAGCATATTGTAGGGCATCGTTCAAAATGCAAGTGTAGAACTGCAACCAAGGGCCTCAAGTTACCTGTGATGTTAGAAGTATATACATGACTGATAACGTGGTAGTTTGAGAGGACAACAGTTTCATATACAGTAACGGAACATGCTCCTTTCTGATCTTCAGTCCTGATGGTTCCAAGATGTTGAATAAAGTTTCCCCTTCGATCACACCTTTAAGAAGAGGCAAACCCTCTGAATAAGGCAGAATCTTGTAAATACAAGTGATTAGGCTGTTGAACACAGCATCTGGTATACTAGAAAGGATAAAGCTTTTCTTACGTTCCTTTATTTTCACACTCACAAATGTGGCACTTCACTGCGATCTCTTAGTAATTACTCCTAGTCAGAAGGGCTTGAAGATCTGTTCGCTTGCTCCTGGGGAAACTTACCCTGTTTCATTATAAATTCTCAGGTATAGCATTGCCTGTCTTAGCTTATTCTTAGTTTTCATGGTTGTTATGGAATAGAGTATCAGTGCCATTGTTCTAGTGCAGCAGAGTGTGCATATACCTTGTTCATTAGATGCTTTCCAGTGTTTCTGATGGAGCATCCTTGGGTGGCTCCTTAGGTGAGGCTGAGTGGCTGACTAACAGCGAATGCTCTGCACTGCCTCCAGACCAAGAACAGCTGGAAAGATTGCCTTTCTGTCTGCTTTGAAGTATTTCCCCGATGTGTTAACTTTGAAAAGATGCATGTGTAAAATAAACACTTTACCTATTGCCATTTCAAAGCAAAAAGTGACCTTGAAGAAGTCTCCCTTAGCACTGCCAGTAATGTGCTGTGTGGATTTTGATAGATTTTTGAGACAGTATTGCCAGGACCTACTCTGTGCACTTATTTCTCTTACTACAGTGTATGTCACTGTGGACGAGGGTTTTTTTCTGTTTCAGTTTTTGTTTCAGTAACAGCGACAGTTTTAGTGGATAAAATAGTAGTAGGGTAATGTTGCTTTTATTTGGCCTTTAATGTACGTTGATTCTAGTTACCTCAGTAAGAACTACTGTCACAGAACAAACCAGTTCTCCTGTACTTGATGCTTCACAACTGAAAAGCCATGGGGTGAGTTGACCTGAATTTAAATCCCCCAAATATTGGGGTGGGATTTTTTTTTAAATTGTAGCTGATGCTCTTTTTTTCCAAAATTGATCTTTTAATAATTAGACCTGATAGAATTTTTATTTTTCCACATTAGTAGTAATCACAGTATTTAAAACTCCAGAGACTTACAACCTTCTTTTATTTCAGTGGAATGTGACAAATCCCATATATTATATACCTGTAGTATGAGTCATGTCAGCATGTCAAGCCCAATCCATTATGTCTTCACTTTGAGTACTGTGTAACATTACCAAAGCCTGTTCCCTCTTGTGGTTTTGGACACACCTAGTCCCTGTCACATAAAATCCTTTTAGTGTGCATCTATTGTGAATGAAAATACAGAAAAATATAGGAGGAAAACTTGGGGTTTTTTTCCTCTGCTATTGAAGAGTTGGCCAATTGTTATCAACCTGTCTGTATACACAAATGAAAAAATTCAAACTTTTTGCATCTCCACATTTTTCTCTTATTTTCAAGAATATGTATAAACTTCAAGATATTTTTATCACTTACTAAAATAATAATCACCTGCCAAAGGATTATCAGCTTTGCTTCATTATCAGCTTTGTCTTTCCAAGAGTATGTTTAAATCTCATGTAGTAGCCTGAGTATTTTTCTGTGTCTTTGAATGGATGGGCTGTCTTCCAGATCATGCCAGGATAGTTCCACCTTAATAGATGCCTTTCTAAACAAGTAGGAGGAAATAGATTGTTTCATTTCAATACCGCAGACGTTTTTGCAGGAAAAGGCAGTGTAAATCAGAAGGGAGCAGAGTAGCAGAACTCAGAACAGACCAATACCTCTGCAGTATGACTGCAGGAGAAAAGGTTGAATTTAGGTCTGTGGTTGAGAGAAGCTTTGTATGGCTGAAGTTACTTCCTGTACACATGTGATGGTTCTGGGATGTGTGGTACACCCTCCTTACTGCTGTTGGCTGCTCGCCAAGCGCTCCCCTTGCAAAGCGCCCACACTGACTGTGTATCCGCCAAGTGCCAAGTCAGACGCAGGTGATGTGAATGGCCAGGACACAGATCCGAAGAGCTGCACACCAGGCAGCTCTTGCCCACCCACAGCGTACAGTGTGTGCTGTCAAAGCACATTACATACAGCAATATGCCACAGTGCAGAACTGCAGCTGTGAGGGGGACAAAATGCACAATACATAATTGTGCACAGCAGCAGTCCAGGCTCCAGCAGTGTCTCCAGCTCCCTGTCACATGTACTCCAGCAGCAGGGCATGTTTGTCACACTGCAGCCCCTGAACCTTTGCACAAGGAGCTGTGATTGGGTACATGTGGCATTTGATTGTATGTCCTTGGTCCTTCCTGTTACCTGCCACGTGTCCTCTTTTAACTTAGGAGGTTTATTAGCATGAGGCTGGTTATTTGCAGCTATTTGACCAAGGGTTTCAGGGCTGTTTAGGACTTACCCCAAATCCTTGATTTCAGTGTTACAATAGGGATAAGAAATGAAGTCTTTAACCATTGAACATGACTGCTTGCAGGAGCATTGGCATGGTCCTTTCTTAAGGGCATCTCCCATGTGGACACCGTGACAAGTGTCACTGTAATTAGTTTATTAATGCATTCTGTTTGCTTCTCTGTAGGAGAGAGGGAACATGAAGTCTCCAGATTATATAGTTTGGGTTCCTTCAGTTGCCAATGTTATCCTCCCAGCTTGTGTCATGTGTCTGCCTGTCCCATCTTTCCACACTTTTGCTCATGCTTTCAAATGCGTCATACAGCCTCTGTGAGGACTGGGCACTACTGACTGTTGCAACACAGGTAATAGGGGGCAAGCAACATGCGGCAGCAAGGCTGTAGCTTTCACAAAGCCTGTCTGCTTGGTGACCAAAGACATGTTACGTTCTCTTCTCTTCAGCTCAGTAGAATTGATGGTGTCCATCTGAGAAAGCGCTTTTGGGAAAGAACCATTTGCGTTTGACATTGACTGCTATCATAGACATGTAGCCAGCAGAGAATGAAATAGCCTCCTTGCTTTTTAGACACCTTTCAGTTAGATGGTAGTGAAATGCAGAATCTAGATGTCACTGAGGTTTGCAGTGGTCCATGGAGGACTTTGGAAGGACAGAGCACTAGCTGTGTTATAAGTCTGTTATAAAGTCAAGAAATGTTGCTATTTATAGACTATATCCTATATAGTCTATTTACAGACTGTACTACAAGTATGGAAGGAATAATTAATTAGAAAATAATGTATTTAAATTAGACACTTTCCTTTAAAATAACGTAAGAAAGGGTCAAGGAAATAGAAAAAAATGGAGAAAGCAAGCATGTAAATTTGAAGCTGTGAAGACCTGGTGTCTTCTTTTATTTTGTAATTAAGTTGGTGTTATAATTTTGAGGATGTGCATTACCGGAGACCTGTGATGTTTTATTAGGCTGAGAAGTTTGAGTAAAACAAGGCTGTCCAAGGGGCAATCCTGCTCTTGGCATACTCTGAGGAGTCAAAGGAGTAGGTGCCTGCTGCAGCCTGCCCAGGCTATAGCAGCCCTCCTCTGACTTCACAGAAGTAAATGTTTAAAGTGAACAGGCTTCTTTGTTTAAAAAGCAAAATAGTATGACCTACAGTACTGTTTCTTAAAGTGGTTTTGTTAGAAAATCCTTTTCCACTGCACCTTTTCAGGTATTTCTGATGTGACAAGGTCCCTAGGCGAGCAGGGTCTCCAGGTTACACTGAGGAACCCATCTCAGCACAGCACCCGTGGACACTGCATGCTGGGGCAAAGTGTTGCTAATGGTTCCCCACACTTACTTTAACAGTGGGTTTTGCTAACACAGGGCAGCCTGAGAAGAATCCTATGTTAGCCCTCAGCAGCAGGATGAGGCCAGGCATCAGCCGCAGGAGGAAGCTGAGGTTGCCTTACTGTTGATGTCAATGGGAGCAAGGGCTGCTGACCCACAGGTAGCTATCGGAAAGGCTCCACTGAGTGGGACCTCCTGTGTCCTGGGTCTGGGCAGGGCACCCAGCAGTGCCTGGCCTGCACCCCGTAACGGCAGAGGGGAATTAGGCTTTGGAGGGCTGCAAGGATGCTGACTGCTGGAGGTTAGGTATTGTGTCTGCTTGTAAAAGCAGGTTGTTCTGTTGAACAGTAGCTCTGAGAGTCTGAGTCCAAGGCCCGATTCAAAACTGCTGTGCTTGGAGGTTTTTTGTTTCCCTGTCTAAGTGTTCGGGGTTTGTTGGGGCCAGAAGTGTGCCCAGGGCTTGGGGCTGAGTCACCGGGATCAGTCACCATGGAAAGTGCAGCAGGGGGTGTTTAATTCACTTAATTGAGACTACCTGAACCTCTGGTTTAAATTACTGTGAGCAGCGACAGAGAAAAGTATCCCCTTCTCCATCCCCACAGTAGAGCGAGCTCCCGAAACAGCAAAGCGTGAAGCCATTAGCATCCCCTCCTAGGGCCGGACCTGCATAGCCGCCTCCCCGCGCACGGAGGGAGGCAAGAAGGCGCTAAAGAAGGAAATGGGCAGGTGAAGGGGCTGTCGGCTGGGCACTCGGCGAGGGGCTGCGGCCGGGCCCAGGCCGGGCGGGCGCGTCCTCCCCGCAGAGCCGCTTCCTCACCCGCATCTTCCCCCGCCAGCTTCTGGACCTCTTCATGGTGTGGGACTGGTCCACGTACCTGGCTGACTACGGACAGGCCACCTCTAAATACCTGCGGGTCAATCCGAGCACGGCCCTCACGCTCCTGGAGAAGTAAGTGCTGGGGCCGGGCTGCCGCTTTCGGGGATGCGTTAGGCAGCGGGGCGGGGGCGGGCGCGGGCGCGGGGCAGGGACGGGCGCCGCAGCTCTCCACGCCCGGCACCCACGGGGCGGCTGCGGGGCCGGGGCCGCCTTAGCGAGGGCTGCGGCGGCGAGAGCCCGAGGGCAACGCGTCGCTGTCCCTGTGCCGAACGCAGCCGTCCCGGGAGCAGCTTGCGACTGTCCGAGTTGTGGCTTTAGCTCAGGAAAGCTGCGTGAGGCTTCGCCCTGGTAAAGCCGGTGCGAGCGTTTCGGCTGGCCCGCGAGTGGTGAGGGAGAGCAGGGTAAGGGAGGGCGCGTTGCCGTCAGCCGAGTACCAACCTGGTTTTAGAAACGGCATTAAATACATCGTGATTTAAAGGCACTTTCTAACGGTGTTTTCTCTCCTCCCCGGCCTGCCGTGAATACGTATTTTGCAGAGTTCACAGAGGGTACGTATCGCCTATATTCTTACAAAATTATGTTGCATTCATTTCGTTTATTTCACGAATTTAGTTTTAAAATGCATTGATACGGCAGATCAGCAGTAATGGTACTGGGTAGCTTGACGGTGAACAGGACACCGTGGAAGGAGATGATGATACTGATGGGTTTTCTGGTTTACTTCTTTCCTGACTCGATTGGTAGGGCCAGTTTCCAGCCAGAGCGCTATTTGCTTAATACTTGCAGGTGATTTGTGAAGTAATATTTGTTAAAACGAGTTCTGCATTGCAGAAGTTTAATTTTAAAACAGAGAACAGGTTTTGATCTTTCTGCTAATAAGAACAGAAAGATGACAAAAAGGAACCAAATAAACCTATTTAAATAGTCCGATTTTGCTTGTTTCTAACATGTCTGTGTCGTTTGCTTTTTTTTTTTTTGTTTCTCCAGAATGAAAGATTCTAGCAAAAAGAACAACATTTTTGCTCAGTTCAGGAAGAACGATCGTGATAAGCAGAAGCTAATAGAGACTGTAGTAAAGCAACTTCGGAGTTTAGTGAATGGTATGTCCCAGCACACATAGGCCTGTTAAATCCACGGTATCTCATCACTCCAAGAGGTATTTCTTAGCCACTATTTCTACTAAGTAAGCAGTGATATCAGTTAGAACATTCGTTTGAGTAGAGGAAAAAATGCAGCAGATGGCTTCTACACAGAGTCTTCGGCAAACAATCTTTGTACGTATTTTTAATGGATCGAATCCTATTTTGTATATTGTAAACAAATGCTGAAAAATGAGCCTGTACAATAAAAACCAGCTCAATCGTATTGTACGTGGAACAGCTGAACTGTAAATACATTATTTAAATTTCTGCAGACATGGCATCCAAAATTTTGCTCCGGGCAGGAATTATTTGAGAAATGACCCCTTAGTTGCTGTTTTCTGGATGAATCCTAATTTAATGTTTTTAAAGCATCGAGATACTTGCATTTCAGATGTTGCCTATTGTTTTCCCGCATTAAATGTATATTAGCCTTAAAGTGATTGGACATAATTTTGTATACCAGATTTTGTAGTCTGGAGGTATAAAAAAATCTTCTGATTTTTAGTACCTCTGAAAACTACCTGAAAACTAGACTTGATATTTATTTAGCATTAGGGCATATAGGCTTTGTTCTCCAAAGGGGTTTAATCTTGAGGTTGTCAATGTAAATAAATTGGGTTCTTTATAATGTGACATTTTGTTTTAGTTTTGGTCCTCAGGGTTACTATTTCTAACTGTCCTTTTTGTAAGACCCCGGGTTCTTTTCCCCAGGTTGCAGTAAGGAACAGATTTGCCACTCTTGCTTTCGTGCCGCATCTGTTTGTCAGTATGCGCTTTCCACCGCCGGACCCATCCCAGCATTTCGTCCCACCGCCGGTCTCTTTGCACTCTCCCCTCCTGGCTATTTTAGACACAAAAGAGAATGTCTAACAAATACAAACCAAATGGAACATGTAAAAATAGTGTACATTTTCGCTGTGTTTTTAAGTTATTGTCGGTCTAAATACAGTAATACAAACCTCGCCGTTTGCCTGGTTAATTTCACGCGCTACAACGCACCTTAGGGCTGGTTTCGTTGGGGTCTGCACACGCCCCGGCTATTTCGTGATTTATCCCCGGGGCAGGCGGGCGGGGGTCCGGGCGGCCCCCACGGCGGGGTGCGGCCCGAGGGGCTGCAGCTCCAGTCCGGGGCGACGCGGCCTGCGGAGCGGGGCCGGGATGCTCCTCGGTCGGAGGAGCGCGAGACGGGACTCGCTGCCTTCCCCGGAAGGGAAGTGGCCCGGAGGGGGCCTGGGGGCTCTCGGCGGGACGCGGGGCAGACGGGGCACCCCGCGACTAGGGGCAGCCGTCCCGCCGCGGAGCCGGCCTGGCGGGGGCCGGGGGACGCCGTGGCCGGCAGCGCCGTCGGAGGAGGAGGGGGACGCCCCGAGAGGCCGGGCGGGGGGCGGGATTGGGGGGCCGGCCCCCATTCCCGAGGAGAGAGGGAGCTGTCCCGGCCGCCCCAGCTCGCCCTGGCCGCGTCCCCGCGCCCCTCAGGCACCATCCTCGGTTCTCCCGCTCCAATCACCGCACTTGGCCGCGCTGCTTAAATATGCAGCGAGGACGTCATCTCCGAAGGTGGATCGGGCGTAAGTGGCCAATATCTATATAAATGTGGCCGAGGGGCGAACCGGCAGCAGGAGGCGAGCGGGGCCGGGCGGGTAGCAGCCGGCAGGGCCAGCCGCGGAGCGCCCGCCGCCGGCAGCGGAGTCGTGGACCGCCCGGTCCCCCCGAATTTGACAGCCGCCGGGGCCGCCCCTCCGAGCCACCCGCGCCCCCGCGCCCGCCCCGACCTCCGGGAGGAGGATGCCGGCGGGGCTCTCCTGGCCCGAAGCGGCGGCGCTGGCGCTGCTGGCCCCGGCACTGCTGGTCACCCTGTGCCGGCACCTGTGGGCGCTGCGCTGGAACCTCAGCCGGGACCGTGCCAGCGCCCTGCCCTTGCCCAAGGGCTCCATGGGCTGGCCCTTCTTCGGGGAGACCCTGCACTGGCTGCTCCAGGTAAGGTGCAGGGCGACGGGGACGGGATGGGAAGGGGCTGGCGGGAGCCTCGGGCTGACCTGCAGCTCGTCCCCAGGGTTCCCGCTTCCACAGCTCCCGGCGAGAAAGGTACGGAAACGTCTTCAAGACCCATCTCCTGGGCCGGCCGGTAGTGCGGGTGACGGGTGCTGAGAACATCCGCAAGATCCTGCTGGGCGAGCACACGCTGGTCAGCACGCAGTGGCCCCAGAGCACCCAGATCATCCTGGGCTCCCACACCCTGCTCGGCTCCATCGGTGACCTGCACCGCCAGCGCCGCAAGGTGAGCCTCGCGGATGCCCTGACAAAACAGACAGCCCAGGCAGCACCTCCTGCACAGCCTTGGGCCTCGGTGGAACCCTGGCTTTAATGACATGCCTCTGTTCCCCACCTTCTTCTCCTAGATCCTGGCCAGAGTGTTCAGCCGCGCTGCCCTGGAGAGCTACCTGCCACGGATCCAGAAGGTTGTGAGCTGGGAGCTGCGGGGCTGGTGCATGGAGCCGGGCTCCATCGCAGTTTATTCCTCCGCTAAAACCTTAACTTTCCGCATTGCAGCTCGGATTCTGCTGGGGCTCCGCCTGCAGGAAAAGCAGCTCAAGGACCTGGCCAAAACTTTTGAACAGTTGGTGGAAAACCTCTTCTCCTTGCCCCTCAACATACCCTTCAGCGGGCTGCGCAAGGTACTGCTGCCTGCCCCACTCCCTCTGCCTGGGGACAGGGAACAGACCCCCTGCCCCCAGCCCCATCAAGGGACACTTCTGATGGGCCAGGACATCTGCAGCAGCACCCTGTTCTGGGTCTTAGAGCCTGGTGTCTTGCCCACCCCGGGTGTCTCCCCTTCTCTCTGCATTTCTCACCTGTTCCTGGCTGGCCTCCAGCACCTTTGGGCACTGGCTCCAGTTCATTGTACATCGCAGGGGCCCTCTCCTTCCTCACCCCGTATGTTCCTTCTGCTGGCTCTGATTAGTTAGTCCATTGTGCCCAGTCCTGTCTTATCTCATCCCACCTGGATCATGTCAGCCCACAGCAGAGGGGTCTGTGGGCATGAGCACAAAGGTGGGCACTGCACACCTCAGGGAAGGCTGAGGACTTAAGATCTTCTTATGATCCTTGGTCCCTTTCCTCAGCAGCAGAGAGAAAGCAAGGGGTCCTGGAGGGGAACATGGCAAAGGAGCAGTCACCTTTGCCTCCTTCAACCTGCGGTTTCTTCCCCGCTGCCCTACTCCTCTCTGCCTGCGCCACCACACTCCTGATCTAAGTACCAGTCCTGTGTCCCATGCTTCCTCCCCCATTTCAGTCTGTGTTCCCTTCTCTGGCTTTGGGCTCCCTACCCTTACCGCAGCTCTAATCTCCTGCCCCTTTTAGCCCAATTTCTTACTTCCATTGTGAGCTCTGCCCCACCAGATGACTTTATCCAGCCTGTTCCAGTTCTACCCCAGCCTCCCTGCTGCTCTTCACCAGTTCAAAGCTCTTGTTTCCCCTGATCAGTTTCCCTTTGCAGGTTGTAACCAGTGTGAGTTTTCACCTTCCCATCCTATCACTCCCTGCCCTCCCTCAGGTCAGCCTCAGCCTGTCAGGCTGCATTTAGGTCCCCTTCTCTTTCTCTTTGCTCCCTGCTCTCTTTGTCCAATCCTTCCCACCTCAAATTTCAGCCTTTGTATCTTCTTGCCAACATCTGTCATTGGCCATTCTTCATACCAAATCTTCTGTCCTTCTGGCTTTGTAGGAGGCACCTTGATACAGAGCCACACACCCTGTGACTCTATCTAGCCCTACCACTTTGCAAAGGGATTGCTGATCACTAGACTTGGTGAGGTCTTACCTGAATGTTTTGCTGCACAGGAGTGCAAAGCAACTGGAGATGACCTGGGTGTGATTAATCAGTCTTTATCTACTATACCCTCATAAAGCCACTAATTTGCTCCTGTCTCAGATGTGCCTTGCTGCTTGGACTCAGTTTTATTAAGTTACCTCTTCTTGTCCCTTTTGATAAGCTTCTTTTGGACCCAACATGACCACAGGTTTCTCAGCACATATGCCTCTGGACTCAGCACCATGGGTTTACTGCTACCTTTTCCTCTCAGAGTGTTTCTTTGGACAGGTACTTTATTCACAACAGCAAAGCAACAGAATTTGCAGTGGTTCCCCTCAAACTGTTGCCTCTTGTGAGGCTGTGGGGCTGGGCCACAGAGTAAACAGTTGTTGCTGTTACAGATCCTGTGATTAAGGATTGCCACCCTTGGGGTCCCCTGGTCTCTCTGGAGAGGGGGGCAATTCATAAGGCTCTCCTGAACTGTGTCTGCCTCCTGCAGGGAATCAAAGCACGGGACATGCTACATGAGTTTATGGAGAAGGCAATTCAGGAAAAACTGCAGAGAAACAACGCAGAAGATGACAGTGATGCTCTGGATTTCATAATAAACAGTGCCAAGGAGCACGGCAAAGAATTCACCATGCAGGAGCTAAAGGTAAGGAGAACCCTTTCGCAGTGTCCCTTCTGACTTGATGGCTGTTTGACAGACCTGGGCTGAGGAGCAGGAGGAGGGCTGTGTGTGGACTCATCACCAGCTGCTGGCTCCTGCTCTCTTACCAAGTCTGAGGACACCAGCACAAGTGAGAAAGCCTGGGCTTGGCATGCTTATATGCTCTTGTCTCTCTGCATTAGAAGAGAGCTGGTATTTAAAAAGGGAATGAAGACCTCTTCTACCTTTCCTCCCCAGGGCCACCCGGCTTCAGTGTGGCTGAGGTGCTGCTGGGTTATGTGGCTGCTCTATGGCTCTGCATGTCAGTGTGCACTCAGTAACCTCCACTGTAGTGTCTTAAGATAGTATCTACATCTCAAGCCAGTCGTGTGCTCCTCAAACATCCCCCAGTATCTGGCACAGCGTGGCATGTAGATCATGTCACCATAATCCTTGGGGTTGTGAGGCCAGAAACCTCTGAGGTGATAAATCAAAATGGGTCCAGGGCTGGAATAATGGATTTCGGGACGTTCCCAATCATCTTGTCACTAGTTAGATCATCTAGCTCACGGATTGCTGTGATGCAACACTATGCATCGCTGAGACTCAGGGATGAACTCAGTAGTCCTTACTGAGCCAAAACTGCCAACTGACTGAAAAGTATTTTGGCAAGGCTCTTGGGGGGAAAGTTGTCATTAGTACTGCAACTTCACAGCCCCAGGTCCCTTGGTGTCAGTGAGTGGCAGGTGACACTGCATTTATGTAACAGCTTTTGAAGCAGATTTGCATGGGTACAGCAGCTCAGTATAGGTTTAAAGTATTTTAGTGTGATTTAAAAGTGCTTAGCATACATAGTTTTACTCTTTATTTAGGTATCTAAGGGAAACTATCTAAAGACTAATTTTTTATAAATATTTTGTCAAAGTGTATCTCTACATCTAAAATATTTGAAAGACTTTACAGTGACTATTAGATACAATTAGGACAAGCATATATTCTTAAAGTAATTGTATTATAATTATTCATTATATGATTTATTCTAATAGAGTTTTATTATAATATAATTGCTTTTAAAAAATAATTGCTGGGTTCAAAATGTGATTAATTAGTCTCTGTTATTACACACAACTAATGACATGATCTCTCATCATGACTCCGGTTCTGACCACAAATAGAATATGGGAATGTTAAACAGAACGCAGGGTGACATGGCAGCTGATTCAAATGACAGTGTGTTCATATGCTGCCCAGTACCTTTACAGTTACAAAATGACTTGCAAACTGGGCTGCCAGTGATTGCAGTTATGGCAATCTTCTCCACTCTAATAAAGCAGCAGCTGAGCTTTCCTTCAGTGGAATGGTGGAATTTGATAAAAAGCCCAAAGCTGCCTCAGTCTCATTGCTATAGCTGACTTTGGAGAGACACCCCCCACACTAGCACACACTAGTTACTAATTTGCTTTTTGTTCAAATGATTTTGAAGGACAGTATTCCTAGAAATGTTCCTAAATTGACTGTGATTTGCACTGCTGGCATGAACTCAGCAGGACCCTTGAAATGCAAAGGACATTGAAAAGATACCACTTTGCCCAAAGTACTGTTTTAAAACATTTAAAACCTTGCAAGGATTTAAAAAAACCCCAGACCATCCTATATAATAATGCCATCACTGGCTGGATGAGTGGAACCATAACGCTGACCGTCCTGCCTCCCAGAACCAGGAGTTGGGTTGTAGCACAGCGACAGCTGTGGGAAGATGCTGCCTCCCATCACCTCTTATGCTGGCCTTGTAAAAGCAGGGAGGGAAAGTCAGTGGTTTGTGTCACAACGTATGTTACAGCACTGTCAGAAGTTGATGCAGAGAGTCATGAGGACTGTCTGTTACTTCAAATTGCAGAGCCTGCCCTAATTTCCTTGCATGTCATTGAAATGCCTTGGGTTTTTAATTGAAAGAGGTGTAACTAATAGATTACTTTTCATCTGGGCCTAATATCTTGTGAATGTACAAATTCCTGCTAATGCCTGCAGGAGTGATAGAGGGCAACAGGGATCTGTTATTTCAGAAGTTTTATTTCAGCAAAGATGCCCTTGAGGTCTGCACTTTGTCAAAAGCATCTAGACCAGCCAGGGCTACAGAGCAGCTGCCACCTTCAGATGGTGCTGTATGTTTGAGCATTATTGTTTGCTGTCAGAGATGTGTCATACCATGACCTAGTTTTGGGCAACCCTTAACTTCCAGAAAACAATTTCCAAAAGTCGATCAGAGAGTGCTGCAGTCTGGCATGTGCTGTGCCTTATAGACCCTACAGACAGTCCCAGAAAGACCAGGAGGCTGTGTGGGGATCTGTGAGCCAGGACAAGGCAGGCATTACAGATTTGACTGTGCAGTGGTCCGTCTGAGCTGGATAACCTCCTAACTTGTGGATGTATCTGCTACAGAGCTATCCGGAACATCGCTGTGCTTCATGCTGTAAAGCTTGAAAAGTGAGCAAGCCCTTTGCCTAGTGTGTGCATCCCTGGTGTGTGCAGGAGAGCTCCCTGTCAGCAACAGCAGCTGCTGGAGTGGGGAGGTCTTTCTGCTTTCAACTCTGTTGGTTTGAGTCTCCCCCCCGACAAGCCAGTGGTCCATTATAAGTGGAGATGTATCAAATGCAACCCATTTTAGCTGCCAGCACACCTAGGGTTTCTGCACAAACACATGGCTTGGTAACCCTTGGCTGGGCAGAAAGGTAAAAGCTGGGTGCAAAGGAGAATGGGCAGCTGTGTTTCTGCATCCGTCACTTGGCAAGTGGATGACAAGTTCTTTCAGAGTTCTTGGAAGAAGAAGGGTGGGCATAGGTTGTGGAGAGCAGAGGAGACGCTGGGACCCTCTGCACAGGGACAAAACCTGCAAAAGGTGAGAGCAATCTGAATCACAGCCAGTTTAAAAGGTCATTTAAACTTGTCACCTTCCTTCCTCTCCCAGGAGTCAGCAATTGAGCTCATATTTGCTGCTTTTTCACCACGGCTAGTGCCAGCACCTCTCTGATCCTCCTGCTACTGAAGCACCCCGCAGTGATTGAAAAAATGAGGCAAGAGCTGGTGTCCCACAGTCTGTACCAGAGGTGTGAACACTGCCTTGCAGTACCCTGCCCAGACACCCTGGCCACCCAGAGCAGTGACAGCAAGGAGCCACTTCTCCCCACCGCCAAAGATAATCGCAAGGACCAGAGCCAGCCCTCAGGCCCAACAGAGGAAGGCTCCCCACAGCCCCACACCCTCCCGGAGCCCACCCTCCCCCAGGGCAGCTCCTGCACTGGTCCCCAGCTCCAGGCACAGTCAGGACAGAGCTGCCACTGCCCCTCCACCATCAGCCTGGAGAAGCTGAGCCGCCTGCGCTACCTCGACTGCGTGATTAAGGAGGTGCTGCGGGTGCTGCCCCCGTCTCCGGAGGCTACAGGACAGCACTGCAGACTTTTGAACTGGATGTAAGTGCCTCGCACTCTGGCGGGCTGTTAGGAAGCTGCTGCCTGCCACTGCCTGCAAGCACCCTGTGTCTGCACACAGTGCTTTGCAGTGTAGCTCAGGGGAAAGTGGCACCCGACAGCCTCTGTGGGTCCCACCTGGGCTGGAAAGAAAAGGAGCTGCAGAGCAGATGGGCAGTGTGGTGGGGCTGTCCTCAAGCAGCCTCTGCTCACCCTCAGCTAGCATAGCTGGCTGCACTGGTACATAATGCTCCTTCCCTCTTCTCTTCTACTCACCAGGGCTACCAGATCCCCAAAGGCTGGAGTGTCATGTACAGCATCCGTGACACACATGAGACAGCTGCTGTCTACCAGAGTCCCCCCAGCGCCTTCGACCCAGATCGCTTCAGTGCCACCCGGATGGAGGTCACAGGCCGCTTTCACTACATCCCCTTTGGTGGTGGGGCACGGAGCTGCATTGGCAAGGAGCTGGCACAGGCCATCCTCAAGCTGCTAGCCATCGAGCTGGTCAGCACAGCACACTGGGAGTTAGCCACCCCCAGCTACCCTGCTATGCAGACCGTGCCCATTGTGCACCCCGTTGATGATGGGCTGCAGCTCTACTTCCACCCCTTGCAGCCTGGCTGTGGCAGCGAGGCCTGAGCCCCAGAGACAAACTGCTCCTCTCATCCCTGGCGTTGATGCCCCTCCACAGCTGCAGGAGGCAGGTCTCTGCTGCCCCACGCTATGTATGGCACTGGTTCCCTGCAGAGCAAAACCCCAGAGGTCTTTGGATTTTCCCCCTCCTGCTGTGTAAGCTGGTAGGGATGGTCCTGCAGAGTCCTGCTTCTGAGCTCTGGGGTGACCCTAGGCCCCAGCCCAGGGGCAAAACCTAGTGAAGCTGCTGGCAAGAGAGTAGCCCCTATGGGGGTGCACCCAGCCCCTGTCCCACACAGGTCTCCAGACACTAAGGATGGAGAGGAAAACTCGCAGGCCCTCAGCTAAGGCTCCCAGAGCTTTTCTGTCCCAGGGCTGTCTCCTGTGGGTGTGTTGTAGGAGAGGCAAGATGAACATCCTCCACAGTGTAGTTTTTAGATGTGAAAGAGGGAAGATGAGGGGAGTGGGCTCTGCAGGAAAACACAAGTCAGGGCTGCCCAATCCATGGCATCAGTTTTAGCTAGAATAATAGGGTGTAAAGTGGCTTTTATTGTAAATATTTAATCTTATTCCTGGACTTCCCTTTAGAGCTGGCACAAAGAGGGTGTCTCATTCACCCGGTAGTTGTAGCTGTGTATGTTGTGCCTGAGCACAGTGCTGCTGCTCAGAGTCTGCCATGAAGCCCCCTCTGAGGTCCCTGCAGGATGCACTTCCCAGCTGCAGCCTGACCTGATGGGGCTCAAGCAGGGGAGGGGGCATTGGGGAATAAACATTTGGAAAATGGACATTTCTGAATATGTCCGATTTGTGGTACAAAGTCCCCTGTTGCTGATGATGTTGTTCACATTACAGAGGGGCCATTTGGAAGGTAACATAGGCCTCATGGTGGCTGATCACATCACCTCCCACAGCCTAGCTCTGCCAGGGAAAGTGCCAGGACAACAACTCTGTGGGTCCATCCTGTGATACCAGGGGCTAAGCCTGGGTGCTGAGGGCACCAGGTAGCTTTTGAGTACCACATGCCTTGCTGAGACATAGGTTGTCTCTCTGTCATAAAAGTGAGTCCTGTTGGTTGTGCACTGAGAAGACAGCTGTACCCAGGTCCTTGCTCCACTGCAACATGTTTATAAGCTCTTTTCAGCTTCACTACTGCTCCCCAATGTCATGCGTCCTGCGTGGAAGCAGTGGGGAATCATTTGCCCTGTCCCTCCAGTGCATCCTGGGCCTGGTGGCACAGTGTGCTGTATGAAGAACCAGCAGCAGCTTCACCTGCAAGGGCAGACGTGTGGCATGAGGACAGTCCCTTTGGAAAGGCTCTGGGGAGCTCCCCTGCCCCCTGCATCTGTCATCATCCTGCTTCAATGCCAAGCTACAACTAACCTTGCCCTGGCCAGTGCCCCTTGCACATCAGTGCTGCGGCATTGCAGCAGAGTGTGTGCGGCTGTTAGCTGTCAGAGGGCTGTGCAGCGAGCACAATGCTACCTGGGGCAGAAATGTGGCTCCCAAATGTGACAGGTCAAATCTGGAAGAGGTTGAGCTGCAGGGCTGAGTTAAGTGCTGTTGGCAGGTCGACCCCGTAGTGAACCAGAGCCTCTGCCCCTGCTGACCTTGTCCTGAAAGGTGAATCTTTCTGGCTATCAGAGGTGAAATCAGTAGGTGGTGGCTGCAAGTGGCAGTGACTAACTTTAATTAGCAGGAGCTGCTGGCGTGGCTGTGACCCGTGGGTGACGCAGGATCCCAACACAGGCAGGGCTTGGGCAGGGCTGGGCCTGTAGCGCGCAGCACTGGGTACAGGAGGGTGAGAGCTCCTCTAGCAGCGTGCTTAAAAATTACCCTGGGCGCTAACGAGCCCCATAGCCGCCCGCTGAAAATGTAACATGGATCTAGTTTAAAAAAAAGAAAAAAGAAAAAGACTTGAAACTGATTTTGTTTGCAGATAAACAAAAGCATTTACAAATGAAGTGTAATAATTGTTACTTGTAATCAAAGTTTGTTCATATTAGGCTGTTAATTTCTTGACCCCCTTCCAAGATGTTTTTAATTATCCCTTTCACTCTTTACCATTTGATTCTTTTCGAGCCCATGGCTGGGGAATACACAGCTGGGGAGATAATAAAGCCTTCCTGTGGCAATTATCGGTGCTCAGGCCACCGTATCTCGTTATTTTGATAGACAGTGAACTTGGCGCGGTTGCCGGCCGGGTTCACGCAGATGTCACGGTCCGTGTTGTAGGTCACAAGCAGGTCAGCGCCCGGCAAGGGGAGAGCGCCGGGTCAGGGCGCGGCCGCGCTCCCGGCCACTGCCGGCCGGGCCCCGGGCTCCGGCTGTACCCCGAGGGGCCGCTCACCTCCGGGGGCGAGGAAGTGTCCCCCTGGGGGGGAGGTGTCCCTTTTGAGCAAGAGGCGGCGGAGGCGCGCAGTCGCGCTCCCGCAAGGCATCGTAGGAGGAGAGAGGCTCCCGTGTGATATGTTGATTGTCAGAAAAATAATAATTAAAAGTGACATCTTCCCCCTCACACACACACACTTAACTTCCAGCGTTTATTGAGCTTGTCTGGAAGCGAGAAAGCAAAAGTACCAGGAAGGGAATAAGGAACGGCAAGGAAAAAAGCGAGCTCGATAGTTTATTGGCAGCAGCCGCGCCCAGCGGAGCGCTCCGCTGCTCCGTCCCTCTCTCCGTGTCCTCGCAGCTGCAGTCCGCGCCGGGCGCCCCTTCCCTAGCGGCCGCGTCCCCCGGAAGATGCCCCCCGCGCCGGGACTCAGCGAGCGCAGCGTCCCTGCGGTCCCGCCGCGCTCCTCCTGGCCGGAGCCGCCGCTCCTCCGTGTTGGGTAGCCCCCGGTGCCTGCCCGACTGCTTCGGGAGGGACTCCCTCTGCACCGCGCCTCGCAGGCAAGGTGCCCGGCCAGTGCCCAATGCCTCTTCGCGGCCGCCCCGAAGGCCCCCGGGCGAGGACAGGCAGCGGATCCCAGGGAGAGGAGCCGGGGCACGGCGGGTTAGGTGTTCCCTTTCCGCGCTCACCTCCCTTTCCCTCGGTGACCCGCGCTTGAACCTGCATCGGGAAGCTCAGACGGACTGCTGCCGCGGCTTCTTCCTCCGCGGCCGCTCAGAAACACAAGCCGGGCCCTTCGAGGTGAATCAACGGACAGCGGAGACTCTTCCGCCGATGCGGCCCCACAGTTGCAGCTCCGCCCGGGGGGCCACCGGGCGCCACCGGCACGGAGGAGCACCCGCACCGTCCGGCCCCAACACCGGTCCGGCTCAGGACGCTGGCTCGCTGTTCCCGGTCGGTGACCGCAGCGGGCGGGCGAAGGAGCTCCGCAGCTTGCAGAGCGCAGCGGCACCGTCCGGGGAGCGCCTCCGGAGGGTAGGTGTCTCCGGGCAGCGGGCATCCCGGGTGCTAGTGCGGGACACTGCTCGGTGCAACCTGCTGGCTTCTAACGGGCGTCGGTGATAAATCCGAGGAGGCGGCCGGCCCCCGGTTGTCAGCTGTCGGCAGCGTCCCGCAGCCCGCTCGCTGAGCGCGATGCAACGGGAAGCGAGCCCCGAGCCGCCGCCGCACGCGGCAGCACCTTTCCTTCCCCGTCAACTGTCTGCAGCGGGCAAGATGCGCCCCGCAAAACAAATAGTTAAAGATTTCGGGGGAGGAGCCAGACCGCAATCCGCAATTAAAGATGAACTTTGGGTGAACTAATTTATCGGACCAAGGTAGGGTGGGCAGCAACCTGGGAAGGGTATAAAAGGCGGCCCGCGGCGAGCCCGGCCCCCGCACTCGGAGCTCCCGTGGGGACGGGCTGGACTTGCTTCCCAGCCATGGGCTTCTCCGCCCTGGTCGCCAGCGCCTTGTGTACCTTCCTGCTGCCCCTGCTACTCTTCCTGGCCGCCGTCAAGCTCTGGGACCTGTACTGCGTGAGCGGCCGCGACCCTAGCTGCCCGCTCCCTCTGCCCCCGGGCACGATGGGGCTTCCCTTCTTCGGGGAGACGCTGCAGATGGTGCTGCAGGTAAGGCGAAACGATGCCGCAGGGAGAAGAGAAGAGCCCCGGCCCCTCCTCTGGCTCCTGGGAAGGGAGATGAGCCGCGGCTTCATCGTGCCCCAGTGCCCAGGTACAACAGAGCTGCTCTCCCTGTCCCTTCCTCTCCCGCTGTTAAAAATTTATTTCGTTATCTCCCCCTCCCCTGTCCAGAGGCGGAAATTCCTCCAGATGAAGCGCAGGAAATACGGCTTCATTTACAAGACTCACCTCTTCGGGCGGCCCACGGTGCGGGTGATGGGCGCCGAGAACGTGCGACACATCCTGCTGGGCGAGCACCGGCTCGTCTCTGTGCAGTGGCCGGCCTCGGTGCGCACCATCCTAGGCTCGGGCTGCCTCTCCAACCTCCACAACGGGCAGCACAAGCACCGCAAAAAGGTACGGCCCCGACGGCGGGCGGGGAGCGGGTGCGGTCGCCCCAGGCGCAGCGGTTGAGCCCGTGTCCTCTTCCTCCTCCTCCTTCCCCGGGCAGGTGATCATGCGGGCCTTCTCCCGGGACGCCCTGCAGCACTACGTGCCCGTCATCCAGGAGGAGGTGAGCGCCTGCCTGGCGCGGTGGCTGGGCGCTGCCGGGCCCTGCCTGCTGGTGTACCCCGAGGTTAAGCGCCTCATGTTTCGCATTGCCATGAGGATCCTGCTGGGATTCCAGCCCCGCCAGGCAAGCCCCGATGGTGAGCAGCAGCTAGTGGAGGCCTTTGAGGAGATGATCCGCAACCTCTTCTCCCTCCCCATCGATGTGCCCTTCAGCGGGCTCTACCGGGTAAGGCTCCTGGGAGGAGGGGGAATATATAGCCCTGCATCCAGGACAGCAGGGAATGGATGGGAGGGGTAGCTGTACAGCCTAAGTTCTACATTGCTCTTCCTGCTGCCTGGTCAGGGCTTGAGGGCACGCAACATTATTCATGCCAAGATCGAGGAGAACATCCGTGCCAAGATGGCCTGCAAAGAGCCTGAGGGCGGCTACAAGGATGCACTGCAGCTGCTGATGGAACACACACAGGGCAATGGGGAACAGCTCAACATGCAGGTGAGATCCAAGGGCCAGACACATCCCTTTCCCCATCCCCTCTATCAGCAACACGCTTATTTTTTGGGGCCAAAAGGAGACAGCAGGAGGTTCTCCCTCTCCCCATGAAATAAACCTGTAGTGCACTGGCATGCAGAGGCTGCAACCAGGCTGGTAGATGGGGAGAACAGAACCAGGGCTGTGTCCACGGGGAACATAAGCACCACCCCCATTATGATCCTTGGGTACCTGCTCCATCTTGGGAGTGATACGTGGCATTGTGATGGTAGAGTGGGCCTGGGAGAGGTAGTATGTTCAAGGCCTGTTTTATCCCTCCTCTGTCCTCTGTGTAAGGAGCTGAAGGAGTCTGCCACAGAGCTGCTGTTTGGGGGCCATGAAACCACTGCTAGTGCTGCCACATCGCTGATCGCCTTCCTAGGCCTCCACCACAATGTTCTACAGAAAGTGAGGAAAGAGCTGCAAGTGAAGGTGTGTGTCTGCCCCAGAGACATTTCACAAGAAGGGGCAGTGGGCAGGTACCCCCAGGAGAGGTGTCCCAGATGGGGCTCCCCTCAACCCAGGCCGTCCCTTACTTCTAGGGTGTGGCAGGAAAACACCACTTGCTGAGGAGTGCCTGCTTTGCAGTGCTAGGAGCCCTGGCCACCCTGGCTCCATAAAAGTTATGGCAACATCTTACTTTCTAGGGGTTGCTGTGCAGTCCCAACCAAGAAAAGCAGCTGGACATGGAGGTCTTAGAGCAGCTGAAGTACACAGGTTGTGTCATCAAAGAGACCCTCAGACTAAGTCCTCCTGTTCCTGGAGGATTTCGAATTGCACTCAAGACTCTTGAGCTAAACGTAAGTGGGGCTTGGGTGCAACAACTCAGTGCAGATGTAAAGAACTAGTGCATTCATGTAGTGCTATCCGCCTTTGAGTGACTTGCAGCAAGCCAGGAGTTGAGGTGGGGCACACCAACAGTGTTCTGCGCTGACACTTCAACTTACTTAACACAGCGAAGTGCTTCATGTCTCCTGTCTCTTCTTTTGATAGGGTTACCAGATCCCTAAAGGTTGGAATGTTATTTACAGTATCTGTGATACCCATGATGTGGCAGATCTCTTTACAAACAAGGAAGAATTCAACCCGGATCGCTTCATGTCTCCATCTCCAGAGGATTCCTCTAGGTTCAGTTTCATTCCTTTCGGTGGGGGCTTGAGGAGCTGCGTGGGCAAAGAGTTCGCAAAAGTCCTTCTAAAAATATTTACAGTGGAGTTGGCTCGGAGTTGTGACTGGCAGCTGCTGAATGGACCTCCTACAATGAAAACAGGCCCCATAGTGTACCCTGTGGACAATCTGCCTACCAAATTCATAGGTTTCAGTGGCCAAATCTGAGAGGTCAATTCTTGCCTCTGGCTGGATTTCTATATAGCATCCACTTTGTACATAGTAACTTTTTATAGTAACAAAGGCCTTTAAATATTTAAACTTGTAAAAGAGTTATTTATGTCCTCTAAATATTTCAAAAAGGCTGTGATATTTTTTCCCCAAGCACTACAATTATGGGTCTCTGATTCATAATTAGATGTTATTTCTATAGAAATAAGTTTTCCCCTATTTAAAAATCTTATTGAAAGCTGGCCAGCTTAATCACTTAAGACTTCTCACAATGGTGTCTGTATCAAGAAATATTCTTAAAGAAGGCATTTGAAACAATGATAACTATCATCCAAATTACCTAAAATGGTTATTGCTTGAGAATGTTTTCAGTATTATTTGTGTCTAGATCTTACGTTTTATGTGTAAATTTTAAGTTTGATAATAAAGTTTATTTTTTATGATCCTCTGTTTTAAGATCTGTGTGTATGCTAAAAAAGCAGCTAATGGGTCTAAAGTGTATGAATGCAAGGTCAGATCTGCTTTCGTGAATGACCCAGTCGCTACATCTATGCTCACAACTCTCCCCTATGTCTCACCCCCAACGTGGTTCTCAACTGTGAACACTAAATCATTGTAAATTTTAGCCCCTAAGTGGCAAGAGTGGTGCAAAACCATACACACTCACTGAAAAAACTATGGAGTGACAGCAAGAGGTACAAGTCTCTTATCAGGCACATAATCTTGAGACATGGTAAACAAAAAAGGGAAGCAGAAGAATAATGTGTAAAATGAATCTTTCTCTGTACCTAGAGAAAATAGGTTGAGGGGGAAAAAAATTCATAAAGGTCCTCTCCTTCCACCTTACTGCTGACCTGTGCAAACACACCACTGGATCTCATTCTGTGTTGAGTCTGCTGGCTATGGAGCTTTACTTAGGAAGATGTCTCTTATCAGCTGGTAGAGCAAATAAAATCTGCTGGGACTTCTTGAAATGCAAGGGCTCTGACTGGGTCAGAGATAGAGCATGCATTTGGTTTAAGAACTTCTTTCCTGGAATTCAGCAAAGTGAAAACTAAAAGGCAGGCACTAATGCGAATTGATTAACAGGGAATCAGCTGTTGGAGATTCAGTTCCCCAGGGGTGTGTAAGCAGGGCAGATAAAACGCCCTAGGCATGACCCCTGTTTTGGTTTAACCATAGAGGTTTTTGTGCTTCCTCCCCCTACCCCTTTACTACACCTATTAGTCTTCTCTCAAAAGTCAAACAACACAGACTGGCTTTATAAACATCTACAAAGTAAAACTATGTAATTTAGTGTCACAAACACTTATAGTACCGTATAGACTAATTCAATCTTTTATTTGCTTTTGGAAAACAGTCACTTTTTCATTATGTTCTCCCAACGTCAAAATTAAGGATGGAATTAACTTGCTCAAAATCACTGCAGGTGTTTAATAGCATCTGTGAGGTTTTGGATTTTGTTTGTTTGGTTTTTTTCTCATATTATTTTGTAGAAGTGTTTCTATGACACACTTAATATGTTTCCAGCTAGCGTTGTAAATATATGTTTCTAAGTAAGACCTTAGACACAACATAGCTATGAGTATACCTATCAAAAGTTTTTTCCTATTCAGTTTTTTGTAGCCTTAAAACATAATAAGCACTCTTTAGGTTGTGCCTGAGTATTCTTGGCAATGTTTAAAGTCTTAAATAAATTTTGTTATGCAAATATCTTGTGCCATTATGCTTTTCAGGGATTTAATGAATAATCTCAGTTTAAGACCCCTTTATTACCAATACAGTAGAAAAAACCTGCAAGACCTGATCCTGATTTGGAGGTGATCTGAAGTCTGAAATACAGCAAGACTCTTGTCTTGGTATTTTTTGTTAAAATTTTCCTCCTTAATGTTACAACATTCTGCAAATCCAATTAGATACTGATATTCTTTAAATGTTTGTTTTTAATTGAAGTCTTTTATAAGCGGGAACTTTTTGCATGGTCTTCATAGTATTTTAGTGTGCATTTTATTTTTATAAAGAACAGGAATCCAAGTGCTGTCTGAAGCATGTGGAGAATATGAACACTCACTCACAGTGAAAGTCTGAGGTCATACATGCAGCCCTGAGAAGGACCTAGTGACATTGGTGGAGAAGCAGCTCAACATGACCCAGCAATGTGCACTTGCAGCCCAGAAGGCCAATTGCATCCTGGGCTGCATCAAAATAAGGGTGACCAGCAGGTCAAGGGAGGTGAGACTCACCCTCTGCTCCGCTCTAGTGAGACCCCATCTGCAGTACTGTGTCCAACTCTGGGACCCCCAGTACAAGAAAGATAATGAGAGTGAGTCCAGGGGAAGGCCACGAAGATGTTCAGAGGGTTAAAGCACCTTTCCTATGAAGACAGGCTGAGAGAATTTGGCTTGTTCAGCCTGGAGAAGAGAAGGCTCCACAGAGACCTTATTTCAGCTTTCCAGTACCTAAAGGGGTCTGCAGGAGAGACAGAGAGGATCTGTTTGCAAGGGCATGGAAGTAATGGCCTCCAAGGACAAGGGATAATGGCCTTAAACTGAAGGAGGGGAGATTTAGATTAGATATAAGGAAGAAATTTTAACACTGAATCAGGTTTCCTGGAGAAGGTGTGGCTGCCCTCTCTCTGTAGTGTTCAAGGCCAGGTTGGATGGGGCTTTGGGCAACCAGATCTAGTGCAGGTTGTCTCTACCCATGGCAGAGGGTTGGAATGAGATAATCCTTCAAGGTCCCTTCCAGCCTAAACCAATCTGCAATTCTATCATTTCTCTGTCTTCTTTTTTATTTCTGAGTCAGGTTTGCAAGGCTTTTATGTTTTGAGGAAAAAAACCCAAATCAAAACATGTGCTTGATTTGATTTCTTTTTTGTCAAAAAATATGAGGGCACATCCTCAGCTGTTGTAAATGACAACATAACCTATGTTAGGCACTGCCCCTGTGCAATCTCTGTAAATGGCCTGTAAACTGCTGCTGCGTAGTTGGAGTTAGCTTTAAATGAGCTATCCCAAGAAATGGTAGCAATATGGAGCTCAGTGTGGGTTAAATGCTAAAGTATTTGCCCAACTTCTTGAGCAGGTTTTACAGCCCTTGCTAATCTCCTCTATGCAGCTGTATCTTGACAGCTTAGATGCTGGCTGCAGACCAGTTTCAGGTGAGCTCTGGTATGATTATATGTAGCTTTGCCTGGTCAGCAGTAGCTGGTGTGGGTATATGTAGATGCTGGGGTTGCTTTTTAGGAGCTGGCTGGCTCATTCCTGTCCCCTCATGCTTCCCACCCCTTTTGTGCTGTATCCAGGAACTGATGCTGTTGAAACACTGTCTACCATAAAAGCTAACTGGGTTTTTCTTTAGGCAGATTAGGTCCTCAGTCCAGCTCTGGGTGTGAGTGTTGTTTGTGCTGGGGTGCTGCAGCAGAGGTGGAGGAAGTGGTCACTTCATCCTGCTCCGTGGCTGACAGGTACTTTATAGACCCATGCTCTAACTTTTCTTCTGCAAGTGTTAGTGTGTGTTACTGTAAATGACTGGTGCTCCAAGTCTCCCAAGCTGAAACATATTAAAAGGCAGATTTGGTGAGGAGTCCTGACTCTCTTCTTGTAATTGGGCCTTTTTGTTATATTTTGTATTTCTTCTCTTAACTTGTCATTTAAAAGAAAAATTTTGACAATGTCTCTCAAAAGCAAACAGGCAAGCATGTAATTCAGAAGGTGCTATGCTTTGGTTCTGGTGTAAAATTCCATGATTTATATGGAGTGTGTTGGTCCTACTCTGAGTGTAAGGTGGGTTACTGGAACACATACTTCTAAACCCATGTGAATAACAGTTCCTGCCAGCTAGCAGAATCTGGTTCTCAATATTCTTGAAGTATCTATGTGATGCTAAATGCGTGGTTCTTAACAACACAGAGTTATAGCCATAACTTTTCATTTACTTTCATATTGCTTTCAGCAGTTGAGTTGGGAGTTGACTTTTTTCTTTTAGTCCATAATAGCATCTTATTGAAGGGATAGTACAATTTGAAACCTTGTATGCTTAAGGTTTGGACTTACTTTTCCAGCACTTTATTTTTTACCTTTATTACATGAGTCTTTTCCTGAAGCTTGCAAGATGAGAGGCTGACAAAAAGTTTGCTCTTCTTTCTATCTATCCCACTTCAATATATTATATGCTTTCTTATTTTATTCTGTCAGTGATTTAGAATAATCTTTGGAGAGGTACCCAGAAAAATGCTTAATAATACATAAAATATTCCATCCTTAACTTTCAGCTGGTACTTTCCCAAGTGCTGTAGGAAGTTTTAAAGACTTCTTTTACAAAACTTTTTACAAATCTGCATCTAGTCTAGAACAGAACACTGCTGTGTTTTGGCAATAATTCTACACATTGGCAGATGTTCCCATTTAAAACAAATGTGCAGCCATCTCTCTCTTGTTTTAAGCATTAGAAATTTTATGAGGTATAAATTCTCAAAATTTGCCATCTCAAAGGGACCTGCCCTGTTTAGGCTTCCTGAAGATCCAGCTACTTTTGACTTAATCCCAAATGCAGATTAAGAAGCCCAAGTGCAAGCAATCCATTGCAGAATTTCTTTACCTTAAAATTATTACATTCCATCTTCCCTAGAACAGTCTAACAGGATTCTGTGCAAGACAATAGGATCCTATATGAGGCTGTGCCTCTGCTGAATGTTCATGTAACAAACTTCGATCTATTGATTTATGGCAATGTTTTTGAAATAATCAAAGGCAGTCACAAATCTTGTGTTTGGGATGTACTGCTCAGTAGGTTACGTTCCAGCCCCAAATTAGTTATTTTATTTATGGCTTAAAGGTGCTATGTTACATGCAGTTGTCTTCTCTATTGTAACAAAAAAGAGTGGGTAGGTTTGAATAGCGTTTGTTAATCCAGATAGTTTTGTTTGCCAGGTGGTTTGTATTGTAAATTCTCTGTCAAGTTACACATCCAGCATGCAATGCAAAACATATACAGATTAGCAGCAAAGATTCAAAAAGTTTATTAGTTGCAACCATTAGAGTGATAGATTAGGAGAAAGGAAACATAACTGGCAGCAAGTTTAGAAAAACCTCATTACTAGACTGGCTTGCTTCACTTGTTTAATAATATCTTATGAAAAATGTTATATGAGAAACTCAATGAATAATGCAGCCTTCATTAAGTTATGTAAATGAATGTAGCTTCGTGGGTGGGTTAGAAATAAAATATTTAACAAATCTGTTTATGTCCATAGAGTAAGAGCAGCAGAGGCAGCTTTTAAAGAATCTCAGAGTAAAGTATTTAAAGTGTGACAGACAGAGTGCTTTGGTAACAGGACATACTGGTGCTGTTTTAATAGATGTATACAGCTCATCTTTCAGTTGCAACACAGGTAGGGCAACATATTAAGTATTCTTCATTAATTAAAGTGTTATTTGTTCCTTTACCAGCAGTCCTGGTATGCTGTTTCACTTGTGCATGCTGTTAGTGTCTCAGAAACACATGCACAACTTGTGTGATTTCCAAGGCTAGAAGGATCATTTTAGCAAAAGTGACTTATGTTATTGCTTGTTTGCCAGGTCACTTTGTTCACAAACACACAATCATTCATACAGGGGTTGATTTCAGTGCCTCTTTCTTCCCCTCAATTTATGACCATTTAGGAAAGCCTGAGTCTCCGTGGGTTAAGTTTACACTGCCATGCAGGATAACTGCCACAACGCAGGAAAAATATAAACCAAAGACTAAATCAGCTATTGACACCATGCTTTCCTACCACACCCACAAATGCCAACCCTTCCTATGTCTCTCTTAGGGTTTGAGCCTCACAGCTTACCCAGAAGGTCAAAGATTGTTGGAGGCTGTTTTTGAGCAAAGAGGGGAACAAATTCCAGAGCGAGGGCCCCTCACAGGATCTCTCCAGAGATAAAAGTAATCAAAAGGCAGTCTGGTTTGCACTCTTCTGGGTAGGAGATAGGTTAGTAACATTCTAAACTGGAAAGATCAGTGTCAATACAGAGATCTGGGTCCTGAGCAGCAGTCTAGCCGAAGTAGTTGAAGGAGATGTGCACAAACACACAGCTACCAAGACTGTGCTAAGTAATCTTTGTTAATGCAGCTTTAAATTAAATAGCTTCCTCCAGTAATCACTGTTTTGAGGGAAGAGCACCAACTTAATTCACCACCACCACCCCCAGCTTTAGGTGTATAGGGTCAGCGTTAATTTACTGTATCTGCATCTGTCATGGTTTAACCCCAGTAGGTACTAGGCACCCTGCAGCCGCTTGCTTCCTCCCGTGCTCCCTGCCACTC
This sequence comes from Hypotaenidia okinawae, assembly GCA_027925045.1. Lineage (NCBI taxonomy): Eukaryota > Metazoa > Chordata > Aves > Gruiformes > Rallidae > Hypotaenidia > Hypotaenidia okinawae. The sequence continues at coordinate 22,306,272 of BSDF01000008.1, read as the reverse complement.
CCTATCCCCCATAAGGGGATGGGAAGAAGAAAAAACCTAACACACTCGTGGGTTGAGATGAGGACAGTTTAATAGGATAACAAAGGAAGAGGACAAAATAATAATAGAAGTCATGCAGAAATGCAACTGCTCGTTGCATGCAGAAAAAATCCAACCTGTTGCCCAGTCTGTTTCCAAGCAGTGAATCTCCTCCTGACTAGCCTCCCCAGTTATCTAGTGAGCATGACATTATTGGGTAGGGATTATCCCTTTGGCCAGTCAGGGTTAGCAGTCCTGGTTTAGCAACAACTAAAACCATCAGCGTGCTATCAATCAATGTTATTTTCATACTAAATCCAAAACATAGCACTACACCTGCTGATAGAAAGAGAATGAACTATCTCAGCTGAAACTGGGACAGTACCTCAGAAAAATAATGCTTTTCAGCATAAAATGTCAGCAGAACAGCCATCTTTTCAGGATTAGATCTGAAGTTGCAGTGGTAGGCCTTGGTTTTCTTGGCTTGCTGACTTAATTGACTGAAAGAAGCAAGGGGCTGTGGTAAGCTTTACCTAATAGCCTTTATCTTACATCTAGACCCCTTTAAATTAACAACCTCCCTGTAGCCTATAAGAAAGGAAGGAGGGGACTGAATAGTGCATTGCTAGTCTGTGTGAATAGGGGTGATTTTTTTCCTTCTGATTTACAAGTCTGCTTCATGCACCTATTCATAAAGCACCTTCCTTCTCTCCAAAGCTTCCTTTGGAAGTCTAGAGACCTGGAAACTGCTCCCTGACCTGGCAAGAGCCTCCTCTTTTGTGAATTACCCTTAACTTTGACAGGAATGGAAGGAGATAGGGTGAGAATAAAGGGGAACCACCAGCGAGGCAAACAGCCCCACTGCTCCAGCACCACACCGCAACCCCAGCTGCATCACACACACATAATTTTCACCCTAGTGTCATCCTTCTTGTACCAGCTTCTCTTGCTCTTCGGTGTTGTTATATTGAATATACCTTAATGATGTTGCTTATAGTGTTGTAGCATGGTACTGCATGCATTATAAATCTATCAGCTAAAGAGAAAAGTTCATTAATCTTATCAACAGATTGCCTGAAGTAACAGCATGTCATGACCTTTTTGCTCATTGTATGAAAAGAAACGTCTCAGATTTGTGATATTTCTGAGGGAACCTTTCCTCTAACTGGGACTAAGAGCATTCCAGTGACTGAAATGCATTGTCAGTCAGCATTTCTAGAAAAAAATTGCAAATTTCAACCACAAGAACATATGTAGAAAAGTGTGTTTTACAGAGACACGTTACATGCCTGCAGAGTGGAACTATCTACTTTTTATGATACCATCTTATTGTTTTCCTGTTTTCCATACTGTTTGTACTTTTTTTTTAATCAAGAGTTTACGGATGTACTTATTATCAAATTATTTAGAAGGAGAGAGAGGAGATGGACCAAGCATGCTGATGAGGAAAGCTGAGAATCCTTAAGCAGTCAAAGGTACTACTTGTTTATTTTGGTGGCTCATTGGTGATTGTTCTTTTCACCTTTAATTAACCTGCAAATGGATTAGTCCTCATAAACTAAAGAGAAGAGACCAGTGCACAACCCAATGCCCCAGAGATAAGGTCACAAAGAGGGGACGTGTCCCGAGTACAACCTCAGAGAAGAAATAGAAGTCTGAAGGCATTTACACTAGGCTGCCATTGCGCTTTACTAGCCCTACTGTGATTTACCGTATCAGTTCAGCTGCTGACACCTTTATGTCCCTCCCTCCTATCCCAGCAGGCCACAGAGACACAGTCCATGATAGATGCTGGTGAACTTTTCCTCTGATCACCTTCTGAAGAACTTTCCCATAATCTATTGTTTTCTATCACAGTGGAAAACAAAACAAGGTTTTTTTTGACTTTCAGTTACCAGCTATTTTGCCCTAACTTTAAAGCAATGTACTGAATTTATTACATCAGTGTGAAAGAAGTTTTAAACTCTTGTCTCTTTATCCTACTCCCTGAACTTAACATGGTCCAGAGTAAATCAACATAATTGCTGTTAGACCTACATTGTTGCAGGAATGTTTTATATTCTATGTTGTCAGTTATTTAGAACAGTTAATTGAAATTGCAAACATAAAAAGAAGAAAGCTACAGTTAAGAAATTAACTTCTCTTTTTGGTGCCTGTGGCTACTGTATGAATTATATAACAAGCTAACTTTAATGTAAGACCAAAAGCGTCTGGAGTATCTAAAAGAAAAATATGGTTGTGGATTCAAGGCAAGTATTTCCTTTAATTGACCACATAAAAATATAAGAACTCATTCTAGATTGAGAGAAGCGGCTGACCTAGCACTCTTCTCCATAACTCCAAAATTTTTACCAAAATGCTGCATTTGCTTCTAAATAAATAAATGCCACAGACTGCACCTGGTTTTGTCTCATCAAAATTCAGCACCAGTAGTACAGCACGAAGGGGAAGGAAAGTCACAGCAATGTTAAGAAGAGGCATATTGAAGAGAGTGCCCTTGGAAGAGAAAAGGGGGAACTGCCCTCCAAACTCTCTCCTGCAAGGGTTCTTCCTCTGAGTATGCCCTCAGCTAACTTCCTTGCTGCTGCAGCCTGCTGAAAGAGTGAGCAGAGATGCATGTTGGAGGAAGCATCAATACATGTGTAAGTGCGAGTTATGGAGCAGCTGGACTGGGAAAGAGAAATCCAGGAAAGGCTGAGTCGGCGCCTGCCAGTATTGATCTGATGGCAGCACTAATCAGCTTTGTTCTTTCAGCAGAGACCTATGTTTGAGGAGGTCTATGATCAAAATATTCCCACATATGGTTTCATCATCCTCCCCAAAGTTCTCTGATCTCTCTGGGTTGTAACAATACAACAGTGTACTTATTTTCTAGTTCCTGTATATTAATGGCATGAACAATTTCTTCTAAAACAGGATTTTCACTGCAGTGGCCCATGAGGCCACGCTTGCAACATCAGGCTGTCTTTCGTGACAAAAGATCCTACTCTATAGCTTTGACTCTAAATTTGGTGAGTTTAGGAAAGGTACAAGCAGGGAAAGAATTGATGTGAAAGATGTGGGCAGGATGTGATGTTTCATCTCATCTTCTACAAAACCAGTCAGACCCCACAGCTGGCCTTACTAAACCAGAGACCTTCTCTGAACACTCAAGACTTCCATCGTGTGTCCCAGCCCTGCTTCCTGGGTGGTAAAAGTTGTACCATAGCTACAGTGTCCTCACTGACAACTGCTGCCCGGCACATCTGCTGTGTTAAAAAGGAGCCCTGCATCACCTCTGCAGGCCTCACCCCAAGACAGCTCAGCCAGCTGAGCAAGCAGCTGTGCAGTACTGGAAGGGTTTCTCTCCTCGTGCCCTGTCGAGAGTTTCATAGAGCCAGCAGTCTTGTTTCAAGAAAGGTGCAGCTTTACACTTTAGGGAGAGGTTTATTTCTTACCCCTGTAAAGAAAACAGCCAGGTTGTAAATGAAACTCTTCAAGGAGAAAATGGTAGATTCCATGCCCAGGTCACCATTGAGTTAGATACACCAGGGTGAGGGTCTCAAATCTTTTTCCTTTACAGCTTGAGCTTTTCTTTTGATAATTTTTTTCTTATAATTAACACAGCTGGAGAGAGAGATTTGGCCCAATGTCTTCCAACGAATTTTCATGTTCTTGTAATTCTTTCTTCATGTACTGTACTTCACACTTCTCAAAGCCTTGCTTCTGGGCTCTGCTATATCGCTGTGGCTGGATGTAGTTTTGGAGTAACTGTTTTCAAATATTGAAAACAAATCAGTCTTATGTTCCTGCAGTCCCTAGAACTGACCACTTGCTTTATCTGACAGCATTAAGTCTGCAGCCAGGTTATACATAGAAATATTTACCCTCTCTGTACAAACGTATGTAGCTATGCATCTGGCTATATGAAGCCAGGTGGAAATACATGAAATGCTCTTTACCTTCACTTTACCTATGCTAGGCAAAGAAACACAGACACACTGTGGAACTGAAATTTGACCTGTCACCACTAAAGCACAGTGCGTGTTCCCCCCATCCATCTGCTGCTCTTGTTTGCTTGTCTTTCCCAAAGGCTGAAGGAAGCAAAGGATTTCAAAAGAAGCTTCTGGATGAGCAGCGCTGTCCTTCCAGCCAAAGCAGAAAAAACGCAGGAATGGGGTCAGGCCACCAGCTTGGGACAAGGTCAGTGTGGTTGCCCTTGTGCCTGCTCCCCTTCTTTGGACGGAGAGCATGTAGATGTGCTAAAAAACCATCAGGTGCAGAAACCTAGTGCTTTGCCTGCGGGCGTTGCTGCACTTAACTTTTGTGGGCTGAGCTGGTGTAGGCAACCAGAGCCATCTTCCTGGCAGCTTCCTCCTTTGACCTCCTGCATGACCCTGATACCTAATATCTGGCCCTGCACTGTGCTTTCCCTCCTGCAGATCCCTGGACAGAGGGTAAGTGTGATTTCGTGGTCCCTCAAACTCTCTGCAACTTCCTTCCTTGTGCCAGGCTTTGCCTTTCCCATATCTCCCGCGACAGTGCTCAGGACGGCCCCCTCTCCCCACCCCTGTCAGTAGGCTCTCATCAGAATTCCCTTCCCAAGTCTCCTACCCCTAGTGAAGGCAGTCTTTCCAGGCTTTATTTGCCTGGGAAATAGCTCATTTAACTGGGACAGGGAGGATGGGCAGAGATGAGAAAGAGCCATTGTTATGCTGAATGCAGTTAATGGGTGCCACCAGACATTTGTGTGATCTACAGACCGTAGCAGAAGTCCCATAAGCTGTGCTGGTGCTGCCCTGGGCATTTCACACTTCTTCCTTCACAGTCCTCTGATTTTCCTCCTTTTGAAGAAGGGTCAGGCAATGGTCTACACTATTCCTTGGCATTTTCTAGTGGATTGGATGGGCTAGTCAAAACACGCTCTCCTACACAGGGAGAAAGACCCTCGAGTTGAGAAAAGGCCTTATAACATGTCACCAGAAACCTGAGACTGGCTTTCGAGGGGGTTTGGTGAGCTGGGCAGGACTTGCCCTGTGTGGGAAGTACAGCTGTAGTTGCAGAGAAGGCTCTGTCTTCTTTAGCTGTACGCTGGGAGGCTATGTGGAGGATAGTGGGACTTGGTGACTCAGGCCCTTGCTTTCTCTTGAGTGTTTAAAGTGTATGATGGAAAAAAAATAAAACCACAGCTTTCCAGGAGGAGAACATTTATTTTTCACTGGCAGATGCTGGGCCTTCAGCAGATGCATCTGTCAGCAGCACCCTCTGAATGTCCCTGTGTGATTAAGAAAGTCCTCCTTTGGGTGTGTGAAGAACTTTGCCTCAACTCTGGACTGGACTAGAGCTTTTGTGGTTAATTGGCAGAAACACTGTCAAATAATTAAAAAGCCTAAATAACCCAGCCTTTTACACCAATAATCATTCACTGTCATATTTTTTTCCACTTCTCAGGGGGCTGCCTTTTGGAAGCATTGTGAAATGTTGCTCACATTTTCAGGTTTGCTGACTGGAGAGTTGGAAATGGGTTATTTTTTACAGTTTCTCATTTTATTTCACTCTCCCTCACCCTCTCTCTGTATCACAAATGCTGACTTTTATTCTCCACCAGTAGTAAGTCTCTTGGAGTTTTCCTTGTGACTAAAAATGTGAAAGATGGGTAAGATTTTGCTTGTCAGTAATTGAGTGTCACTGATTTACTAAAACATATCCAAGTGACTGGTGGGATGTCTGTAAATATGCTGTAATGAATCATTAGTGACCTCTAAAGGGAGGATTACGTGTCAGAGATTGCCTACAGATACACCTTCTAAATTGGTATGGAAAATGGCTGTTTCCATATTCCCTGAAAGGTATAGGGAAGGTACATGAAATAAATCTTGTAAGAAATGGGGTGGTTGGCGTATGGTGTCATTCACCTACAAGCCACACCTAGCCCAACTCAGCAGTGGCTGAAGTTGTTAATATATCATTGTCCTTTAATGGTCTATGAAAATGAACTTTTGATCCCAGTCCTCTTTTAAGTAAACAGATGACCCCATCAAGCAACACCATCCCATTTGGGAGCTCAGCAGAGGCTAAAGCTAGCAGTAAAAGATCTGCCGTTTACAGACATTGCTAGTCAGCTGTGAACTTTTGTCCGGGGGGGGTGGCGTTGGTGGTGGTGAAAGGACACAGGAGGAAGTAGAGGAGTGACACTCAGGCCTCACCAATTTCTGGTATGAGGTTTTTTTTTTTATTCTATTTCCCTCAGTCACGAGGAATTTGGGAAATTAAGACTGTTATACATGAATAAATGCAGGAGGCAGAAAAGGTAGAAAAAGCCCACCTGTCTACCCTAGAGGTTGCCTGTGCAGTGGCAGGAGAGAGTTCACATATGGTTCAGCCATCCTCTTACCCTGCTGTAGTGGCTGCAGCTTTTAGTTTGGGTGATGCTGAAGAATGACGGTTAGCATGCATGCAAGCTTTGGGCCTGTTGATCTGAACTCAGTGATGAAGTGAGTAAGTGCTTCTACCAGAGCTAGCAGATTGAACTCCTTCCTGTTTCAGTGCTAGAAACCAGAGATGTATTGCAACAAGCTGTGCCCATGGGATACATCCAGGGGCTACTTCAAATATGGTCTTAAAAATGTTTTTTCATGAACAAGGAAATTCACACTCTATAAACCTTTTTTTTTTGTCATATTACAATCTTCTTTACTAAACCCACGTCATTAGTTTAGAGTTAAGGACCGCCTTATACCATAAAGCTGGATAACCTTTTCTTGTTGCAGGGAGGGAAGGGAGCCGCTCGGCCTTTCACCTTCCAGCTTTACAAGCAAAGCCTAACTTCTGGGCAATCACTGTGCAAAATGCTTTTTCCCTCCCCCTCTTCCAGTGATGGCTGCAAACAAAGGTCTTTAGGGCTGGTTACTCCAGACTTCAGGACTTTTAAGGGTCTTTACTTGACCGGAGATCAAAGGTTTCTCCCTAAAGAGTTTATCACTCAGACAAATACTCTGCAGTTAGCATTTCAAACTGGGTTTACAAGTCAAATAATTTAGCAATTTCTTCTAACTATGTGGCCTTATGCAGAGGCTGCTGGATGCCAATTATAGCACCACTTCGACATGGGGTGCAGCACTATCTTCTGACAAATGTGCATGCCCTTTTCACCATTCTTTACCACAGAGAAAAGAGGTTTCCAGATATTCTGAGTAGGTCCCAGACTGCTCAGCTGGGGATTGAGTTTCCTTCCTGGGATTGCTGGTTCATTACTTGTCACCTTCAGTATGTCTCCATCTCTCTCTGCCTCTGCAGAAAATATTTTTCTCCTTTGAAATCTTAAGAGATGTGAAGGCGCGTATCTAGATGGTGGGCATTATTATTGCTGGTGTACAATGCAGTACTGTGACTAAAACTATGTCTTAAACGTTGTTCAGATGTTCCTGATCATTAACCTTTTTCTGTTCAAAGTTGTTATCAGAACATCCTAGTGCTAAGAAGAGATTGCCGGTTGTGCTGGTGCATGCAGGCCAAGACAATGCCCAAAACTATATTGTAGGCAAAACAGTACCAACAGGTCTTTCATGTTAGCTGCTTGAGGCCAGAGCTCTGTTTATTTTCTGTGCTGTTATCTTCTATGTCAGTTCTCTTGTTGTGCTCGTCACTGTGAGCATCTTTCAGAAAGAAGTATGTCCTTGTCAGGCAGAGAAATGAAATCACTGACTTAGTTTAGGGCAGGTGAAACTTTTGTTTCTGTTACTCTTTTGCATACATGTTTACAAAAAATTAAAGGATTAAACAGTACTCTTTACACATGTGTTAGTTTGAGTGTAAAACTATGGTAGCAATATCAGCTGTCCATTAAAATGTGAGAAGAATAATAGATAGGTTTCATTGAAGGGAAAGTGTCAAGGCTTACAGAAAATGTCAGCTTGTTGTAAGGGGACCTGTGTAAGAAGTATTACACATGCCTTCTTTCCACCTCATTGAGGAAGGCTCTGCTCTGCCTATGAAATGTGAAGGCACAAGGTCTGACTTTGGCTGGTAATTCCAGAGCCAGGAGCATTTTATGGTAGCAGAGAGTGATCAGTGGGTCAGATTTTTTGGGAAAAATGTTGAATGTTTTCTCACAACCAGTAATATACATGATATTTATTAACAATATCTCAGGTGGCTTCTTTTTTTAAAATTGAAAGTGCAAATAAGGTAAAGGAAAAATGTCAGCATGTCATGGGTAATTTGTGGCATATATTTTTTTCCAGAGGAAAATTCTGGTTGGTAAGTGCCAGTTATGACATAGACTGGTATATTCGGGATTATGAGTGACTGCACTTGATCATAGAATCACAGAATCGTAGGGGTTGGAAGGGACCTCGAGAGATCATCGGGTCCAACCCCCTGCCAAAGCAGCTCCCTAGGACATTTCACTGAGATAGGCATCCAGACGGGTCTTGAATATCTCCAGAGAAGGAGACTCCACCACCTCCCTGGGCAGCCTGTCCCAGGGCTCTGTCACCCTCACTGTGAAAAAGTTTCTCCGCATGTTGGTGCGGAACTTCCTGTGCTCCAACTTGCAGCCATTGCCCCTTGTCCTGTCTCCACAGACCACTGAAAAGGGGCTGGCTGATTCCCCCTGCATCCCCTGCTTAAGATAATTGTAAACATTAATTAGGTCCCCCCTTAGTCTTCTCTTCTCAAGGCTGAACAGTCCCAATCTTCTCAGCCTTTCCTCATAGGGGAGATGCTCCAGGCCCTTTATCATCTTCGTAACCCTCCTCTGGACTCTCTCCAGGAGATCCCTGTCCTTTTTATACCAGGGAGCCCAGAACTGGACACAATACTCCAGGTGGGGCCTGACCAGGGCAGAGTAGAGGGGGAGGATCACCTCCTTTGACCTGCTGGCTACACTCCTCCGGATGCACCCCAGGATCCCATTGGCTCTCTTAGCCAATCCTTACTCAAATGCACAATTAATGTAGAAGAATCACCTTGTCTGAAAAGTAGTTGTGATAGGTCTGAGTTAAAACAGGAGAAGGACTGGGCAGTAAGTCATACACTACAGACTAATAAATCCTTAGCATAGCATGCCACAGAAACTAGAAACTAAAATATTCACACTGACTGTAAAAGATATTTCTACACTTCACCGCATCTTAAGGTATATTTTGTTTTGGAAGTAACAATATACAAAATTTTCAATAGAATCAGGTCAACATTTTATATAATGTATTCCTACCATTATGATTACCAGGTGACATGGTTCTTGCCAAGTTTAGTATCTGCTGAAGCAAGTGGTGGGAGAAAGTGTGGAAAGAACTGTTGTTTCTCCATTTTAATTTTGAGAGAAACTATATTATGTGACAATACCTTGCAGGTGTTATTTTACTGATGCCACATTGTTGCCAAAACAATGTTAATTTTTATATCAGGGATAGTATTTTTTATCATAAGCAATGAAGGTTATCATAGTGCTGGACTAGAAGAGACCTTTTGACACTGCTGTTGCAGGTAACTACTACCTGGTTGCAAAACACATTCTCAAAATTTATCAAGCTTGGTCTTAAAAACCGGTAAATCTTCTGCTTTCACTGTTCTTAATTGAAAGCTCTCCCTGATTGTCACTTTCCTAATAGTTAAAACCTTATTTGAAATCCAGAAAAAAAATTAGAAATGCTCAGAGCTAGATTATATCTATTTTTGCTCTAATTTAGTTTTAAAATTAAATAAGATTTTTCCCATTTTGGGTATTTGTTTTTTCTTTTATTTATAGGGAACCATCCCAGCAGGCTTCACTCTGTTGTACCATTGTATCACACGAGCCTTTTCATTCTCTTCTCCAGGATCCTGCCAGTGCAGCAGAGTCTTCTCTTTGGCCATTTCATTTTGAACAAAGATTCATTTAAAATGTGGGCTAATATGAACAGTATTCCAGATGAGGCTTGAACAGCACCTTCTCCAGTGTAATGAATATTAGACTATTTCCACTGGAAATGCTGCATCTCCTATATTCCAGGATCACTTTTGGCTTTTCACAGCTGTATCAAGTTGGTGATTCAGTCTTTCCAAGATCAGGTGATACCTTGTGATCTTTTTGTTTCCAGTTGATGAGCTCCTTAGTCTAATTTAAATTCTTGTTTTAGTTGCTAAATATATACTTGCACTTTATATATTACTTTTTTTTCCATTTTTGCTACTGTAGTCTTCAAGAGCATCTGTTTCTCTTATGTGGTGACCTAATCATTCTCTTTTGGACACTACCACCCTCCAGCTTTTTGTCATCTTATGCAACAAGATGGTCACAAAACTGATTGAGAAATTACACTAGTAATTTCTCTTCTAACCATCCCTGACCAAATATTCCTCCTTTCAACACCTACCCTCTAGCAAATTTCTCATCTGCCTCACAACACTCTCAGCTTCTACCTTGTCTATGTTGACTAACCACCAGTTATGAGGGACAGCATCAAGTGCTATGCTGCAGGCTTTATCTGTGTCCAGAAATTCTGTGATTTTCTCAAAACAAATCATAAAATCTCTCACCCTCTCTAATATATCTCCTATGAATTCTTAGTGGTAGAGCTGAGCTTCATATGTTAGTTCTGTACAATTTTATGTGAAACTATCCTTAACTTGTCAGGGAAAATTGCATTTCAAATATGGATGATAGTATTGTTAACAGGTGCAGTGTTGTGATATAGCAATGAAATATTCAATAGTTAATTCCTCTCATAACAGTGGGAGTAGAATGCAGTAACAGGATCTTTTTTTTAAAAATGCTTGTCTGGCTTGCTTTTTTTGTCTGGGGTTTCTCCACTCAGAATTAAAATTACTAAATTATTTCAAAGCAGATGAAAAAAATCTCGTGACTACTGTTGTGCCAAATATATTTATTTACTGATTAGATTTTTGCAATAGGACCCTGGCATAGTTAATCTGTCCTAATTGAAAAACATGCTTCAAGAATATTAATATTCTTCTAATTACATAGAGATGATACATATACACACTAATGACTTCATACATACACTAATGCTGTTTTCTGTATCATTTTATGATTTTACAGTCTTTGAGATCTAGATCTTTGAAGCACAACTGAGTTGAGAAATGAAAAGAGGAATTTTCTATTTTTCTGCTATGTACAACCCAAGCACGTATAATTATCTATAGCAAGATATATGTATAGTATTGAGAAAATAGAATTTAAAAGTAGAGAGGCTTCAAAAAGTTTTCATGCATAGATTGTCTTGTAAAATACCTTTTGTAATTTACATATTAGCCATTCTATTAATAGTGGAAAATGTTTACATTTCTTCAGCTACAGACTCCTAATACTTGTTTTTTTCCTGTATATATATTTTTAATCAGTGATTTATCATTAATAATTTTCTAGAAATGGGAGTAAGTATGTGGTTTGGACTTGTATTGAATCAGGTGACAAATATGTTTGGTTAGGTAGCAAAATCTTTTCTTTACAGAGTGGAAAGAAGCCATAAAAATAGGTTTTTCCTCCTTGAAGAAAAATAACTGCATTTTTATAACTACTGAAATCCAGCTAAAAATTATAAGAGTGTAAACCTTTCTGCAGACGACTTATACACCTGGTTTTGAAACATAGAACCACCTGTGCTGTGTTAAACATGAGAGGAAGGAAGTACAGTATACAAGGTAAAAAGTACAGGGTGAGGCAATGTGATGTATCCCTTAGGTCAAACAAGAGGCTGTTTGTAAATGACCCTTCTGAGGCAGACATATGACTTCCCAAGATTGGAGCATTCTACAAAGGGATGCATAAATAGCAGTTGTTCACAGCAAGGGTTATACTATATGGCTATTAGAGTGAATAGAAGCAACTCACTTCTTGCCAATGACAGGAAATAAGGTCAAGCAAAGATAACAGGTCTTTGAATTAGAGGGTTTCAAAATATTAGTCTTAGGCCTTCACTATGGAGTTGAATGAGTGCATCTCTCTAAAATTTCCTACTTCTAAAACTCAGAGATTTTTGAAACCGAGCTTATCAAACAGCAATCATTAGGTTTTACACCTGCCTTACCTATCTCACTCCAGAAGGCAGTACAATTAGTAGCATAATCAATCTGGATGTAAATGATTTTAAAAATGCAATTGAGGGATTTGGGGGGTGGGGGGAGTGTGTGTGTGTTATTTAGTCTAGATGTTCTTTCTAAAAAGAAGAGAGAAGAAATAATGAAGTATGCCAATGCTGTAATAGCACTGCTAAACATCTGATTTACTTGAGAAAATAAGTATTTGTATAACAGCATATTGTGTACTACTAATCCTTAATATCTGCATCCCTGTGATGCAGGAATAGTTCTTTTTTGTAATCCTTTAATGGATTAACATATAATTTCAGAATGACCAAAGACTCAGCTTACTTCTTTGGCATTTGATAAAGAAAATTTATCTTTTCCTGTTACATGTTGCTGAATGTGCCTCCTAAGTCATCAGCCAAAGCCTGTCATTTCCATGTTTTAGGATCCAAGCATTTGATAATGAGACTGTTTTAGGGAAATAGTTTTATGGTGTTTCCTAGAAGTTCAGTCTGACCTACTGTCCTGTTATTTAATCTCTTCAAATCTTATGAGGTATCTTTTTCTGTAAGTCATTTAAAAATGTAAAGCAATTGGATCTACGTATATGAAATTAAATCACAGGCAGAAATTTAGGATCACTTAAACTCTTACGTATACATACTGTGTTCAGAAATGACACAATAAGCAAACCTACATAAACTTGCTCCCTAATGGGATGAAAGCAATAGAGTGAATTCAAAATCAGTTGAACTGTCAGCAACAGAGACGATATATGTAAAACATTAAACAAATTGTGTACCTTCTTTTTGTAGCAACCCTAGTAAACACATTCCATTAATTTAATATTAGTATTTAGTAGTCAAAATCAGAAATGAAAAATTATTAAATGCCAAATTATGTCTTACAACAGATCCATAGCTGGAACAGTTTTTGCCTCTACTGTGTACGTATTTCACGTTTAGTAGATATGTAATTTGATTTTGTACCTATATTGTTCTTTCAATAGATACAAATCACTGCTAGCTAAATGGTTTCTGACTAGTTAGTAAATTCCTGTAGCATAAACAGATAGACTACATGTTTTGTGTTTGCGTATGCATTTGTGTTTCAAGCCAAATCCATAAGGAACAATAGGTAAGATAATTTTTTAGAAGACAATCTAAAATCTTGTCTTTCATTTAGCAAGAAGGGGTAAAAATGGTCATTAGCATGTGTTAGGTGGGCTAGGAAAAAAAAAGATTAAACATCCTTTCACATTATCCCTTAATCATAGCCATTTTCCCTGATGCAGGAGTTTCATACCTTTCACAGGGATGTCAAAATGACCCATCTAAGTATATCAGCTGCAAGACAAGGGAAGGAAAAAAAGTTCACCCATTTGTGTTCCTTTTGTAATACTGCAGCTCCTTCTTTAAAACAATGTAAAGCATATTGCCACTTGGGGTTTTGCATTTAAGTGAAAAAGCATTTTATGCTTTGTTCAGTAATAAAATGGTAGTGGTGTTAACTAGATAGATAAATATTGTGATTGCATGAGCGAAGTATTTGTACCTGGTAAATGTGTGTTTAGGCAGAAGAAATCTGAAAATATATTTATTAAAAACAAAACACTTGGGGTGTTTTGTTTTGACCCTGGCTGGAGACCCCTGCAGCCCTCCCTCCCTCCTCACCCCCTTCCCCAAACCCTGCTATGCAAAACCACAGCACTAAAGGTATGTTTCATGTGTACAAGAAATACTTTTCAGTTTACAGAGTGATCTATAATTTATAATGAGATCTGTAATAAGGAACAAATGGCAGAAATAATTATATTCTGGCTATATTGTAAAGATTGGTCTTTTGAAATCATGATGTAGTTAAAAATGTTATTCACTACCGTTACATCTCTTTAAATGGTAGGAAACAAAAGAAACTAGTAGCTCTTATCAACTATATCCCATGAAAAATCTAATTCGAATTTGAATTGTAGACTGACTGCACAGGAAGGGAGAGGCTGTTTTCCTAGAACACAAATATTATTCTAAGATCATAGATCCAGTTGCTTCACAAAACTGCAGATAACATCTGTCTGCTGACAAAACGTATTCAGATTAATATTTTATACGTTCCAGTATATGGCTTTGGGAGGGCAAATAGGGGGAAAAAAACATGGTATGTTATATACTTTGAAGCCTGCCAAATCTGAGCAGATCAAGGTTTGGCTTTGATTTTATTCTCTCTTAATTTTAGCCATATTAGTGACATGGTGGTTATTAAAGACTACAGAAAGGCAGTGGTGTGTTGAATGTGATCTTCTGAGCAGCATAGCAGACAAATCTGCTTCTCATTCATTTTCAACAATCAAAAGTTCATTCATAAATAAAAAATGGAAAGATTGCTGCTAATCAGTAAACCCTAAATAAAGGGAAGTAGAAGAAAACAGAAACAGCTCATACTCCCTTGCCACTGCCATTAAAAGTTTGAGCCAGTCAGTCTCCTGTCATTTCTTTAGAGCTTCTCCTGGTATTGCTTCTGCACTGGGAAAGTGTTTCCTGTCCCTATTTCCTTACAGAAATCTCCAAGTCTCCAATTTCTTTTGGTCTTACTGAGGAAGTGGGAGAGGGAAAGAAAGAATTTATTTTTATTAATCAATTTTTGCTTTTCTCATAAAAAATTTTTTCTTTGCAGTTTTAGTGTTGTTTAGGATAAGGTTAGAAGTTATGTTTTCACTCTCTCTTCTCCTCTCCCTTCTAATTTTGCTGATTTTGAATAAATTTTTTTTGAGTTTTCTTTTAAACAATGTGCAGAGTAGTGTTGGTGTGACTAGTTCTTTGTTGTTTTATATGTATGAAAGATTACTTGTTTCACATTGCTCTTTTCTTCTACTGTTCGTTAACTTTAATAGTTGTATGTTTCTATAGTATCTTCTTTGAGCTTCCTGAAGAAAATCTCTGAGTGGCACTTAGTGTTCCTTCTTTCTTGTTTTGAACTTTTATTTAAAAACATGTAAGTACTGGTACCACATTTCCTGAATTTGTCCTCCTGAGTTACTTGTTCTTTAAAATATTGTACCCACAGTTCACTCATTCTGATAACTTTTATTTGTGTCATTCTGGCACAAAGGATGGAATTTTTCCAGGGCTTGAATAATTTTTTGTACTGTCTAAAGTTAAGTATTTTTATAGGCTCTTGGGAGGTTTGCAACTCCTCCACATTTGCCATCTGTACCTGCAGAAGTTGTATTCTTTCAGTGAGCATGGCTGTGCTTCTGTTGCACGACTACACAGAGCTCAACCATTCTTTTGCAATTTTCACTTCCAAACTACTAAGACACTTCCTGAACAGCACCATCTGACATGCATTTTAAAATTGGTCAGTCCTGTGTGTGGCCACTATGAATGTAATACCTGTGTAGTGCAGTCAAAATGCATATTCTTTGCATTTTTTTCCTAATGAGGAAATTAAGTGCTATTATTCCCATTTCACATATGGTTTGGTGTCACAAGCCGCAACCAGATAGACTGCTTTGGCAGAGGTTAAACCCCCTTGCGTTCCAACCGACCTCAGGTTGCTCTGGGTGGCTGGGGGTGGCTGGGCTTAACCCCTGAGTGATGTCCAATTAGGTGCTTTATTGTGATAAGTTCTTCACAATTCTCAGGAACAGAATTAAGACTCAAAACGGAGTCAAGGTTTAAGTCACTTTATTTGGAGGAGAAAGTGGGGGGACGGGGCGGGGTGTGTGTGTGGAAAAAGAAAGAGAGAAAAGAATGAGACAGAGAGAGAGACAGAGAGAGAGAGAGACAGAGATTGGGATATCTACCACCATGGAGCTGAGGTGTCCCATCAGTCCAAATCGTCAGGTGGGGAGTTCCAGTAGTTGCTAGTTGTCATGGTTCAGCGCTGGGTGCACGGGGGATTGCTCCATCGCACACGTGCACACTAATGTGGCATTTCTTCTTGGTTATATATACAGTGCAAGGATACTTATTAATTAAGTTAGCTCATACACCTACCTCTTCACATCCATAATCTGTCCTGCTTTGTCTTAAAATGAGTTCCAAGAAGTGATTTCCATAAACTCCTCCCAACTGCACCTGCACACTGCTGTTTGGAGGTTGTCGTTGAAGGTTGTGGGGATGAAGTCGGATGGCTCCTCTTCGTCACCACAAGTAACCTTCTGTTTTGCGCAGACTCAGTTACCCCTTGACTCTGATCCAAACTACAAGTTCGGTTTCAGCAGATTTTGTATACTTTCAAAGACAAGGGGGAGCTCGAACTAGCTACAATGAAATACTTTGCCTGAATTTATGACCAATTATGAGACAAGCAAGGAATTCATTGAACAGATGAGTTCGTCACACCGATGGGGGGGCTGGAAATCATGAAAGAAATCATTTTATTTCCACAGAGCACACAGTCCTTGAGTGCGTAGTTGACTCAAAATACGGTGTTAGGCTCAAACTCATGTCTCAATTGATGTTTCTTTTTTATCAGTACTAGGAGTTGTTCCTGTTAGCAGGTCTTCCTTAACCCTTTACAAGCGTCTTATTAGCAAGTCCTCTTTATCACAAATAGCAGTAATAGCAAGAGGTGCAATATTTCAGCAATGTTGAGACATATTCGTTGAGGGACTCAGCGACTCACATTTGGTATGCTTCAGTTTGTATTTGCCCCAGTCTTCAACTTCTCAACTCATGGCCTAACTATTGTAGCTTTACTATGGTTACTGTGCTTTATGTCTGGTTTCTAGCTCAACCTTTTAAAGGGAAACTCTTTAAAGGTGTAGGATTCTACATCCAAAATCCCTGAAGTTTTAGATGAAAAATGCTTACAAATTGTTGTGTAAATTTGAGTATGAATTTGAGTCCTTTTGCTTTGTCATACTTTTTATCTAACTGGGTGCAGGATTTTTTTCTTCTCTAGCTTTACATGGATGGACTTTGTCTATTGTAGCAACATCCAAAAACATTATTATTGTATCTGAGGTGCCTGCTGAGTGTTTCCGATGCTTACCCTAGGAGGGACACATATGTTAGTAATGATATCTCCAGCTGCTGTTAAATAAATCATAATGCCATCTTAAAAACATTGACAAAATAGAAACAGATTCCATATTGAAAGCTGGCCAATCTTTCATAAGAATGTCTTTCACAGAAATTCCTGGGCACCTGTTATAAGACTTACTCTTCACTTTTAATTAAAAGATCTCCATAAGTATTTTTATTAAATACCTAAGTGCACATGGTCATCTCTTTTTATCTTTTGTTTCTTTTCCATAGAGTGTAAAATCATCTGCCAAGTATTCTACTCTGCATGAGGCTTGTGGTTTGAGGGTCACATTGAAATGGGGAACCTGAAAGATGAAAAAATGGATGTACAACCCTGAAACTATATCCAGTACATGAAATGCTGCCCTGAAATGTGGGCGCTTTTATTTTGTTTTGTTTTGAGCTGCCCTCTAGAAATGAAAACATAATCCTGGTATCATTTCTTGCTGAAAAAGCATGAGTATGCTAGAGAAAAAGTATTCTGCACAATTTAATAGTAAGGAATGAAAATATATATGGGATAGGATGTTCAAATAAGTCAATGATACTTCCATATTTTTTGCATAAAGATACCCAACTGAAATAAAATTCCTCAATTTTGAAGGCTACGCTTATTTTTTTCTGGTTTCCTGTTCTATGATGAATGGATAAGCTTCTCCCTTACCACACAGGTCATTCTTGTATTTTTTTTGCACTTTCTGATGATTTCATTACCTGACTTTTGCTTTATCTGAGGCAAACTGCACAGTTAAAAAAATTATCACCAGCCTAGAGCATCAAATTTACCGGTAACTTTGTATAGAGACTTCTCCAAGTTCCTTTAGTACTTTGCTTTCATGGGGTCTAAGAAATCATTTTTAGTAGT
This sequence comes from Hypotaenidia okinawae, assembly GCA_027925045.1. NCBI lineage: Eukaryota > Metazoa > Chordata > Aves > Gruiformes > Rallidae > Hypotaenidia > Hypotaenidia okinawae. The sequence continues at coordinate 22,288,350 of BSDF01000008.1, read as the reverse complement.
CCCTTTCAGAAATATGACTTTGGGGCAACTTTCCCCTGTGTTTCTGTAAGCTCTGCTGAATAGCCTGCTTTCAGCACAGGTTACCTGGTAGTCTTCTGCTCCTGCTATGTGCTGTCCTTTGGATCAGTGTGTTCATATTGTTTTATCCTAGTACCATAACAACAGGGTAATGGCAAATGTCTTAAGAAAGTGAAGTCAGTAAGAAGCTTAGGGTAGGCGGACTGTGGGCAGAAGCATATTTATGTCCAAGTTTTGGAAACCTTTAGCTCAAGACTCCCTAAGAGAAAGAATTACGAAGCTGAAAGCTAGAAGTTAATTTTTAATGCCAGCTAGGCAGGCTTCATAGCCTTCATACCTGTCTGTATAACAAGGAGCATACTTAAACCATTTGCTATTCTGTACAGTGGGAGAAGTGGGAAGAAGAGGCAACCAATACTGCTAATATTAACCTGCCCTCTTCAGTGCATAAGGCTACCTGCATGCTGAAATTCTGTGTCATGTGAGACCTATTAAGAGGTGGCACATAGGTTACAGAAGCAGTGCAGTGCCACTGGATGTTAACTTCTCTTCCCTGAAGGTATCTGATTCAGAAAGGTGTTCAGAAAGTCTATCCATCAGATAAATGGGTAAGTGTCCTAAGAAACAGAGGACATTTGATTGGGAAAACATATTCCGGTGGAAATTATCACACACTTGTACACATTTTGGTATCAGTAACCAGCCAGCTGTTACTAATATGTGTGCTAGCATGAAATCATTTCAACTTATAACATCATGCATGTACACAAGGAAGAAGCACCACCAAAAACCTTACATCAGAGATGGTGTACCACACATCTACTAATTTAACATCTATAGAAAGTCATCAAACCAGTGGGTTTAACTTGCTGTAATTGTTGCCTAATACTTTGAAGAATCTGTTAAAACATTATTTATCTTTACACAAAGAGAATCCCTGAAATAGTGCCAAGTGCATTGCTAGTGTGGCTTACAGACCATTCCCGTGTCCACAGGGCTAGAAAGTCTGCTCAATGGCATAGGAAGGGTTGTAGTCTTGTTTGGAATGGCTTCATATGATGAAGGATGTAATGTAATCACTGGATACTAGAAGCATTTTAGATTAAAGATAGAACTTAGAGATATTTTTTCCTCTAGTGTAATATAATCAGAGGCATGACAAGTTGTGGGGTTTTAAAAAACTATTCCTCTAACCTTCTACTTTAAGCCATTTTGCTTTGTGAATATTGCATAGGTAAACATTCATGTTTTAGAAGCATATTCTGTTCGTTACTCTTTTTGTCCAAGAAAGTACTGAAAAAACACCACTTTAACTGTGAGCTCATTTAAAATACATTGATAGTGTAACAAAATTAATCTGTAGTTAAAATTAAATGGATAAACCACTGAGACTATTAAAACTCTTCTATATAATAAATAAAAGCAGAGTAAAAACTGTCTGGGATATTGTCATACACAAAGTACGTAAAATATCTCATCTGCTTTCTGGCATTAACCCAGATGAGACCTAGCTACCATGTAAAAAACAGATTAAACTAACATCCATCAAGGTGAAAGATAATTATTGCTTGTGTCAGACAACACCTGTTTTTGCAGCATTCCTCAACTGAGTTAAACTAGAGACATGCTGAAGCTTTCCACTGAATTTTACATTTGACAGTTGCCTGAAGCAGTTGTGTCTGTGAAACACCTTCACCTCTTCCTTTGTTTACTTTTTGAGTAGATTAAAAATGTTAAAATACTAAACAGAAAACTTTAAAATTAAGTAGAAAATCCAGCAGTGAAATATGTAAAGTCAAATGATAAACTTTTATTGAAAAAATATTATGATAGTATTTTCTGAAATCTACATACAGATCTGTTGAATGCATTCCTTTGAAAATTAATTCTGTTTACATTACTCAAGTGAGAAATCCCACTTGCTTCACTGGAAGTTCATAAGAGTGAAAGCAGTAGTCCCTAGATTAGGCACAAATTTCACAACCAAGTCCTGCTTCAGTTGTGTCTGGACAGCTTAGAGCCCATGAATCAATGTGCATCTGTTGCATGAAAAGCAATGGTACATACAGATGCTACAGCTTTCATAGGCCTGTTTACAGAAGGATTTGGGATATTTTCTGCTAGACTTCTTTTGAAGTAGAACATATTTTTGCACTACATAAAAAAAAAATTGAAAACTTAATGTCATCAACTACTCTGCAAGGTACAATGTAGGTTGATCAGGTTGACTATTAAGAGGTCTAACCCAGAGTTCACTTACATCAGAAAGGGTCTTTTAAGAAGTTGGAGTGGGGGTTGGATGATACCTGATAGGAAGGACAGGTGGATGATGATGCTAAACAGTAGCCCCTAAATGAATCTGACGGGAGGGGATGTTGCTGTAGAAGAGAGAAGAAAGTGCAAGGTTTGCACAAGGAGCAGAGAGGGAGGAGAAGCCAGAAGGAATGCAAGTAATGGAGCACCAATCATCCCATTAAAAGCAAAACTGCCAGCACATGGTAAACTATGATGAACTGTGTTCAAAAAATAAAGGAAAACCCTCTGCAAAAAACGTGCTTCCCAGGAGAGAAACACAGAGGTCCATAGAAAAGAATGAGCTGAGGTCACAGATGTGATGTTTATTGGGGCAATAGATCCAGAGGCAGCACAGCATGCCTCATTGCAAAAGGCGTCAGCGGTTAACAGTGATTGGTACTAGCTATTTTTAATGACACACTGCTCCTAAAGACTGCACACAGATTTGAAAACAAACATGATCAGATGGAGAGATGTGAAATAGATAAAAAGTATAAGCCAAAGGCCTTGAAGGAAAAGTTACTACCACAAACAAGTTAGGGGAGGCAGTTGCTGTGCTACAGGTAAAAGATGTAAGGCATCTTATGGGAAATCTTTGCTGAATGATCAGGCAGAGGAACTATTGAGACTACCTCCTCTATTCTTAAGAGTTTCATCTGAGAGCATGTCAGGGCAGTATGGTCACAGCAAGGGCTGTGCTGACACCATCCACAAATAGAGGGCTTGAAGGGGCTGCACTGCTACCTTTTCCATTGAAAATTCATTTGGAGGGCAGACCTTGGCCAGAAGAGTATGTCATTAAGTGAGTAACAGAAGTCCTGAGAGAATTAACAGAGGAACAAACAGAACAAAATCAACAGAGATGGCAAATTGGCTGAAGTCAATGGGCATCTCAGTAAAAACTTAGTAGCCTGTATAGGTCCCTGCAGTATTAGGTACTGACAGAGAAAGGACAGTTGGTGACAAAGCAAGCATGAACATTTAATAAAAAGGATGCTCCGCAAGAATTGTGGTCTTACATTAGATGACAGAATAACCAAGATATGTACATTCCATAATACTTCAGCAACATCACCACATGGACTTCCAGAAACTTCAGAACAATGGATGGACAGAGACCCAAATGTAATCTGACAGTACAGTAACCAGAGGCAGGAGTTAAGACTATGCAAACAGTAAGAGTGTGTCTGTGGAAAGTGTTTTGGAGACGATGCCTCAATAGAGGATGAGGTCAGTGGAGAAAGCTGTCAATTATTTGAGCTGGAAATCTACATTGCTGGGAGCTGTATTAACAATACAGCTGGTACTGATTACATAAAAGCAGTACAGGAAATACCAGAAAGAGAAGATAAAAAAATGTCCTTTGGTTTAAATGTATGAAAAATACATCTTTGTAGTTACAGTGATAACTGTGGAAGGTCTTAGTGCATTTCTTGACATCTCTCTCAATTAACTGATCCTGTACTTTTGAATAACGTGCTTAGAGCATGATTCAATTATACTGAACCTAACTAAATAAAAGGTGTACCTGATGATTAGAAAAGTGCAATGACATCAATGGGAGGAACCAAATAATTAGTTTCCATATGATGTTTTCCAGAGTTTTATGTTTCAGACAAGTCTGAGTACAGACCCAGCATACATACTTTCACATCTTAGCATTAAAAAAAACATTGTCATGGTTATGAAATGTAATAGTCTTTCCCGTGGGGTTTATAGCCTAGAACTATTTGAGTGCCAAGTCTGTATTTCTACCCATGTCAATACTTTAACCTCTAATAATGTCTGAAATGGTTAAGAACTGGCAGAGAAAAAGCAAATACACAGAACAAAACCAAATCTGAAGAACAAATAATTTCAATTAGCTGCAAATAAGATCACAGCTGGAGTCTGGTTCAAGGAACTGGTCCACAGACCATGTAGACATGTAATAAACCCTCACTCATTTGTCTGTATGACATCACATAGTTGTATTAGTATCACTGTTGACCATGGCATTATATTTATCTTACAGATTTTTCCTGATTCACAACCTCCAGATACCTATACAGCTAAAACCTTTTAATTGAAACTCTTACCCATGCATACCTCAGTTTCTACCACATATTTTTGTCTGTTTTTCACAAATTCAGTTGTTCCCTAGTCATTTCTGTTCAGAAAGATAGTTAAAAATTATTTTCCTAGACTGTTATTTCACTCACCTCTCTCTCACAGTCATTCTCTCCATAGCCTAAGTCAGTGTAATTTATCTTTTAAGGAGTGTCTTAGCTTATATGAGCTATCTAAAGGTTGACTCCTATTTTTAATCTGTAAATGATGCCAGCATCTATTTCCACTTGTTACTTTTTCAAAAGAGCACCAGAGTGCTTTCATCCATATATTTGGCAGAAGTTCCATTAAGGAGTTCTAAAGAAGTGCAACCTATTTATCTTCATTGCTCTTAGATACAATGACTAGAAAAAAAAATGCCAGCAACTGCTGAGGTCCTGAGATGCCTGTTCCTCAAGCTGACTAGTATTGTTCTCATGTTCTCTTGTAAAGCTCTGTTGCAATTTGTTCTCTTTTATTTAGCAATAGAGCACTTTGGAGCAGGGACTGAGGGACTTTACATTTATGCAACTTTGTTAGGACCTGCAGTGATGCCAGCAGAATAACAATTAATAAAACTGAGTACAAAATTATGTCTCCCAGAGGCCAGTTGTTTGCTGCTACCCTGTAGCTTATGAAATAGCTACACACCCATAAATGGCAGACTTAAATTTTGGTGATCTAGTAGCTATCTAGAATTGACCTGACATTCCTTCAGCACTGAGCATGGAGATACAGTGTGATTAAAGATGTCAAATCGAAACAGACTTTTAAAAAAAAGCTTGTGGCATTTGTGAACAGATCCAAACACTGTACTCTGAACCTGTGTGTATTTGCTACATGGCTTGTGCTTACTCCAGAATTAATAAAACTGGCCATGGCCAATTTCAGTCGCACTGCTTGCTTTTAAACTTTCTGCCTCACAGTCTCTTAAAAATGTGTCAAGACAGCAGCCTAACTAGCCATTTTAGGAGCTGACTTGCTTGATGCTTCTGTAATAGGTTGCTAGTACAAGTCTCACGGCAAATTAGAAAGAAATGGGAGAGCAGGGGTGTATGCAAGGTCTACAGAGCAACAGTCAGCTTCCTAAGTCTCACAGGGGATCCAATGTTTCAGTTGAGAAGTGGGCTTTATAAACTGTTCCAAACATCCCTGAAGAAAGATAGAAGGATCTGAAGGATTAAACACATATTGGTCATCCACACCTGTCATTGTGAAGGAACAGGAGCCTCGGGGGTTGTGGGGGTGTGTGTCAACAAAATCTTTCCTATCCATTATCATTCCAGATTCCAGAGGTAACTTTCTCCCTGGATCACGACATGGGTGCCAACAGCCACTCACTCTCCACCTTCAGTTTGGATGAATCCCAGCCCACAGTCCTTTCACAGAGGAGCAGGAAGCAGCAAATCTCTCCCACACACCAGAGCGGTGATAAATTCTCCTGATGTGTTGCAGGGGGCTTGACTGGAAAGCAATGACCAGGCAAGGATTACTTAGCACAGCGGCCGGTGGCTGCTTGGAAAGCGTGGGGTAAATTTGCGATGGCGCTATTGCAGGGCGCACATTGCACCTTGGATCCAGGCTCGGTCGGGTTTGTGTTTCTCGACAGGGTTTGCTAGGCGGTGTTTGGGTGCTGTACAGCGCGTCACTGCTGTAGACCAGGTCTGGAATTTCAGTGGGGTGTCCCCTTCACCTGGTGAGACAGGGATTCACGATCGCCTGCCTCACATATTTTAGGATACTGCAGAGCACAAGCTGACCCTGAAGCAGAAAACAGGCAAATTTTGAAAAACCCTCAGTGACCGGTGGCGGGACACCCAGGTTACCGGGCTGCCGGCCGGGCCTGCCGCGTGCGGGGCGGTGCCCCGGCGCCTCTCCGAGGCGGCGCGCGGCCGCGGCCGTTGGGCCGGGGGCGCGCGGCAGGTGCGCTCGAGCCGTACGCTTTCGCGAGGCTCCCGGGACTTCGCTCGGGAGGCGCCGCGGCGGGTTCCGGGGCCCCGGCTGGCACCACGGTGGAGTTCTATGCTCTTCTCCTCTCCCCGGCCTCGTTGCCTTCCAGTCAGCACGGCGGCTTCACCCCGCTGGGATCGGCCGCCTCAGCTGCGGGTGCAGCCGGTACTTGGCTCCGCGAGGGGCCTGAGGTGGCTGCCCCTCCTTGCAAAGCCGCTCTGCTGTCGTGCCCTTTGCAAGTGACATAAGAAGACACCGGGAGTGTTAATTGCAGGTACAAGGCATCCCTTTGTCTAGCTGTTTGAAACTAAGCGGGTCTGAAATTGGATTTGGGTGCCTGCTAAAGTTTTTCCGTATTGTTATTTGCATCTGTATAGCCTGTTAATTGGAGTGCAGTAAGAGTCCCAGGGAGCGGCCCCAGAGGGTAAAGCTTGCTTAATTCGCTGTGAAGAAGCCTCTAGCAGTTCACACATGCTGATGTCAGACTTGCGCACATCCTCCGAGTAGCAAAGTTCACCTCGGAAACTGCAGCGAGAACCCGCCGAGGGCCGAGTTGCTCGACCGCCTCCCGGGGAATGACCGCTCGCTAGCGTGCGCCTCCCGGGCGCCTCCCGGCTAGCCCGGCTCCCGGGAGAGCCAGCGCCTGGGGCCGTGGGGTCTCCGTGAGGGGTTTGGTTGTTTTTTAAGATAGGTGTTTTCCTTTTTCTCGTTCCTGCAGAAGGCTATCCTCTTGGGTAACTACAGAAAAGAGCAAAACTTGCCAGCTAACAAAGTGCAAGGGTTAGAAATAGAGCTCTGTAAGTAGGCTTTGGTGTTAAAAGGTATATTTGGAAGAGTTAGCTGGAAAAGAAATACCAAATGTCTTTAAATTGCTTTAGGAATTTTCTAATTCTTGAAGCTGTTTTCCTTTCGTAGTTCGGCTGAATAAAAACACACAGCTAACTGTGTTAATGAACCGCTTCAGAGAGGCAACATTAAGTGTTACATTGTTGCTAACAGTGTTACTGTTCCCTTGTTAGCGGTTATTACAGGCGCTCCGTCGGTAACCTCCGGGTTGCTTGCTTTCAGGCTTTCGGATAGAAGGAAGTGGCGAGTGACTCCAGTCTTACACGCTGGGGAAATACAAGTTCTCATGTGGTATGATTATTTTCACAGGGAATTTACAGGGGACTAAGCAGCTGTAGGGTTTTATCACTCATCTGTTGATATTGTAAGGCTCATTTAAACCCTATGTAGTGTACAGTCAGCACTTCTAGTGTGGTCAGAAGTCTTTGTCATTCCGATACTCTAGGGAGGTACGAAGCCGATGTGAACTTGAAGTGCATGCCATCCTGCAGCCTCCTAAAAGTAATTTCAAAAGCCTTGAAGTATTTTCTAAGTTTTGTTGGTTGATAGGTCTAAAACTGATAAGCATGAATTGGTACTGCTGTAGATTTTTTTAGCAATGTCGAGAAGGGACCATAGCAGTCATGCGCGAACAGGCCAAGATTTATGGTCTGTGAGGAGCATTCTGCATTAAGAGTCTTAAACACACTGTGGTGTCCCTTATCTTCTTTTTTTTTTTTAATGGAGTCTTTCTAGTCTATGTCAGGAATGCAGGTGACAAGCTTTTTCCTTTTGGAAAAAGAGATTTCAGCTTCTCCATAATAAAGAGAATCCAGCCTGAGCACAAAAATGAAATAGCAGTGCAAGGGAGCCAAGTGAATTCATGTGTGCAGAGGTGTGGTTTTCTTTTTTTTTTTTTTTTTTTTTTTAACCTAACTTTATCTGTGAACTCCCAGCCCTGGAGCCTATTTGAAATAAGATAGGAAGCTTCAGTCTTGTCACAAACGCAGCTACAACTTGTCCTGGGGAAGCCTTCGTAATGGGGTCAGGTAAAGTTCAATGAACTACCAAACCAGCACTATTTCAGAAACGCTAAGGTGCTCTTTCCACTGATCTCTCCACTCTCTCGCCTGTTATTAAACTGGTAGTTTTTACAACATCAATAAAGAACTTTCCTACCCAATTGCCCCAGACAAAGGCCTGAAAGCTAGGTTTAAACTATGAAAACTTTGTGTTAGGTTCATTTAGATTGTTTTGCTGTGTCAAATACTCACTTGAGTTCAAAAGTTCAGATGAACCATGAACTTTGTCATTTCACAGCAGGCAGTTCCACAAATATAATCCGAAAGTGAAAAAACATGTGATATTTAAGGTGCATTTGTTGATCTGTGTGGAATACACTTGAAGTTCTGCATTTGCAAAGTTCTGCTTGACTTAAAGAAACTTTTAACTATTTAAAAGACGGAAAAAAACCCTAAACACAATTAAGCCAAATAATTCCTTGATCCCTGACCTTTTAGGCTTTCAAACCAACACATATTCAGTGACTAATCATTACTGCACAAACTAAACCCAGCTAATCTTCTTAATAAATTGTGAAGTCTTGTATGTCTCATGGTTTCAGTGATGGCTTTTCTCCCTGTCTGGAACATTGCAGAATATCAAAACAAATGGGTCATGGCTTTATGTATTTGTTTAAAGTTCGAATCTATGTCATCTCATGATATAGCCTTGAGTTGAGCAGGTTTTACAAGCATATGTGAAGTATAAGACTGTTAGGAATGAAAAATCAGTCAATACACTTTTCACCTACTTATAAAATAATAAAAAACATGTGGGCAAAACCAGTTTGCACAAAACTATTTTTTTAGATGTGGAAACTTGCAAGAAACTGAAGAGCCTGTAATAAATTCCGCTTGTTTTCCATGAAAAGGAATTCCTTATGCCTACTCTGTCCTCCTTCTTAGTAGGTCTGGAGACTCAATCTATCAGGAAGAAGCAACTTCTTCAGACTTAACTTTGAAACCACAAACAACAATTGATTTAACATTGTTTGTAAATTGTAATTCAGGGCTCCTCAGAATTGCTACATCTGTCTTAAAACAAACAAACAAACCCAACATGACATTATCTGAAATGTATTTCCCAGTATCACATATATTTTTATGTTTTATATTGGAAAAAGTTTGGAATTTTTGAACTTTATGCTGTGTGAAAGCTGGGGCCTTGTTTGGGGGGCTTATTGTATAGTTACAACAGTCATTTAAGGAAAAAGTAATTGTAGGTTTTTGTTAAAATTGCTATATTTGGTCCCTGTATGAAGCACGTGTTCTTTGTAGGAGTAATGTAAGTGTTTGAAATATCTCATTGCTATTCTTGCATTACTCAGCAAAGAACAGATACGAACATAGGGAAGAAATTAGCAGTCATGTTCTTTGTGAACAACAAAGAGAGGAGAATGAGGAAATGTCAAATTTGGTGGACATCTGCAACAGTTCAAAATCTGTGCTGCTAAGCCCAGTTTTAGCTGAGATTGTGATCAAGCTTGTGATGTGAGTTGTGACTGTTATTAGGATCACTACCTTATCTCCTCCCTCTTTCTGAAGGCCTGCGTATGCTAAATGGAAAAAACCACGCATTGTAAGAAAGAGCATTGTGCGTCTTGTCTGATAGTTGCAAATGGTCATTATCTTGGGGCAGTTCTGCTGCAATATCTTAATGAAGTGCACCTATTCACCTATTCCAGATGTTGGTGACACTTAACTTACGGGGCTGGCCCTGCTGCAGCAAGCACAAGCTTTATTTGTGCTTTCAGGCTGTTGTGGGAAGAAGCCAGGAAAGCAAAAATAGAATTTCTGGAATACACGCAGTGCATTTCAGTGGCAATAGGTTTGTACTAGTGCAGGAAACATTATATACCTCATCAGCTATCTGTAGCTCATGCTACAGGAGGGCTGTCTTCTGAGACCTCTTCTGCCCTCACTTGCAGCATTTCTGGAGATGGGCTGGTGATAGTAGAGTCACTGGAGATGAGAGCCATAGGCTGCATCATCACTTAGACCTGGGCAGCCACCTGGGCAGTCACAGCATCACCAAGTGACCTTAGATGCTGATACAGCCTAGCTTCAGAGAAGTTGCAGAGATGGCTTTAAGCCAATTGAGCATTCTGTCCCTTCTCAGAGCTGTCTGCAAATCCATATAGATCCGTACAGATCGTACAACATATCTGCAATCTTCCTAGAGTGTTGTATAACCTGAGAGCTGAAGAGACGTTCAGGGGGTTGGTGGTGGTTGTTTGGTTTGTTTGTTTTTGCAAGGTACAATTTAGACCAGAGTCCTGTGTAAGTTTCTAACTGAGAATAGAGTTAGCTGAGGTGGCCCTTCATTGCTTCCAGTTGTTGAGATGGGTATAGCAGAAGAAAAGCTAGGAAGGATAAGTTATTTTTCTCCTACTCTAAGCATGGGCAGTGGTTTTAAACTTATTTTTCTTTTTCCATTTGGGAACATGAGTTTTACTGAAGAATATTCTACTGAAACCAGACTACAGCACTAACAATGTTCATGCAATACACTGCTTTTAATTTTATTCTCAGTTTTAATCACCTTTAGCAAAAATAGATGAGCAGTATTTCTCTTCTGATAGATACATCTTGGCCAAGTAGGTGTTCAGGGTCTAATTAATTGTGACAGGTCCTAACAGGTGAAAACTTATAAATAGGTCTTCTGTTTTTATCAGGAGTTCTCCTAAATGTATAGTAATCAGGAGTAATCCATTCTCCTAAATGTATAGTAATCGCTATATAGTGCATTTAATGTATTTCAGAGTTATAATGAGAAAATGCTAAGAAAAATACTAGTTCAACTTTCTTTTTTTGTTAGATGTTTCTTCCCATAGGTCTTCTCAGTTCTGTGTAGGTACAAATAACAAAAAACGATAGGCACTGAGATTCGTTACTGATGCTAGGTAATAATGGCCAAACTTGTCTAGTACCTATTAATAAATTAGACTGTATTACTCTTTCATTGTTTTGACTGAAATAGAATAATACTGGTGAGAAATACAACCTATTTTTCCATTCAGGCTGTTGTTACTTGGATTCATCAGATTATTTGTTGACTGGGAGTAACTGAAATGGGAGAAATACAGGTATAGGTATTGTGTTGCTTGTGAGAATTTGCTTTTCTAACTACTTATTATAGCTGGATGTTTGTTGTAACAAATAATTTAACAAATATGACAAATTTTTTACTAAGTTGTATACATAATTTTATTTATGTTACTTATGTTGATGTACTGATAATGTGTCAGCATAGAAAGCAAGCACATTGCCTGCTTCAAGAATGCTGGACTTCTGACTCCTAACATGGTGTCAGTTTTTTCCCAGGCTTCTTGAGACTTCAGATTTTAACTGGAAAATCTGAAACAAAAAGTTGGTTTCTGATATCAACCTCTTACTGGTCCACTTGTTCATATTTGGGAAAGAGACTTCAGTGGTATTTTGGCCTTTTGGATCTGCTTGCAGGGTAAGTAACACTGAAAAATCATTAAGGTGATTTCAGAAACCATCTGTTCAGACTTGACATAAAAACATTTAAAACATTTCTGGATGACAATGGTGGCAAATTTGTACATTTTTTTCCAAAGTGGTTGAACCATTACTACATTCAGTGTTTCCTCATCCATACAATGCAGTAGAGGCTTTGAACTCCTTTTTCAAATAGTATTCTTTAAGAGTAAATATTACACTATTACATTTTTACTTCATAAATGTGTCATTACTTCGGTTAATTATTAGATTCACCAATTTTTGGGGGGCTGACATGGAGTTTTAAGCTGAAGTCGCTTAAAATAATGGCTGAACAACAGAAAAACAGACCAACACTGAGACCACAGAGGAAGGCTGGTGCAGTAGTGCATGTGTTTACTGTGTTAACAGAAACGTGTAAGAACCTGATCCTCTGACTGCTCAGAAGTCTGAAAATAGTTTAGTAGTATTGATATGTTCCCAGAAGGAAGCACAAAAGTGGTAAATTTTAGCCCCAACTCTAAGTCAGTATGGTCAAGCCTTGCACTAGTTTGGGCAAAAAGATGGTAGCTGCAATAATTTCAGGTTTACCACAGATCCACAGGAGCAGGGAGATGTTTCTTGTGACTCGCCTAACTGTTTGTGTCTTTAACTGCCCTGACAGGGGTGTTTAAATACATAGCAGCTTACTTGTGAATGGCAAAGAAACAGATGATGAAAACCACAGAAAGAGAGGAAATGAGAATGCTCATTTTTATTATTCCAACAATAAATTTTTCTTGGTTTTTTTTTTTCTGCAAGGGAATTTTCAAGCATTTTCTTTGACATCCTGCTAAGGATACTCAAGTTGTGAGCTTATTGAACAATTCCCATTTTCTTGTCAAAGAAGAGTCACTGACAGCAGGCTAATTGTAAATTAACATCAGACCATGTTTCATTTCCTTCTCTTCTCATCAGGTACCTGGCCAAGCTGTGGTTAGGAGGTCTAATTCTTTGTCACTTGCTGGTGGCAACACTGTAAGACAGTAGGTTACCTATGCTTTCCATGCTGCCTCCTTTAGCCTTCAGCCAGTTTCTCAGCTGCTGCCTTCTCCTTATTCTTCTTTAAATTACTTTTCTATAACCATTAAAAGTGTTTTTTTTACCTGGATTTTCTCCTGGCTAGATGAAAGCAAGGAACTGTCAGTACTGGCTTCATAGCCCATAAAAGACTCTATTAGGTAGGTTTCACAGTTTTCACCACAGTTTTTTGGAAGTTGTACTATTGTAGGAAGCTGCCAGGATACATTTCTGTACCCTGTGGATCTGCCAAGGCCACATGGTGAAGTGGCACTCCTCCCTGGTTTGTATGTCTCCTTGGTATGCCATAACTGTTGCTGGCTTGTCCTGTGTCCCAGGAGGTTATCCCACCCCAGCAAAAACTCCAGGTAATCAACTAATTCATTGTAATGACAGTGGTGGTGCGTTGTCAGGGCATCCACTGCTGCTGATTTCTGATACGGCTAGTTCTTTAAACAAAACATTAAACAGCATGTGTTTGCTGTTTAATAGTTTGAACAAGTTTTCCCAGTCTCCATAGGAGCTGCTTCTTTGGCCAGTTTTATTAGTGGACTTCCTGATGGCATGTTTCCTACTTGAACAGGATAGTGCTGTTTGTACACCACTTCTGTAATTTGTTTTGGCTCTGTAAACTCAGTGCAAGGAAATAATTTTCTGTCTCTAAATAGTTTAGTGTAAAATCTCTAGATGGTTGCTTCTCAAACTCTAGCTCTCTCACTTGGTTGACAGTTCCCTACTGTCACTAACTGACTGTTTGGTCTACGTCTTACTTCAAGGACATGAGACTTTTGAGTAGCTTTTGTTTTCTCTAAAGGCATGAGGTCTCAGTTTGTGAACATGCTGGAGATCAATATTCCAAGTTCAAATGATGCTGTACTTCTTTCTTTTGCAGTTTGGATTCTGTGTGCCTCCAGAAGGTATTAAACCTTTAAAACTTTACTAGTAGCCTCATTTATTCACCTTCATATGAGCCTCATGCAAACACCAATAAGGAATGAATGATGTTGATACTTCAGCAGTTCTGTAAGTATAGGAAATGTGCTTTTTCCAAAACCACTGTAGTTTAATGAAATTGCTTTCTCCCACAAAATTGTGCAGAAAGCACAGCTCAGGAGAGGCAGAACAGAGGAAATGTCATTTTTACTCTATCTTTACTTCGGGAGTTGGTTATTATCTCACATGGACGTGCTTGGAGCAATCTTGCTTGAATGTTGGTGGGCTAGCATATGGACCAGGATAGATGAAGTACCTGGGCTCAATACTCATCCTCTATATGGAAATAAAACATAGAGTTTTATATGTCAGACCTCCACAATGATGTCTTTACGACAGCAGAGTAGCAGAAAGACATCTGTGATTTTTAATTTTTCTTTTCTTTTTTTTCTTTCTGATGAATGCATTTGGACTCACTAGAAAACATGGAAGTCTAAGACCTGGCATCACTGTTTCCTAAGGAATATGTCCTTGTACTGGTATTTATGTGATGTGAGGGTTTTAGCAGAACCATAGAAGATCACAGTTCTTCAGATGGTCCAATATTTAAAACAATGCAGTATTATTAAAATTTGTATTGGCCTACTGAAATTGAGAAAAGACTGGATTTCTGAGGAGGATGGAAACTCAGGGAATGGGAATGACTGCTTAGAGAGAAGTGCAAGAGGTAAAGGTAAAATCAAGAGCTGATGAGAAATGATCTGGCCTGAGAGGATGGATTCATCATATCTGTCAGTGGCACTTTCAAATAACAGTCCACCTTTTAGATGTTCTTGCATCTGTGATCTCTGCTCTGAAAAATCTCCAGTTGGATTCTTTCATCTTACAGCTGGAATATTGAATAAGTGACCTTTTCTGGCTCAGACACATTGTTGTCTCTGACCTCCTCAAATCATGGTTTCACCTTTGTTGCTGCCAGATGCCTGACTACCTTCCATCTCCCGTTTCTCTGCACCTCAAAAACTGTCCTTCATCCCTAGCTGAGTCTTTCCTGTTGGTCTGTCACAGAGCTGCTTTTCTCACCACTTGCCTCTCAGATCATTATAACTGACAGGCATTTACATTTTATTCCACTTTAGGAAAGCAGCTTCCATATGGAAAACACATTTTATGTTTGTTTTATCCAGGAGCTGATCTTAGTCATAATAACTAAGCAGGGTTGCTGCTTTTCTTTCTGTATTTTCCAGCTGGACTGTTTGAGGCATAGGAGGTCAAGTGACTTGTCCCAGACTATGAGTCAGTACTATGAATTTGGAATAGGACCCAGTATCCTAAAGGTTCCCAGGCTTCTCTGACCATCACTAGACTGTGTAGCATCTGTGAAAGGCTTGGATCTATGGAAAAATATGAATTAAGAACACTGAGTTTGAATCTTTAATTCCCAGAATGTAGTTATTGAGCCTTATCCAGATTACAATGAAAACATGTTTTTTTAAGTAAATAAACCATGTAACAGGTTTTGGGGTTTTGGCTTTGTCTCTCTGCCCAGCTAAGTAGTGGCAAAATCTTTTTTATCAGAGAATAACACAGGAAGAAAAACATCATAGAGAAGAAATCTAGAAATAAT
Organism: Hypotaenidia okinawae; assembly: GCA_027925045.1. Classification (NCBI taxonomy): domain Eukaryota; kingdom Metazoa; phylum Chordata; class Aves; order Gruiformes; family Rallidae; genus Hypotaenidia; species Hypotaenidia okinawae. Next base: position 22,273,029 of record BSDF01000008.1, on the reverse strand, counting down.
TGGCCCAGCTGTGGTCATAATTTAACACATATTTTGGATAGACTTGTTTTGCAGTTGCATGCAATTGGTGCATTGGATGGGTGCCTCTTCCAATCAATTAGAGCATACTGCTGTTTATAATTTGAGGTTCAAACCCTGATACCCGCTGAGTTTTCTCAAGGGTGCTTTCTGAAACCCTTAGGATTCAGATACCCTGGTTAAGACATTTTGTTTTCAGAGCAGGGTGATGGGGGCACTGGCCCGTTTTATAATTGATGATAGAAGTGCAGGGAAGTTGGCGCAAGAGTTTCTGCTAAGTTTGGGGCTCCAGTCTGAGGTGTTTAGACCTGACTTATCAGGGAAAAGAAATTATGTTGCTTATGCTCTAAAAGATTTTGGCTATCATTGGCCACTTGTTCTTAAATAAAACAGAGTATAAAAATTACTTGTTTGGGAATAATGTCAGTGTATTTCCACAAGATGCAGTTTGATAGAGTTGATCCCATAGAGACTTCTGTCATAGGTTTTGGACTGATGGCACCTGTAGTTTGTTATCTACTCAGTGCAGAAGTAATTAGTCTGCAGACATGAAGTCTTTTGCTGAGGTCTGATCAAATTTTTCCATTTCCTTTTCCCATCCACTGGCACCTCATCCTAGTCTCCAACCTGATCTTATACAAGTGTGAAGTGATGGTCTCCCCAGCCAAGCCTTAAGTCCTTGTTATAGTGTTAAGCATTATTATCTGGAAGTATTGACAGGGCAAAGTTATTCTCCTTTCAGAAGGCAGCGATACAATTGCACTGAAGCTCTCCTGGAGACTGTGCAAATAAGTGGAATGGGAATGTTCAGATTAATAGGTTGGAGAGTCACAAAATTATAGGTAGTTGTAAAGAGACTTTCATAATGCAAAATATTGGACAACCTTAGCTTTTACTGAATCAGCTGTGAATAGAACAAAGCTGACAGTGGCATGTTGTTTTCGTATATAGGTACTGTTGCATTATCAATACAGCTATCAGGGCAAGTGCTGAAGAAAACAAAACTTAACTCATGGACTGCATTGGTTTTGGTAGGCTCCAACTTTGTATTTCCTATTTTCTTTTGAATAACATATAGTCTCCTGGCTGGTACCTCCTTCTTTGTTACCTCATATGTGATAAGGGCTAAATTAACTTTCAATCCTAGATGCTGATAAATTGCTCATTGGTGCTTTGGCTTGTGAATCTGCCCTGCTATAAACCAATTATAACAGCACTCCTGATGATACATTATGTACTTCTTTGCTGGATGTTTAAAACACAGAAACTCATCTAGTTTTGAAAGTACCTTAGTGTGATGATTTCACACTGCTTTTGGTCAGCTAAGCAGATTACCAGAGTTGACTGGTTCCCATGTCAATTTTTTTTGATGATCTTGAGAACTTAAACCGTGCTAGTGATGTTCATTTCCCTTTAGATTCTTTCTCCTAGATAAACATAGCTCTAGCAGGTCTGAGATCTTTCCACCAGACATGCAAATTAAACAGCTACTAGGTTTTAATTTAAATTTGAATTCAAAATGTGAATGGCTTTGTAAGCCACTATACAGGCGGAAATGGCACACCCACTGATGTTTCCCTAAAAATATTGAGTAAAGAGGTTTAGGTCCAGTGTAATTTAAGGTTGCATTAAAAAAATGGGCACAGGTGAAATGGCATCCACATGCCATAAGATTCCAAAGGAAATATTTCAAGGTCAGCAATTCTTATAAGATGTCTGCTCTTTGAAATTCAATCCTCATGGAAATTCATATTCTCATGAAAATTTCAACCAACTCCTAACAGACTAGAACTGGAGCAAATCTGTCTGGTTTTGATTTTAACTAGAGTCAAAGCTGTTGGTTCAGTATTTGACAACTTCAAGGAGACTGACTTGCATAGCTGAAGTTAATTTTTTTGCTGAAATGTCAGGTGAATCAGGGCATTACAGTTGAGGTTCTTATTAAAGCTGCTGTCTAACAGACTTTGCATAATCATGTGTGCACGTAACTTTTTAAACTAATTTTTTAAATCATTTTATACTGATATACACTGAGTGAGGATGTGTCAATGCTATGGAAGTTGCATGGAGAAGGAGAGGGTGTTGTTTTAATTTGTTTTTGTTTTGTTTAAGTTGAATTTGAACTCTGGAGGGTAGGATTTTCCAAAGGATATCTGTCTTGGGTATTTTTGAGACATAGGCACTTGTGAAATGGAGAACATCTGGTTCAACATTGTTAATCTCCATTTGGAGAATGCCAGCTAGTTATTACTCAGACTTAATGGTCAAAAGAAAATATTTTGTTTTCCAACATTGACTGTTGTTTCTCTGCTTTTGAAACTCTGAGATAGTGGAACAGGAACAGTATACATTTCGTAAATATAACAAATGTGTTATGTAAGCAATTGTTTGTGGGGGTGGTTTGTTTTTTCGGGGGGTTGGTTTGTTTGTTGTTTTGTTTTATGGTGGGTTTTTTTTTGTTGGTTTATTTTTTTTTAGCCCTGCAACTGTGAAGTGATTAGTTTTAGTGCTAGCTCAGTCTGGAAGGTTGAGCTACTCTAAATAGCAAATTACAGTTCTGCTTACTTTATTGTGGGGCTACAGTATGCAGACTTGCAGTGTAAACTGTTGCATTCAAATGAGAGAAAATGAGGGCTAGGGAGGATTGCCTGGTTTTTCACCTGCTGCAGTGAACTTCTGACTTCACGGAATTTGTAAAAAGCCTAGAAAAGCATTAAAGTTTAACAGCTACCGGTCTTTCATCAAATCATTTGTTAACAACCAGTGCTTGGAATACCAGTTGCTCCCTTGGGCTTTATATGTGCAACACAAGAATGAAATTTTACTTTTACTCTCTCCTATTTTGCTTTTGCTCCTATTTCATAAAAATTACCAACACTTTGTAAGGTCTGCTTTGCAATGTACATTGCCAGCCTCCCATAACTGTGGCCAGTAAGGAGAACGGAACTGTTTACTTTTTTCTTTCTTTGCATTTTTTCCCTGCTTGGAACAGCCCTTAATATTGCCAATAGCACTTGACATTGACATTTTTTCTTTCTTCCACAGTACTGTACAAACTTGGCAAATGATCATTTTGCTCATGACACAGAAATTAAACTAATATAAAGTAAATTTCTGCAAAAATCCACATTAAATGCTACTCTTTTTCTTCCAGAAACTCTGCTCTTGGGGTTCACTGCTGAACATAGGAACAGGTAGTTTGCATCAAAGTCTCTGCCTCATTATTGCGAGAGGTTAGTAGTGGGAAAAATAAGGAAAAGCCTTAACTCTCATTTTGTTTATTAGTGGGTTTATTTTTTACTGGAGTCGTCACTGAACTTTTTTCTGTAAAGAAAACCCTTTGGACGATTTAAGTAAAAGCAAACAGCTTCCACAAATTTTGTTACTTATAATTGGAAAGTTAAATTCAGCATGTTCTGGTGGTGTTTTGCATGGGGGAGGGGAAGGTACCTATATGTCTGAGATCTCTCCTGAAGTGGGGGAAAAATCAGTGGGAAATCTACTTTATTGAATTTTCTTTCTAATCAGTTATGACATGGTGCACCAAGAATGGCTATTTCCTTCTCCCTCCTCCCCCCCCCGCAATGAATTCTTCAACAAGTAGCAAATTATTTAAGATAAATGCCTACTGCTGTAGACAGCTGCCAGAATAGAAGTGAAAATAAACTGGTGAAAGGAAACTGCCCAGTTCATGGAAAGGGCAGCAACGATATAGTGCAGCAAGTCCATGACACTTCTGGATACACATGCTGAAAGACTTACCCTGGCTGGCCTGCTACAAATCTCCCAGTAATTCATTAAGGGGAAACGCTCCTTGCAACATTTCACTCCTATTTTAACACCCTTTGTCTTTACCTTCCATACTCAGTGGGTTCATTCCTATGTCAAGTGAGCCTCAGTGAAAACAGTTTTTCATTCCTGATAGAGCATACTGTTTTGCTCCAGTAGAAAGATTAGATGGATGCTTTTACTGTAAGTATTTTAACAGTCTGTGGTATTTTTTTCAAGGTTTGGGGTCAAAAGAAGGATATGATCATTATGATCCAGTAAATAACGTAGAATAAAGTAGCGTGACTAGTTACTGAAAAAGGAGTGAATGTTGTCATGTTTTGCTGTGACTTTGAGAGAGTGCCTTGAAGAAAGTTGTCCTCTAAATACAATACAATCATCCATACATTAAGATGAAAATATAAAAATGTGTCCTGGTGGTTCTAATATGCTTCAAACCTTTTAAAGAACAGAATTAATTTATTTTCATAATCATTGGGGCCAACTTGCCATAGTTGTCTGGGGAGGAATCCCATTAACTTCAGCCTGAATTTTTCTGAATGCTGACCATGGGATTTGACCTGACTAAACAAAGCATCTTGACATTTTTTTCAGCTAGTATTTAATTACATCAAGCATCTCTATTCCTCCTTATGTAACTCAACAACCTTAAAGAAAGTTGCAGCTGAGTCCTGGTTTAGTAATTTTGTATTTCTAAAACAGATCAGAGTGATGGGACAATACTTGAATTTATACAATAGTTACTGAAATATGTTGGCAGAAAGCTGGGTCTGGATAACCTGAGTGTGTCCACAGAAGCAAAACTCTCATTTTTGCTCATAGTTTACAGTTTTATGGGATTAGGCAGGTTGGCAGGGCAAAGTATGGCAATACCATTACTTCTTGTATACTTTCATAGAAAAAATAAATTGCAATAACTGCATACTGGCAGATGGTCCTGTATCTAGAGCTGATTTGATTTTCTAAACAGCAGTGCAGATCCTTGAGCATAGTTTGTGGAGAATGGTTCTAGCAAAAGAATGTTTCAGAATGGTTCTATCAAGAATGCAATTCAAGAAGCAGTCTGGTTTACATTAGTGTGTCTCTGGCTACAGATACCAGCTTTTAAAAAAATCTTGTTGTTATTTCCCAGTCTATAAAATGGCTCATCATTGATGGCATTCTGTGGGGCCTCTGGACTTCATTCATAAACCTTTGCAGTCTGATGGTATTTCCATGGTTGAAGACACATTCTGTTGTGCATATGCACGCATACACGTGTGCGTATGCTGCAGTCTTATCTGTGTAAAAGAAACTCTTCTTTAGTTGAGGCGTATAAATGAAACCTCATCTGATCGAAAAATGTGTCTAATGGGCCAAGAATAGGCTGCATGTTCACATTGGTCTAGTAAGTAAACTAACCTCTATAATACTTGGAAGTTTTATTGCCTGTGTCTTGTTTGTTTGCTTGTTTTTGACTTGGTTCTTAATAGTAGTACCCAGTGTGACTGAAGGTACTAGAATCTAGGCTGCTGTAACTCCTCTTAACTCTCCTGTGGATTTCAACATTGAAATTCAGTCATCTGGTGTTTTCTTCATTTCACACAGATGGTAGTTGGATTTGCTTGTTGTAGTCAGGATGGAAACATCCAATGTTATAAAGCAAAGAAAGCAAATCCTGTGCACAATATAGTCAATTTTTCACTCACTGCATTACGTTTGAGATTTTAGCACCCATTTCTTTAAGTCTTCACATTTGTAAGTGATCAAAGCATTTCAGCCTTACATTTTAGCATTACTGTTTTTTTCTTTGTGATTGTATTTGGTGTTTAAATATTGTTTGATGTGTTATGGTTTAAAAAACTATACCTGTTCTGTCAGCTATGTGCATCTCCTGCTTGATATCTTATGTGATTTGTGCTTTGAGGGCAGAATACAGTGATGCTGTCTGAATTCCAGCATCAAAGCTCACAGTATAGTGTCCCTTTGCACTGTTGTGTAACCTGACATTTCTGTTGTGTGTTTTATTCTAGTTGTTTGTAATAGATTTCTGTCACTTTATGTTATTAACCCACCAACAGTATTCATGTTTTTTGGTCAGGTTGGTTTCCATTTTCTTCAGGCTTATTTGCTTTGCCCCCTTGATTAATTCCTTATCCCTGATCTTAAATTGCATCCTCAGAATAAGTTACCTACCTCAGCACTACCTTAGCAAAACCAGATCTCTAAAGGAATCCTAGAGCAAAGTACTAAAGATACAAAAAGCAAATGGTAATGAAAGCAGGAGACCTAAGACAGTAGTAAATTATAGTAGCTAAAAGAGAAAAGAAGAATGAGTGATGCATCTTAATACTGTTTTGGGCTAATGTGATGGATATGGATTTAGCTAATGACCTGCTATTACAAACAGCTCAATGAAGCAAAGTGATACCACCTGGTAGAGTGGTAGATTCACTGATTTTTATAGTTCTAAAACTAGTTCTGTTAAGTACTGAATTGTGGTTAGTAACTACTTGAAGAGATGTTTTTCTTTGTCAGATTAGCTGTATTGGCAGGGATCATTACAAGCCTGTGAAGATCTAACCCAGCTCAAGAATGCAGACTGAATCAAGGTGGAAATAATAAAAAAGCCACTGCATTGTGCTTTGGATCTCAAGGAGATTTTTTTTTCCTGCTTGTAGTATGTTGTTTGTAACTGACTTTGAGAAATGAACAGTCCTTTTATTAATTAAAATGTTACCTGTGCTTAATAAGTAAATCTCATCTAAGATGTATTCTCTGTATTTCTCCTTTTCAGAATATTATTAGAAGTTGACTGCTAAATGTGAACTGAACATCTCAAAGGGCATGGTTTTGCTGCCTAAAAGCAATGATTTCCTGAAGTACAGGTAGCATGCTTCTAAGGAAGCAGCAAAACATAAAATGTGATTAATTTATTTTCACAATTCCTTAGAGGGTTGGGACCTGTGACACCCACTAGCTTCACCTTTTATCTTGAATTTTATTTCTTGATGGGAACACAGAGTTAGAAAGGTTTGTATTACTGCTAGAGAGGTGACAGACTGGTTTGTCAACCAAGTTGTGAAGGAGGATTTCAAAGGCTTAATAAACACATGTGCCTAAATCTTATCAAGTCTCTCCAGGAGTCTGACACCTAGTGTGCCTTTGACAGAGGTGCAGTTTTCACTTATTTAATTTATTTAAATGTTAAAAATGGAGGCTACTGTTTCACACCACAAAGTTAGGCGTGTTCTGATAATAACTTCAGTTAATGCTTACTTCTCTCTTTCTAAAAACTGTTTATGATCTACTTCTTTAGGGATTGACCAGCTTTGTAGAAATTACTGATGTTAATAACAGCCATATCATTTCTATGCTTACTTATAAGCTGGCATTTGGTTCTTATACACATTGTGCTACTAGGGAAGTCAGAGGTCTAGGAAAAAAATGAAGAGCTTTTCTAATCAAGTCTGGGGAGTTCTGTATTATGGGACAAACCTTTATGGTAGATGCTCAGAAAAACAGCATTGCCTGTAGCATAGCCTGTATAGTGATCTCAAGTGTACACAACTCTTATAAAATTTAAATTGGGAGATCTCTTTTTGTACAAATAAACTGATATATGACCTTAAAATTGGCACTTAAAACATTTCTATAACCCACAAAATTTATTTTTATATAAATAGCCTCTTTATTGCTGTATGTGAGGTGAGGTTGGAATGGGAATTATATTCCTCAGGTTTTAAGAAAAGGGGAGAATTTGCTTTTAAAGGTGTGGGGGTTTTAGTGGGGTTTTGTGTTTGGTTTTGGTTTGGTTCTTTTTCCCCCAGAACATTCATATTTTTTTTAAACAATTCATAACTTTGAATAACGACAGCATTTTGAAAACCTTTCAGCTTCAGAAAAAACATCTGTACCTTATTGGGATAATACTTTTATGTGTACAAGGCTGACAAAGTAAAATATCTGTAATTCTTAATCTCTTTTTGTAGGTGAAGTAACAGGTTAAAAACCTCTGTTACATAAATCATTATTTGCACTTGAAGATTATTTGTATGTCTTGTAGTTTCAGCAGGGTGAAAGTATACAAAAAAATACTGCTGAAGTTCAAAACAATAATTGCAAAATTAAATATTAAATAAAAGGTCACATACAGACCTGTGGGGTGGAACATCTGCCTTACCAAGATATCTTAGTTTGGTACATCAAGAAAGGAAAGAATATTTGTAATGCAGAGTACAAGCACAAAGGGACATTATGAACCACTTGCTTTGCTGGTCAGTCTTCTGCTTCAGGGAGGCATCTTTACTAATGGAAGCATCGAAAACAGAAAAATGAGGAATTGGGAGAAGAATAATGGAAACAAATCCAACTGGGCATGAAAAGAACAAACGGGGCAAGTTAGAAACTTCAAGATTCCACAAGGCTTTTTCTCCATTGAAAATGGAGGAATAAAAAGTTTTCAAATATGGTACTTGCATTAATCCAGTGGGCAGAAGTGTATGCTCCAAGAATTGACATGGTCTGTTGCTAGCATAGGAGGCCTGGAAAGATTGCTTTTCTTAGTGGAGTGTTGTGCCACTGAATGTATGGTAGGAAGTGTGTCCTGCTGTTATTCTGTGACATTTTAAAAATGGCCAATCCAACAGGGTTAGTGTACCCTGACCTTTTTGTCTGGTAAAGAGGTGAATTACAACAAGTGTTCTGGAGGAAAGCGGGCATGTGGAGAGCAGCAGATTTCAGAAATGTAAGTTTCCAAGTGTTCCAAAGCCTTAGAGATACACAGACAATGAATAAAATAACTTTGCAGAACAGTGCATAGTGTAACAGAATAGCTGCATATTTTCTGAATTAGGTCACATGAAATGCTGAATTAGCTCATCCCTACCTCAGCCACTTCAGAAAGGAGCCAAGAGCCTGTTTGAGTTATCAGACAAGTAAGAGCTCAACCATGGGAGAGGGCTAAAGGCTCAGCCTGGTAGTCATGTACCCTTCCCTATGTTTAATGTTTTCATTCCTTTCCTTCTGGGATTTTTTTTTCCATGGGCTAGTTCTTTTCCCGTGAACAGCTGAGTGTTTCCTGAGGAATAAAGAAACTATTTACCTCTAAATTCAGGATATTTGCCTGCTTATGTTTTAGAATTCCTTACGATAGTCTTCCTTCAGGTGAGTTAGAAGTTGCCATAGCTTTGTCTCCTCACTAAAATAAAACTCTCAGACACTCAGATTTGGATTCGCATTGCTATCACCACACTAATATCCATTACAAAGAAACCAGCCTCAACACCACAAAATTGTAGTGAATCTTTAGTAACCTTTGAAATCACTGCTAGTAACATTTCTACTTGATGATGGCTACCTGCAAAAGGAAGAAAAGAAATGAACAAATTAAAGTGCATTGCAGAGCAACTGGATATATCTAAATGAATGTCGGTAAGTGGGAGAGCCTAGTATGAGTGGGTGTGTGTATTTAAAATGAATGTGGAAATTGAGATGCTTGCTGTGTCAGTAAAATAACACTGGAAAAATGTGTTCATATGTCTGAGTAATGAGTCATGTAAAGGAAAAGCATCAGGTTCTCTTCACCTTTTCAATTGCTGTAAAAAAGGAACATGTCCACTGAAGAGTTGCACAGGTATGGAATAGCTTGGAGGAGTCCAAGCTGAAGTGAAGTCACAGTGGTACTAGTAGAGAGGGTAAAGTCATCTGTAAAGGCTAGGAAGGAGAACAGGTAATGTTCTCTTTAGGACAACTATGAGTTGGGGCAGTGGCTTAATCTTTGTTTCCTTGGCAGTGTGTTTTCTATGTTGCTATAGTGATGTCTCTGGGTGATCTTAAATACTACACAGTAATTCTCAACATCTCAATGCATTCTGAGTTTTGGACTTCTGAAGCATCAAGGGGTACTGGCTGATGGCCAGCAGCCTCATCCTTGTCATCAGTGACCTCTGGAGTGGATCTGAATGCCAGATACACTTCTGTTGTCAATTATGCTTCTATTCCTAGTCCTTTGTTAATTGCCTTCCTATAATCAGTGCTGCACTTGCCATTAGGACTTTATCATAAGAACGTAGTACTGGGATGCAGATGATCCCCGTGCACGATTTGGAGTGAGTAGACTGAAGGCAAGAAGGCAATGTTGGCAGTACGTGGTGAGAGTGGGTGTGACTTAGGCGCTGGCAGTGCAGGCAGAGCCAAGGGAGCAGACAAACCCTGCCTTAAAGGGAGAAGAAGAAAACAGACAGGTGTCAAGAGTCTCACAGTGATGACAGTGGATATGTTTCCACACCTACTCTGCGCTGATCCTGCAGCAGTTTCATCACAGCTCAGATGATTGCTTTGATCCAGAGAGTGGCACTAATTTGGGATGAGATCTCTCTAATGTTATGGGGGAATCTTAGTACAAAATTTTGTTTCCTTTTGTGATACTTCTGGATTCATGTTTATTCTTGAACCGCATTATGTCCATGATCAAAGGTACTTCCCCCCCCCCCCCCGCCTCAGAAACAGATGGGTATTTGAAAGTATTGAAGAAGGAAAAAAAAAAGAAGGAAGAGTTCAGAAATCTGTCTAAATTTTAGGCTTAAAATTTGAGTTACCACTGTATTCCAGTTACTGAGTAACAGGAGTAACATCTTGCTGCCTTGAAGGAAGGATGTGCAGTGGGAAACTGGAATATTAATTTATTCCAGGGGAAGAAAAGTGAAAACCTCCAGCTTTGTGGTTTGCCAGTGGTGATAAGCAACAAATCAGTGTCTCCTGCTTAAGGGAGAAACCTCATACACCCACCAAAATGCATAAGACCTTTCTTGGAACACAAATAAAGAGAAAAGATGGCAGTCTTATCTTAAAGGACTTTCTGAGGTGGGCATCCTTTCCTTGTAGACACAGTGGAACTGAGCTTACAGAAGATCTGATCTGGGACTGACTGCAGAGCCTTTAATCCAATACAGTCAATTCAAAATGTGAAATTATTTGAGAATGAGCTTCAGTGAGCTGCCATGGGGATAACTTGGATGATTAAGAATCACTATGAGTATATCTGGCCTACAAAGATTTACCTAGGATAATATGATAAATTAGTGACTGTACCAAGAGTAAAGCCTAGGTTTCTTGGCTTTCAGTCCAGTGACTTACGCACTGCCAAAAGCAAACAGGGTGATTAATGAAAAAGCATCAGCATGGATTTTGGCAAAAATAGGAAGCCATCAGACGTTTGAGATGACAAATGCCAAAAGGCTGTTAAATTCAGCTCTTAAAACCATTCAGCTTACAAGTACTTTAACAATTCTTAGGTGGACAAATGATCAAAACAGAACAAATATAAAATTCCTTGTCTCTTATTTAGTTATTTCTGTAATTCATAGAAATTATTCCTGCTTATCCAGGAGACCATTTGCAAATTAGGTGGGTGGGTGGGAAATCCAACTGCTTTTATTTTTTTGAGGTCTTTATTAATTGTAAGAAATTTTATGTCCCACTGATTTTAGCAATGTCTTGGAGTTTTTTGATATTGTCCCCATTTGGTTTGTTGTCATTTCCAGATATTTTTGGTCCTGTTTTCAGAGAGCACACCTGATTTACTGTGTCCCTTTTAACTTGAGTTACAAAGTTTTAGAGGTTCAGTAATAGTTTTACTTGCTACAAAAAATGAAGTTTTCAATTAAAAAGGCTCTTATATGTTGATTGATAGGTCTACTGTATTTCTGCTTTTAAAATTCACTTTGTTCAATTTTTTGTAAAGCAGAATAGTGTCAATATTACATTCTATTCAGACAAGTCCACTACAGGCACTCAGATGTCAAAATGTTTCAAAAAATATAAAAAATAAAGAAATGAATAGAAGCTTCCTTGTTCCTTAAATTATTACTCTGTTACCCTGAACTGTAAGTGAACCCTTTTTGCTTATAAAAGAAGCAGCTGTTCATGCGATTGAAACCATGGTTCATTACAAGCTGACCTCAAATTCAGGAGTAAAACTTCCTCTATTTTACTACAACTATTCAGACGTGGACTAGAGATAAACAATAATCAAAATCAGGATGAAACTTGACTGGGAAACCCTCTATACTCTTTGGCAGAATTATAGCAGCTCTTGGATCACCAAGAGTGATATAATGTTAAATGACCCTCAAACATTCCCTTCTCAAATGCAGCAGGTCTGTGCTGCCAACTCTGTAGCAAACAAAGGCTGATTGTAATGACTCCTTAAGCACAAGAGTATAGAAACGTTAATTATCACATTTTTTCACATTAAACATTTACAGAGAGTCAAGATGAAATGGGCCTGTTTATATTGATTTTACACTTCTTTTGGGGTAAATCATGTGATTAAACCAGATTTTCCTTCTGTGTGTCCTATTTGAGTTTCATATATTTCAAAATGATTTTGCTTTTTTAGCTGATTTTGGAATTATACTGGATGTAAAACTAACTAAAGTAAGCTAATGTGCCACACTCTGTTTTGACTGAAGATGTATGTCTAGAATAATGTCATACCATTAAAAATGTAAACTAAATTGATGCTCATTACTAGCCAACTCGTTTATAAATGAAGTAGGGCAGTGACATAGTGCCTTGGATGTATGTTTCTCTCTTTTGGTCTATTGTGTTTGTTATCCCTATTCTGTGGCTCCCTTGTTTGTTGTTGTCCAAGTTTGAGACACAGCAATCCTTTCTAATATTATTCATGACCCATATAACGAGACTTAGAGATAAGATCTTTTACTATTTACTGCAGTGCTATACAGAGTCCCTAAGATTTCAAAGTACAAAGAGATTCTTTATGAATATGTGTGTATTTGCCATGATACATTTACCTACACAGATTTTGGCCAAAACCCAGTAAAATACAATATACATTGAACAGTAGCAATATTAATGAATTCTTTCTTGTATTATAACTGTGTTCAGACACTTTTTTTTTTCATTCTGACCTAACTTTCTTGTGGGAATATTAAGAACTCAGTAATGGGAATGTATCTCTGGGCTTTTAAAATGCATTATGGGAGTGTCTTAAGAAACTGCTGCAGGAAAAAGAAAAAGAAGAAAAAACTTCTCCTGTGCATAGAAATCTGATGTCTGGAAGGGTGTAAAATTGCTTTGAGATAAGCTGATACTGTCTTCCATTGATAGCTTTCCTTATGTCCTATTTACCCACCAAAGCATTTGTGTTTAGGTGTCGTTATAAACCTACATGAAGTTTTCTATTTCCTTTACCCACAGATTTTGAGAGGTGTCTTTATTGCAGAAGATGTTTGTGAAGCAAATAGTCAATCAAACTGTCTACTTTTTGTATGTTAGGAAAGCAAAAAGCACTTCTGTTGAAGTGTTATTTTGAGGGAAGTTAATCACAAAGTAGAAATTAGATCTCTTAGAAATATATTCTTTCATGTGTTGTATTTTTTTTATTCATAACATGTGCATTGCATGTAGCATCTTCTTCCTTAATCAGTAGAATTTCATGTCATCTCTGTCCAGGTCTATCCCCTGCCTCTCCTGCAAAGAAGCCAGGAGGAAAACGTTTAACTTTCACACCACAGTTCTACTAATTCTGCTGTATAGTTCAATCCCATCACCCTGCGGCTCCATTAGACTAGTCATGCCTGCTTGTCACAGGATCAAGGAGCCTTACCTGGAGTCACACATGGAAGAGGTCAGAATCCCACTAAACTAGACTTCTTTCTTCTAGCACTCTCTTTTTAGTTCGTAAACTATTGCCCTACTGGTACAAACCTAGGCAAGGTCTAAGCAGAGAGGAAAGGAGGGAGAGAGACTGGGTAGCTGATTAGCTGTGACTATTGCAAAATATGACTGCTGTTCTCTCTGTCTGGACTCCTGGGGAGGAAGCTCTCACATGTTGCATGTACCCTGTTTTCTGTTGGTCTTTACTTGCCCTGTTTTCATTTAGCTGCTGGACCCTCAACTCCTTACAGTTATGTCCTCTTATTCTTGTGTTACAGGTCTTTACTCTCACAGGTCTTTCTTCTCTGCTTTTCAACTTACAATTTCTTTGCTTTCAGGACAGACTTTTTGGTTTTGTCTCCTGCCTGGTCACTGTTCTGCTGATTAGTCATTGCATATTTTCTGTAAGAGTGATAATATTTTAGATTTAATATTTTTATGTATTAGTAAGTGGTATTATGGTCATTAGCTAAGTATGTCAACCTTGAGCATAATATATCTTGTATATCCTGTATATGGTGTCTAATATTTGGACCCAATTGTGTTCTTTTTGAAGTGATAGTCTGCAAGTACATTTACGTTTATTGCAAGCATACAGTGCTTCTGAGACTGACTAATTTTTTGCTTTCACATGGAGTTGTGTGTTCATGCTTTGCTGTCCCTCATGTTCAGTGCAGGTGGGGTATGGCTACTACAATTTCACTTCTCACCTGCTTGGGGGATAAAACACACTGATGCAGAACTTTTTCTTGTAGTGGAATAATGAAGGTTTTGGTCCTACTATAGTTTGCTACTTGTTTATTGCCAGTCTCCAGCCCATGTAAATGCCTGATGGGGAAAAAACCAACACAAAACCTGGGGCATATTCTATTAATAATAGCTTTGGCTGTCAATCTTATTTTGCGTTAGTAATCAAGTTGTCTTAGTTCATTTTTGGTGAAGGTAAGTCCAAATGCTGTTTTCAGGGTAGATACATTTCTGGCCTGGCATGGTACTATTTGCTTCACAGGTATGCTGAGTTCTGTGGATCTCAGCAGTATCATAACATGATACTTGGCCCTGCTAGAGGGGACAACCGTTCAGTACTGACCATATCAAGCAGCCATCAAGCTCCTCTGGCCACCAATGTAAAAAGAGCTGTGGGTACTCTTAATTTCAGCCTCATGCTTTCTTGTTCACCTCCACAGAAAAGTGTCGGTTGCATCCACTGCAGCTGCTCAGTGTCATCCATGTGCCTGTAATCTTTGTGATTTCTAGGTGAGAAACTTCTACAGAAAAACAAGGCAGCTAAGGCAGATGAAGACTTAGTGATCTCTGTCTTCCACTTAAGGGGAAAGCCAAGCTCACCCATAATCTTTCAGATATTTCCTCATGGTCCATTACTTGTTAGGGCAGCAATTCCACTTAATGAAGCTTTTACAGTTCAAGGCAATATTATGTGGTTTATTACATCCTCTTGTCACTTTGACTATAAAATGAGTCAGCAAAGTGTATCAGCTTTCCACTGGAAGACTGGTTTGTTTTCTGGGTATCTGCTCAGCTGGAGGTGTCTAAGCAGTCTTAATAGAGGGACCCAAATTGCTTAGATGTTCACTAGTTCACTGAATCAAATAATGACTTGGTAGCATTTCAGAGAGCTGCAGTTTATTTCAGAATCTCTCTTGGGCTGTTCTAAATAAAGCAGGTCTTAGGTCTGCCAATCTTCTTGTATTTTCTGTTTATTATGTTTTGCTTCTCTGAGAACAGCTGAATTTTAGCAGGTTTTGGAGGGACCTTTCAACAGTATTGAAATTCATCAGACTGAGAAATTACTGGGGATATATATTAGGAGAGTGTTCTTCAGTGGGAAGAGATTTATAAATTAATTTGAAATCACTTAAACAGCACCTAAAATGGAGCGATGCCATTTTCAAGAAAAGGAACGAAGGATATAGAGATCTAAGGAGACTAGAAGAATGAATTGTCCAGTGGAATTTATATATTTACCCCTATAAATGCCTTGAAGTGTTTAATGCCCTAAGTGATAGGTAATATTGTTGTGTCTTTTGTAGCTGAGTGCAGGGTTCAGAATGTCAATGGGAGTGCCCAGTGGGAGTAGTGCCGCCTGATGTACCCGTTTCCATTCCTTACAGCATCCTGGATTGTCCTGTATTCTCTTGTCTCTCCAGGTTGATGGTAATTTTTCAGGTGACTGTGTAGTGGCACAACTTGAATATAGTCTACCACCTTCTGTTTCACTGTTCAGTCTCTCAGATGAATTTCATAGATAAAAGAATCTTTGTCATTTTAACCTTTTTTGGTGCTTTAAGGCAAGGATGAAGTGTCAGGTGTAACTTTTAATTTCCTGCCTATTTTATTTCAGACCAGGTCTTTTGGCATTATTTAACCAGCACAATATTTTAATGTAGCTATTGACATGTGACTCTTATTCTGGCATGTGTTAGAAACAGACGAAATGTCTGTAGTTTAAAAAACAACTTAGGCAAAACTGAAAAGTACAAGGAACAAAGTAGAGCTGTTTGTCTCCTTATTCTTAAAAGAACAATAAAAGTTGGATATCTGAACATAGTCTAGGATGGACTTTTAAAAAAATGACAGGGATCACCTGTGTATGGAAGATGTTATTTAGATATGGCTCATGCAGATAAGAAACTGGATTAAAATGGGAAGGACAGCATTAATTTAAGGGACTTATGAATATTTTAAGTCTTTAAAAATTGACAAACGCAAAAAGTTATCCACAGCTATATTTTAATAGTAAAAAAAGGGAAAAAACAGTAAAAATATTAGGATAAAGCCTATACAAAATTTAAATAGTTGCTTTCAAAGCTAGCAGTAAATGATGTTTGATGTCATTCATGGCCTGCCTTTCAGGGAACTTGGATTTCCCTGTGGTCATATTGGATTGACTCAGGAAAACATAGAGAGGTCTAAACATCTCAGAGGGAGGTCTTCTGTTGCCCAATGCAGAGGCTGCTCATGTAGTAATGTAGGCTATTTTCTTTTTTCAGAGAGAGTCAGAACAAAACCACCCTTCCATGACGAAAACCAAAATATAAGACACCTTAAATGTATTAGTTTTTCAGTGCCTTCTTTGTTCTATACTACACCATCTGCTACATGCTACACCGTGATTCTCTTGAAGTATTTATTTATTTATTTCTGTAGTGTCTGAAAGTTTATATTGTGGGTTTTGAAACTCATAAGAAGGTAGCATTGTGCCTAAAGATCTTACAAGTTAAAAAAAAAGGGATACAAAGGGATGAAGGACATGTTTATTTCTGTTTGCCCTTTTTAAAAATTTTGTTTTGCCCATTCTGCTGCTTTCTCTGGCTGCTGGGTATTTTCTTTAATTCCACGCACGTGCCACCTTGTCTCTTGTGTAGCCCTTTATTAATCTATCGTGCAGCTTAGGAGTTTTTCAATTTCATTTTAGCTCTCTTCTGTTTTCATACTTGTGCAGAAACATTCGTTGATGACAGGTTGGCCATGAGCCAGCAGTGTGCCCTGGTGGCTAAAAGAGCCAATGGGATCCTGGGGTGCATCCGGAGGAGTGTGGCCAGCAGGTCAAAGGAGGTGATCCTCCCCCTCTACTCTGCCCTGGTCAGGTCCCACCTGGAGTATTGTGTCCAGTTCTGGACTCCCTGGGATAAAAAAGACAGGGATCTCCTTGAAAGAGTCCAGAGAAGGGCTACGAAGATGATTAAGGGCCTGGAACATCTCCCCTATGAGGAAAGGCTGAGTGAGCTGGGACTGTTCTGTCTTGAGAAAAGAAGATTAAGGGGGAACCTAATTAATGTTTATAAATATCTTCAGTATGGGATGCAGGGGGAATCAGCCAGCCCCTTTTCAGTGTCTGTGGGGACAGGACAAGGGGCAATGGCTGCAAGTTGGAGCACAGGAAGTTCCACACCAACATGCGGAAGAACTTTTCCACAGTGAGGGTGACAGAGCCCCGGGACAGGCTGCCCAGGGAGGTGGTGGAGTCTCCTTCTCTGGAGATATTCAAGACCTGTCTGGACGCCTATTTGTGCAATATGAGCTAGGGAGCTGCTTTGGCAGGGGAGTTGGACCCGATGATCTCTTGAGGTCCCTTCCAACCCCTACGATTCTGTCATTCTGTTATTCTATGATTTCTTTTAGCTGTAAAACATGATTAGTTTGTGTTCTGCTTCAGACTCTGATTGTCCTAGGCCTTTGGTGAAAACTCTCTCTAGCACACAGTCTGCTCTTAAACACGCGGATTAGCCTGCTAGTGATCTTGCTATGCCAGAGCCACTGGGTATCTCCTCTGTTGCCATGAAAAATAAGCTTAGAGCAAGAATGAAAACTGCGCTGTCCTTACTCCTCTTGGTTGACTCTGTGCTTGCTAGCCCCGGGGTATGACAGCCTGGAACATCTTTCACTTAGTTGCAAGAACAATTACGGCATGACATGCACATGTCATGTCCCCAAATACAAACCCAGCCAGTTACTCACAATCTCAGGATGCTCTTGTCCCTAAAAAGCAATGTGTGGTGAGCTTCTATCTCCTCTGTGATTACAGAGAAGCCAAAACACAGTGCAGATGCTAGTTTTAGCAATTCAGACACCTTTATGGGGCGTATTATTTGCAGAGGAGAACAGAAGTAATTCTGTTCTTGTTATTTTAGCTGTCATTTGTCTCTATAGCTAATCTAATTTAAAAAGCAGTATATAAAAAATACTGATAGCTGGACCCAAAGCTAACAGCTGCTGCCGTGTTCTTCAGTCGCTACTCATGCTTCAT
The DNA here is from genome assembly GCA_027925045.1 of Hypotaenidia okinawae. Classification (NCBI taxonomy): domain Eukaryota; kingdom Metazoa; phylum Chordata; class Aves; order Gruiformes; family Rallidae; genus Hypotaenidia; species Hypotaenidia okinawae. The sequence goes on along the minus strand of BSDF01000008.1, from coordinate 22,254,791 downwards.
TTCATATTCCAAATGAATGCACTCTCAAAAAAATGTTTCATTGCCTCCACTTCATAAAAATCACACTATTCTGAAAATTATCAAACTGTTAATGAAGTTTACAGTAATACTTTCAAAACCATTAGTGAATGAATCAAAGAGCTAGGCTGGGAAAGTTGTATTTCAGCTCTTAAATACAAGATCTGTGAACCAGCTTAAATCCAAAGGCTTTGACATATAAATTGCTGCTGCAGCACTCATCATGCCTTTTCTTTCTATTTGCTTTTGGTTGTCTTAATTTTTATCTTAATCACTTGTTTTCTGATGAAAAAACAGTCTATGCAGTGGAGGGAGCAGTGCGAGTCAAAAAGGGGTTTGAACTCAACACCCCCCAACTTCCTAAGACAATTTTAAATCAAAGTATCCACTATTCTGCTTTACCAGCAGTAGGACAAACTGGTATGAGTCAAGACTTCTGGCCCAAAGCTCAGAACAACAGGTTTTCAACTACCTAAAGATGCAAGTTTTTCCTTGTTGTTGAACCTTGGCAGAAATCATACTATAAGCCCAGCTCGTTTTCCTGAGACATCAAGTGAGGATGCTGGCTCTCCTCCAGCTAAGGCAATGTTCCAGAGAAAGCGAGCATAGCTAAGTCAGTCAGCTGTCTTAGAAAGTGGCTGTGTTAGGAAGGAAGAAAGAATGACACAGAGAATGTTTTTTCACATAAAAATAATTTTTTTTATTCTAATACAGATTATTTTATAGATTTATTCTGACTTCCCCCTAAAAATTACCTCAACAGTTTTTCCATTGGAATAAAATCTTTTTGTCCCTCCAATGGAGGAGGTTAGTTTGAAGAAAAGCTGGCTTTAATTAAAAAAAAAGAAAAAGAAAGTTATCTAATTAAAAAAAACCAAACCACATGAAAGAAACTAAACAAACCAAAACCACATACACTAAAAATTAAGCTGAAAGATTTAATCAATGAGTGTTATCAAAATTTTATTCAGTCTGAAACATATCTTCTCCAAAGCTGACATGGAAAATAGTAAATTGCAAATGAGTTGTTTAGAGACATTTGAAATTCAGCATAATTTAGTGCTGATTGTGAATAAATTGTAGATAAACCAAGAGCTTAAGTGAAAGAATATGAAATTATATATAGGTGGTTGAACTAAAATGTCTCACAGGAGATCTCACCTGTTTCCCTGTAGTGTGCTTCCCTGGATCAAAATGATGTTTTAAATTCTGGTTTCCCTGATATAGCTACATATTTCTAATGACTTGGCACTATCTATTGGAGTAGGTGCTTTTATTTTCAAATTTATTTTTGTAAAATTTCAGTATATCCAGGTTTCCTTAATGGACTTCTGGAACTAAGAATACAAATGCATTAAATCTTGCTCTAGTGAAGGACCTTTAAAGAATACATGTTCAGCTGTAGTTCTCTCCACTTTGCTAAGATTAATGAATTTTGGTGCTCAAAAGGCCAAGTCTATGTTCACCACAAGCAGGAAATCCACAGGTGGGTGCCTTTGTCAGACAGGATAACAGTGTCTGGTGGAAATAGCTTTGATATGTGTGGTGACCAGGTCAGATGTAGTGTGTGATAGTAAAGCTTGATTGGATGAGAACTGTAATGTGCATGTATATAGTTTGTTTTCCAGACACTCCAAGCACCTCTGGTTTATACAGAGGCCCCCTATTGCTGTCACACAGGGACTACTCTTCCACACCCCCATCCATTGTGTTAGGTTTTTGTGGAGTGTGGTAGCTTGGATATGTGAAAAGACTTAGTTACTGCCTTGGTGGCATTTGAGACCAATGTCTGTATTTTATTTGGGTTTTTTTGTTAGGGGTTTTTTTTTTTTATTTCTCTTTGGACTTTTAATTCTGAAGTGACCTGAAAAAGGTTTAACCTCTGAAACACTTTGTTTCTTCCAGCACATCCTAAAAATCATCAGCCTTTGGGGAAAAAACCAAAAAAATTACAACCAGAACTGAAAGTTTCCCCATAACCTGATGACAGAATCTGGAAATGTGTTGTTTGCATACCTTATGATATCTGTAGTGGTAAACAGTTAATACTCTTGCAAACACAAGCCAGGATTTAAAAAAACAGAGCTCACTATCTTTAACAATTGGATGGAATGAACAACAGTCCTTGATGGCTAAAATTCCATGTTGAGTGGTCAGACTTTGTGCCATTCTCTGCCCACAGGGAAGCCTTCAGATGTATGAAGAAAGTTAACCCTTGCAGAGGGTAAATTTCAGACAGACCTGCCCCAAGTGCTTCTTTATTGGTCAGGTGTAGGCTGCTGCACGTGCTGACTGCTTTGCTTTGATGTTGTGTCACCTACTTCACTCTATACACTTTATAAGGAATAGAGGTACCTAATAATACGATCTGCCTGCTGTCCAACATGAAAGCACCTGACCTTTTATTGGATCCATCCTGAATTTTCTTAATATGCTGCTGGTGTGTCTGGGATGGAACCTGGCAAGCAGCTTCAAGCCATATTAGGAAAGGGCTGAAAAGAGAACAAACAATACAGTTAGCATAAGCCTTTGTTTCTTAGGAAACCAAGCTAAAACCCTGAATTGCACCAGTGTTTTAATGTCTGCACACCCCTGTACCTTAGAAAGGATTTTAAAGCATTATTACTTTCTGGATTTTTTTTTTCTTCTTGCTGCATTTGTCTGGTTTTTATGCTGCTTCACATTGGATAGAACAGAAGTATTCAAATACAATGAGTTGAAGGTACCTTGCAAGCTACTCAATCCATCTTTTCAAACAGTGGGTGCAGAAAAATTGGAGAAGTCATGTCTGAGCATCAGAATCTGTAATGTTTGTGTCAGGTGGTTCTGGATTCTGTGACTACTTTTGTTCCATTTAACCCTAATGCAAAGCTCACTCAGTAGGACAGAAGAAAAAGTCCATGGGACAAGCCATCAGCTTGAAAATGGCAGGAGCATGTTACCTCTCTCTGCCTTCCACGCTGCTGGCTGAATGCTCCCTCTTGGTCTCCCAGTTTATGTTTCAGTAGAGAGTCCCACTCCTGTTGCACTAAGGACACCTGCCTTGCTTGTCATCAGCTGATATTAGTATCACTGAAGTTGGTGCATCTGCATAGATCAGTATAATTTAGCACAACAATAAGTCTCTGGTCCCAAAAGGAGGATACTGGTGATGCTCATGTGGGACTGCATTCTTTCTCAACAGAGTTTGTTTATTTGGGTATTAGACTGGTTTGGCTATAGCAATAGAGAGTTCTTGCTTTTTAAAATGGTCTTTTCAGGCAGTAGCTGTGTAATTGTTACATTGAAATCTCAGAAAGAGTTTTTTTCTAGTAGATTAAACCTTGGATCAGAATTTAATAAACCTGGCTTCTCTGCCTCCTGACCTGTTTGGTGATAGTGAGCAAATCATTTTATCACTCAGTGCTTGATGCTTACCTAGTTAAGCCTGTTCATATGCAGTGAAGCTAGACATTTTTACAGACCAGAGCCAAGAGTAAGAGTGTTTCAGTAGAATTCAAGATAGCTTAGTCTGATGTGACATTTATCTTCACTCATCAGAAGTGCAATCAGTGGGGAGTTACCCAGATCTTTGTTCATGAAGATAAATGTCAAATGTTATCTATCTACATTCTCATATGGTGTCTATCACCATGGTATCTGAATGCCTTCCAAAGCAATAATGTACACAAATTAGACCTAAACCAGTCAGCAAAAGATCATCATAAAGATGTTGCTGACAATTTTCTGGCAGTGGCTGTTTGGACCGAATCTTTCCTGTTTCCTTTCATTCTGTAACAGACAGAGAGAACTAAGCTTGTTTAATTATTGGGAGGGGAGGGCAGGAGACAATTAAAAAGGATAGACTCGGGCAGGATGATGGAATACTGAATTCATAATAAATTCTTTCTTTTGCCTTCCTTCTAGCTTTCTTTTCTGCCCAGGAGGCTAAAGACATGTTCTCTCTCCTAAAGTCAGTCTTGGAGTAAGCACTGCCAACAAGGCCAGGTGTAATTTAAAAATATTTATGCATTGTCAGTTCTGGAATTAATCTTTCTTAATTGAATTGACACGAACTCATGTCTGCAGGTAATATAAACTGTCAAACACTCTGCCAGTGACAGCATGTTGGTCAGGGTGGTGAAGTTAATGAGAGATCTAAATTATGATGGAATATCTCAGTGTTGGCTTTGAAGCCTGGTGTTTATAAATGCATTAGTAACATCACATTAACTACAGGCTACAGAGTCTGGAGTTCAGAACAGCTAATTATTTGTTTGCAGTTTCCAGAAGAACTGGGGATGTACCTCAGAAACATTTTAGTAGTATATTTCCTGCATTGCTTTCCTTTCCCCCCTCATGGCAAAATGGAATTACTGTTAGCCTTCTAAAATCCAGAGAGTGCTGGGAGGATACTCTCTGTGTAACAGAAATCCTAGATAATGTTTGTGTTGAAGGAACCAAATTGGCAGATGAGCCTCTGCTTGCCATAGGCAACTGTTCATGAGGATTCCCCAGGATCTTCCAAGCTTAGTGAAGCATCATGGGCTCTGCGTGACATGCTCAAGGGTGAGGTTGCAGTTAAGTTTTACTGAGAGGAGGGAGGAACTGATGAATCCACAGGCTGTGTGATCTATCTGCTGAGAACTTTGCTTATGTGCCACTCTAAGTACTAGTAAGTTACAGACTCTTTTCTCTGTTAATTAGAGTTGAGACCCTATTTACTTTATGCAGGTTGAGCTCAGTGGAGGTTGTATATAACACAAACAGGACGCTGATTAGATTTTAAATAGCAAGGTTTTTATCTTGAGGTAGCTGGGCCATAAGAGAAGACCTGCCTGATAACAATGGGTCAAATAATCCAGTCTTCCAGACCAAAGGAAATGTGCTCCTAGGCGGAGACCTGGAGTCAAAAAGCTAAAATGTTTGAATATTGGTTTGGTACTGAGACAGTCTCCCTGTGGTTTTGAGCACAGGACAAACACCAGAGGATCCCAAGAATCCTTTCTGGCCTTTTCACAGAGTTATGAATTGATAAAAAGTCCCTTACCAACACAAGCAATGTCCACTGAGGAGAACTAATGAACATAGCTTACCCCTTTTAGTTCTTTTGTTGCAAACTTTTTTAAAGAGGTAAGATAATCCTTAGTAATAAGTAGGTCTCCTAAAATTTCACTGGCTTTGGTTTGTTTTAGAGTAAATTATTTTCTGAATAATTTGAGGTAAGTTCATAATTCAGGTGTTTATAAATTTTGAGAGGTGTTGCACAAGGATGTTGACTTAGCCTATGCTGTCTTTGTTACAGAGAGAACCGTTCCAGTCATCATGTCAGAGTGCAGAGAAGTGAAGGAAGAATTTCTGTAGGTAAGTGAACTAAACCAGCTACACTTTGACGTAACATTGCTTGTTATAATGTGGGGAAAAGGAGGTAGCATAGTAAAAGTAATATGTACAAATAACTTTTAAAAATATTTAAGAAATTCTCTATATGTTGTGGCACTTCTTTCCACAATGAAAGCACAAGATTGTTTGACACATTTGGAGGAAATGCTGATTAAGTCGATGCATACTCATCAGGTGTGTATCATGCTATCACAGTTACTCTTGGCATCCTATGCACCAGAATTTTTCAAAGACTTTGCTGGGAAGTGGAGGCTCTGCAGATTGTCAGAGTAGTGTGTGGCCAAAGAGTTACATGGGAGATGAGGCTGCAGAGGCAAGCAAAGCATAGTCATGAGGGAATCTGGCCAGGGGCCATCCTTATTCTTTCCTTTATTAGCGCTGAGGTATGGGATCTTATATTTCTCTAACCCTAACTGTGCACTGTGTTATCCTTAGGAATAATGATATTCTCTGTAGACCTTCTTTGCCCTAATTTTATGTGTTGTTAGGAATTTTGTACTGTGAAATAAACAGGAGAAATATTTGGAACTTAATAGTGCCTTTTACAAATGCTAACTTCACTTTATTCTCTCAGGTATCATAAGGGCACACTTGTTTATTAATATTCATACATAATATCACAGTCTGATGCTGCTTGTTTTATAAACCTTTTCCTTCAAATCCTTCCCAAACCTTACATCCTTCTTTAAGCTGGTTAATAATTCTATATCCTGCACCAAAAAAATTCTTTTAATAGGGCAGTTCTGTGTTGTAAGTTAAGACTTACTTTTAAATGAGTTAAAATTGAGTTTCCTCAGCCATACCATTTTGCTCTGAAATTGATTAAAAATACTGATCTTTGATAGACATAAATCTTTCAGAGAGATGTAGCTACCTGAAGGAACTAAAGCAAAATTTCAGATTTGAAGTTTTTATTTTTGACTGTCAGGTATTGTTAATAGCAGATTATCCAATACCACAATAAAAGAGATAGCTAGGAAGATATCTGATGTCTGTGTGGGCAGATCTGCTTTGCACTGAGAAATGTACCATACAGAAATAGGAGACAGGGTACTTATTTGTTACTGTCAAAGTAGTGTTAGATTTGTGAGAAACTTGGTGTGCTGTGATCTTTCTTGTTTAACAGTCATGGATGAGTGGTGTAGATTTTTCAAAAAGATTTTTGAGAAAGAATCCTTTGATGGACCTTTTGGATCTGGTCTAGAGGAGTCCCACAGAAATGATCAGAAGGCTCTCCTATGAAGACATGCTAAGAGACCTGGGGTTGTTCAACCTGGAGAAGGCTCTGGGGAGACCTTACTTGCAGCCTTTCAATACTTAAAAAAAGTTTATAAGAAAGGTGGGGACAGACTTTTTATCAGGACCTGTAGCAATAAGACAAGGGGTAATGATTTTAAACTAAAAGAGGGTATATTCAGACTAGATATAAGGAAGAAATTGTTTACAGGGGGTGATGGGGAAATACTGGAACAGGTTGCCCAGAGAGGTGGCAGATGCCCCATCCATGGAAACATCCAAGGTCATGTTGAATGGGGCTCTGAGCAACCTGATCTAGTTGAACATGTCCCTGCTCATTGCAGGGGTTGTTGGACTACAACACCTTTGAATGAGCCTTCAAACCCAAACTATTCTATGATAGCAGTCCATAGAAGCAGTCATGTTCACTGAATGTTATTCTCACCAGATCACTGTTTTCCAGTGTCGTGTTGGGGGGTGTGTGTCATTTTTTTCCTCCAGGAACATAAATCATTGGTATTTTTCTTAATATATCTTCTTACTAGCATTACAAAGCATGAAAATTCTGTAAAGCCGCTTTATTACAAGGCAGTGGCTCATACAGCATAATTCAATACAGTGCAAATCTGTGTCTCCTCTCCTTTTGATTCCTTGTCTGTTACTCATTCTCTTGCTTATTTAATGCAGGCAAGGATGAAAGACATTTACAAATAGCTCATCTGAAAAATGCTGACCCCATAAGCCTACAGTTCACCAAGGTCTCTGGAGCTGGTGTCTCCATGTAAGCGCTTGGCTCTCACATCAGAGTTCTTTCTATGGTCTTCAATCTGCCAGCTATGTTTTTTCACTAACATCTTAACAACAGGAGCAGTACAGAACATTTTAGAGTAGACTATTATATTCTAATATATTCATTATATTCTAACTAGACTTTCATCTCATTCTTGTAAGATGTAGGTGATTTTTCTGGCTAAAATTATAGTAACTTCTTTAATACTTGTGAGTCTAAGTGTGGGTCTGATCTTTCATATACATATCATCAAAAAACTTGTAGTCCTGCCTTAATCCTGGACATAGTCATGACCAATGAAAAAAAATTAATAATAATGACAATAAAAAGAATAGGACATAAACTAGTAGCTAATTATTGCTTTAATTATCACCCGACCTTGGCTTTGTGAATGAGTGAAAACAGTTTCTAGGTTGTGCATGAAAACATAAGCTCATTATGCTTGAAATTTCAGTTAAGATATTGTGGGCCTATTAACTTTCACAGGTATAGGGATAAGGGTCCCTTACAGCCTGGCATGTATTCCTGAAAGCTTGTAACAGCTCCACCACTGCATCGGGCTGGTAGGCTCCTCTGCCTGGTTCAGATGTAGCTACTCCTACCGCAGACAATTCTGGTAGCTCTCTGCAGCTTTGCATTGACAGCTGCATGCATATTCATGGTAAAACCATGAACAAACACATTTTTCTCACAGATGGGTAATGGATTTTTTTCTCTACTCCTTTTTAATTGATTGCACAGCAAATTTCCACGGCATTTCTTTTTCATTGCACTCAAATAATAGTAAAAAAAAGGAAAAATGGAGGTAAATTTGGTATATCCAGTTTCCAAACTGGAAAATTAACTTTTGAACCAGTAGTGACATGCAACAGCAGATATGCACAATATAGTTGAATTTTTAGAGAGCAGGTGGCCACATGCTGAACAGTTGCTGTAGGAAGGTGTTTCTGTGGTGCACCAGCACCTGTAGAAGTGAGCTTTGCAAAGGTAAGACTGACTTGGGGCTGGCTGGCTCAAAAAGGGACAAAGCAGATGAGTCATTAGAACTGATGAGTCACACTTACAGCAGAATGCTCCCAAGATCTGTCAGGCTGGCCTGGCTTTTGCTGTGCAAGGTGGCTTTGGGGTTCCAATCTATTTTCTTCTCTCCTTATTGCCCTGAGTGCACAAGTTTGTTTTCAGGGTCTTTTGCTATTTTGGGGGCAGGGGAGGTATGGTTCTCTTTCCTTGCTTTTGGGATTTCCATTCCATTTTCCTTTAATTTGCTCCTCCCTGTTAATCGCATAAGAGAAGCTTAGAGTCTTAAGTGAACAGATAATTCTTGGTCCATGTATATGAGCAAAAAGAATTCAGATTTGCATGAAAATAGCTATCCTCAGGTTAGACCTTTATATTTGGAAATAAGCTCTTTTCCCTCCATTGTTATGTGTTTTATTTAATGTGAATGGTGAATGTTTGGGGAGGGCCAGAGGTTTGTTTGACTATTCAGATTCATTGGCAGGGTTTAAGTTGGCACAGCACGGATCAGAGCAAGATGAGTGCAGACACCTTATTTCTAATTAAAAACACACACACATATGCTTGTGCAATTGAAGTAAAAGTAAATCCTTTCTCAGAGCTGATTACTTCTAGCTGTCTATATTTTTGTGTTTAAACTGGCAGCACAGGGGGACCATCCTATTTTATTTCAGGATTTTTTTTTAAGGTGAGAAACAGAACCAAAAGCTGGAATAGGTTCCAAATAACAGAATCTCTGTGTGGCAACACCAGATGAAGATCTCGCTTGATGTTTTGGTTCCTTTTGTACTTGTCTCAGACTGATCTGATGCAGGCAGGATTAGTTTTAAAAGTTTAATCGGCTGCCTCTTACTCCAAAACGTGAACTCTTGAGCTTTGAAAAAAGCTCTCTGAAATACATCTCCTTCACCAGGCTAGGGATCAGAGGTCCAGAGCAGGAGCTCATCACTGGAGTCCCAGAGATGCCAAGGCTGCAAGTAGCCATTGGTGTGTGTTTCTCGCACCGGAGAAGTAGGGGCATAAGGCTGAAGTGGAGGCACTAGTGATCTGTGCTATCAGTTCCCAGCCAGACAGCTATATGAACAAAATAATTTCTTAACCATCATAATTAAAACAAAGGCTTCATGTGTCCAGGAGTAAAAGCAGAACAGATTCATATACAAAATACTTCTATAAAGTTTCTGCCCTTGAAATCAGGGAAAGGAGTGTTAAAAAATCTGGAATTTTGCTGCAGAAGTCCAATGCTTTTCTCCAAGGAAATGATAGCTAATGTTTTGCTACTGTCTGGAGCTTTCATTGCTTTAGCATATGTTAATATGTGTCTTCTACATTTAGAGTAAGTGTTGGCCTTCTTAAAGATTTCTTTATCTCAAGTGATAGTTGTTTGTGGTGTTCATCCCCATTCTTGGTACATATGAGGACTGGTGGCTAAGCACTTTCTTGTTACATTTTATTTTATTTATTTAATTTCTTTTGCCTTATTACATTTGTCCTCCTGTGTACAAATATTTTATTCTGGAAGTCATTCTGTTTTCTAGACATGTTCTCGTCTTCCTGAATGTGTTCTTGTCTCCCTGATTCTGCCTGCAGCTCTGAAACAGTCTTGGGGCAAAGGAACTTGCTGATGACTTCGTTTGAGAAGATTTTGATGACCATATCAGATTAAGATATTCTTCTCAAGGCCATAACCCATCATTTCTTTCAACACACCATAGTACTATGGTTTGAAGGAAATCAGAATAGTCCCACACTAAAAAATAAAATCAGGAAGAGGTTGTTGTTGGTTCCTTTTGTTTTAAGTCTGGTTTTCATTATTCAAGGGCACGGTAGTGAACTGGAACAAATATCTAAAGTTAGTAATACCACCGATGCCAATGCATTGTGAAGTCATGGCCCAGTGGAATGGTGACTCTAAAGCTTGTCCATGATCTCTAGAGATTGCTTCTTTGTGGTGTTTTATCTGATTACCTGAGTAGTTAGGAGTATTCACTCAAGGCTAGAAAATTTGGGAATTTTGCAAGGCAGGGCATCTCTTATGGCTATGAGAGTGTAATACCGCTCCAGTTTCATGGTGCTATCTAAGCTCTGGGAATTCCTGGCAGTGAGCTTGGGATGTGGTGAAGTATGAGAGCTAGTGTATTTTTTAAAGTTGCCCTAATATGTAAATGCAGGGAGGTATTGCAGCTTTTCTCTGTTCTTAGGAAAGCAAATAATATGCTCCATCTGTGTCTTCCAACAGTTACCCAAAATCTGCAGTGAAATGTCTCCTTTAACCTTCTTCAAATCTTTTGCCTTTTAGTTTGAAGGCTTTGAGGGGAAAGAGTCTTCATGTGTGCACATGCATGGTTTTCATATTGTCCCTCAAGAATGGTATTTGCTTTGCTCTACCTTTCAGTAGCTTACTTTGGATACCTGATGTTTTCTTGTTACTCTGTCACTTTACAGGCTAGTGCTGATCTCTTTTACACAGGAGGCCTTCTCCTAACCTGCTTGCTTTTGATTATTTTAATTGTCCATGTTTTGAATCTTTATTAATTTACAATGTACCATTTTTGAGACCTGTAGCAAAATCAAATATGAATTTTGAACATAAGAGGATTTTGATTGATAGAACACTAACATATTCCAGTTTATTCATTCATGATACCTCTAACTTTATTAGATTTCCCAATTGCTGTTTCATGTTGAGCTGTTCTCAGTGGCAGACTCAGTAGAAGACAGCTGTGTGTGGAGGTACTGATGGGCATTCAGGTGCTTGTTCCATTACTGCTTAACAGGAGCTGTACTTCTTAAGGCTTATATAAACTATCCAGTCCACTCCTAGGTTTGCACCTCATCCTCTCTGGAGGTATGTGTGTCGGCTAACAGCTGAGCAGCTTGGCACAAACCTTCATCATTTCAGTGCCTCTGAAGTATGTTTTTTCTCCACTGTGTTTCTCATCTTCTCTGTGGATTTCATCTCTTAGCCACAGCAAAGGTTACAAAGGAGGCACATTTTTTTCAAAGGGTAGCCTTTGAGCAGAGCACTGGGCAGATGTAATGTGTATTCCCATTTCTGTTCTGTGTATGAATTAAAATAAAAAAAGCTTCAGTTTTTCTCTTTTTGGGAGTTGCCTTTCTAAGTCAGGTCCTTGTCTGTACACACACACACCTCTGAGCAATGGAAGGAACTGTGTAGAAGCTGAGTGCTATTTACTAGCTGAGCTAGCACTGTCACAAGACTGCTGAATGTTGCCATCTCACTTGGTGTGGCTCTCAAGTTGCTAAATCGATACATAGGCAACTAGTGGCATGGAGTGGAAATCCCGCTGTTACAACAGCATTAAAGTCAGTGGGGACCAGACTTGGAGTCACTTTGTATATAGTAGGCACTTAGAGTTGTGCTTTCCAAATAGCTCCAGAAGCAACCGACTTTGATGGGACTGTGTTTTCTTTTAACTATGAAATGTAGCTGGTTGTTCATCTCCATATGCGAGAGGTATTCAGGACAGGAATAAGCCAGAAGTGCTGGAAGGACTTGGTGAACACACGAGACCTGGGATGTCATCTTGTGGTTGTTCAAAGAAATGCAAGAACAGCTTGTAGGTGAGTTTACTGTCTCTTCATTTTACACTGAGCTGGTTTTTCTTATTGAGCCCCATTATGATTCTTTCTTGTACAATCTGTGTAGTTGTAATGCTGATGACAGTAGCTGTTAACCTCCTTATGGCCCATTCCAATAGTCAGGCTTTGGGATACTACAGTACATAGCTGTAGAAGTCATGTACTGCTTGGTTACCTACCTGAGTGTATCAGAGAGTGCAGCTGCTGTTTCAATTTACACGATGTCAAAGATAGGATTCTGACATGCTGCTGGCAAGTGCCATACTGCTGTTAGCCATTTTTGGTTAAAAGCACTTTTTTAGCCTCTCCCTGGCTGTTTCACCTGGCTCACATCTCATGTTTGAATGATACACAGGTGCAGAGAAGTAGCCTCATCACACATTGTTTTTTCCCAGAACAGGGACGTAATTTTAGACCTAGATAAATCTTTTTCATGAAGCAGAGTCTGTGTATTGGGGACTCAGTGACAGGAGTGCAGCTCAACTGGCCTCATCACCTCACAGGCTAAAATAGTTGTCAATTTACCAGTTCAGGCAAAGCAAACTCACAGGAGGAGGAACTCCTGGGGTTCAGTAATTTCCTGCCATAAGGAAGAGTGCTATCAATCAGACACACCTACATTCTGTTGTTGGTTTTTTTTTTCTGAACTCAAAGATGTTTGCCTCAGTGGCTGGCAACAGAAGTGGGACAGAGCTGTCCTGGCTGAAGGGAACCTCCCAGGAGTCAGTGCAGAACAGGAACAACACAACTGCAGGCTCAGTCTTTGCTGAACTCTTTGAATGAGGCAAAAAGCATGTGGGAGTCATGCACAGCAGCTACACCTGGGATTGCAGATTTGACTCGTGTTGCATGTAAGTAGCACTGATAGTGTTTCTTTCTTGTGCACGTGTGTTTTCTTATGTTCATTACTGGAGCAGGCTGGGAGACAGAATGGCTTCTCAGGCTTCTCAATTATGTTTTTAATAGCTCCACCTAATTGCAGCAACCCTACCAAGCCTATGCATGCTTGGACAAAAAGGCATCTGGAAGACGGTGAACTCACCTCAGAAGGGCAGTACCTGTCCCTCATCAAATGCTAGGTGAACAGGCTTGCTCAGATCTCTGCTCCATTTCATAATTGTTTTCTGGGGAATGCTCTTTCAAGTTAAATGCTTTCTAATTACAACCCTTACATGCAATGCGCTTTCTTGTCTTAGAATGAAAATAAGGCTGCTGTGATTTTTACCGTCTGTCTGACTTATGGCATTGATTGAGACAGCTTTTTAATAGTGTATGATTAAACATTAGCTCATGCAAATTGCCAGTTATTTCTGGAGTGCTATTTCGTCATTAGTGAAGGGACAGCCTGTCTGGATGGTGATTAATTCCAGATCTGAGCTCTTGTTCATAGGTCAAAATGCTTGAGCACATTTTACCAACTCCAAAATAAGGGCATTGCTGTCTTTTCCACTGGAAGGCTGCTGCTCGCTCCCCATTTTGGAAATGATTTCACGTAACACCTTTCCTCCAGCTTGTTCAAACAGAATGAAGTCAATGTAATTTTTTTATTTGGCCTGACAAGTGCATGCTTATATTATAGTGCTGCTATAAGTAAGTGTTAAATGTGTCACAAAATAGAATGACAGATTTTTCAAGACTAATTCTCTCTTACTTTTTCTATTATCTTTTTAAAGACAAATGAAATCTTTACCCACTTAAGACTGTGACAATCATACCAAGTGTTGATTAGAGTTCTGCCTCAGATTTCCTGCATTTCAAGCACCAGAGAATGTTCAATAAGATGTGTCTGCTTTGGCTCTCCATGAATGTGATGTGGAATCCCAAACTATAACTTGATTTTTAATGCAGGTTATATTTTACTAGGCCTAGGGAGAGAAGAAATACTTCTCATGTAAGATCAGATTTCAAACAAGGGCTGTATCAAGGTTGTGTATCCTCTTGTATTTTGATTTAGGACCATTTCTAAATACACAGAGTATGAACAGGGAAACTATTAAACAAATTTGATTCATTAATTTCCTAATTAATGAAGAAATTCATTAGAACTTTACGCAGAAATATTTCCTTATTCCTCACTGTGAAACAACAGTAAAATACCTTAAACTCCAGAGTTGTGGCATTACATCCTCTGGCAGACAGAATACCTAATGCAGTACAGTACTGCAATAGAAGAAAAACAACCTGGAAACTTGCATTTGACTTGTGGATAAGTTTATTGAAACATTTGTGAATTACACTAAGTAGACAGTATATTATTTATTTCTGTGCCTGTGCAGCTGTTGTCAAGATACATATATAACATTGTCAAGACTGCAGTGTAGAAACTAATAATTTGAAGCAGCATGATACTGAAAACTTTCCTGGAAACAATGTCTGACCCTTCTTTGATTGCACTGTGAGGTTTCTTTAGTACACATAATTATAAGTAGTGCTTGTTTATCTTTAAGTTAAAATGCAATGTTTCAAAGTGTGCCCAATAGAAAGGACTTCTGGAAAGGAAGTGTCCATTAAAATACAGAAAAGACAGCAGTAGCAGGCAGCCTCCTGAATTACTTCTGTGAAAAATCTAGTTTCAAAGCAATGAAGTCAGAAGTTTACCATGTACAGACACTACTGAAGTTAAAAAAAAAAAGACATGAAATGTGAGGGGAGGTTATCCCCTGTTTTTTTAAAAACTTGTCATGACCCCTTGAACCTTTGCTAACTGAGTTTAAATTCTTACTTATGAATTTTACAGTTCCAAGTACTAGCAGATAGAAAGGTAGATAGAATTTGGTCCACGCTCTGAGACAAGTCCTCATTCCTATTTAAAAAGATGAGGTAAAAACTCTTCTTTAAATTGGTTTCACGATCTTCATTGACAAATAGTTCTGTTGGAGCAGGAGAGAAGAAACAATAGAGGTTAAAAAATGTATGCAAATTACTGCAGTGTAGTTTTGTAGAAGATATTAAAATGGACCAGAATGTATTTCAGTAAATGGTAATTTCAGGAAAAATGCAGTAAAAATGAACCAGGTATTTCAGATTAAAACAGACTGAAATCCACTCTAAACAAGCTATTAACTACTTTTTTGTAACTTATTAACACTTCTAAAGTGCTCAGTTGCTCCATCTTTAGTTAATACATTGGTTTTAACACAAATTTGAATTGTTTCTCAATTAAAATCAGTTGATTATAGCTATGAAGATATATTCCCTATCTCCCTGCTGAAACCAAGCTGATAGAATCTCACGTCTGAGTAAGGAGTTCACAGGTAAAATAACTTCATACCACAGCTGAACAGCAGTGAGATTAAAGAGTTCTTACCGGCAGTGAATAGAGGAGTACTGCTGCGAACAAGAGTAGAATCAGCAAGATCATGAGGCCTATAAAGAGCCATTTAAACCTGCGCCACACAATGAATTTCATTGTCTTGCAGGGATTTGTAAACCAAAGGAAGGAAGTATCTGGCCGGCTGTGTTTTGGAAGAAACAAATATTACTCATGTTGTAAAACCAGGGAATATTTAAGTGTGAGTATAACACATTAAAACACTCTAGTGAGAAAACACAGACAGTTTGTAATGTAAGAGAGACGTTTCAGTAAACATGTGTGTTAGTAATACAGAAACCAACCTGCATTTTATCTTAATGCTTGCAGAAGGAAGTAAGACTGCTTTTTAAAAATTAATTTTTGCAAAGGATAAGGATCTTATAGATCCTTTACTGCATGCAGATTTGGTCAAGAACATTGTAGTAGCTAGATATTATCTATTTCTCAAGCTAGTGAGAGAAAAACATCTTACTTTGGTAGATCTAATTTGGGGTTCATGTTTGGTTCATCTCTTCCTTTACCAGCTGGCCTTTCCTCAGCTTCTTTTTCATTGACAACTTCCAATGTCATTTCAACTTTACCCTTCAGAAAACACATGGCATGAGACAAGCATCTTACCACAACAGCACTAATAGTACTTGTTTGGCACTTGTACAGCAGAGTTTAGGATCAGCTCATTGTGCTCACCTCTGTGTTTCCCATTTCCTTCTCATAGCCTTATTTTTGCACTGTGACAGTGTCACAACACAGTCTTAGAGAATGACAGAAAAAAGAAATCACAGTGCATAGAATTGTTCTGGTAATTCATTTGTGGTTCTGTTTTAAGCTACACAGCTCTTTATACCCAGTTCTTTCCTTTCAAGAGCAGAACAAAATCAATTCTTCTCTTTCAAGAACAACTCAAGGACCTAATCTTTTCCAAATGCGTAAGTATCTCATTTTTCACAGTGTTGTAGCTGATAGATGTTTCTGAATGCTTCTGCTGATTTATTAAATTCCAGGAATAAAGTTTAAAGGCAAAAAAACACAAGAAGGAAGCAGCAGACACACTTGTAAGACTTAATATTCTAGCAAGTGGTAAGTATGCATTTATATTCTTCATAGAACAGGTTAAAATGCTTTAGGTTTACTGCTTGCCCCCATAACCACAAAGCTAGTCTTGGCTCTCAGCATATAAATTATATTTGCTGGGTGCGAAAATGCTTCAGATTTAACCTTTTTTCTTCAGTCTTTAATGCACTTAGGATGTCTTGTATTTCTCCTAAGCAGTAATGTGATAAATTCATTCATACAATAACTCGATTGGCTGCTTTAGCAAGATGAGATGACTCACCCTGGTGCCATTGTCCTTCAAGTTAAACAGTTAAAATCCAAATAAATACATGTAAGTATTAAGCTCATACTTTAAAGCAGAAGATTGTTGATGGAGAAAAATTCCCAAAATTCTGCACAGAACGTTCTGTTTGCTGCTCTGTGTAGCCCCTGAAAGCCAACAGCTAAGTGGGGAACACTTAACAGTCTGTCTTAATAAGTGAGAAGCCAGGGCAGCACGTTTTAAGTACTTTTTAAAGAAGTAAAATCTTACCGCTAAAACCCGGGAGCCATCCTTTTCAACATAACATGGCCACCACCCTTTCATGGATTTCTGCTCAAAGAGAGAGGCAGTCCTGGGAGCCTTCCGGGAGCTGTCTGCCTTGTATTCCGGAATCATGTCTATATTGCACTTCTCTGGAACTTTTGCAGGAATTACTGTTTTATGTAAATCGAGCTCCACAAAGCCTAGGAAAAGGATAAAAAACCAACACTGCACCACACAGCATAGTGGTTCGACATCAACCTTCCCTGGATCTAAACATGTTATACAGGAAAACGAATCAACGGATGCATTACGTTCTTGTTTGTCTAAGGCTGCTGTGAGGCAAAGAAGAGGGACACATCAGGCTGTGTTTAAGCCCATCTTGCTGGTGATAAAGTGCTGATGTTCTCCTCCCTCTTTTTTTAACATGAGATCAATTGATTTTTTAATAGAGGGTTTTTTTTTTCTCCAGACACCTAAACAGAAGATAACCAAATACAGCAATTTAATAATAAGTAATATCTGGTAGTTAAATGCATGGTTTGGCTAGTTGTAAGAATAGTTATAAATCAATTATTTGTTCTTAGATTTTAAGGCCTATATGCTTTGCATGTAAGCTGAAGTCTTTGGGACCATCTTAATACAGGGCAGAGAATCTTCTGAAGAACAGTATCTCTACAAAAAGCAGGGATTAAGAACAGTGTGAAATAGACTGCTTAACTCAAATTGCAGCCTTATGTCAATATTCTTACTTAGATTTGAAGTACTCTTGCTTTAAGTAATTTTAAAGAAAGAAGCAAAGTAACTTTTAATATATACATTTCAATTTCATGCACTTTGTGACAAGGGCTTACCTGAATGAAAAGTATCTTGGGTTATCTGCAAGCAAGGCTTCACTGAGTGAATACTCAGTCATTCATGAGAATAGGTAACCCTGTACTGTGTGGGAAAGCAGGAGTGTATCTGCATTCTCAGTGTCTGACATTGTAATCACAACCTTTATGTGATAATTTAAAATTGTTTGGTTTTATCTCTTACTTTGAAACAAGAATTCTTTTCTTAGATGTCTTACCCAGATAGTCATCCAAGGAGAACTTGTCATTATCCCATATTTGAATGATCAGTTTGGGTGGGATTCTGAGTTCTGTCTTGTCAAGATTCCAAAAATGTTCCTAAAATGTAAAGCCAAAAACAAAGTCCAAGCACCTTCAAAAAATACTTATGAAAATTCAAAGCTGTGGTTTGTTAGTACTTGTGACTCTGGAGTTGGTGGAAACACAAAGGAGCTAATCTTGCCCTTGCTAAAAGACAACTGCTGTTGTCACCAGCGTGGTGCTCTGGCTCAAAGGCAAAATTGAATTGATTTGCAATAGCAGTTTGAGCAAAACTGTCTCCTTCAATACATGTATTTACAGAAATATCAGACTAAATACAATCTATTCTAAGTACTGAAATCTTTAGACACACCTTTTTGGAAACTATGCAGAGTTGCTCTGCTGGGAGGTAGTCAAAAGGAAAAACAAATCTCCAGTTGAAGTTCCCTTCACCATCCAATGATCGGTAGTGAACGTCGGTTTTCTGCTTGTTTTCTTCATTACCAGGCATCCATCTGAAACCAGAGAGAGATGAGTCTGCTGTTTGCAGTGGGACTACACTGGTGCTTATTTGCACTGTTACCATGTCATAAAGTGGTTGAAAACAAGCTCTAAGAGCTGCTCACAGAGTGCAGGAGAGTCTTTCACATCCTCCCTCTGTTTGGTTCCAATTTGGCTCTGTAAATAGGAGCATCTGAACTGCATTTCTAACCTGCTAAGACCAGTACTGTAGCAGTGGTGAGTTGTTGGCAGGGTTTTTTAATATTTTTTTTTAGGAGAAATTCGATCAATGGCCCAGTAGTATTTTTCTCCAATTTCTACTGAACTCTTTGCATGAAAACTAGGAACCATAAAAATTAATAATCCAGGTTATGCTGCACCAAAGCTAGCTCACTTATCTTTTCAGGTGCTTCCCATCTCAAGAGGTGAACTTCTGGGATCTTTCACTGCACATTATCTGGTCAAGCTTTACCTCATACTAGTTCTGTACTTCTCTGAGTTTAGCACTATTTCAGAGGCTGTAGTGTGCATTGACTTGGCTGAACCAAATCATCTCTGGAACCCATGCTCTAGGCATCGCCAGGACATTCTGAACTTCATTGATTTTTAAGTGTTACATGACAGAGTGCTCTTACCCCTTCACATAAATGTCACTCATTTCTTCCCCTGTGATGCTCTTTTCATCTAGAAGGACATCCTTGGTGTTCCAGACAATCACCCGCAAGACATACCTAAGAGACAAGATGTTTGGGGAAAGAATTGAATTGATTTCATCAGGGCTGCCAGGTGATGTGTAGTATATATAGATACTCACTTCTTGGCTTTTCGGGGAGTGATGTTGAAGGGAGGGCCTGGAGGGCCTAAGCTTTTAGGAAAAACATCAACCCACATCTGGAGCTTTCCCTGTAGCAGTGGAGAAGATGGAGGAGGGATCATTTATTGCATACAGGTTAGTTATGGTAATTGTATGGAACTGCCCATTGTCGTGTTTAGCACTAATTTTAGCCACAGAGATGAGCTTCCTCATGTTACCAATGTCAGAACTTCTACAGGCTTCACATAGAAGAAAGCCCAATCCCTCATGTTATGTGGGCTTCTTCAAATGAACAATGCCAAGAATTCAGAAACTGTTTGGGATGTTAATTCCTAGTGAATTCAGTGCAAGTTGAGTGCCTATATAGTTCTCATGCTTTAGGTCTGAGTTTCTGTTCTCTCAGAGGTGGTGTTAAGGACAGTGTCATACATGTGGTTGACAGTTTGCAGCTGGTGACCCACCCAGTGTAGATCATGACGACCCTTCACTAGATTCAACAGTAAGGCAACTACTGTAGATTTAATCATCTGCTTCAAATGCAATCCATTTTAATTTTGCAGCTAAGTTTTCCA
Organism: Hypotaenidia okinawae; assembly: GCA_027925045.1. Taxonomy (NCBI): domain Eukaryota; kingdom Metazoa; phylum Chordata; class Aves; order Gruiformes; family Rallidae; genus Hypotaenidia; species Hypotaenidia okinawae. The sequence continues at coordinate 22,234,875 of BSDF01000008.1, read as the reverse complement.
GTAACTTCCTTAAATAAGCAACTGCTAACAAGATAGGAAAGGCTAGAAAACAAATGTTAGCATTTGTTCCTCCCTAACAGAGAGAGATCCAATAGAAGACTTTGTGTTTAAAATAGCACCTCTGGACCTAGTACAGAAATTACAAATTTGGTCTCAGTTGTTAAACATAGCTAGGAAGCTTTTGAGCCAGACTGTCTCCTTTATTGTTGGTGAGGTATTAAACACATATTCCAGTTTCTTTCAGTAACGAAGTAATAAATCTTTTCCAGTTTCCACTCTCTCTGTGTTTAAGGTATCATTTGGGGGTCTTATTGGACATAACATAACAGCTTTTTGTTATGTTTCTAGCCTAGCTTGCTCTAGTCTCTCAGCCAAGTAACATTAATTTGTAGCCCCAAGCAATAGAACACTACAGCATGGTATATGCTCCATTTCTGCATTCAAGAAACTAGAAGTAAACTGGTTCACAGTACCTGGGAGATGTTGGGCTGGAAGGTGCTATATAAGGTCCTTGTCTCTACATGTTCAGGTACCAAACCCTGGGTTCTGAGGATATGAAGGGCTAGCTGCTCTTCACCAGGACCAAGATGCTGATGCAGGATTTTGTTAGCTTCTGAAAGAAAAAAAAAATGCAAAAAGAAAAGAGGCTCATGAAACAGAATGTGCATTTGAACTTTTAAAAAAAAAGATTAAAATGAGATGTTTAAAATGGAGCAGAAAACTGTGCTCAATGTACAAAAAAAAGAGAAAGATTTAAAAAAATTCTATAAATAACTGAAAAGCTTTATATTTGCACCAATGTGAATTTAACACAGAAATATGAAATAAGTGAACAAGCTCACCAGCTTCCTCCAAAGTATAGTCTCGTCCCCCGTAGTTAATCTTCCTACCATTCTCAGAGAGAACAGGAGGAGCATAGCCTTTAAACCTCGCTACGTTTTGCAATAACTGGGTTGGTTTTAGTTGATCACGCCAGGTATTCACACCTGAACTTTTAGGAAAGCAACAGACACACATCCTACAATTAATCACCATTGAGGGCACTTACACATAACGTAAAAAGTATTAAACTAATTCAGAAAGGGCAGCACTGTAACTGCCTAGGATTGAGGCCACTTGAGTTTGATGCAGTGACATAATTTCATACCAGCTCAATTACCTCCCAAAGATGGCATGCTTTTTTCTTTACATATCAAAAAGATTTACACTAACAGATACTTTCATGTTTACTTCTACGAGTAGGTAAGAAAATTTTGTTAAGTGTGTCTTTTCTGGACAGAAATAAGACACATTACCACATGAAAAGAATATAAGTGTCTGACATGGTTTGCAAGTCAAGGCTCTTCTCTGTAGTTTAACTTGGATTTCAGATGGCAGAGTACAGGAAACACCCACAAGCAGCCATAGTGCTGGTTTGTAACACAATAATTAAGATGAAGGAATCCCAATTAATTAATTAAGATGAAGAGTATCCCAGAGACTGGATACTCTATCGTACAGATAAAAATTTTTGAATGGACACAACTACTTACATGCAATACTGCTGTGGAATGCCACAGTGAGATCCATAACGAGAAAGGAATCTATTCTCAAGATCAATTATGGTCTCACCCACTTTTTCATCACGAGTCAATGTGTCATAGTCGTAGACTGAAATTTTCAGATCCTTTTCTTGAGGCAAGAAGCAGCTAAGTTCATACATTCTAAATATAAAAATATCCAGTGAATGCTATTGGTCTTTTGAGCAATACTTCTTATTTTTAAGCTTAAAAACAATGAAAACACCCTTTTTTACTTTATTTTTCAGCAATCACCTTTAAAAAATATTAGAGAAGCTTCCAATGCTGATAAAACTAGCAGCTCTATTTGCACTCAGTAATAACTGCATATGGATATGACATCCTTTCTGCACCGTGTATTACTTAGCTATTTTCTGAGCAGGAGCTTGAATTGGGACTGAGAAAGAAAGGAGTGTGGCTCTGCCCACCGTTCTGTATAAAGGATGGCTGTTCAATCCACAGTTTCTGTATGATTAGGAATTCTTAATTTTTTTAAACCACAACACAAGGACAGTTGGAGCCTTGAAAAATAACATCCAAATCTTTAGCTCCTATGGCTAGAAGGGATTATTCTGTCACCTAGATGTTCTACAGAAAACAGACTTTAGAGTGTTTTTTAAATTAATTATCTGAATTTACTTTCAAGAAGAATATGCAGCCTCATTGTTTCTACTACTGCTGAATCCATTACCTGAGGTAAAGTATTCAATGGTTAATTACTCTCTGGTTTTTTGGGTGGTTTTTTGTTTGTTTTTTAACTTTGACTTCCAGAATAATTCTGGAAAAAGCTAGAATTTTGAAGGTGCTTTGTACCTGTAATCAAGTGTTTTGGCTGTCTATTTCTTTGCATAATCTGAGCAACTGAAATCCTGTAGCATATTATTACAAAGATGCTTTCCAAATTTTATAGTCCTTCTAGTCCTCCTCTCCTAACTTTCTAGTTTATCAAAATACTTCTCTAACTCTGGACACCAAACCAGACCCAGAATTTCTCTAGTAATTATAAAGATGATGTAATGTTTTCGTTCCTAATTAGCATTTTTCTATTCATATCTTTCAAAGCGATCATTGGCCTTTGAAGGGAAGACCAGTGTACTGGGACTACATGTTAAGGTAATTGCTCATTGTGACATCCAAGTAGTTTCAGAATTAAAACTTTTCCCATATTTTATAAGCTTTCTTGTGTGTATAACACTGGGAGGTTTTAAAATACATAGTTTGACTTTGCGCAGTTTATCCATGTGATACAGGTGCTTTACAGACTAGCCTGCGTTGGCCAATGATATCAAAGGGAAATGCCTCACACAACTTTACTCACAATTAACTCTCAGTGTATAACTATGAATAGGGCACTGGGAATTTCAAATAATGGTTTATCTTAAATAAAAGGAAAACATACTAAAATACAATAAATTGAAATACAAAAATTCTGTTACCTGCCAAAAATTGGGTTGAGAGTATTAGGCACGTAGTTATCTCTGTCTTCAATTACTTTTTTACTTAGTGATATTTTTATGTAAGGATCACACTATTTAAAGTAATAAAAAAAATATTGTTAAGCAACAGTTATCAAGAGTAACTTCATTAAAAATATACTACGGACTTAGCTTACAGACATTTCAAAAGCAAAGTCTCACCAGCCCATTATTATCCTGGGGTTGAAGCTGCAAAGCTCGAACGATATAAATTCGCACAATACACTCCTGAGGGCCACTGTCCGGTAGCTCACGGAACTGGCGAGGAGGGGCTGGAATAGTGGGATCATCAGGCAGTGCGTAGATTTTAAAGGATCCCTAAAAATAACAAAGACTCAGTCAAGATAATGCAGAAAAGTCATTCTAGGAGGTTTGCTTTTGCTTATTTATCCTATGTGTACATACTCCGTTTTATATCAGAATAGCAAACTTATAGCCTGATCCACAGTCACTTACAAGTCTTTTGATTTACTTCAGCAGGTTTTGGATATGACTTAGTACAAAGGCAAGGATATATCCTTCACTGGTTTAAATCAATACAGTTATTTTGATTTCAACTTTGTTTGCTCCAGCTGAGAACACATAAAACATACTTCATACTTCCCTCTCCAAAATCACCATTTGATATTTGGGGGGAGGGTTGTTTCTGTGTAAAAAAACAACAAGCAAACACCACCCAGTGTTGCCATTATTTGATCTTTAGATGTCACAGAGCCACAGAAAACTGCAAAATAACATTTTCCAAAGTTATTTTTTGAATAAGCAGTTATAACTTTAGCCCTGTTCTCTGGGAAGGTTCTTTTCCACAGGTACCAGAGAAGATCACATTAGCAGGAATATTTCTTTTAACAAGTATCACATTTAGTGTGAGTGATGTGCTGATACACCTTCCTTAAACCAAGAAGGCCCTGGACCCAAGTAATTACCAGCATAATTACAAGCATCTCTCATCCTTATTAAGGCATACATCCACATTGAAGCTGAAATGCTTGTGTGCAGACGTACATGATAAGCACTTATATACAAATGACTGCATCTAGCATTGGGTTGTTGCCCATTATTTGAAATTTACCTTGAATTCCCCAACCACTGATGGATCATCACTGTCCTCAGATTTGCCTCTGTATAGTTTAAATGTATCACAGAAGTCTGTTAAGCTATTAAATTCAGGTACTTTTTCCAACTCACAGTCATACACCTTAAAAAAAAAAGGAAAATTTAAAAAGTGCAATTTAGAAAATATTGTACATACCAGCTCCACCATTGTGGTGTTGGAAAATATGTTGTATTTTTGATGGAATAGCTTAAGGAACCAAAGCATTTGGAACTACTTTTATTTTTACATTGAAATGGAAGCAAATGCAACGTTTGGAGAAGATGCTATCAAACTTCATTTAGGCTTTGTTAAAAACAGCACATAGTATTTCCCAAGCTTATCTTTACTTTCTTCATAAGGTATGCTGTACAGCTTCAACTTTCAACAGACAGTAAAAGTATTGATCCTCTGTGCTTGTACTTTCTCAATGTGTACATTTATTTAGGATCTGCCTACCACCCAAACACTTGAAGAGAAAGTTCCATTTAACTGCAGGTTAAATTAAATTCTTAATACCTCTCTTAATAAGTGTAGTTAAGTAGAAAAGCAACAAAGGTATCTTCTTAAAACCTTTGTTTCACCACATGAATATGTAATGGCCCTTTACAAGAAATCATATACAGTTACATTTTGATGAGCATTTAAGAAAACAGAAGGCAAAGCTCTGACAAGGTTTTGGGCCACTGAACATTGAGATATCTTAATTTATTTTATCCTGAGCAATACCTTTAAAGTGTCGTATCCTTTTTTAATATACTGTCCACATTTTTCATGTTCTCCTATTGAAGCATAGAATTTGCTCCACCAGTCAACAATTTCTTCCTCCTTAAAGAAAAGCAAATGATGAAGTATTTTATTGAGAGAGAAAACCTCTTTAATATCATGCTGAAAGCAGAACAATGAAGAGTTAAACATAATAAAAGTTAGCATACTCTAAAACTTATTATCAGTTAAGTAGTACCAAAGGTTCATTTGCAAAAGAATTAGAATGTAAATATTAAGGCTAAAAAGATGGTATTTCTCTTGCCCAGGTTTAGGGACCTAGTCTATAATCCAGTTGCATGGATAGTCACCAGCCAGCCTTCTCCCAGCAAGCAGTTAAATTACTGGGGTCCAGAAACCTATCTCAAAGGCCTGATTTCTGGAGGTGTGTTTTTCTCTCCTCCACCTAGGCAGCACAGCCCAGCCTAGCCACCAAAGTTCTAGATTACTTAAGCAAGTCTGAGGAAGTGACTGTAAGCTTAGCCAGTACAGTTGTCTCTCCAACTGTTAAGGCAAAATGCCATCGTACCTGGTATTCATTACAGGAATTGCACAACTCTCAAAACGACAGTGAACATGTTGAGAACTTTTATCTTGAGGAATAAACATGCTAGTTTGCTTTCAGCATTGCCATTTATTTCAAAACTGCTACCATATAACAACACTGGGACAGAGCTGTAACTGCTCTAACTATACATCATTCCATTGCAACTGGTGGAGCTGTCATGACAGAATCTTGCAATTGGAGACCTGCCTTAATGTTTACCAAATGCACTTGAAAAGAAGGAGCAGTGAGCCTTGCCCTCCTAAAAATAATACTTCAGTGACCCTCATGAAACCCTAGATGCTAGCAATCTATACATTCCACTAAAACACTACTTCTGTCTGAAATATTTTTTTAAGTCTGACAGTCTTTGTTGAGCAGAGTGTTGTTTTTCAGCATTTATCCACAAGCATTGCATGATAGAATTAGTTGCCCCTGCAAACATACTTCAGTGGGTAATGAATGAACAGAATGAATAGTATTCATTCAATGTGTAAATTGTAAAAAGTCTTTAAGATTTTTTTGGATTAAAAGAGAGTCTTAAAGTATTATACAGATCATTAAATGGGAGTTTGGATTTTTAATACTGCAGGGTTATTATTTCAGGCTTGCTTGTTTTTCCTAAATTTACCATTTTACAAGTTGACTGTAGGTTTTATGTCAAACATTTTCAGAGATTACTGTTCTCATCCACATGCTTAAAATTCTAATTCAGGAGCCAACACTGATATACTGATTTTCAACAAAAGATCTCATTTACAAAAAAGCAACGTGTTGATTTTTGAAAGTAGTATACATTACCTTTTCTGTAAGCTGCTCATGAGGATCAGTTCATAAAAAAAGAGCAAAATAAAAACAATGGTAAGGATACGATTTGAAGAATTTTATAGTCAAACAGGCTTTAAAATTTCTGGGTTTTGTATATAGCATGTATGTAAAGTAAGTTACTAACAGTAATAATTTATAAATACTTCTGAAAAATATCCAGACACCACCTATGTAACTTTTTTCCATGCTACTGCTGCCAGTATGTTCTAGACATTAAACTGGAGCATATATAGCAAAATTTTTAAAAGCAGGTTTTCAGGACTGTAAGATTCAAAAGCTGGCTTACTTCTTGTATCACTGCAGTGTTACACTCTGGATTCTATTTATTGTTTTTCACAGCAGCATCACTCCCTGTTTCAACTGTAATTGCAGAGTGCACTGGATCTGTTTTATTTCAGATTCATAATGTCTTTAACAGCATTTATAAAACTAAATCTATTACTGAGATTATTTTCAAAACATATTTCACATATGTAAAATTAAAGTGGGTTTTTTCCCCCTTTTTGCATATTTACTACTTTATAAAACACATTCCAAATGCTCAACAGCCTTCCCCCTTTTTCCTACTATTGTTTTTCAATTGTTCACAGGCTGTGGATTTTCAGGTGTCTGGAAAAAAACCTGAAGAATTATAAAGTACAGTAACAACAGTATATGTGTCAATAGCTATCCATGTAAATGTATTAACAATTTGCACAATCCAAAATGCTTCACCTATTGAACCACAGATACCATAATTATGACCTATGCCCATCACGAGCAAGCATCATGCATCCCATTAGGAAGCCATGATTAGCAAGCATGATTTGTGCTAGTGTTTGTGCAGCACACCTTATGTTTAAATTTAAAGGCATAATCCGTAAGTCTTTGCGCAAAGCAGAAGAAATATGCAAACCATTTTATTTTTACAAGCCAAATGCATCAGAGGTCAGGACATCACTCTGGTATATCGTGCTCGTTTTCTTCCATTTCTATTCTGTAAGTAATTATCTTGCTGGAATGTTCAGGTCTACTGCATTTTAGTAGCCTCGTTTAACTTCAAATCAGAAATACAGCTTAAGCTTTTCGGATTTGCATGAGACTCAGTTTTTCTAAAGGCAACTGTAGCAATTTACTCTTACAAACCATATCATTAGTCATTTGCAAAACTCACAGGCAGAATTCATGAGGTAATTTTAAATATTTTGCCGTATTTAAATTTGACTTTGCTTAAACACTGGGTTATAATGTTGACAACACAAAAGATAGCTTGCATAATTATGCAGTAATAATTTAAACTTCCACTTTAAAACCACAAATATATTGTGTAGAACTCAGTTTTCATCAAAGCATAACTGGGAATCATTTAAATTAGGGTTAGTAAGTTTGGAAGGTTTTTCCCCTGATATACCTTCAAATGTCTCTTCAAATAATGCATTTGGAAGCTTTGAGAAGAAGAGATTAAGAAAAAAGAAAAATAAAAATCGTAAGACCTTCTTTTAAATTCCCAAAGCAAATAATGAGCTTTCAATGTTTCGATATTACTGATACCAAAAGTAGTAAGCAGGATGTGTTCACAGAATGCCAAAACAGAGAATAAAATGCCATATGATAAATCTGAGATTTTGGAGTGAAATATTCACATGATAAAGACCATGTGACAGTTACTGTTCTTTTTCTTAGTGTACCCAGTAACTTCACTGTAGATTTTATACATGAAGTTTTCAAGACACTGACACTGAACTATTAGCTTTTAGAATATCTTGAAATTATGGGAGGAGGGAATAAATAATCAAGAGATACCGTGGACACCTAGAAAAGTTACATTTAGAATTTTATTTACTGTAGATGAATTTTCTTTTCTAGAAATTAGATTTTTAAATGTTTAAACATTAATAGTGTGCTTAAGTAATTCCTGTTCATTTTGGTGCTTTCAATACACAGATTCAAAATAAACTGAGACAAAAAAAATGTTTTTTAGTAGTTTCTACATATTGTACGACATAGTCAGACTTTTTTTAAAAAGGAAACCTTACTATTTGTAACTAACTAATCATGTTAGACTTATGAGCATCACCTCCAAAATCTCTCTATGGAATAAGAGCCAAAAGCAGTACAGCCTCATGACCCCATCACATTAACATTCTTTCCCCATCCGACCCCACTCTGGTCATCTCCATGCATGAGCTCGGTACATACATACATGCACTGTTGTGGGAGAAGCCATTTTGCTGAGTGCTGTTGACATACTGCTTAAACACTAGAAATTGGAATGTAATCGATGAAATTTTGGCAATTTTTGGTCCTCAGGGTATTGTTTGCATGTCAGTTCCACTTTCCAAGTTGTACTTATTTCTATTTGAATAGTTTTGACTATTCTTTCCTCCCTCAAATAGAAGGCTATCGCTGTATCTACTGTTACAATAGACTGGATTCAGGTGATGTCAAACTCTAAAAGAAATGATGTTTCACCTTATGTAGCATGTAAAATTTTCCTTCTTAATTGAAGTCAACTACACAAATTCAATCAATTTTACCAGTGAGTTCAAAGTGCTAAGTATTTTTAATCTCTTTTCTTAGAATTTTGAAAGGAAATAAAATTTCTTTGTATGAGCTATAAAGCATTTATATTAAAACAGAAAGCCTAGTTCACATAATATTTAAATTAGAGCAGTCTCTAACTCTTAAGGACAGTTTCCATGTATGATGAGAGTAAATTAATATGGTCTGTGAGACATGGTCTGAATATCATGACATTAAGATACTGAAGAAGAAATGAAGGAAGAACAACACAATCAATAACACACTCCAATAGCAATAAGGGTTAGAAAGTTTAACTTCAGCAGTATTTACTTTGGGACCTCTGAAAAAAATCAGAGTTGCAGATTAAGAGTCTGCAAAGTGATTATATCAAAAGGGCATAACTTTTGTGCTTTCTATAAAATAATAGGCCACCAGAAATATGAACACACCTTCTAAAATAACTGAAACTTTTCTTTGAAAGTGGTCAAAATTTGCCTTTGCTCACATTTCAACTCAAGAGTAAAATTCTGCAAGCTGAATTATTTTTTTACCTGGAAAGGTAAAATTGGTGGTCCTGAAAGAATCAGAGCAGTAGAGAGATTCACAAGGCAACACAGAAGGGGAAAGAGATGAAGCATTAGTGCAGAAAAAATTGTTTCAGTAGTGTCACGTTTGGATGACATCATGGTAAGAGAAGCAGAGCCACAAGTGTGATAAATTCAACAGCTGAAGGTCTGTTTTACTGTGGTCTTGATTCTGTACCCACCAAAGCACGTACCTACTTCTAGCTCTTTTATCTGGAACCATTCAGTCAGAAGATCAGGTTGCACTAACCATCACCTCTGGACAGCTGGGTCATGTTCCAGCAGATGATTTCAGTATTTACTGAACAACTAAATTAATTTTTAAGCTACTGGGTGAACTTGACTATATGCACAAAGGTATAGCTTGATGTTTACTATATGAAAACAGAGGTTAAAACTATTAACATATTTCCTTTGCTTTCCTGTCACAAAGTAACTTTGTTCCATCTGGCTTTCCAGAAGGTTCCACACATTTCTGACAATTTTGCTGTCTAGATAAGTTTCTCAGAAATCACAGATCTGAATAAGAAAGTCAAATATAAAATTTCAAAGATTACCTGAGCTGCTAGGAGTGGTTGTGTGTCTTCCATTTCAATTACCGTATCCTGGCGAGGTGCAGCAGAGAGTAGACTAACTGTAAACCAAATATTTTAAGGCAATATGGTGTAAGAAAAATATCATACTAAACCTGTTCATTCAAACAGTAACCAAAGATGTAAAAATAATTCTTTGGCTGTATGTTGGATCCTCTAAAGAAAGCTATTAGTTGCTATTTGTTGCTAAGAATACAGCACACATTTTTGTGCAGGATAAGCAAGCATCTCTCAAATTTATAGAATTAAAAAAGAAATTGGGAAAAATAGAGGAAAAAGTCAACATTGTATTCAGAGCATTCTTGGATTCATACTGGATCTTTACATTGGTACTTAGCACAGGGGAAATCCTGAGGTAGTTAATATTAAAGAGGAAGTTCAGGGAACCAGTACGCTAAGTCTAAGAGAGAATTTGCCTTTTTAATCTGACCTCTGATGCTCCACAGCATATTGCAGTAATTCATACTCTAAGCTAGATTTTTTTTCTTTCAGATCACACTATCTTCAAATAAGTACACAACATGAGATAGCTAATCATCAGTACATTATGCAGAGTAAACACTGAAGATCAGGTGCTCTAGCATCTCATAAGAAAGCAGAACTTTTAATTTTCCAACCTTTCAGTTGTGGTGCAATATCTTCTTTAGTAGCGTAAGGGTCACAGCGAAAGCTTTCCAGTAAATCAATAGTACACTGTCCCACGATGGGCTTCCGTCCAAATGGTCTGTGGTCTATTACTTTAATAACAAGAGATGGGCTGTATAACTCCTCTTTTGGCAAAAACTGAAAATGAAAGATTAGAGTGGGATTATAATGCAAACAGAAGGAAAATTAAGAATAAATATCTCTCTCCCCCCCCCCCCAATCAGACTTGTTTCTTCATTTACTTAATATAAAATTACTATGTTGTATGGCTGTATGGTGAATGTAAATTTCTAGCCTTATATTATGATTCAATAAAAGTCAGTAAGAATAATTTTAATTGCCTTAAATCTTAAACTTTCTTGACTCTTGCACAGCTCCCATCCCAGCAGTAAGAAAGTAGCCACATATCTACAGGCAAGTTGATGCCTTTTTCAAATAACTATAAATACTGCCCTTGCTTGAGCATACAGAATTGTATAATTTATCATTGACTGTACAGACATGTTTATGTGACCTTGATTAGAATTTTCAGGTGCAGTAAATTGCTATGTTAAGTCAAAAAGGATGTTCATGTTTTTCTGTTCATTCTTGCATAACAGATCCTCGCCCTTTACAAGCGTAGGGTAACTAGTTTTGTTATAGATTGCTGATACTTAGTTTTTTCAACATACAACTTTCATGAAGAGAACAGAAGATGGAAAATTTGGTGTCTTTTTGAGGTTTTTGATCACCACAGACTCCACCATTTCACCCCCACATTCCACAATGAGACTCGGAGACATTACAGGTGCCAGCTGGTAGTTTTTCATGTTCCGCAGCCCCCAAGCCAGAATCTGTAAAATAAAAGCCAATATAAGAAAAAGGGGGAGAGATATCAGTATGTTTAACATGATACTCAAAAACAGGCCCCCACCCAAGTCTTTTCAATAATAAAAGGTGACTGATAAAATAGCTCAAGGTGGTTGTTCTAGGAAAGTTAATGGAAAAATAACCAACTCAAAAATACTTGAAGAAAAAAACCCCTATAGTTTTCACTATGTAGCTAGTTTTTTTCCTCAAGCAAATACATAAATTTACTATATAGAGGATGAGATTACTGTACTTGTATTCAGTTGGTTTAAGGAAAAAACATACCTCAACAGCAGTGAGTTGAACTACTGGTCTAATTCCTTGAGGTACCATGTAGAGATTTGGTGCTCTTTGTGATGGAAGAATTGGAAGGTTGGCACCACCCTATTGAGATACAATCATGAGTATTCATTTTTCTCACCTTCCTTAAATGAAATATCTTGCTGTATTAAGACAGTTCTTCACATTATGACTCACTGTGAAAGTATATATATCATATTATATCACATATACACACAAGAGCATCTGGCTGTGAGGTCCTTAGTACAAGACAGATATTGAGCTGTTCAACTGAGTCCAGGGGAGGGCCACAAAGCTGATCAGAGGCCTGGAGCACAACCTCTTCCGAGGCTAAGAGAGTTTGGCTTGTTCAGCCTGGAGAAGGGAAGGCTCTGGGGAGACTTTATTGCAGCCTTCCAGTACTTAAAGGGGCCTGCAGGAGAGATGGACAGGGGCTGTTTATCAGGGAGTATAGTGATAGGACAAGGAGTAATGGATTTAAACTAAGAGATGGAAGATTTAAATTTGACTTTAGGAAAAAAAACCTTTCTCCGTGAGAGTGATGAGAAACTGGTACAGGCTGCCCAGAGAAGCTGTGGCTGCTTCCTTGGCAGTGTTGAGGGCCAGGTTGGATGGGGCTTTGGGCAACCTGGTCTAGTGGAAGGTGTCCTTGCCCATGGCAGGGGGTTGAAATGAGATGGTCTTTAAGGTCCCTTCCAACCCAAACCAGTTGGTGGTTCTATGAGAAATAAGAAAGAAAATAAGTAAGAAATATATACCTTGTCCCTCAAAATAAGCTCTGCAGCAAAAAGAATATCTCCACTCGCTTTGCCATTATTTGTTACAGGATACCAGAGCAGTTTTGGTGTGATGTCCTCTTCTGGGATTAACTTGACCACAGGGGAACAAACACTTCTTCCAAGGAATTCATCTTTACCCTGCAACCAAAAATAGCAATCTTAGCCATTAATATTATTCTCAATTAATATAAATAAATAAGAAAACAATCAGGGTAAAAAGCATTCACCTACCACTTGGTCACTGTCAAAAAGTTCAACAACAACATTAGGTGGGTTTTGGGCTACTGATTGTGGGTCCCCATAGATCTCAATTTCATTAAATATAAGAGTTTGGTCCCATGTAGGATTTAGAGTTGAATGAATGATCTCAGTTGTTTTGCTTTGATGGAGGAAAGAAACATGAGCGTACGGATCTGAAATACCATACAAAGATTAAAAGCACAGCGTTACAAACCAAAACACATCCAACCACAAGGCACACAACCACAATTTTTATTAAATAGAGTATTTTCTATAAACTTTCCTATATAGAACAAAAGCTCACACATACACATAATTTACATTTAATAGCATTTGCTTCCTAAATAGCTTCCTTTAAACATGTCTTGATTTACAGAGTAATACAATAACCCATCCTGCAAATCAGAAAAAGAACATGAAAACTGAAAAGAAACACTGGCTATACTAATCTCCTCTTAAATATTGTCTGTAGAAGCTGTTGTTGTTGTTGTTTCCATTGATCTACAACTGTACAGCCTCAGAAATAACACAAACAAATAATTCTAGTTCTGACTAATTGCCAAACAACACATTCTACCTGTCTAGATTGCTTTGGTCTCAAACATGCTTATTCAGAGTGGCCTGTTCTTGTAAAACAGCTGAATGATTAAAGTGGACTAGGCCCAGTGTTTGGCAGGTCTAAATCATCAAGAGCTTTGCAGAAGGTATATGATGATGGTCATTAACATTTCCTGTACAAATTGCAGTGACTAAGGGCTAGAGGCTATTTTCAAGGTTATGTTTAGGTCAGTTTCAACAGCTTCTAGCTAGGTACCTGATCAGAGTTTTACAAAATTTGGCTAACTCTCCAAACTAGTTTTGGGGAAAATAAAATGCAGATGGTACTAGTTTATGTGTGACTGCAGCTGAGATACTGAGCTTAAATTCTACATATGCAAAGTAGAGGTATTTAATATTGCTTCTTTGTATTTCTTTTAAGTACTGCATATTGAAGGAAGACCAAATGCATGCAGACAGCTCCTCATTTCAGAAAATATTTGTAGCTCTCTATCTTCTATTACAAATTAACAAATGTATTACAATTAATTAAAACAGGGAGAAAAAGGAGGATACAAATGGACATTGATGGGAAAAGGTAATTCTAAGCTGCCCATTTCATCTTTACTTTTGGTTGAAGGTAAAGGAAGTGTAAAGTCATATTCTTACAGAATCTAGTTTCAATTTGTGGCCTGACTTCCCAGTGGAATGTTAAGACTAGTTATCAAAAGTTAAATACTTGATAACCTGAGAATTGCATTAGCCTGGCTGCAAAGATGTCAAATGGATACAACACTGTTGGAATACTTGAGAGACAGAAACATAAAGGGCAAGAAGGTACACTTTTATAAACAAACAAAAGCCACGTTTACTAGTTAGGCACAGTGCAGTTTTCTACCAGCTCATCTCAGAAATTAATTAATATAAAACGCTGGACACAGAGGCAGTTGGTGACATAACAGCCACCTAGCTTTCTTCATCCTTGGCTCTGTGCAAACTTAGGACAGCTTAGGAACTGTATGGAGGCTCTGGCTAGAAGCTAAGGCACAGGAAAGGGATTGCTCAGGGGAAATTCAGACCTTATTTGAACTCCAATTCTCTCACTGAGAATTTGTTGGCAGAAGCAGGTGCTTCACATTCAAAGCACTTCAGTTTTGGCAGCTTCTGGGGCACTACTAACCAAATCTGGATCATAGATAATGAAGCTGAGACTTCCTTTAGGGCTTCGTTTCAATAGCTGGGACCTACTGACAGACCTTCAGGATTTAAGATATTCTTTAGCTAAATCACGTTACTAGTTCATTACAGAAGTGGGTTTTCTGCTCCATTAGCAGGATTTTTCCATACCTGAAAAACTGTCTTTGTCTAAAGCCATGAGATTTCTTGCCTGGTAGACGTAACAGCGCAAGTGGTATGTATATACCCCTGTATTAAATAAATAAAAAGAGTTCATCTGCATTATACAGGCTTCTTTTCTGTAATGAAGATATTTTGAGTTTATAAAAATACCTTACACACTTTAACTCAAACACAAGCACTGTAGTAACATTTGAATCAGTACCAGCAAGCTAGGACCTGAACATTTGTTCCAACACAACTTAAAGCAGAGATTTAACACTATTTGGACTTTTTTTTTCCACCATACGATCATCTAAAAATCCTTCTATTCAGAAATTCCTATTTGAAATGGTATAATGATCTAGTTCCTCCAAAGAGAATCACAACTGGGCATTTCTGTGCTTAACTGAAGTACTCACTAGACCGTTTCCAGGGACCTGGGAGTTTCACAGTTTTAGCTATTAGCTCTAGAAAATTATTCCATTTGCAACTCTGTTTCTTTGGTTAAAAGATTTTTAAAAAGTATAAATCACTGCAGGCAAGGTGGATCAGCCTAAAAGGAATATGTGAAAATGACCCAAACCCAGGACAGCACATGGCTAAGTTACTGTTCCTACAGCTTTTCTTTAAAAGATGTCAGCGCTAACCCTTTCAGCCTTTGGAACAATCTGAACCACACATTGCCTCAGTGAACTGAAACCTCTGAATTCGGTCAGGGAGAGGCACCATTTTCCTCCTACTGTGGTCATTGTTTAAAATAAACCACAATATTCTAGCTCAGCTTCTGAAATACAAGACTTGAGATTTAGGTACCCATTCCCAGCAGAGATATCAAGCTCTGCAGAGTCCAAAGAGAGTCAAGTATTCCAGAGATCCTCAAAAAGGATTTTAAGTCTTAGGAGTGATGGGATTGGCTTCTATTCCTGTTAACTAATGCTGGTGGCTCCCTTCTCAGTGTCCCTGCTTTTGTGAATCCCATTACAGTGATTCCAAGGCATTTAAAGCCACTCCAGGTTGGCAAAGTTACAGTTTTGTTCCCTTTGCCAACTCAACTACATGGTCTTTCTGCTTCCTCTGGTTCAGGCAAATGAGCTGGTTAAGTGAGCTAAACCAGCAAAAAATTAACTGTCCCTGTGTCTTTTCTGCTGGTTTAGATCCCTGCATCAATATGGAGGGACCTTAATGCTAAAAATGCATCATTTTAAGACAGCCTAAAATCCAGGTACTGCAATAGTTAACTTTAGAATCCCTGTCCCATACAGGTTTTAAAAATGTCTGTGTGGCACTGGACTGAAATATCCAAATAGTAGCCTAAAGAGGGCCCAATCACGGGTCAGCCAGTGATTATAACAGAAGGTATACAAGTAAACCACAAAGAATTACAGTTCTGTTTGAGACCAGGGAGAAACAGACATGATTTATAAGAAAGGAATTGTTAAAGAACCTACTGTCAAAATAGCAGGAAACAAGTGGTGTATTGGCACCAAACACCTTTGTAGCTGACTCCTTAGTTTTGTCTGAACTCTTCCCTTCATCATCAACACTGGTGTCTGCTCCCTGAGAATGAATTATGGGTCAGCATTTGGTGCAAAAGGAGAAGGAAACCAACAAAAAAGGCAAACTGAAAACTGGACTCAGAATAATTTTTTGAGAAAAATGAAGTAGCCTTCTGACAACATTTGTTCCAGTTTGTATTCCAGTAATATTGTATTCCTTTGTATTCCTACAAAGCTATGTTAACCTGAACACTCAAGGAATAATTACATTCCAATGATTTATTTGTGATGTATGATATTCTGGCTTCTCCAATCCTTTGCTATCTTTTCTTCTGTTTGGTTGCCTATACATGCCAATATCCATCAGGGGCAGCTATTTCAGTGCCTGTTGTTTCTTGTGCTGATGTTAACACATCTAAATTATGTGCATGAAAAGTTTGAGCTATCTTTTCACTTTACTTAAAGAAGGCTAGTAATTTGGTAATAAAAATAATTTGAAAAATAAAGTAATAAGCATGTCATATAAGAGTCTTTACTCTGACTTTAATGGTCCCTTTCAGACTAAACAATTTAAACAATATAGACTGTATTAGCTCCTCAGTTGTATAAAAACATAACAATTCAGGGACTAAAATAGCTTATATACTTAATTGTGCATCTCCTGTAAATTAGCAGATTGAAGAAGACTTTTTTGGTACTCTGTGTCTTACCAAAGCACCTTCAAGTTTAAAGATAGCTGCTGCACCATGCGTCTCCGAGGGAGCCATTTTTCGTCTCCATCGTCTTCGACGGAAAGTATCAGAACTGCGTTGTTTCCAGTGGAATTTCCAGCCAATCAAAGAAGCGTATTCCCATCCTTCTTGATCTTCATATGATGACATTCCCTGGAAGACATAAATCCTTATTAGTCCCAGCATTGTATAAACATAATGAAAAAAAAAATAAAATCAGTATTTGCTCTGACAGGTATAATAATCCCCTCATATACCAAATCTGGAAACATCAATTTACAAAAAAACAAAAATAATGAATATAATGAAAACATGCAAAGTTCTTCTAGATGTTTTGATTCTTTGGTGTGAAATTTTGTCTTTATTCCAGAAATGAGAAATCTCATGCAGATCTGTATTAAAAAAGAAACTCAAGATGTCACAATGAGCAAGTCTTCGACTGCCTCCCTCTCTTGCTTACCCTTCCTGCTGTTACTGCTTGAGCTGGATCCCTCTTGCGTTTCCGCACCAGTCTTCGTCGTCGGTGCGTGTGGTACATTTTCTCTGCAGCAACCCATGACTTTGGTTTAGAGTCTGGAGGAATAGTAATTCCATACTCCCATCCTAAACCAGAAATTATTAGTTGGGTTATTTCCAGAAACACAGAAAGAAAAAGGATGGGGAAAAAGCATGAGTTATGGTACCTACAGAGGATGAAGTCACACATGATTATTTGATATTGCAGAGCCTAAATGCCCAACGGCTGGGGTCAACCAATGACATTTGATGATGATATTACGTTAAGATAAATATGACAATAAAAATCTCAACATTAAAACATACACAATATATATTTAGTTATACTCTTTGCATTTTTGCTTTTTCAAACATTAGGTATATTGATAGCACATTTTCATACTTCACCACAGGGAAAACTCATCCTTAATCTTAAATTAAGTCCTGTGTACTCTTGCAACTCCAGCAGCATGGCTTTTAAAGGAACATCAACTATTTCTGATCATAAAACTTTAGGAATTGGTAAATAAATTAAAATTCATGATAGTTTTACAAATTTCTGTGCTTCCCAGAATCTTCTATGACCTTTCCTTTTGCTTTTATTATTTGTTTTTGGACCATCAAATTAATGTCCTGTAAATACTTTGCTATGAGAGTTTGACTGCTTTTTTCCTTTTGCTGTGGAATCCAAATTATGGTCTTACGAGGTTGTTTGCAACACAACTTTCTAAGCTGATAAGTTTTAATTTAGTGTAAGTAACAAGCATATAAAACTCAAAGCAGCTCCAGGAAAAACGGTAGCTCTATGCACTTCGGATTTTCTAAGCTGATCAGGTTAGTCATACATATAATGTGAAAAACTATCAGTGTCAGATTCTTCACAGAAAGACTTCTAAGTCTTTTTCATTGCAGAACTGCCTAATAACCACTTGCATGCTGTTAATATTTCATCTTGATGAGTCTTGTGTGGCTCTCTTCCCATAAAATCCAGTGAGTTATTCTGCTGTTAACAATACTGCAATCCTCTACGCACTTTTGTGGTGTGTGACCAACACAAACAGGTTCCTGATTTCCTTTGGTTCCCAGATCTCCTGACCCACCTCTTCGCATTGCTTGGTGACTACTTCCTCTGGCTACAGGCTCCCAGTGAAATTACCAGATAGATCCACCCATTCTTGGTGCAATTACAGAGGCTTGATGTCTCAACGTAAGTTTCTGACTTCTTAAAAAAACTTCTTAAAAATTGCAGGTATAAATCCACACCTTACAGGCCCAATCCTAACCATCACACTCCATTAACACTGCACTTGAGAAAAATGTTCTGGAAATTTACTTCAAAGAAGGATGGGTTCTATTTCCAAGCACACTGCATGTAGTTTGCCCACCTGGAACCTCTCATGTTAGTAAATTATTCTTTGCATTAACCTCTGCTTTTTTTAATTTGTCAAACCCTTTGGGTCCAAATTGTCATCTGCTGCTGCAGTTAAGACCAACGTACAGCTTTTTAGATTATGTGATTCTCACCACTAGTCACATATAAATGCATTTATTACACATACTGTTCAAAATGCCAGTCCCTTTTGGTTCAAGGAAGGCTCAAAAAGAACAGCGAGTTTGATGGAACTGGTATTAAAATGGAAATAGAAACGGATGCAGACAGCAAACACATTCTCAATGTCCTTTTATGTCATTCCTTAAGCAACTGTTATCCAAGTATTTCCTTGACAATTTTCCATATGGCAACTACTATAACATGCTCAGACTGATACAGCCTTGACATGTCTCACTTCAGTACAGACTATGACAGATTGTCCTAATAATCAGTAAATAAACAGTTAATATTACCATGCTCATCTACTGCTCGATTTAAATCGGATTTCCATGCATCATCCTCCCATATCCATCCAAGAGGACATGTGAACTCACGTGGCGGTGGAGCTTTTTCTCCATTCTATTATGTAGGGAAAACATAGCAGTTCTGTGCATTAATAGATGAAATACACTGTGTAGCAAATCCTACAACTCCTTTTCTTAAACTTTTACTTATACAATGAAAAATATGTCTCACCACATCTGTGTAACTCTCTTCAGCTGCTTTCCATTCCCCTCCAGGGTAACGACTCTCATTTTCATATACTTCATCAGTAAACTCAGTATGACCAGCATCAGCTTCAGTCAACAAACTGCAAGTCCAAAGTATACATAGTACTAAACCCCAAAATGTTTTAGTTAGCTACAGAGAATATACAGAAAGAAAGTACAGAATGTGCACATATGATAGAGTTCTGGATTGTCCACCTTTAACAGTTCCATTTATTATTAAAGTACAGAATAGTGCTCATCTCTGTGAGGTCTACTTATTTTCTTAGAATGTCTTTCAAAACCAGAAGCAATTCCAGTATTAGTAAGAAATAGAAGGAACATTACTCAGAATGAATGACTAGCAGGAGGGTTTTAACTGCTGTGTTATTCAGTATCTGCTTTCAACACTTTATAGGAAAAAGAAAAGAAAATCATAGATTTAAATGTAGGAAACCCTGGTCTGCAAAGACAGTTACAGACACCTCTAAATTTTTATATATATAGCTACACATGAAAATCCGGCAACATATGCAATTTTGTTCCACATTATGCTATTGACAAGGCAAATAATCAGTTGGCTAATATTTTTCTAACCTGCAAGTACATGAAATAAGAGAACATTAAATCAGACAAAATAGTCGCTATTTTCATGTGGGAGTCAGAAAGCACGAAAGTATGTTCTCAAATGCCATCTGCTGGTTAAATGAAGCCATGCAGATTATTTGCCAATCAAAGCTTATGCAAGGCATGAACATGGTTATGCATTTTAACACTATTTTTTTCCCATTATCTGAGAAAATATCTCCATGCGTGTTATTGCTTTTCTTCATGTCAAACTAGTCATTGAAATAAAAACTACTCATTGAATTGGAAAAAAAGTTCATCCATTTATAACTATAAAACGATACAACTTTAAAACAGATCAAGTAATAGCACATGTTTTTCCTGCACAGTTTTTTTATAGCAACAGTCCTGTATTTTTTTTTTAACCACCAGAAAACAAGAACTGAAAATGGGCTGAATCTTTTCTTTTAAGAAAAAAGAAAATTATCTTTCTCATGCTGGCTTTTGTTTGTGAAACAAATCATTTACCTGGTCTGGTTTAAGGTGTGGCAACACAAATAGCTGAACGGGCACAACCCAGGAGTTGAAAACCTCTAACAGAGCAAGACTGAACCTGCTAGAGCTGGGGGAGGATTAGCACCTCATGAATTTAGTCCGCCAGGGGAGGAATTGTCATATGGTTCTACAACTTTGGGGTCTGAAAACAACCCCTGACTTGATGCTGCTTGGAAGCAACCTGGGACAGTTGTTTATTGGACCTCAACATTTAGTGAAATAAACACAAAACCCCATCCATCATATGAGAACAACCATGCAAATGCTGTAATGGTGTTGATACAACATGAACTGCAGATTTATACTGGATGCCAGGGTTAAGTTTCTATCTGTGGAAGGTTTAGCTACCTAAGGGTCCTGTCGGAAACCATTACAGCAGGATCTGAGAACCTCACATAGACATAAGGGATCCTCACAGTAGCCATCTCAGAAAGGAAAACTATTATTATCCCTCCTTTAAAGATGGGTGTGGTGGTTGAGCCCTTTTCCAATGTAGTCTGGATTAGTCCATGGCAGATGGTAGGGCTGTGTTTCCACCCCTGGGGCAGACGATTCCACGTGTATTGGTTACCTCTCCAAGTGAAAGCAAACTGTGGCCTGCACTCTGGCACCAGTGGGATTGAGAAGAAAGCATTCGCAATGTCAATTTTGGCGTACCACTTGGCTGCCTTCGATTCCAATTCATACTGGAGTTCTAGCATATCTGGCACAGCAGCACTCATACCTGAAGTAACTTCATTTAGGCCACGATAATCTACTGTTAGCCTCCACTCTCCACTGGACTTCCGCACTGGCCATATGGGACTGTTAAAAGGTGAGCGAGTTTGGCTAATCACTCCTTGGCTCTCCCATTGACAAATCAGCTT
This sequence comes from Hypotaenidia okinawae, assembly GCA_027925045.1. Classification (NCBI taxonomy): domain Eukaryota; kingdom Metazoa; phylum Chordata; class Aves; order Gruiformes; family Rallidae; genus Hypotaenidia; species Hypotaenidia okinawae. The sequence continues at coordinate 22,213,455 of BSDF01000008.1, read as the reverse complement.
GTGGATGGGGATCAGGGAACCTTGGTTAGTACGGTATTGTCGTCTGTGCACTGTTGTCGTAGCAATTGGCACTTGCTGTTCTTCAACCTTCAACAAACCCACAACAGAAGGATCCTCCGAGAGTCCAGGCAAGGCACACAATTGTTCAATTTCTTCTGTCTCCAAAGCAGCTATTCCAAAGGCCCACTGGTACCTTTTGGGGTCTTTAAAATACCCTCTTTGAAGATAATCTATACCTAAAATGCACAGAGCTTCTGGGCCAGTCACAATGGGGTGTTTGTCCCAGTCCTCCACAGGGCTATAGGCCTCCCCCAGCAAACCTGTTTCGCTCATCTCTGTAGGTCGCTTGTGCTGGCAGGGGCTCATCCCAACCTAAGTCACGGCATCTTCTCTATGTCTCCACCAGCTCCGTCCAGCGTGGAGCCTCTCCACCAGACAGGTCAGGTCTCTGCCTCCTCCATGGGTCCTTTCCTCTGGCTACTCCACATGCTTCTGCGTGGTCTGCTGGGGCATCTCTCTCTCAGGCACTTGGGGTGCCTCCTCCCCCAGCCTTCCCGGACTTTTGTGTCTGTCAACTGCTTACATTTATATGCAAATATATATCACAAAGCCCTTAATATTGCGGTCTTATTGGCACTCCATATTCTGGTGGAGTCTTTCTCTCCTACATGTGATTCTCAGAGGCGCTATAAGCAGGCCTGCAGAAGATTCTAGCAGCCATTTTCTGCAGCCCCTGGTCCTCTCTCTCTCAGTACTCAACTATGCAAAACGATGACAATGGGGCACTGATGTGGAGAATACAAGCAGTACACCCATCATCACATGGGGACTTCTAAACTGTAAATTGTTTCCTAGGAAATGGACAGATTCTTTCTGTTATATGTCTTATTTTCCTTTTTTAAAAGGTTATGTTAATTTTAGTGTTATTATCTAGCTTTGACTACTGGCTGTTTTCTGCTGACCTACACATTCTCTTTCTCAGCCAAGAAAACAGAGAGAAGCTTTTACTATACACTCTGAGATTAAATTCCTTTATTCCTGCCTGCATAAAATTGAAAAATCTGACCTTCTTTCAGGATCAACCATCCATTCTCCTTCCCACTCCCAGCCTTTTGGAGGTAGAAAGTATTCTCTTTTCAGTTTGATTTTTCCTGTGACATCAGAAAACTTGTGGCGCCCAACAAGTCCTGAGGTACCCCACTTTCCAAAAAGAAGAGCCTGATTTTCATACTGTTTGAGAAGAAAGAAAAACATCAGTACATTATTTACTGATTATTCCAATTGCAGACAATGTAACAATATAAACTTTTACAACTGAACCATTCCATTTTACGTACCCTTTCTCTGCAACCAAGTATTCTCCACACTACTCTGCAATGTTATCATTAATTTCTTTCATTTTCTTCTATGCTGCCTGGCAAACAATGATTCCACTGCTAAACTACACTGTCTCCTCAATTTAACACCTCTACAACTACAGTCAAACTTCTTCCAAATTAAAGCTTTGTTAAATAAAATTCCACTACATTATACAAACAAGTTTCTTGTGTTCTTCCCTAAATACATGATCCTCTCATTCTTTTCCATCTCAATCTCCTATTTATATCATCTCCTTTTGTAACATGTAAATGAAATTACAGTTTTACCATGGAAGCTACCAGGGACATGACTATTATGTCAGCCTAGTTTATATAGCATTTTTCCCTCTATGCTAACATAGAGGATGGTCTTGAGTTTCCTATTCTTATTCCTGTAAAATTGTTGGATTGCCACATGAAGAGCAAAAAAAAGGATATTCCATAGCCTCCATAATTAAATAGCAACTTTGACCATTCATTGACTATTTTAAGTGATTTACTATAGCACTACTAAATATTTAAGCACAAGTGCAATGGTGACATAAACCTCTGTAAAATGTCTTGTTTGAGTTGCTATTACACTAATATTGGATTATATGCACCATTAGGTAATAGGACATATATAAGGCACCTGCAGTTTACCATCATCATTCAAAATCTCTATTATATGCTGTGGGGCTATTTTAAGCATTTTTCCCCAAAATATATTCATTCTTACCATTGAAATTTTGTCATGTTATAGCTATGTCTGCAAAATCTACTGGTTTTTACAAGTTTTTCTGTAACAGTAAATTTTTTTACTGCTACAAAAGAACCATTATTAAGCAAAACCACTTCTATTCAAGTTTAATTTGTACAAGTGAAGAAGCAATTAAAATAAAAGGGTTATTCACATGCCAAAACATAATGGTCTAGATCCCAATCTTAATTATACTGATAAAAATCTAAAATAAATGTCATTGAAATCACTGGAGTTAACCAGATTTTTACCTGATTAACCAGTACAGAATCTGGTCCGATGAAGTTCATCTGGTAGGCACAATGGACTTGATCATTAATTGCCTTGAATGGGGTCTATTTATTTATTTTTTTTAGTATAATAAATACTACTGTCCCTTTCTGCCTGGCATGCAAGAAAAAGATAATTCAGAAGAGCTCCAATTTCATTTGAATTCTTAATACTCACATCCAAGTCTAAAGTAAGAAAGCAACGACGGACATACCACTTCTGCAAAAACACTGTATGTTCCCTCTGCAAAGCTATTAAACTTCTTTTCAACTGCACTCAGCCCAAGCCAAATGTTAATTCGTAACTCCACAGGCATTTTGACATCTTTCGTCTTGTCCTGTGGGTACTGGCACATGAACAGAAAAAGTTATTCTTTGTTATGTTATGCAGGTATTGTAGCTGTCTGTAAAAGATATACAATAACACAGAGATATGAGTAATAATAGATGATTTATTTATCTCTTCGCATTTCCTCAAAAGCCTGTAATAACTAGTTCAGTAAGGAAACATTCTTTAAAACCTATGTCCCCAGGGCATACAAGAAACAAAACTCAGTAACAGCAGTATCATCCCTGTTGATGTCTATTTTCTCCCAAGTTTCATCAAGCAACAAATGTTTAATTATAACAGTAACTTAAAACTTCAATGTTGGTTTTAGAGTTTCTCATCAGGAGTGTCTGGAAATGCAGAGGTCAGAATAGTTCACTATATGTAGAAGCAAGGCATCATACCATGCACAATAAGGAAGCGTGCATCCAAATGTGAAGATACAGGCTTGTATCGAAGTTTTAATCAATATAACTGCTAGTACATTGACAAACCCTGTAAATGCTATTTTTCTGTAGATGGATCGCTTTTCTCTGTTTATTCCAATTAAAGACAATATAACAATATAAACTTAAACAAAGAACTGCACTCCTATTCAAGAGTAAGACTCAATGCAGAAAGACATACTAGAGAACTTCTGGGAGCAGACATTATCTATATCACTTGAAGAAAACCATCTAAAACTTTGAATAGATTTCTGGAAATTCTGTGATTTACTATAATTATCCCCTCTGAAAGTCTCCACTCACACCCAATCCCAAAACATCAACCCCAGTTTGAAAGTCCTATCACAAATTTCATCTCTTTCAGAAAAGCCTTGGAGTTAGGGACTGATGCTGGTTCTACCTGGCTGACAATGAATTCTATGTTAAAATTTCTGTGACATTTTGAAGAAGCTATATGGAGTTGGCTTTAAATCTGTCCTGAATTTTGACCCCTCATTGTTCAGAATTTGTATGCACATTTCATACTGATGTGAGAAGGCACCACAGTTCACAGAGTTTATTATTTTTTGAGATGGGAGAAGTACCTTTAAGAAGATCGTTTGAGTCTTTCCACAGTATTTACCAGAAGATTCAGGGCTCGTTGTTGAATACAGCACTTGGTGTGCAGGAACACGAGCATAAGCCAGTCTTTTCTCCCCTCGGATCATCCATATGATTACATCAGGCATACTGTTTTGGGGCTGTGCATTATTTGTGGGGAAAAAAAAAGTTAAGAATGGAAATTAAACAGAATGCTAAACTATTCTAATACACAACAGAAATATAAATTAGGATTTACATCAAAAAATTTGTCACTTAGAATAAATAATATTTATGATAAATAGAGGAATTAACATTTTACTTTGCAAGACGCGGTTCTGAAACAATCATTAAAAACACCATTGAGATGGTTGGAAAGCAAGTTAGCTTTATTAAAAAAAACCTTCACAATCTTTCACAAATTTCTCTAGATTTTTGTATCTCCATTCTTTTACGGTGGCTATAGTGACTGATCCCAGGTGCTAATATTTTGTATTGACCTGCTACATACTTCAGTGTTTGCAGTGCTTCCACATGAAGGGTAAATAATCGTAAGATTTAGAGCAGAAAACCACAACAGCCTACTATCTTGTTGCAGCTTTGTGCACACCACTGTATTCTAGCTGCAAGTCTGCCAAAGTAACTACTCTTTTTTAAAATCAATAACTTTGTTCAAAGTAGAAGTGGCACAGAAAAAAAAGCATTACTACAATGTTTTGAAAAACCAATTGTGAGATGAAAACTTAAGGCGTTGCTGAAAATTTAAAAACCACAGAAACAAACAGATTTGACTCTGCTACAAGTTGATTACTATAGCTAGCAACATATGTCATGCAGTCCTTGACCCAGCAATTCTGAAAGAAAGGACAAAATACTGTCACTTTAAACAGAATAGAGTCCATTCCAGAAATCACAGAGTGGTTATTTCCTAACACATATTTTCAGTGAAGACAGCAAACACACTAGAACACTTCATTGAAGGAAATCCTAATTAGAAGGGAACTTGCTGACTTTCACAGCATCTAATGTTGTTTGATCAGCAGTGAACATTACACCACTGTGATAAACTGCTATTGTGTAGTACTAACCTCTTCACTCAGTTGCAGTAATTTATCCAACCAATCCTCAATTTCTATCAGAGTTGCTTTCACATCAGTAGCTTCAGTTCTCATCCTTGCTGCTGCTTCTCCGATCTGTTTAAGAGACTTGAGGCGTAGCTTTTCTATCTGAGTGTCAAGGACTGTAATATTAGATTTGCCTTCTATGAGGGGAAATGGCTTACTGAAAAGAGAATATTTATTATGATTAATAATGTACATGGATTTTATTTAGCCACACACTAAATGCAGACACACATATGGTGGCAACAGATTCAGTGTCTTTATTTCCTTTGATTGAAAACCACCAGAATAGTGCTGTAACATCTATTTCTTCTGAGATTTTCACCAGATAAAATGTTTATAGTAAGCAACGGAGACTTTGTGCTTACATAACAAGCACCAATGTAGAATAGCTCGAGGTTTATGCTTTAATGTAATTGCTGCTAACAAAACCAAGAAAAATCTGTTTCCTTATATATTAAAATATAAAAATTATTGCCTCAGAATGTACACCTCAAAGATGAAATCAGTGCCTTCAGACCAAGATTAAGTTCCTTTCCTTCACTGGAAACTGTAAATTCCCAGAAACTCATTATACAAATATGACTTGCATCTATGAGTGGAGATACCTAACCCTCTGGCATGAAAGCCACTCCAAATCAATGACACAGAACAACTGAGCCACCAGAGGGCAGAGTAACTATTCAGTGGATAGCATCACAGTAGAGCCCAGGAGAAAGGAACTTTTTTGAGCTGGTGGACGTTTGAGGAAAAGGCAGCTTTTCAAAGACCAATGACTATATCCCTTTAACAGAGTTCATGAAGGTTTTTCATATGATACTTTTAAACAAAATAAAAAAAAATTCCAAGACACTGCCAAGTTTAAAAAGCCTGACTCATCTCTGACCTATTTTTAATGACAAGCCATGCAATTCTAAGGGCTCTGAGTCTGTAAAACCTTGACACTATACAACTATAGTTGTTTCTACTAATCTGAATGCAAGTGCTGCCTGCCCTGGGTGCAAATACTTACAAATGATTCAAACGCACCAGATCAGAACTTTCAGAAAGTCACCTCATTTTAGATTTGAGGGAGTTTTCAGTGCACTATCTAATTCACTTAAACTTTAGCATGGCAAGGAAAATGGTTCTAAGAATTAAACACAGGGAATTGTCTTTCACACAGTTTTCATGAGTTTGTTGAAAAAACCCCATAGGGGGTGTTGTATCCTATGAACAACAGGAAGCTTGTTTGGTTGCTATATCTAGGTGCTACTGTATCATACCATTGAGTGGTATTTTCTACAACAATGGACTGAATTAATAAAAGTGCAGATGTGTAGCAGGAGGATGGGTTGACCTAACATATGAGTTCATAGACTCATTAGATGGCTCTATGTGACAAGTTTGCCCTTCACATTTTTCTTTCCTAAAGTATGTTAGTTATTTTTCTCTATCTTCCAGGCAGGTCTTCTATGAATTATTAGTTTATATTTTCACACAAGCTTTCTATCATATAATACTTTTTATATATACACTGATCTCCACTCTTTGCTTTTTCCTCTTTTTTTAATTGGCTCTACAGCTTGATTTGTTCTCTCATTTCATGTTTTCTTCTATTTCCTCTAAAGGAATAATTGCTCTCTTGTTTTCCTTTTCCTGTGCTGTTTCATAACTCACTTTTTCAATGTTTTTCAAGTGTCTCTCCCGATGTCAATGTCTACTTTTGCTAATGTCTCTTTCTCATACAATTCCTTCCTTTCTATTTAGAGTGTCATCTTCAACTCTCTAACTGCTGACCTCTATTGTCTTCTCTGAACACTCCCATACATGCAGACATATTGACTCAAGGCTTATTCAAAAATACCACCTTTATGGCCCTTAAGCTCTAAATAGCTTTTAATTTTTTTTTCTGTTTTGTTCTGGGCTTGCCAGTAAATCATGGAATTTCTTCCCTTTTCAGTTTCAGAAATAACATTGAAACACAGGTAAACTAAAGGTACATGGTGAATTCTAAAGAAGGTAGATGGTAGAAAGGCAACAGAGATCCAGAGTTTTGCATTTTCAGAGAGGTCTTGCCTTAGATTGTTTTCAACAGATGCTCTTTTATTACTGTCAGTGACCCAGATAAAGGAGAGTTACAAAACTAGATGGATGACTTATTGCCAATATACATGTTGGTTTACTACTTTCAGAGCCTTCTGGAATTCCAGTTCTCAGGTCGATTCATAGGGGTAATCAGTTTTGTAGTCCTTAGAATTTGTTTTCTGACTTAGTAAAGGCAATAGCCAAGATTCTGAGCAAACTTAGAATGATAATTTAAGAGATAAAAAAGGTACTTTTACCTTATATCTTCTGTAAGGTCATCAATCAGCTTCAACCACATCTCAGCTAATTGGCTTTCAGAAATTTTAGTCTGCATTCCTGATTTTAAGGCAGCTAAGTTGGATTGCTGAGGAATTTAAAAGAAAAAGGATTTGCAATTGTAAACTTCCATTGTGATTTATGGTCAATATTAGTTTAAAGATTTTTACCTTATTTATTTGTATGTCTGAAGTCTAAATAAAAAATGACTCAGATGTTCAAACTTGATTCATATTTAACAAGGTTATTACTATGTTCTTTCTCATGGTATTTAACAATATATGACATTGCAACTAACAGATTCCAAAGCTATTAACAGTTCTACAGACTTTATGTGCCCCTAACCAACACTGAGGAGTCTTTGTTCCTGTGGGAGTCCCAGCAGATTCAAGCAGGAATGTGTTGGGCCTTGCCAAAACCCACACCTATGATGAGCAGTGGCATTAGTTACACTGAGCCTTGTGTAATTTTGAATAGGAAAAAAGGAGGGAAAAGCATCAGAAAAACATTCCATAATTTGCTCAAAATGTCACTTTTTGATTATACCTCTGGATGAAAAGAAAACAGAAGACCAGGTTAGCAAAAGAAAGATCTTAAGTGTCTTACCAGTCTTTCAGCCATGCTTAGGATTACATTCACAGGGTCTAATCTATGACTTATGTCCTCCCAAAAGGAAGTCAGCGTTACAACTGGCTTTGTGTTTGCCCATGGTAAGTAGTAATAATAATTACCTGTTGTGAAACATTTGTATATTAGAGCTAGAATTCACAGCAGGAATATATACTGTACATTGCACAATTTGTTGCATTTATTGATGTAGTAGAAATAATTAAGAATGTAGAAGGCAGTCCAAACATAGGATTTGTATTTTTCAGCCACTATGATGTCTGTTGAATGGTAAACCTTTCCTTCAAATCCAATGGATTTTTTCAGTAAATTATCTGTTAACATGTACATTATTCTTTTCTATAACTTGCTAACACAAATACCACATTAATGTGTCCCTCTAAAACAAAATATTCAAATAGTTATTGACCAGGGTAAACTTGATTACTTTGATTCACAGAAAAAAAAAAAAAAAATTCCTACTGTTTGCAGTTAATAAAAAAGTTATAGCCAATGAACATTTTCTTGTGATCTGACTGGGTTGTCATCTTCTAGGCTGCCAGACACCTGGGTCAGAATGTTCAAAGGGTACCTTCCCTGTTTAATCCCTAGTTTTTCGATACAAGTCAAAGAATGTGATTTTTTTTCTTGCCAATCTAGTATACGGTCAAGATTTCACTGAATTCTGTGAATATTTCCTTCATGACCTCAGTAGGCTTTGCAGCATGTATTCCACAAATGTAACTTCATCTCAAATGCTGTAAAGAACCACACTTCTTTCTGTCACAATTTCATTAAGGTTTTAGTGCACTTAGGGCTGTCACTCCAAAGCTGTCAAATAGCAGTGTGAAAAGGGAATTTCACATTATTTTATCATCAGCATCCTTACCATCAAAAACAGCACGGCTGTACTGAGTTGTTGATGCCAAAGGTTTACAGGTGGTATCAAACTTGTTCCCATAGTTACCAATGCTAACTTCAAACTGGATAGGCTCACCAGTGTCTTGCAGCATGGTAGCAGAATGAAACACAGCAGCCAAGCAGAACTTTCGTCTGCGCTGGTATTTCTACAAGGTGAAAATTTAGTTACATTTCAATATTTGTAAAAGAGAATCCACAATTACAGAAGTAAATAGCAATTTCTTAATAGAAATAATAATTTAATTTTTTTTACTAGTTTCAGGAACAAAACAAAAAAGATGTGTATATAATAAATTACTGCATTTGAGATTATAAACATGCCTGAAGTTAATATTTCAGGATACAAGTATGATGGTTTTGTAGCCATGCCGTCAATAACCATCTCTCCTAATTCGAGATTCAACTTAATTGTTTCAACTTTAATAAGTTATATCATTCTCCAAAAATAACCAGCCAAAGCTGGTATCTATTACCAACATTCACAATAAAACAAGGATTTACCTCAACAACCAGTAAGTCATCATTTGGAATCATCTCTAACTTTTTATTAGCAGGCTTGCTTTCAAGTACTGTAGATAGTTCAACCAGAATTCTCCCTCTATAAGCAACTCCTTCTCCCTGTAACATAATCAGATATTGTATTAAATTCTATATACTTCTTGTTAAGTATTACACTTTGCTTTAGCTGTATGAGTGAGTTCACTAAAATATTCTGAAAACCTCTGCAGCGGTATGGATGTACATTTCTGATCAAATGAAATAAAGCAGTTGGCTTTATTTAATGCTAGAAGTGAAAAATATATATTTACAAAACTAAGGAAATAAATACAAATGCATGCAGAGATGCAGATAGTGAAAATCATCAAAAACACTGCTGCTCCTTCAAAAACAACACAAAACAGATAAGAATGGTGAATACTATCATATTTCATTATAAATAATAAATATAAAATATTAGTAAAAAGAAACATCAAAAGGGAGCTTAATGTGAAGCAAAACCCCAACTTTAAAATGAAAAAACAACTGGGATGAATCTTTTTATTAAATAAATTCATAAAGAACTGACCTTTCCAAAGTTTAATTCATCAAATGGGTCTGGGAATCCAGTGTATTCTCTTGGACTTCCGTAAAAGTTTAGGTAACATGGCCCAAATGTTGGTAAAAAGCCAACTTCAGTTTCTCCAGTGTTTGCTAACAGAAAAGATTACCATTTTATTTTTGTTATTTATCATTCAGAGCCAGAAAAAACAATTAGTATCAAATCCAGTATTACAAATGTTAGATATTAGTTAAGTATTAGTAATTAGTAATTTATTTTTATACTTTATTATATGAAAGTAATTACATCAGTAACTATCCTCCAATGTACAATTCTTACTAGATACTACTTCAACCCACAGAATAAATGGAACGTGTGCTGCAGTTCAGATACCTGGTTTTCATTTATATGAACAAATAAGAGACTGTTATGTTAACAGAAATAATATTTTCTAGAAATAAATGAAACTGCGTAAAACAACCTTTACAATCATTTAAATGCATAGGCCATTGTTCTAGCTAAACAGTTACAAAAAAGATGCGCACTGTAGTAGAAAAAACCCTGTTTAGCATTGAATTCTACTGTTGTAATTTTTAACTATAGTTTTCCTGTGGTTATACGTCAGGGTAAAACACAGACTGTTGCAATCTCTGATCATAATTGCTACAGTGCATTATTTCTCAGAAACTCCCTTTTCAGTAAGCTAAAACCTATACATGACTGAAAGCCTGCAAACTCACTTAATTCTCATTTAATTCTGATGACAATAAGCTCTGTTTTTCATAATTCTCTTATTCCATGACTAATAAATTAGAATTTACCAGTGTCTTGATCTATCTTAAAAGTAATTAATATAGATTTAGATATTTTGTCAGTTTTCATAGCTAAGCTAGGAAACTGCACAACAAAGCTATGGGCTTTTTCAGATATTTTCAGCAGAAATATACATACAGGGAAGCTTTAGCTGTAATACTACTGTTATGGGTATGCACTCACACCCTAAGTTTATTAGATTAATGAGATTCTAAAAACTTTTAGAGCAAATCAGAATCTATACTTAAGGGAGTTGAGTCTTCTTTCAGTAACAATCAAAAATGCCAAAACTATGGTTGATAAATTTGATGAGTAGTGCAAAGAAAGTAAGCAATACACATGCAGAAAAATACTGCTTAGTTTTGAGTTACAGGAAAGATTCTATATCCTTTTGCTTCTTGTATTTTTGCTTTTGTCTTTATCAAATGATCCTGATACAAAACAAGATGAGAATTCAATTCTAAACATCACTTAAGAGTCGTCTGCACCACAAAGAAGGATGCATTTATCACAGGAAAGGATGGCTGAGATAAAGTGAAAATACAGCGTTGTCTTGAATGACTTTGTTACTGACTACTGAGTGACACAAACTGATAATAAAAATATTTACCTTTCAACTACACTCCAAGTGTATTCATTTCTTACTATATATTTACCACCAAGCCTTTCAAGACTGGATGTCTACCCAGACAGTTACATAAAAAGCCATCTCTCCAGGTTTTAAGATTCAGATTTCATTTTTCTGACTGTATTTATATAGCTAGCTAAGCATAAGCAAAACAGCTACCAATGATTTTAGACAGTTACTTACTTCTGCAGGCCCTGCAGCTGCAAATACAGTTGTGATCTCACAGCCAAGTTAAAAATTGCAAGCCATTGTTAGACTAAGAAGTAACTGCATGCTGAATTCTAAAACACAGCTTGAAGCACCAAACAGAAAAATTTCCAAACCAGTTCCAGTGCCAAAACTGTTTTATACAGTTAATTACGTTTGATACTCTTTAATCATAATGATTCAGTCTTTTAAACAAGTAATTATTAAAAATATGTTTTAAGATGATGGGTTTTCTTAGGCATTACTTCTCAGTTTGGGCAATGGAAAGAAAAATCAGTAACAGATGAAGATATAAACCTTCATACGATGAAGCCCCTGTTCCCGAAGATGAAAATTCTATATTATGGAAAGAGAAGAAGTTACTTGACAAGCGACAATAGCAGTTTATAAACAAATACATCACAAAGCAATCTGCTTTCAAAAGGAAATTGAAGGCCTGAGGAAAAATAAAGTTCACGTTGGCTAGAACTTTGCTTCCTGATTAAAATCTGAAGGTATTACTCTTCCTATAGAAATTCCAAAGGGAGGGGGAACCCCCATGTAGCTGACAAAACAGAATATTTTGTTGCTTCTGATTCACTTATATATATTTCTCCTCCACTCAAAATAAAATTTTGTTTTAAAAATTATTTTAAAGTCTTAAGAACATTTAGGAAAGCCACTATATTTTAGAGCTTATTAGGGTATCTCCATTTACTGGAGACCATAGGCTAGTTCATTTTCTCAATCCTTTAGAAGCCAGAACAGGCTTCAGGAATAGCACTGACCTCAAGGAAAGATAATCTGTGATTGTACATGGAAATGGCTATCACAATGCCAGTACCTCAGCAGAGAGAGAATCCAAAGATTTTCTCAGTTACTAAATGCCTGTGTTTGAAGTATAAAGGAGCTGTGACTCAGCAGCAGTTCAAGTTACACACTTATGTGGGTAGTACAAGTGATCTCTTCAGAGCTGAATTTTTCCCAACAGCCCAGCCCTTCTGCCTCTGGTTGTGTGTGAGTTATAAGAAAAGAATGTTTGCACAAAGTCTTACTTCAGCAGCAGTACCTCTAAGAGGACCATGTTATAAGCTTAAAGTTATGTGACTGAAAATACAGTTCCTTACAATGAGATAAATACTTTGCTCAAGTCACTACAGGATTGGAGCCACTAATTTTGTTTTTCAACTCCTGACATATGTACCAATTTAAGGACAAACGTGCCTATCTCAGACAAATGCAAAGATAGATTGCATAAACACAACACCACCCCACACCCCCAGTAATTTAGGAATTGTGGCAATAGTTTTGAGCCAGTGTCATTCACCCTTGTATAGTGGTCAGATAAACTTTAAGGCTGTTTAGCCATGAACTTTACAGTTCTGTATGGACAACTAATAGTCCATACTATGTTCATTGCTAATGTTCATACTAATATGTCATACTGTGTTCATTAAAAAAATAAAACGTTTTTGTGGCAAATTAGAGCTAGTTCAATTGTTTGAAAAATCTTGCTATAGAGGAGATTATAGATGTAGATCACAAAGAAATAATCAATAATCACAATATGATATTAGAATAAAGATAACTTAAAAAAATATTTCCCAAAGTCTTGGCACAAAAAAATATTTCTTATAATATTGTAAGGAAGAGTTTTATTACAAAAGTTTGTCCAATGGGGACAACATATTAGGAACTTCAGATGCTGCCTAACTGCACTTCTTTCCTTGCAGTTAATCAGCTTTGTTTTTTTCGTTTTTATGAAATCATACATCCAGTCACCTATACTGATTGAAGCACATAAGTAAATTAATTACAATGCTATGATTGCAGACAAAATCTCTGTTTGTGGAAGCTACTAAAATAAAGGCAACTACGGTAATGTGGAGCACTCGTGCAATGAGATACAATGCCCATTCCTAGTAACCTACTGATCAGAGCAGAGACTGATCCAAGTTCCTTCAGCCTTTGAAAGCAGCCTAGCAGCATACAGGAAATGAGTAAGTGGGTCTTAATAATTCCTGTACTAACTACTCAGGAACATTTCCCAGCTTTTAAGTCCTCCTCCCAAAGAAAGGACACACTTATAAAGCAGCAAAAGAAGTCTTGTCTACTAGTGCCCAGTGAAGTAGTGATTCTGCAACAGTGACTGCAGACTGTTTTTAAATTAAATGTCCTATTAAGTATCTTAGTAAATCTGCATATCTTACTTGTGATAGATTGTGATATCACATAGTTTTATGAATTTGAAAAAGTACTCACAAATTTAATTATTAACTTCATATATATAACAGGACATTGAATTTTTAATTGCTTACTGCTACTCTCATGATGATGTGGTTTAAACATTATCATTTTAATAGTTTGCTTAGAAACGTCCTCAGAGTACGTTTCTAAGAGCACTGTTTTGAGAACTCCAGAAACAGATAATCTTGTTACCACAGAACTGAGGAGCTATAGGAAAACAAACTTTCTTAGAACACTAATCTTTGCTGTTCCTCACAGCACAAAAGATGACAGCGAGTTACATACTGCCCAATCAATTACCTTCAACTTCTCCTCCAGAAGAAGCAATTTTTGAGAGACTTAAATAAGTTGTTCCTACAACATCATTTTTTGTAAGGCGATCCCTTAAAAAAAAAAGAAAAAGAAGATTTTATTTAAAGATAAAGCTGGTCATCTGACACAGGAGCAAGCTACCTGTGATTAAATGCACTCCTAGACAGTGCACACATATTTTATATCACCTAAAATGTGTTAGTATTACTAATGCAGATGGTGATGGCTAGTTACAAAAATGGGCTGTATCACAAAGTCAGCTGACTTTAAATATTTTACCTAAATAGCAATTGTGTTCAGTGCTAACTGCACAATATTCCCATGTTACACTAATCAGGTCTCTTCTAAAGAAATCGTAATGGAAGATACTTAAACACTTGCTTAAAGGCTATCAGACTGTAAAAATACCTGACATCTATAGAACCAGACTTTTCTTCACTTAAAGTGATTTACTTGGATTAAAAGTTGTAACTCACCAGTCAACAACTGCAATTTTTATTTTCTCACACATCGAGGGAAACTGAAAATAAAGGCAAATAAAATCAAATAACCCATTACTTATTTCACCTCTTCTATGTTAATACTCTGAGTTCCAAAAGGATGGCTGGTTTCTACAGAAATAAGAGGAAAAAACGTACCTTGATTTGAAGATAAATAATCTGATTCCATTCTGGATTAGCATTTTTTTCAATTATACTTGTGCAAACCTGCAAAAAATTAAACCAACTATGCAGCTCATCAAAGATTAAACAAACCTGAAAAGGACACACTAACTATGATTTAGGATAAATCATGTTCTATTTGGTAAAATGAAGGGTAGTAGTTAATGATGAATCCCAAGTGGTTTATGCTGCAATGAGCTATTAGTTTTCAATTGGTAAAAACTGCTAAACCAATCTGCTTGTGCAACAATAATGACTATTGGAGGGAAAAGAAGATTTTGAAACAGTGTTTAAACCTGAGACTGGAATTAGCCTAACAAGAAGAAAGCTTATTATTTCCACTGCTACAACATAGTGTGATTTTACACTAGTACTGGTCTCTTATCACAGCAGAGAAAGATGATGAAGGAATCACTTGATTCCAGCTTGCTTTATACAAATTTTAGAGTAGGTTAATAATATGTTCTAAGAGAGAGCCTATACTATTTGCTAGTCATGCCTACTGAAGCTCCTCTACGTTACTGGGTGCAGCAACCTGACTATATAACATAACAAAGTACTGATATTTTTCTCCTTAAAGAAGACTGGCTAGCAATGAACGTAGGTATGCATTGTGTGTCAGCTCAAATTTAGTATTCTGATTAATTCATTAGCAATAAAATGTACGAATGCGGGTTAACCTGTCCAGAAAGATCTGTACCATTGGTTACAAAACACAATCGGGAACAATCGGTAGGCAAGCAATTTTGCATGCATCAATTCCTAGCACTTAGTCATACATTCATTCCTTTTATTAGTCATCAGCTTTACACCCATTCTACTGTACTGTACTAAATTACCTTTTTCCCAGCAAAAGAAACTTCTACAAATGGATCTACTAGGTTTTTCTTGTCTGCTTCTCCTCCAAAAATTTCCTTGACAGTCTGTGCAAAAGCATCATCCACTAGAGAGGTGGGAAAGAAAAAAAGGTTTAAGCTTTTGTAATTATTATGTTATTTATTTATTCAGCCTAAATAATAATTTGCCCATAGCAATCTCACTGAAATCAAACAATTTACAGATCTAGGTAGGGTGAAGTCTAATCTGACGAGTAATATTCTGAACAACCTTGCTTATGAAAACGGACAATTCAGGCTTAGGAACAATTTGAAGAATGTATATTTTTGAAACATCATAAGAGTGCCTACATGCTTCTGAATTTAGAGGCATAGTTGTATTTGAAAACTGTACCTGTAGACATTGTCATTTGTCACAGGTAAGAAATCCTGCTAAGAAAGTATAAAAAGCCAGCTATAGTCTATCAGAAAACACATATGGCATATAATGAGAGAAACAGCTTTTGTCTTAGTGATACAGGCATGACACAAGTAAAATCTCACTAAACAAAGTAAGGTCAAAATACTTACAAGCTCCCCTGCCCTACAAAACTGTTTATTTAAACTTACTGTGTCCAATCTACATAAGCACGCAGATTTCTGGGATACAGCCAGCTCCTAGTTATTTATTTCCTGTGGCCACTCAGGCGCAGATTGCTGGCAATAGACTTCCTTGGCCACCTCAGGAGCAACTGACTGATTTCAAAAGTCCTATGGCCTTTTCCCCATTCAAAATAGCTGCAGGTACGAGCACCTGTGAAGAACTGATGGATTGCTGGGAAGCAGAAGACACAGGGCCCATCAACAGTACTACTTATCTACTAAATGGCCTTGGAAAACAGGGCACCAGCTGTCTGATAACCTCTTGAAAATGGGGATGGATTGGGATCTAACAGGAAGTTGGCATGTGCACAGTATACTTGAGCTAGACATGCACAGAACATCCAGCTTATATGCAGATCAACTGTACTTGAATGTCAGTCACCTGTATGTAACTTCTGCAACTGGAGAAGGAATAATGAAGTTGACCCTTTCCCACTACCAGAGGCTGCATGGCCTACTCTGCAACAGATGAACATTACTGACCTAATAGGTAACACATTAAACTATCCACTACAAGAATAAAGTAGAATTATATAGACTTGAAATGTGCTCAAGTAACAGTGTAGAACACTCTGCGTGTTTTATGTTTCAGGAATGTTTCTGAACAGCTAACACAAATATTTCTAATGGTAATCAAGTCCACAGATGGATGAGTAGTAAGAAGTTACATACTTTGAGGAATGTCCTCAGCTCTGTAGATTTTGAGAAGGAAAGTGACCCATCGAAGTGCAATTCCAGCAGGTAATAACAGATTGCTCTCCACATCATCACTTTCATTATCTCTTTCCCTTTTTTCAACCTGTTGGGAGATACAGTGGTACATAATGTTTGGTATGTAAGAAAGACAAAGTCGGTAGTTAAACTGATGCCCCGAATACTCTTCAGATAGAAAAATGTTATCAATCCACAAAAATTAATTCTACTTAAACTATTTTACTTATACTTTTATCTCTAAAGTACTTTATAACTGGAGCCCATTATAATCACACATTTAAATCATTATCAGATTACAATGATTCTGGCACTTGTAGAATGCCAACTTCATGCAATTTTCATACTCAAGTTGAATATTGCAGCAGGGTATCTTACTGCAATTAGAAAATGCATGTGACTCTGATACAGTTTACCAGAACTTATTGCTTCCTCCTTTAAAAAGAAATAGGAAATAAAAGATTTCACCACAAGTAACTACACATATCCTTGTGATTTCAAGAATCATGATGACAGCAGAAAGGAAGAGATAATATGGAACAAGAAGATCTTCCATTGCTCCAGGAACCATAGTATATTTAACTAAAGGGTAGCAGGATGCAAAAATCTCAGGGAAGAGGAACATCGGAACTTGAAACTATAGATAACGGTCAAGTAAGAAAAAGATCACACAGAAAAGAGGACCTGTTTTCACCTTGACTGAAGAGCAGACAGTTAAGGATTGGATTGTTAAAACCATGTATTGCTTTCATCTGCATCAAATCACTTGTGCCTAAATTGTAATAATTGATGGGTATGTTTTTTCACCTGGCAAATATTTTCATCTTTTGTGGTACTCAGGTTTCTCTACAGGCTTGTGTGTATTACGTAGTAGTGAGATATTCTTTACTTAGTCCTGGAACTGGAATCAGTATGTTGATCAGCACGATTAGCTATGCTAAAGAAATGATGTATTGCCTGCATGCAGTATCAGGCTAACACACCTCTACTTCTTCCAGGATGCAAAGAATTGGTTACAAATGGTAGAAAGGCACACACAGAGCTGCTCTAAAGGACGCTTAATTGAACAGGATAACAAAACAAGCTTTGAGTTAGCCACTTAGTACTGGATGCCCTTGAAACAACTTGTAAAACTTGTCTGACTTTACATACTGCTTATAGAGTGAATTATACAGTAGTCAAAAAATGCCAGGGAGACATAAATATCTATCTGTGGAGTGGAGAGAAGAAAAATGTTTAAATGAAACTTACTGGTGGCTCATCTCCAGTTCCCAGTACAAACATGCTGACTTTCATATAGCCTTTTGGTCCTGAATTTGTATCCTCAGGATCACTCAGCAAAAGCCACTTTCTCATGACTGCATGGCCTAAAATAAAACAGACACCACCACCCCCCACCCAGTAATATAAATTATAAAATTGCAGAAATCATAAAACCAAAGTAAAATATTCAAAAACATGCTTTATCCAAAACCTAATTAGTTTTTAAAAAGCTATCCTGCGCTAGACAGGTCTCATTAGTGCCACTCAAACCAAGAAAACTAGTGCTGTTAAAATGTTGTAGCATACTTATAAAATATTTTTGTACTGTTTTTCACATTTTAGGTCTCTGATACCAAAACTAATATAAAAATTTTAGGTGCTTGTACTTGATTTTGAAACTACTGAAAGGAGTTATATTACTGGATTTTTTTTTTAAAGGTTAATACTGAAAAGCAGCAATCTTAAATAACTTTCAATTAACTTTCTTCTTCTGCTTTAGAAATTGAATGAAATGTTTAAACTTCAAACTTCAAGCTAGGAAAGAAGGTCTGAAGTAACTGTTACTTACCAGGTTCATCATAAACATAGCCAATGTCAATCTGAAATAAAGAGCAAAGGCATTCTTTCTGAAATCATACTACCACAGAAAAATGCTAATGCAACTCCCCTCAAGATTTCATTGTCTTATATTGAAAACTTAAGGATTTTGAATGAATACAGCAGCCAAGAAAAAAAATGCAAGAAAAGATGTATTAAAACTAACAGCTGTAGTTAATTTCTTCTTTCCTCAGATCCCCACCTTTTTCACTTATCAGAGACAGAAGATGGGGTTAGCTTAGTGCTTCTTCAATTTCCTATGTTCTTCCATTATTTTATGTTCAGACTTTTCAGAACATGTTTCCATTTCCTGCTCAACATCTCATCTTTCAGTTCCTTTGGTTATTTAACAAATAATTTTGGTAGAAATTGATTCATTTAGAAAAGAGCACTCTTACACACTTGTATTTTTTTTGTGAAAAGCTGCTCTAGAGATCTGAATTTATGCACTACAAAATAAGCAAAGTAAACATACAGCCAACGCTGATACTGGAAATGGTATAAGAGAGGATCCCAGTTAGCCATTACCACTGCCTTTAGGAATACCTTCATGACAGATGTTTACCTCCCTGTGTGGACCATAACAAATACAACAAAGACAATCTCACTAATACCATCAGAGCCACAAAAATTACTTTTATTAAGAGACTTTTCCACCATCTCTTTCAATTAACAAACTTCTAATGGAACAGCTTCCCACATCACTTGAGAATATCTGTCTTTATGCCACTATATTTATCAGTATTCCACAAGTTAGATACCTAATAAAACTGTCTCTTCAAATCCTCCCTCATACCATATAATCATCCTGATACCTTTTAAGGAAAAAAAATACCCTTTGCTAAATATTTTTTTCCTCTTGGATGCAAGCTAGAGAACTTGGTATATAAACCATACAATTTTCTTTAATGATAATTTTCTACTCAAGTAAGAACAGTTTACTAGCACTTTGAGCAAAGAGTCTCTAGCATGAGAAGCAAGACATCATCAGGTAATTTCCTGGCCCCACACTAAAGTAGTATAAACATTTAAAACAAGTACTTCAGAAATTCCTCTCATTTTATTTAATCTAGTCAAGGTACAGAATTTATTTCATACTCACCTTAAATTCTCCCATTAGACAGTCTGCTCGTAGGGAATAAGAATCATACACCTAAAAAGACAGAGAAACATGAAACAGGAATGTTTCTCCCCATCATAGTGAAAGGGCCAGGCAATGCTATATGCATCCAGCAGCCTTGGGAACGTGGATCATTTTTTCTTACCCGAAAGCTAACTGTTTCATCGAGCAACTCTAAAGGAGTCATGTGGACATTGTAGAAAAATATCTGTAAAGGTAAAAACAAACAAAAAACCCTGTCTCAAAATGGCAAACACATAACTCTCTGAACCGAAAATGCAAACCCATTATTTTAAGAGGCTTGTGAAGCATGCCTACTACTGTACTTCTACCCTGCCTCCTTGCTGGACACATTTATGATCATTTAGCACATAATAAAAACCTAAATAAACAGTAAAAAATTGAAAAAAGACAGTCATAACTTCAATTTCAATGAATGCAGCAGGCATAGCTGTGCTGAAAAATTTCAGCTCTACCCTTGCTCTGCTCTTCACATTTTCCTCAGGGGAACAACTTCAGGAAGTAGAAAGGGTGTTCATTTTCCAGGACATTCAATCCTGGTTTAGCCATCTCTATTATAAAAAAGACTTATTTAGGGCTAGTGGTGGTAGTGATTGTAATGATTTGTAACTTTGAAATTCAAGGCCACAGGAATAAATCTGATAGTTGACAGCATGAAGATAAATATACTAATCATTAGCCTATTTGTGCTATTAATAGTATATGCCTCACTAAGTTTGGTCTTTGAGCCCAGCTATACTCTAGTCAGTACTTTATTAAAAAAAAAAAAGAAAAGAAAAAGGAAAGGGTACATAAACACAGTCCCTCCTATTCTATTTTTAGCCTCGGCTGGATACTGAGACTGTCTAGGAATTGATACAATACAAGGTGCAACTGGCTTTCTCCCTTCCACATTTTTTACTACTGCTTCATAAATCTTGACTACTACCTACAGCTTATTTCAAATCTCAAAGTTCTATAACTTCCTGGGTTCTGCCTGTATATGTTAAACAGGCTTTCCATCCAGTTCCAAAATCTTCTGAATTTTCCACACATATCCAGGTAGTGAGAGTTATCTCTCAACATACTCTCTACTAAGTTTAATCTTTGTAACATTAGTCTTCCAGATGAGATCATTCTTGTGTCTGTTATACCACTTTGAATTCTCTCCTACCTTTCAGTGTATTTGCACAGATGTACAGGTTCCTGTCTGGACAAAGAAATCTAGTTGTGCTCTTAGAAATCATGGGTAGCAACACAATGACATTTCCACCTTCTGTGTGGTAGTCTTACTGACCGAAAGCATTGCACTGAAAGCTCCTCTGCACACACCATAAAGATCCACAATAATTCTCAATTAATTTTTCTGTGATTTTATAACCTGCATACAACAATTGTGACAACTATTATATCACACAGCCAACTGCATCAAAAAACATGTTCCATATGACTCAATTGAGTTTGACTTCTTTCTAGATAGTTCTATCTGCTAAGACTGCTGGCAATAGTGACAATGAATACATAAAAAGAAGGGGACTTGCAAAATGCACATGAGCCATAACTACTCTTAAATATTAGCAATTTCATATTATTTGATCATAATGAAAGCTGTAATAGCTATTTTTTTACATTTCATAGCATCAACATTTCAGATACAGTGTTCTAACACCACTCACTTCATCAAAATATGGGTTGTTTCCTCTTTTGATTCTTGTTCGGTGTGTCTGACCACAAACATGAACTTTCACTACTGGTTTTATGTTATTTCCAGGCAATTGACGACCTTCAATAACTCTAACACGAATCTGGAAAAAAAAAACCCCCAACAATATAATAAAGTATTTGTATTAATTAATTCCCTGTATTATCTATCATTCTGGTGACAACAGCTTCTTTCTATACCACTAATAACAGCCAACACCTGAGGTAGCTGGCAGATACAGACTGGGCAGACTTTTCAGACTTAATTATGATAGTAAATAGAATTTTGCTTGAATTTTAGAGGACAAGTTGCGGATGATAATTTCAAAATTTTTTTTTCTTGCTTTGACTTTTTAAAGCTGCTATTTGGAGTTTGAAATCCATACAACTCTGCAATAACTAAGGTTCACCTAGATTTCAGTCAGAGTTGTACAGAATTGGACATCTCTGTAACAGGCAAACTGGAAGAATACTGAAATGCAGGCTTTCAAATGAAGAGGCTGATTGTCTCTACAGTGCATTAGATTTTCACAATTTTTCATTAAATTATGCTCAGGACATGTGAAAGTAGCAATGTCATGCCAGGCAGAAAAAGGAAACTTGCAACATTTAATAAGTCCATTACCTGGAAATCTTGTGGCTTGTTAGAAAGGATTCTCCGTGTTTTCTTTCCTTTGGTGATGCGTTTAGCTAGCTGGGCTTCCTTTGTTCCACCTGCAACCGCAGGTGTGCTACCACGAACTGGACCATCCAAGTCATCCTCATAATCTCCATCTTCTCCATCTCATACAGGAAAAAAACAGGACAATTAATAAACAGATAGCATGTTAAATTTGCAGGAGTAAGAGTTTGATATCCAAGAGTTCCCCTAAAATTTTATTATCTCATTTCAACAAACTTATGTCTAACCACATGCTTCCAACTCCTTTTGAAAGCTAGTCATTTCAGCCTGCTTAAGAACAAATTTATATCCTAACCAAACTAAGTATAGATCTGCCCCTCTTCAGGATGCAGAGTATCTTCTACAATTCCCATACACTTTTCTGAACCAACTGATTGAAGTTTTAGCCAAGTTCAGTTCACCTGTAATTGTCACCAGACTAGCTCACAGTACACCAGAAGTGATTCCTTTTATTCCATTTGAAGTTGTTTTCCAGCAACAAGACGAGACTATAGCATAGCAATTTTTTTAAACTTCAGAATCTTGAAAATAGGAAGGCATTTAGGGTCTGCCATCCAAAATAAACCCCTGAATCCTCTTTCATAACATCTAACTGTGGAATAAGTTATAGTTCCTGAGTAAGCCTCTTAGACAGTTGTGAAATCACAATACCTCTGTGAAAGACTATTCCACAAACATATGACACTACAATACTGGATCATGCAGTGAGATTCTAGTATTCCAAAACAAATATTTAGACCACAGAAATGTGTCACTCCCTTGTGTTTCCAGCCTCTTGTCTTAACTGACAGGCAGTGATTATGGTAGTCTACAGGAAGAAAAAGCTGTGTTTCTGATGGCTAGCATTAACAGAATGTTTGTTAGGTTTATGAATTAGTTTGCCAACACAGGGTGATGATCACTTTGCGTAATAAAATCCTTGGTGACCCTTGTAAGAGACATATAAAACCACAGAGATTGACAGCATAGAACTGGAAGACCCTACCTCCCTCACCATCTCTCAAAATCCATCTACCTGGTTGGATCCATGCAACTGATTGCTCCAGCTAAGTTTCAGAAATCAAAAAGTGCTAAGTCAGGGTGTGTAATCAATCTCAGCTGGGATGTGATTTCCTTTCATGGAAAATATGTATTTACAGTAATTAACTAAAGTATGTTTGATCATTTGCACTGAAATAATTTTCATGCAGTTGCTGGATACTAGCTAAAAGCTTGTCATGGTTTATTTAGCTGTGTTACCTTATAGTTCAAGTACATTTAAAAAAGCTATCAAAACAATCTCATCTAAGTCAATTTGCACTTTTAGCCTTCAAGTCCACATTTCTATAAAAAGATTTCAAAGTGCAGTAATTTAATACACAGCTTTTGTGCTTGCATTACCTAACCTTCCACTCCCCGAGAACTTCATTAAGTCAGCAGAATCAAAATTTCCCCTCAGAAGACTTCTTATTTCAATTTCTTCCTTCTTATGTTATTATCTTTCACCAGATAATGGTAAAGCTGCTTTATTTTTCCTCCTCAAACATATAGCATTTATTAAATTTACTTCTTTCTGCACACACACAACCTGGGTATGAGGGTAATCATTTGCCCTTCTACTGCAAAAACCTGTTGTTACTCCATAGTTCTTTTGAGTCTGAAAAACCAGAGGATCCTAAAAACTCTGTCAGTAAAAACCTGATTAATAATATAGAGACCAAAGAATATGCCCTACTGATCAAAATATTGCATAGGCTAGTCAAATATCAAGCCTAATACAAGATGCACCAGTGTCTTTAAAAACTTACTTATTCTGCAGGGAGAAAAAAAAGTTTCATGATTTAAAAAAATATTTTCACAAAGCTCCTGGACATTGAAAGTAACAGAATACTTTTTTTTCCAGAAATGTGACCTCTTTGCTTTTTAGTTAGCCCTAGAATTACAGCAGATAACTGCTGTTTCTTTGAGCATTCAAAAAAACCTTTCTTAAAGAAAAGCCATTTTAAAAAACTTCTAAGCAACTTTATTCTTTTGTAACCTGATTCCACCAGCAAACATTATGCTAAAAAACATTTCATGTCAGGAAATGTCAATTCTCTTCCTAGCTGTCATTCTGAATCCTCCTTAATTTCTTTAAAATCACTATCTAGCAGACTTGACATGCTTGTTTCTGGCTATATACTTTCCTGATGAACAATGCTGTTGTATCACTG
This sequence comes from Hypotaenidia okinawae, assembly GCA_027925045.1. Lineage (NCBI taxonomy): Eukaryota > Metazoa > Chordata > Aves > Gruiformes > Rallidae > Hypotaenidia > Hypotaenidia okinawae. Next base: position 22,189,114 of record BSDF01000008.1, on the reverse strand, counting down.
TTCTGCCCTATCTTATATTTCTATGATCACTGAAGAGTAATGTTCTGACAAAAGCTTGAAATACCTTCTTGTGCATTGGTCCCTCCTGGATCATTTGGATTTGCAGGTCCAGCTGGTGGTTCATATCCTACTACCAAATCAATTGTTGCCTATAGAGAAAGGCACTTTTTTTAAAGTAGCACACAGTATTCACAACAATTGATTTCAAGCAGGAAGTTATTGTAACACTTGGCATGAACAGTTAACTATTCATAGGCACAGCACAGTGTATAATTTCAGCTATTAGTAAATTAATAAACTATTAAGCTATATATATATATGAACAATAAAGATTACACAACTTGCAGTTAATGGAATAGGCTTCAAAATATCTAACAAATGGAATCACTATGTTTATATTTAAAAGAAATCTGTTCACAAATATATAAAACATTCTCCAAATGTTTAGTCCCACAATAATCATGGCAGTACGTGACATCTAAGTTACACTATCTGATCAACATCATAACAAGTCTGAACCCTAAGTGCTATTTCCTGTCTGGCTCTTCCAATTGCTTGTCCATACCTCCATTTTGGAAGAAAAACACTATGTCATTTTCCATTCTAATTATAAAATTGTCTTTTTTGTGCTTGACTGTGGTTTTGGATTATTGAACAACCCGTATTATCCCTATCGCCACAGTAACATAAGTCAGCAAAAAAAGCCCAACCTTGTGACCAACTAACCAAGACATTGAAGTACTGCTGCTGAGATACTGAAATGAACCTTAAAGCCTCCTGCTCTTAAGTGTACTGGAATAGAGTGTCTTAACAGCTAGACTGCACAAACACAGTAAGGTCCCAGTTCTAGAAACTACTTCATGAATAGCTAAGTTAATAACCAGTAAATAACACAGCCACGTTCTTGTGTAACTTTCTGAACTGAGCTGGCAGTGAACATGCACATGATAATACACTTTCCAGACTCAGTGCTATGACACAGCTGGATATTAGAAAGAATACAGTAAAAAAGTACATATGGGAACTCCATCTGGTACTTAGGAAAACACTCTTTTTCAACATCAGGCTGATTTCCATGAATACTCTGTGCCCAAAATATTTATAACAGATATATACAAACATGTAATACATACAAATAAGACAATTTATCTAACTGAAAGTGTATTAAAACTCAGATGGAACAGACATAATTATATCTTGTTATAAATTTCCCATCTGGAGCTTTTGCTATAAAATTCCAAGCACTTTATTTATAAAGTAAAAATAACAAGAAAATATTTTTGTTTCATTATTAGCCCTGATGCTGCAGCATTTTAATAAGAATACAGTAAAATAAGGAAATATAAGCTACTCACTCCAGTTTCTTGTCCTCTTTCATTTAGCAGAGGTATGAGTTTGAAGGGAAAGGATCTGCTTTGGTTACCTACAAGATCCTTAAGTGGTACAGATGCACTGCCAATTAATCTGAAATGAAGTAAAAATCAGTATTGGAATGCAAGTATACGACAAACTTAAGTTCCCTTTTGTCTTTTGCTGGTGTCTGTTAGTCAACCAAGTAACTCCAGCCACAACTTGAAAAACCAAGACACAACAAAAGATCAATGCAAATGTCATTTAATGATTGTGTACTGCTGATTTGTATTTTCTGTTCCATTGCACTTAAATGTGCTGTTGCTCTTTACAGAAGACACAGCTTTAACCTTAAAGAGGTTAAAAACCTATATTTAAATAAGTTGTATGTGTATTTTTGAAAATAGACTGTATAATTTTCAACAGCCATGTCATGTTTGTGCCACTGAACTCGTAAACTCAAGGATGTAATTCTTTCTCTATATAGGTTTGTAAACACTCAGAAGAGAAATAATGTATAAAAGCTAGATCAGACAGCTGTTGTAATACACAGAGACATAAAAAGACATATACACATCTCTGTAATGAAAACAATGAAACAGAACAAATGCAATCAATGTGCTTTTCAGGGGCTTCACAAAATTAACCTTATTGCCTATGCTCTACATTTTGGAATAGGTTCATCTCCTTGCCTCTAAATTTTTGGAATGTTTTGATATGGGTCTAGATAGATCTACCAAAGGAAGCTGCCCAGGAGATCCGACAGTATATGGTAGATTCTCCTGAGCTACTTCTGCCTACTTCAAAAAACTGAAAACTGCATGCATGTACAACCAGAGAAACTTTGGCAGAGTTTCTACCAGTGTGGCAGTGGACTCATGACATTTGACCCTGTATCTCATTCCCCCAGTATGTAATAACAGGTTACTCCTATACTGAAATGATTATTGGAAAAAGCAAGATTTTAGCCAATGAAAAAACCCAAGATAACTTCACCCTGTGCATATTACAAAGAAATGTTATACAAATAAAACATCAGCTCTGCTGCCAACACACACAAAAAAAAAAATCTGTTGGTGGAGAACTAAGTTCTCTGAAAAAAGCAGAGTGCTTTTTCATGAAGCTAAGGATGCAAGGGCATTTTCTGAACATGGAACAAGCACATTCTTACAGCTACTCTCAGGTGCTATGTCATGAGAACACCATTTACTTTTTGCAAAGAATATTAGAATAGGTGAGCATAAAAAAATTATTTCCCACAAATATAAGTTGCAGGTATAACTCCACTTTCTGTCTGAATGATGTTAGTCTGTTGCTGTCACCTCCTCAGTCAACTTTGCTTTCTCAACTCATCTCACTCCTCCAAGTTGTCTTTTTGATAATTTTGACTCACTATTCAAACCTTTATCTTCTGCCCCCCAAATTGCCAGAGCACAGTTATATTCCAGCTATGTCTCACATATTTCTCACACACAGGATGTGAGCTAGATGTGAAAAGGAGTTTAAGGTCAGGCCATGCTACATAGGAAATGCATGAAGCTGTTCTAACCTTTAAGATGACCAAATCTGAACCTCTGATACCATTTCTAACACCTGCCTCTCCTCCCTTTACTGAAGAGACACTTGGATTCAGTATTGTAGTCTTCTTTCAGTGTCCTTTAAAAAAAACTATGGAGATATTCCAAATTATTTCAGTCAGCATTAGATTAACCCTAGGTACATTTTCACTTTTTACAAACTGTTGCTGGATGTTAGCTGAAACACTGACTCCACACATTTCTCAACTTTAGGGAGTTCAAGAAGCAATTTCTCCTGTTATGCAATCAAAATTGCATTAAACCCATAAGATAAAACTAGATTTGGAACATAAGATATAGGTGCAGTGGTCTTATTTAGCCTTCCAACTTGTATTACTTGACATTGCTTATGATTTGATGTAGCAAATCTTGACACTAAATAATAATGTCTACCTAGCTCAAGAAACAATAGCAGATGATCTCTCTCAACAGAAAGAGGCATTTTTCCCTTGTGGTTTCAGCATTCTAAAAATCTGTGTTACATTGAAGCTAATTACGTCTGACATTACACACCAAAGAGTACATCTCCCTCTATATTTGACCAAACTTTTCTATTTAAAGAACAGGTATCATGCAGAGCAGACAGACTCCGGTGCTATTCAACAGTCAAAGAAAAGGTTCATTCTATGATGATGCTAAATCCCAAAGCAGTTAAGACAGAACAATATGGGGTAGCTTAATGCATTTTTCTCTCAAACTTTTCCAGCTGTAGATGTAAAGCAAAAAAACTGTCCTTCCACAAGCAGTATAAACATTTTGGTCCACCACTGAATAAGTCACCAAAGATAAGTGCATAGGCCAGATTTAGAAGCAGATTTTAAACCGATCCAAACGTACCTCATCATTACTAAGCCTATGATACTTTCCCCCAGCAATCAAAGGGAAATACTTTGTATATCAGCATGAAATCAATGAATTACTGATGAGCAACTATTAAGTGCAGTGTTCCATTTGTACCAAAGCTAATTAATCCGTTACTGCTGTGGTTAGCACTTCCTGTTTGCTGCCAAAATAACCAAGAGAAGTGAAACATCACACCCATGTCTGGAAATGCCAATTCATTGTATCAACCATTTTATTAGTACATCTCTGTTTGAAAGTAGCAATTTATACTAAATTTTTTAGCATACCCAGCTGCTTACATGCTATTTCTACTAGAAGCCCAGTGATTTTAATCCCCCAAGAGTCAAGCATTTAAATTCTTTAGACTTATTTTTAAGAGTTTGTTTTGGCAGAGGCTTATATTGATTATTCTCATCAGCAAACTTGATCCCACGCTGCAGTTATAATTACTACATTAAAGCTTTCTTTCTCAGTGTACATGCTCTATTACACATTGTATACTGCAAGACTCAACTCCTACCTTCTGTTATTCATGCTGTGTTTTAAATTTTTTTATAAAAGCAAACCAGCTATTTTTATCTTTAGTTATTCGATAATATTCTTTGCAAGAACAAACTTCTTAAAAAACCCCCCAGTAAATAAAGTATAGTCAATATTTTGTACAAGGCAGAAAACCCCCAAACTAAACCTTAAGTAGGCTGAATTTTGCATACAACATACGCAAGGAAAACCTGCAGCTATGCACAGACACGCTGACATAGAGAAGAATCAAACAAAGGGACACAGCTAGAGGATTCAAACAATCTAGAAATTATTTACCTATGGAAAATATTTAAACATTATTAAATAATTTGCTGCACTGTTCATTTGTAGCTGCATTCTTCTGCTTGAGAAAAGGGTGTGCCCACTCTGTTTTTCCTCTGTGTCGCTAGGTTACTAACTACGCAAAGATGGTGGGGAAACACATAATCCCAACTCTCTTTCAAATAGAATGAAAATCACTTCATTCAAACACAACTGTAACTTCCCGTTGACTTTTTTTTAACTTAGCTTCACAGGAACAACTGAAGTTACTGGTTTGTCTTTTCTTGTTTGGTTTTGTTTTTTTTCCCTCCTTGTTTTTTAATTCCTTAAAGATTTGTTTCCTGAGAGTATGAAATCTTTCCACTAACAGTATCAGACATAATAGAAAACACATGTGTCCTCTTTTCAGACATCTTTCTGCTGGAAAATCTAACTAAGCATGGATCATATGAGTCCTTTCTAATTTATTCCTGTGATTGTCTGCATACATGTCAGTGCGGTTTGCTTTAGTTATCTTTTCCGATCACTGTCTTTTTACCATGAAGAGCCCTTATTAGCTCTATCTGCAAAAGTTTAGTGATCTTGTAAAATGAAGTGGTACATTCTATCTCCAGAGAAAGGGAAAAAACTCAAAACTGCCACCAACGAGCTAAACCAAACAAAACTGGGAAAAAAAAAGGATGTTATTTCAGTCTTGATTTACAGAAACATGCCAAAGCAATGAGTTCAGTGTTTTGGCACTGTGTAAAACCAGAGTAACATCCACTGTGCTCCTCCTCCTGCTTCAGTGGGATGGATGAACAGCTATGTAAACTTCTATGTGCTGTAAAAAGTCATGGATTATATTGCAATCTTGTGCTGTGCTGTTCTAGAAGGGAGCATGGGGTTTGCAGCCACTTCTAAGGTGCAGCAATGGACTAAGTGACCAGAACTATCCAGTCAGGAGTAATATTGCATGAAATAGAGTGTGTATTGGTTAGGAGCTTTGTGAGTGAGCAGCCAGAGAAAGGGAGTTGGATTGAGGAACACAATGTTCTGCTTCTAGCCTACAATGCAGCAAAGAATGGTGACAAAATGTTTGAGCAAAAGTTGTCTCTACTTTGAAAATAGCAATCCCCACTGCTTATTTTCCTCCACAACTATGTGGTGTAGTCAGTGTTCTTTCTTGGGCAACAGACTCCCCCAGATGAACCCTTTATACCCAATTCAATCTAGACTTTAAAGTAAATGTATCTCCATTAAATTTATTAAAAAAAATGAACTTCTGAAAAAATATCATTTAGACCCAAATCGCACCTAGCTTAAACACCAGATATACCTCCCAAGTTAACAGGCCACATCACGAACATCAAAAGCACATAGCAAACACTGGGTTTCTGTAATAATGGGCTTTTACCTCTGAAAGATTTCAGGTCAGTTAACCACATCAAATTTACATGTAAAAATTAATACAGTATTGTCCAACCATCACTCTGCCCTCCCCCCCCTTTTTAAAAAAACCTGCCATTATAATAGATCTCAGTAGTAAAGACCCAAAGGTAGACATCATACTCGACCTTTCCAATACTGAACTAAGAGTACACAAAGCAACAGTGTCATTTGCAGACTCTTCCACTAAGCAACTTTTTGGAATGCTGCAGCACTGCAACTACATTTTTAACTATAAACTGCAAGGATACTGCAAGAGAATGGCAAAACTATGATATGGTTGTTCTAAATATCAAATGCAGCAATAGTAAATAGAATCCATAATTCTATAGTGATACAGATTATACCTACAGGGAAGTAATATATAGGAAATTTATTTCACATTCTCTCTTTCATTTGAATGTTCATTAATACCAAATCTCTTCTGCTGTTACAGTTCTTTGTGTCTTTAAACAAAATCCAAGATGACACTTCCTATTATCTTGTTACAGTCAGGAAGCCTACTCATGTGTTTCCGACTTCTCACCCCCTTATCCTGTTTCCCCGCCAACAGCCCTTCCACACACATCACACACTAAATATATGGTGGTTACTGCGGATTTATTTTCAAAGAGCATGTTCCTCATGGTGTTCCTCAGTCTTTGGTATGGACTATATAAATTTTTCATGGTTCCATACATGGAAATAATTTTCCCAAAGAATTGTATTGGTTTATTTTTAAAACTTTACACAGAGTAAGTGGCAGGCAATTTCCAGTGCATAAACCCAAGTAAAACAAACAGGCATTTGCACAAGCTGGGGGTTAAGTACTACAAATATGAGTCCACATTCTATTTCTAAACATGGTTTAAAAGAAAAAAGTGTGCCTGCTTAACTTTGAATCTATGCACAGAAACATTTTAGAGGCTTTAGGTAAGTACCTTTCTTTATTTTCAAAAAATTAAAAAATCTGTTATGAAATTCTGATTACTGACAAGCTTTCCTAAATCACGTTCTGTGACTTCTGGGATTTCCTTAAATTCAAAGGCATGCAGTATATTCCTGTTTTACTGACCTACAGGAATCTCAAGAATGAGATATCTAAGAGCATTGCTAGACTCTGTGATTTTACGACAGTGCTGTTAAGAGCATTGTAAAAAACTGACTTCAATTATTGGGAGGAGGCAGAAAGTAGTAAAGCAAAGCTAACAATGGAAGTGGGCTACTATCAATAAATACGAATCCATGCCTGGCTCAGTGTCATAAAATATCTTCATTTTCCCCTCTAAAAAAAAAAAAAAAGTGAAAGATGATGTGGTATCATAGTCCCTTTGAGAATGGGACAGAAAAGAGAGCATAAGAGCACAGCAAACAGAGAAACTGATCCTTGTAGGATGCTCTACAGAGGTGGATGAAACTGGCATCTCATTTTTGATAATCTGATCTTTTTTTCTGCACAGATTAAAAAAACTCCACCTCTATTAGTGATGCTTGTCCAAATGTATGTATTTACCTTTTTACAGAAAAAGCCTATGATTTGAATGGAAATAGGCAGAAGGTCGTAACCACTATGGGCTATCTAAAGATTCAAGATACTGATGAAGCTTTATCTTGTCACACGCCTTAAGAAAGAACTCTTAGACTTGTCTTTGCCAGAGCTATTACTGCACACAGTTTCGACAGTCTATCCCTGCTGTAGATAATCTAAAAGAAAACCTTTCCGATTAGCTTGCCACCACTCAAGGCCTTACCCTTTCCCGCAACTGATTTTAGGGACCAGGTTTATTTCTCTGTGACGAGTCATAAGACAAATTGCATGCAGAACACAAGAGGTTGCTCACAATTTCAATCTGTAATTTATATCTTCTCCATTGAAATGATCAGCACACATAGCTTTAAGGTATACTGTATACCTCCAAATTAAATTAAAGTTTAAATCCTACACACTCATGTCAAAATTTTTTTTTCAACTGCCACAGTCAAAAGATCCTATCAACTCATACAACTATCAACAAATCTATTTATATGAAAGAACACCCCAGCAGTTTGAAAAATACCAAGAGTAAAATGTTAGTCGATGATGACATCTTAATTACCTCTATGTTTCCTCACTACATGTTCCTTTTCTGTAAGGGCATAAACCTACAAAAAAAGGATTAGATGCCAACATAGACACCTGACAGCAGTTCAGTATTCTAAAACTTCTTATAATGTTATCTCTTTTCATATAAAGATAGAAGCCTCAATTCAAGGCAGCTCCTTCCTCAGCATCTTGAGCAGCAAGATTAAACAAAAACACCCCCAAAAAATCAAATTAAAATTTCCAGAAAATATTTCCTGCTGTAATTACTTTATATGTACAAAAACTAGAAATATTTTTCTTTTTGTAGTTGAAGAAATCTATTTCTGTTTTCTGTAATATATTTCCAGGCACACACATACATAGCTACTGTTTCTTTAGCTTCAGTTCTCTAAAATAAATAATAAACCCGGATTTTGTCAAAACTAAAACTAATCATCTTACTACTACTTGAAGGTTTTTTGAGCACCAAGGACTCAACAAACAACTGCCTGAATGAAATTTTACTTTAGCTTCTTACAAACAAACAAACCATACACAATAAGATCTGCTGCCTTAGATCCCATCATACTTGATTTTTAGATGTCTGAACCCAATTTTAAGTATATATAGGTGCTGTCTATACTGCACTGGTAGGTTAGCCTTTTAGAGCAGGATTCAAGCCTACTGACATGCACTACTAACACTAACCAAAACAGTGCAGAATTGAAAGAGCTTTAAATTCCTGTGTGTTATGGGCATAATGAAAATGGGTATTGCTGTCTGCTGATGACCTAAACTCTAAATCCTTTAATAATAGTAGGAGTCTCTGCCTTTCCTTTCCAATAAATTAAGGTTAGAAAAGGCAATTCTCAGCAGCCTCCCACCCCATTTTTCCAACAGCCCAGAGTCCTAACAAATGGGAAGCTAGATATTTTCTTCCTCTGCTAAGGTTATTCTATTTTCTCGCATCTGACATTGAGAGAGAGATCTGCAAGCTATCTTGGGAAAGTTATTGGTGTTTCCAAGGTCCAGCTTTTTAACGACTGTGCAGAGAACTCATGAAGAGTACAGAAGGAACATGACATTTCGTAGACCCCACTACCCAGGACACTTGGAAACTCAGATTTCATTTCCAAGACATTATCTGTATTTTTTCCAATATATTTATTCCAATGACCAGGTCACTCTCCCAGGAGATAAGTCTATCCCTCTAGACAAGATAGGAAATTGAATTTAGGCTTCCCCTCTTCTTAGACAAGACTTAAATAAGTGACATAAAATATAGCTTCTCAAGATCTTTAAAGATGTTTAAGAGCTGTAACGGCATTTAGTAATTTTTGGTGGGTTTTGTTAGTTGTGCTCTGAAAATGCCAATTAAGAGTTCTTCAGAACTTGTTTCTAGACACTTGTGTAATCTTGGCTACTGCCCTGCACCATTCTGCATGATGACAACCCGCACCAGGTATCAGTAGTGGCACAAATTTAGTTACACAAGGACCTTTATTACAAGTAAGTACCAACTGAGATATGACAGCTGTGGTTTTCAAATGACAGTTATAGGTGAAGGGATAAGAATTTTACCCAAATTCTGCCAAAAAAATTCCCAATTTTAGTTTCAGCATGTCTTAAGTATATAAAAAAACCCCTGCCACTTCGCTTCACAGTAACAATCCCACTGGTCAGGGGTGGAAAGCCCACTGGTTTATAGGCTGGAAGAAGGTATTACATCAGAAACCATCTAATAGCATCCATCATTGTTCTCCAGCAGCTATCAGGACTTCGATATTGGAAGTTGTATTTAATATTGGGCAGTGGTGGGGGTAAGAACAAAAAGAAAAGAGACCATACTTGTTCTGTCCAATTGTTTCAAAATCCTTCACAATAATTGTCAGGGAAGATGAATTATCCAGAGCAATTCCTTTCAAGTCAAATTCAAGAATCTGAACCAAAAGAATGGAGAAAAAACAAATTGTAATTACTAGTTATATGTAAATTTATTAACAGTGCATATGACAAAATTATTTGTCAGGTCAGACCAGTTTATATTTCCAAAAACAAAGCTAAAAATCTGCGTGCTCATAGCATATTCTTGATTTGATAGTTACTAGTAACAGTAACAGAAAAAGAACTAAATTGTTTCATACTAAGCCATAACCTCTTTTGTAATTCCACTTCCTCACAGTAACATAAATACTTTTTCAGAAGATCTGATACCATTCCCCTGCAATACTGACTGAAGCCAGGCTGCTGAATTTAGAAAATATGTGTAGGTTCTCTTTCTTTGTATTCCTAATTACAAAATGTACTAATGTCTTTATCTTTAACTTCTGCTTGTGAAAAAACACTACTTGGTAAAAATTACTGAAGATGCAAAATACTACCAGTATTACAAATAAACCATGAGGTACTTCAATACATGATTCATTTTAATTTTGTAGGATTTTTGTCCTAGTATATAATAAAGGGTCCAGTTATAATCCCGTACGCGTAGCTAAGCAACAGCTAAACAGCATTTAGTACAAAGTAAGAGTGAACAAAACCACACCAGAAGCTCAGCAGATAGCTATTAACTTTACATAAAAACATCACTTAATGAATTGTAACACATGGTGGAAGATTAATCCATTCACCAGCATTTACTCACCCCTTGAAAAAACATGTATCACTAGGTCCCGTTTCTAACCTATATTCACAAATGTTGAAACTGATTTACCAATTTTACTAGTGTTTTGCTTTAAAAAAGAAAAAAAAAAGAGACAAAGAATTTAAAAAATTACCTCATTCCAAACAGGGTTAAGTTCACTGTCAATTTTCTTTGTTTTCTTTTTTTCATCTGCAAATACAAACAAAACTTGTTGACCTGTTTTCACTGAAGCACTACACAAATAGTACAATTTCTCCTTTCAGTTTACAAAACAAATTTTAAGCTTTAAACCAAATGTTCCAACTGTTTTTGCCTCTGCCAATAGCTGCACATTTTATTATCAAAAAGTCCCCTGGGCACTGTTAGTAGTTGAGGCTTTTAATTCTGTTTTCTTTAAGCATACCTAGATGTATTCCCAAAAAGCAAAATTAATGTTTAGGTTTCTCAACCTTTTATGACCCTTGACTGCAACTTCAGTAACAATGAAAGAAGACACACTAAAAGACTTGGAGGCACCAAACCAAAGAGAAGCTTTGAAGTGATGAACTCTGGTAGCAAAAAAACCCGCATTACACATTTGCTATACACGAGTTACAAAATATTTATAACTCCCTCTGAAATGCAGCAACTTGGGGGGAGGGGGAATCTTAGGAAGATATGCTTACAGTAGCAGCCCTTTCTGCTTTAAATGAGCAAATATTAGCAGAAATACACATGCATGTATGAGGAAATTCAGTCCTTCCTGAAAATGATGGCTTGCAAAGGTTATGCAGATCATTTCACTGAAGTTCACTGTACCCAAGAAGTTACAAATTTTCCACACTTGACGGTAAAATATGCATTTGGTCAACCTACAAATCATAGTAGTGTGCAATGTGGTGTAAATTATAATGTGGCATTTCTTCTCCTGAGAGGAACAATACAATTCAAGTGTTGCAGAGGCGTTTTGCAGGCCCAACCCCACTTATTAAAAAGGAAAACAAAATTCTGTTCTTACAACAGCTTGAAAGTCACAGCTTTATTTTTACTTTTTAGTTGTAGTACATACATCTCTGGTGAAGAACAAGTTTTGACATAACACTCAGAAGCATACAAAACCACTAGCAATCACACAGCTCTGAACAGAAATTATATACGTTACTGACAACAAGTAAGTGTATTTCAGGACAGTTAATAAATTAGCTCCTGACCTATAAAATGCTCAGCCAACAGAAGGTGGCTATTTTTCATATACACTTCTTGTATTTAAGGACTACAGAAAAGCTAATGGCATTTCTGTCATTCACAGGTTATGGCTGTGTTTGCCAGGAAAATGTTGCAAAGGTCTGGGAAGCAAGAGTAAAGCTCTGCCACATGGCAAGTTCATATACCCACTATTCAAAAAATGCACTACGGTGGTTCTTTTTATTGGATGAGAGTGGGATGTACTGAAAGAAAAAAGTCAGTCCATACAGCACATTGCAAGAACTGACTCACGTTTATGTAACAGGAATTGTCTACAATTTATGCAGGATATTGAGTCACATTGTACCACAAAGGAAAGAACATTCATAACATCCCATGCAGCAGACTCCATTTTGCAGAACAAAGAACTAATTAACATGCTAGCAAAGAAACCCAACTTCATGTAATCTAGTAGGAGACAAAGCATTTTCAAAACTGAATATCCCAGAATATCTGGAGTTTGACACTGTAATCCAAGTGCCCCTACAAATAGAAGCTGGGAGTCAGGGAAAAGGTGTTCTCAGTGCTAGTGAATAAGGGAACAGTTGCAGCTGTTTGTAAAGGAGATTGCAAATTACAGACTTTATCCTGACAGAACTAATGAATAAAGGTCCTATGATCCATGCCTAACCTCAAATGTAACTCTGTATGGTAAAAGAAGCCCTGGCTTGAACAACAGTCAAGACAATTCATGACAAGGAGTAAAAATTCCATTTTCATAAAAACTATATACATGCATATATAGTTGAATTATATATGTTATATATCATACTAAGAAAAAAACCTTTGTGTTATACATTTTTGTGGAAGTTAGATGGTAAACACCGGAAAACACAGCTTATATTGGGTTTTAGTGATAATTTTAGGCAGTCCAAGTGTAGCATTCACATATTGTCATTTTACTTATTGTCTTTTTATTACACTTATCACTCTTTCAGTGCACTTTGTTTTGTTTGATTTTTTTTTTAAGTGCTGGCAAAGAGCTTTTACTTCCCACAAGAAAAAAGTAAATCTTTACCAAGCAGGGTAAGATGGACTGCCCAGTCATTCTGGAAGCTCACCTAAGTTTCAGGTCCTCCAGCTATAGTATCCAAGACTGTAAACCACATCAGTATAAGCTGTAAGACAGAGCCAATCATCATTTTTAGTTTGGCCCTACCAAGATATGGGAGTAAGAAACTATAAAGGATACAGGGAGGACACTCTATATACTTTTTTCTTTAAAAAATAACCACAATAACCTTGGTACTGTAGAAGAAATAATGTTTTTATTTATCTTGACAGATGCATAACACTACCACATATTAATAGGCTCAATTGGAAATGACTGTAATAAGATGTAGTAGTCAATGTAGATGACACAGTGTTTCAGAAATTCATTCAAGATGAGCTGTTTAAAAAAACTCCGTTAGGAAGATAATTACAGTACTACAACCAATGCTTACATCTTAATTTGTTTCTTCTATTAAAACTATCTTTTTTATCAATTTCATCAGGAAGAGAAAAACAGAAGCAAACATCTTTTAGAACAATCTTAAGTCTAAGATTCAAGACAGAATCACATTTCAGTTCACGAAGTTTTCCATAAAACTTCTGTGAATGAAGAATTTAGATTGCACAGTGGCAGGACCCGCAGAATCAAATGGGTAGACCTCCAAAAACCAGGAAATTGAAGTTAGGATCATTTAATTCTCTACTGAACAGAAAATAGAATTTTAGTGAATAATTACTAATACTCTTCACGCAGTGAAATATAAACCAGCATGGCTGTGAACTACTGCAAGGCAGTATCGAGAGCACTCAGACTAAGCATATTTATTTAAGCTGGCCCAATCAAGCTGAATGCCATTTCACATCACCTTTTAATGCATCAAGCTGAATGAGGCAGTCAAAAGGAATGATCAAAGCACTAAATGTCCTAGTAATGACCACACATATAAGCAATTGTGTCATTGAATCCGAAAATTTCTCCAGTTTGGTATACCTGGCAAACCAAAAGAATGGTGCTGGTTTAATCATTACCACTTAGTGCCACTTCAGCAAATGGAAACAGGTTGTCATATTAATTTGACAAACAATTTGTCTCACATAGAGTGGCGATGAACTCAGAATTCTGCAGTAACAGCACCCAGTTCCAGCTGCAATACTTGTTTACTCTCAGGGTGTAGTTCTCTTTGAACAATGAATTGTTCTTAAAGTGTAAATAAAAGTTCCATCTCACTGGAGTGAACTTAGACGTGTTAAAATAAAAAAAATAAAAAAAAAAGAGACAAATGCTTGCACAACCTCCCTCTAGTGCAATGAGATATCACAACAGAATCAGCTATTTCTTCTTAATATGTACCTAATATATGCCACTATTAATTGCACTGTGTAGTCTGTACCTAGTTTAGTTACACAGATTTGATGAAGTCTGGGCAATATGGAGATGAAACTATACAAAGATATGTGTGCCAACATACAAAATGTTTGCAAAGTCACTTAGTCACTAATAGCTGTAGGATTACGGCCTTTCTCTTCACAGCATAGCTGTGCAGGCTTCATCCTGAGAGATACTGTGTATTTTCACTGCACCTGACATCAGTAAAGGCTATGTAAGATAAAGTTTGTAAAAACAAACAAAAGTAAAGTTTAATGAAATGCCAACTTCCACAGCAATTTTCTGTCAAATCAGCACTATTCTCTACAACAATACTCCAGAGTCAAACAAGAACATGAGAATGTCCTTCAGGGCTATGGCCAAAGTCCTGCAATTGCCAGAATTTTCCCTAATCTGAAAAATAAGTTCCCAGTTGTGTTTTTTCCGTCCCCCAGGAGCTACAGGGGGTAGGGACTACTGATAAACACTGCGGCCCTTTGACACACACCTTCCCAAAAATAAGCCTGGCTTCCCATCTCTACAGACTAACAGGGTGAAGGGGAACATGCAGTATATAAAAAAAAAAATCTATAAACTGCCAGTTTCAACATATTGCAAAATATGATACCTATGCCCCTATACCTGGCAATCAGGTACTCCAATTAGAAATTAAATCAGAGCGCTCAATAGCTGGCAAAAGCCTGGTACTTTCTGATTCCCCTGAATCACTCTGGACAGAAAGCAAAAGATCTGTTGGGATGTAGTAAAACCAACTAAAAAGTGTCAGGTAGAATGAGAAATCAAATATCCTACTAAAAAACTTCCACAATTATGAAGTTGTATTTAAGACAGTGGTCAAACATGTTTGTGAACACTGAAAATCAGTTACAGCACATAAAGGACAAACACAAACTCATTCCTTTCATGTCTGCTGCCCAATTCCTGTGTTTGGATAACTGAAGGACTGAGAAACAAATCCAGCAATGCAAAAGGAAAAATAAATATGTAACTTACATTTAAGAGGTAAAAATTAATTACATTAGAGCACACAGTAGGGGAGAATTAAACAGACACTTAGGGTATAAAGAAGTGAAGGCACAAACAAACTCTGGAGTATGAAACTACAGGAACAGAGGTAACAGAGAGCCAAAACTGTGACAGGAATGCAAAGAGAAAGACAAGGAACTGAAAAGTAAATATGAATGCTTAAGAACGGAACTAGAGAAATTACAGTACACCAATAGCAGCAAATAGGGTTTGTTTTTTTTAAATTAGGAAGTTCCAAAAGCTACTGAGACAAGCTCAACCACTTGCCTTGACACACAGGGGGAACAAGCTTGAGAAGAGGAGGAAAAGACAGGAAATGGAATGATGATGCTGCAACAAAGTATCTTGAAAATGTTTCATTCTGGAAGTTACAGGCAAAGATTCTGGAAGATACAGGTCATGCACGGCCCTGTCCTTCAGCTTCCAGCAAGATGTCATAGTTTCAGATTTGGGTTCTAAACATGACAGACTCCTGCAATGATTTTTTTCATAATTTAGAAAATACCATTTCCATTTCAGCACACAGGAAATCAGGTCACCAGGAATTCAGATGACCGTTTGTCACAGTTTGGTTCAACACATTACATGACCCAGAACTGCTTAGCAGTTTCTGCACTGTAAAAATAAACCAATATTTGAAATCAAGTTCCTTTAGTCTAGCCAGGTTAGCAAAGTAAGTGATAGCAACAGGTAAAATAGAATTAGCTTTACATATAAATGCTAATTTTATCAGTTTTCTCCTTCCCCCATATGTATCTTACAAGTGCTAAAAGCATAAAATGTTGTTTCTTTCCTAAATCTTCATTTAAATTAAATAATCTCAACAGGCAAAATTTTAAAGTACAACTCAGCTTGTAAAAAATACCCAAACAAAACAAAACCCCAACACCCTCAGTAATGGTACTACTATTTTTCAACATGCTGAAAGTAACAATAAACCAGTCACAATAAAAACTGGCATCACAGCAGTGGCTGTGCAAAATAATCAAGACAGAGGAATGATTTTTTTCAGATAAAAAACAAGGTACTCTTCAATACCAGAATGAAAAGTGAATTTGTCTATCCAGTTAGATCTGGGATTTTAAAGCAAAGGGGTCAGCCTTTGCAAAAGCTTGTAAAACCTTAAACCTGAAACAGAAGCACTGCTGGCAAGAAAAGACCAATGCACTCCACCCAGTTCACTCTTCTTTCAGGTAACTTCTGTCTCTCAAATTAAAAAGTCTTTCCTGAAGATATATCAGCTCTAACTGCAGAAAAGCATCTCTTCACAGATTTCCAAATACTTACATAGGGCATTACCCTTCAGAAAACCTCCTCCCTCGGTGCATTTATGGCAGTTTTCCTTACCTTTAAAAATAACAGAAACAATAGGATCCGGTTTCCCAAACTTGGTTTTAGGGATATTGGTAGCACATTCCACATTCACCCGAAGCATTGTTTCCAGTCCAGGCTAAACTTTGATTGTTACCAAAGAAATTCAAGGAAGTCTTAAGTTTCAAACTCCTTAACTTCTGGACTGAAATGCTAGCAGGAAGAGGAGGCAGGGAATAGCTGGTTTACAGTAAAGGTCTATGGGTGGATCTATGACAGGCTAGCTTCTGAAGCCTATAAAAAAAAAAAAAAGGTGCCCGTAGATTCCGTAAATTGACACCAAGTTCTGTGTCGCTGCACAGAAAGAGCTCTTGCTAGCGAAATCCAGCAACACAAAGGGCACAGTGTAAAAAACAGTGCAGATTTTTGTTGTTACTTTTATTCTTAAGCAATGTTAAAGCGTCTCATAACTAACCAAGGCAAAAAAAAAAAGCATAAGCAACATGTATCTTGCGTTCTGGAGTTAAGCTTTATATTCAGCACATTATCCTCTTGGTATACCAAGACATTGAATTTCACGACAACTTATTATTTTTTCCCCCTTAATTTTAGAACGTTTGCAAATGTCTCCGTGTCAGTATACAATCACAGAATACCTACGGTCTTCAAAAAAAGTTTAAGCGCTCCCCCTTCAGTTGTGTTCTGGAACGACTACGTGTTACACAGAGTAAATACTATTCTGTATGTAACACACTGAACTTAGTAGATTTTTTGAGAAATTATGAATATATTCGTAAGTAAAAACAAAGAAGAATTAAGGAATTAAGCAAAAAAATGTGAAAAAGACCCCTTGTATTGTCTGGAAGTCTGGAAATATTTTGTCTTAACATAAACACATGCACTGGACCCCACCAAAATGAGATTAGGTAAAAGTTACACAATCAGTAAAAAGAACTCTTTGCTCTAAGCTACTCCATGTTCAGCTTCATAGCAGTTCTTCTCAGCTGCAGACCAGATGTAAAAAATCCCCAAGTGCTGCAAACTACCACTGCAAAATATTTTGAAGCAGAGATGAGGCCAACAAGGAGCAAAATTAGTAAACGTGGACAAGATTCAGCCTAGCTTTTACATGGTCACACACAAACTACCCTAGCTTATTACTTCTAAAGCCAAGAAGCTTCCTTTCTAAAACGATTACAGACTTTGGGTAGCTGAAAAGGATATCTGGGGAAGGTAAGGTAAAACCAACATGCACACAAAAGAATGAGGGTAAAGATCCCTTAGCCACAGAGAACTTAGCGGAAGCATCATGGCCCTACCCTCACCTGTTCTGGCCCAGGCCAAGTACTGCAGCTGATGGATGTCCAGAGCCACAGGCCAGGCCAGCTGCCCCAGGAGGCCAGCAGCCACTGCCCTTTCTGCCCCAAGAGCAGGCACACTCAGGCCTCGTGCAGAGCAGGGAGAGCCACCCCCCAGGAAGCCGTGTGAGGGGGCACACACCTGCCACCATCCCTCATTCCACAACTGTCTTTAGCAAAAGAACAGAAATCCCATCAACACAGAAACAAAGGCCACCACAGCCGGCGGTGCTGGGCCGGGCTGAGCAGGGCAGCTCAGGGCAGGGCACACCCGCTTTGCCGCTGCCGGCGGGACGGGACTGAGAACACCCTCCCCATCGCCACCAAACGCCAGCACGTGCGCCGGGGCAGAAAAACGAGGTGTGCAGGAGAAAGGGCTCACGGCATTGGCCAGGCAGGTCACGCGGCCGCCCACGTCGGCCAACGGGGAACTTCCTTTCAGGCATTCCGCGGACACTCAGTAGCGCCTCGCCGGCCGTTAACGGCCTTTACCACAGGTGCTGGTGCCCCTGCAACTCCGCCCACGCCCGCCCGCTCGCTCCTCCCCTCTAGCCAGCGCATTCGCGGAAGTGTTCTTTAATCCCTGCCCCCGCCTTTCTGATCTATCGGCCATGCCGTAGCGTTTGCTTCACTGCGAGGGGCCCTGGGCGGAAGTGATGATGCTGGAGCCGCGGGATTCAAACTCCCGGAAGCGGGTCCGGCTGCAGCTGCCGTGTAGGGCCCCATTTCCCCGCCGAAGCTCGGGGTGCTGACGGGCCCGTTCAAGTCCTGCGGCCCAGCCCGAGGGGGGCTAGCAGCAGCTGGTAAGTCCTGCACTGCCCGTGCTTGGGTAAAACTGCGTCAGGAGCGGTGTTCTGCCGGGGGGGGGACGGGGCCGTTCCGTAACACTGCCTTTGTTTTTTCTTGGTGCTTAGGTATGAATTCTAAAACAGCCAAAAGTATAATTGCTGGCAAGTGGGGCTTGAAGTCGGGTAGCACCAGGCTCGGGGGTGGCCTCCAGAAGCCGGAGGAGGACAGCAAGGCCCCGAGAAGATCGGCGGAGGAAGCTGTGAAAGGGAAAGGCAAGGGGGCAGATCCGGAAAGGAGCGGGCTCCTGGAGGTGAGCCGCTGTTTGAACTCGAGCTAGCGTTTGTGATGTCCGAACTGCGCGGTTACTGGGAGCCTGCGTACGTCTGACTTCGCGAGCAAGATTCCAGTCTCTCCGCTTAAAGCCTTAGCTTACTCTGATGTCACCATTGTTATAGTCTGACGGTTTTGTTCTCAAATGTTTTTAATGACTGAATAAATTGCACCCATCTGGCAAAGCTGTTAAATACAAAGACCAGAGGCACCATTTAGTCCATTAAGATCTGTCCTTACATGTCCAACTACTTGGAACAGTTGGTCCTAGAGAATTACTTTGAGCACTTCCTGCACAGGATGCTGCATTTGCAGGCAGCTACCTTAAAAAATGCCCAAACATGCAGAGTATCCAATTCAGCAATAGGTAAATAAAATTAATCAGTTCATCATGTCACTTTTCCATTACAACCTAAACCACTGCAGTTTTCATGCTTTGCAGTCCATATAAGGTAAACCTGTGGGTGCAGAGAAAGAACTTAATATGTGACCAAATCTAATACTGTTAGGCTTCCCTGGAGGACTGGCAGACTTCATATGGATCCTCTCAAAGGATGCTACTGGAGACTAGGCATGCTACTATTTCTAGGGTACTTCTTTTGTCAGTAAGGCATTTCATGTGTCTGTATTGCGGTGTCAGGTGAGAAGTACTAACCAAAGTATCAGCTGTGGCTGGACAGCCCATGCACTGGTGTTGCTGAATTCCTTAGCGTATTTTCTGTGTCTGGTGGAGTCTGCTGCTTGCTTAGTGTTGATTAATTAAGGTTGGGGCTATGTGATAACTACCTATGCTGTGGGCCTACTGAAAACGGTGCCTTTTGAAAACCTCCACTAAAGCACACTTTGAAACTAAAAGGCCAGATAACTGGGAGAAAAGGCTCCTTCTCTTCAGTGCTTTATTACAGCTTTCTTATAACTTCACTTACTGCTATTTAGTTTACAAGAATACTTCACTCCTCCTCAAAAGCTGCTAATTATGGAAACCAGCACTAAGAAATGTGTCTCTAACCTCTTCACCCAAAGTGTCCAAGAGTTACTCTACTACTTGTGTTCATTTGTTGTAGTGATCTATATTCATATGCAAAACAGAGTGCCTACAAAGTCTGTGAAGTTTGGTTCTTTGTATTGTTTGTTTCATGTACTTCAGACTGTTTTTACTGTCACTTAAAATATTTCAGATGATTGCTGTAGTTTTCTCATGGTCATTATAATGCTTTCTGCTTGAGTAAGAAGTAATATTCTGAGCTAAGGCTAAGAGAAGTTTCAAAGTGGATGTATTATCAAACTTGTAAACTTGCTAATGCATTTGTTGCATAGACTGGCATTTACTCATTTGTGTCACACTTCTATTCTGCTTCATTTAGAAAATACTTTCCCTTGAAAAGGAAAAAGAGAAACATAACCATCTTCTTGGAGAGAAAGACAAAGAAATCCAAAGCCTGAAAGACAAGCTCAGATCAAAACCCAAGAATAGTGAAGTATCCTTGTTACGAAGTCAACTAGAAGAGAAAACAAAAGAAGCAGAAAAGAGGGAGCAGTTACTTTGTTCTCTATCAGAAGAAATTAACTGTTTAAAATATAATTTATCTACTGTTACTATAAAATTTTCTGAAATTGAAAACAAAGCTGGTACTTCTCAGGCATCCCAGGTAAGCACTACAAGGTTGTTTTTTTTAAGCTCATGCACAGGTGGCATGGCTAGTAATACTATGTGTAATGATCCACTGTTGCTTAAGCAGATGTTATGCCCTCCTTGGGTTTGCATGCTCAATGACTAAATGGACTGAGAAGGTAACAGTAAGAGCAGGGCCATTAATAAAGACAAGTTCCTGACCTAATTCAGCTTCAGTCATGAGCTGATTGGGGGCAGCTTGGGCTGCAGTGATCATGCACTGGTGGCGGATGTAGTCCTAAGGGATATGGGTCAGAAGAGTAAAGTTGGGATGCTGAATTTTGGCAAGCAAACTTCTGGCTGTTCAAGGAGTTAGTCAATATGACTCCCCGGGAAACTGCTCTCAGGGACAGGGGAGCAAAACAGCTGGCAGAGCTTTAAGAACACTTTCTGTAGAATGCAAAAGCTCTGATCCCAGTGGTTAATAGGTATGGTGCCAAGTACTTGACAGCTTTTATAAGTGTGTTTAGTTTTCTACAGTTGTTTTTCCCTGTCTGTTCAACCGCATACCTGAAAAATGCTGTTTATCTTAATAAGGGTGTCCTGGTTCTGGCCAGGCCAGAATTAACCTCCCCAGGCAGCCAGCACAGGTGAGCTGAGTTAGCCTGGGCTGTTTTCCACAAAACCTCACACCACTTCCCCATAAAAGCAGCTGGTTGGGGAAGGGTAGGGGTTTGTTGCCTCCAGGACAGTCTGAGTGTGGCTGGGGCATTGGACTGGTTGGTCCTTGCTGTCAGGCAGCACTCTGTAATTGTCGGGTAAATAAGGTACTCTGTTAGTAGTGGGTGTGAGTGTAACTGGCCATTATTGTTCTACATTCATGGTGATTTTTGTCAGTAAACTGTCCTTATCCCAACCCATGGAGCCTCTGTCTGTCTCTCCTGTGGGAGTGAGCAGTGTGTGGTGCTCAGCCACTGTCCGGGGCAGAACCACCACAAAGGGACACAGGGAACTTGGTGCCTGTTAAGTGTTTTCTAGCTTCTGACCTGCAGATGGTGCTGGTTCCCCATGCTCTACAAATAAACTGGGTACTTTCTAGAAATCCAACTCTATCCATACACATAACAAAGTATCTTAATCTTCTATTTTTAATAACGTGTATTAATTATTATAATGCAGTATCTTGGGAAATACCACTTTAGGTGCTATGTGTTTATTTTCAGTTTCAAGAGACTGGAATTTGTTAGGGTTTAAAATGTGTGTTAATTCAACAGGTTACTGATGTATTTTAATAGTTCATTGACAAAAATGCCTTAGTTAAAAATCAGAATTTTCTTTTAAATTTTTTAATTGAATTATCAGGAGGACAATTTTACTGATATTTTGACTGGATGTTTTGGGTAACTCAAACACGCCTGGCAATGCTGCTTGAAACTGCTAGGTGGCATACAAGCAGAGGATATATTCTGAAATGGAAACAACGGATGTATGACAATTTTGAGGGAGTTCTCTTTGAGTTCTAATGCTTATAGTGATAGGAATCTGAGCTTTTTTAAATAAACACAGGATTTAGAGACACTTCAGTAAGTGCTGAAGTTGTATAAATGCATTCAAAGATCTGTATCTTTTCTACTATAAAGCTTGTTCTAAATCATGTTTCAAAAGACACAGGAGAACTCTGGGGAAAAACGCAGCTTAGCTTTAGATGGTCAGCTACACTTTAACTTGCTTGAAGTTACCCCTGACTTACACAGACACAATTTCGAAAAGCTTTCTATCATATAGTGAATAGATGTCAGATTATGAAAGATTAACTGTAGTTTAAAGAACCTCCTGACTTGTACTGTAAGCCCTCTATTTTGTTTCATGTCTCAGTAAACCAGTCAGCACGTCCTTATGGTTCCAGACAGGCTTGGGTGGCTTGCATTGTTTCCCAGGTGTTTATAGTCCTCCTGTTATCCCAAAGAAGTTGTCAAGGTCTCTGTTTCCCCAACAACTCCTATAGGTCTAGCTTATTTTTGAACTTGTGATGATACACAAAAAGGCTGTTTGTTCTAATTTTGTATTTAAATATTATAAATATATTAATTGATCAGAAGCTCTCCCGCATTCTTCAAGTCTTCCAGACAGCAGTTCAGCAGAAGATGGGATATTCTTCTTGGGAAATGTTGCAATGTAACAAAGACTTGCGGAGTTAGAAAATAAATCATAAATCTTTGTCCTGTATCTTCCAGGAGACTTTATTTTAATTCTGTGAAATAGTTTTCTATATAACTCCTTTAAAAAAAACCCAAAAGACTATAAAGATCTTTGAACACAAAAGGCACACATGCATCTGTCTCCTATTTTTAAAATATACTTTTTTGAGATTATAGTTATGCAGGTCTAGCTTTACTGTTTCAGCTGTCGCTTTTTAAAGAACACTAATAGGTTGTTCTTTGTCTGCAGGAAACTGTAGCAAATAGCACTGGATCACCATCTAATCTTGATGAAGTTGAAAAACAACTGAAAGATGTAAGCAACACGTACATTGCAAGTATAAATTAATGTGTATTGAGATGCATAAGTATGTTTTTGGGTTTCTTCTCAAATATAATATCTAAAATTACTTCGTGGTAAAACAACTTAAAGACAATATTTCTGCTATCTTTGAAAACTTGGAAGATCAGAACAAAGTAGTTCCTGATGAAACAAGCCCTAAGTAACCCAGTTTGTCCCCGAAGCTGACACTGCCTGGGATGGCATGAGGTTGGATTAGAAACCTCCTGAGGTCCCTTCCAACCTGAGTAATTCTGATCTAAGCAGATATAAAATCCATGTCCTTGTTATTACAAACTTTAAGTTGCAATGACACCATTTGAATTTGTTCCCTTTTTAAAATCAGTTATTTTATATTTGAAACGGAAATGTTAATTCTTTGTAACCTGGACATGATTCATAAAAGCCTTTTTTTCCCATTCCAAGAAATAGGCCAATCAGCATTGAATATTGCTGTCACTTTAATTTATGCTTAAAACCTGACTTATCTTCCCATATGAAGATGGGTTTTATTCATCGTACAGAGAAGATTACTACAGTTTGTAGGAGAATTAACTAGCTTGTCTTTAAACTGTATATTATGGTTTCTAACACTTATAAGACCAGTAATACTTTTAAAATATGATAAATTACCAGAGGATTTTCTGTTGTTCTCTCATTCCTTTTTGTGAAGGCTCTTGAGAAAAACCAACAGTGGCTACTGTATGACCAGCAGCGTGAAGCATACGTCAGGGGCCTGCTTGGACGTATCTTTGAACTTGAACAGAAGTCAGAAATAGTTAGCCAGCAAGAGACTAAAGAATTCAATTCAGAAGGTACTGGCTTTATTTTTTTTCCCCACAAGTGACCCAAACCGTAATTATCTACAGAGTAAGTTCTCTGACACAAGTTATAGCATAATTAAATAAAATCAAGTCTTCTCAGCATTTTGGTTTCTTAATGGTAGGATTTGAACAAGTGAAACTTCTTTGCTTCCTGTTACCTAGCTATATCACTTGACAGTATTTAGTTTTTTGCTTCCGGTTATGTATCTATACTTGATCTACAGTATTTTGTGTTCCTACCTACTTCACAGATTGTTTTTAACAGCCTTGACACTCCATTAGCAGCCTCTCTGTTTGCAGAAAGTGTTGAGGCAAATATATGTATGTCTCCCATCCTTCAAAGTACACTTCCAGCCTATATAATGGCAGCATTGAGGATTTATGAGCTAGGTGGGGATCAGGTTTTTATATTTTTATTTTCAAAATAAATATTATAAAAGTGACTCAAGACTGCCACGTTCTTTACTCTTCTGAACAGATCTTCCAGCACATGAAAACCTGTGGTAGGTTTTTGCACCTCTGCACAACAGTGTTTAGCAATATAGATCTGGCCACCTCTAGCTCACTTCCCTGCTATGTAGACTTCTTCAATAACAAGCACCCTGTCAGTACTGTGCATTCAGATTGACTTGAGTTGTACTGGCTCAGCATGTGGAGTAAAAATTAGTCATGTTGAAAGAAGAACCAGAAGGAGTTGGCTTGCTTTTCTGATGATCAAATGATTTCAGGTGTAATACTGCAACTGATCTGCAAGGTAAATGAAATAGAACTAGCACTGTCTGGAGTAAGAGTATGCCTGCAGATACATACCACTTGTAATTCACGTGCAGTGGCTTGGTTTCTGTATTGCTGCTTGAATCTTAATGGAAAACTAAAATACCATCATCTTGGTGCTGTTTAGAAATCTATGAACAGTATTTTGGAGGGAGACAGACTGAAATAGTTTACCAGGAAATGTAACTTGATGTTACTGCAGTCAAAGCTTTGGTGTCAGACCACCCAGGAGACTAGGAGTTAAGGGTATAAGAAACTTCCTCACTTCAAGCAGCTAGACAGCAGGGGAGATCCAAGTTTCTAAGAACCTAGCTATGCAAGTTGGAAAAAGTTCTCATATATACTTTCAAGGAAAAACTTGGTATTTCTCCAAAGATCTCAACATCCTATGAAGGATTATTGCTAAAGAGAAGGTAAGACTTAGGTCATAGTCCAGGGAAGAGAGAATAGGCAACCAAGAAACTTTTTCCAAATAAATTACACTTTGAAGAATGATGGGAAGCATTCAATAGGAAAAGTATCAAAGTCAAGACACAGTGCCAAAAATCAGTAAAGCCTGTCAAATTCTGCATTTACTGTTCTGCTTCAAGGTATATTTTGTATTACTACTGAGTTTTAGACTGCTTCCTTCCCCTCCCCGTGTGCTAAACTTTTCTTGGGTTGACAAGCAGAATTTTTTCAACCTCTAGTTTAAATAACAGTCACTAGCCAAAAAGCAGGCATTTCTTTAATCAAACTATCCTAGTCCTTTTTATCTGCAGTTCAGAAGTAAATGATGGCTTACCATTTCAAGATAGTCTGCAAGGGAAAATGGATAGTTTAGCTTTGATCAACAGTGGTGAAGTAGAGCCCATCAGATCCCTGGTGTATCTCTGGGGAGGGAGTAATGCCAGAACCTTAGCCAAAGAGCCTAAACCTGTAACTTAGAATCAAGTGTCTTTGGGCCCTGAGTCTCACATGTTGGTTGGTATAAGTACAAGAACTGTGAGTCGTGTAGTCAGGGCAAAGGATAAAATATTGCTGTAAGGGTTAGTAAAGGAAATAGCTGTAGAACAGAATGCTGTGTAAGCCAAGTTGCAGCTTTGTGGAGACTGTACTGGGAAGGAAGCTTTACTGCATTTGAAGTATTGAAAACTGCTTTAAAGTTTGGTGCTAATCTGAGCCAATTTCTATCAGTATGCCTTAAAATGCTTGCCAAGGCTTTGGTGTTCTGATTAAGCGAGTCACTGTTTCTCACACATTACCATCTCTATTTCTGTATCATTAAGGTGTTCTACAAGAAGGAAAGCAAAAATACTATGACCAGATGTTACTTACTGCCAAGAGTGATCTTGAGACTAAAAGGCATACTATAACCCAGCTGAGATCTGAACTTAGTGAATTCAAAATGAAGTATGAAGAAACACAAAGAGAAATAACACGTTTAAATGCCTTACTGCAGTCGCGACAGGTTGCTGAAATGCAGACTCTAGAAAATGAAAATAAAATGAAAGGAGAGAAAGTGCAGAGATTAAAGCAAGAAAATGAAACTATTAAAGGACAGCTCAGAGAAGAAAAGAAAAAATCTGAGGAACTTCTATGTCAGGTAAGTGGGTGCATCCAGAAGTTTAAGATCGTTAGGAAAGAATCAAGAGAGCTGGAAAGTCATGATTAATCAGAATGGACCTTCACTCCCTCTCTCTAGTAACTCTGATCTAGATTGAGACTCATGTCCTTGTGGTTAAAACTGAATTATTTTTAACATATTTGCTTGAATCAAAATATAAACTCTTGTGAAATTTCCTTGTTTATACGAGGATTTAACTTGTTCATTTATTTTCCTGATCTTGTGGGACAGGAGGGAGAGGTGAGAGAATACTTAATTGAATCTAGTCCATCTCCGAGGTTAATAGGAAAGGTGCATACAAGCTACTTGATCATGCAGTCCTAACTGTGGAATATCACTGATACTTGCTGTCACCTGGCTGCTATGAATGTACATGTAGGCTTGTAATTTCATACTTACTAGATAAGCAGCTGTGTCCCTGCCCCCAGCCAGCCAACCACCCATTGTGGCCATGCAGCTGGGTTTTTTGTTTGTCTTTCCATTCAGATAAGTTCCTGCATTTGTTTCCCTCTCTGCCATGGATAAGAACTATGCGGGCACTCCTGAATTTTAGAAAGCAATGGCCAGATAAGCAAGGGAAAGGATGGACCTTAAGCTGCCACTATCTTGAAGATGGCTATGGAAGAAACAACTGAGAAGAGTTCTGTAATTCTCTGTAAAGCCTAAGAAGTGCCTGTCAGTCAGGCTGTTCAGTATGTGTGGTTTAAGTTCTTGCTAGATGCATACAATAACATGTTGTTTATGACCACATACCTGCTGAAGAGGCACTGGAAGTCTTTCCTTCAAGGACTGTCCTCAGGGCATGCAAACAGACCTGCTACTTGGAGAAGTTTGGGGTTGATAACAAAGCAATGTAGAACTGAAATTCGAAATGAGATTTGCTAGGCACCAAAGGCTTACAAACAACAGTGTAGCTTTCTATACGCAGGCTGGTTTGCACTGGTTAATAATGATTAAAAGATGTTGGGGTTTTTGCAGCTGAACAGCATTCATGCTGGACATTGATACATGCTGAGAACAGAGGATATTATGTATGCATTTACTTAATCTGTTATAGTACTTTGAGTATTAAACTGGTTCTTTTCTAAAGAATTCTTGTTCTTAATGTCATGGGATGGTAGTGCAATCAGAGGTTCTTGTATATATATTTTTGTCTGCATAATAGCAATTGCACAGGGAAGTTCAGTTTGGTGGTGGGGTTTAATTTGAACTGTAACATCATTCTGCATTCCACCCGCTTTATTCAATAGTAATGTTTGACTCGGGTTTTTCCCAGGGAAGTACACCTCCTTGAATTGGGTTTGGCTGTTGCATAACAGGCAGACATTTTCTGTTGGCATTGGAATAGGAAAGTTTACTTCCATCCCTCTTTAGATTCCTTGTTAAGCTTATTAACTGTTGTGTATGGAAGTTGTTTCTTACATATGTCTTTCTGCCCTGTAGGTGCAACTTCTTCGTAAATCACTGCTCAAACAGCAGGAGGAACACACTAGGATAGATTTGTTGGAACAACAGGTAACCAATTATATGCTGACATGTTGATACTTAATCTGTGTTATGCACAAAGGCTTTCTAGACCAACTTCAAGTTTAAGAAAGAGCAATGCATTAAAGTAATATTATACGTGAATATTCAACTGAATCTCTTTATACTTCCAAAAATTGACACATCTGTCAAGATGCAAATCTGTAACCTTCTACGGTTAAGTGTGATCAAACATGATGCTATTTTTCTCTACAATCACTTTTCAACTCTACAGCCTCAGGTTAGGTATGGGAAACATCCTAAAATGGATCAGCTTGTGAATTGTATGTTAACTTCAATGAAGCTATGCTGATAATTGCATTGCCATCTTTTCCATGTTTATTTCTTCAAGTACATCCTTACAGATCTGATCTTATTGAAGAAAGATGCATTTATTTCCCAAGCTTGGGTGTACAGTTTTACTTATAGTTTCAATCTAAATTACCTTACCAGAAGAAAGTTGCTGGGGTTCAAGCTGGTGTTTTTAATAACTTGTACAATCTGCTTTTCAAGAAAATGTCTGATGGCAAGACAGCTTGAAATACCCCGTGACCAAAATAACTCCAACCTCTACCTCTAATAAAGGAGAAGATTTTTGTAATTGGGCACGTGCTTGCGAATATCACTGCAGTGAAAGCAACAAGTGACTTTATTAAAATCCCGTTATAGGATATGATTGCAAAGTAAAATTTACTTTAGATGCTTAAAGGAGAAAAATTTATTTCTTCCTCCCCAATTCTTAATAATTCTGACTTTAATTCTGTAACTTTCACTTTGGGGAATGCCAGATCCAGATGTGCACCACAGACTTTGAGAATGAAAAGCTTGATCGCCAGAACTTGCAGCATCAGCTACACAAAGTCCTTAAGGAACTGCACAAAGCCCGGGAGCAAATAACCCGTCTAGAACCTTTGGTATGTACCGAGTAACTTGCAGGTGAATTTAGTTGGGGATTTTGTGTGGAGAACTGGTCCTACAAAAGGATGTCAAGAATAGCGACGCTTCTAAGCAGGGAAAACATTGTGGTATATACCACAACTATGTTACCTAACTTTCTGCTGCACAGTGACAAAGCTGCCATATGCTCCTACTCACACTAGCTGCTAGTGAACAGGACACAATCCTTAAACATAGCAGTTGAATCCCTCACCTCCACCTAATACAAGATGGGCAGGTCATTAAATTCTGTGTTTGATTTCCAAAGAGACAAGCTCCCTCCTACAATGAAAAAGCACCTCTGTTTTATTGAGGTCTGTATGCTTCTTGTACAGGCTCAAAGAAAGCCACCTAGATTTGAGCCCTGGACTTGATGGAGAACTTTTTAAGAAAGATTGAGTATTAAACAAGCGAATGAACTAGTTCTGTTGTATCTGCAATTGCTTTGGTCTAAGAGATACTGATGTGGGGAGTAGTCATGCATGCCTTGCTTGCTAGGATTGCAGTTACTGCTGCTGTCGGGGAAGCCATCAGGAAACCTGTCCGCTGGGAGTAGAGCGGAACATTGAGCAGAGCAGGGATGCTACAGCTTTGAGTTTCTCTGTGCGAAGAAGCTGCTGTACAACAGGTCTTCTGTTAACATGTGTAGCATAATTGTATTTAGCAGCCTTGAAAATTCTACCCTTAGTGCTATAAAACACGTAAGTCTTGTGAGCCAGCAAACCTTAATATTGGGGCATGCACGCACTGCACAGAAAAACCTTACACTAAAGCTGCTTCTTTTCTAGAAATACAAGGAATCTGGACGTATGGAACCACAAGATGATTTGCAAGCTGCATTTGAAGAGAAGCTGACTGTGTATGACAGAAACCCTTCCCTGAAACATTCAAGCCTTCTTGATGAAAGCTTTCTTGAGTGCCCTAGGTGTAAAGTGCAGTATCCAACAAGCCAGCATAGAGAATTACTAGCGCATATTGACTTTTGTACAGCTTGAGCTCCAAATGCACTTATATATTTGCTTTATACACACTGCCAATATGCTCTTCTACAAAGGCAAAAGATCTTCTTAAAGCTTTTTTTAAGGTTGTATAAATGACTGCTAATTTTGTAATTTGGTTCCACAAAGTATTATACTAATTTATCTGGCCTCAAATATTTTACCTGAAGCTTTTGCTAAAGCAGCTACTGGCTACTGAATTTTTTATTTGCAAATGGAAGTATTTTTGGAAATAGGAATATCTTCATGTAGTAAACTACTGACTTTGTTGCACTATTGAAAATGAGAGCACACCTATTGTCAAGCTTTATTTTAATGCTTGGTATAACTAGTTCTTGGTTGAGTCCTGATCACTCTGCTTGTACCTTAACTGACAGTAATAGTTGCAAAAGATTTTTGGCCCTCGTAGGTGCACTATATTATATTTATATATAATCTGGGGTGTAAATATAGTGTTTGTGTATATATGCACATATTATATATGTATCATAAGTAATGTATCACCATCTTGATACATTAAAGCTTAGGAGGGTTATGTTATATCTTTGCTGCTTAAGATTCATATTGAAAACATCAGTCATAAATACATTATTTTCCTGAACCACAGCCAGGGGTGAATTAGGGCTCATAAAAATGCTGACTGAGGTTTTAAGCTCTTCTCAAAAAAAAGAAGTCATCTATCAAGTATAAGTTTCCTTTACTGGAAAAGTTTACATTTTGGAAGAAACAATTTTTGAAGTTTGGATATAGGATTCTGAAGCAAACTCTTTTGCACTTCTGTATTTTAGAGGTCAGAGTTGGGACATGTCAGTTATTCAGTTTGTTTGTCAAGTGTCACGGTTAAAAAGTGCAGTTTATAATAAATTGATCTTGTGGATTTAATGTGTCACTGTCTTTTGGTATTGATGCAGAAAACAAGTTAGCAATTAATCTTCAAATTTAGAAACTGGTAAAAAAAATCCCTTATGGATCTGCAACCACAGCTTTATTTTCCTCTAGTACCTACTGTAAAACTGGATCTGGTGCTACTGTCTTACTATTTGTGCCTGTAGTTAAGTCCAACAAGCAGTTCCCTCCACAAAATTTAAAGTGAGGAAATTTTAGAGATATACTAGTCAAGATAAACTTGCTGCCTTTACAAGTCTATGGTTTGCTGAGCACAGTGCAATGTCTGAGTCTGTTTCTCTGGAATACTGATTCTGATTGCTAGCTAGTCTCAGCTGTTTCCATCACACTTTGCTGCAACAGTGCATCTACCTTGTAATGTTCATCCTAATTTCTGATGGTTAAACCTTATTCTTTCAAGTTGTCTTCAATACCTATCACAATATCAAGTGATTTTATTGATTAGGTCCAGTGTTGCAAGAGATAGCAAATGTTGAAAGCTATTTTCTTCATATTTGAAATATTTTTAACAAATCTATTGCATAGGCTACTATCTAATTTTCAGTGTTACTGACCATGTCTCAGGCTAAATCTTGACAACCTGCTTGATTGTAGCAACAGCTTTGCTAACTGAAGATAGGATGAACTAATGAGTAAGACAATCTATGATTCAGAACTTCAAGGTTCTGCTATGAGGGTCTGACATGTCTTTCTACACATCTTTTAAATTCAGAATGACTTCTACACTTTTCATTACAGCCTAATGAATCTCTGGAAGTTTGTTAGTCTTTTAACAATGCATTAGTCAGCTAGTATTTTATTCCCAGTTGTATACTTTGCATAGCTTCTGTAAAAGGAGGTTCTGCTCTTTTATGTATTATAGATGAAATAAATTTGTCTGCTATGGGTCAGCAGGCTTCTCTTCAGCACTTCTGAGGCTTTCTTAAATTAGCATGAAACATCTTTTCTTTAGAACCTAGTACTGTAGAAGGAGACTCAAAGTTGATAATGTGATAACCTTTAAAAAGTTTCATTCATTCCAGCACCTGTTCTGAACTTAAGGCATTTAGTCCTATTTGCTAAATATTAGATTTAAGCACAAAACCTCCTTACTGATGTATTTATGCACAACATAAGTGTGGTATATATTGAAAAGTACCAAAAGGATATTTTAGTGCATCAAAGCACTTATTTTGAAGGCAGAACCACAATTATTTTCATTACTTATGCAACTAAACCAAACTGCAAAAGTCCAACTCCATAAAGTATTCAGAACACACCACTTTATTCTTCTTCAGAAGCTATGGAGTCTAAGACTCCATTTTCTATGCTAAAAGTAAACAAACAAGAAAAAGGTCTGCTGCTCCTCCTTCTACTTATATGTAAGAAACAGCTTTGTGTTTAATGAGCTCATCTTAATGTGAAGATTAAGCTGCAAGTTTAGCTCTTTGTAAGGCAAGAAGTGATTTTTAAATAGCTGTTATTTCAACCACTTTCTTTGTGCAATTTCAGTAGTTTTTTCCACATTATGCCCATTTCAAATAATTGAATTTGTGTTGCTGAAATTCTATGAATACTGCATTGTTTGAAGATGTTGGTCTAAGAAAGCTTCTGGATTAATGCTAGCATAATTATAAATCCTGACTTTCAGTGTTATTTGTAAACAGCAAGTGCATTAAGTGGTTTTGAAACAATGTGTGGTTGGAAAGACAGAAAAACTGTGCATAACTAATGATTTTTTTTTAATATCAAAAGGATCAACTTATAATAATTTACTTGCTTGTGCAATGTTCTTACTCTTGCTTTTGATAACCATCTTTCACACAGTTATTTGCCACGGGCCAGGAACTGTACTACAGATGTTGAGGCAAACTGCCTATTAAGCCACTTATGTTTAACTATGCAGATAAAAAGTGGCAGGGAGGCACAGTGCCAGTTATGCTGGGAAAGAATCATGCTGAACAATGCAGATAGTTTGAGACAATGGATGTCACTGTTCACCTGGCAAAGAACACTGATGTAAATGTGCCTTCAAGAGAATCAAGGGGTTATTAGTCCTGTGATATCTCCAAATCAAGCAGAGGCAGGTGGGAGCTTGCAAGTGAGGAAAATGTAGTATTAGAGGAGCTCTAGGCATTTCCATTTTAACCTGGCAATCAACCTGTCAGTTTCTCTATCTTGTAATCTAATTGAGCTGTTAAGATTACGGTAACAGTTATGGCTATGGTTCTTCCTTGAAAATGATAAGCAATTATCTCTATGAAAGAAGAAAGATACAGTAGGTATAGTAATACTAGTTACAGTGGGACTGTGGAACTCCAAATGCTACCAGCAGCATTTCTAAATCT
This sequence comes from Hypotaenidia okinawae, assembly GCA_027925045.1. Classification (NCBI taxonomy): domain Eukaryota; kingdom Metazoa; phylum Chordata; class Aves; order Gruiformes; family Rallidae; genus Hypotaenidia; species Hypotaenidia okinawae. The sequence continues at coordinate 22,155,964 of BSDF01000008.1, read as the reverse complement.
TTTCCTTTCTCTAATTTGGAAATGTGACAGAATTAGGTAGCCAAATGGTACTCCCAGCAGTAAGAGATGGGCCTGCTGAAAGTCTCTGGGTGTTAAAGCCTAATATGGCCAGATTGTCAGTTTGGGGGGGTCTGGATTATTTTCAAGACAGATATCTGGAGCAAGGCTGTTGTATATCTCTAGGGAAGGACGGTGCAGGATCTGTACAGCAAGCATGTTGAAGAATTCTGTAGTGTAGGTGGGATTTTTAAAGGCAGGGAAAGGAAAAAAAAGTGTGGTGCCTAAAAATAAAAAGAAGCCAAAGAATTTTAGACCAAACCAACCTGTGACACTTCACAGTAGGAACTGAGAGCTCTTTAGAGAGCAGCAGTAATTTTCAATTTATCAGCAGCAATGATCTGAAATAAACAGGATGAAATATTAGATGTAGGAATAATCAATTACCAAAACACAGCTTAAATAGTATGACTGTATCAATTCCTCTACGAAGTTTCTTGGGATTACAGTAAGCAGCAATCTGAATGTGACTCAGTATCTCATCTATGTGATTTTTGTAAGTTTTACGACATGATGAATAAACAGACCCTTGTGTATTTCACCTGTAAGCTTTCCTTTTTGATCAAAATAGATGAGACTTTCAGCTGGAATACTGTATCCAATTTTGAGTACTGTACTTCAAGAACAATTTAGACTAATGTGAACATAGTAGAAGGTTTTCAAATTTCTGATCAAGTTTATGGAAGAATCAGGGTTATGCAGTCTAGGAAAGACCATGAAGAACATGACAGTTCATACAGAGGAAAGAAATTAAGTCCTCCTATGCTCAGTGAGAAGAGCAACAAGCTCAAAATTGCAATAGGAGAAATTCTGACGTACAGAAGAATCTTTCTGGTGATTGGAATAGATGAGCAATGAAACACATTGCTTATGGAAGCTGCAAAATCTCCACTACTGGAGACTTACAGGGACACTTATGTAAGTACCTAAACCATTCCTAACAGGTGAGTCTGCCTTGGGCCAGGCGCATTAGTCAGATCATTTCTCATTGTCCCTTGAAGCACTATTTTTAATGATAATGTAAAATAATAAATTTAAATCATAACATTTAAATTTTAAAAAACCCAAACAGGTAACAGAATGGTGGTTCTGCACTGACTTTTCATGTTATTTGCCTTCACGCAAAAACAGTAGCTGCTGCCCCAGAAGTCAATATAACAGTTTAATATCAACAACAAAAAAAGAGCAAGATTAGGTGCCTCAGAACATCCTGCAAGAAAGAAGTCTGGGATTTTATCACTATCATTGTGATATTCAGCAGTGCAACCAGGTTTGATTTCCCTGATAACTCAAAATCAATGTATAAACACATTGCATCAGCAAAAGTGTGAGTTTTATCAATGTAATACATGTAAGCTGACCAGTATTACCTCATTCAGCTACACAGAAAACTATACAGTCAAATTTAGACATCCACACTTTCTGGACATGGTTTATGAGAAGCTCTAAGTCACATCTCATTAATAACTTAATGTTAAATTTTCATGTACCAGACCCCAAACAGCCACTGACAATGAAAACTATGAACAGTGTGGGAAGTAAAATGATTTAGCAATACGCTTGGGAAGTCAGAAGGGTTTACAGCACAAATTAAAGCCTTATCTGTACTTTCTCTCATCGATTTTGCAAGAATGATTTTTCTGTTTCTCCAGCAATAGGTTAATGCTAGCCAAGCAGAAGCCTTGCCTTCAATAGACAGATTTTCTTTGAAGCAGACAGGCCCTCTGTAAACGTAATTTCAGAAAAAAACTGACTTAGAAATAAAGCTTTTTCCCTGATTTTTATCTGAAGAACCCTGTTGCTCCCAATAAGTTACTCTTCTAAGGTGAGGCATAAGGGAAAGCAAGCAAACTGATTTTCCTTAAGTCTCATGAATAAGAACAGTCTCTAATCACTGGGTTCTTGAACAGGAGGGAGAATGATGACACCTGTAATCTCTGCACTGCATGCAACTCAGTGGACTAACATGTGAAGGGAACATCTGTATGCATCTCATGAGGCAGAGAGGTTGATGACAAGTTTTGCTTGTAAATCACAGAATCACAGAATTGTAGGGGTTGGAAGGGACCTCGAGAGATCATCGGGTCCAACCCCCTGCCAAAGCAGCTCCCTAGCTCATACTGCACAGATAAGTGTCCAGACGGGTCTTGAATATCTCCAGAGAAGGAGACTCCACCACCTCCCTGGGCAGCCTGTCCCAGGGCTCTGTCACCCTCACTGTGTAAAAGTTCTTCCAAATGTTGGTGCGGAACTTCCTGTGCTCCAACTTGCAGCCATTGCCCCTTGTCCTGTCTCCACAGACCACTGAAAAGGGGCTGGCTGATTCCCCCTGCATCCCCTGCTTAAGATAATTATAAACATTAATTAGGTCCCCCCTTAGTCTTCTCAAGGCTGAACAGTCCCAATCTACTCAGCCTTTCCTCATAGGGGAGATGCTCCAGGCCCTTAATCATCTTCGTAGCCCTGAAGAACACCACAGTATTTGCTTTGATGGCTCTGCATCAAAGTGCATTGGAAGGAATGTAAATAATTGCATGAACACCTGAAAGTTAGCAAAGGTCCAGTGGCATTTAGATGTCTGACTAGAATTCTCCACGTAAATCTCACTCTTAGTTTCCTGGTGAGAGTGTTCTACCAGTGGCTGCAATGTACCAATGAACCGTTCTGATACCTTATATTCTTTGATAAACTTCCTAAATTCATGGGCTAGCTGTCTGCGTGTAATATGGCATCTAAAACTATTAAGAAACAACCACATTTAGGCTGAACAGTTTAGCTGGAGCTGAGTCATCCTGATGAAGCTTGGTTAGCCTGCAGCATGACAAGAGATCATGACCTTCCTGGGGAATTCTCTGTTACATGGATTATGTACTTACATTTGCACTTGGTTCAGACAGAAATCCCTCTTTTACTGTAAGTCATGAGGGAATGGTGCAGTGTTGCTGTTGGCAAAACTTCTGGTGGTCTTGCTGACGAGAAACCTGATCCAGCTTTATTACAAAGCACATGTTCTGGAAGTATTATCAGCAGCTCTGCTTTTGACTGAGGCATTAGTAATACTGCTGCTATGGCTTGAAACTGCAGTGTCACTGACATATCTCAGGAAGAAAAACAGATGCATTTATATTTGCACCACAAGTTTAAAATTGTCTCTTGGACATTGGTGCAAATGCTTCAGCTCACCGATATGAAAGTACACAATGGGTGAGCAGTTAGAAAAATTCCTAAAAAGCAAAATAATCAAAACAATTTGTGTTTGAAACAAAACTTACAATGGCATAACTTCTTCTATGCACAGAATTAATAGTATCTAGAAGCAGAACAGCTGCAGTATGGTATCTAAAAGCAAAAATGAAAATAGAAAAACCGTGGTTGCAACTTCTGCTAAAACCCTTGCATAGACTCAGCTTGAGTCACCTACAAGCTTGGAACCTCTTTTGTGAAGACAAAGTGTTGACATTTCTAATGCAATGGATTTAAATCTCTTAGCAAACATTAAATATGCAATACATCTGTTACAGAAGTCAGTACTATTTACTCATTGTGGTACAGGTGCATGGAAATAGACCCAAAGACTTAAACACTAATCTACATGTAAGAGTGGGCATAAATAAGGCAAAAGGCTTTACTAGGTCATGTCCAAATGGAACAACAATCACCTACCCAAGAGGTCCCTTTCTCTGGGATTATTTTTTATAGCCAAGAAAGGAGTAAGCTGAACTATCCCTATCTGTCATGACAATTCACAGTTGTCAGGGGAACAAACTGAAAAACAGAGCTTGACTTATGGTATCAGGTACCTGCTCTGGTTTTGGCTGGGATAGTTACTTCACAGTACCTCGTATGGAGCTGTGGTTTGGATCTGTGCTGAGAATGGTGTTGATAACACAGGGATGTTTTCATTCCTGCTGAGCAGTGCTAACACAGAGCCAAGGCCTTTGCTGCTTCTCACCCCACCAGTGAGTAGCTGGGGGTGCACAAGAAGTTGGGAGGAGACACAGTTGAGTCAGCCAACGCCAACTGACCAAAGGGACATTCCATACTGTATGGAGTCATACTCAGCACACAAAGCTGGGGGAAGAAGGAAGGGGCAAATGTTCAGAGTGATGGCATTTGTCTTCCCAAGTCACCATCACTTGTGACAGAGCCCTGCTTTCCCAGAGATGGCTGACCACCTGTTGGCCCATGGGAAGTGGGGAAGGAATTCCTTGTTTTGCTTTGCTTGCATGCATGGCTTTTGCTTTACTTATTAAACTGCCTTTATCTCAACCCACAAGTTTTCTCACTTTTACTCTACTGTTAAGCAATGGTAACAGGTTTCCGAGCATTCTGTTAATCACTTCCTTGTCATAAGCACACATGGTGCATGTACTGCACACAGCATCCACCTATTACAGTAATGCCAGAATAGCTCTATTGAGGTTTGATTCCTCCCTTCCTCAGATTTCATGTTGTGATGGTTGCTATGATTGCAGCTACCCAACAGCAAATACGGCTTTTGTACTTCATGGGAGGGAAAAGAAAACCGTTTTTTAGATAATAGATCCATTAGACCCATGAGTAATCAGACTGTTGTTGCTCCTGCAAGGAGCAATTAATCTGATTAAGCCCCATGGAAACATGCATGTCTCTTCACACCTCTGCTGTCCCCAGGCACGGGATTTTGTATACAGGTCAGCTTGCAGCTCAGTCTCTATTAGCATACTAAAAGCTGCATTTGCTTTGGTTGTCCTGAGCAAACAACATACTTATTTCGAGTAAGGTTCTCATTCTCACCTAAGGACCAAAGCTAAAGGTGATCCCATAAAAAGATCCAGATACTTCCATACATCCTTTATCTCATTTTCAAACCTTCTGCTCCTCTATGGCATTCCTTTCCTCTCTGTCTCGCATCACCTTCCTTACTTCAATAATGCTACTTTGGATGTTTCTGTCCCTATTTTCCTTCACCCATTCTCTTTCTCAATTGATATGACCAATTTCTGACTTCAAGTACCTCTAATGCCAAAGGGGCTATAGATTTCATTCGTAACACAATTTGCATTTATCTGTACTACCATTTCTAGCTGCTCCTCCCCACCCCATCCTATTAAAGCCTTCCAGGTTTCCACATGGGTGCAACCATACTCCTAATGATGGCTCTTTCCCAAATCCCTGCCTCCCTTCAGAGCTGACCATGTCATCACTTCTGCTAGCTGCCCTGAACTTTGGGGCTAGTTTGAAGTCCCAGATGTGTGTGGTTGTGGCAACAAGCAACGTATTTGCTGTATTTCCAGGTTCACTAAGCATTTTGCAGATTCAGTCCATAGTGAAGCCAACATAAATTGTGGCCACATACATCAAGCTTTGATCATAAATATGAACAATCATCCATCTATTAAATTTGCTGAAACCTTTGTATGGGTGCAGAGTTTCTTTCTCCTGGAAGATGCTGTAGAAGGAAATACATGTTTCAAGACGCTTGCCAGTCACTTGTGTTGCTGGCTGTCAAAAAACCATATAATCTTTCTAGATTTCTTACTGTCTTCAGTTGAGTTCATAGATCACAGCAGTCACCCACTTAACAGCAAACTTACCGACAGTTCATACAGTCAAAGAAGGAGCATCTCATCCCCTTAAGCTGCCCTGCAAACTCTCTGTTTGATGAGACAGCATAGTTAGAACCCCTTACAGCTCAAAGGAGAACATGCTAATTAAAATCAATGTAAATTCTGCATTGGTAAAGATGTGGGAAATGGTCCAGGAAAGATCTCACTCTTGTCATTCCTCATTAGGAGATTGTCCCTAAGAAGGACCAAGTTTCTGGAATCCCCACTAATCTGGAATCCCCGCTAATGCTATTGCGTAAGCAGTTGATGGCAGGGTCACACCCAGGGTGCCACAGAAGCACCGCCCAGTCACCCGGTCCCACTGGCACACCAGTTTGTAATAACTCACACCTAATCAAAAGGTGTAGTGCCATACAGCCAAGCCTATAACTGCACCCTCACACACCTACACTGGCACCAAGTTTAATTAATCCAAAGCCATCTAAAGTTATACAACTGTTTACATTCTTTATGAAAATATTAGATTTTTTAAATGAGACATTATCGGGTTCTCTGTGATTATTTATGTTTTTCACTCCCAGTCCATTTGTAAATCATCTGGAAATGAGAGTGTAAGAGGAAAGGCCTACCTTCATTTACAATTTCAGCAATTGCTTTCAGGAATTGAAGTCCAGAGAAAAGATGGTATTTTCTAGGTATGTCTTAATTTACCCAACTTGTTCAGCAAGAACTTGTAACACAGGCAGGTTAACACTCTGGATCAACTTAGTAAACAGATCCCAAATATCAAGACAGTGACACTTCCCCTCCATCCTGTTAGCACAAGCAATGCACCGGCCTACTATTTTCAAATGACACTGTCACGACATAAGGCAATGGACAAATTCCTCCTTTTTTACCTGAGAGCAGCACTGGTTATCCCAGGCTCCCGAGAAGAGCGATCAGAGAGGTCTGACTGCCATCCCTCTTTTCTAAGCCATGCACACACCCACAGCAGAGGGAGACAGCCTGGGTGGCCTCCCCTGGTCACTGGCACCCCAGGGCCTGCTGGTGCAGAGCAGAGCAGAGTAGGGCTGGCCCTGGAGGAGGTGGCCAGGCCTGGGACCTGCAGCATGGAGGTTCCAGCACACTGATCCCTCCCTGAGGAAGTGTCAGGCAACCCTGCTTGCCCCTGGCACCTCGCTGCCTTCCCACACACTGCGGCCTCGCCTTTGTGTGAGCTGCGCTGTGTTTACTCTCCCACTTCCTTGTTCCACTCCAGTGCGAAGGCCATAAACCACCCGGCTGCCACAGCTGAGCCCTTGGCAGCACAGGCAGGAGGAAGAGGAGGGAGGGGGATGGCAGTCAGCCCCCTGCTCTGTGCCGGGAAGGCACCCCAGGTGCCTCCGTGGTGGTTGGGAGCACAGCCCTTCCACTAAGACTGGTGCTGACGCCCACGGTGGGTCTCTCATGCCCACTGGCCACCCTCATGCCAAGGTCTGGGGGTGTGCCAGGGGAGCCCAGGACCTACTTCCCCTTCTTCTCGGACTTCAGGGGCCACAATGTGACAGCCCTGCGTATTGGAGAGTCATCTGCCCTGGCCTCCATCTTCCTGCTGGCTTTGGCGGGAAACATCTGGGGCATCTCCCTGTGCGTGCGGCGGCGGCAGCGCCTGTACATTGCCAACAGCCTTGTTCTCAACCTCTTCTGCGCCGACCTGCTCTTCATCACCGCCATCCCCTTCATCGCCATCGTGCGCTGGACGGAGTCCTGGGTGCTGGGCGACGTCGTTTGCCACATGCTTTTCTACGTGGTGAGCCTCAGCGGCACCGTCATCATCCTCTCCCTCTCGGCAGTCAGCCTGGAGCGCGTCGTCAGCATCGCCCGGCTGCGCCACGCCGTTTTCCGTCGCCGCAAGGCGCTGGCCGCCGCCCTCTTGATCTGGAGCTTCGCCGCCCTCGCCACCCTCCCGCTCTGCTGCTTCTTCTCCGTCGTGCGGCTACCCGCTGCCGGCGGCGAGGTGAGGGCGATGCCGCCGGGGAGTACCCGCAGGGTTGCCGCCCCCGCAGGAGCGGCGCGCTGGGCGGTCGGGGCCGCGCGGGGGCGGTGGGCGCGGGGGACAGCAGGCGCCGGGACGGCTCGTCCGCCGTTGTTACCGAGGGAACGCTACTTTTGCGGAGGGGGACGCGCTCTGTGTTGCGGGCAGGTGCCCAGGTTGTGCCGGGTAGCGGCCGAAGCTCGCCCCCGGGCAGCGCGGCGCGGGAGACCCTAGCCCGTTGTCGCTGTCCCCTCCTTTCCCGCTCCTCGCGGTCCCGTCACATGGGCTGGGATTTGTTTTGCATCCCCCAGTGCAGTTCGGAAATCCCCTTTCCAGCAATCTTCGCCGTTCTTGAGGGGTCGGCATGCTGGGAGGGCCAGGAAGCAGCCCAGCGCATGCTGTAGCCTCTATGAAATGGCCATGCACACGTTTTTCTGACTAGTATTTGAAATATGTAGATAAGTACAGCCAACATGACACTCAAATACATGGTTAAGTCTAAGGTCTGTAAGTTTCAATTAAAAATTTTTGTATTGGCCTTTGATACCATGAAGTACTGTACCAATGGACTGAACAGACTGAACAGAAAGTTGTCACAGACTTGGTTTAATTTGCAGCCATTTTCTCTGTAGGGAGGGAGATAAGGACAACTTTGTAGTAAAAATAACTATACAATGTTAATTTTCTTCTTTACTTGTAAACAGGAGATTCAGATTTGCACCTTGGTTTGGCCCAGCATTGCAGGTGAAATACTTTGGGATGTGACCTTTGCTGTTGTTTTCTTTCTAATACCAGGATTAGTCATTGTCATCAGTTATTCCAAAATCTTACAGGTATGTTTTTCCTTTACATTTTGTTTCAGAACAAAGGGAAGTAAACTGTAACTCACTAGGCATCAGTGTGTTGTCACTGAATACAAATACACCTAAATGGAATAGACACCATTTGCTCACTGAAGGGTATATGATACAAAAATGAGGCACTTCAGCGCTGTGTATCAGCCCATATATTTCAAATAAGAACCTCCTTGAACAGCACATTACCAGAAGCCCAACGCAAAGTTTGTCTTCATTTATATATACAGTATTTAATACACTTCTCCATGTATGTGTTGTTCATATTAAGACTGTCAATCTCCTAAATGCTAAAAGAGTTGAGCATTTAAAATAACAAGATTTTTGCTTTCCTTGAACCTAAACTCCACAGTCACAAAGGATTTGTAAGAAAGCAAAGAGAGGCAGGACTATAAAAATCCACCCCTTTTAGTTCTACTGATTTTCTGCAAATTTTTTTTATTACACAGATCTTGTTAGAATGCATTTACCACTCTATTCAAACTCTGCTCAAACAAAAACTGTAAATTAAACACTCTGCTTCCACTTTCTTTCTGAGAGGACACTGTTTAACTGCTGAAATATAGGCCAAGATACCAGGTACCACAGAGTTTTAGTCTATATTCTAAAAAGCAACATAGCAGTCATCTAAATTCCTTTTAAAACATCTCATTTCATACTCCTTCCTCTTCCAAAAATGGAGTTAGAAAGAGCTAGAAATACTCAAAACTAAGTGCTACAATGCCTGGTTTTAGGCAACTGCCCCTCCCCTCCCCCAGTAACTCTTGATTTCCGTACTAGGTAATTAAACCTCTCATACAACATATAAGGGAAACTCTGTTTTGGAAAGGAACCTCAAAATGCATACATCATTGACCATGGAATTAACTGATGAAATGCTGAGCAACGAGGGGCTGTGGGTACATGCACCAGAGCTGTGTGTAGATGTTTCTATGAACCTACACACAGAATCTGGGTTCCACATGGCTATTGATCAGGTTTGAACTTGTAGTCAAAATTATTAGCTCTTGGTTTCTGTGCACTCTGTGGGCTTATTACAACCTTGAGGTAAATGCACTAGGTAAACCTCTGGTGAAGAAAAGCACTTGCCTTTTGCAACCTCATGATTGTTGTAGGCAAAGAAATAGAGTAACTTAGTGGGGATACTGAGCCCCTTGAAAGAACTGCAGCAAACTGCAGGCTAAGGAATGCCACGGCCCTTGGTCAGTGACCAGTTCAGGAATGGTGTTCCTCTTGTCCCTGCAAAATCCGGTTTACAACATGTAAATTTAGAAAACACAATGGCACACAGGGAGCTACAAACACAGCAAAGTGGTTGGATTACTGGATTACAAAACAGCCGCATGCTGCTGCGTTCACACTTCTTTTTCAACTTGATAACACAGATGCTAAGATGTGTTACCATTTCTCCTGAGAAAGGAATGAGGCCCATTGCGAGATCCAATCTGTTATAATTGAATCTCCTCTCCAGGAAGCAACCAGGGCTCAGCTGGAGAATGTCTTAATCTCTGAGTCATTCCCAAGAGCAGATTCACTCTCACTTTGCAAGAACGCTCCATGCCAGTGTATGTGTGCTCAGTATTGCCAGAAGAAATTCAAAGCACTCTTGCATTCAAATAACACAGCATCTATCGTGATGATTAACTACAGATATAAGACCTCAAATTTGTTAACAAATATACTCTACAGATGTATATTTTAGAACTCAATCTGAAAGTGAATTATTTTCACACAATGCTTCCCAGAACGCTGGCAAAACCAACTGATTAGAAGCCATGATTTGTAATTAAATTATTTGGGTCTGCACTGTTCCCCCTTAAGGCAAGACTTAAGATAAGAAGCTAAAACAGGTAGATATTGATGTTTCGGAAGTTACATACATACATGACTTCTAAGTTCCTGGTTCTCTGAGTGAGGAGTTCCTGCTGGTCCGGATGCCCACTATTGGTATCTAGATTTCCTATAGAAGGTAGATGGAGAAAGGATCCAAAACACACCACTGCCGCCCCATTTCAGTTGAGCATTTCCTTAAGATGCAGTTACATCTTATTTATTGTAGATTCTTGTGTTCTTAATTCTAGGCTGTGCAGCTCCTGCAGCAAAGGTGGAGGGTGCTTACATGGGAGGGATACAAACGTATTGGGTGAGGACAGTCTGTGCTGACCCCAAGGAAGGTGTAGAACTTGGTTTTCCCACTTTTCCTCGCTTTTATATTAGAAGTGGATGTTAGTCCTTTGTATTATCCAAAACCTTCATTCTTACTAAAGCAGGTTAGGTGCTCTCTGGGAACACCACTTGGATTGGATTGTTTGGAGAAGTTAGCTTGGTTTCTGGGTTCCAGGTGGGTACAGCAGATCTGGAAAATCTTTTTTAAAAATCCTTTTAAATCAGTGAAGCAGCTAGTGAGACTGTCCCCTTCTCAGGCTCAGCAGCTGCCATGAAGACCATTTTTGGATCACAGATTTTGATTTATGCACCTACATTCTGTTAAAATCTTTGGTAGATGTCTAGGTTCTTGATGAATATTTATTCTAGGCCATCTATCTCTGAGAAATTCAGAAAGCTGCAGAAAGAATGACAAATTACTCTGTACGTAATCACACTCATCCTTACCTGAACCAGGAAGTCATTAAGTGTTAGTAGTGCCCTTCCTTTAGTTACTGCTACAGGGAAATGTCACACATTAAAGTAGCAGGAAGAATCTTAGGCCTTTTGCAAGAGTTGGAAGGGATGTTTAAAGGTCATCTAGTCCAACCCCCTGCAGTTAGCAGGGACACCTTTAACTAGATCAGGTCGCTTTCCTACTTAGATATCAAATTGAGCCAGACTTCTGAAAAAACGCGCTCTGTAACTGTGCGGGTGGTAAAATGGCATCTCTCTTATTTAGCCTGAATGTTTGTTTGCTAAATATTTCCATTTTGTTTTATTTGCATTTTATATGTGAATGTAACAGACCTATCATGCTGTGCCAAGCACTTCAATGAAGACAGGGATGTACAGCAAAAGATTTGGGTTTTCTGCAAGCCATTTGGATTCAGTTTCTACCTGATGACAAATGATTCACACCCAGGAATACTAGAGTCCCAAACTCCCCATAGCCTGATTTATTACCTCAGACAGCACTTTCATAAGACATGAATTTACATAGTGACAAAAGGATCTGTAAGGTTTTGGGTGAGTTCACAGAAATCAGTTCTGAGTACTGACTTAAAAACTAAAAGTTAACACAAAATTTAATGTAAAATGCCATTCAAATTTGAAATGTGTCATGGTTTAGTAATATCAGCATGGCCATAAGAGAATTAGATTTTGTTCCTTCTTGTGCATCAGCAGGATTGTTAACTATGTTCCAGTTTGCATTTGTGAAAAAAAAAAAATCAATAGGTTTATTTATATAGAACAAATGAGGTCATAATTTGAAGTTAATGGGATTTCATGAGTAATTAAGGCTCTGTTTTATGCTGAAAAGTATTTATAGTTGTTAGAAAGCCACAAGGAGAACAACCTAGTAAAGTGAGAATGCTTAAAATGGAAATGTGGACAAAAAGTAAAAATGGAGTTCTGCAATGCCTTTTTTGTAGTCACTTTTCAAACCAGAAACATAATTTTGCACTTGTAAAAATGTTTAATAATTGTTCTTTGTTTCAAGTTACTTTCTTCTTTTTTACTGCAGATTACAAAAGCATCAAGAAGGAGTTTAAATGCTGGTTTAGCTTACTCAGAAAATCATCACATACGTGTTTCCCAGCAAGACTACAAACTATTCCAAGCCCTCTTTGTGTTGATGATATCTTTCTTCATCATGTGGAGCCCAATTATGATAATTATATTTTTAATTTTAGTCCAGAACTTCAAAAAAGATTTAAATATTTTGCCGTCAGTTTTCTTCTGGATAGTGTTATTCACTTTTGCCAACTCTGCTGTCAATCCAATTTTGTATAATGTTGCCCATTTCAGGCGTAAATGTCGTGAAATTTTTCTCTGTTGTACAGGGAACCCTGTAAGGCGTGGAGCTGGTACAGAAACCACTGCAAGAAGGTGTAACCATGCACAGCCACATTTGTCTTTCATTACCAGATAATTATGTAAAGTCTGAGCTGTGCCACACTTTGTATGCTAATGTCTACACCATCCCAGGGCGAATAAGTCACTGAGTTATAGTAGTATTTGTCAGAGAAGGGAAAAAACCCGTTAAATCTGTATTTTTAATTCCTGCAGGTAAAATTCTCTTGACTTCACTGCTTTGCCTCAATAAGATTTGGCCAATTTAATCCAATGGATTGAATTCTCCAATTACACTGAAATAAATAGAATATGGCAATGAACTTGGTGAATGTAAAATAACTGAAATAAGTACTTACAAATTTATTTCTATGTGGGTACATTTTCAGACAGCATAAATGTCGTTAACTTTAATGAAGACATAGTGAATCTATATCAGAAGGGCATCCAATCCATTTTTACTCTATTTTCTACTGAGTAACATTTGAGTGCAAATGTACATGCTCAGAAAGTATCTGCTCTTTTTTTTTTTTTTAAATCCCATTTTAAAAAGCACTTGATTATACACTCAAACTGCCTGAACATAGGTTTTGGCAGACTAACCAGTTCTGTGTGGGAAACAAGATGATCAACATGTATCACCACCAAGTGAACGATCCATTTGGTTCCATGTCAAAAATACGGGCATAATGCCTGCTATTTTATAAATAAAGAATAAATAATTAAATGTTTACTTGTGAGTAAAATAGTTCTTTTAAAATTATGCATATTTTTAATGTCTTCGGTAGTCATATAATAAAGCTAATTAGCGATATATAGGGTCACTGAAATTCCTCCTTTCTAAAATGCTATCGTGACTGATTTCCAGTATTTCCTAGAAAAAAGATGGCATTATATTTTAAAAGAACTTAAAAGTTTTAGAAAACAAATGCATATATTTTGGCTTTGTTTTATTTCAATTAAAACTCTTAGTCAGAAATCAAAACAGCTGAAAAAAGAAAGATTAAATTCTTAATATCACCATCTGTCACCAATTCAAAATAGTGCATTAAGATAATGGTTTACGAATAAAACCAATGTCTACATATGTACAGATGTGCATACAAACAAATTGCATCCCCTGTAATCCAAGTTTATTAAAATGTTTCATTGGTTTATTAACAAGGTGAGCTACAGAGCTCAGATAAATATACTCAAAATGTAAATGATGGCATTTAAAAGGTTTTCAAGAGAACACCTGATCACTGTGTTAACTTTACATCCATGGTGCTGTTACATGGTTCCTCTCCAAAGTTTTGGATCTCCTTAAGAGCAAAATCCTGAAACACAAAAAAATTATTTTGTTTTCCAACAACACTACACAAAATTAACAATCTTTCACCACATTGAAAATGCACATCTATCTTCATTTCTTTAAAATGCTCTTGAGTCCAGCAGTCTGTTTACTAGTAATGCTAATGTCAATGCCTGGCTCTGCAGTTTATAATTCCAAAGAATTTTCAACTCAGACAGGAATTCATCCAATCTGTTATAGCCATCCTAAGCGTTTTAATGCTTTGGCAAATAAGATACTGGATGGATCGGTGATAGAAGAGTTATTTATTTACTTTATCAAACTTCAAATAATTTGCCTGTTAAAAATTATTAATTTAAGAATGCATTTCAACAAAGTAAGAATTTTCTGACCTCCAAAATTTTTATTGGCAGTAGTAAATTAGTTGAAGGAATATACTACTCTTCCTTCACAATTTTTGCTTCTTCCCAGTGCTACCAGATTCAGCTTGCAACTTCACTAACTTAACATTACACTGTATTTAGAAGTAGTCTCACTGTGATATCCACACTCATACTGCAAAATTAATGTAACTTGAGTTACTACTTTTGAGAGACTAAGAGTATCATAGCCTGGTCCATATTTGGAAAGAAGCTGCCATCAGAAATTCAATATAAATTACAACCAAAGAACTTGTCATTTCCTAAGCTTCTCCTTTGCCTTAAAGAGCCAGTATGCAACAAACTGGTATTTTAGATTTTTTTTCCACATCTGTTAGGTTTTTTTTGGGAATTTAATTTGAATACAGTATTAATTAAAAAAAAGCTAATGAAAAAATCTGGGGAATAAACTAGCTTCAAGAAATAGGCAGAGTATGCACAATTAGAAGCAGATACAAGCCTATTCTTGAAGCATCTACTCGTGTCAGTCAGAATTTTACTGCAGTAACAGTTGACTGCAGGTAAGTACAGACAACTGAAGGTAACCATTTTGCTACTAATTCTGTAGCTCTTAATAGCAGCATTAAAACTAAAGTAGCAAGGCTTCAAATCCACACAATGAATTAAGTGAATTTTGTAAGTTTCTGATATAAAGCTTTTGACAGATGTTTTTTTCAGTTTAGCTCACAGTCGTTCATTCCCAAATGAGCTTGCTTTCCAGGAATTTTGCCTCAATGATACTGGATAATTCTGAATCAACTAACTCTGTGGCAATCACAGGTCCTGATCACAGTAAGGGGAAAATGCAAATTGCTGGCTTTAAGTATAATTTATTCTTTTGATGCAGGGCTCAAAGATAAACTCTATCATAATCCTCAATAAAAAGCAGAGAGCATTAAGGACTCAGCCTACTATTTTTGATTTACAATCAGTATGGAATTCAGAGACTCTTATCACTGCACTCAGCACCTAACATCTGAATGTAAATTAGGATAGCAGACAAAGAATACAGCACTTGGAGCAACTTCCTAGAATTGATATTTCTATAACAAACAAAAGGCAGCGTGATCAGCTTTTAAACAAAGGTTAGGAATACTTAAGGCTAAGCTTCCAAAAGACATTCTGAGCTTTTATTTTTAAATTACACATGTGAAAACCCACAAGATTCTATTATATAGGAATTATGAGATATTTGAAGTTACAGCACAAATTAGGAATAAATATATTTTCTTTTTGGTTTATACTTTTTTGCAAAATTGACAATACATTTATTGCCTTGCAAGCCTCATACCGTGTAGAAATAGTAGAAACACAGATTTCACTGTGCTGAATCAGAGCAGTATTTGGGTCAGCCCAATGTGGTGATTTAACAGTGGGATGCAAGGAACCACCATAATACACACCTCAAAGTCACCACACAACAACTGTCTATCTGAACTTTATCTTGGATTTGATAGAAAAAAATTCTTAATCATCTCATTATCTTGTTTTATCATCTACAGAAATTTTGATTCTTCATGTACTTCATTTGATGAACAGTGAATGCAGCATTCAAAAGAAGAAAGTAGCATCAGTTTATATAAGGGCACTGTTTCTTTTCTATTCCACCCTTTATGCAATCGTACACATCATTCACAAAATCTAATTTAATTTGCATTTATGATGTCTCAGTATCTCAGTCTTGTCTGCCTTAAATGTCAGCTGTCTTTTATGATTTCTCCAAATTCTCATTCAAGACAAAATTTTAATTTCTGTTATTGTCAGGCACTTTTTCCAGGTCACTCAACTAATCAGCATTCTAAACACCACCCACCTTACCAGATCTTTCAGGCACCCTCTTATCAGCACACCTACTTAACAACACGGCAATATATCACTCTGTTTATAGATTAGATGAACAAGTAATAGAGCCACGAGAGCTGACTGTGCTCATCTGTTCCAACTTTTTTTACAATACACAGAAGTTCCTTCAGTCAACCCCAGTTTATTCTAACATATCATTTAGAAGAGCCTTTAATCTTGATTTACAAATTTCAGCGATGTAGAACATACAACAGCTCTTGGTAAACTGTTTCAAAGGTTAATGACCTTTGGAGTTAAACAAATGGCTATTTACTTCTGCTCTGAATGTGTCCAGTTTAAAGTTCCATCCATTTTAATTTATTATTCCTATGTTTGCAAGTCCTTTATTATCCAATTCCCATTGCTTGTGTGGGCAAGCACAGACTTTGCTCAAGTCAGCCTTTAACCTCTTTCTGATGAGAAAAGATCAAGATCTTTGAAGCACTCACTAGAGGACACATTCCACAAACTTCCAAACATTTTCTCTGCTTTCCTTTGTAACTTCTAATTCATCCTTGGTACCATTACCAGTTATGATTACCATCAAATGTGACACAGCAAGCAGACCTATGCTAAGGACAGCAGTCTCCTATGAGTCTGTCAATTCAGATTTTGCATCTTTGGTTTATAGATCCAAGAATCACATTAAATATTTTGGCCACAGCATTACATTGGGAGTTTGCATTCAGCTGACTAACCAATTAAGTCTTGTGTGGGTATCGTGTCTTCCAGAATGCAAGGGGAGGAGACCAGGGACAGGTACACTGCTGTTTTATTGTCCTAAATGTTCTGATCTGTGTTCTTCATCTTCACTATTGCTCACTATGAGTGTAATCTTTATCAGTAAGGATATTACATTTTCTTCCAGATCATTGATTAAAGTAGCATAAATTACCATTTGGCCTTTTCTAATATACTTGAGCACAAGTGAGATAATCTGTGTCCTTCCCTGTCTTGCAAGCTCAGCTGGACTTTATGACTCAAGATAGGGTCATACTTTCAGTATGAGGGATGTATGTCCTTCTTCCACAACACTTTGTAAAATGGGTGGCATGAGGCCCTGTGAGAAAGGGTCTGCTATAAGCCTTCCCAAGACTTCCAGTTTTCCTTTAAAGTCCTTTAAGAAGAATTTTTCAAGTTTTTGAAAATACATTATGTTCTCTTCAGCAGCTCTCTTTTTGAGAAAGGCAAAGAGTTCTGATTAGAGAGACACAATTTTTTTTACAGCAACTATGAAGACTATCCTTACTATCTTTACTCATACTGCATTGATTTAATTGTTTTACAACTTCCTCTAATTTCAGGTGATGTGATATGCCACATAAAAAGCTATACACCTTGTCTCTCCTTCAGATAAGGGATGTAAAAGTTGGAAGTAACTTACTACAAACTCCAAGTTTCAAAAGAAAGAAAAAAATTCAGCCAGTAAGTAGAAGACATCATGCATTTGCTGTGTAACGAGCAAAAGACTCCCAGTGCTTTAGTCATTAAACCTTGAAATAAAGTAATTCAGAAAAACATTTTCTTACCATTATGAACAATAACTCTGTATTTTCTGTCCAAGCAGAGATCTATCTGCCTTTGTCTCACAATTTTCTGTGCCTCAGGAGGCAATCCCTTGGGGTCCCGGGAGAACACAAAGGAATAGCTATCAGCACAAGTGCCATCTTCATTTAGCTGGCGGCAGGAATAATGAAGAGCGTATGTATCATAATCCGTGTCCACTACCCAGTGATCATCATCTGGAAGAAACCATAGCAAAGAAGCAAAGGTGTTAGAGACACAAGTAAAATCCCGTAAACCTAAAGAGATTGCTGCCATAGGTCTAAAGGAAATAATACAATCAAGATTGGTATAAATGATAGCAGATAACAGCTCTCAGTTTATTCATGTGTCTAGTGTTTAATTTTAGGATGAGGTGTGAGTTTTTTTGCAAAAAAGCATATTTATCAGGGACAGTGATAGTGAGAAGAGGAAATGGTTGGCACCACTACTTCTCCTCTAACATGGGCACAGAACAAGAGCAGCATGAAGAAATGCTAGTAAATGCCACACCTGAACATCATTATGAAATGTGGCAACACAAAGAACTGTGTAGCTACCATAAAGAACAAAGAAACTTTCTTATTTTAACCAAAAAAGGGGAACAGAAAATTATTTTTAAAAAACCCAGACAATTTAAATGAGCTCTTGGTCATGCTAGTCCTGCTCCAGATTACTCAAAACCACACCTATTTTCCTACCAGGAATGTTACTCAAACTGTATTTTTAAGGAAAACTATTAGCATGAAATTTTCATGTGTGTTAGAAGTGTATTTGCTACAAGCTCTGTCATAAACCCTCTTCTCCAACCACAGTTACAATTTCAGAGAATTCTTAGCTATTTAGCTAGGTAACCTGGTAAAAACCTGGTGCTAACAGAAGTGAACCTAGATGTTTGCAGTATAAAGTGTCATCTCTGCACCTTACTTTGCTGGAACAAAAGATCCTCCCTTGCACTGTGTCTGTCCTGGTGAACACAACACTGCACGTTCTCTACCCCATCTGTCTTGTGGGTGGGGACCACAGTTTTTAGAAAGGTTGCTGGCTGACCCCAGACTCTATCTGAATATCCACAGAACATGATTCGCAACATGCTGTGATGGCAACAGCTCAAGAGCAACTGGTATCCAAAGCGTTCATTGTAACTGTGGTTTTGGAGAGAATGGAGTTCAAATCACTTCCAAATTCCACCTGCTTCTCTTGGAAACAATCCATGGAAATGTCTTGAGCTACAAGTGTCTGAATCTCTACTTGTCCCAGTTAACTAATTTTGCAGAGGCCATGACAGATGACAGAAAAATATGAATACATATATATACATACACACACATGCTGAATTGTATTTGTTTCTTAAAAGAGATAAATCTCTATGTTTGCAGACACAAGACCAAGCAAAGTAACATTTGCAAAATCCTCTTCCCTGCTCCACCAAGTCTGATATTAGGCTTTTCAGAGAGAACAGAAAACCATCTGCTAGCTTAGTTCCGAACTAAAACAAGACTTAAAATGCTTCATCTGCCTTCCATTTCTTTCCAAAGAGTGACCTTCGATTATATTGTTGGGTAACAAACAAGAGAAATACAAAGGTATACAGAGGCCTTGTCACTTGTTTAAAGAAAGCCAACCAGCTGTTCCATATAAAAATAGTGATTACCTTGTTTACCTCAAGGCTTTCCTTATTACATTTTAAGTGTGTTTAAGAAACCCAACACTACCTTTTCCTTCCCCAGCACAGACACAAATCATAAATAGGCTCCCAAGTTCAGTATCTTGTATAGCTAAATACTCACTTCCTTTCTGCAGAAAAGAGGCAACACCCCAGTACTTCATCTTGAACTTGGCAGGATCCTCTGTGTCAGTGAAAGAGCCAATCATGTCAGCACAGACATCCCAGTTACTGTAGTCAGAAAGAAAGAAATCACCACAGTCAAAAACAGCAGCAGAGGTTCGGTGTGACTAGAACTAGGGACACCAGTAAGCAAAGCAGAAGCTTTGTGAAATGTAACATGAGGAATATTGAAAACTACTTACTTGAAGAGTCTGACTCTGCCCTTTGCAGTGGCACTCATTTGTCCATTCTCATCTACGGTGAACTGGGCTACCACATTGTCCTGCAGAAACAGCCCCTCTGGATCTTTTTTTGCCATGGCATACCAGGTGCCACTGTACTACAAGGAAATAAGGAAGGCTGCAGTTAGACCGAGGAGTATGGAAGCCATTACCAACAGACATTACAAACTAGGGGAAGTGACAGAGGGGAGGACATGCATATTTTTGACACCACACCGTGAAGTTCTATTTAAGAAAAAAAATTTAGCTGTTCCAACAGCATAAACCCACCATTATGTCATAGTGCAGGGTTTGTGAAAGAACTGACATTTTTTCTTATTTTATTTGTATCTGCAGTTCTCCAATATTTAGAATACAAAATTTGGTGGGAAGAGTATAATAACTGTTCGATCTTGACAGAACTATGCATAAATGTTTTTTCCTTGCAATGATGACTGAAAACACTATTAATTTTTCATAGAAACAACTAGGTTACTACACTCCTTTTCTTTTCAAACCATACAGTTTAAGCCCAGTCTGCAAAATCTCAGTCTCTACAGTATTCCTGTAGGAGATGCATCAGGATCCAGCATCTGTGGAGGTGTGGGCAACATCACACACTTCTGCTGTTTGTCAGTCTGTGGCTTTGAGTGAAAATGTGAGGCCTAGGAAGAGGAGTCAGGCAAGACATCACAGATCCAGGAGAGAAAGATTTACCCTGGTCTTGTCGAAGTTTTCCTTGACTTTGAAGCTGCTTACTCGGCAGTCCCGCTCTGCTCTGCTGCTGCCCAGCAAGGCCAGTGCCAGCAGCAGCAGCCAGGGCAGAGCTCTCTCCGTGTGGGCCATCCTGTCCCTGCAGCAACAGCAAACAGAGAATAACATCAGAAACAGGCTCTGTCACACAAGCAGGGAAGGGAGGAAGGCTGCCTTGACACGTCCCCAGGGCATCATGCAGCTTCCCCCCACCACAGCGGGGTCCCTTACAGACAGTACCAGTCTCTGTAGCCTCTTGCAAGCCCAAGTGTTGCTGGCAGTGGTGGGGCACCCAGACAGGGAGTGCTTTATGTAGAGCTGGGGTTTTCGCAACCCCGGAGAGACAGAGCCAGCATTGGAGGAGGAGTAGAGAGGCGGGTTGATGCATGCTGCAGGCTGGGGCCCCTTCACAACAGCCTCTTGCATAATACCCATGGGCTCAGGTGGTCTTTGACCCTGACCTGTAGCCAAGCAGGCGCTAGGAGCAAATGCCTCTCTTTGGTTTTCCTAATCCAAAGGCAGAGCTCACATCTGGGGGAAGGGGTGTGCACATGAGAACAAAGGAAACAGAGGTATCCCATCCTTGTACAGGGGAAGAGTAAGCTGCCTCCACCTCCTCTGTGATTTCACACCCCGCAGTCTAAAGTCCTTCTTACCCAATGTGTTCAACTTAGTTACAAGGTGCAGACGTGATTCCTCCACCTCCTCCCCAAATTCCTTTCCTCTCTTCCTCTGATAAAGAGTGGCAAACATCATACTTGTGGGTTTCTGCTAATGTTTCTAGAAGCCTGGTCATGTCAGAGCCTCTTCAGTTCGTCGTGACTGGTTTCCTCTTGCTTCCCAAAGGCTGGCTCAGGTACTAACAACCTCATGATGAGCTCCCAGGAACAGGAGCTGGGGTTTTGCAAATCCGCAGGAATGTGAAGGAGCCCTTTTGTGTGGTACTGCAAAGATGGCAGGGCATAGTTGTGGTCTGCAAATACATGTATGCACCACATCTGTCTCTTCTGATATTAATTTTAAATCAGATCTTCCAGAATTTCTATTCTGTTTTTGGCAAACTGTTTTCAGTTATATAAACCATTATTGTTTTCTCCTGTTCAGGCAGGTTTTGCTGCCTCTCAGTCAATATTTGTTCTATAGTTTCAACATCTTTAGGAAGCATTAGAGAAAACCTGTTAATTATTTTCTAGACATGTAACCAGACCAGGATAGGAATGATTGCAAGTAAGAGAACTAATTGACCCACTTTTTTCACCTTTCAGTTTTGAAAGAATAAAGGCAGAAGCCTGTTAGTTGGGAGGTCTGTGGTCATTACTTTAAGAATTAAGCAAAAATATCATTTAAATATGGAGATACCCATTGAGTATAAACACGTGCTTCCATACTGACTGATGTACAGAATTAGAAGAATTTACTCAGCATGGTCTTTCCCAGAAATTTACTTCAGCCTTCTATTCCTTTCATATATCCATTAAACTATTAAACTTTTTACTGCTGCTGCCCTCTTTCCTCTGTTAGGTCAGTTACATCTAGAGGTAGAGGGACAGGATGGCAGGTTGCCCGCAGGCTAGCATTGTCATGGTGATTCAAGGGTGAGTATTTTCTCAGTCATAAAGATGCAGCTATGCCAGCGTAACTATATAAACTCATAAACAGTGTAAACTTTGCCTCAGTTAATGATCCTTTGGATTCACTTGGGCTATGCATTTGGTTGAGAATGATGCCAGCAACTGATCCTCATCCAGACCTTTGGTACCTGGATATTCCCCTTCCAGAGAAGTAGTTTGCATGCAAACAGAAAGGAACAGAATTTGGGTCAGGATTTCAATTGATTCTGAGAGCAATGCATGCAGATCAAGCTCAGACAATTAAATTTAAAAGAATTATTAAAATATTGATAATGCATAAACATGCAAATAACGTTTAATGCAAAGCATACATTTACAAAACTTGTGCTAAGTTCAACACCAAGATTGATAAATTTCATATGTGACTTCCCATTCCAGTGCTTGAAGCTGGCAGCGTATTTTGAATATTACAGAAAGTTTTTTAAAAGTCAGTATGTATTTGTTGGAACCATATTTAATTGATGGGGGAAAAAGTATTCTACCTTTGAATTTTGCCAAGAGGTCATAAAAAGGGGGCTAACTTCTGGCAGTGATTCTGTGATTAAAATTCTTTTTAATAGCCTTTAAAATTCTGCAGTATTTTCCATTAGGAATAGCAACAGAAAATACAGAGAAAAGGTCAGCTTTTCAAAGGAAATGGCAGAAAAAGCTTCCATTGTAGGAGTTATAGTTTAATTTATGACTTTATAATAAAAAGGAAGAAATGAGAGTCAAATTACTATTTAAAACATTTTCAACACTGCAACACTGAAGCTTTAAATATTACAAGAACAAGAATTTCATTTGTGGTTACAAGAATAAGTTTAGCTCTTAGGACAAAACTGGCTCAAAGAACTGGTAATAGGAAACAGAGCATCCATTGCCAGGCAGACTGCATATAAACTGAAAGACTTTTTGGAGTCTTCTTCAATGTCTTTATTTATAGAGTGCCATTCACAAACATGGGTATCCATTAAACTCTTAGGGGCAGATTTTGCAGGGGAATGAATGACCACTGTGTGCACAGGGCAGTGGATCCACGTGTAGCCACTGCCCTATGGAACCAGACACATATCAACAAATGACAACAAGTGGTATGAGCTGAGCCAAGGAGCTCCGTGTACTTTGTAAAGGACAACTATGTACACTGTCACCATCACAACTGCTCCCCTTGGTGGCGATCTGAGTACAGAGGTCAAGGACAGAATGGAACTGGAAAGGTTGGCCTTTGTACCATGCCAGCCTGTGTACTACCTGTTTTTGTAAGTTAACGACATGACATTCTGCTTAAGGAGTAAATTCACAATGAATTCCTTATAAAAACAGTATTTAAACAAAGTTAATTTAAAAACGGTACCTTTAATCACTTTAGCAAAGCTATGCTAGGATTATGATTCTGAATTGAAATGTTCTTCTAAACGTATAATTGAAACGGAAACAACTCGAAATGATGACACAGTTTGCCAAAGGACTCGTGAGGAGAGCTTTCGTCTATGAATGATGGAAGACATGGACATATTGGAGCGAGGCCAGCAAAGAGCCATGAAGATCACTGAGCAATAAAAGAATCTGACAGCTGAAGAAGCTGAGAGATCTGGGATTGCTCAGCCTTAAAAGAGGGATTGGAGGATTTTACCAAGTGTATACATACCTGTCAGGAGAGTATGAAGGAGACAGTCAGACCCTTCTCAGCATTGCTGAGTAGTATTGTCAGTAATAAAAAACAGTCAGGTAACCTAAGATCACCAGGGAGTAAATGTGAGAGTGGATGAGATTAAAAGGCTGTTGTCCTTTGCTTGGTCCACATACTAAAATTCATGCCAAGGTAGCAAGAAACCCATCCTCACGGTCAAGGCTACAGTGTAACTGCCAATCCAGGTTAAGCCTTTCAGCTAGACTGGCCATTTATTTCAGGAACTCTCCCCTAGAAGCTAAAATCTCTGTTGACTACTTATTTCATAAAGTCCCAAAGATAATCACTAGTAATTTTAAGGGACCATGAAAATTTGCAGCTCTATGATAAAAGCAGAAAAGTCACTATCTTTAGTGTTTGTATGTTCAAGATTACTTTTGTAGGAAAAGGAATAGAAAACTATTTTAAAAGCAACATAAAAGTTGAGGTTTTTATAAAGAACCCCAAAACATATCAGATCAGTAACACCAAAACAGTTCAGTGCCAAAAACTGTCTGTGTTAGGAGCACACAGTACCTGTTGTAAATACCTATAGAATCCACTCTCATGGCATAGTAATTTAGAAAAAATCTGTAATATTTTTGAATATTAATTTTTTAATTATAGATATGAATTTGTTACATCCAGTCACTGGACAAAAAAATTTTCACATCAAAAGATATGCAATTAAAATAAACATGTTTGATCTGTATTTCTTCAGAAAATCTTAACCGAACAAACCCCAATAGCTGTTATCAAGATGGACAGAGACGCTCAGATACAAACACTGAGCTGAACTGGGAAACCTTATAAATACCTTTGACATTTACGTGCCACTTGAATCTATTTAAATAACCACATCTGTCAGTTATCCTTCTTAGGAATTTCCATGTATCACAAGGACTCAGAAGTGTTCTACTACTAAGAACTACTGATAAAGTTATAGTTCAACAGTATACTCTTTTAAAATTAAGAATTGCCAAAGTGTACACTGTCTGTTTTCCTTCCATCAAGAAACTTTTTCATTGTGAATACCGCAAATAGAAATAAGATTGGTTGCATTGCATCCTTCCTACCGTGCTGAAATTGAAATCTGTTTCAATGAATACAGATGATTTGCTGTCATTGGCACTCAGCTTAAACTCAGCCTTCTCATTCGTGTAGCCCTGGTGTGTCTGCTCCTAAAATTCAACATGATTTTCATTGAACTTCCAATGGTAGAAAACTTCAAACATTTCATAAAGCTACAACCAGACTCAAGATTTCCTCTTTGCCTGTTATTATTATTATTATCTGTCAGTTATTACCTTTTTCTTTTAGAGAGCAGAAGTCTCCCACTTTTTCTGAAGAAGGCATAGAAGAAACTAAACATTATGTGCAGGACTCTGTAAGGTTATTTATGCTTGTAGACTAAAAATGTCATTGTCTCCCGAACTCAATTTGAAATAAAGATGTTTTGTGATTTTACTCTTTCCTTTAGACTATCTACTTTTGAAAAAAGTTATATGTAAGTCATATCTGGCTATGCTCAGTCAGATTCTAATTCTTTTACACCATCTTCACCTGGGTAAATCACTTGGACAAGCTCAGACTTTTGTAAGGTCTTTAGTATTGCACCCATTTTTTGCACGTATAGTGTCATAACTATTTATTTTTAGTAATCCAATTTTGATCAAATCCTATTTAAAGGAAAATAAATTTTACAATTTAAAAATTTTCTCTGTAACATTCTGGTTTCCTGCACTTAAGTACCTCTCAGAAATACACGTGTTTACATCTGTGCACGTGTATAATGTGGGCTAAGCATCTAAGCGTAATTCCTCCTATTAAGTTTCAATGAAAACTTTTGTGAGTATAGAACTATATATTGGGAATGAAGGAGGGAACATACAGGTATACATATCTACACATCAGACAATTTAACAAGGTCTAAGAATTAATTGGTTAGTTTAAAATGCTAAAATGATTCCCTTAGGATTTATGAGCTAAGAATACTCAGGGGTTTAGTGTCCTGACATCTCTTTAATTAGCAGTCTCCAAGATCTCACACTAAGAAGATGCTAAGCCAGTGCCTTCTGTCATATCTCAAGAGTTTCAGAGGGTTTAGAAGCCACAGAGGAAGGTGAATGTACTATGCCTGTGAGCTATAAAATATGTACAAAGTACTGTTTTCTTACTAGTTTCAATTTAGGATTTCTTTCTACCACCCCTGCTTTGATGGTGATGCAGTTCTAAAAGAAATCCTAAACCAATCCAGCAAAGATGGGTGAGGTAAATAAAGATGCCGTTGAAAAATATTTGGAGAACAACCCCCAGTTTGCGAAGGAGTATTTCGACCGAAAAATGAGGGCAGAAGTGCTGGGAAGTATCTTTAAAGTCAGCCCTGGAGATGTGAAGGAAGGAGTCAGCTTCAAAGACATGTCCCGTCTGGAGGAGTGTAACATACTTTTTGAGCTGCTAACAGAAATCCAGGATGAAGGAGGCACTATGGAAAAGATAGTGCACAAGGCCCTGCAGAGGTTGTCACAGCTGTTGGCAGCTGATCGGTGTAGTATGTTTATTTGTCGTTCCCGAAACGGTATTCCAGAGGTAGCCACCAGGCTCCTTGATGTCACTCCAACTTCCAGCTATGAGGAAAATCTGGTGAATCCAGATAATGAGACTGTTTTTCCTCTGGACATCGGGATAGCTGGATGGGTTGCTCATACCAAGAAGTTTTTTAATATACCTGATGTGAAAAAGGTAAGTGACTTCTCTTGGAGAATGAGTTTCTGTGCATTTGTTTGCTCAGCTTCCTGCACAGGGCTTGTGGTAGTAATTTTTCAAGAAACAGACCAAAAGTACAAGAGAAGTAGCAACAGCGTATGCTTAAAATCCAGTAGAACCACATCATGTAGCCTGGTGAAGTATTTTCAGTATCCTTGCACCACAGTTGTAATGTAATTTGCTATAATAAGGGAGGAGAATATTACATTAATAGAGACCAGTAAGTACTTGTGTTTTTGTTGAACGTGGGCATGCTCCTATTCTGTTTTCCAGCATGGGCTTGCAAGTGTTCTCCCTTATTGCTTCATGCTGCTATATGTGCACCTCCTGATAGAATTCACTTGCACTTTTTATAATGAGGATGCTTCTTTATAGTTGGTGAATGATGCCAGGTGAAGATGATGTCAACAGATATGTTCAGCTTCAAGCCTGTCTTTGAATTTAAAATAGCTCCGAATTCTGAGTATGTGAAGATTCAGGGCTTTTGTTCAGAGCCACCTATAGAAGAAAATGAATGAGTCAGAGCTGCTCTGACACTTTCAAAGTTTTGTTTGAATTTGCACAGAATCACCTTTTTTAGTTATGGTGCTGTTAAGTGTTATTTCAAATGTCAATTAAAATGATGACTGACCTAACAGAAATTAAGAATGCATGAAGAAGAACTACATTAGAAGCTGCTCAGAAATAGATGGGGAAACATAAATGTGCTTTGATTGCTGTAGATTTCTTTAAAAATACCTAATTTTATACTATCAAAGGGTGACATCTTCATCTCTTTTTAGTCTTACATGAAAAAGCTCAGCATAATGAAATGATGCTAAGATAATTGTTCGAGATGACAGTCTGGCTTCTCAGTATTTCCTATACAGTCAACTTAAAATTCCAAGCCGTTTTAGAGATGGAAAACACCTCAGTGTCCTAAGATCAATGTAAATGACAAAAATCTTTATCTACTGCAATTATTTTTGTTTTCCTTTTCAAGCTCAGAAAGAAACGAAAATGCATATATATGTAAAAAGAACATTCCAATACACAGTCAACTGTCAAATATAAGTAGCCATCATGGGAGCAAACAGAAGGAGCCCTCATTTGAGAAAACAAATCAGTTGATTTTTAACAGACCACTAAGACGCTTTCTGCAACGGCTGCTATTCTGACAAGAGGCATCTGATTTACTGCCTCTTACCACCACAGGGGGAGATTGGCGGATAATCCTCCTAAATTCATAAGGCTGATTACATGAGAAAAGATCACGAGGATCAAGAAAGATGTGTCTATCAGACATTGCACTGCTCCTTAATATCATTATGTGAGAGGTGCCCAGAGCAGCGCTGCTCAAATATTTCTGTGTTTGCAACAGGATTTCTTCAAAACCGTGTGACAAATGTAATTTTAATATGCTTAAATAAGAGAAGCTTTCTGTCCATCTAATCCTGCTAGGTATACATTTTGTGCTCATAGATTAAGTCATGTTGGCTGGATATCTGTCCAGCAATTATTCATTCCAAGGTGATCTTTACTTAAGCATCCATTCTCTCTTCTAAGATTACTGAGGTCTGTGCTATTAGGCCCACACTTAAAAATGCAGCTAAACCATGGTGCCGTTCATCTACATTTGGTTAACTAAATGCTATCAAAACATTTAAATTTTGTAAGTTAATTGCAAAACTCCTAGACACTTCTCTGGGATCCATATTTGTTATTTTAAAAAACCCTGGAACCAAATTGCTTCCATTTCCATTTGATTTGTGAAAAAAAAGTCAAATGTCCAAATCTGCACTTCTTACACAGGCAAAGCTCTCACTAATGTCCCCAGAATCTTCATCTCTGCAAGGAACCCAGAACTGCAGCTTTAGGCAGCTATATTTAAGGAATATAATGAGTCCAGGGCAGCAGAAATTAACACCTACTGAAGCATTTTTCATGTTTTTCAACGGGTAATTATTTTTCAGGTTAATTTGCATGCAGTTCAGTCAAACTAGATTGTCTCCTGCCCAAATCCTCAGCAAAATATGACAAGCAGAGTTGAGCCAGAGAGGAATTTTGCCCCTATTGCCTTGTCAGAATACAAAATACACAATGAATAATTCTGGATGGCTATAGTACTTTGAAATTGTAATGTCTCATCACTTTCTATTGTTGACACAATCCATATACAAACAGCATAGTGTTTTTTAAGACTTAAGTGCATGACAAAATTGACAAACTCAGTGAGACATTTTCATGCTTCAATCACCACTCCTTTATAACAAGAGTGAATGTAACCAAAGATCACAACAGCAATAAATCATTGAAAAACATAAGACTTCACTTTTAGTGCCTGGTAGCCAGTTCTTTAGGCCTTATCTCCTTCCTCAACCTGGAAAGGTACCAATAAACGTGAGGAAGCTCCTCATCCTGACTAATGCTTCAGAAAAGAAAAGCGGAGGAAAAGATACAGACATTCCATAATTAACTTAGTACCCAGAACAGTCTACCCCTGCAAGATTATGGACCTGTTGACTGCAAGAGCTAATAGTGTTTAATCCGGGATTTAATAGTCGTGAGAAATAGTAGGCCAGGCAGGAGCACTACCCTGATAATTTGCCTCACATTATTCCCAGGGTTTTGCAGAGTAGGTGACTTCAATATTCCACTGTAAAATAACAGACTGCATAAAATTTGGTATGGCCATTAATATTAACTGCTAAGATAGACAACATGATAGAGAAGAGTACAATTACCTTACATCTTTTGCTTAGGCATTATTTCCAAATAAAACTAAGAAATAAGAAGGAGCATGCCTTCTGGTGAATGAAAATCTCAACATTATCAGCCTGGAAGAAGCAGTAATAAAGACTACATATATTTGTTCTAATCCATTATGTATTTAAATTATTGCATTATTATTTTTAATTCAGAGATACTTGAAGGCAAAGATTTAACTGTGTATTGGAAACTCAAGAAAATATTCCTGGTTATAATAGAATATGAAATCAGATAAATGGTGAAAAAGGGCTTCAAAAGAAGTGAGGACTTTTGGATTAGATCCCTAAGGCACTCAAATGTTCTCATGCTGCAATAACAAGCCCTTGCTTTTAAAGATCCTGCACTGGAATCTACAACCCACAGTGAACTGGAGAGCAGAGCATGGAGAGATTCCGGTGCTGCCAACTCGGATTAAGCAGCCAGAGCACTGAACATTGTAGCACCTAATTTAAACACTTGGAATCCTATGATACAAAACAAGTGAAATACATCTGCAAGTTGCAAGCACTTCCCTTAGTAAACTGATCCAGCTTCCGTTTGCATGAGTGTTTTTTTTTCTTGGGTGCTCTAATTCTTTTTAGAGCAAGGGTGGGAAAGACTAATTCCAGGCATGTCTGAAAAGAAATGAAAGTAAAGACACACAACGCTACAGAAATACTGCCTTCCTACATGTCTAGAAAGTAATCTGCTATAAAGACAAAGATTCAGTCAACATTGAAGAAAATATTTTGACAGAGGAACAAAGATCTATTAATTGTGCTTCCAGAAGAAAAACACAAACCTTTAGTTCTTTCCTTGATTTAACTTGTTTTTAAATGGGAAAGGTCCCAAAACTGAAGAAAAATATAAAATTTAAGCTTCCTTTTAGGCCAATTTACTTGTTTTCAGTAAGAAAAAAACCCCAATATAATAAAGATTCAATATCAAAAAGGTGCAAAATAGCCACTACACCACCTACTCAGTGGTAAAAATTTTATTTCAGAAATCTGAGCCAATGCAAGACAAATGGTGGGAGAACAAAATTCCATGCATAGGAGACAATACTGCAGGGCTACCAGAAAGAAAACCAAGAACACGTAACGACGGTGCAAATAAATGTGTGGTAACAATTGAGAGTGTGACATCAGTTCCTTATGTCAGAAGTTCCTGTTGTTCTTGTTCAAGACCTACTCCTGGTCATCACACATCCAAGGGATGATGTATTTTGACCAGCCTGAGCTCATGTATCAAACCCAGAACCTCCAGTCCAACATGAACACAGTAGTCATAACTACAAGGAGTCCCAGAAAGCCATTCTTCCTCTGTGCTTCCTAAGAGGAAAGAGGTGGATGAAAATTCTGTTCTCTTGGCACTAGTGGCCCAGATGCAGGATTAAATCTTACTACTTCCTAACTCTGAAATTTGATGCACTTTGGCAAACTTCAAATGGAGAGGTAGGGGGCCTGACGAATACTGACATGTCACTTGGAGTCAATATAAGGAGAAACACTAAGAGTGTTTTGAAAGCAAGTAATGGTGATGGTGATAGAAAAACCAAGATGTAATCTGTGGGACATGAACAAAATGACAAGTAAGGTCCTCAGACAAGAAACAAAGGTTTATGGGAAATGGCATTTCCTAACATTTCAAGCCACATGTGATGAAGATGCTGATGATGTAATGAAGTAAAAGCAATTTGGAATAAGCAAGTGTACTGGAGATGTGAGAAGCCTTGGTACTAACAATTTTGAGCTGCTGTTGCTATTACCTCAAAAGAATCAGAGCAGTGAAGCTTTAACTTTACTAGCCAAAGAGGGAAGAGGGATCTCCTTGTTTCCTCATACTTTTGTTTTGAGTTGCTTTTCATACATCTCCTTTGCTCTGTCTTTCCTGCATTTGTATAGATTACATACTTTCACATGAGCAATGGAAGTGAAATTACAAGGATTACACTACCTAATTACTTAAAATAGCTTTTGCATTTTCTGATCAAATTTACACACATCAAATTATCTACACTGCAGACTTTGCTCTGGAGTTTCCAATAGCATCAACCTGACTTGCCTCAGACTGCCTTTTGTCATTAATCCAATCAGAAATGCTCAAGGCTTATCTCAGTCTTCTGGAGCACAGTATAGCAAATCCTAAAATAACATTATGAATTATTTACTTCCTTTATTAAATACTGTAGGACAGGTCAATGAACATTAGAATTAAGGTCTTCATAATTTTTTAAGCTTGGCATAGAAATGTTCACTTGGCCTGTGAAATGTTAGAAATTTTTGCAGAGCTTGTTTTTGTGGTTTGCTTAGAGAATTGTGGGATATCTAAAACCAGCCAATGAAGGAGAATTTACCATGAAAGAAAAAATGTTTTTAAAAACTGGTAAAAGAAAATAGAAGAACATATCCTTTCCAAGAAAGGAATTGAGATCTGCAGAGAGCACCATAAAATGAGGCACAAGATGTCGTCTGGCCAATCCATCAACAAGAACTTTTCAGAAACAATAAAGTAACATTTGTATTTAAAAGTAATCATAAAGCATTATCTACTCATTAGTCTTTTAAAATTAGCTTTCTTCTAGGAATACCTCTGGTTTCCAGAGGATTGGGTTTTTCCCATTTATATTTATTTTACCATATTACATACATAAACTTACAATCGTGCGGCTACCATTCAGAATCAGATGTGCTATAGTCTCAGTGAGCAAGTTTCTTTGTATCTGCAGTATGAGGAAAATACAAATTATGTTTAGACAAGATTGCCTTATTTTGCCTTTTCACAGAGGTGTAATCACAGTTTACACAACAGTGACTTGTGATTTTGTAAATTCAACTGCTAGCTATGAGACAGAAATTAGGCTTATAAAACTTAGAAGAAATGAAAAGCTGAGGCCAAAAGGTCTAAACATTGAGCATTATATTGATATTTCACTGTTTAACAGGTTTATAATATATTTTGTACTAGTGTTGATAAGTTACAGTGAGGTAAATCAGGTGCCATGGTTTAGAGAATCAAACTGGCCGCTAATTTCAAGTGTACAGGCTAGATCCATAGTAGCCTGCCAAATCCCTCTCCAGTTACCTTCTACCACCTGCTAAAGAAAAATTAAAACAAAGGGGCATCCTGATTTTCCACTCCTATATGCTGGTGCTAGCTTAGTGCATGTTGCACATCATAGGACATATCTACAGAACTGATCACCATACAGTAAACAGCTAGGTATCTTAGTTTCAAATGGAGGTAGCAGAAAACGCTTGCAAATGTACTATGGTTAGAAAATTATCAACAGATTGCCTTTCCCTCACCTTTTTTAAAAGCCTATTTTATGATTTAACTGAGAGCTGGAAGTTCAAACCTTGCTCTGAAAGATGGTTGGATTCAAAGGATCAGGCTCAAATAGACGAAGTGTCCACATTCACATAGTCATGTGAGCGCCGAGATGCTCTGGCTCTGGTACCGCAGAGCATATTTCTGGTTTATTTGTCTGTGAACGTGATTTTCCAGACATTGTGAAAAGTTATTTTCTTTGAAATCAAAAGGAGCTTATGTTCTTAACAGAAAACATATTAAAACCTTTACTGGAGTTTTGGCTTCAAAACTCCTAGCAATTATGTGCAAAATATTCAATAATGAAAAGCTTAAATCTAAGTAAAAATTTTGGCTTGGATACACACATCATGTGCAATAGGAGTCTTTGTATATGCTGTGGGACTGCTGCCAGTGTGTTACAAGGTATTTGTATCTTTCTGCATAGCACTATTTGGGCACAACTCAGGATGGCTTGTGGTTACTGAACTTCTTGTTTATTAACACAGATTTGCCTTCTTTAAAATTTTCCTATCCTCTGCAAAATTCTTATGACCAAAGTGCTTCTCCTGAGTGATTCTGACCACCACTGCTTGTACCTTCATTCTGGAGTTATTAAAACAATAGACTCAGCAGCTGTGTTCTGCCAATTCAGGTCACGTGGTATATACAGGTCCCTTTTAAGCATTCAGAGATTCAAAAATGTCTAAAATTTCTCTTTCTTCCCCCATAGCAGCCTACAGCACTCTAAAACCAGGACCATGAACCTCGCCATTATGCTAGAAGCACTTGGTGCAGTGGAGGGACTATAAAAGGGGCTGAAATTCTCTGGTTTACTTTATTTTTAATAGTTAAACCAGATGGAGATTCAGAAATTGTTACAGAAGCCCAAAGACACACTCGTCAGAATGGCTGTGTCAGTAGGTAAATCATCTCAGAGAAAATCAAGTATTTCCATATATTGACATACCCATTTAGCAGACTGCAGGACAGTATCTGATCCTCACACAGAAGAGAGAGATTGACTGGCATTTTCCCTGGATGTCTATTATGTGAGGTTCCCTTACACCTTTCTCTGAGAAAAACAGAAATCAACAACTCAGGGCAAGTTTGGCAGATACAGAGAAAACATCCCCTCTTCACCTGGATGACATACTCAGAATGGGCTGCACTTTCCAGGGACAGCCTGATACAGTGAACTACAGAGAAGACATTGGTTACTTTTATTCTTCTCAATGGGGTTTTTGGGATGGCACAGGTTGTCCTTAAGCCATGCAATTCTCTGTAAGAGAGCCCAGTCACTACATATAAAAAAGACATTCAGAGTTACTTCTACGTGATTCCTTTCATGGAAATGCAGTCCTAGTAGGAAATCTAAAATGCAAATGAAGGGAAAAACCCTGAAACCCTAACATTTTGAATGCATTCTACAGTCTACATTCTCAGGTCTGTATATGCTATAAATTCACCATATACCAGAAACATTTACTAAAGAGAGAAGGGGGGAAAAAGGAAATTAAGAGGTAAGATCCAAAGAGTAGACAAACTATTTTAGTTGTGGTATTTTCTGGCCTTTCCATGATTCACTTTACAACCTAGAAAAAAGGTTAGTTGGTTATTTACTTTTAAAAGTAGTTTTGTCTAAAATTTATGGAAACAGAAATTCAGTTATTTGACATTCTGCAACACTCTCCAGCTCATGAAGATGGGTGAGACCTTGAGATCCAGCGTGCAGATCTTGGCTGCCTAAGCTAATGCAGTAATTAACAGCAGTGACGTGTATCAGCTCTGCGACACACAGTAATAAGTTGTCACTTTATAAGTAGATTCACAAGTAACTTGCTAACAGCAGGGGACTGGTAAGGTTTTGGAGAATTGGTTCTGTGTGGATGTCCTTAAAACAAGACTCCTTTGGCCTCCTTCTGGTCAGCTGCCATTCCTATCCATGGTGTTATAATGTCACCTGACCTCCCCTGGTCACCAGGCTGCTGGCCACCTCTTGAAAAAACATTCATCACCTTGAGAAATCAGAAGCAGAGCTGGTAAAGGACATTCAGGAAGACTCTGCCATTGAATGTACACCAGGACTTGAGTGCTTATCTCTCTGAAGAGGAAGTTTGAGCACTGACTTGTTAGAAGTGGCAGATGTGAGGGGATGGAAAAGACTCAGTGAAGACAGCCTGGCATTTTTAGCTGCTTAGTAGAACTCGTAACTCAGTTCATTTAGATATACTGTAAGCACATAAAAACCCACAACCCTCAACACACCGATTTCCCTGACTAATTTCAAATCCTGTTTTAATTAAAGAAAACACGAATACATTTCAAAGAAAACACCAGGTATTTCTTTGATAGGAGGAAATTAAACAATTTTCCATGAAACATGTATTAGCTTCCAAGTTTTATTCCATATAAGAATGAAAGGAATAGCTTTTACTAAACCCTCCTCTTCTCTTGAGTTCAAGGATGAAACTGGTGGCGTAGTTAGTTGTGGCTCATTCCTTAGCTACATGGTCTCATTCCCACAGGATCACACATCCAATAAAAGCAGCTCAGTGTCCTGATCCACCTGGTCCTATATCCTCCCATTCACCAGGAGAGCATGTTGGGCTGGGAGCAGCAGGCATAGGAGTCCATCAGAGAGGAAGGAGTGAGAAATGGCTTGGCCAGATGCATACCTGCTGGGGATGCCTCTCTGCTGGATGCATTTTTACCCTACACATTCAGGACAGTTTTACCCATTGGGTAATGGGACAGTATTATGAATTTATCTATGGAAATAATAATAAATATTAACATAGCTATGAAGTAACTCTTGTACATGCGAAGTATATATATTAGTCTCTCAGGTAGCCGCAAAGTAATATTGCTCTCCCC
This sequence comes from Hypotaenidia okinawae, assembly GCA_027925045.1. Classification (NCBI taxonomy): domain Eukaryota; kingdom Metazoa; phylum Chordata; class Aves; order Gruiformes; family Rallidae; genus Hypotaenidia; species Hypotaenidia okinawae. Next base: position 22,120,625 of record BSDF01000008.1, on the reverse strand, counting down.
TTTACTCCAGATTTTCCCATATTTTTAATTCCTCATCATTCTAATAAAAACCTGCAGAGAATTTGCTTTCAGAAGCTATATTAGTAACCAATGCCTAAATTAAGCTTATATATATAAATCTGCAAGAATGGGTTAAATAATGCTTTTGCAAATACAAACCTACTGCACTGGGCTCACAGCATTGCAAACAAATTATCAAATTAAATGATCTTTTGCACTTGGCATGGTAACTGTTAACATGTTTCATTTGTGGGGTTTTTTGTCTGTTTTTTCCCTTTTCTTTCAGAATAACCATTTTTCTGACTTTCTGGACAAAAAAACTGGTTATACAACAGTCAGTATGTTGGCAACCCCAATTGTGCAAGGTAAAGAGGTGCTTGCTGTTGTGATGGCACTCAACAAATTACATGCCACCGAGTTCACAAAAGAGGATGAAGAGGTAATAGCATCAGAGGTCACACAGTAGTACAGTTGTTAGTAGCCTGAGTGAATCTACCTCTTGATTCAATATTTTTGTCTTATTTTTTCTCTTTGTCATTTTTAGGTCTTTAAAAAATACCTCAATTTTGTATCTTTGGTCCTAAGAAATCATCATACAACATATCTCTACAATATTGAAACACGAAGAAGTCAGGTATAGAAGAATTGGTTAATGAGAATACTTTGTTTTCAAGTGAAACCATTATTATTCCCACTATTTTATATTCTTGCAAGCTTACTGGAATAGGGATAGCATCTATTTAATTTTTTAATTTGAGAACTGTAATGTACCTTATCATTTTACTGTGGAGTGCCTATGTTAATTTTCTTACTGTTGTGAACATTTACCCTCTTTCTCTTTTTGTTGTAAATAGATGCTTTTGTGGTCTGCCAACAAAGTATTTGAAGAGTTAACAGATATAGAACGGCAGTTTCACAAAGCACTGTACACTATTCGAATGTATTTGAATTGTGAAAGATACTCTGTTGGTCTGCTGGACATGACTAAAGAGAAGGTAAGAAGCATTTTGCCTACTTGCTAGAAATGTGCTACTCCTAATTTTAACTTATAAAATTGATCTTTCTTATTAATTTGTTCTGAGTATTTTGATTGCATGTCTCTCCAAGAGGCACAGATACCATGCTTTCTAGCTGTTTGGGATAATTTATATAAAGACTAACCATGCTACAAAAATTACATGAAAGTATGTATTATCCCTCAAAAAATACAACCACCACAAAGGCTCATTCGGCAATATCTTTTCATACTAAAAATTCCACGTAAGAAAGAAGTGCAGGTCTGATTATTGCTTTATAAATACTTGCCTTATAAACCAACAGTTAACCTGTACAACCATTCAGATATAAGCTTCAGATAAGCCTGCAGTTTATTGGCAAAGCATATCTTGCCTGGAATATATTTAATATTCTTTTTCTTAATATTGTCTAAAATGTGATGATAGTACAGCTATAGAGAAGCAAAAATGAAACTGCTATCCACAGATATCATGTAACTTATGAACACAGAACTGATTTTATTTTTCCTTTTGCTAAACCCTGTGTATTGTTTTCTCAGGAGTTCTATGATGAGTGGCCAATCCGGTTGGGGGAGGCTGAGCCTTACAAAGGCCCCAAGACACCCGATGGACGAGTGAGGATATGAATTTTTTTCTTTTTATGAACATTAATTTTGATATTGAGGTTGTACAGGTCACCTACGTATTTTCCTCTTTTTATTTAGGAAGTCAACTTTTATAAGATTATTGACTATATTTTACATGGAAAGGAAGAAATCAAAGTAATTCCGTGAGTATTCGCTGACAGGCTGCAAGTCTGGGGTAATTAGATATATTGCTGGGATGGAAAAATAACATGTCTGTATTGTAAAAATAATTTAATTTCATTCTCTCTATAAAGGTCACCTCCAGCAGATCACTGGTGTCTTGTCAGTGGATTGCCAACATATGTTGCTGAAAATGGATTTGTAAGTTCATAGCAAAAGAAAAACCTAAAAATTTTAGTTCATGCAGTTCTTCTGACTGAAACACTCCCCCAAAACATCTCCCCAACCAAAATCCTCTACAAAAATACCACGCAGCTTCCAGTGTCATTGATTCCCAGTGAAATCATGAGAGTCTGGATGGAGACAAGCCCTCAACACAAATGGCCAAAACATCAGGAAAATCTCCCCCTGATGGTGGGACATCAGAGGAATAATGTGTGTGTCTGATGTCACTTTCCAGCTGTGCTAACTAAATCTCACAACAAAATGTCCAAGTAAGAAAGTCACTGTATACACAGTCTTGAATTTTTCTCCCCCTTCTCTCTTGATAATATGCAATTCACTGTTGTGACATATGACAGTTATTAGTAATCTTATGGAATTTTTAATAGCAGTAAGGACAGAGCTGTTAGTACTCAGTTACTTCTTTCTAATAAACCCCCACGGCATTTTCAAGTGGAAGCGATCTGAATCATTATGCTTATGCACTGTGAGACGCTGTACATGAGGGACTTTGCTACAAGCACTCTGGAATGACGTTTGTTAGAATAACCACATTTGATTCAATACAAACACTTTTAATTGCTGTAGCAAGCTGGGGTGCTTACTGGTGCTACCAAAAAATAATACGCCATTTTAATATATCAGGCCAAGTCTTGATGCACATTATATTCCACTTAAACAATGTCTCTCTTTTTTTATGCTGTAGATTTGTAACATGATGAATGCACCAGCAGATGAGTATTTCACATTTCAGGTAACTCCAGGAATGTCATTAATTACAAATCCTTCAGTAAAATATGCTAATGCTTTCCACCATTTAGTTATATAGTTGGTCGTGTATTTTCTCCTCTGCTTGTGATGCATGGGGTTTAGTGCTATATAAATCGCTGTATTACTATTTTCAAAGAAATAAACAACATTTCCTGTTCTTTGTCTTTCCTACAGAAAGGACCAGTGGATGAGACTGGATGGGTTATCAAAAATGTCCTATCATTGCCTATTGTCAACAAAAAAGAAGAAATTGTGGGAGTTGCAACATTTTACAACAGGAAAGATGGAAAACCTTTTGACGAGTATGATGAACAGATCATTGAAGTAAGCTTAATAGATCAGAGGTTTTAAGGAGACACAATAGTAATAAAAATACTACTGTAAAAAGTAACTGGAAAATATCTAAAAACATTTAAAATAGGCCATATTAACATCTAAGCAAATGTCTTACCTTCTTCACTATAGAGTTTCTTAAAAATCAGAAATTCTAGTTCCCTTTATAAACCTGAAAATTTATGAGAGATCATTTACATTCTAATAATGAACAGAAGTCAGATATAATTTTATTTTTAATCATTTGACTTTTTAGTGATGGTCAGCATCTCCTATCTACCAGTGGGTCAGCAGGTATGGCATGCTGCTTGCCGGTAGATGTCCTGTCTGTGGTCATGGGAGTTCCCAGAGCATTCATGATCACAAGCACTTGATAAGATACTACACAGCGTATCCAAGTCCTGTACACAAAATGGAAATACAGGCCCTTAATTACTAAGTCAAGACAAACAACATCATTACAAGCTCTGAGGTGCTAACAGAACCTTTTGATGGAAAGTAAAGGCTGCTATCAAGCAGAGTTACACATTGCTTTTCAAAGGGCACTACCAGAAACTGCAGTTTAAGAAAAGTAAGTTCAAATTGTCAGTCTAATTTTACTGTCATGTTGTCATCTCCACTTTGCTTGGCTTTGTTCCAGACTCTCACACAGTTCCTGGGGTGGTCTGTTTTAAATACTGACACTTACGACAAAATGAACAAGCTTGAAAACAGGAAAGACATTGCTCAGGAAATGCTTATGTACCAGACAAAGGCCACTCCTTCTGAAGTTGAATCTATACTGGTAAGTTTCTGTTCACAGTCACAAAATGAAAGCAGGAAATTTGCTACACAAAACCTGATTTTCTTACTCATTTTCATTTTTAGAAATACAAGGAGAAATTAAATATAAATAACATAGAAGACTGTGATCAAAAGGATCTTATCAGGATTTTGGTAAGTCATTAAATTGAAAAGTCTGGTAGCAAGTTTATATCAAATAGTAATATGTCCTTATTATAGAAAAAAATGGGTATAGCCAAATCCTGATTCAAAAAATTGTTTGCAGCTATCTGTTCCACAAACTAGGTGGATTTAATAAGGCATCTTCAACCTCTCATTTTTCTATGTGCAGATCCCACTGTTCCCTATAGGGAAACATACTGTCCAAAATATGTATCAACAGACTTGGATAGTCAGAGTTATATAGAAATGTTTATATGAATTAACATTTAAAGTGTTTAATTTTTTTAAATATCCAGGGGAACAGTGCTGTACCTATAGTTGAATTTATTTAATTTTGAAAACAAAAGAAAGGACATTGATATAAGCTTTCCTCCATTCTAAGCAAGAGAACTCATGCAGGAGTGTCCAGTAGAACTAACCTGCATTTCCTTAGGCAGAGAAGTCCAAAGACAGTGATCAGATTTCAAGTCTCCCTAGTGTCACATGCTTTTTGAAATAATACAAAAACGTAATACCGGTACAAATTTTTCAATCTTCAAAAAGCAATTAAAATGAGTTCACATTGAGGAGTCACAAATTCAAAGGTCTAGTATCTTCTGTACTGCCAAGGCAACATGCAAATGCTTTATCCTATTATAAGACCTGGAATCCCAGATAGCTAATGGGATAAAGCAGGTGTTTCTAGATCTGATGATTCACAAAGTAATGGGTCTTAAAACACCACTGCTCCAGGTTTCCTTGTCCTTGACCTCAGATCAGAACAGATATAAAGGAAATTCCCAAGGAGTAGGAAATACCTTTGCACAGATGTTCAGCCTTATTTGTTGAAATATATGCATAGATTCAATCATCTTTTTTCCTTATCTGTAAAATGGAGATAATTTATAGACTATCATGGAGTAAGTAGTTGTGATTGTATAATCTATTTTTTGTGTTGCATTGAGATTTCCCTGAATCAATTCTTGTTTGGATTGGGGTACATCCTTTAAAATATAATACCACTCTTCCTAAGCTTTGGGATATACAGATGAGAAGTGTTGTAGAACAGGTCACTAATATTGCTATCCCAGTTAGGCTATTCAATGTGAATCTATATAAAGTATACAAAAGAGGTAATTTAAATTTAATACAGACTTCTTAATTTTTATATCCTCTGCATTTTAGATAGCTTAGTTTTGGTCACTATGTTCATCACTGTTCATAAGATCCAAAAGGGAAGAACAACACTCAACAAGAATAATTTTAGTTATGAAAAAGATGAACTGCATCCTTGAGACCAGGCTAAAAGTGTGAGAATCACATAATTCTATGGCTGAACTAAGGATATGTTGAGATGGTCTCATCAGATTGTGTTGGAATTCAGATTTGGAAAAAACATTGTCTGACCAAGACTTTAATCTATCCTCTTTGAGAAGAAAGCCAGCACTATCACAACTGCATTTCATAACATAATACACATTACTTTAAACTGAAGCATGAGGCCTTTGAAGATGCACAGAGTATACTGTCCTTAGGCAATGTTTCTACTGAAGTTAGAAAAGTTTTTCCAACTTTGTTCTTGATAGAAAAACCCTTGTGTTTTTTACTTTTCCTAACAGAAAGAAGAATTACCTGATCCAAAAGATTTAGAACTGTATGAATTTCGCTTCAGTGACTTTCCTGTTACAGAGCATGGCCTGATAACTTGTGGAATACGACTATTCTTTGAGATAAATGTTGTTGAAAAGTTCAAAGTCCCAGCTGAGGTCTGATTTATTTTGTCCTGTTCCTATTTATTTCAAGAGAGAAGAAAAATAGCTGACAGTGGGTACTTTAATAAAGAAGTAGGCAATACCAAAACACTACCAATACAAAAATATGGGTAAAAATTTTCCATTTTTAAATATTTGCATATTTGTCATAAAGACTTTAATCTGGAAATTATGTAAGCCATGGAAGGGATTAAATCAACACATATTTACATAAAAACAGTTTTGCTGTTTCCATGTTTAATTAAATGAAAAGCAATTATTTTCATAGAACTTGCACATTATTACAGTAATTTTATAGTATATTCCAGTAATTTTATAAGAATTCCATCAGTACAGCCTTAATCACTTTTGCTCACAACAGGTCCTTACAAGATGGATGTACACAGTCAGGAAGGGTTATCGAGATATCACTTACCATAACTGGCGACATGGATTCAATGTGGGACAAACCATGTTTACTCTGTTGATGGTAATGTTGCTAATGTTAACCCTACCTTCATTATTTAGTTTTCCTTTCAGTTACAACTGGACAATTCAGGAATGCAGACACTCAGAACTGTCCGTCTTCTTTTACAGACAGGCAAAATAAAGAAATACTATACTGATCTAGAAGCCTTCGCCATGGTTGCTGCTGCTTTCTGCCATGACATAGACCATAGAGGGACCAATAACTTGTATCAGATGAAGTAAGTACAAATGCTCAAATATACAAATATTTAGTATTTTTAGTGGCAAATTAAAAAAAAAAAAAGTCAAAACTGGCAAAAATAGAAGTACATATTCTACATTAATCTAGTGTGAATGAACATCTATTCTACAGAAGATTTCTGCCTCAGAGCAACTGTTGTGACACCTGAAACACAAAGACAAAAATACAAAAGCAGAACTTTAGAAAAGATCTCTTGGAACTGCAATTCATTTTTAAGGGAAACTAAGCTCTTGCAATGCTTGGATTGAAGCAGAGCCTCATACATGAGGCCATGAAGAAATAGAAGTAAAATAAGATCCCTAACTGGATTAGTTTTTTTTCAAGACAAGGCATCAACACTTTCCTGGACAGGGATTCAGGATGTGGCATAGACAAGGGCCAGTTTAGAGTAAGACAGGATTTAAGACACATTCTTTTTCTCTGTTTTCTACTAACTGATTTGAAAAGCTCAGTTGTTCTCCTGCCAGTCAGTTTACTGACTGATATAGGTCTTTTAATGAGCTGTAATCTCCTCATGTTGTACAGGATTCAGAGCTAAAGAGCTTGTGTTTTGCCAATGGGTCCACAAGCCTGTAAGTTAGACAAAATGAGATTAATCTTTGCAATTCACTATCCTTTTTGTTCTGACAATATATTCTAAAGGATTTCTTTGTGATTTTCCCTTTGTTTGTTATGAAGCAATATTCATTAGTAGATGCTAGTTATAAAACAATATTAATACTTTTTGGTTTAAAATTACAATTTTATTGCAATATTTCATATCATGGTGAGACTCACTCTTCTGCTGAAGAGTGAACAATCTACCCTTCAGTCTTTTATGTGACCTGCTAGAGTTTCCATGTGCTAGCTGGAGAACACAGGATTCTCAGATTTATCATGCATACCAGCTGATTAGAACCATAATTTTCTTGGTATGGTTTCCCCCCACTGTACATCCAGGATGGTTTATCCTCTGCCTCTGACCCTGGATACACTCCTCCAGGAGAGGTGTTTCAGCCTGCATGCTGAAGCAATGACGTGAGGGGATTTTCTGATTATTCTCAGGGATTCTCCGGGTGACGTAGGAGAGAGAGAATGACAGACACTGATTCCTATTCAGTGGACTGCCTCTCATCCAAATAAGTTTAAGGGAGGTTTTAAATCTTCCTTACTGTGGTCTTCCCTAGCTGAAAGCCCTCAATGTGAGGTCATACGCAGTAAAGCTATTTATAAATAAATGATCAGGCTTTACCACGACAGTTCTAATCTCAAGCCAGAAAACACATGTAGCAATCTGCCTTGGGTTATCTGAGGAACAGAGTTATTAGTGGAGGAAAGAGAAGAATGGAGGAATATATACTCCCAAACATGCAGAACCACCTGGAGCCTATGTAGGCAGGATAGTTCTCCCTTCCTCCTGCTACCATAGTCTGACACAGAATTTCCTCTGCTTGAAGCTTTGACCAGCGTCAGAGGAATGCTTTGAGCTCTGTGATAAGACTGAACACGCCTGAGCTGTCACGACATGTGTAGGTCATGAAACAGTGATTCTGGGGGAGGGAGAAGCCAAACACATCAGAGGAATTCAACTTCGTTATATTGTTACTTTGGATTTTACTTACAGCAAGTTAGAATCACAGGAGATACGGCCCACAGTCACTACAGACAGACAAATGTTCAAGAGCTGTGCCACACAATAAATATGAAAAGAGGCTATTTTTAAGCTACACAGAAGAAGGTGTGTAGATGAAACAGCAAAACTGAACATGCAAGACAAAACAGAGACACGTTTTAAAAAACAACAGGTTTTGAGCCATCTGACCATGCCTTTGACTTTAGTGGGCTCTAAACTTCCAGTGCTTTCCAATTTCCATCATTACTCAGTCATAAGAGTGCAGGCAAAAAAGTTTGGGGTTCTTTTCCGCTGCATCATACCAATGCTTAGGTTATATAGATTAGCTATTGAACATGCAAATAGGAAGCATTTTAATTCTAAGTATTTGAATCCTGAATCAAAAAAAATGTCTCAAAAATATAATAAAGAATTGCTTCTTTTTCAACAGGTCAGCTGCTCCCCTGGCAAAACTTCATGGCTCTTCCATTTTAGAAAGGCATCACCTAGAGTACAGCAAAACCCTACTGCAAGATGAGGTACGTCTGCATGAACCTTCTGTCCACATTGATCAACACAAAAGTTCCAATAAAATTATCACATCCCAAATTTCACCATGGCTCATTCATTCCTCTAGGTTCAGATTAAGAAATTATGCTAAAATTCAGAAATTTAAGGCAAATTATTATGCATTGTCCACTTTTAGAGAAACATCAGTAGTTCTGCCAGACCTAAACTCACCCAAGACAGAAAAGCTTCTCTGCAGGTCCTCACTCATACTCCTTACATTTTTTTCCCCTTTCACAAAACAGCTCCTGTTGAAACCAAAGCAGAAACCACAATGTATACATACAAAATTATTTAATTATACTGCTGCCCCTGATTCAGGAGGTCTGAGTTCAGCTGTTGGCTCTGGCAGCTGAGGAGCAAAGGGATGGACCTGTTTATGGAGGGACCCCTTAGCCCAGGCCAGATGCCCACCTTAGAAAAACAGAGGAGGTGTTATCACAAGCCTCTGTAGCAGCTCCCATTACTGATGGTCCCCTCAGACATCCTCAGGTGCCCTTCCACCACAGAGGTGAGGCTCCCCACTGCAGTTTCCTTAGAGTCAACACAATGGCAGCAGTGCAGTGCCCCCCAGGGCCCTCTGCTCCACAGAGACCTGCTCCTCTGGTGGGAATCATCCATCCTTTGCTGACCAGCACCTGGCTCTGTCCTGGCTACAAAGAAAGAGACTATTTAGAAATCTTTCATACATATTTTGAAGGGAAATAAGAGATTTAACAGGCAAGGCTTGAACACAGGTACCCTTTGCATCCCACTTGTTTGCAGCAGCATGGCAGGCAGTCACTTCTACCCTCATTTTTAATTTGCTAGTCACTGTGGTGGTGCTATTTCTGGACCTCACAAGGCCACAGAAAAAAGCCTTACACTAACTAGAGGCACAATGATCATTACAACCCCAGAAAATTTATACTATTTTTTAAAAAAATGAAGCAAACCATTTACCTTTATTGATGGCAATGTACTTTTTCAATCATGAGATGCTGGGGACTAACCCCTGCTCTCTGCTGAAGCAGCTATCAGGCTCTCTGGATGCTCTCAACAGCACCCCGTGCTCTCATGGGTATTGTCCCCTCAGTTAAAGAAGGAAGGAAAACCAGGATGCTTAGAAACTAACACTGAGCATGGTGCTCTCATTCCCTTTGAGAAAAAGGCCATTGCACTTAATTATGGTATGTCCCTAACAGCAGTGTAGACAATTGCCAACTCAGGTTAACAGGAGGAAAAGATGTCTACTGTGAAGCTTTAAAAAGTCTAGGAAAATTAGATTTATGGAATGTGAACTGTGAAGAACTTAGGAAGAACTGCCATTTCTTTACTAATTATGTGGATTACAGGTGGTTTTCTTTGCTTTTAATTTCGATATGGCAATAGCAGGACTTGAAACTGAGTGTAGTTATTTGTGCAGCCTCTGGGGCAGCATCTTTGGTCCACTTCGTGTTCACATAGCTATTTAGCTGTTTATTGGCCATGAGTAAGGGCCATCTTTAACAACTGAGTAATTTTTCATTTGTGCCATTATTTTAATTTTAGGGACTGTAGTTGGCCAGTTTTGTTATACTATTCTATGAGACAACCTGTATAGTACAAACCAAAGACAATATTATAAAAGGAATTGAATCCGTAAACTTTCCATCTTGCAGAGTTTAAATATCTTCCAGAACCTAAATAAGCGCCAGTTTGAAACCGTTCTACACTTATTTGAAGTTGCAATAATAGCAACTGACTTGGCTTTGTATTTCAAGTAAGTACTAAATTCTGTATAACTTCCTACTGAAAGAAATGTCAATCCTATACAATTTATGACTTTAGCTTTTAGTTGTCTATGTGCAGAGTAATGAGTTGTTTACATGAAGAAGAGTACAGAACTATATTCAAAATTGTTATTAAGTCTAATTCTTGTAAAAAAATTGAGACATTCTTAGATTCATACACTTTCAAATTAGAGAATACATAAATGTATATAACACCTAGAATATATTTTATGTCATTCAAATATGCTTTTAGTTACAGCAAACATTGTTTCAGAAGTGTGGATTCTGTACCCTAATCCTAAGGTTGTGTGCACGTGTGATATTTAGTGTGGCATACTAGTTACTCATATTGAACAGGAGTGTGCTCATGACATGGAAATTAGTATGCTAGTTTAAAAATGCAGACATTAACTGATCCCAGGGCTAAAAATGCCAGACTCCAAATATCAAATCATCCATCCTATTCGTAAGTTACTGACTTAATGTGCTTTTATAATGGGTATTTTCTGAAAAGATATATGGAGCCTTTTGGTTTGCTCCAAATGTCTTATGACTGGGACAATTTAAAGCCAGGGGAAAGGAAACAATTTAGTAAGTTATTAAATTTTAGTGAACAGTAATTTCATTATTTCATTCATCCTAAGTGTAAATTGAAAGTTTTATTAAGCAATAGAAAGACATATCTATGCTTGTCAAAGTTCTAAGTCAGGTCTTAGTGCTTTGGATTTTTGAGGGGAAGGAGTGGAAGAACATCGAGTAGCATTTACTTCGCTCTCCACAATTCATTATGTTACAGGAAGTAACAAATACGTAATACTAAAGAAATAAGAATGTCACCATGAACAGTTTAATATGAAGAGTCAGGAAATCGGTTATTTGTCAAGAATTCTGATGTAATACTTTACATATCAATGCTATAGAGCAGAATCTGACTGTGCTACGTTACCAGAAAAGTTTGAGTTCAGTGGGAAGAAGGTGTCACTTTGATACAACTATGACTAGGATATAACTCTAGAAAAGCATAAATATCAGAAATATGGTTTTCTATTTATTTTTTAATGCAGGAACTTTTGCCCACTAATACATGGTTTATTGAAATATTTTAACAGGAAAAGAACTATGTTTCAAAAGATTGTGGATGCTATTGAAAAAATGGAAACAGAAGAGGAGGCAATTAAATATATATCTATTGACCCAACCAAAAAAGAAGTCATCATGTAGGTGGTTAAAATTTTACTCTTCATTAATTCAGATATTTAGGGCCAGATTTTAAAAGAATTTTGGCACCTAAACATGTAAATTAACCTTTGATGTTACTGTCTAAGGAAGAGCATAACCATGATTTTAAATTAGAAATAGATGTCTACAATCTTCTCAAAGTGCACAAAATGTGCATCTATCTGCTTTGTAGACATCTACATTTCTTAAAAAAATCTAGTTGTTTGTTTTTTTTTTTTTCTATCATCATCCTAACTGTAGTCCTGTTTTGTTCTGTGCTTTCAAAGGGCTATGATGATGACTGGATGTGACCTGTCTGCTATAACCAAGCCTTGGGAAGTGCAAAGTAAGGTAGGTACTTTTCAAACAGACAATACTGCATTTGCTATCTGTTTTACTGCCCATTTGGCATGTGGACATTAAAAAAACCCAACTTATTTGACAGGTCTTTAAAGTACATGCAACTAACTGTGTTTCCAGAAAACCACCTCTATTTTTCTGCCACTGTCAGTGTAAGGGTTCCATGAAGCCACTCCCCAGCCAGTCTACCATTCCACCTTTCTCTATTTGTCCTTTAGCTAAAACTGGCACACATGATACTGTCAGCTGTTCCAGCTACCTTTATTTTCACTCTGTTGTTTTTGTGCTATCCAACTTCTGCTATTTTTCAGGTATAGATTTAACAACAGTATGATTTGAATTAATCGTGCCTGTTTTGTAGATCTTTGTGCCATTTCAAAGTAGCTTAAACACACTAAAAATAAATTCTGTAGTATGTGTGACACTGCTTTGTACATGAGTACTTCAAGTACTCCAGTACTTACTGAACATCAAGCTGAAGCTCAGCACTTAGCCTTACAGGAATAGGTTTTAAAAATGCATATTCAAAATACAACTGCAAGATGCTTGTCAAGCCTTCTAAGTAATACACAACCCAGCTACTAGAAGACTCCGTTATGTTGCTAATATTGTCTTGCTCCTGTTGACACTAATCTGTCATTTACTCATCATGCACCAGACAATTTGCGGGAAAAAGCCTGAAGTACACCAGAGAGTGCTGTAATTTTGGACAGAAACATTTGACTCTCAATACAGGGATTAAAAAGTGGAATGGAATTGTGTTTGACTGAAAGTCCCTATTTCTAGAGAACTTTTAAAATCTTTTCAGAGATAACCTAGCTAGAAAGATATAAGTCCTCTATGGAAAGGAGGTTATTAAGTATTACTGAAGTAGTAAATTGAGAATACATCAATTTAAGTAATAATATGTTAGTTCTTCATCAATCAGTAGTTTCACATTTTCTGAAAAAGCTTTTCTTTTCTTTCTTTATTTAAATTTACTGCTTTCTGCTGACACTTCCATTGAACTGTGATTATTCAGGTTGCCCTCATGGTTGCAAACGAATTCTGGGAGCAAGGTGACCTGGAACGAACTGTGCTACAGCAACAACCAATTGTAAGTATTAAATAATTGTGACTGAGTTAAGCAATACTAACTGTTATTAAAATATTGAATAAATAATACTCCATGATGCTTACTAGATCATTATACCAAAAATATGTACATAATCTAAATTACTGCTGTTCTGTTCTAGCCTATGATGGACAGAAACAAAGGAGATGAACTACCTAAGCTCCAAGTTGGTTTCATAGATTTTGTGTGCACATTTGTCTACAAGGTAAGAATATATTTTTTCTTTGTTTCCCCACTGCAGCAGTTCTGATGGCACATTTAATGACAAACTAATGCAGTTAAAAAATCCTAGACAGCAGCAGGACTGTCGGTCACAGGGTAAACAACTATCAGAACCATAATAATTTTTCAATCTTTTATTACATAGGAGAATTGCTCCCACAAAGCAAATTCAAGGGATGTGAATTAAATTAGTAAAAAGTGGAGATCTCAGTGAAACTTGAGGGTGCTGAGGCTTCGTTGCTACCTTGAAAGACTGAGTTAGAAAGACCACTCCGATTCTTCAAGGTCCCATTTAAAACAAGCATGTAACAAGTGGATGGTTACAGAAAGCAGTTAAGGGAACAGCAAAGGGAATAGGAAACTTACAATATTCTTGAAATACGGACATTCTGTATCTTCTGTAAGGCACTGAAGTGCTGACATTATTAACCCCTGTCTAGCTTTTCATATTATTCCAAGACACCATGCAGAAAAGAGATATATAATATTTTACGATCTTCAGATACATCCTTATCTGCTAGGAATATGCTATAGGACACTAGACTTTATAATTATATACTGATAATCATATAAAAAATAGAATGTATCATAGTTATAATTGCATCATATGAATTAGACTATCAAATGTCATATTAAGATATTAAATTGTGCAGTATATAATTCAGATCTTTTAGAACTGTCTGTGTGCACAATATGGCATTATATATTACCCCGATACATTATTTCCAATAACATGCCACCACTGCATGGACAAGGATTTACTTTCAAATGTGCATCAGCAGATACTCACATTATTTATTTTAAAATTATTTCTCTGTTACATAAAACCCTCTGAGATGAAACAAGAGCTTTAAAAAATGTGAAAGCAAATAAAATTAATTATTCTAGCATACGTACTGAATTAGATTTAACAGAGGAATGAAAGTGGTTGTTTTCTCTGCAAAGTAGCAGTATTTCCACAAAATCAGTCTTCACAAATCATCTGTGTTTACATATTTCTAATTTACTAATTTGAATTGTTTGCATAGGAATTCTCAAGGTTTCACAAGGAAATTACACCTATGTTTGATGGTCTTCAAAACAACAGGGTTGAATGGAAAACACGAGCTGATGAATATGAAGAGAAGATGAAAGTTATTGAGGAACAAAAGAAAAAGGAAGAAGAAGCAGCTGCCAAAAAAGGTTAAGTAACTTCTAAGGTTTTCATTGATACAGATTTGTAAGGCAGTCAACAGTCTCTCTCTCAAATTCATCCACGCAGTGCACTTGTGCAGCATTCTATCAAACTTTATGCTAATGGTATGCAAGGTCTGAATGAGCCAAATTAGCTTTATTGTTACTTGGAAGAGGAGTAACCTTAAAAGATTAGACAAATCCAGCACACCGACCTAATCTTCTTAACTGCAGAATTACAGAGAATATGACTATCACAAAAGCAAAGGAAATGCAAACTTTATTTGTATTAAGACTTATAACTGTATGTACTTAAACATTCATTTATCTGTGAGAGCTGCAATCACCTGAAATACTAGAAATGTATCAAAATCCTGTGTGGCATCAACCTCAAATGCATTCAGGTGCATTAAGTTGAAAATGGAAAACATAAGGAAAAAGGATGGGAATGGATATTGTGCATTTGAAACATAAAAAAACCCAGTGCAAATCCCCACTTCTCTTCCATGTTAAAGCTTTTGGCCCTAGTTCCCTACCATCAGTTTCTTGGCTGATACACACTCCTCATAAAATTTAACACTAATCTTCCTAGGACATCCCAAGTCCTAAAATGGAAAGTACGGTTCTGCGTATGATAACCTAGAACAGAATCTGATTTTATAGAAACTGAGAACTTACCACTCAAGTGTAAGAATGAAACAAGTCGGTTATTTTTATTCTGTATTGCATGTGGAACAGCAGGTCAACAGCTCTGCCAATCAGCTGAGATGCCTGGAAAGGTGCAGAGATTAAAACAGAAATGTGTGTGATTACTATAGAATGATTTATTGTCAGCTAATCCGAAGAAGAAAAGTTAGTTTACTCTGTTTCACATCTTTAAAACATAAACCAGTACTGAATAATGTATCTGTTACTCAGTGTCTGTGGGAAATAGGTGAGTATTCTTCATATTTCACACACAAGAGAGACTACTAAAGGCCACCCATGAAGTTAGACAGAGTGTGGAGTTATTGGTTTCTAAAATTATGCTAGGCTAAAATAAAAAGTTGTTGTAAAGCAGTTAAAAAACTACTGTAAATTACATTATTCTATGATTCTATTGGAGATAGGACAAGGGGCAATGGCTGCAAGTTAGAGCACAGGAAGTTCCGCACCAACATGTGGAAGAACTTTTTCACAGTGAGGGTGACAGAGCCCTGGGACAGGCTGCCCAGGGAGGTGGTGGAGTCTCCTTCTCTGGAGATATTCAAGACCCGTCTGGATGCCTCCCTGTGCGATATGAGCTAGGGAGCTGCTCTGGCAGGGGGTTGGACCCGATGATCTCTCGAGGTCCCTTCCAACCCCTACGATTCTATGATTCTGTGATTATTCAATCAAAGCAGATTTTTGGGAAAAAAAGGTTTAATAAAATAAGTCAAATATTATTATTCTAATAAAACTACTTTTTTTTTTTTGCTTGCTCAGAGGGTGAAATGACACCCACCCGTGTCCCAAATTTATTTTTAAAGATTTTTTTTTTTTTTACAGTTAATCATATAATCTTAATATATTGCTGAGAACTAGGTGGCTGCAATCTCCAGCAAGTACTCTAGCAAGTACAGTACTCTTTCCTTACACTAGAATGTAAGCATCTGACTTCACAGAAATACCAGAAAAGTAAAACAAAACAACCTGGGACCTACACACAAACCTCCTTGTACATTTGCTTTCTGGGCAAGGAGTATAGTTACTAAGGTCTGAACCTATGTCCTTAAGCATCAGGTACTTAAATAAAAAGTAAATTATACATTTAGGAAGACTCTGGTATTTCTACTCCAACTTGAAGTTAGAGCCAACTTACACCATTGGTATTTTGGAAGCACTTAGTCACTGAATTAAGGAAAGAAGTATTTTCCCACAAGGAACCTTATGCAGGCAAGCATGGACAGACTGATTTGCAGGAGCTAAGGATCTGACCTTTGCATATCATAATTGGCACCACAAAATGTAAGTGAATTATTTTGCATCTCTTAAATGTGCACTGGAGTGAGGCCATGCACATTTGTGAAGAGACCTGACACCGTCAAATCGAGGCCCTGAAAATCTATGGATTTGTTTGATACATGCTGACCAACGCTGGTTTCTCTAGATCACACTGACCTGGCTATTTTTAGCCATTCAGTAGACAGAAAACAAAATAAACATATTTGCTGAACCACTACAGTGGAAAGTTCAGAACAGAAACTAAAACAGAATACCGTATTAAACTAAGAAAATAAAATACATAGTAACATTGTGTTGATTATATCCACAAATTACAGAGGGTAGGACACTGATTATGTGACATGTTTCAATGCAGGTGGAAAGGGTCGAAAATGACCTAGTAACATGGTGATCCACAGCTTTCAAATGTAAGTTTTAATTCTAATATTGGTATCTTACCTTAAATGAACCTGGAAACGCAATTTATTACATTGAAAGAATCTTAACTATGACCAGTGAACATCTGTGGAATCATTCAAGAGAGACTGTAAGCAGTAGTTACAGATAAACATAAAATGTGTCTCTCTTAATTGGTAATTACAAAGGGATTCATGCAGGGTTGGATAAAGGCTTATACAATCAGGTCAAATTAAAGTTTTTGTATCATCTGCTTCAAAAATAGATTCACAGATTATATTGATCCAAGAGTTTATTTCTTTTGCATGGCTTGCATACCTCAGTTTTGTATGTGTGGGACAGAGTTATATATATTTAGCTACTGAAACTTTCCAGTAAGAGTGGTTCAGTGTGTGTTTGGTCCTTTGAGAAATGTTGGTATCAACTGCTACACTATATACACATTTGTATATACAGTATGTGTTAGTTTCTCATTCAGTTTTCCCAAACAAGTAGCAAACGTTTGTTCAATTTTCAGAAGGTCAAACACACGTAATACGCATGTCACAAAAGCCACACCTTTTTAACAAGAAATTAGAACAGGTAAAATTAACTGAAAATACTTACTTTACTTTCCTTGTCTGTTTTTTAGCAGAAAATGCAGCTGGAGGTGGTGGTGGAGAGGACGGAAAATCCAAAACATGTACAATTTTGTAATTCTTTGTCTCAGACACTGTTTCCGCTGCAGAAAAGACATGTAGAAAGAACTTCAATGAGCCTCAGTGAATTTCTGCTTCACATAGAATAGTGTATGTTGATCTCTTAACAATCCTCTTACACACTTGCCATTTGTTGGAAATAATTTTGAATGCAGTAAACAGTTACAATTAAAACCTGGAAAATTAAAAGAAAAAATAATGGTGCAAAATGAGTTAACTGTGCATTCTAGATACTTTTTCATGTCACTATTTATATACAGTATTTTTATTAAAATATCTAACTTCTGCCCACTATCCAGAAATATATCTAATTTTGAGAGATCTTATATGAAATTACCAAATGAAATATAACATGTACAATTCAAACAAAACTTGCAATTTTCATAACATGTATATTTAGATTTTTATATTATGTGTATTTCCTTAATCTGGAATTGAGTCTTTTTCTTTCATTCTCAATACTATATAAAGTTCTAGAGTAAGTATCTCCTTCACTTTAGGAACACTCAACACAATTTCCTGGCTCAGATTACAGTACACAGTAATTTTCAAGACTACCAAAGATAAATCTGTAAATTGTAGCCACAGCTAGAGAAACCTTCTTTTGCCCACATGCAAATGGCTCTACTCTTAATTCCCAAATTGACCACCTTTTATTGTAAAAACCTAAAAAGGCAGACTGTAAACATCATACTTCACTTACAAGTAAGAGTTTACTAAGAGACCTGTATCACTACAGCAGGATCTGCATTCAAAGGCATTTGAAAAGGCTCACATTCTCCCTATGCACCTTTTTAAAAATGCAGTAAAGGAAAACCAATGAACTGGCACCAATTTAACTTTGGGAGGGAAAGGACAGCAGAGGTAGAGCACAGGATTCTCCTTACCTCCTTTTCTACAATCAAAAAGCCAGACTACACACAAATTAGTTCTACATGAACAACAATTTCCCTACCAAAACCTTCTGTTCTTGAAGAACAGCAAGAGTCCACTCCACACCATCTACTCAGGTCTCATGAAGACAGCTCCTCCTGCAGATGAAGGAATGAAAATGTCTAGTATATAATGCATGAATGTCAGCATTCACTGGAACCAGTTCCAAATCTAAGAGGAGATGGATGTCAAATGCAATGCCTACAATAAACACGTTTCATGTCCACACTCAATTGTACCACTTTTCTTCCCCTTTTAAATAAAGCAGGCCCATACCTTCCCCCCTCACATCCTGCAGAGGGCCCTCAGTATCTACAGAGAAGGGAGAATGACTGAATGATTTGCCATATTATATACTCCTCTAAGAATGCTCTATGAACACAGATACTGTGTACAACTATCACTCAAAATTAAAGGAATCCACAACCCCCCCATGTATTACACATGTATTTATAAATGGGACAAATATTTATGCAAACGTACTTACAACATAAAACTGGGAATAATCATGTATTATTTTCTGTATTAAATGCAGATACTAAAGAAAGGTATTTCAAGGTTGTTCAATCATGTAATAATTTTATTTAAACAGTATTAAATGATGTATTTAATGTGTATACTGTACAATTTCATAACTGTATTTTGAAGATCCAAAGAGGAGTTAGTTATGCAGAACACATAATATACAATATCAAAGCCACAAATATAGCAACACATTTGACAAAAGCCTCTTTGGGCAAGTTGCATACATGTAAGCAGATTGCTGCAGATTGGATTTGACTCTCAACCAAGACTGCAAGATGACAGAGAATTAACCTTTAAATCCACCTTCTTACCTAAAGAAGCCTTCATGCAAGGCTACGTTTATTTCTTACTCAAGGACACACTAAATATGTCCTTGTACTGTCATCTATTATGTAAGTACAAACTGTTTAAAATGTAATTATGTTAAGTAATACTTGTAAATACAGTACTCAACTTATTCGTACGATGCATGTACAATGTTCATAAATACACTGCAACCATCTCTGCTGTTACATTTTCCACATCAAACACTTATTATAAATACTTTCTATAAATATATCTACAGTGGGAAGTACTTATCAAAACCATATTTTATAGAACATTAACTTTCCTCAGATTAATATGAACATTTAATTTAAAAAGTTGTCCTTTACATCCAAAGCAATTTTCATCTGACAAAGAAAATAGCCAATGTAACTATTTGTGTGCAAACTGTTTCTTTGGAAACATAAAATAAAGTATGTTTAAAGTTGTGTTGCAATTTGAAGAGGAAGATGAATCCAGTGAGTTTCTCAAGCGATATACATTCTATTATTTATATTTAGGATTACACTTTAAAGAAAGATTAACATTCAATCAATGTTAAGGAGATCAGACACCACAGATAACATACAAGTCACATGTACATCTTCAGTGAAAAGCCACAGACTTTATTTTTACATAAAAAAATTCACCAACAAACCAGATTTTTAAAGTGGAATTATCAGACACATCACACTATAACTCAGATTTAAAACAAAGTCACAATGAACTAAATTTTTCTCAGGAGTAGGGGAGACATTTCAGATACAGTTTACTTAATTCCAGCAAAATACATACTTTATAAAAATTTGAAAATACAGAGACTAATACCTGAATATTAAATTTAAGGCCAGTAATTCTTATTTAATAAATTAGAAATATTAATATATTGAAGTGTATGACTTTAATAACAGAAAATTCAAAAATGTCTCTTTAAAAAAAACCTGACAATAATTTTTGTTTGGGATAAAAACAAAAAGCAGCCAACTTCCTTAATGCAATGTCGATAAACAATATTCTTGTTTGTTTACATCATTCCTACCTTTAAGTTTGGGTGCCTGATCTCTTTTGCACTGAACTGAAAAAATAATTTATTTCATGGGTATACAGTCTACCACAGGAAACAGTTTTTAGACCTGAAGCATTCTACCAAGACAATCTACTGAGATGGTCTGAGTGATTGTAGAAAATGTATGCAGGCAGAAAGAGGTCTCTGGTCCCCAATTATGACTGAATTTCCACACTTTCATCTTGACAATTCATGAAGGAAATCAGCCTACATCACTTTCAAGTTTCAGAGAAACAAGTCTTGAAAATACTCATCAAACTCTTCCTCACTGTAAAAAAAAAAAAGTAAGTCAAAGTTAGTTCTGCTTTGGATCTGTACCTAGATGAAAATCTTTGTATGAAAGAAGCGCAGATTTGTTAGAATTTGTAGCTGATATAGACTATTTTGATTTCATACATTCCATTCCCATTTCCCCTTCTGTGCAGCAGATGCGAGTTGAGTGTTAGGATTCACTAGATAGCTAACAGTATGGTAGGAGGTAAGACAGCAGTGGCATGGTAGTGGCTCGACAAAGATTCCTCAAGTGTTGTGTATGTCTCCTCTTTAAAAAAACACACTTAGGTTTAACTATAGAGAAGGAGATCTGGCGTGTTTTTAAATGCCAGCATATTTATTAAAACACTCAGGGAAATAATCTCTGCCTTTTCAGTTCTGAATGGACACAGTACATTTTTCTAAATACAGGTTCACTAGATCCAACTAACCGTGATTTTTCATCTGCTTCTTGTAGAGGACCTTTCCAAAAGTCAGCTTCTGAAGGACCATCTTGTGCATCACTGTTATCTGAATCTGTTAAAAAATTGAAAGTGCTTATGAACATTTTTTAAAAAATAATCTTTTTTGATTATTTAGATAGCATAATTCTAGGAGCAACATTTAATTGTAAGCATAAGAATAAAAAGAACACTTTTTTTTAACATAAAGTAAAAATGAAAACATTTTCCAATATTATGCAATAAAGCATCAAAAATACTTACACATCATGAACTAATATTTTTTGGCCAAACATAACAACAGCCATTTCTAAACCTGATCTCAAGAGAACAGCAACATATCACTTTGTTCCTAAAACTAAGAGTTAATAATCACATACTAAGAATTACAATTCAGTCTCAAATTAATGATATTGAATCAACTACTTCTACTCAAATGACAACTGTTACCAATTGTAACTTATCAGTGTAATTGTCAGAAAACAGGGATTACTGCATAATTGTTACATGTAAGTATACAGGAGGAGTGAAAACAAACAGAACCCTCTTTTTAACAGAAACATGCCCTGATCTAATTGCCCCCCTCAACCCCCCCGATCTTCCAAAAAGCTTTCTTGACAATACAGAGACTTAGGACATGCTCTGAGCCGTAAGTAAACTACTTCAGGTTTTCATTCCTAAAAACATACAGCACAGCAGAGCTGTTTCAGCAGAAACACTCAATCATTTCTATACAGTCTGCAGCAAGAACTGGCACAACCAGGAGGTGGGACTTATTTCATGAAAAGAGAAGCTGGGGACTGGCATTACTGAGATACAGAGACAATGAGTGCCTGAGGGAGTTGCTGAGACTCGGAGTGCATCCGCCCCCAACAAGTAGGTCTCTGAGGTACTACGGGTGGGAGCTGGAAAAGACTACAGTTAAAGACTAGGATTTATTTAAAATATATTCATATTCTGAGCAGAGTGCATGTTAATATTATTCCCTGAAAGGAAACATAGCACTTATTGTATCAGAAAAGTACTTTCTTTACACAGCACACATTACACAGCACATATTTGCATACCTGATCTAATGCAATTATTAACAATGTACCTAGTTTTCAACCCTCTACACTTTTCTGGAACAACCTTACTTCTCCTTTTTCTGACTATTTCCATTCTGTTATCTGCTCACATGTTTATTTCTTAGTTAAAATTTAAGATTTCCTTCTTAAATTTCCTCACAGGTTTTCTCCAGGAATTTGTAAGCAATCATTTTGATCCTTCCTATCTCTGCTATTTTTCACACAGCATTCTTACTATCTTATAAATATTACAACTGCCAGCAAATAAAGCTAAGAATATTGACAAATGATCAAGAAGTAATACAACTCCTTACAAAACATAAAATGCAAAAGATAGTCAAACACTTTACCTTTATCAGAATTATCTGAATCTTCTGAAGAAACCTGATCTGGAAACAAAACCCATTTAAAATACAGTAAGTTTGTTTTGGTTTTATCCATTATCTTAAATTGTTTACAAGGATGTTTCTATCACAATATATTACACATAAATATGTGCACATTCAAAGAAAGCATGCAAACACTGAAGTAAAAAGGGTTTTTTTTGGCATGACTTCAAAGGTCATCAGTTGGAGCTCAAAGATGTTATCCTAAGATCTGTGGAGTAAAAAGGTTATCTAGCATTTCCAAAAGGCTTTCAACTCCAAAGCCTCAAGGAATTAACTACTTCACAAACCTTTCTGGTATGCAATGTCCAATTCTTGGACAAATTTTCCTTGCAATGCATATTTTTCGAAAGGCTTGCTCTGTCTGTAAGCTATATGAAATTAGTTTTTTTCCCCTCCAAATTTATCTTGTTTACCTACAAAATTTTACCTAAGAAATTAATCTTGACTGTGTTAGAGAGTTAAGAAAGTTATGCATCTAAATTTATACATAATTATGAATCTATAGCTATATATATGTAGCTATAGCAAAACTAAAATTAAGTTAACATATTTGAGTATTTTCAAAATTGAAGGTCCAAAATTTAAATCTACCTTTATTGGTCTTTTTTTTAGACTTCTTTTTTGCTGAACAAGACAATTTTGTCTTCTTAACTTTGGGCTCTTTAGAGTTTGGTACAGCTGTGCTTCTTTTCTTGCATGCTTTGACTTCTTTTCTCCTTTAAAAAAATAAAACCTTTATTATATGTACTCCTCAAGCAACAGTAAATTCAGTCAAACAGTTATCTTTTTTTCTGAAGCCAGTCACTGGCTATAAAACCATAGGTAGAAGAATCTCAGGCCTAAGAACCTGCTGCAGACTAACAACCCATGTATTTACTTACAGCATACTAACATAGGTTTATTATATGAACACAGGATAACTTTTTCCTACTTCTTTGCACAAGAAGTCACTAAAACTATTTCAGAGTATTTTTCTGCAGTGGACAAAATAAAAATATTCTGCATTCAAAGAGTTTCATTATTTTAGTTCCAAAAAGAAGCAAGACAACTCAAACTTATTCCAGTTAGTTAATTCTACTTCTTCATATGTGCCTACACAGTGTTTTAATGAAACAGAATATGAATTAACTTTTTACATGAATTCATTAACTACCTTGGATATATCTGTCTAGATGTGCCTTTGATTTATGTTACTTTAAAAAAACCCTCATCATAATTTCCTACTTTAAATGTTTTGCTTTCATATGCTTTGCAGATCACTGTATGGCTTAATTACTGAGCTATAAAACTAAGTTAATGTCATATCAAGGTTCATAAAATCACTAAAACTGAGCATCAATATTTCTGGAATTCCATAAGACTATAGATAATAATTTTAAAAACCCTGAATCTTAATAAGCATGTTTTATAGGTTCAAAATTCATTGTTTCTCTCTCCTATTAATAAGTAATTCTCAAAGAATAAATACTCAAATTCAAAATTTCAAAGCAGAGTCACTTCTCACACATAAAACCAGAAAAACATTCCAGCTGTTACACACAGCAAGAGAGAAAATAAAACAGGCAGTGTTTTGTATAAACTTTCAGAAAAGAAAAATAATCACTGGGCTGAAATTAAGCAAATAAAACTTTTGTGAGGGTGGGAATGGGATTCTTCCAGTTTGAGAGGGTTTGTACTTTCATTAGCACAGTATCTATCTCTCAACAGTGTCAAGCCAATGACTGTAACAACTCCAAAACACAATCTATTTCAGTGTAAGTGAAGTTCCTAATCATCTAGCTGATGTTTCCCCCCTTTTTTTGGTATATCATAACTATTACTTATCAATAATTCAGCCTCCTTATTTAAAAAAAAATAAATTCAATACCGGTGATGAAAGTTTAGCTTGTAAGAACATTCTGGACATAGTCCTGAAAAGGAGAGAATAAGATCATTACACTCATGTATCTGATAAGCATAATTAACAAACTTATTAATACATATATAAAACTAGATAGAACACAATCTTCCATTTTCAGCAGCTTTTCCTTCAAGACAAAAGTTACAGTGTAACTGCAGTCCTGGTTGAGAAAAATACAATGATAAAAGTCTTCAGTACAAACCCAGATTTTACTAAACCTGGAGAAAGATCACAAGCTTAGCACTGGCCACTTTGCATAAAAAAGCATCCATGCTTTTCAAACACAGATTGCCCATTTTATGGATCTTTGTGGTCTAATCAAATTGTTCTACATTACTTTGAAGACCTCCAAGTCTTTTAGAGCTTTGTCAGAGACCAAGTGCTTCCACATGGAGCATCCTGTGCACAGAAGACAAAAATCCACACGAGTAGCATGTTTTACACAGAGGAACTGTGTAAACTGGGGTAAGTTTAATTGTCTTATTAACAAATCAAAATGTACACCATATTGAGTAAGAAAATCCCACTCAAGGGACAAGACTGGGAAAGCAAGTAATTTAATGAAACTTAAGATTTTTGTAAGAAAGCCTAAGTAATAAAAATAAAATTAGTAGAGTTGAAGGTGTACAAGAAGTTGTCCAGCCCAAAGCCCTAAGGACTCCTAAGCCAGGTAAATGATTAAGCAATGACAATGATGAAACCCTCCTTGCAATGCAGTATTGTCCGTTAAAGCCAAACACATGTGCTTGTACACATAACAGCTCAAAATCAGTTACTCTGTTATACAGCATGAGTGTTCAACCTGTACAACTTTGACATATACAATGCTACCAGCCATTCTCTCTAGGTCAAGATCATCATACTACTTGTAATTAGTTTACCAAATTATCTCCTATTCAGCATTTTCCATGAACTGCTATCATTATCATTGGGTCTCAGTTGATAGCTTTTAAACCACAAGGTATTTGTTTTCTCTTAAGTGTATAATATCCTTGAAGGGCTAACTTACTCAATTTCACAAGTGCATTCCTCTTTTCACCGTGTTCAATGTAACCAAAATTCACCTCCCAGCTCTTCAGGCCTTCCTTCTCATCACAGTGCTTATTTCCACAGGAAAACTGTCCTTTAAAGAGATCAAAAAGAGCAAACCATAGTTCAGTGATTAACAAGCATAGGTTTGGGGTTCTTATGTCCAGTTTTGATCACGTTTTGCTTTCCCCCTTCTTTCAAATAAAAAGCACAAATCTAAAATATCATCAAAATGTAAACAATAACAGAGAATGACAAAGCAATCAAGGACATTTACAAAATAATAAGCCTAATACTGGACTCTGAAGAAATGAATGCCACTAGGATACATTTGGGATCTGAAATTATTACTTACTCAGCCACAGCTAATGGATCAGGAGGTGCGATTTAAACATTATCTTTAATGACATCCAACTATTCAAAGTCTCATGTATGTAGAAAATTAAGATGCCCATGTTCTTATTACCTTACTAGTTTACCTGATAATACTGGACATACAATTTGAATTCTAATGACTTTCCACAAACACTTCTTTTAAGAAAAGGAAATCCAATTCTCTGATAAATTATACAGCAGCTTTAAAAGCTTCCTTGGATTTATTATGTTAAATCCAGCACTAATTTTTAAACAGTTTGCACATAATCAATGTTGTTTACACCACTGGGTTCCCAATATTGCCATAATAAAGACATATTCCCTTTGCAGAAGGCTGATTTGTATGCAGAGCTGGCGGTAAGGATGTGTATTAATAGGCTCACAAGCAGGACTGCTGGTGAACGATTAACCTCAGAACATTCTGCTTAAGCTGCTAACCAATGGATTGGCAGTGTCCTCAGATACTTCAGTTCTGCAGTGTAGAACCACTTGCAATGCTAACATTTAAACCACCCAAACCTTCACGACTCCCCATGTTTAGCTCTACGTAAGGTATGACTATCAGTACTCTTTGTCATCAGGCATAATTTATATCTGTTATGAAGAAGAAAAATTTTGTTCTACAGAAACCTTTTTGGAACTTAACCAGACTGTTTACTTAAAAATTTAAAAATCAAACAGAAAGAAACCCCAGGCCAAGAGAAAAGAGAGATATGTCAGTTTTATTTATGACTAGCTTCTCTTTACAGTACATAAAATCTATTTTGGATATTCTGTGTTTTGGATGTGAAACTGGGTACGTTCACAAGAATACAATTGGAACACTATCTTCAGATTGCCAAGGCAAACAGTGAATTCTTAGGTAAACCAGAACTGACTCTGTAAACCACCATAATTTTATGCCCTGACACATTTACTTGCATTTATGATAATCTAAATATTTGTAATCATTGTGTGGGTTTTTTTTAGTAGATTCCTGCTTTGTGCTATACACATGTATAAACAGCCAGGCTTCTCTTACTCTCCTTTCACACTGCAATCCATAGAATACATACTTAAATCTGTACTTGAATACAGAATTCCACTCCTTCTTATGGCTTATCCAGTACTATTTATCACTCCAGCATATCTGAATGTAATAAAAGCATTTAAAAACTTGTTTTTTTGCAAAGAAATCATTATAATGGTCATATCCCATGGTGTATGGAGAACCCAAATCAAAGGAAACTATGGGCCAGATTATTCAGCACTTGTAAATTGACTTTCCTCAGTTAGATGTCCAAGAAAGGAAGACATAGTAACCAATGTGCCTAGTGGACAATTACATAATTTAATCAACAAGAAAAATGTATGTCCAAAATTCCATTTCCAACTGAAATTCTGGTACCTTACTATAAGCTGCGGGGAAGTTATAGCCTTCATGATCAGAATTATAACTCCTATAAACTGCCTGTTAAATATGTGCTTTTAAAAACTATTAGCTCCTTCTGCTTCTTGCAGAAGAGCAGAATAGGTGGAAAATATAAGTACCACAAGCTAAATGAAGTACTGAAAATCAAATGTACTAGAGGAAATCTAGAGAGCCAAAAGACTGATTTTAATGCCTTTTGATCAGAACTCAGATCTACCAGATTGGTACATGGATACAAGATGCACTATTGAGGTATCGATATTTGATATTGGTATTTTCCATCACAGATATTACTGAGAAAAAATAAATAGACACATGTTGGGAAGAATATTTGTTTAAATAATATCTGTTATTTTTAAAATAGACTAAGAAAAACACTACTATACTAAAAGTTAGTTCAATGAAATGGTGAAAAGTGGAAAGTAGGTCAATTTGCAGATGTTAAACCCTATTTTGGAAAACAGCATGTCTGTTTTGAGCATTTTACTACTTAATCTACAAAAAAGTAGAAAATAGCAAATATACTCACATGTTCAACTTTGCTCTTTCTGCATACTGCTGAAAAAATTCTATTTCACCTCTACCCAATGAATGTGTTCCTATTTTCCCTCAGAAAACTTTTACACTATTGTGTTTTGCCTAATATGCCTTTTATTTTAAAATTATATGCCACATCTTACTATTCATGCTGTGAAAGCCATGAAAAAGTACTTTGGAAGGCACGTCAAATATATTTTAAAAATAGCTTAAACGCTTTTCATTTTAAGGATTTCTTTTCAGGCCAACTAATTCCTGTGCCTACTCCTCACTGGCATTATAATCTGGCATTATAAAATTTAAGTAGGGTTTCTACCTTAAGATTTTAATTCAGAAAATGCCTGTTTTGTAGAACCATTTATTGAAACTGGCAGTAACTATTAATGACCATTGAGGTTACATTTTAGATTTAAGGAGACACAACAGCCATCTCCATTATGACCTCTTGGAGGTCAGAAGGAAAAGAGGAGGAAAAAATAATCTGGCATTAACAATTAGGAATACAAGTGATACCTCTCCTTTCACCCATCCTAACCCTTCTCCTTCATGACCTTACAAGAACAGGCATCAAAACCAAAGCAGCCAGATGTGAAAAGCCCATTCCTATATTCTCTCCCAAGGCGTCACTAATGACAGTACAGTCCACCAGCTGTGGTTCTATTGTCGTAACTATTGTCACAGCTAAAAAAGGCACATCCTCTCCGTTTTTTAACGTTAATATCAGACGGGTAGGTATGCCTGCCTCATTACATTTAACTAAAGCAATCAGTGTTACCAGGGAGAGGTACCAGTCAGAGATCCACGCCCGCTGAAACCGCGCGTGTCTGGAGTCTGGCGCCCCTTAGTGGCGAGAGGCGATTCCCGGCTCCCCCGGCCGCTGGCGCTTTCCCGCCAGGGCTTCACTGGCCAGCTTACACTGCGCGGCCCTGCGCTTTCTCCGGCACATTTAAATACGCAACCGAAGATACTACAATGCAGCTTTAAATTGTTTTTTCCCCTGAAGACATAATGGCTCATGAACTACTCATTTCTCATTTAGCTTTAATTTTCCCTTTAAAGCATGTACCTACATCAAATGTACCTACCTGTTCATACAGGTAGTGCCGAATGCTACGTATGACTACAACCACCTTTAGGAGATTTAATTTTTATAGCTTAAAAAAATAAACACCATTAATGTTCACACTTCCTCCTGTGAAACAGTATACCTTTTTTACTTTTTTTCCTAAAATAAAGGAAGTGTCTTTCTAACTTCTTGCGTGTATTACATTAAACAGAGCTGTTGACAGAACTTTCCTCACCAACAGTGTCACTCCATGCAATTTTGTTGTATGGGCATCCATGAAAACCGTACATGTGTATGAAGATATACCCACACAAACAGCAATACATTCACATAATTTTCTTGCTTGTTCAGCTACTTGAAGCAGCCCATGCACCTAGGCCACAGAACAGGGAGCACTGTGCAAAGTCCCAGCAACACACTGGTAAGAACTCATGCACAGCAGCAGCCAGAATAAGCTACTGACCTAAAAGCAGCATTAGGAGACCTGATAACCATTCCCACTGAGGCTTTCAAAAACAATTTAGCCTAAAACAGACATCACATGTGGAACATTAATTAAAAAGTTTACATTTAGCAAAACAGCACTGAAGAAACTTAGAATTATCTTCTGAGGAAAGGTATTGAATGGACTAATGAAAGGACTAATGAGGTAACACAGAACTATTGCAGAAAAGCATAAAAACATACCTATTAAATTAAAAATTAAATGCATTATGTTGGTGATCGTTACAAATCAGACCTTGTGAACATAAACTGTATATTCTCTTAATACATGCACATCAGTGTGCATTCCAGAGCTATGTGGCCTAAACCATATTAGGCCAAACCACATTGCCTAAAACAAAATGAGAAGTTAGGCCAATTTGTTGTCCATTATTATCTGATAAACTTACTACTATTGCCAAACAGTGTCTAACAAAGTTATGTCAAAAAGCAACAAGAAAACCATCAAGGAGAATTGTGATGTAAAATGAAAGACAGCATTACCTTTTCCTGAAATTACTTCTTTCTCATGTCGCCATCTAAATCCAAACTGTTACGATAAGAACCAAAATTAAGTTGTTAATAGTCAATGTATTCAGTAAAGACTAATTTCAGTTGATTTGATGTTCTGCATGTTTCTTTCTTTGTTAATTAAAAATATCTCTCTGCCTCTGCTCAGCAGGACTTCAATTTACACACACAATACAAATTGTAAAAAGGCTTCACAGCAGGCCAAAGAACAAACGGCAAACCAGGACAGACTGACTTTCCTAGACACTTCATTGCAACTAATTTTCTCCACAATAAAAACTGACAAGACCACTGGAATACTGAAAAGTTTTATCAGCACATTTCAACAGATCACCTCCAGCACCCTGAAGACAAAAAAACCACACCAAACCAAACCGAAAAAAACCACCTAACTACTAAGTTGTATTTCTCTTATCATAGCCTAGGAACTTCGGAATGTTGAACAGGCTGCTCAGGGAGGTGGTTGAGTCACCATCCTTGGATGTGTTTAAAAGACGGGTAGATGATTGACTTAGAGATACGGTAGAAGTAGGTATTAGTAGATGACAGGTACAGTTGGACTCGATGATCTTAAAGGTCTTTTCCAACATAGTCACTCTGTGATTCACGTCCACATAACCCATCTACGACATTTATTTTCCAGCAGAATCTGCTTTATCATCTCAAAATGGCAAATAGTCTAGTGAAAAAATTGAAGATGGAAGGGAGTGAGAAAAGCCTGGGAAAACAATTTTATTTTCACCAACAAGTAGAAAGAAGAGATAAAAAAGGAGGCATATAACTTCTCCAAAAAGGGTTGTCTTGTATTTTCATTGAAAACTCATGAACACAGTATGATAAGAAGATAAAATTGCTGACCTATAAGCAAAGCATGGAAGATTGAACTTCTTGTTAAAAGATGAGGAGGGAGGAGGAGGAGGAAGGCAGCTAACAAAATCAAAGAGGTACAAAAATGGCTGCAAACCCCATCTTTGGGACCTGAGTTCTAAAGCATCCTTTGGAATATGAACCTTCTCTGGGTGTACTCACAGACTGAACCCACACAAATTATAATATATTGTATTGATTTTCAATGTTTTTATTCTAATTTTAAACACTGTAGAGAAGTAGAGGTATCTATTGCTCTGTGTGGTCTTAAAGGTTGTTGATTTTTTCAATAAACCGTAAGAAATCTTTATCTGAAGGGCAATGGCATGGAGTTTTCATGCATTAAGTGGTAAGTGGTTCAAAGAACGTAAGAAAAAAACAGGGAAACAAAAGTTTTGGCTTCTAAAAATGTGCCATGCTCTCATACAAAAGCTTTACATCTTAATAACAAAGCTGAAAAAAATGAGCAGAAAGATCATTAGCCAAAAGTTTTGTTGGCACTGATTTTCACCAAATCAGCATGTTACATAGATATCTAAGCAAACTAAAAATGTATGCACCAACAAAATATTTGCCTCTTTAAATGAGTCCACTAATTTTCATATGGGTATTATAACGCAAACAATGTTTTCACATCTGCTGGCTTTGCTCATGAAAAAAAAAAACAACACAGATGAGTTTCTGCTGTCATGCTGTGTATGAGGAAAATTTGCTAAGGCTGGATCACATTGTGCTTGGCCTACTCTACAAATCTGCAGTGTGATCTGAAGTACTGTTACACCACACTTCAGCCAAACCAAAATTAATCAACTGTAAATACCAAGAACTTTGCTGAACAGTTCAGTGAATGTAAAATACAGCTATAAATACAGAGTTCATGATGGAAACCAGTTCGTCCAAAGAGGGACAGTAATTGGGTTTTGCTTGTTGAAAGGATATTTGCTGTTTTACAAGGTATTCTAATTTTGAAAACCCTGTGATGCAATGGAAAAATACTGAAAGTTTACAATTAAACGTCAACAGTATTTTGGCACCAATTTTGCATCTGTGTCCTGCTGGCAATAAAGAGTAAAAACCAATTTGACCGTATCTACATGTTTGCTTTTTCATAGTCCATCTGCTACTTCACCAACCACAGTTATCCATGTGCACTTTTGCTACTGAGGTTGACTTTTATACTAATCTTCCCTCACAGTCTGAGCTTGGCTCAGTAAGATATAAATCATAGTGTATCCTTACAAATTACTTCTGTAGTGATGTCAAGAAAAATAAGCAAAATAGAAGAAAGGAGGGAGCCAGAACCACCTATGGTACATCTAGGACAAAAGTTGACCTCATCCACACTTAATTTTGCCAATCACTCTTCCGCCGAGTAGCGGAAAATAAAGTGACCAAGGCTAAGAAACAATAAAATACAATTTAATACCTCTAACTAAGCTAAAATATCAGGAACAGATTAAACTATATAGGCAAAATTAAAATTAGGGTAGGTTCTTGAAGAGTCAGCCTGCAATATTAAGGAATGCAAAAGCATCAGCAGCTGGTAGCACTTATTCTGGTAGCCTTATCTTCTTGGTTAAATGCATTCATTTAGCTAAAGAAGCTATTTCTACAAGGTAGACCAAGACCAAGTAGAACAACTCCAAAAAAGATACTTTACCAGAGTATCAAATGGCTAACTTAATAAGAAATTATAGTTTAAAAAATGTGAAAGACCATTTAATATTCATAAACAATAAAATTCCCAAATTAAATATGGACTACTGCATTGACTGCAGCAACAATTAACATGTCCACAGACACCTCTTTCAGAAAAAAATGTATGAATTGAGACAACACTGTGGAAAAATACCATAGATATTTTAAGTATTTTTATTTTCACAGGAAAGCCTCCATGCTGGAAAAAAAATTACAAAAGCAAACATATTAACATTACCAAGTGGGAGACAAGTTGGCCTAGAAATCTGAAAATTTTCTGGAAATAAAAAAGAAAGAATAAAATGCATTCTGTTTAATGATCAGGTGTCAAACAGCTTTCATTTCTTAGCAAACAGGAGACATTTCCAATCTGTTAAGCTACAAAACAAAGCACAGAGACAGCAAATATAAACCTTTCTAGGAAAAAAGACAACAAAGAGAAGAAAACATTTCTAGTTCAATGCATATCAAAGTAAAACTTACATGCAGAGCACTCTCCCTTACTGCACTGCAAAACTGACAACAGAACTGAACTATCCGACAATACAGATGGTCATTTATCAGCCTCAAAGCTTGCAGCCAAGATGTACTGAAGGTTCAAAGACAACCTTGACCTAAAAAATTCTGAAGTAGGAAAAATGAAAGGAGTAACAGACCCATCACATACAAGAGCTGTTAGAGCACACTGGAAGATGCCTTTAAGTAGCCTTACATCTGAAGGTCGCCTTGGCATTTCTCATTAAAAGATAAATTAACAGATTTTGACAGCAACCAAGGTGAGTGTAGCTGTGCAACTGAGTGTGTAAGCACCAGTAAAGACCAAGCCAGACTAGCCATCAGCTAAGTGAAGTGGTCAGGGTGCAAGGAGGGTGAGTGAGTCTCCACCAGCTAGCTCTGGGGTTGTGAGCACCTGTGTATCTCTAAGGACAAAGAGTACAGGGAGTCTGCTATGGGACCAGGAATCTCTCTGCACGTGTATGTGTGTAAGCATGCACATCTGTAAGTCTGAACCTGCAGTGGCAGTGTGCCTGTGGCCTCAGAGGTTCATATGTTTTGGGGCTTCTTACTGTTTTCTTTTGAGCTTCAGTCTTTGGCAAGATACTCTGCTTATATTTTAGACCTCAAGAGAACCTCTCTGATGAAACCAGTCCTAATCATTACCCAGTACTTAGAAAAACAGTGTCTTGCGCGACATCTGAGCTACAGTCTCTGCAGTGGCCTTTAGAAGAATTAGCTGGCTAGAAGATTTTGACTGGAAGCAAAACAATTACTGTTGTGAAAAGACAGATGACTATGTATATTCAAGTCTCAATCTATGCAATATATACATATACAGACGCATAAAGCAACATAGAAAACTGATCTGCAACTTTACTTTGACACCACCTAGCAGCATATAGGATCACAGAATCACAGAACAGCCCAAGTTGGAAGAGAACCTCAAAAGATCAGCTGCTCCAACCTTTCCTGGGAAAGGGAGCCTAGATGAGATTATCTAGCACTCCCTGCAACCACATCTCAAGAACTTCCAGTGATGGGGACTCTACCAGGTCACTGGGGAGACTGTTCCAGTGAATGACTGTTCTCACTGTAAAAAATTTCTTTTTTTACACCAAGATGAAACATCATCACATAAGGTATTAATGACTACCAGACAAAAGGTTGGCCAGCTGAGAAGCTTGTTACCCACCCTACACCTCTCATAGCGCCAGCCCTGCCAAACAGAAAGCACAAGGGGCTAAAGATTGCCAACTTCCAGTTTCTAGAAATGGAGAGAAAGAATCATGGCAGGAAAAATCTGAAATCACAGGCTACATTTCATTAGTGTGAATGGGAACTTAGGAGCTGCTATAGGCAATGACTTAGAGCATAAATAGGAATTCAGTGTGACCTCCAAGTTAGGACAGCCACATTTGAAGTCTGACAGGGAAACACTATTCACACAACACACACACACACACACACACACACACACAAGAAACTGGGGCAGAACAGTTTCCCACAAAAGACAGCAAACATATGGAAACTTGGCACAGTAATGAAAGAAACAAAATCTGTAAGCACACTCAAGGGAAAATCAGGTGGGGGGAGGTGAAGACAGGAATATGAAACAGCTATAGGAATATATAATCAAATTTACTCAAAAAAAAAAAAGAGACACAATATCTTAAGCATTTTCCTTTTTGTTAATTTTCATTTAAGTTTTCTATTTTTCTCCTTAAGAAGGCTGTCATCTTGTCTACCAAGTATTAGAGTTTAAGCCCAGTCCTTGCAATTACTTACCAGTGAAAGTAATTTTCAATACTACAGACACTGTTTGAAGGGCTGTGTTATTACTATTTGCTAACAACACTAAGACACATCTGGATTCAGCAACATTCTTTGCAAAATCACTATAGGAAAAGTTTGTATTCTTTTTGACTAAGAGGTTCCAGTTAAGAAGAAAAACTGGTGCTGGGCCGTGGTTGTTTCTCTCAAGAAATTCTATTTATTTACAAGGAACATACAAATCTTGTTTCCATAAACAGAAAAGAACAACCAGCAAAAGACACTGCTTTAGAACAGAAAATT
Source organism: Hypotaenidia okinawae (assembly GCA_027925045.1). Classification (NCBI taxonomy): domain Eukaryota; kingdom Metazoa; phylum Chordata; class Aves; order Gruiformes; family Rallidae; genus Hypotaenidia; species Hypotaenidia okinawae. The sequence goes on along the minus strand of BSDF01000008.1, from coordinate 22,085,595 downwards.
TCCAAAATTGTTTCTGTCAGTGTAAGTACAAGACTTTCTCTTTTTAGACTTTTTTTTTTTTAACAGTAACATTCCCAGGGATTATTTAGGCTTCATCTAGTGCTTCTCTCCAGGCAGATCTCTCTAACCTTTTCTCTCTAACCTCTCTGCATTTTTTGCCTTTCTTAGGCACAATGTACCTCTTCATAAAACACCATCTGACAGAAATGCTCATATTCCCACAGAAGCAAATTTTTTGGGGCAGTGACAATGCTTGGATTCAGACTGCTGCTGGTTAGTAAATAACTTGACAATTTCTCACAACTCTGTTTCTATGGAAGGGGTACCAACATTCTGGTTTCACAACATACCCACAACTGTAAGGCAATTTCATAAGAAGGACATACTTTAAAACCAAGTTGATTCACAGTAATGAAACGCACCTTATTCTCTTTGTATCTACTGAGATCTGCTATACAGTATTCTTTAAACAATTTATCATAGTACTTCTTTGCAAGCCTCTTCTCCCTAAAAGAAAAGCATTATTTTTATTGAATACAGAACATGATATAGTTCACTTTACATTGCAATGACATTAGCAAGACAAAGACATGTTTCATCTGAAGAACACAAGCTGCAGAGCTAGAAATGCAACAGAAACATAGTCATTGAGCTAAGGGGCAATTTCTATTAAAAATAAACCCAAACATCTAAAATATATCTACAGCACAAATTAAACTATATTTTTTCAAAATCGGCTTCCTGAGGAGTTTTCAGAACAGGCACATGGATCTGAGAGAACATACAGCTATTTCTTAGTTCTTTCTGTCATCAATGAATTTTGCCACTGAGCAGTAGTACAGTATGAAAGACCTCCTAAAGGCCTTTCATTTTTAAATGCTTTCAAGATCCAAGGATGATCACTAAGTATACACAGTAATTCTTAACTAGTAGGACACATCACAAATTTAGTGCAAGCAATCTATTGTTTTATAATAGTTCGAGGTACCAATTCATGTCTGCTTCATCTTCTTCGTTCCACAGGAATCTATGGTTTTCTCTAATAACATCAAGATCCGTCTTGTCATTTGCTCTGTAAAAGGACACATTTTTTTTAGTGCAATGTAACATTAAAATGACAAGTCAGTCAAATAATAATTTAGTAAACATCAGTATTTCACAGTTGTAATCCTCCCCTCACAGCGTAACAGAATATACTTCTATGGAATAAAGCTATCCAAAGTTTATTCCCTGACATATCTTTTCCCAGATGGAAAATCCTCAGTGGAAAATAGCCACTGAAACTTGGATGACTTGATCCAGTCTGCAAATACTTCTTATTGAGAGCAATAATGTTAGAAGATAGCTCTAAAGAAGGTTATCATTATTCTGGACAGTGGATAGCAATTATTCACATTTCAAAAGTGTTCCAGATTGATATTTTGAAGGTACTGCCAGATATTTCTCAATGTACCCTCAATTAATGCTCACCTGTCATCTTTCCTTTTACATAACAAAACAGGAGTAATTCAGCTCATGGCAAGGTCTTATATAAAAATAATGGTGTAAAACAGAACAGGGTGATTCTGTGTTCTGGATAGTTACAATGACTGTAGTTACTATTTGTGACCAAAAGAACTAGTCATTTCATACAGAGCCACTTCCCCCTCTCCCCCAAAACTCAAACATATGTTTAATGGCTTTACATAGGGAGCTTCGGGGGCATGAGGGAGAAGATTGCTAAGGATTCTTACCCAGAACGTCGGAAATCCTCTATTTTGCCACCATAGTATAAAATGTAGTCACTCACAAACTTTTTGTGCCTTTCATACTGAATAAAGCAATTAAGGATTGTTTCAGAACTTACCTTCTTTTATCATAGTTTAAACCTAAAAAATTAATAGAAACTTTTAATATATTTAACATAAAGAAGGTTTGGTATTTTTTTCTCAAAAACAGGTCAGTAATTTCAGAAAGAAAGGAACTAGCAACTTTTACTTAAAAGTCTCTCATAAAAGCTACTTTCCAAATACAGGAATTTAAAGGAATTTCAGTTTTAAAACCTCATTCAGCTACCATTTATAAAACTGTCTTCCTTCATCAAAGCTATACATAGAAACTGGGTTCAATTTTTCAGCTGTAATTTAGACAAGAGCACTGCAGTTTTAGTTTAAAACAGGTTTGTACTTTTGTGTTACAAAAATAGTCTGGCTACTAAAATGGAACAATTTATTACACTTTACCATCAACATACAAATAAAAGTTACCTGCTTTAGTCTGGAAATCAAAATCAGAGGAAATACATTATGCTTGTTTTAGAACACTTTAACCTCTGAGACATGATCAACCTATTATTTTCACATGCATTAGAACTGTATCAAGAAAATTTTTTATTTTCTAAAGGCTCCCCAAAAGTTAAGTTAACCTCAGTATGTGTCACAAATAGAAGGAGCAGAGAAGCAATCCCAGAAGTTTTGGCTGGCTCAATTAAATTTAACACAATATGCTATTTTGTGCTGCCATTTGAGTTACTAGGAGTTAAAATGGCTTTACAGGCATAAGATGATTTTTGTAGTGCCTGGCCAAATTCTAACCAGGTTAGGATAAGTTCCTTTCTGTTTACTTAGGTTTCCAGATTTAAGTAAGTCTTTCCATATTTAATTTGTCTTTACTTGCCTATTTATTATGTTACTGCTGAAGAACAGCTATTTAAACAAACAAGAAACTGATGGTATTTCAGATACACTCAGACAAAACACATAATGACGTTCCTAGGTGAAAATTAAACAAAAGGAGAAAGGTTGTAATCTAAGTAACGTTCAAGTTATAAAAATAGTTACAAATTATCCATGAAATATAATTAAGAGATTCAAAACCAAAAGTGGAGGTGATATTAAACAGGATTACATTAGAGCATCTGTAGATGATGTTAATGGAGATAAGGCTGTTCTGAATAGACTTTTGAATTAACTAATGCATTCTTAAGTTTCCATTAGAAAGGGTTTTTTCTACAGATAACAGCAGCCTTATATAGAATTATGTTCTGTATCAACTAAATTGAAAGAGCAAAGTGTCTTTATGCCAGTCTAAGTAAAATTCACTGTATAATAATTTAGTTGCAAACAGGACAAATGAGCTAGGAAGAACCTAGAAATGCCTCTACTCAGAGGTATTTTCAGAGACATCTCAACAACAAAAAAAAAGCTAATTTGAAGAACGACTCAGTATCTGGTGCTGCACTGTCAACTGCTGTGATAACTGAGAAATCTCAGTATTTGACCATAATGGATAACCTGAGCCCCATTTTCAAACCTGAAGAAAAATTACTTAAAAGGATACAGCATCCATTGCTATCAAGTGAAATCTTCTTTTTCTTGCTTCTTCCCTGTTAATAACAAATACATTTAAGGGAAAATTATCTTTACATTAAAGGAAAAATATCTCACAAAAGCAATAGATAAAAAGCACCTGTCCCATTCTTCAGCTGCGAATTGTCTGTGAGCCACACTGCCTTGTTTTGCTTTTTGAAATGGCTTTTGCAGAAGGTCATCTTCCTTTGTACTAAAAGCAGGAGCAAAAATGGAAGAAAAGTTAGTCAGTAATTTTTCAGAAGCAGTAAAATTTCAAAACGCCAAATTCTGCACTAACCTGAATAACAAAACCTGTTAATAAAACCAAACTTCACAACCAACATCTGCTTAGACTTTACTTCATTTGCAGAACAAATTCAGAAAGGGTTTGCTTACAGTTAGCATTTAAAGAGAATCACTTAAAACAGCAATATGTAATATTTTTATTAATATTATCACTATCAAACTACAACAAAATATCCAACCATGGAGGTTTCTCAGTTTCACTCTACATTAAAAGCCCTCTATGAATCTCAGCTACACAACCCATTAGAAACAGGAAGGACAGTAAGTTCATTGAATAAGGGTGACTGCTAATAACCCTATCACATCTGTTCACTCTAATGCCTCACACCTCTTTACGAAGCTCTGCCTCTCTTACTGTAATCACAAGAATCGCTAGTTTATATCATTTAAGTACTGTGTTGTCAACCGTACTTGTCAGTGGGCAGCTACAATACATTCAGAATTCAGCAAAGTAATAAAAAGTTGAAGGGATTCACTTTAGCTAGCAAAAGGTATATTTAGTTAGTTTCATTCACCAAGAGAGGTGAAGAAAATATTTTTCCATAATTACCAGCTGGCAGAAAGAGTGGAAGTCAGGAACCAGAAAGCAAGCCAGGGAATTTATATAGCAAGCTATGGAACATGGGACTCTAGAAACTAAGGGTATCATTTGCTCAGAAGGATCTGTTGGCACAAATTCCCATAAAAAGACTCCATAAACCAGCAATATGGAGAAAACTTAAGATTACTATTTTCCTTAAAGTGAAAACAAGTATCATCATAGAGCAAGAAAAGGATATATACATATACAGCAAACCCACGTAAGAGCCCAACTGGGAATCAGCAGTAGTGTGCCAGAACAACGGTAATGATGATATTTTTTAAAAGCTCCTGATGGTTAGTTAATATTCCACCTAGAAAGTGGAACAGTATAATGTGTATTTGCCTTCTAAAGAAAATAGAACAAAACCAGTCACTGTTTTAATGGAGAACAGCTATATTTATAAAATAAATGGAACAGCACAACGCCTGCTATTATTCCAATGATTAAATTAATTTTGCCCCAGAATGCAGTCAGATAGTACAAAACCCACTCTTTCAATTTTACTACAAAGGAAAATATGCAAGAGTCCCAGGGTTTCCAGACAGCCTTCTTAAATGAAGTCCAATAACAGAGCAAGGAGACAGGAAAAGGTAAGAAAAATATATGTATAATGTAGGCAAAATAGGACTGTGGTGCCAAAGCAAAATAAATACATAAATAAAAGTCTTAATAATAACAGGAGATCAAACTACAAAATTCAGGGTCACTAACAGTGTGAATCACTGAAAGAATTTGCAAAGGTTATCTCAAGTAAGAGATGTGCAGTTACATTTCAAGGATCAAGTACCACACAGTTCACCAACTCCCAGGTCTCTTCACAGATTAAATAATAAGCAAGTAGCATCAGTTCTTTACTTCCTCCAAGCAGGTGTTCTATATGTGCAAAGCCTGCTGCCACTTGGCCTTTCTGCCTTGCTCTTAGGGGTTCTACATGTCCTGATGGATCACAGTGATGTGAACAGCGCAGCCAAACCCCGGAAACTGATACCAATGCTGGGAAAAATGAAACACTCTGCTCCGAGAACTGAGGGGCATACAGACACCAGATAGACATGGCAGAATGGATCTTAATCAGCTACCTCTGGGTGCTGGCAGGCTTTGGCAAGCTTAACACAAGGAGATGCAGGAATCAAAAAGATCGATTTTTTTTAAAAACGTTTCAAAGCCAAACTTTATATACCACAGCATAATCTTCTACACATAGTGAACGAGCCATTTGCACAAAGTACATAATGCAAAGTGTTAATTCTGTACTACATTACCTTTTAGTCTTTTGCATGGACTTCTCTCCAGTCTCCTCATCACTGAAGTCAGAATCATAGCCTCCATGGCCACGTGCCTGAAAATAATAGACAACACTGTCAATATATCTGCTAATGTAATGTGGACACGACATGACTAGAAATCAGTACTGTCCATCATGCATAAATAAAAGAGAAAAGCACACAGCAAGCGAGCAAGTGCAAATTCTCACCTACGTCTAAACCAAACGAAATTCAAGACAATGCAGAATATATTCCAAATAACATACAGCAAAGAAAGACATCATCAGTCCATTGAAGATCACTTGATAGTTAATTTATGTGCAGATGTCCACATAATTAATCTTCACATAGATGCAGATAACCACGAGTACAAAAAACATGTTTGGTTTTACTTTCAAACAGCTCCCCTATGTAAGAAAAAGGTATTTCCTTAGATCTACTCTTTCAGAGGACACCAACTGACGTGCCCACATTATAAACAAAGATGAGAACAGAAGTTTCTTGGAATGTGGTACAGAATTTTGCACACTAGTCGGTGGAAAGCAATTGAAATTATAAACAAAACACAAAACAACAATATGCCTGCAAAAAAATATATCGCCTAATCAGCACAACATTTCTACCAAGAAATTAAATCACAGAATCATAGAATAGTCTGGGTTGGAAGGGACCCCAAGGGTCACAGAGTTCCAACCCCCTGCCATAAGCAGGGCCACAACCTCCAGGCATGATCTAGACAAGGTTGCTCAGGGCCCCATCCAACCTGGCCTTGAACACCTCCAGGGATGGGGCATCCATCCTGGACAGCCTCCCTGGATCCTCCCTGGACAGCCCATTCCAGCACCTTACTACTCTCTCTGTAAATAACTTCCCCCTAATATCTAATCTAAACCTTCCTTCCTTTAGCTTCAATCCATTCTCCCTTGTCCTGCCATTATCTACCCTTTTAAAAAGTTGATTCCCTTCCTGTTTGTATGCTCCCTTCAGGTACTGGAAGGCTGCAATGAGGTCCCCCCACAGCCTTCTTTTCTCTAGGCTGAACAAGCCCAGCTCCCTCCGACTTTCTTCGTAGGGGAGGTGCTCCAGCCCTCTAATCATCTTCATGGCCCCCCACTGAACGCTCTCCAACAGTTCCACATCTTTCTTGTATTGGGGGCCCCAGAACTGGACACAGTACTCCAGATGGGGCCTCACAAGGGCAAAAGAGGGACAATCTCTTCCCTGTCCATGCTGGCCACCCCTCTTCTGATGGAGCCCAGGATCCCACTGGCACAGGGAAAGGGTCAACACAAATTTCCTAAGTATCCCCGTGATTCAGACTGTGGATGAGACAAGAACCTGGGTTAGGAAGCCAGTATACTTGATTCAGTGCTGCCAATTCCTCTATTTCCTACAATAATATTCCTCCTTAGACAGAAAACTGGAGAAACAAAATGTGAAAAAAAGACACATCTTCTCAGGATGATTTTGATGAGGTGCCTTCTCTGAATGTAAACATCTCCCAAAAATGCCATGCTGGAGGGTCAACTGTATCATCTACTGACATCAACCACTGGTCTGTATCATGCAGAGTATGTAAAATGCATTTTTTCATGCTGTCAAATTATCAACATTATATATTTATTATTAACAATAAACGGTATCTTTTTTCCTTGCTTTAAAACTGTAATGTTCCTTCTGCTCTTGAACGCTGAACAAAAGCAAACCAGAACTTTCCAGTTTGCCTTTATATTTTTGAGTTTTCAGGAGACATAAAAATCATCAGTTAACCCAAAAAAACCCCAAACGGGGCCGCAGATGTCTGCAGTGTCTGGTGTAAGTGGGCCTCCTGCACTGGCAAAAGAGCAGCAATGGTGCCAAGTCCTCCCAGCACAGTTCCACAATAACCCACAGCTCAGATGCAAGCCTCCTAGAGAAGTTCTAATAGCAAGTCTGTCACTACTTTTATTAATGAAGCTTACATGATCTCTAAAAAAGGCTGAATACATAATAAGCATGCGGCAAATATACTCAGCCTCTAAATTTTAAAGATATGATAATCCAAGACTGTATTACATGGCAAAATAATGCTTCCTAAATGAACACAAGAGACAACTTCCTTCACACTTGGAAGGGGAGACAGGCCAAACTAATGCCATACATATGACAGACAACATGAGATGGATGAAGTATAAAAACAAGCAAGACAAGAAAAGATCAAATAAAAGGAGTTTTTCCCAAAGTGGTTGCCCTTGTATGATGGGCCCCTGGAAAAAAGTAGACATACTTGGTAAGAAGCTGCCAACAGATTCCAGGAATGACTCAAATTATAAAAGATGCAGGGAAAATTGGTTCAAGAGAGTCACACTGTAGGGCTTTCAGAACCTCATGACTGCCTTTGGGAAAGCTGTGGCTGTGAATACAGCAGGCATGGCTGAGAAGGTCGTGAGAGGCTGCTCTTCCAACAGAACACTGTCCACAGCTTCAGCTATGGATTCCTCTGAATCATTGTAATTGCTCAACTCTAAATTCAGGGTGAAAAAGAAAACAACCAACTGATGTCCTGACACTTTTAGGTCACTCCTTCAAAGGCAACAGCAGGATGGACAGGTACTGTACTGAAGGTGGGTTTGACATCAGCAGTTCCAGCAGTGCTGGACAGCACTCTTGGAAACCAGGACTGAACAATTACTGACCTGGTGCCTTACAATGGTGATATCAAGATCACTTTTGACTTTTAGGTAAAACATAAAAATGTACTGCAGCAAAGAATCTCACCCATACATGAATCTTTCTGCTTTAGAAGGACAGTGAAAACAGCTGCTTAATGTTGTGAAACTTCAAAACTGATTTCTCCCCTTCCCCACAATAAAACCCAAACAACAATCCTAGACTTAGGAAAATGAATATCTACCTCTAGTACAAGAGGGGCCAAGAATCAAGATAGTACATTTGAAAAGAGGCATATATAGACATGGCCATGCAAAATTGTCAAGAAAATTTAAAATAACTACTTTCATTATCTGATAAACCCTCTAATATAATCTTTGCTTTGATGGAAATTTTCAGACACTCAGAATGCTTATAGTAAATTTGTAAGGTAAATACTAAACATTTTATCAAAACAGGAACCTGAGAGCTACATACAGAGCAGTACGTTTTGTCTGTTGCACCAACTTCTAACTTTTTTCCCCAAACAACAAAACAAACTGAAACCACAAAACTAAAACACATACCGATATGCTCTGTGATACATTTAAATCACTAACATCTATGTAATCTTAATATCTTGGATTAGTTAAAATTAAAGCAATTGTAGACGGAACCAAGCCCACTAACTTAAGGCTCAAAAAACCCAGCAACTTAACAAACTCCGGATGTAACTGACAGCTGAGAGAGATGTCAACTATTGATGTCAATACAAGACACAGCAAAGTCCCCAGCACTGCATTTAGGCACCTCCTTTAACTCTCCCCATTGGGGTAAATACACACAAACAGAATCACACAGAATCACAGAATCATTAAGGCTGGAAAAGATCTCCAAGATCATCTAGTCCAACCATTCCCCTACCACCTATATCACTAACTAAACCATGTCCCTAAGTGCCTCATCCAATCTCTCCTTGAAGACCCCGAGGGACAGTGACTCTACCACCTCCCTGGGCAACCTGTTCCAATGCCTAATCACTCTTTCTGAGAATAAATTTCTCCTAATTTCTAACCTGAGCCTCCCCTGGTGCAACTTGCAGCCATTTCCACTTGTCCTATTGGTACTTATCTGCGAGAAGAGGATGACCCTCAGCTCACAAGAACCTCCTTTCAGATAGTGGTAGAGAGCAGTAAAGTCTCCCCTGAGTCTTGAGACACGGTAGAACTGTTCATGTTGATTCCTGATCACAACGCACAGCTAAATAGGAAAAGTCTGTTTAAAAAAAAACCATAAATGCAAAACAATTCTACACTCAAAAACCTAACTTGTGGGTCCTGACCTCAGCCCTAACCTCACTAGCGTCACTCACATCCTTCCCTTTATCTGCCTAACACACATTTCTGTGCTCACTGCTCACAGCCCAGATGCGGCCCAGAACAGACCAGAGCACTCACTTTGGTACAAACAAGCTACTCTGGGAGGGTCCAAAGGGACCTAGAGCAGGGCCTGGGCTGGATAAAGGGTGCAATGTGTGGGGTCAGCATGCTTCACTGCAAAACACTCTTCCCACCTTCATGTTGTCTTTGACACTTTTCAAACCCCTGCAAAGTAAGCCTGCAAGTAAGTACAGCTAGTTTCAAATTTACTCTTCCTTATAAAGCGAATTATGAGGAGCATTTGCATACACTGTACAGTGAACATCCCTAACGAAAAGGCACGTGTTTTATTAAAGCCCTAAAACGATCAAAACGGCAGCAGGAGTAGGTAACAGCAGACCGCGATAGTTGTGGGGCTCCACGGACAACAATCACACAGAAAACCGTGAGGTTCCGACACGGCTTCCGAAGCCGTTCTCGCGCCGCTAAGCCATCCAGCCCTGTCACGGCCTGCTGCGCGGCCCACCAGACCCGTCCCGCCTCCACCGGAGTGGCCCTCGGAGCACAGGCTGCAGACCCATGGCCGCCCGCCTCACGGGGAGGGCGGCTCGGCCATTTCCGCGCACCAGAACGCCCAGGCCCCTGTATCGGCTACGGCCCCACCTCAGCCGCGCCAAAGGCCGCGGCCTCCGCCAAGGCCTGTCCGCCGCACGCCCCTGCCGGGCCCCCTCCCATCGTCCCTCCCTCCCTCCCCCTCTCACTCCTCGGCCCCACTCACAGCTGCGGAGAGGCGCAGCTGGCTGGGCACCATGGCGGCGGTGCGGCTTGCCCGCCCGGCGGGAGCAGCTTGTTTGGGACGCAGGTGTGGGCCGCCTTCACCGCCTGGCCCTGCTCGCCGGCCGCGGCGCTGCTCCGCGGGCTGCTCCCGCGGGCCCCTCCCGGAAACCGGGGGTAGAGGCGGAGCAGGGCCGCACCGGGAGCTGCCTCCCTCCGCCGCTGGCAGGCGGTGCGGCGCAGGGCAGAGGGGCGCGGGCAGTCGGCGGAGCGCGGCGGGGACCCTGCGGGCGGGGGAGGGCGAGCTGCGCCGGCAAGGGAGGGGAGGGGAAAGCCTCTCATAATGTTTAGGGGCGAGGGGAGTCTCCCTGCCCGGGAACCCGGTGCGCGGCCCCGGCTGCAGCGGTCTCCGCCTCTGGGAAGGTAGGACTCGGCCGTAGTAACTCCCAAGGATGCATTAGCGAGCCCCTCTCCGCCCCGTCCCGTTTCGCCCCCGCACCGGCCCTTATCAGGCAGGGGAGTCCCCGATGAAGGAGCTGAGCTGGGCGTGGGCACGGCTCAGACCGGGCTGCGGGCACTGTAGGGGTGGGCTGGCATAAAGGGTCCCTCGGGCAGACGGGGGTGGTTCTGAAGGAGGCTCTTCTGGGAGGAAGGGCCCTGGGAGGGTGCTTATCGGCGGGCGGGAGCTGCCAGGCGTCCCCTGGGCTGGGCTTCATGCGGTAGGTGTATACGCTGCGCTCACCGCGGCACAGATCTCGTTCAGAGCCGTATTAACGCCCTGGCAGCCTCGGCAAGGTAATATGTAACATTGATTTCCACATGTTTTAGCGGTTTATCTTCTTTTCAGTCGCACCTCGCAGTTAGAAGGAAAGGCAGTATGTGACCCAGTTTCTGTGAGGACCAATGGCTAGTGGGTGACAGAGTTTGGAAGCCTGTGGGTTGCATCAGAGAAAAGAGCTTTCTAAACTAAACCTGTTTTCTCATAAGCTAACTGGGAAATGCCAATCTTCAGCATTGTCACCAGATACAGCAAGTAGTTGTCAAGGAGTTGATATTGTTTACCATGAACCATTAGGGCGCACAGTACTTGAACCAGCATTTTGATTGCTGAGGTCTGAAATGCTTTCATCCGTCACAGCTATTTTCTTCTGGGCTGCCTCAGAGTTCCCAGCCATGTTACTGATTCCTGGAGTCTTAAACCACAGATCAAATTAACACAGGGAAATTTTCAAAATTGGTATACTACTACTGTGATATAGGTGTTGTAAAATAACACACCATAATTGACAGTGGTACCTCCTTACCTTGGCTACCGAATCTCAGTTTTAAAAACAAAGTTATTCCTGACCTAGTATTTGTGTCACTCATTATGTTGTTGTCAGTCTGAAGACATGTGAAGGGGATGCTGAAGTGTCCCATGGAAAGGAATTGAGAGGCCATATGCTTATTTGAGCTTATGCAGTATTCTGCTGAAGTCCTACTGAATGTGGCCTGTTTCCTCTAAAGGGCAGAGACTCTTGCAAAAAATGGAATTATGCTAATTAATAATTTAAATATTTCAAAATAAATAATGTATACCCACGAAGCTGTAATAGCAAGCATCTTTTTGTTGTTCCTCTCTTACGGAAATGGCAGACTGCTTTAGTGTGAATGAATCCTGACATGATTCTGGAAACTGGGCCAACATATCATTGATTATGCACTTTGAAGAAAAGTGGAAAAGGTAGAAGGAAGATTTACGATTCTTGAATCTCTTGGCATTGTGCTGTGGCTGCAAAAGCCTGCATATAGGAAAAAAAAGTTTCAGGGACAGGAAAACTCTGCAGTGAGTCCAAGTATAGCAACTGTTGTAGATGCTGAAGTTATTTTATAAACAGCTTTTCTGAAAATAGCAGCTAAATAATTTAATTTTACTATGTTATGCTTTTCTGATGTCTGACTGTGTTGCTTTCAAACAGCACCTGAGTGCTTTTTATATGTGGGCTACAGTAAGCTACAGTTGGGGAAGTGGGTCAGAAATGGCCTCCAAAATAAATTGGGAGTTGAAACTGGACCTGTCCTTAGCCCCTGGTATATGAACTGATTCAATGGGAGTATATCTGTAATTTAAATCTAGCATCAATATGCTTTGACACCGAAAAAGACACTTCTCTCATCTGAGTCCCACAGAACTGAGAGGGAGAAGGAAGAGGTGGCCATAACTGTAGGGCAGGAGGCGCTATGGATTTAAGTTGCATTTCAGTGGTTGCATGACCAAAACTTAGGAGCATGGTTTTCCATGAGAGGTAACTCAATCTATGGGTTAGCTGTTGCTGAATAGAACATTCCTCTTCTTGAGCTGGGCACTAGTACTTACCTGACCTCTGCTGCTGAACTGCAATATTTAATTTTCTGTCAGTCTAGCTCCTCTGACTATCCTGCTGTGGTGTCTGATGAGTAATAGTCATGGTGCAAAAAAAAGGTCAAAGATGGGCAAATGGGACAGGAGGGGAAGGGAAGGTGAGAAACAAGAGTGGCCTTTTCAGCAGCAGTTCTCTATTAGATCAGCTTAGCTCTAGCATGAAACTGTACTCTTGAATTACAGTAGCCCTGAACTTCGCGGCCCACAAAGGAGACAGCATCAGTATCCTTATTACTTTACTCCTGCCCTAAATCTAGAAATGATTTAAGTATGAGACCTACTATATGCAGAAAGCTTAAGTCAGACATGATTTTAAAACCTTCAAGTAAATGTTTTCTTTCCTAAGTTTTCAAATTGTTGATATATTCTTTATTCAACTTTAGTTGCTTGATATTTCTGATGACTCAGTGTTAACATATCTATAGGAAGATTTGGGAAGAAGCAGTGGAAATTCTTGCCAGGCATATTCTTAATAATACAATGTCCATGATTCTGAAATAATCCCAAGAGTTCATCCGCTTCTTTCTATTTACATTCATACTATCATCTTCCAGTCCCCTATGTAATTACAGGCCATATTATGCAGCCCTTGGAGATAGCCTCAGTATGTAAAAACCAGACAAAAAGGCCTAGTTTTATTTGATTGAATTTGCCACATCTCAGCCATTAGAATTCATAAGTGGGTGGTAAAACTGTTGCTGATATCATTATACATACTGACTCATGGCATTTGTACTGGAGAGTGAAATGTGCATTTTAACATCTGGGATGTGTGTTCAGGACAGACCTCTGACCTTTCTTGTCCTTTGGGAGTAGCATTATGCTTAGTTCAGCAACCTGTTAATTTATTTATTTAATTGCCCCATATTTTGGCAGAGGGAACTTTAATCACTGTTTATGTACCAAAAGAAGGTACTAAATCCTGGAGATGCAGAATTCAAAGGACCATACCTGGCATACTTAGGGTCATAGAATGGTTTGGGTTGGCAGGGACCTTTAAAGGTGATTTAATCTAACTACCCCTGCAATGAGCAGGGACATCTTCAACTAGATCAGGTTGCTCAGAGCCCCATACAAGCTGACTTTGAATGTTTCCAGGGATGGAGCTGTTACTAAAAGCTTACAGTATAGATTTCACAGCATAAATAGCTTAATCTATTAACGTCTTAGGCTGTTGTTTTCCAAATATCCACGACAACTCTCCTTTGTTGCTACTTGAGATAATTTCTTAGTGCCCTGTAGTAGTTGATACAGAAGGTATGAATCATCATTTTAATAACAAATCTTTAAATACTGGAAGACATGTATGCCCACATTCTTCCCTTTTGAAGCTAATTCAATAAAAATATTTCACCCTTTACATATAGGTTACATTTTTGAGAACTCTTGCATGTTTTGTTGCTCTTCAAGCAGCTTTCTCTGTGTATTTTTAGGAAACACTAAGCACAGACATTTAGTCCTTAACAGTATTTAGCTAGGAAGAAATACCTCAGCCTTCCTGCAGGAGGTCATTGCCTCCTAAGGTCTTCTGGTAAGATTGCTTGAAGTCATCAAACCCTGATCTGTTTGGCTAAATTATTAAAAAATTGGTTCAGTTTTTAATGAAGCAAATCAGGCAGCTTTGCTGGCAGACCAGAAGAGGCAGCTACCACTGCAATGGAGAGCAAGGGCAAGGTGGCCACTGACAATCATATCCATTATAAGAGCTCTTTGCAGGGGACGTGTATGGCTACATTTGAGTTTGATTATGAGGAAGTAATGTGGAAACATCAAAAATGCTAGTAAAATTGAAATTTATCATCTCTGATCTTTATTTGATCTGCGTGAATTATTTTCATAGAATCATAGAATATACTGAGTTGGAAGGGACCCATAAGGTTCATCAAGTCCAACTTCTGGCTCCACACAGGGCCAGACATTTTTTTGAAAAACAAGGAAATTAGACTTTCTACCATCATTTGATACTGGCACCTTCTTATCATCTATGTGTCTATAAAGTAAGTTGCCAAATCATTTATTTTTGTGTCTTCATAGTACGAACAGTCTCATGGCATCTGTTCTGTTCCTGATTTCCATCTCTGTCTGAAGTCCTCTAGTAATTTGTAGAAAAGCAAGCAGAACTAAAAATGGATGCTCACATATGCCAGTAGCATTACATTCAGTAAGTGTAGTTCTTTTAGATGTACTGGTGTACAGCTTTAGGGATTCACTATGCCTCCCGACAAGCCCTGAGCAAGGTGTATACTTCAGTCAGCCAGGTGACTCCCAAGCCTAAGACCTTCCCCAGCAGTTAGGGAAAACCCATGGAGCTGTGCTGGGGAGCAGTGGCTTATGCTCAGCAGTTCCCATAATTGGGACTGGTCACTCCAGACTAGTCATTAAAGACTGCTGTCGTTCTGTAATTATCTAGCAGTTATGTAAAGAGAGCAGGCTGTTGAAATGCATATTTTTTCTGTCAAGTTTAGTAAATGGTATGTTCTACGTTTTTTGTCACACAAGGGTATCAAACGTGGAGTTTAACTAGCCACTAGATGTCAATGTTGTTGTGCTAAAAGGCAAAGGCAGTTTTATTTGTTTGGCTGATAATTTATAAAATAAAGCACTTCTGGATTTTTTTTTTATCCAGTATAGAGTCAGTTGCAAAAAAATATCATAGACAAGCCTGTCTTGTGCCTATTATTTCAAGAGCAGCTGTGCTGTTTTATGCTATTTTGGAGTTGCAATTACCATTTCAGTGTGTAATCATTGTCAGAAAAGTGCCTTTGAAAAAAATAGCATCTGATTGTTCATCAGTTTCCTCCCTTGTTCCAATATTCCAAATCTTTGTATAAGTAACCACAATTATTGCATTGCATTGTATTTGTTAATAAGGTAAAATAGAGATAATAATACTATATCTAATTCTATTATAAGAATACAGAATTTCCTAAATTCTAATAATCCTTGAAATTTTTCCTCTTATTATTCCTGTTTAACACCAGTGGAGATCAATGTCAAATACACTGTGTAAGGACAGAATTTCTAGAACACTAGGGCTTTCAATATGATAAACAATTTAGTTCTTCTGAAAATCTGATTCTGTGTAACAAAGGCAGAGCCGTCAGATGATGGGATTTTAGAAGGCTGCATAAAGTACAGTTTGACCCATGGGCCTTTCTTATTCCCAGTTCCTGTACTTCTAGGGTGAACACACTCCCTCAAACTTCCACAGCTACTTACTGCCCTATGCAGTGTCTGACTTTTATCTGAAGGCAATGGTGCTATTGGCTGTCTACAGAGAACTTTGAGACCAAAGTTTGGGAATGAGTTTTATAAACACTAATCCAAAGATCAAGAAGAGGACAGTACGCATCTCAAATTATAGGTTGAGCTTGTTTTGCTGATAGGGAGAAAAAAAAATATCAAAGGCTTCTAATAAAAATGGAGTTGAACCTTCCAGTTGATGTAAAAATCTCAAAAAAAAACCCCAAACCCATGAGAAAATTGCTTCATTATCATGGACTAAGTTAGGTTAAGTTATGTTCAACACTTTATTTGATGGTAACATCACTTACACCTGACGTGCTAATGAATCGCAGCTAAACAAAGAGTTTTAATTTCTAACATCCATTTTAGTTTTCTTGACTATGAATACAGAATTATGTAAGAATCTTATCATAACAGCGTAATAAGGATTGTTCCATTTGTTCATTCTATTGCAATTAAGGGAACACTTGTAGCAACAACCTTAATCCTAAAATTTCTAAGAACTTAAAAAAATGTTATTAAAATAAACTAAGCCACAAGTCCTTGTTAATATGTGTATTGTGAATAAAGCCAGTATGACCCTATAAAGACTGATTCAGTTATGGAAATAATAAGCAGCCTTGCATTAAAAAAAATTAATGAAAGCAACCTTCCATATTATCTCTACAGCTGGATTTTTATTTTTTTTTAATGTAGACTCCTGTCTATTGTCCTTTAATCGTTACTGCTAGTGCCACGCTTGTGTGGCATGTAGTTTTGGTCTCCAGAGATTAGTCTGGCAGCTCTGCTGTGAACAAAACTTACAAAAAGATTACCTATGCATGTAGGCATGCATAAACAAGTTGAGTGACTTCAGTCTATCAAGAATTTAATTAAAGAGTAATTATCAGTATGCACAAAATACTACTACTTAGTTTTATCAATCTGCAGTGAAATACATGGAATACAGAAACTAACTCCTCCAATGTGTTCCAGTTTTCATTTGAGGAGATTTTAGAAATGCATTATGCTTAAATTCCCCAAAGTATGACCATTTTCCTAAGAGAGCCAAGAATGTTTAATCCTACTTTTATGTCTGAATCTGTTACGGTGTAAAGTGACTGATTGCATTCAAATACATAAGTCCAAGAAGAAGGGAAATCTGTTTTTTTCCAGTTTGATATTAGAGTTATTATGAGAGGGGAAAATGAAAGAAAATAATAATCAAGAGACAAGGAAAATACAGTAAAGTGGAAATAAAAAAACCTAACTGACCAACCAATAAACAAATAATGTACTTCTTTTCTTTAAATTATATTATTTCCTGCTGGGTTTTTTTTTGGTGAAAATAAAATGAGTATGTGAGCAAAATTACAGTCCATTGGAATTTTAAATCGTAGTGGAAATGATGCATTCCCTTGTTTCCTAATATGCATTTTCATGTATATATATGAATAATAATATTATATGTAATTATTATTTAGATATAATATATTAATAATAATTCACTTATGACAAGAATTGAGGCAAGGTATAGATCATTTGCAGTTGAATGTATGGAATCTAAAGTCTTCTATATAAAAAAATGAGTGATGAGTCACTATCTTGAGTTATAGTGCAATTCAGCACTGGCAAGAAAACCAGGAAGAGAAAGGTTTCTCTGAGTCTATGATATGATGTGATAGAACAATAAGGTCTTATTGCTGCATACGCATTCCACAAAGCACGTCTGCTTTTAAAGGTGCGTTGCTTAACTAAAAGTTGAGATCTTAATCCAGGAATCAAGAACACCAGTCCTCCAAACTGTACCATACAGCTGATCAGGCGCATTCGTCACTGTGTTTTCCAATGTTTGTCCTAAAGTTAAGAAAATATTTCACAGCAGAGGTTATTTGCAATATACAGTGGTATAGCCAAGTGTTTGGAATCTCATAGATAGTTTGTTGTTTTGGTTTTTGTTTCTTTTGGAAAGAACAGGTTATCAATAGCTGATCACTGAGTCAAAACTGAAGGACACAGGAATATAAAGAGGCTGCTCTTAGCAGTGAAGTAGGATGAATTAGTAAAAATTCCTATTTCACTTTGTTTTAATGAACATGCTTATAAAATACTACCATGAGACCTCATTTAATTTGTAATACCATGAGCCATTCTGCTAGAGCAGACCTTTCATTAGTAAAAGTATACTACTGATTGCTGGATTTTGGAAATAATAGGGTGTATATTTCAAATTAAAGACAATTTTATGTTATTTAATCACTAATACCATACAGACATGAAGTACTGAAACACCGTAGATCTTTCTATTGACAGTATCGCCAGGATACTGTTAATTTCATAAGTTGAACTGGAAGGATAAATATCCTAAAGGGGAACAATGGAACAAATAGTCTAACTTAGTTTTAGTGTTATATATAAGTTGTTACGTATAGCCAGCAACACTGAGCTGTGAAATACAACTCTAGATAAAAAATGTCAGACTAAAAAACCGCCAAGGAAAGTACCTGTAACCAGTAAAAAGAAATATTCCAGCTTGTGCACTGGGAGGGATCCTGCTACTTGCTGAGATGTTAAAATGTTAGCAGCTATGTATCTAGATGACTGTCTTTCTTGAATGGACATAAAATATAACTACATGAAATACAAGGATGAGGAAGTGAAGTAAGTTTTGAGTGAAAAAAAAATTCCTTTAGCATGTTATGGAATTTTCTCTCAAATTTGTATTACGCTGTCCTCAAATACACAGTTCTTGAAATATAGATATTATATAAATTTACATGAGGATCTGGTTTAATGTATTTTAATAATCTTGTTTTAGTCAATCCATGCCATTCTTTCACTGTATCACTAACTTTTATTTGAACCTTGGCCCTACTAAAGTCAAGAGTTCACAGGTTTCTGTAATCTGAGTCTGTTAATAAAAGGAAAATGTTCTTCTTACTACTTTATTTATCTTAGATAATAATTTGTGGTCATAATCCATCCACAAGTCTTAAGAACTAGGAAAATTCGTATTTGGAGATGAAACATCAAATTCAGTAGTCTTTCTCTTACCATTTAATGTCAAACTTCAACTTTTCATTGCAATTTTCTAAAATCACCTAATTTTGGAGAAAGTTAAAGTAGCCGAATAAGTTTAATGTACCTATACAGAAATAGAGGTGGTACATTACATGTTTGGGAGCTAATGTATACTGTGGAGTGTAACTCACATGTTTCTAGGAGTGTTTCTAGTTTCTATTTCTCCTAGTTTTGAAGGAGTTATTTTGATGACCAGTATTTTGCCATCCATCATTTCTTGCAACTTGTCCTTTAACTCGCATATCTTGCCTTCAAATTCAAGATCGCTGGTTACCACCTGGAAGAATTTTACATTATCAAAGAAAAGTCTTATTCAGACACTTTCAAATTCCATTCATCTGACCTTCATCACCCTGAAAGGATGCAACCAGTGATATGTAGAAGAGTGATCTCTAAAAGCTGGAAAATTTAAGGTGCTTTTAATTGCAGAGTATAGAGATAACTGTGTTCTAGGGAGTGTCCTCAAAACTTCTGCATGTTCAAGGTTGATAAAATAAAATATTTCCTATAATTCCAGGACTTCTTTGTCAGTCAAATTTTGAAAACATAGTTTTCATAAGTAGAAGAATCGAATGACACTTATCTATAGCACAGCCCACTTTTATGCAGTATATGAGTTGGAAAGTTACATATAAGCAGTTTTTCATTTGCACTATCCATTAGATTGTAGACAGGAAGGTAAATTCCAAAATTAACATTAGCTTTGTCAGCATTGTCAGAGGACACACTGCCAGAAGTTCAAAAAAACAGTGCGTAGTACAATTTTTTAATGTGGTTTCATTGCTGTCTTGAAGGTAATCAAATAGATGATGAATTGTCATCCTTTCAACTCCATAGTAAGAACAACTAGCAAAGCATTTTGGTATTTCCATACTGGAGATATCAATGCCTGCAGAAAAATATGCCCATTCAACAGAATATTAAATTGTAGTAGCTAATGTGCTAGTAATATATGAAGGTACTGCTGTACAGTGATGTAACACCACAGCATGAAAAGCAAAGCCTTAAACTTAACGGTGACATCCATGATTTGTATTGATTTGTAGTCTAGTGCAGTCTTAGAATAACACAAATACCCCGACCTTGGAGCCAGAGAATCTTGATGAAAGGGCATCACAGCCCAGCTCACAGATAATAATACAGCTGCTCATCAGCCACAACCACAGCCACTCGGATCCTCCTTGTCCTCAGCAAAGAGGGATTTAGCTCTCTTCCTAACATCACCCATTCTGAATCTATAGCAACCCTCCTCTAATATGTGAAGCTATTTTTAGCATCAGGGCAGCCTTGAAAACAGCAGGTAAAGCATGAAAAGAATTACTAAGTGGTTGTGGTGCTCGCCTGTGAATAGAAGCTATATATAGCTCTTGAGAGAGAGATCTTAATATATTTGATGTGTGTATGAAGGGAGATCTGACCTGAGGGGAGGCAGAGGTGTCAGGAACATAGAGTAGAGCATTCTTACTACTTCTGACCGGAATAGCTCTGTAAAAAGTCATTATTTCAGATTGTTCTGTTTAGGAAAATGAATTGTTAATGGAATCAGGTATCTCTGATTCAGTCTTTATTTGCAAAGAATGTATAGTGTTCATTTCTCTGAGTGGAGAGCAAATTGAACAGCAGGAGACTATTAGCAGCTCCAAGATTTCCAGCCAATACTTGATCCAAGAAGTTCTCTAGGGCTGTTTCTCTGGACCCCCTTTTCAATGCCTGAGGTTCCAGATCTCAGCTTCTGTGATGTCTCTACTACTCTGGTTTCTCTCCCACTCCTGGTTTCTTTTCCTTCTCTTTTTCTCTTACATACTCATTTGTTTGCTTCAAAGAATGCTTAGGGGAAAAAAAAGCCCCATGTGCCTTTGTTTAATCAGTACTGCGTGCTATTTATTTAGCTGGGGAGCTATATTACTTCATGAAGGAGCTTATTGCTTCTTACTTATGTATTATATCAAGGCTGGGAATTAGGTCCTCCAGTTTTAATGACTCTGCCCAAATCACAAGAGTGGCAACAGTGGAAACTTGCAGATGCCTAAAAGTGATTGGTGTCTAAATGAAAGTCAGCTGAATGGAATTTGGATTGTTGTCTTAGAAAAATGATTTAGAGGAAGCATTTTAAGCTCAAAATGTGAATGTTACCATACTGGAGGTAAGGAAAATCCTTCAGCTTCGGAACAGACATAATTAAAACATGTATCTCTCTGTTGTTACAAAAGTTACATTTAAAACTACAGCCAGTTCTCAGATAAGGATGTTGTGTTAGTTTTGCTCTCCCACTGCAGAGGGAGAGAGACAGCAGCCAAAGGAGCAAATTGTTTCTTAAAGCTATACTGAGTAAATAGCATGTTGGCCTATGAGCAATTGGATGTGATGGACTTCATCAGCCCTCCAAAATCTCCTTTGCAGTGGGATGTGGTTCCTAAGGAAAAGGAACTGAGGAGTTCAGCTTGGTGTGGTATCTCTTTTGGTGGAGAATCTGTGCTGGACTTATGCAGGGGCAGTGTGCCCATGATGGGGTGGGGTGTCAGGCAGACCTAGCATTTGCTTGAGGTAAAAGGGATTAACTTTTGCCAAAATAAAGTATTTTTCCACATTTATTTCATTGTTAAGAACAATAAAAACATCGCTAAAAAATACTTGTGGAGCTATCACCAATGATGCCGTAAAATATTTCAGCGCTGATCCAAATCCCAGCTTTGTAAAGCATTTTGATTAGCAATGATGAAACAATAATATGTGTTTGATGAGGTGCATACTTCTTATTGTGCAATTCATTATGTCAGTGGCACTCCAGTGAGGCTTATTCTAGAACTATTTCAGCAACTTCAGTGGTGCTAAGATTTCTTTCATTGTGAATTATTCAGGATCTAGAAACCTTCTGTTTTTAACAAGGAGAGATTCCTCAAAAGCCTGTTATCTCTGCCATGTAACAAATTTCCCATGTACATTTAAATATATAGCATTTAGTTACTTTTTTTCTGCCTGTAAAATGACAAGGAAAATTAAGTACAAGTTTATAAAGATTAGAATAATTCTGCAGGGAGCCAATGCCATGAAAAAAGTACAGAAGGGCAATGTAAGATAGCACAGGTCAAGGAAAGGATTTTAAAACAGTCCGTCTGCTTTTAATTAGCAGCTTGGCAAACTGGAAGAGCTCAAACATTTTCCATGAAGAAATGTATTATAGACTTTTCTAGCTGCCAATTAAATGGCATTTAGCTACAGTGACAGTGGTATGTTGTTTTGGGTCTGCAGAAAGCACTTGCTCTGCTCATGCTAGAAAATCTGGGACATTTTGTTTCAGATACAAGGTTTTCTTACTGGATTGGATTTTCTGTCCCTCCCTGTTTTTACTGTAGGCATGAAAGATAGCTCCTATGAACAACTACTAAATTAATAAATAGCCAAGGGGTTGGCAGAGTGGAGATTATAATTATCAAGTGTCAGTTTGTATGCATCTCTTCAGGGTCTGTCCTCCAGTTAGATGATAACTTTTAAACAACGCTAGCTAACTACTGGGGCATTCTACGAGGCTCATACATTGTCCTGTTTGGTCCAGACTGAGGTAGTTTGTCACCAGTTCTTTCCTATGGTTCATTTAAATGTGAGTCTTTATAATACAAAACTGCCCTTCAAACATGTGCCTTTCTAGACATTTTCCACAAAACCAATGTCCCCTGCCTGCTTGTATTCTCACCTGCTTGTTCTGTTTCTGTCAATTCTTGTTTTGTTTTATAAGGATTTGAGCTTATTTAGGGTTTTGTTCTTTTATCAGACCATTTATTTGATCCAGTGTAGAGAAGAGCATTGGAGACAGAAACACTGGTAGCAAGCTGTGCAATAGGCAGAAGCAAGAGCCCAGGGAAGACTGAGGAAGAGAGAAACCATCCCATTAAGGAAAGCGTTCTCAGTACCACCACATCAGTTTCTTCAGAAATCATGAGACCATTTCCAATTACAAATAAGCCATAGGCTTTTTGCAGTTGTATCATGCTTTTTATGTCTGATCAGGGCACCGAAGGGGGAAAAAAGGCAAGAAACCAACTTGTATATTCGAGCACAAGCTTTGCTCTTTGAGAGGTTCCTGTAGAGGGCACTTTAATCTTCTGGTAGGATGGACACTAGTTCATGAGGTTGATGTCAGTTCCACCGAAATGGATAGGCACGCTGTCTGAAGTGTCCCCATTTCCAACCTTGCACACGTGAGGTGCTGATCTTCCCAGTCTGAATTTATTGGCAAATTTTTTTTTAAGTTTTCTTGAGAAAACTGCAGATTTCTGCAGTAAGTGAAAACCTGGCATCCTTTGTTTCCTTTCTTAATGCTTCCCTTTATATTAAGTGTGGCCACAGTTCCTGCTGTGAACCATGAAGTAGCAGAACTTCACACATCTTTTAATTGGGTTCTGTTTTGCTCTTGAGCTTGTGTGTTTGCTGCTTTTATTTTCCTCCATTGCTAAATATCCATTGTCAGCATTTTCAAGGCAAAACACAAATAATAGAAACAAAGTGTTATTTGTTTAGACCTGGAGAAAAGTGTTGGGTATAACAGTTAACTTCATGCTACTGGGTTGTGTGCTGCAAAGCATACAGCTTTGTAATGGAGTTTATGAGCCATTTAAAATCCTGGGAAAGCTACTGGTCCCAGTCTGCTGCCAAACAGATGGCAGGAGCTAGGGAAGTGTTGAGGAATCCCAGCTCTGGGATTTATACAATCCCATTTGGAGGAGCAGGAATAGACAACCCCAAAGGAAACTGAGGATCATATATTACAGGATCCATAGGATTTGTGGAGGACTTTCTCATAGTGAAGGGCCAGTGCAGTAGTTGAGCTTATGGCTATGTCTGACCGGAAGGATGGTTAATGGATTTTTCTGTTTGATAGTTTGTTCCATTCTTTTTCTTTATTTGCATAAGGTAAAGCTGCTGAGCTGTGGTATTTATCTGCCTGCCTTGGGAGATAGTCAGACCAGCATGAACGGGCATCCTGCAGAACACATTAGCAGTATCATCAATATCAGCTGTTCAAAGATGATGGATTAGGTCCTTAAAATTTTCTGATACTGTTTTAAAAATAATGTGATATCAAAACACAGTACATTTTGGATACTTTGTATCTCCCTTGTGAGCATTTATTCCTTATGGTTACCCAGGAGGTTGGACAAGATGGCCTTCCTAGGTTGCTCCCAGCCTCAGAGTCTTTCAAAAATCACAAGGGGTAGAAATCCTATAGCTTTAAAGTGTCTTCTGGGGTAACTTCTAATATTCCTTACTATTTAAAAACTTGCAACTGAAAATAAACCATCAAGGATCATAATGATGTTCCAAGTCCTGGGTTGTAACAAAATAAAACCTAAACATAGATTAATTTTGCCTAGCTTTGCTTTAGATGAAATACATTGTGCATCTGTTTTTCTTCAAGAATGACAGTTCAGGTAACAGGCATCTCTCCTGACATACATACTTTGGTTGTTGGTCAAATTCTGGTGTTCCTCAGCCAGCGAGCAGCCCTCAAGCCAGCTACATACTCCCCGGGAAATGCTCAGTGGAGTAGGTGTTCAGCATCACCATGCAATTTTGGCCTAAGGCAGACCTGACTCTCCTCAGAGGTGATCCTTCCTCACTCCACTGTGAACTAGCTACTTTATGCAAGGGAAAGGAGACCACCCTCCGAGTTTTTCTTTCCTCTGAAGTTGGCAGCAATTAAGTAGCCATTTCCTCAGCTTTTTGACGCTGGGACTGGCCTGGTTGTTCCGCTCTTAATGAAACTCTTGTGGTGCAATAAAGAAGGATATCCGTAGTACGGACCTGTATAGACAGGACAGGGTAAAGTCAGAACTTTCCAAATAAAACTTTCTGGGTAGCCCTGTGATCATTCCCAAGCTAGTCTGCACTACAAGCTGTTACAAAGGCATCTCAACTTCTATTATGCCTAACCTGCAGAAGGCCTCTTCCTGGCAATGGCTCTTGGTGCCAAATCCACCAGGAAGCCTAGTCTTTTCAGGGCTGTTTAGAATTCACAAGGCTTAGTTTTGTTTATTGAAAGTACGGCCTCAGTCTCAGCTGCTTTAAATTTGCCATTTGCAGCAGAACTTGTTCAAAGGGTGGCACTGGTAGAGCAAAAACTCAGACTCATGAGATGTTTGTAGGAGTCTTTGATCTCAGAATCCTTCTGCTCCAAACACAGTGGTAACATAGCAATGACAATGTTTTGTTCTTTAGGAGACTCATGGATATTGAGGCGTGATTTGGGCTATTGTGCATCTCTGTGGTGTAATATTATGGGGTTAGCACCGAGCACAGCCAAGATCACTAAAGTTCTGTCACCACCATCAGTGGGTTTTGGATTAGGCCACACATGTGCGGGCAGCTCGTCCCAAGCATAGAAAAGGCAACACAATTTTCTAAAAGCAGGATGAAATAAAGGATAACTAACAGTATACGTATCAGTAAAGAGAAATTAGTCGCCATGAAACTACAGGAAGCTTAGAGAAATTTTATCATGTGTTGGTAATGAAAACATATTGGGCTAGTGGAATTATGCAGTTATAAGAGCAGAGTTAATCCCCAAAATTATTATATATTTTAAAAATTAACTTTTGGCTCTATGTTTTGTGTTTGCTTTCCTCAAATATAGTAGCAAATGGGTTTACCCACAGAAGTATTAATGCTGTAACCAGAAATTTGAGAATACTTCCAAAAAGTGTATTTTTAGTTAATAATAAATGGACGTTTTGCTGTAGAAACCAAGCTACAAAAGTTGTGCTGAGTCTGACCAAAGAACACAAGTAATGCTGGGTGGGGGATACCTCCAGCGGCAGCTAGCAAAAGTATCTTTAATTTTGACCATCATATGCCTGCACCAAGCTTGCTATTAGATGGTCATTATAAAATATCATTGTTGCCAAACAATTTGGATAGACCTGAAGAAATGTTATTCTTACTATATAGAGTGAATATGTGGGAAATAATCAGCCACTAAGGCTTACTTAGCTCTGGCCAAAATGAAAGAGGCGAAATAAAGTGGATGAGATACAAAAACCTGCGCTGCGATGGATGGTTCACCCTTGTCACCAAGAGGGAAGAAATCAGGAGAGGACCCCGGAGGAACGAGGGGAGGGCGCAGGGGCAGCCAGGGCGCACAGGGCTCTCCCTCCCGCCTTCTTGGCCGCGGGGGCTTCCCCTCAGCCCCGTCTGGCTGAACCGAAGCGGCACGGCGAAGCAGCAGCCGAGGGCCCGGCGGGGGCCGCGGGGGCCGGGCGGGAGCGGGGCCACGGCGCGGCAGGTTGCCGGGATACGGGCGCGGGTGAGAGCAGCCCCGGCCGGCCCCACAGGCCGCCGCCCAAGCGGTTGTGCCGGCGGCCTCGCTTTGGTCCGTGTCGGGACGTGCGGGCCTGCTCGGTACCGAACCCCAGCCCGCGGCGGCAGGCAGGAGCACGGCACGTCCCTGCCCACGCTGGAACATGTCCGCCGGGCAAGCACCTCCCTTGCACGGCGAGGTGAAGATCTTTCAGCGAAAAACGATGTCAAATGACGGAGGGCAGACGGCGTGACGCGAGCCGCAGCTCGCTCATCCCTCCCGCTGAAACCTTCCTGAAAGAAAACCAAACATTTTCAGTGACATTGTGCCTAATCAGTACGTGAAATGCAGCGAGAACAAGCTAGCCAGGACCATGGGGCAGGCGCTCAGATGTGGTCACAGCAGGCAACCGCCTGCTCTGTTGGCCAGAAAACAAACACCGATGGCAGAGGTAAGGGTGAGCCAAATGTTGGAGAGCAGCAATGCCACAGAAAATCCACGACCCGATTTGTTTTTAAACTACTCCATAGCAGAAATGAGATGCCGAGCTTGGCACAAAAAGACCCCAGAAAATGTGATTTATGCCTCTCCTTTGACAAAGCTGTTTTAAATATTGATAATATTTGGAATTTTGGAAAAAGCAGTTGTTTTGGCATGTAGTTTGGAATAGAAAACCAACTTCCAGGCGGTTCTCTGCACAGATGAAACCGGAGTCAGGTTACTGCCCTGCTGCAGAATGTGCTTTTGTTACTGAAAAAACCCTGCACTGGGAAGTTTTTGGGAGGTTCACAATGTGGCCGAAGTATGAACTAAAAAGAAATGCCTAAGTAATTGATGGTGGATTTCAGTGAATGAGCTCAAGGAAATGAAACACAGGGTTACACCATCAATGGCAAAATATTGCCATGGCAATGGGTAGCTTTGCCAGGAATAAACAAACAAACAACAGGCCTCTTCTCTTTCAGAAAAAAGTTAGAGAATTCTCTGTTCTCGCCTCACCAAAGTCTGTGCTTTGGACATCTCAGAGGGGAGAAGATAGCGTATCCTACTTACACAAGTCCCACACAGTCAGCTCCCTTCTCAGTTGTACAATTAGATCATTTCCAGAGCAAGAAGTAACCTTTATACTCAGGGGAAGGCATCGACATTTGCTTTATAATGATTTCAGTGCTTTGGTTACTGTAATTCCTACTGTTTTCTTACAGAAGGTGGAAGGGCTCAGAAACAACGCAGCTCTTGTGTCACTCCTAGTTGAAATCAGTCCTGCTTCAGGAGACACTGCTGACAGGGAAGATTTCCTTATGAGCAAAAACATGGGCCTGTACTTAAATTAATAAAGAGCTTTAAAAAAGCACACCGCAGAGAGCAAGGGAGCTGAGAAAGGGCGAGCTGCCTTTTCTGCAGGCATGGGTGCCAGGTAGGGAGCACGCCGATGCACAGGCATTGGGGTCCTCTCCCTGCAGAGCTTTCAGTGGCAGCCAGCCCTCGGCCTCTGGAAGCTTTCCATATGTTTCTAGCCATACCCAAGCCCTCAGAATATGCAATCCTACCACCAGGTGTGAGCTCTGTGGGTCTCCTCTCAACCCACAGAGACAGACCTCAGCCACCACCCAGGCAAGGAGTCAGCAATGTTGGGATCCTGACTAGTGACCATATACTGAGTTCCTTACAGTTCTGCGGGCTGTTGTCCTTCTTTGCCATCTTCCATGCATTGCATCTGAAATTTCCGCTGGACGCCCATATAGGCACTGTGCCTTGCTGGCATTGTTCCAGAGGAGGACAGACATGGCCCAGTGTTAATCTTGAGATTGCATGGCCTGTAGAGCAGGAGTAAGGGGCCAGAGCCAGGTGGCCATGTGGAACCAGAGGAGTAACCAGCAGTGATGAGAGATATGGCTTACACATGTCTCCTGGTGAGGAGACAGAACCTATGTGAAGGAGCCAACAGTCAGCACGACTGTATGAAACTTACGTACTGTTGAGTCAACCCTAGCAGGCTCTGTCTACACGCAAACAGTACTGCCAGTCTGACATAGAAGTGTCAAGACCTATTAAAGTTTGCAAAACTCTTCTAATACCAATCCTACATTGGAGAAAATAAAATCATCCCATATGGCTGCCCAGCTATTTGGCATTCAGTAGTTTGTCTTACTGTGCTTTATATAATAACACTTAGGTGCTGCTTAAGTTCCCTATAAAATATTTAATGTAGTTTACTGTAAAGTCTTCAGGCTGAGGATGGTTTCTTACAGACTATTCATACTGCCCCTAGCACTAATTTCAATTGCAGCCTCCAGACAGTTAAAGATTCATTATTGCTATCACGATCTGCCTCTGCTCTGTCACTTTCCAAAGAAGGTTCATTCTTGACTACGGGTTTAACATAGCTGGTGTTTAAATAACAACTGTCTGTTTTCCATCTAAAATTATCAAAGCGGTCTCCAAGCAAATAAATCTTTTAACTCGAACTTTTAATTAATGTTGTCCATTTTGAATGGTGCTTGATGCACTTTATTTAACCACCTCAGAAAACATGTAACAAATACGGATGGCTCTTCTTTTTTCTTCCAAAGAAAAAAAAGAAAAAAAAAAAAAAAAGGCAGTTAGGGTCTATTTTGCATGAGAAAATATTTTGTTTAGGAATGACAGTTGTAGGCATTCTCTCATACATTGTAATATTTTCCATGTGTGGCAGCTTGTTTTTCAGTGTTACAAATATGTGCAATAAGGGCTAAGAATTAAAATTAATCTAACAGCTTTTGCAGCAATGCTTTTGATGGTTTCGCTCGCTTTAATTTTCCTGTGGATACTGCCGTTAGTTCTGCTGCTTGCAGTATGTGAAGCATAATTCTCAAAGGTTCACGAGGTTGTAGGGATCCAGTAAGAGATGACTGATTTCTCTCCCCACACACATATACTCCACCCCACACCCACTCACCCACCCACCAGCAAAACATAATGCTGTACTATTTTTGGTAACAGGGAAGGGGCCTCCCTGTGAAAACAGAAAGCAGTGTATTTCTCAGTTACATCACTTTGCAATCTAATGCTGTGTTGTGCTCAGTGTTTTTGTGGTGATGCGAGTCTTTTTTTTTCCTTCTTTTTTTTTTTTTTTTTTCTCCCTTCAGCTGGTTGGATTTTCCCCATCTTACAGCACCTCGCAGGTCTCTTCTCTGAGCAGTACGTTGCCTGAGTGAGTGGAAACATACAGATCAGCTGCAGGTTTCTGTCTACAAAAACAGAGTGAAAGAGAAAGAAAAGGGTTGGGAAAAGCAGAGACAAATATTGACCTGGACTTAGAGAAAGACATCCAATGGCTGAATAAAGAACCCCTGTTCATGTTTTGGGATATTCTTTCAACTGACTGGAACGAGAGCGGATCAAAAGAATGGGAAATGCCAGCAGACCCTTTAGAAGAATTGCTTATTTCTTATGCCTTTTATCTGTGCTTTTGCTGACTGAAGGGAAGAAACCAGTGAAGCCAAAATGTCCTGCCTGGTGTACTTGTACCAAAGATAATGCTTTATGTGAAAATGCCAGATCTATTCCTCGCAGCGTTCCGCCTGATGTTATCTCACTGTAAGGGCTGTAAGCATTTGGTTCTTTAATTTATGATTTAAAATGAACTACGATGTGTGGTGTTTTCAGTGCATACAGAAGGATGCTTGCTGCAGGGAGTACCTCCAGCATTCAGAATCATCAGCTAATGTGTTAAAATTGTGCTGCATCCTTGAATCCTGATTTTTACATCTCTTTCATCTGTCTGTCTGTCTCTGTATGTGCACACATCCCATTTTATACCACCTTCTATGCTACATGAAACCTGTAACAATCTTTTTTTTTTTTTTTACTTGTATAAATAAATTTCTCTCTGTGATGACCAGATCAGTATTATAACCACGGATATATGAGACTACATTAATATAAGGTTGTTTTTTTCTTCTTTCCAGATCCTTTGTGAGATCTGCTTTTACTAAAATCCCAGAAGGGAGTTTTTTGCTCACACCATCTCTGCAGCTTCTGTGAGAAATATTTATATGATACATTTTTTGTTATGAAATGTATATGTATCCACAAATATGATGAAAAGGGTCTCAATGTTAATTTTGTAAAAAACAGCAAGAGTAGATTCATTAGATGGCAAAATAGAAGACTTTTAACAATTTGAAAGATAGTGCATGTTTAATTTTTTTTGAAGTGTATCTACTTAGTGCTTTGCAAGGATGTCTGTTGTCAGTGCTACTTTGAATGATTACATGCTGAAGCTTTCGGTGACAGAACGTATGCTATCTTTATTATACTTTAATTAACAGTACAGTAGGGATTTGAGCATTGCAACAACTATTCTTATTTCTTTTATGCAGTCCTGGGGCCTGATCCCAATATAAAGCTGCCCGTTTGCAATTCCCATCGACTGTGAGCTCAGAACCCCTCAGATCAAGCCCTTCATTGCAGTGGGACAGGTCCCAAAGTTCCTTTCCATATAAAATTGCCGTTGACTTCTGTGGAAGTTTAGTCACTTCAGTGGGAGTTTTGCCTACATAATGTCTAGATTTTACCCTGTTATTTAGTGTTCTTTGAACACCCTCCTTCAAAAAAAAAAAAAGCCAAAAAAACACCCAAAATTCTTTTCTTCCAATTAAAAAAAATCAGCCATTATTTCAAAATCAAATACTGTGATGAGGTATGTGCAGAAAGAGAATATTTGGGGATGTTTGAATATTAGATGCCTTTATATATAGGATTTTTTGCAGGCTCACAGGCTTTCCTAGAAGTGTGGGCATGTGATTATATAATTGTGAGCTATACCGAGGTAGAGGGGGTGTAACCCGAACTGCTTATAGTGGATGTGCTGCCAGCCTGACATGCACCCAGATTTGTCTCAGAAATCCGGCAAGACAGACTCTCTGATGTCATCGAAATCAAAATGGGATGTCTGTCCCAGACTGACTTTCCATGCGCTATAGATGTGGTCAGAGGTGTAATGTTGATGTATTGGAGCACTACAGCTGTTAGATTAAACTGCTGGTGCACTGATAGCTGAAGCCCTGACCCTAGCTGTACTCTGCTACCTCAAGTGGAGCTGATAAGGAGGTGCAGACATACTGTACAATTTTGGATACAGGGTAAATAGGTAAATGCAGTTACTATGGAAACCTAAATGCTTTTCGATGGTGCTTTATTCCAGAGAAGCTTTTCCCAGGTGGTCACAGATCACAAAAGGGACATATTTCACACCATTCCTTCAGTGGGCCTTTCAAAGGAGAAAAAAAAAAAAGAAATAACAGCATTGGTGGAGCTTGTATCTGAAGAGAGTGAGTAGGACATCATCTCTCTTGGCTACGATACACCACCTACACTTAGTGATTTCACTGCCAGGGGAGGCAGAATTGGGTAGGGTGGAGTAGGACAGACACAGTCTTTTTATTTTGAGTTATCACAGTGCCTGGTGCAGTGGGGTCCGTGTCTCTGGGGATGGCTTTTGGCATTTTAGTAACGGTAATAATTTGCACAATCTCCTATATACTTCAGTGTAACTGCTGCCACTAATCAATGCTGCAACAATTGCTCTGGCCCCAGAAAAGCAGGTTTCATTCCATTCTGGGCTTTGATGAGAGATCTGTTAAAATGGTGCAAACAATTCACAGATTACTTACTTCTGCTACCTAGCATTTCTAAAAATACTGCTCATCACTTTTCCAGATATACTTCTAACATGGTAGCTGAGCTGCTTGCCATCTTTGGAAAGCCAGGCTGTGGATCTAAGGCAAAGAACTCCTTAAGCACAGACCATAGGAGCAGGACTGTACAAGGCTCCAGTTTGTAAGTGGGAAAGAAAAATTTCCACCTTTGGCAGAAGATAAGGAGGGAAATAAGAATATGGAAAACTTAGGTTAATTAGAAATTAAAGTAAGTTTTAGCTTTGTATCATTGTAGCTGTACTGGTAGGCTTATTTTAGCCAATAGCAAAATTTAGCAATCTGCATGTATTTTACATAATAGTCTTCAGCATGGCTTTTTTAGAGTTCAAATGTAACTTGGTATCTCCCCTTTTCCCATTTCTAAGAGTGGTATATATCCGCCGCTGTTATTATTTGCTACTGTTTAAACTTGTAGTGGCAATGGTCTCTCAAAAAGTCATGGACTCATTGTGCTAAACACTACTCATTAGTCCCAGGCCAGGAGAGCTTTTCTTCTTGAAGAGTACGGATGGTATGCTCTGTGCTCTTCATGTGACAACCTACACAGCTACAGTGAAGTGCCAGCAGGAGTGTTCCTTAAACGATGAGAAAATCTCCTGCTCTCACCGCCAGCACTCATAACTCTGTGTATCAGCAACTTGCTGAGGGTGCCCATATAAACTGACACGAATATCAGTAGAAAGAAGGGAGGTAATCATGGCACCAGGACCCATATCTGCCAGCTGCATACAGCCCCTGATAAGCAATATAGTCTCTAGACATGGTGCAGTATCCTCAGATATAGGTAGCTGGTAGGTCACGGCACAAGTACATCTGGTGTTTGAGGTCAGAGAGTGGGAGAAAAGCCACTTTGTGCATCAAATACTCAGGATACCACCATTGGGGGAAGGTATGAGATGGGAGGTGAATGAGTTTACCAAGTACAAGGCCTATGCTACAATCCTGGCAATCTCTAAAATAGCTGTACTATTTAAAGAGATACCACCCTGTTCTGTAAATTACAAGGAGGGTAGAGAGCAGAAAAGGAAAAATTATCCAGTGAAATCACATCAGAAAAGTCAAATTAGTTGCAGGCAGCAGTTTCACTAAATTGTTCTACTGGTTCAGAGATTTTACAAAAATACTTATTTCCTCTAAGAAAGAAAAATATTCATTGATCCTAACAAAAAGGGAGAATTTCCTGCTTATATTTTCTATACATATATAAGAACATAGTTTAAAGTGGATGAAGCACAGTCTGTAATAGCCAAATGAGAAAATAAATCAGCTACAACTTAATGCAAACTTCAAAATGAGAGATTAACTCATTAAGCACATTAATTCGTTCTTGCAAGTCTTGAATTCCCGAATGCCTAAGGATGTCATAGTGTAAATCTATTTACCTATTAGGTCCAACTGAATGAAATATAGATGTGCATATAATGTTCCACTAGGGTAAAGTTAAGTTCATCGTACTTGACAATGCTTCACCATATTAAGGGTGTGGCAGACCAGAGCTGAATTTAAATGGGCAAATGCAAACATGGCTGATAAGCTGAAATGAAGCTGGGAAAAAAAATAAATTGATGCTAGCCCATTTTTAGTGCTTACAAAATCACATGAAATTAAATGCGTTGCTGGTATTTTTACTGCTAGGTGGATGAAAAATACATGCACACACTAAGAGCCACCTCCAGCAGGTATAATATGGTCTTAAAAATAGTTCTGATCTGAACATGGAATAAATTAAGAGATTTTCCATTTTTTTCTCAGTAACTTCTCAGTACCTTCAGGTCAAATATGCTTACAAGTTTAACTTGTAAATTAAGGGATTTTCCTGCCTGTCAGTGCATATTCAGCCCAATTTCTGTCTAACCAGCTGGATACCTTCCCTATGTTGTCATCAAAAGTAAGTGTACTTCAAAACAATTTAGATCTCTGTAGTACTTGGAACATTTCATTGTTGCCCAAGTTTGTCTCCAGCGATGCTTGTACAATCCCATTGTTTTACTGGTATGATAAACCCACGTTTACATCCCACAGAAGTCAATGGAATTTTATCAGATGGCCCCAGTATGCAAAGCAAGGAGTTGTTTGGTCCTTCCCTTTGCACCAGACAGTGGTGCAATATATCAGCCTTACGATTCTGTAGTGCTTCCACAAACAATACTGTGAAACCAGGCAGTGGGAATTTGGCCTACTGTGGCTTGCTGAACTGTTTTCTGAAGATGATAATAACCTAACGGTCTTTTGTTTTGCATATCTTTACACAGGTTGTTTACATCCAACACTTTTGATGTTATTAGTGATGATGCTTTCATGGGCCTCCCTCATCTAGAATATTTGTGAGTGGACAAAAGTATATTTCCTGGCATTATTGAATAGAGTGGGTGGGCTTCCAAGTTCCAGGCATTGCTTTGACCAGAATGACTTTACGACCCATTACAGGTTCATAGAGAACAACAGCATTAAGTCAATTTCAAGAAATACTTTCAGAGGACTGAAATCTTTAATTCACCTGTAAGTAAAGTGGTTGAATATATTGCTTGGTATACTTACTATAGTAATTGAAGAACTGTCTTGTTTCATTTCCCATTTTGATATGTAGCTGTTCACATTTGTTTAAGTGGTATTAATAGTAATTTAATTAGAATGTTAATCTTTGTGTTTCCACCAAAGACTTCCAAACTATGGTATGTGTAGAAGGCTGAGACCCAAACACTTCTAAGCAGGACATGTTTGGCAGTAGCTTCTTCACTTCCTCTGCTCAGAGCACTGGGGACTTCCAGGTGTGCATGCAGGAGCAGGGAGAAAGCAGGATGGGTTGGGAAGCTTAGCACTGACAAAGTGAGTCCCAGTTTGGGACTTGGAGATGAGGAAGGTGGGAGACGTCAGTGCTCAGCTGCCACGCTGGTGAGAGGCTGAGGGGTGGACACACACTTCTTCCCAGGTATCCCAGTCTAGCATGGATCCTGGAGAATGTTATGACCATTCCTTGGACCAGCCATCGCTGACTGTACCCATGCCCTCTTCAGTCAGCACCCTTGTGCACCAGAATTTGACCAAATCGAATTTGAATATGCCTACCCTAAACAATTTTAAATAGAAAGGTTGCAATAGGATGCACTTACTACGACTGACCAATCTACTTCTTCCACTTAACTGTAGGGCATATCAGCCTTTAGACTTCAGCAGGATAAGCTTCAAAGCCCTGCATTGCACCCTGTCCGCTCTTGCATGCGAGCCAGAGTGTCTGACAGTCAGGATCTGTCCTGCACTGATACTGGGGGCTGCTTAACATTCCTGGTGTTGCTGCTCAGCCCTTCAGCTATCCTGGAAATGCAGCCAGACCCCTGCCCTTTGACACTCTGCAGCCCCCTCACTGTGTTAGGGAAGAGGGGAAATTAGTCAAAGGCACTTTGACTGCTAATGTGGCCCTTAGGAGCTTGAAACACCTCGGCTTTCCATGCTCACACCAGCTGAGGCATTTCTCACACTGTGCTCAGCAGTTGAAATGCACGCTAGCAACAAATACCTGAAATGTTTCACTGCAAACACAGGAGTAGCATCCTCATGCTCTGAGCTAGCATGACAGGTTTTAGACAGGCTTTGATCTTGTATCTTACATCAAATTTATCATTTAGCAATGATTTTATTTCAGCAAGCAATACATCGATTTAAAATACTGTATGTACTGTAAGAGAAAATAAAAAATGCAAAAATACTTAAAAGAAGGAGGCTAAAATATCTGGGGTGTGCCTGACATGGAGGTGTAGCCAGTTCCAAGAACTTGCATTCTGAAGCGTGTATCTTGGGGGGTGTGTCATAGGCAGGGGAGTGAATTCTGACCTTTTGGCCTTAACATAATAACCTCAAAGAGGAGTTTGAAACAGGGTCATTTAACTTTTTCTTTCATACCTTTTGATACAGGAAAGAAAGGAAGAGTCCTGTTTTAAATAGTTAATGCCTAAATATAATAGTCGAACTGCATTTCACCGCATCCTTCACCACATAGTAAAGGTACCATAAAACACTTTACTCTTCCCTTTTTGGTCAGAACAGAAAAGACTCGCAGATGGCTGAAACCAAGCCTACTGTGACTACTCATGTCTATAGAGTTACTTGTAGAATCATAGAATCATTAAGGTTGGAAAAGACTTCCAAGATCATCTAGTCCAACCGTCCCCCTACCACCTATATTACTTACTAAGCCATGTCCCTGAGTACCTCATCCAACCTTTCCTTAAACACCTGGCTCTAGGCCTGAGGAAGAGCAAAGAAACAGGAGAGCGAAAAAGGTTTTTAAATAGGCTGTGCACATCCCATAAAAATCCATATTAGAGGTATAGGCATAATTACAGTATTGTTAAAAAAGGAAGATAATTGGATTAGGCTGGTAACTGGGACCCTGTCTTCAAAATATTTATGCACATGAATAGCTTTATATTCACAAATGGGTCCTGTACATTATTTATCATATTCATTTACTTATTTAGTAGCTGTTGCTGCCACTGAGCAGATTGCTTTTCTAACAGAGAGGAAGGCACAGTTTGGTCTCCACAGAGCACAGTCCAAGAGTAACGTCTTACGGGTCTCGCCTGTTACATTTGTTTTGGGGATTCTTCAGCAGTTTCCTAAGAGAAAACATATGCAAAAGGCAGAAACACGTTTGAAGAGCCACTGTGGTTTGCATGTGGTTGCATGCACATTTTTGAGGTGTAGATCTGTGCATCATGCTGTTGTTGTGCATGGAGTGCTGTTCATGAGGACAATGAGGAATTTGCAGAAAATAACTGCAAAGGCAGGTCCATTAACCACAGAATGTGACTAGTTTAATCTGCTCGCAGAACCACTCCCCACCCTTTGGGGAAAAGAATAATCATTTGGCACCCTGTGGCATTCCTCACTTAAGAAGCAGGAGAGTACTTGTGTATATAAAATCTATTAAAAAGTGTCATAGTAAATAAGCATATAAATGAGTTCCATGAAATTAGAGGAGAAGATGAGCTTTGTTCTATTTATTCTGTTCACTTCCTTTTCACGACATAACTTTCGCAATGCAGTGAGCTATCCAAACATTTGTAGTTTTGTAACGTAATTAACTTTGATAATTACAATGCATCCTTATTGTAAAATAGAGCCATCTAGTATTTATCATTATGCAACACAATTCATGTTCTGCTCAGAGCAGATTTAAGAAAAGGAAACTTAAAAGAAAAAAGCTAATTTACTAATTTAAAGTCATAATCTTACAGTTAGGATCTGAAAATAATTTCTACTCACAATATTTTTTATTTGATTGCATTTCCTTCAGAACTACGACCATAAGTTTAATTGCATGTTTGATTCAACCTTTACTCTCCTTACAAACCAAACACCATGTACAGCACCCTCCAGGCAAGACAGTGTTTTCTAATAAAGAAGTATGCTTTAGCAGTGGAATATAAATTGCGTCATTTTTACCCCAAAACAGGCAAATGTGTAAACCCTGTGTAAAATTTTCTGTCAGTGTTATTTCCACAGCAGTGACAAACCACTGGTACTTCCAAGCACATCATCCCTTTCAGTTCACTATAATCTGGGTTGTGAAGAATATACAGGGATTTAAACCTATCTCAGCTTGCAAGTCTGCTGAGCTTTCTCCATATAAGCTAGTTACCTGACTTTTAAAGAATTGCTGTGGAGTGTAAAATTAAGCAGAAGTGAAGCACAATACATACACCAGGCAACATAATGAGATGTACTTTGAAAGTAGTGAAGTCAGAACAGACTAATGGCATCATTGCATATTTACTATTCCTGATAAGGCAAACAATTTTACATGAGGCAGCAGACCTAGTACATCTGGGCCTGTTCTTAAATTTAAGTATATGCCTAAGCAGCTTTGCTTGGCTAGAGAAATTGTAGTTAATGTATAACTTTTATGTTTACAAGCAAAACTACAAGAGTCACTAAGTTTTACTAGCTACAGATTCTAACTGGGATCTTAAACTAGGATGACTTATTTCCATTTTAATGTCTTCTCATATGTAATAAATTGTGTTGTTAATCAAAAGAGGTGCAAGGTATAAACTACACCCTACAACATTATTCTTCTCCTGTCATGCCCTCAGTGACCAGACCTTTGGTGGACTCACACAGATGTGTCGGACTGAAATGTAATATATTGCTTGTTCAAAGCCTGCTCACATTTCCTTGTCCCTTCCTTTTAGTAGCTAGACTGCTCACTGAATTTAAACGAGTTTTCCCAACACAGACACACACACATATATATATTCCAGGGAAGAAATTAACGTTGAACTGCAATTTCTTGTCTATTACTGCATATTTCCAAAAATCAAGAGCTAAGCCTAAATGGAACAAAACCTAGTATTAAGATTTTGCTTTCAGAAGAGATACAAGAAAGTGCTGAAATTGCAGTGATACGACCACCATGTCCTGGTTATCTCATAAGGAAAACATTAGTAGATCCAGTCATGACTAATTGTTTTAAAATAATGGTGCTGGCAAAACACCAGAGGTGATAGCCCTTTTTACCCTGCTAATTGAAGTATTGTAAATGTTGCAAGGTTGTTAAAGAGTCAGAAGGCAGAAGGAGGCATGGTGTTTTAGTGGGACAAAGACTCACAAAGTAAATTACCTATTCTTAAATGCAGTCTTCTAGAACTAAGCACTGGAGAATACCTGGATTCTTTACCCAAATTAAAAAAGCTCCACACAGGAGTACACTTCACAAAACTGTGTAATTTCATGAACTAGTACTAATACTGCAGTGTCTTCTTTTACAGGAGTCTCGCAAATAATAATCTCCAATCGCTTCCAAAAGACATATTCAAAGGCTTGGATTCTTTAACAAATGTGTAAGAAAACAATTAATTAATCTATTAACTATGCTAAAAACCCAGGACATTATTTTAGAGGTCATTCTGAGTAACAATTCAAACGTAGGCAATCACGGAATCTTACGACTGCGTAGAGACTACCCAGTATGGGTAGGCTAGCTTTTTGTCTACCACTGTTGATAGTTTGCTTTAGTTTTGACTATTTCACCAGTTATGAAGATTAGTAATCTTGTTAGTAGTTTTAGGTAAAAGAGCTGCTTGTTCATTAAGATTTAGTGAATAGAAAGGAAGTATCATTAGGGGTGCATGAGAGAGCATGACATGAGGGGAGGGTGGAAGATATTAATAGAGTAGAAGTTCTATGTGCAAGTAATTTCTAGGAAGACTGTCTTTTATAACAAAAGCTTGTGTCTTTAGTACGTACCATATTCCATACTTCATCTAATTGCAACCAAACCAAAACATTAACTTGTTTAAATAGACAACTTAAATGCCAGTAAAAATACAAAATATAGGTAAACAGATAAGTCCTGTAGTTGTTCCACTGATATATGTCCTGTTTACAACACATCCAATTCAGTATCATCTGGGATAATGAGCACAGAACAAGCTTTCCCTCCTCCCTGTATTAACAAGGTAGGCTGAATTCACAGTGTAGACCTGCAGCAGTAAGTTGTGGAGATGGTCAGTGTTTCTGGAAGCATTACTTGGCATGACTGATCATGGCCAGGTGGTTACACAGTCTGACCCTGGCACTTGCCCATTCCTGTACATCTGATCTGAAACCCGACTGAAGGCAGCTGTAAAAGTCTTAAACAGAACTCCTTTGCTTGTGTCTTCTAAAGCCCTAAATGAACGTATCTACAGGAGACAGCAAATACTGACTGACTGGCCATCAGGTGCATTAATTCTAGTTTTGTTATTTAGAATGCTTGTACTGAGAAAGGCTAATCCAAAAGAAACAACTTCCCAAAATACGGGGCCAACAGTTTGGTAGGCTTTTGTGTACCTGTATACTTGGGGAAATCAACAAAAAATTCCTACTGATTATCAAGTTAATTTCTCCTTGATTTCCTTAATAGAATTAAATCAGTGTGGGCTCTGGTATGTAGACTTAACTATGGGTCAGGACAAATTAAGCCATGAAGGCATCAGTAGAGCAAAAGGGGGCTTGTATTTAACAAGAACCCAGCTTGTTGCCCTGCACAGAGGAATACAACAGCTGACTACTCATTTTCGATGCATGATTTATTTGTTGTAGGGATCTTAGAGGCAACGCCTTTAATTGTGACTGCAAACTGAAGTGGTTAGTGGAGTGGCTGGGCAGCACCAATGCAACAGTTGAAGATATTTACTGTGAAAGCCCACCAGAATATAAGAAACGCAAAATCAATAGCCTTTCTCCAAAAGAATTTGATTGCATTATTACAGGTAATGTGCTTCAAATTATTTAATCTTGTTAAATTAAACTCAAAGCTATATATATATTGTAATTCTAGGGTCCGTTTTTGCAGGAAGTCTGCATACTGGATGGAACTGCCACTAACATCAATAGGAATTCTGTGCAGGTGTAAGACTGACATGCAGATCTCTTGGGAGTGGGGTCTTACATTACAGCCTCTACTCAGACTTTAATATGCTATATAAGGATTTGAAGAACTGTGACATAAAACAGCACCTCTTTTAACTGAGAAAGATTGAAAGTTGCACAGCTCCTTTATCAAAAGGAAGATTGGACTAGAAACGGAACACTAATACGTAATAGATTAGTTGGTATCTGGTAAGGAGATTTTTTTTTCAGTAGGGTATGGAAAATATCTCTAATTATCATATGTTGTGTGCTCTTTTGCAGAATTTGAAGTTTATCAGTCCCTGCCATACCAATCTCTGTCAGTAGATACATTCTCATACATGAATGATGAACATGTTGTTATTGCTCAGCCTTTTACTGGAAAATGCATCTTTCTTGAATGGGACCATGTAGAAGTGATGTTCAGGAATTATGACAACATTACAGGTATGAACACTTCTCGACAAACAACGTGACAACAGCTGATCCAAAAAGTGGTGCTAACGCTGTCTTTTGTTTTTATAGGTACTTCAACTGTTGTGTGTAAACCTATAGTTATTGAGAGTCAGCTGTATGTCATTGTCGCGCAGCTGTTTGGAGGCTCCCACATATATAAAAGAGATATTTTTGCTAATAAGTTTATAAAAATTCAAGATATTGAAATCCTTAAAATCCGAAAACCCAATGACATTGAAACTTTCAGGATTGCTGAAGACTGGTATTTTATTGTTGCAGACAGTTCAAAAGCTGGTTTCACCACGGTTTACAAATGGAATGGGAATGGATTTTATTCCCATCAGTCTCTGCACGCCTGGTACAGAGATACTGATGTGGAGTATCTTGAAATATCCGGCAAACCACATTTAATTCTGTCAAGTAGTTCCCAAAGACCTGTAATATATCAATGGAACAAAGGAACAAATGAATTTGTTAAGCGTTTTGATATCCAGGACATGGAAGATGCATATGCAGTGAAACATTTCAAAGTGAAAGAGGATGTATACATTTGCTTAACAAGATTTATTGGGGACTCTAAAGTAATGAAATGGGGTGGTTCAGCATTTCTGGATTTACAAAGGATGCCATCCCGAGGGTCAATGGTATTCCAACCGCTTCAGATAAGTAATTATCAATATGCCATTCTTGGAAGTGATTATTCTTTCACTCAAGTCTATTATTGGGATGCTGAAAAGGCAAAATTTGTGAAGTTTCAAGAATTAAACATACAGGCACCAAGATCTTTCATACATGTCTCCATCGATAAACGAGATTTTCTCTTTGCTTCAAGTTTTAAGGGAACTACATTGATTTATAAACATGTCATAGTTGACTTAAGCGAGTGACACTCGTAATTCTGAGATTACATCAGACTTTCTACCATAAGTGGACAAAATGAACTAAATGCATGATGACTCTCTTATCTTACTTCCAAATGAATGCCTTTAAAAGTTGAGATTGCTAGAACAAAGTATTACTAGTATCTTCATCTTTAATTGTCAAGTCTAGTGGTGTTGGAAGTTGCATTTTTTAACAAAAAGAATTAAATTAACTGTTCTTTGCATCCACAGTATGTAAATATGTGTGCAACTGCATCTGTTGCTATAAAGAATATTAAGATGTACTTTTCCATTTATTTATTCACCTGTTTGAAACAACTGCCAAATAAAATGTTTACATTTTGTGTCTTTCACATTCCAAATATTATTTGCAGGTGATACTTTTTTATTTGTGTATATATTATACACATATAAAATAAACCCAAGAAGGCTTGTTGCCCAAAGCAGTGTCGTACTGCATGGAGGATGCACAATAGCAAAGATCAGGTGGGTTTTACATATAACCAGAAGCTCTTGATAAAAATAGAGCATGGAACCCCAATCCTGTAAATGATTACCTGGACATATTGTTGCATTTATGTGAAGCTTCCCTGATTTAAACAGGACTCCACACCAAAAAAAAGGTTCAGTTATGCAGATCAGGTTGTAGGATGGAGGGTTCACCCAGTTGTGGGATGGGGCTTTGTACTGTGCATAGTTGGAAGCACCTGATTAAAAACAAATACAAAGAAATGAACAGAATAGAAGTTGAAGCAAAGTACTTTTTTCTCCACTTCACGCTGAAGCAGCACAAACCAAATCTCTGGTATGACACTGAGGCTGTTACTGTGCTGAAAGCTAGAGGCACAGTTTATATTTCAGCTAGCATCATTTCTATATCTGAACTGTGACACATCACTTGCATGAATTCTGTGTATCTCTGACAAGTATTTCCACTGTAACTGCAAATATTTAATCTTCAATGAATTTATTAACTATTGGAATGAGGCTGGTGAATGTGAAGTCATTTTATTCTACTGTCCTGCGATCAGTTGAGTAAGAGATACTTCTCAAATGTGGCAGGCCAAATTCAGTTGGTGTAGCATATGCAACTCCAGGGAAGCTACCTAGGCATGTTAAATTATGCCAAGCTTGAATTTCACGTGCAAATCTATTACAAACTCAAAATTAAATAGTCTTTTGTTTATATACATCTAGTGCATTGCTTGTGAGAAACCAATGCTGCTGCTGCAGATTATTTGGCACAGCTCAGGAAAAGAGCTCAAGTTGATTGTAGATACCTTTGCACTTAAAGTTAACAGGCCTTCTGCTTCAGTGCCATCTTTAAAATATGCACATGAATATTGTAATGTTTATACATATTTCTAAAATTC
This sequence comes from Hypotaenidia okinawae, assembly GCA_027925045.1. NCBI lineage: Eukaryota > Metazoa > Chordata > Aves > Gruiformes > Rallidae > Hypotaenidia > Hypotaenidia okinawae. The sequence continues at coordinate 22,042,530 of BSDF01000008.1, read as the reverse complement.
ACAGGCATTGGTTGGCAAATAAGACTTATACTATGCATGTCAGCTAATCACACAAGCTGATTCTTCAGGCTGGCTGGTCCTTATACTCAGAGACCCCAAAATCGCAGAGCAGCTTCAGCCACAGTCGGACTAAATGATCTCCAGAGGTCCCTTCCAACCCCAATGATTCTGTGATTCTGTGATTTTTCCTTTGCTGATGGTGCTGCTTAGAGCACCTGTTAGTACAGCAGGAAAATAATCATTAAGAAAAAAGACAAATAATGTATATTTTAAGAAGCCAATCCTAAACAGTATCCTTCTGTGATAAAGAATATTTTTTTAATATTGTGTTATTTGAAAATAAAAATCCCAGTTGAACAATGGTACTCTAAGAAGTTAATTTTCCTGATGCCTTTTTATCCATAGCAGCCTATGCTCTGGTCAGGTTTTGGCTTAACAATTTACTGTTCCATAAATACTTACAGTGTGAATAGGAAGATTTTGAACTATGTTTCAGAGCTGAAACCTCAAATATTTTTCTTAACAAATAAATTTTCAAAAATCATCTTGATAAAACACCATTCACTTGACAGGTTTTCATTATAAATCTGTGGCTTTCATACGAACATGATTTCAAACCCCAGGTTAACCCAAGTAGGCTCTTCTGTTATTTGGCTGCACAACTGTGATTGCCAACTCAGTTTGCCCATCTCTTCTTCAATCGACCTAGCATGGCAAAGAATGAAGTCATGAATCGATCTCCAACCTATGAGCAAATCATGAAGTGTCTTCTACTTCATCTGGACTCTTGTTTTATTTTTTACTTAAGGTCCTATTGAATTATGTGCACTGATTTTCATCTGATTTCTCCCATTATACTTGCCTACATGGACTCTCTATCAAATTATATGAATAATAGCTATGTATCCTTCTCATTATAGGCATATTAGGGACATCTGGCTGAATTTAAGTGGAGTTGCATAACCTTGCTAATTTGCTATCAACATTTATTTACAAACACTCCACTCCAATATATTGTCTCACAATACTACCTTGAGACGGTTATGTTTCATGGAATTCTATTTCAAAGCCAGCCACTATGTGCCCTAGGTGATAGAAGTACTTTGTTTTCCTGAGTTAATTTATTCTCAAATCATATCATGGACATGTGGGAATTCACTGTTACTCCCAGGTTTAAAGGACGAGTTTAAAAGCCCATAAGGGTGTGAGTCACTACAATTTTACATTCACGATACCTATAAAACTAGCCACGGCACACTGTGGGGTGATAAGGGATTAATCTGCTGGAGTATGGAACTGTGTTTGGTTGTTTCTTCAGCAAATTTTACCTGTAGTCAATCAGTAATGATGTGGGGAGTTCTTAATTCCTGTGCTGCTTTTGGAAGGTCAATTGATGACTATAAAATGATGAATCTAAATCTGTTCTCTTTTGAAAATCCTTTTCTGTAGTCAATTTATGTCAGGTGGATTTTCACAGGGACCACAGTCAGTTTCCTATTGTGCAAGTATAGCATGTCATTGTGCCATACAAGGAACTGGGGTATTTTTAGAATGGAACTCCTAATTCTTAATGTAGAAGAGTGTAAAGGCTCATTAGGTGTCTCCCTATGCTATTTCTTCCTAATTTCAGAGACTGGGCACTTTAACAGCTCCTCTGAGCATAAGGCTATATTCCATCCTGGTTCTCTGTTCAGTATTCCTTCTGGTATCAATGGAAACCTCAGACAAAAACTAAAATAGAAATAATAATATGGAAATTAACAGTTGTTCTAAGAGTTGTTTGAAAAAAAATCCATTTCTTTCAGCAAAGTCTATGCTACTTGCGGCTGACTGGTTGTCTTCTCTGGTTGTAATAGATTTTCTAAACTCCCTAATCATTTTGTTTATGACTGACAGAGTATGTAAAGTACTAAAAGTGTTATAGAAGACAATACTGAAGGTTATTAATGGATACTGTTCAACCTTGATGCAACTTAGTCATGTTAATATCTAAGAAAAAAGCTGCTAATGGCATTGTATTCTTGCAACTACTTTGTTATATTTTTAATGGAGCACAAATACAAAAGAATATACACTTCTATATACACTTCTCTACTCTGGCAGGAATATATAAAATACATTCAGAATACCTGATATTACACAAGGATTTTTTTCCTTGTCTGTTATAATGTCTAGGACTTGCGGGGTTTTGTTTCTATTTATTTTCCATTGAAAAAATATTCCAAAATGCACTGTTCCTACTAAGAAGAAAATTCAGTGAGGAAACTCTCATTTCGTAAGGTAAGAAAACAAACACAAGTAGGGACAAACTCTGTTATTGGTTTGAAATTGCATTTTAATTATAACTACACTTAATTCTTTTATTTGTATTTTCTTAACTTTATTTGAAGGGATGATAGCCATTCAAAGTACACTTGAGGATGGGAGATGATTATTAGCATAGTTAATAATGTGTGTGATATGCTTTGATATGTTCTAGTGGGAAGCTAAATGTCTAACAGCTTTATTTATGCCTATAAGCATTATAATATATTGTGTTAGTATTCAATGGAAAATAAAGAATATTTAAATCATAGAAGCAGCTAACAGTCCTTAGACTGATAACAGCACCAGGAGAAAGCAGAGAAGTCATCATGCCCAAAGTGTTACAACTAAGGACAGTATATAAACCCACAGCAAGTCTCAAAGAGTCTGGGATTCTTCCCTTTCAAGGAAACCATTTCCTTACCACAGAACATGTAACATGGACCTCCTCAGCAGGGACCCCTGAAAATCCAGATGATCACCCAGGTCCTGCAAAACACAGCAAGTGGCTTGGCTTACAAACTTCATGTGCAACATCTGTGATCTGAATTTGTGGCAAGTTTTCCTTTTGACAACTCCATTCCATCAATCTCAACAGTGATGACACAATGGAGCGGTAAGAAGGCCATTGCCCACCAGAAGGGCCAGGGCCCTGCCAGGGCAGGACAGACATTAAGACAGGTTCAACAGATGGGGAATCCAAACTCAAAGCACTCAGCTGTAGATGCCTGCCCCAAGACCTAGCAGGCTTTCTCTCCCATTTCTTGGTATACATTGCAGACACTTGCTGGTACCTTTCCTATGCCTGTAAGCCTTCTCCTCTCAGCTTGCTGATCTGGAGACTTGAGCATGACAGAAAAGCTGTGATTTAGATTCCTATTGGTTAGAATGGCTAAACATGCTTTTGTGGTCAGGAACTAACGGATAAATGTTGAGGTCTCCAGCAGTTTGATTCCTCAAGACCAAGCCATGGTATGCTGCCTGACTTACTGCTAACAGCAACTTTTTGTCATTACTGATGACTCTGAATTCTAATGGCTGGTGTTGCAGCCATGTCTCTGTCTATAATTCACTTAAACAAAGTGTTCAGGGGCCAACCTAACCCTATTCCTATTCGGGAATTTTCCTGAAATGAACTATAGCTACAAAGACCTCCAGTGTGCTATACAGAAGTGGTGTTATATTTGTGCTTAGAGACTTTGAATTTCTTCAATTAGTAATGCTACTGTAATACTTCTGTTTTCAAATCTGTTACAATAGAAAGCAATTTGCCCCCAAATATGCATATTTATATTCATATAATTGTTAATTTATTCTCCAAATAAACTAAAGTGGATGATAGCAGTAATTATGCTACTGTTCCAGATCTCCCATTCATCAAATCAATTTTTGAATTCTCAAAAGTTTTTTTCAACTCAGCCTTACTCTATGCTTCCTACTGATTTCATTTGAAAAAGGACTTTCTGACCCATTCTCACTTCCTGTTCGAAGGCCTGGATAGCAACAGAAGTATGTTAGCAACTTGTCAACCTGCCCAGATGGTGAATATCCAAGAATGCTGAAAGAGCTTCAGAATAAACAGGCTCATCTGCTAAGAATACAGTCTTTCATTAAAAACCATTTATGTGCAAAAGAATTGCAAGTAACAAGTACCGTGTCTATTTTTATAAAAAGTTGATGGGATAATCAGTGGACTTTCAGACCAAAGAGATCACATTTATATCTGGCCAAAGATCTGAAATGGTAATGGAAAATGTCAGTTTTCAGGAGAAAGTAGGACTCAACAAGCAGGACAGGCTGACTAGTGAAGTTCAGAGTCCAGAGATGCCGAATATGATACCTGGGAAAGAAATGCTCACAAGGTTTAAAATTAGTGCTAAAGAAAGGCAACTTTACATTGTTGTGAATGACTCAGCAAGACACTGCTCTCAACATACAGCTGCAGCAAAAAGCAAATAATGTTACAACATGTGCAGGTCAGGAGGGAGAACACGCTACTGCGTGTTAAGGCAAATCAAGGCTGTTGCCTTGTCCGAGATACTGCATGCACTACTAATGTAGCCATCTCAAAAAACACACTTCAGAATGATTAAGGACTGAGAGAAATATGGTAAAACTCATCGATGGTGTGGAAGAAGATGACACTTGACTTCAGCAAACCAACAATAAACAAAACCCCTTTCCCTCTGAAACAAAACCGCGGCGTTGGTTGCAAGAGGCAGTTTAGTTTTTGTCGAGAACAAAAACTAAAAGTCAGAGAACAGCCAAACATGAAAAAAATACATAAAGATCTATTTATGGTTTTTTAGTACTTGAAAGATTTTGTAATTATTAGAGAGGAGGAGGTTCTTTGCACTTGTCAGAAGCATCTGCTGTAGCCATTTTGGACAAGAGGACAGCCAAGCAGCTGGATAATGAATGTGCTCCAGTGTGGCATTTCCTATTTTCAGTTCTTGAGACACATTGCTCAGAAATTAGCTGAACTTGTTGCTGAGATTCACAAAATATATAAGATGAACACATGAACTAGCTATTCAGATGCATTTACAGTGCTGATGACAGGAACACTGAAAAAGTCTGGAAGATACCAACTACAGATACTTGGAGAATGTCAGCAATTAGAACATTCTGGCAAACTGTTTGCAAGTGCTTGAAAATGTAATTGCACAATTTTGGCTGGCTTCAGTTGTGTAAGTCCTGACAGACATAAACTTCCTTGGGAAGAACAGATCTCAGCTTTTTTTATAAGCTGGTTATTTGAGCCATAGAAATACTATTTGCAAAGTACCTTATTGTTAACTAGGTAATAGCATTGTCCTGTGATGGAGTAATTTCTAAAACAAAAGATTACCAATTAAAACAAACCCCCCAAACTGCACTACCAAACAAAGAAATAACCCCAAATTTCATAGTTTCCAAATAGCTGTTAAATTTGAAAACCCTATCCTGCTCTTCTTTGTCCTTCAAATACAAAAACATAACAACACTCCCTATTCAGAAAGAACAGCAGTAAACATGTTGCCCCAGAGTGCAAAACAAAGGAAGAAAAAGGACAAAGCTGGAACAGAAACAATAGTTCGTGGTCAGGAAATCTGTTTGGGTTTGGAAAGCTTAATTGCACCTGTGAATGCCTAAACTTTCAGTATATAGAACATGACTGAAAAGTGAACATCCATTTAATGTTTACATTTGAAGGCATTGGCTACCTAGATTAGAAACTGCAAACACCAATAAAAATCCACTGGTTTTAACTAATTCGTGTGTGTCAGCATTAGTTCTGCCTTAAAACCTATCTCTAACTTCTTAGAATTATTTAAGATAACAATAACTCCTTCAAACTAAACTCACTTCAAGGCTGAGAAGAAGAAAAATACCCAGTACAGCAGCTGCTGGGAAAGCTCTGCCTTTCTATCCAGGGTTCTGGAGTACATCAAACAGCCAGCAGCAGTACGATAATCATATTGCAGTAGCTTAAACCAAATAGGAAAGTAATGTTTGTCCCAGAATTACAACTCATTTCAGAATTTCTGTAAAGATATTTTGAGAGCAGTGACACTATCAAAGGATCTAACAAGAAGAAAAAAGGAAGCTAATTTCAACTGCTTCTCAGAAAATTGTACTATTGGGGTGGTTGTGACCATTACCTAAAAGTATGCATACATGTAATTATGTAAAATTGCAAAACAATCAGTTAATTCATGACATGTACTGTAAAGCCTACCTGGCAGGGCTATTACAAATAAACTCTGCTACAGTGCTATCCCTGTATACAGCCAGAGCTCCCTTAGCCAGTAAATTGCAAAGGTTTGAAAGCAGCTTGTAGCCCTCCTTGCGACTGCACCAGGAGCAGGCAGGCCAGGGTCTGCGCTTGGAGGATGGGAACAAGCTCCATGTGTGCCTCGACAATGACAGTTTCCTTGAAGTACAGCCATGGACCGGAGGCACTCCTCACGGAGACAGGGACAACTCAGCAGGGTCTCAAGGATGCCAGCTCTTGCATTTCAGAACATTCCCAGTTTTGCTGGTATTTCAGAGGGATTAATCACCTTGCGTGTGTCATCAAACCCAAGCTCACTTACTGTCCACTTGCTGGGGAGCCAGGAACATATTGCAGAGATCAGCACACTCTGCAAAAGCTTGGTCAGCCCATTCCTGAGGGGCTGCCACACTGGCACAGTTAGTGGGATCTGAGCTAGCTGAGGTTACAGGAACATAAAAATAACCATCCGGAGTTACACCAGGGTTCGTGTGCTCCAACGTCCTGCCTACTTGGCTAGAAGCAATGCTCATAAAAAAAAAAAGGAAAACAAAAACAAGCATGGGAAATACAGCATGATGATTTCCCAGGATACCCAATCAGCCTCCAGCAAGGAAGGAAAAGAAACCAAGCTTCCTGCCTTAAGGATTCTTGTGGACAGCAAAACGCGCATAATCAGGATATTCTGCATGCATGGCAGCAGCTGTTCTGCATTGCAGCTCCTGGAGGTAATGAAAGAGCACTGACTTAAAAAATAATGAAAACAAGAAGGACCTCACCTGTATCTGTGGCTCTGACAAATGGAAAGGGTTTTAAAACCTGTGTTGCAAGGTTTTCCTCCCATCACAACAGCTATGGTTGGATTTCAGATCGTTCCCTTTGAACATGCCAGTATAAGCAAACTGAGAGGAGCAGGCATTGCACTAGCATGTCAGAACAAGATGAGAGGTGCACAGGCAGAATCATGCTAGTGGTTTTTATATATCATATGTTTACATATATACACAGCATAAATACGGTTTATATAAGTATCATTCACATATTAAATCTAGATGTATGTATGATAGAGTCCCAATACACTAATACAGATCCATCTCCTGTGACAAGGGCATGTACATCGTATGTAATTTTTGTTCTGGGAAAAAGTAGAAGCCAAGGAAGAATAATAACCTCTAAGTAAGGCATATAAATGAATGCTTAATAATTCATGGGAGGTGCGAGTAAGGAAGTTTCCCCCTCCTGCCCTGCAGAGCAGCCCCAGGCAGATAGCTTACAGAATAGGAAATGCACTGTCTAAGTGCCAAGAAATGCAGCTGACTGAAATAGTTCCCTCCCCTTCCACAAAGATAAACCATACATTCAGTCATTCCTATTGCTGCAAAAAGTCAGTTAAGGTGACAGTGAAAAAATATAATTGAAAAAATTATCTTCTTTTAACAGCCACAAATGCCATTATGGAACAAAACAAGTGTGAGCAATTTCCATTTTCCTCCCCTCCTCCTTGGGAGCAGTGGCACTCAAGTTGTACTTCTCCTATTTGATTTTTGTACCATACTGCCTGCCAGAAAACAAATCTCTGGAAAATCACCACAAACTTTGAAGTCGTAAATATTTTTTATTTCTCTTTTCTCTCTATGCTGACTGCTATGAAGAAGGAAGAAAAGATTTCCCCTGTTCTACTAATTCCCTGAGTAATTTAGAAAGTGCAGGTATTTTACAATTACTTTATTTCTTTTCAAGCATGTTGCAGAATGGTAACTGATACGTGCTGCCAACTCCTATTTTCTCTGTATATAGTTCAAAGAATATCTGCCCTTCTATCTTCCAAGACCTTTGGCTTTGGTAGGTGTGTTGAACACACTTATACCATAATCTCTGCAGGCAATTTGTACTAAGTAACAGGACAAGTTCCTAGGTAATTTCCAAGAACTTCTCCAAAGAAGAGGTGGAAAAAAACAAGTAAAGTTAGCAAAATTACCAAACATTACTTTTTGAAAGATCCAGAAATTGGGATGGATTTGGAAATAATTTTAAATTAAAAAAATGTTGGGGGCTGAAAATGTCAAAACATTAATTTTAGGTACTTCCAAAATAAAATGTTTTATTTTAGTTTTGAGTTACCCAGAACGAGACAACTACAAGGAGACTACCCAGGGCAATGCATACATACATGCTAGCACACTTATTTCTTGTCTTCTATACATCAAATGCCACCGACGTTTGTTTGGTTTTGGGTTGATTTTTTTTCTGGATTCCTCTTTCATTTTCTCTTACTTTCTTTTTGTTCACTGTGCATTTCTGCATGCACTGGATGATCTTACTCTATGAGTAAAGAGTTGTGCAAAGGGAACAGAGCTTTAGTTAGTTTTACAGCTAATCTCATAATGTTCTGCATTCCTGTCAATAGCACTGACATATCAGATCAGAAAATACAGTAAGGGAAAGGGAACATGCCAAAGCTGCATGCTCTTGACTGCTTAAATAACCCCAATAAAAAACTGAAAAAGTAATTATGAGAGTTACTGTATCACAGTGAATCCATATTCCTCTAGTATTTAAAAAAAATAAAATAAATGCACTTTCCTGGAAAATTTTTACTTATAGTGAGGACTCGTATACCCTGAACCAACCAAATGAAACAATATGCCTGCATAAAACACCACCCACACTTCTTTTGCCAGAAAGGAGATCTTTCCTAATTCAGGCTCTCACATTGGTTGCTTTGCCAAGTTTACATTCAAAATATAGATTCTCCAAAAGAAGCAGAAGTAATAGACTTTGCAATGTTTGTTTTATCAAGCACTGCTAGTTTAAAACATGCAGGAATCCTGTTCATTACCTACACCGTGTCACAGTATAAACTAAGTACATAGACATACACCTGAGATACACCTGTGAGAGGCACATGGCCTGTGTAAAACATACATTTATGAATAAAAACTTATTTCATTGAGATTAACTCCGCTAGTTTTGCATTTTTAGCCTGGTATCTTGTTACATGGTAAAAACAATCTATAAAACTTCACTGCAGTAGGACAGCAAGTCCTGCTGTTTCCTCTGGGTACCAGGGGAAATACCCGTATGTCCCTTGCCACCAAGCTTTACAAACCTTACAGTGGTTTGGTCACTGGCAAATTCCTTTATGATCAACAAAACCAGTACTACCATTCATTTTCTTGTCTACCAGTGAGCTACTGAAGTTCACTCTATTGGTTTGCTCAAAAGTTTATGTTCTTCAGCGGATCCAAGATGATAAAAACAGATAGCTTTTTTATTAGGAGATTAAAACAAAAGATTTTTTTTTTGTACAAGGTGTATTGGAACAATAGCCTTTTCCACATGCTTAAAGAGAACCTAAAGTAACATAGTATTTGTACTTTAAGGATCACCATCTAGATTTTCATACATTCTTCAGAAGTTTATGTGAAATACAAGAAAGAAAACACTAAACTTACAATGTTCAGTGTATATGGAAAATTATGTTTAATTTATGAATACTAGGTACAGAGGCTTTATTGCTTAGCCATCCATGTAGTTAAGCCACGAGATGATCGAAACAATGCTGCATGTCCTTTATGTGACCAAAATCAGCTAAGCAGCACACCTGAAAATACACTAACAGTACAGAGGCAAAATTTGAATATTGTTCTGCTTACCTGTTATTTTCAGGACTGCAGAAGTAAAAAAACCCAGCTTTTATTCTGAAAACAACATAAGATTTTTGTTACACATACTCCTTACTTCTATCTGAATATCCTTGTCTCCTGAACAGCAAGTGCTAATAGTGCACCCTAAAAAAGGCAGCTAAAAAGAGCCCTGGGATCTCTCCTTTATGGTGACTATAATTGCAGGATTCCCTATTACAGTGTTCTAGCCTCTCCTATTGTTACAGTGCTATTCAGTACAACCACTAACTCGGGAGAAAGAAAACTGAACACACTCTTTGACCCAAGATTAAACATTTGTACAAAAGTTGTATATATACCTGTGGAAGCAATCTGTGGTGATGGCAAAACTGAGCAGCACTCACCATCCAGCTTAAGAGGGAAGCTGAAAAATACAGGTCTCTTCTAGCACATAAAATGGACATAAAACCCACCTGAACTTGCCCTGGAATTTTGATGGAGTGACAGCAGCTCATACAGACCACACTCTCTCTGTCCTGCAAGACAAGGGCTCATGGAACTGAGCACTGGAGCACGCTGTCAGATTGTTGGTGCAGCCTTCATCATTTGAGATACCCAAAACCCCAAGGGGAACAACTCTGAACTCTAAGCTGACCTGCTTTGAGCAAGGAGGTTGCTATCCTATTACTCCCAAACACCTCTGCGTTGACCAGAAGTTTGAATGAATGACCAGGGCAATGAAACTTCTTGGTGCTGCAATAATCATCTTGTTTATGGTGTTCAGGTGCAGAGGTAAACGGTTATTACAATGCACTTAAGAGTTGGATCCATTCCAGAAGCTGATAAAGTGATTCTTATCTATTTTTTGCTAGACCTTTTGCAGAAGGAAAGGAACAAATGAAAGTTTATTATTTATTGTGTTGCTTCCTTTGCACTAGCCTTATTAGTTTTAATGAATTTATTGCTGGAAAACCTAAATCCCAAATTAAGATATTAAATGCAGTTTTACAGAATTAGTATTTTTACAGAATAAAAGCCATCAGTATAGATTTCCATTTTGATTTTAATCTTCTACTATTTTTATAGCTTAAGCACTACATAACTGTGCTGGCACAGCTATGTTAAGATCTAACTGGGATAGATGTCACCAGGGTGTTCCACGTGCTGTACCCAGGAATCCAGGAGTCCTGGCATCTTTTCCACACAGGCTCTGCAGGGCCCTTCATGCTGCCCTTCAGTGGGGTGAGGGAAGGCTAGTTCAGTTCCATGGCTCCCTGGGTTTATATTATTTAGTTCTCACTAAACCTCCAAGAGGCAGTGGTGTTTCAAAAAGCTTATTAGGATGTCTCAGTGGTGGATAAAAGAAATTATATGATAGTGGATAAAGTTCTTCTAATCTCATAAATAACTCCCACGGTTCTCCACAATAGTAAGCTAATCGCTTTGTCATTTGTGTCTGTGTCTGTTAGATTTTCTGAAAAAGCCACTCTGAGGACCCGGGGACAGCACTTGCAGGCATAGAGATTGAAACTAAACATGTAAGGATTCCTCACCAGGCACACGGACCCAGCCAGAACAGTGACTCACTACGGTACTTTGCTAAGCACCTGTCAGGTCTGTATCTTAACCTGCAATGGCTTGTTCATGGCATTTATAACTACAAAAACTGTCTGCCTAAATTCTGGATGAGAATATTCCTCCTTTGAAAAGAGTAACCCAAGAAAGTGCTCTGTGTGTAGAGTGGTGACTACGCAGGAGAAGGTGGCTCCCTCTCTGTGCTTATGATATGATGGAAGCCAGATAAACGCCATTCTAGCTGGCACTGTAGTTCTATTTTCAATGGTCAAACCACCCGTGTTTGCTGCAGTCTGACTGCACTCAGGGAAGATACTACAGGAGGTCCTTACTGCTCTGCTGCTGGTTGTAAGCTGGCAATGTGCTGGAGAAAAGAACATCTAGTTCTGAGCACAGTATTACACAGACCAAGCTTAATCTGTACTTGAAAGTCCTGCATAAAACCTGTCACATTTATGCAGCTACTTAATTTTCCAGTCTAGGGCAGCATGACTGTAAATTACATTTGCCTACTGGTTAGTTTGGGCAGCTGCAACTGCTCTGTCATTTTGCAAGTGCTCTCCTTACTCAGAGGAGACGGTTGTACTTTACAAGCAGAACTTGGAAGCTCTCAAGCTGAGACAAGCCTGGCAGTTTGACCAGAAGCAAACAGAACACTTCATGTATCTTGGCATAAACAAAGACTGCCCTGAGATGTTCCCTTTCAAAGCCAGACATGGGGGTGCAGGGGGGAGGGTTGTTGCAGAGTCTCTTTGAAACTCTACAGCACAGTATTTGGCACTGTGGCACTTGAGAGATTTTTCTTTGGGTTTCACGATGGCAGTGTTATAAAATAAATTCATTATCTTTTTATTTTAACAAAGTATATAAACAAATAGGCAGAAATTGTAAGAACTCACTAAAATTTGATCTCTGTCAGTACTGTGGATTTAATGTCCTCACTCTGGTTTTCTTCACTGAAGACTCAAGTTAGCCAGCTGCTTCTGCTGCTGCTGGCTGCAGAGGCAGCTCACCCCGTGCCTGTGAAGATAGGCCTTTCTGTGGGTGCCTGCGCTCTGCAAGCCTGCTTCCCACTTGCCAGCCAGGGTACATGCAGGGTCTTCCTCGGGGTTGCCAGCCCAGGATGGCTGGGCAGAGGCAGCATTTCCACTGCTGTCTTTCAGCAGCAACTCTTGTCTGGCAAAGGGCAGCTCTAAAACCTAGTGTTGGTGATTCAGAGCTGCCTTGGGGTACAAAGGTGTGGAAGTTGCTTGGGGAAAGCAGCAGGCTGCCAGAGTTATTTGCACCTCTATCTCTAAATAAAGCCAGCCTCCAAGGAACAGGGAAATGCATCAGGCAATAGTAGCTTCTTAATTAAGGATGACTTTAGGAAATTCTGCTGGCCTGATTCTCCCTTTTGTGGGACATGGAGCTGCCGTTGCACCTCCACAGAGGAAAGGTTTAGTAAAGCTTTCAGTACTGACATGGTAGAGAACTATGTTGATAGGAGGTTTGATTAAAGTAGTTTATACCTACTGCAGCAGGTATTTACTTACTTTCTCGGTTTATAGCAAGCGGACTTCAGATAACATAAATCTTTAGAAAGAATTAATTCTGATTTCAACACAAACTTTTTAATGGATTTATTTTCTCTTTTTAAATAATTGATATAACACATTTAGCTTTTAGTTAAGAATAATTTGTGAAATAATTCTGGTCATATTAATCAAATCCTAGCTCTGAGATAATGAAATACTTATGGCCTTTGGTGGGATAGCATGGACTATAAAACGTGCTAAAACAGAGACAAGGAAAGCTTGAAATAGCTTTTATGAGGTAGCTTGAGGGAAAGCTTGAAATAGTTTTTGTAAAATAGCTTGTATTTACCATTTAGTGCTCACTTTGCTAACGCTACAGATTGCATTTCCCCTTGATAAGAATAAAGAAATAAACACTGATTAATTTATGCAGCTGAAAGATTAGCGTGAGCATAAGTATCTTCCTCAAATAGAAATTCCTCCCTATTTTCATTACTGGTAACGGTTCAACGTGCTCAAAAGGGAAGAACTTAAGCATTTGAAATTTACTGCGCTTTTTTTCTCTGCACCTTTTGCTGAGGAAACAAAAGGGACTGTTCTCTATTTCTTTGCACCAGCTCCCCTGCCTTTCTGATTCCCCTGCCCAATGACAATAGGCAGCATTGGTCTTTGGGTTGGATATTAAGGAAAAGATACCACAAGGAGGTGGTTAAATGATTTTTGCACCCTCCTAACAACCCTGTAAGGCTTTTCGCATACACACAGTATGACTAAATCGCCCACCAGTCTCCCAGCTCCATTTTGACCTCCACAAACACGGCTGGTGCAGGCAGCAGCTCTTCCACAGAGAGATGATGATGCTGCTGCTCACTGACACGGCAATTAAATGTTAATGGGCCCGCTGAAGGAAAGCCGAGCTCTTTCAATCGGTGAGGAGATTGGACCAGCAGGGTTTCAAACTGTGACACACAGAATATTGAGTAGCTGTAATAAAAGCTCAATTATCTCGGTGCAGATCCTGTCAGATGAGCAGGCTGATGAGCCGATACCGTGAAGAATTAGTCCCGCGTACAGCAGCTATATACTTTTATTTCGGGCCCTCAGATGACGCAACAACGCCCACAAAATAGTTTCGTGTCACCGTTTTCCAGCTTTATTTGCTTGCTAGCGCGTCGTCTCAGAAAGTTGCTCTGCAGCAGCCGCGGCCTGCACCGCCCCGCACGGCCGAGCCCCCCCGGCGGCGGTACCGGCCGCACCTAACGGGTCACCCGGCTGCCCCGCTCCTCTCTCCGGCGAGATGAGAGCTCCCCCTCCCGAGGCACCGTAGCCTCGCTTCGTCGAGCCCCGGCGCGGCCCAGGCCCCTCGCCCGGCCAAAGCTCTCCGCTGCCCGCGCCGCGTCCCTCACAGGGGGCCACCGCAGGCTGCGGGGACGCTGATACGGGACGGGCAGGGTGCTACCGCCTGTCCCGGCAGGGCCGTTCGGCGCCCTCCGGCCTTTCAGGCAGGTATCTGACGCGGTAGAGTCATTGGAAAGCCGGCTGTTCACAGACTGGGCCCTAATTCGGGTGTAACCCTCAACCTGGTGCAGCTCCCCCCACCCCGTGAGTGTAGGGCGCCGCGGGCGGGGGAGGGAGGGGGCCGGGCGGCGCTGGGCGGTGGCACCGCATGCGCAGGAGGCCAGGTGCCTGCCGGCTTGTGAGGAGCCGGTAGCATCGCGGGCAGCGGGGAGTCCTCATGGTGCTGTGTCAGGGTGGTGAGGCCGCCACCGCTGCTCCGGCAGCGGGTGGGAAGGAGCCGGAGGTGCCGCTGAGCAGGGAGGACGGCGCGGGGCCGGGGCAGCCCTGCCTGTGCCCAGCGCCCGGTGTGGAGGCGGCGAGCGCAGAAGAGCGCCGCGTTTGTGGCTGCTGCTCGGGCTTGCCCTGGCCGCGCTGCTGCAAGCCACCCGGTGAGGAGCGGGGGACTCTGGCAAGCGGGGCAGGGGGGCAACGCCCTCCCGGCTGGGCTGCCCGCTCTCGGGGTGACATTGCCGGTGGGACGGAGGAAGAGGAAGCGGCACCGGGGCGCCCCGCACGCGGCGGCGGGGCGCGCTCGGGCCGCCGCAGAGGGCGCCCCGCACCTGTGCCGGCCCCGCCGCCGGCTGCCCGCGGGCTGCAGCCTGGCCGCCCCCGGCCGACCCCGCGTGCGGCGGCTCACACCTGCTGCCCGGCGGGGAACACCGGGCCAGCCCGCTGAGAGCGCGTTCGGTGTCGTCCTGTTCCCCCTCCGCTTTGCTGGGCAAGCCGGTTCGCAGTGAAGTGGTAGTCGAGAAAAGCAGCAGCCGCGCCACGGCGCCAGCCCTTGTGCTTGTACGCCGGGCTCGGCTCGGGCCGGCTCCCCGGTGTCCCCACCCGGGAGCGGGCAGAGCGTTCGCGGCCGCTCTGGTCGCACCCATGCCCGGGGCGGGCTGCTCCTTGGTCTCTGCTACACGTAGGGCTGTGAGGGCTTCGGTAGCGGTTGTCCCTGGGAGAACAGTACTTCCTGTTGTCAAAGTTTTAAAGTAAGACTAGATAGGTTTGGGTAAATCGAGGTGCCTCCTGGCAGCGCGAACTTTTGGCCACGTAAATATGTTGAGAAAGGGCGTGAGTGCTGTTCAACAAGTCCATATGCTTGTAACTATGACTTCCTTGGTAATTCTTACCTTGCTTTAGTGTGAATGTACTCTTTGTCTTAGTCCGTGCCTCGCTTCTTGGTCATTTTGAATCATAAAAGCCACAAAGTTACTGCAAAATACGCAGGATGTTTTGGTAAGCTTAATGTGGCTTCCTTTTGAAAACATAAAAGCCTTCTGAAAATAACTTGAATTTGTTATCTGAAGTACTTCAGCATGGCTAACTTCAAAAGAACTTAACGAAAATGTATTTCTAGTTAATTATGGACTATTACTGACTTTCCAGCAGAAAATGGATAAAATGGAAATCTTTGTTAGCCAGTGAGTCACGGAGAAGCCAAAAGAGAGAGCATACTTCACCAGTAAAATTCATATTAGTATCACTTCTGAGGCAAAACGGGGTGGGGGTGGGAATTGACGTCCTGAGAAAACTGCATTTATTCACAAAAAAAACCCTTTTTTTTTTTATTAGTCTGTCTAGCCAAATGTTAATTGAGTAAATGGCTAAACTTTATGAACCATGCCTGGGTCTCGTCTGCATAGCCACAATTAGTTCATACACAGGCTCATGTGCTCCTGGTGATTTGCTGAAGTCTGCGAGAGCTGAACTACGTATCACCCTCTTCTGGCTCTCCTCTCAGTTTGGGAGAACCATCTTCTCACTGACCATATAGCTAGTACTCTCTTGCCTCTGCTACTATTCTCAACATAATGTATGTGAGAAGTGTAATTCTTTTCACTATGTATGTTTTGCAAGCACAAAAACTGTTTGCAAGAAAGCATGGCATTAAAATGCAAAGAAAAAGGATTTACACAGGAAATGGTGTGAAGTGGGAGACATTTGATTAGTACTTAAAACAGGAATGGAAGACTATTTGAAATGCTTACATGTGGAGCTGACCAGGAAATAAAATTAGAAAAACAAATCTGAAACCGGTAGCCATTCAGAAAAGAGGACTTGGGTGCTACTTTGAACTTTTTTATTTTCAGACTGCTACACTTTCAAAAGAAAAAGCATGAGCGTGTGAGTATTTTGGTGGGGTTGGGTTAGTGTTTGAAGGCTTAATATTTTTGTGGGGTGGGAATGTCAGCTTAACCAAACTTCTCCTTAGAACATGTTTTGAAATAAGTATTCTTCAGTATTACAATTCTTGTTTTGAACTTGTGCCATTTTATTTTAAAAGGAAATAAACCACTTTCTAATGGCACTGAGTACATGCTTTTGCAATATATGTTGATGGTTTAACTTCTAGTTTGACGGTTTAAATTCTAGTATTACAAGCCACTGTTTCTGATAGGCTTGGAATATTGGCTAGTTTCCTTCTGGTTTTCCTTTGTTCCTCCAAATCCATTCTGGGTGTAAGTTCCTTTGATCTTACAGTGCTTTAATTTGATTGGTTTTCCATTTCAATGCGTCCATTATTTATATTGGCTTTTTTCTGTAGCAATCAGATGACCTATCTATCCTGCCTGAAATAGTTAATAGTTGTGTTTGGTAATAGTTCTGTTTGTGCTGTGTTCATCCATAAGCCAGCCTGACTTTAGATTTCCCATTTCAGTCATAGATCCCCTTGCTTTATTATTAGAGATGTTGTTGATTTTGCAGTTCAGCTGCATGACTGCATGGAATAGGATATTATGTAATCAGTGAAAATTTTTTAAATCCACTCTGTTTCATCATTGCTGGATGTCCCAGTATGTTTTTATCGTCCTTTTTTATGTAACTAGCTGTTGCTAAATAGAAATACTTTATTCTAGTAGAAACTGCTGTTCATTTTCAGCTGTAGTGTAGCTGATTCTTTGCAAAGCAGGCCACCTGCCTACTTTAAATCAGATTGCAGTTGTAAAGCCTGGGTCACCAGAACTGTTGGAGCCAGAACC
This sequence comes from Hypotaenidia okinawae, assembly GCA_027925045.1. Taxonomy (NCBI): domain Eukaryota; kingdom Metazoa; phylum Chordata; class Aves; order Gruiformes; family Rallidae; genus Hypotaenidia; species Hypotaenidia okinawae. The sequence goes on along the minus strand of BSDF01000008.1, from coordinate 22,025,222 downwards.
CGTGCTATACATCCTATATCAGCCCATTATCTCTGCTCTAAGGTAGTATGAAGCAGTTTCTCAGCCCCCAGTGCAGATCTCAAGGAGCATCAAAATGGTTTGTCACAAGTTTTGTTAGTTAAAAAAAACCAAACCCATACCCAAAAGAAAACAAAACCCCCTCCAAACCATATTTAGTTGCTAAGCAACTCAGAGCCCTGCCCTGATGATTATGTTTTAGAGGCTCCCTTAGGCTTACAGGCTCCCACACTAATGTGAGATGAAGCACCCTTTTATCAAAACACTACCTCAGGGATTCTCGCTTTTAGCTTTAGAGGGTGTTGTTGAAGTAAAGGTAGATCCCAGTGTTTTACGCAGGCAGTAGGAAAAGAGAGAGCGAGGAACCGTTCCACTCAAATTTTTCTATGGTGTTCACCTCTAGGTTCAGTGGAAAGACTGCTCCTTTTGTGCAACAGTGCAATAACAAAAAAAGCAGGTTTCTTGGGAGACATTGTTTAACAGCAGTTCACTCTGATGTTTTGTTAGGTCTTTTCAAACAATTAAGGGTGGAGAAGATTAGTAGAATGAGGGCGAGTATGTCACTGAAGAGGGCCTAAAGCAGTGAGGAACCATTAGACTTGGGAAACTACTTCAGGAAGAGAAAGCACAATAAATAAGCATAAACTAAGGCTTTTGTGGAACTGTGATAGGTACCAGTACTTTGAACAGGCCGATGATGCTTTAAAATTAGTCATGTAAATTTCTTCTGCTTAAAAATGTTTATTTGAAGAAAATATTTGGATTCTTACAGCAAGACGAACATGTTATATAAAAGGTCTAGGTCAAATTTTGGGTGACTGACCTGCAAAATAAATGAGGTGTATCAGAAGTGAGGCCCTGTACATAATTTTTACTTCTGCGTGTTTGTGAGAAAGGAAATGAAATTATTGCTTATGAACCTTAATTGACACAATAATCAGCTTATTCTCAGGTAGTAAGTTTCACTGTTTTAGAATCTGACCATGGACCGTTTTCCAGTTAGTTGTATTTATTGGTCCTTTGGGTGGTGGTTGGAATGATACAACTAGACCTAAAGTCAATTGCCCAAACTAGTCTGATGCCTCTAAGAAGTAAAACCTGCTAATTCATGTAGAACTGAGAAGCGTAGGAATGGTTTTGTACCCAAAGTGTTACAGTTCATTTCTTATCTCTGGTTTTAAGAAAAAAAGAACAGTTGTGTCCAGCAAAATGTATTTTCAAGGTAGGTCTGGTAAATACATGTGAAATTTGTATTTGTTACATAGGCCTGTAGCCACCAGAATGGCTATAAATATGTGGAGCACTGCAGTATGCAGTTATTAACTGGAGTTTATCTGTTGCAGGAACCAAGAAGAAAGCTGCCTGTCCAGGACTTGGCCTGTTTTACACCGTACTGTCTGCCTTCCTTTTCTCAGTGGCCTCTTTATTTCTTAAAAAAATAGAGGATGTACATTCAGTAGAAGTGAGTGCATTTCGATGTGTTTTCCAAATGGCATTCGTTCTTCCTGGTTTAATATACTACAAGTAAGTGTCACTAGTATTTACATTTTTTTATTAAAAATAGATAATCTAGTCATTGTCCACTTAAATCAGGTTGCGATATTATTTTAATTCAGATTTCAGTTGCATAACTGCATTGGGTTGGATTACTTGATAGTTTCTTAATACAATCCAGAAAACGGAAAATCTTTGATTCCCTGGAATTTAGATATTCCTACAATTAAATGTATTGATCTTCCATGAAGCAGTGGTTTCAAAAGAAAGAAGAAAAGGAACTTTCAGATACTCCTGAGTTATTTTAGAAGCAGAAAATAAATAGCTGGAAACATAGCTCCCAGACTCTGAATGTGATTTGGGGTGGTGATGGGTCTGGGGTCAAGTAGAAGTATTTTGACATTTAAGATAAGTTCATGATCTAGAAAGTTACGTACAATTAAATATGATTGGATATTCGTGGTGATAAGCAAGTCAGTGACATTAATGTGACATTTCTGTTTTTCAGAACAGGATTTTTGGGACCAAAAGGTAAAAGAATTTTTCTTTTCTTCCGAGGATTCCTTGGCTCCAGCGCAATGATTCTTCTCTACTATGCTTTCCAAGTCATGCCACTAGCTGATGCCACTGTTATAACTTTCAGTAGTCCTGTTTTTACATCATTGCTGGCATGGATCTTTCTCAAAGAGAAGTACAGTATTTGGGATCTTCTGTTTACTCTCTTCGCAATCACTGGAGTGATCCTTATTGCCAGACCACCATTTCTGTTTGGGTCAAAAGTTACGGGGATTGAAGGAAGTTATACAGATCACCTTAAAGGAACTATAGCAGCAATTACAAGCACAGTATCTGCAGCTTCAACTTTTGTTATTCTAAGGAAGGTGGGCAAATCTGTGCATTATTTTTTGTCAATTTGGTATTATGCAGTCATTGGTTTAATTGGATGTGTTATAGCATTGTTTGTTATGAATGAATGGCGTTTACCCTATTGTGGAAGAGACAGGGTTCTTCTAATATTAATAGGTGTGCTAGGGTTAGGGGGTCAGATATTTCTCACAAAGGCATTACAGATAGAGAAAGCTGGACCTGTAGCCATAATGAAAACAATGGATGTGGTGTTTGCTTTTATTTTACAAATTCTTTTTCTCAATCATTTACCAACTTGGTGGACTGTGGGGGGTGCCCTTTGTGTAGTAGCTAGCAGTTCTGGAACTGCCATTCGTAAGTGGCGACAAAGCTTGAAAAAAGCTAAGCAAAGTGAAATCTAACAATACAGGCACCAATTCATTGCAGAAACAAACAATCTTGAAATACATATACTATATTTATTTTTTATTTATTTTAAATATCTAATTTACCAAATTGTAGTACCAATATCCAATCAAATGTTGATTTACAAAAACAAAAAAATGCCAAAATTGAAGATGTCTTAACAACTGATAAGGTATATGCTTTTCTTTCTCATGTTAAGGCATGTATATATGAGAAGTAGCGAGATAGGTAAAAGTTGCTTGCTTCCTATTAAAAGTGGACAGTAAGTTTTTTGCTTATGTTTTCCTAAAATTCCTGATTCTCCACTTCTTACACCCTTTCTCTATTCACATGAGCAGTGGAAATCAGTCTCCCCAGCTTATTTAATACTATTTTGTACTTGTTTACCAGAGGGATTGCAATACAAAAGTTAGAAGGGAATGAAAAGTTATAATCCTATAAACATCCAACTTTTATAAAAGATACAAAGCTTGCACTTTGACAAGCTTTCCAAACCCCCCCCCCCCGCCCCCCCAGATTCCAGATGGGCATTTATGTTTAATTTGGATTCTAGAAGAACAAAGGCTATTTCATCTTTCCAAGTAATATCAAGAGAAAACTAACTTGTGAAAATTATTTATCAGCTTTGCTTTCTTTTAAAAAGAATTGTAGATGTTTGCACTTGCTTTACAAAGTAAATGACACCCCAATCCCATTTTTAAAGTACAACTTTTCCCAATAGTCTTTAGTTGCTGCAGTCTCGGTGATGAGAGACAACATTTAATTGTATACCACTCGTAAATAGTCATTTCTAGTGGTATGGAATGTTATGATGTAGCTGCACTTTTCTTTATTCTATGCAAAAGATTATATTTTTAGGTATTTAATATAGGTTATTTAAAGTTATGCTTATGACCCTTTAGTGTAGATTATTTTTTTTATACAAAAGTTCTTTGTGAGACCAAGCCTGTCGTCTTGGCCTCCTCCTAACTTCATAAAGTTAGGAGGTTTCACAATACAGCATTTACCTATTTCCTAAGAATTTACAAGTGTGCAGAGCAATTGCAGTTTCACAGAAGATGCAGGTTGGCCAACGTCATAACAGAGAATCTACAGAACAGGTTTGAGGAGAGCTTGGTAGGAGGCTGGAGCTGTGCACGCATATCTAGTAACATGGATCCACACTACATCAGGCAGTGCAGTGGGCAGCTTCAGCCCCATTTGTCCAGTTGGCCCTTCAAAATTTGCACTTAATCACTTCTCTTGCTATCTTCTCACTTTTATGGACTTCATCTTGATAGCAACAAACACTAAGAAAAAAGGCTTGTGTTATTGATCTTAGCATGCTTCATGTTTGAGGAATGTTGAATATTGGGGATTTTTCCAAATGGAGCCTTATGCACTTTTTAGTGCTTAAAGAAAATTTTATCTCGACTCTTTATTTGGTCATTTGTATCATGAGGTGGTTTTCAGTTATTTACTCCAGTGTTTTTCCAAAGGAGAATGCTATGTTCTGTGGACTTGAAAAGTTTTTCTCAAAATCACTACAGGTGGTAGAGATCTTATTTTTTTTATTTACACATGTCTGGTCACATTTTATTTATTCTTTTTTTTATCAATAAGTTTTGAATCCCAGCAGGGCAGATCCCTCAAGTTGCAAAGGACTGGAATGTTTATAGTACTTTGGGGTGCATCTGGATGTGAGAAGCCATCTTTCAGCAAGACTCTGTATGTAAACCACCACCCTGAATCTGTATATGTTTGTGGACATGAACAGATTCCAGTTGAGTCGTAGAATTAGTCCCTACTTACAGCTGCACAGTCTCCACTTCTCCTGAAGGCAGAAGTTGAGCTACTGCTGACCAGTTCAGGAGTAGTATGAAACTGTTTTCATGTCTCCTTAAAGCCTGATGTAATAATAAAATTCCATTTTGGCACCCATTTCATTTAATACTTGAAACAATCCCAGTTTATAATTTCTTCTGCTGGTCAGCCATTGCTGCTACTGAGCAACAGCTTTCTGGGGAGGGGAAGGAAAACAGACGGCATCTTTTTTTACCTCTTCACTTCATGTTTAATATGCATGTGTTTGAATTGACACTTAGCAAGGTGTGGTTCCAGAGCAGTTCAGATTCATGTCAGCTTGGGTTGTCAGTTAGTTTTGCACCCTCCTTGTGCTTCTGTGGTGAGCTGGCCCTGCAAGCTGATCAACTACATAACTTTTTAGTAAGGTTGCTGGAGAGGGCAAAACCAGAGTAGCCTGAAGCTGATGTCAGTGTGAAAACATGAGGAAGGAGAATTAGTAAATAGTTTAAATTACAGCATATGAATGCTGCTTTGTCAGTACAGAATAAAAATAATGTGGAAACTTATGCTGAAAAATCTTTAGGTCATAAGATTTCAGTAATTTTTTTTATGCTTAGCAGAGACGAACAGGCACCTGAAGAAAGGACTGTTTTCTTGCCCTTAACACATCAGAAAGTACAAAGATTAAGATGACCTGAAATAATAACCTGGTACAGCGATTGGCAATTTTTCTCTCAAGTTCTTGCAGAAACTCCTATACCTGTAGTGCCAAAACCCACAGGTGATTGTGGCTTTTCTTCTTTGTCCAAACCTATAGGGTTTCCTTAAGGGCTCCATCTACTTACTTCCTTTCTCTGCTCCTAAACCTTACTAAATACTTAAGTTGTTTAAAATAATAATCTAAACAAGATCATATGTTGGAGAACACTATTTTTTGGAACATGTTTTTGATTTTGATCCATCTTTTAGAGAAATGTTTAACTGGTGTGAGAATGACTTTACTATGGCTTCTGCAGTCATAAAGTATGACATGCCAGCTTCTGTAACTAGCTTCTCTAGGTGATTTGGGAGATGAAGAGATTGAAGCTTTAAGGTTTTTTTACCACCTCAATTTTTAATTGTTTCTCCGTGAAGAGAATGAAACTGCACAAAAGTACAAATAGCTTAACATTTTTGGTTTTTTGAAAATGAAAATACTTCTTACAGTTCCTGTTAAGCCCAACCAAACTTTTTTTTTCTTCCAGAGCTTAACAGTTTGAGAATCTGATAAGAAACTGGCTGAGCCTTGATTCTTTCAGATTGTGACTTTCTCCCCCCACCCCTGCCCTCTGCCATCCACTGATCTTTTTTTAAGCTTTTTAGGTTTTAATACAGCAAGTTTCTCAGGGTCAAATGTAATTTTTCTGAGTTTTGAGTCAGAAATATTAACATTCATCACCTCTAATGTCCTGTTGTGATCCTTACAGTATTGAGTTTGATAAATGTACTTTTCTAAAAGGAAGTCTTTTCTTTGTAATGTGGTGTAATATTGTTGCATTGCAGTTGCTATGCTATAATGTTAAGTTTCTCTTGAACTTCAATGTACTGATTTCACTGGATCCCTACTAGAAAGGGTAAATTAATTATTGGTTGTTTTGCACATAAACACAGGGTAAAAGATATAGTTGCCACTGATGCATCACAAGCATGTTTCTTACGTTCTTTACTATGCAACGCACCATAATCATCAGTTGTCTTTGGTGGGACTTTATGACCTTAAAAGCCTTATGTACCTAGCTCTTCTGTCTAAAGCTGGTGGCTGAAAAAGCTATATATTGTCACTGTGCAGTAGTCAATTTCTTTCAGGTTTAAGGTGGTTGTGAAAGTATGCTCGAAGAGCGCTCTAAATAAATCTACACTAAGAATTTGTAAGATCACTGTTTAGGCAAGGGCAGTCTACATAATTAAAATGGATTTCCTGCATTTGTCTTAACACCAGGCATGAAGTAACCTCAGCATAGCAGCATTAGTGGAGTAACTAGTTCAGTGTGTCATTTTTCTTCTGAAACGTGAAACTAAGCTCTTTCCCAATTCCAAAAACTGTTCTAAGATGGTTGTTCCTGCAGCTGATGCTGAAAACATGGGTAATGCTACCCTTGATCACTGTTCAGCACAAACACTCCTCACCACAGTATTTTCTTGAGCTTTTGTTCAAGAAGTATCTGTTGGAAGAAAGTTTATGTAGAGGCACCTCTTGAAGTGTTAATTCCTCACAAACTAGCAGTAGCTAGTTTTCTAGCCTTCTAACTATGGTAGGCTCATCTGTGGCATCAGTCCCACAAGGGTAGTAAAAGCATCATCTCTGTCCCTGCATGGATTCAGGTTAGGAAATGCTGACAGCAGATGTGTAGTGCTGACTTTGACATTACCAACAGAACGTTTTTGTGGTCATAACTACCTGTTCATCCAAAGAAAAGTTGTGGCTTTATGTGCCTGCAGATGCAGGTAACTTCAGGGTGGAAGATACATAGACTTCTATGGTGATAACACTTATCTATATCAGAATGAGTAATTTCCTATGTGTTGTGAGTTAATGTTGGACGAAAGGGGGATAAAAATACCCCTCAGCGTTAATTAAAGGATTTTTACTATGTCCTACATATTGTTAAATATGTTGAATGATATGTTTTGTAGTAGTTACTGGCTTTGTTATGTAGTAGTATATTTTTATAGAAAATTCTTATATATTGAAATGTTAAGAATATTTTCATAAGAGATTTATATTCATCATTGCTAATAAAATGAACCTGAAGAATTAATTTCTGGTTTTGCATTGATTAGTAGCACATATGTGAATGTAGTGATTGTAGAAGCTGTATGAAAGAACTGTTAATCAAACAGTCCCTGTTTATTATCAGCATGCCTCAAATTCTGGTACTATTAGCACGCTGCATTACTTCTTATTCATTGCAACTAGCTAGAGACAAAAAGAAGCCCCATCAGCTTCCATACCGCAATTTCTCATCTGCAGACCCTGTGGCACTTGACAGGTCAGTAAAGTTAAACTAACTTTCCTGTGTCCCAGTGCCAATTCTGTTTTGTGGGCTTTTTGTTTGGCAGCTTTTTTAATTTCTACACATCATGATTTGAATCCAAGTCTCGCCCCTTCTGCCACAATTTGGTATTTCATTCATCTCAGTGCTTCCCATTATCTAGTGTTTCAATAATTAAATTAACTTTTCACTAAAGAGGAAAAAGCAGAAGAAAAAAAACCTGATGATCTCATTTGCAAAACCACCCACCATTGCTAAATACTGCAAACAAAGATTGTGCTATTTTTGTTATTATCCATGTAATGGTGGTTCCTCCTGCAGTGTTGTCTGGATTTGTAAGAGCAGAAGATAACAGTACTGGACAAAGGTATCAGCATACTTGAGATCTTTGTGCATGTAATGAATCTTTATTTCTGGATGTGACTTGACAGCATTTTAGAGAGGAAAAATAGATAAGGGAAGACGAGTTGCATGGGGAGGATTACTAGCAGTGTTAATCTGTCTGTCCAGCACTGTCACCTTCACCTTACATGCTCAGAAAATTAAATTCCTGTAGGATAACTTGACACCATGTTACTCTAAAGCAAAGGAAAACCAAAATATTCTGAAGAGACCTTACTCTGCCAGGCATAGGCAGGAAGTGAAAGAATTTTGCGGAGCAACTTTCCCTTCTGTAGGTTTTGTGGTACAACTATAAACACAGAAATTCAAGCTTTAAGGGGAGGGAAACCTTTTTAGATAGACAAAATTAAAATATTCCTTATTTACAAATGGATAGTGACATAGCACACAGAGAGATGAGGGCTATTACTAAATACTAACATACTTGTAACAAAATTCTAGTTATGTCCTCCCACTCCAGGAGGAGGAAAAAAGGGGAAAAGGGCTCAAAGGATTTCAGAGGAAAAAGCATTCCCTTCACTACTTGGAAAGCAAACCACTAAAGTTCCAAAATACTTAGGGGATAACTTGCGCTGTTTGTTAGGGACTTGATAAAGTGTCCTTATAATCCTTCATGTGGGAAGCAATATATGAGATGCAATATGAAGATGAACCATTCATATAGGTTCCATCAATTCCGTTGATTCCTCAGTTAGCTTTGTGTTGAACTTCATTTCCTTGCTGAATGAAGTTCCTATGTTACCCTGTCAAAGAGCAGTAAATTCTAGACAGGGTAATGAGAAACTACTTTGTCATCTGACCATATGTACTGAGCAAAGGGAACATGAGAGATCTGAGTTCTTGCCCTGCTGGTATGAAGATATTCTGGGGTCTGTGTAAAAGCTAGAAAGAAAACCTGTGTTTTCTGGTCAGCGAATATGAAGAGCTTTAATTTTTACTCTCTGCTGTGACAGTTCTGTCAGTAGGTGGGGCTCTCTTTCTTTATACTGTAGTGTGTAAGATTAAACCCTGTTAAAAATCAATCCACACTTTAGACTTTAAAAGTTGGAATACAGTGTGATGTATGCAATATAAATATCTAAATTCAAATGGGTGTCCAAATGCTATTGAAGCATTTAAATGACTATAGAGTGCTGCTTAGCAACCCCCTGAATAATTTCTTAAAATTCCTCTTGATGTTTTTAACTGCATCCTGCACTCCATCTCAGAGTAAAGCAATTTGGAGGGTACAAAGGGACTGAATTTGTGTAAGCTCAAACCTTCCCAAAACACTCAACTGGGAAAGCAAGGGGAGAGTGGGTCTGTCACCTTCATCGGGGGGTTGGAAGGAGATGTTCTAATGAAATTAGACATTGGTAATGATGTTGCTGGATATTATGTGGTCTGTATTTACAAAGAAAAAGGGAGGGGATGACAAGTACATTCTGGCTATTAAGTTTTCTGGGATAATGTGTGATGAGTTAGGATGACTATATGCTAATAGTTCCACAGCACATGTGCTGTCTGAGCAGCTGATCAAAGTGAAACTCCCCCATTTTTCTGCTGTTTGGGAGATTTACAAAAGTATTTTTTGTTTCACTCTGATTTTTGTTTTGGGGCTGGAGTGAGACCCCTACATAGTTCTCGGGCAGGTTCTTGGTGCAGGTGCATCTTCTAGCACTTCAGCCCCAGGGCCCTACTCCCAAATACTTCCAATGCCAGGTTTTCCCAGAAGCTCTGTGGATCTGGTCACCACAGCACAGAGGTATGGACAGGACCAGCTGTGTTAGTCTTCAGTCGGACTGGCTGATTAAATAGGGAAGCTGTGCAAGATTTTGAGCATAGCTGCACCAGGCTTGAAGCCTGGTAGAGTTGGGAACAGTTGTTCCAGCTTCAACTTATTTTAAGGGAGAGATACTAGAAATGTAGGATGTGATGCATTTAACTACTGTAGTGAGCTAGGAAAAAATAATTGTCAACCTGTTTTCCATTGGAAGGTTGGCAGCTGGATGATGTTTTGCTGGTGTTAGCTGGCACTGGTAGGTGTTAGTCTATTTAATAGGCAGTACTGGGCAGGTTTTGGGAAGCTAAGCAACATAAAATGAAAGAAAAACCTTTTTAATATTAGAAAGGCTATGTGGCAAATCCCTTTCATATAAAGTGTGCTGAATCAGGTATTAATATTTACTTTCTAGTTTCCCATTTGTAATTTACTTCTTAAAGCAAACATTCCTTTGTATTAAAACATAAAACTCTTCAGTCACTATTGAGTTTTGATCAGGAAGTGAAGGAAAAAGCTGTATGCTTTTAAAGAGGTAATGCTGGTGGTGTAATTTTTTTGCTTTACCAGAAATATTTCATGCCAACCAATGCTTCGCAGTAAGTACACGTTCAATTTCTTCATTAAACATCATCTTTATATGATATGAATGAGTTCCTGTGTTCTCCTGTTTGTAGTAACATATGTAGGAAGTCCATACAAAAACACTTAGCTGATGTTCTTTTGCCACATGGCAAAACATCTTCTCCATTATTAAAAAAAGGAGAGAGATAAAGAAATTCTACATTCTGAAATCTTATGGGAGGACTAAAATAGCAAGGTAGTCTTTTCTACCCTCAAAGCCTAGTTTGCTGATGTTACTCATCTTATTATTCTGCTTTACTTGCTGGAACCACATAGCTGGATTTTCCTTGCAATTTGTTAGTTTGTCTGGAATAAAGGTGGCTGACTTCAGTTTATGATATCAGCACAATTAGGCTTTGTTGTGTTTTCAGGGAAGGAAGGAGCGAATTGTTTTTTTCAAAGCTATGCAAACTGTAGAATTTGCAGATTAACCATATTTCCTGCATCAGCAGAACTTGTAAATTTTAATGTAAATGCCTATCATAAATCATGTTGACCCACCCAGCTTTAAAGAACAGCCTCCTGTATTTCACACTCACTTGGAAGGAGGTGGGGGTGAGAAACGGGAATGGGAAAATGTGAGGGAATTCTTGGTTCTCTCCCTGGGAAGTCCTCTGTAGCAAAACTGTCCCAGTGAGCCCAGTCTGTGTGATCGGGTACAGATTTAATGAAGAGAAGGAACAGTTTATTCTCTGCTGATTATATAAGAATACCCTTGACAGTGTGTTGCTTGCTTCAGATTGCAACTCCTATCCTCTGGGTTAGCATGGAAGAAAATAGGAAAACTAGTGTTAAACCATCAGTATGCTTTTTTTGAAACCTGGAAACTGTAGTACTGCGGTACTGGATGCTGCTGTACGTTAGCCTCTTACACTCTAGATGTCGGAGTCTTGATCAACAAGCTTATGTATGGTTTTCCACAGGAGGAATACACTTCGGTAATTTGATTCAGCTTGTTTAAATTTTCTGGAGCACTCCCTGGGCTTTCCAAGATTTTTGATGGCCACAGATACTTTGTAGCATGTTTTCCCGATTTCCCTTTTGTCTCCTTTTATTGGATATTTAGGGCTTCATTTCAGGATTGAAAGCAATTTGCAGCCTTACTGATTGATTTTTGTGAGAAGACTGATTTCTTCTTTCATATGCATATTAACAAGTATGTTCCAGATAGGTAATTAATGAAAAAGCGTTACTGACATTTCATTTCTCCCATGGAAGTGCTGTTAGTGCATTAGGAATTTGTTGACAGAAGCATGAAGGATGGAGCTGCACTTTTAAAAATTACAGCCTAGTTCTCTTTCTCTTGAAGTTAGTAGATGTTTTTAGCCCCCCTGATTTTTACATAGATCTTACATGCATTGCTTACATGCAATTTGCTGTAAAGAACAGTGGTTTTTCTAAGTTTATCAGTTGTATTTAAACTGTTGTCTGTCAGAGGTGGCAGTGAGGGTGGCTCCTGTGCTTGTACCCTCAAGGGGACAGGAGTATTGGGTGTGCAGTGACAGCATGCAGGCAGAGAATGCAGCACCACAGATCGGTCAGAATAATGCGAAACTCTCCTAATTCTCCATGTAGTGAAGATTCATGTGACTTGGAGGTCATCCATTTTATGCTTTCTGTCTGCTCAAGTACTCCAGGACTGTTGTTAGAAAGCAAATAACACAACACACTAGTAACTTACAAACTTGAAATCAGGAAGAGATAGCAGCCCTGTGCTATCTTCAGAAATTCTAGGCATTTATATTTTGGACAAATGGTTTATCAAGCTCTTCCCTAAGCATCCCCAGTTCCCAAACAGTTTGGTTCCAGTCTTACTGTCATAATCTGGATGGGAACAATTCTGCATGTGATCTTAGGTCATTAGTTTATAATCTGGTGGTGCTTTTGTTTCTTTCTATTCTTTACTTTTTTTTCTTTACCTCTCAATTTTATATTTACAGCTTTTGTGATTATTTGTGGTGTAATTATATTCGTATGTTATCACTTTGTGAAGATTTTTCTGCTTAGATTGTTTGGAATTTTCAGTATTAAATGCCTCATAGTCACATGTATTTATTTTCTTAGCCTTAACATATGATTCCAAGCTGTAATTAGTGCCTTGGTGTTAAAGTGTACCAACATGTCTATAAAACATGGCATATGGATATTTCGATGAAAGGAAATTGGGAGATACTGCTTTTATAAGCCTGAAAGCTGCAGAGCAGATGTGGAAGGAATTACTGCAAAGAATCTCAACTGGCATATAAAACAGAAGCTAAAGTTTATTTTGTTTTTATTATAACAGAAAGAACACTTTACTCAGGTGCTGTTGTATTTAAGGTTACGCAAAATTGAGTTGTCCAGGACTAGCTGTGAAGCTGTATGCACTGATGTGGCTCTTAATGGAACAAGGCAATTGATGGGTTTTTTTTTTTACTTTAAATATTTAGTACTATTGTTGTACAATCAACTACACATTGATTGCACAACATGTATTTTTAGAATTTACAGTGCATTTAATGATGTTCCCTTTCGGTGGAAAAGTCTATAATAGATACTTGCAAAGACCAAAGTAGTGATTACCCTTTTTGCAGCCTGATTATCTGGCCTGCTTTTGTGGAAAATCCTCATCATATATACTCAGTTCTAAATAACTGTTAGGATTTAACCACAAGTATTCCGATGCTTTCACATTTTCAACACCTCATCAGCCAACCTGACTTTGCAGAAAACAGTACCTTACTATTTGCCTACCTTTTATAGATTTCAGTGAAGCATTGAAGTGCCTGCTAGGCTAAAACATGGGTGTTATTACAGGACTAAAAGATTTTTCTCACTTTCTTTTCCTTTCCAATTAATTTGTTCCTGTAATGCTACATTACAATTGCAGTGACTTACTATTCAGTGTGAATTACTACTTTTCACGATAATTTGGGCAGATAATAGTCTTATTTCCTTTTCATAAACCTACTGTTTGGAACAATATGTTAACTGGCTTTCATTCTATTGTTAGCACTTCTAAAAAGAAAGATGGTATGGCAAAACCACATGCATCTTTTATGTCTCCAAGTAGCAAAGAAATACTCTTGATTTTATGTATCAATCAAATGCTGATGGTAGTATAACTCCATGTTGCCACGGCAAACAGCATGTATACACATACGGTGACAGTAAAGCAAATGTATTAACAGAACTATGAAGGATTATAATGTAAGTGGATTGCCTTTATAGATAAAATTACTGAATGTAGTCTGCCATCATTGATGGAAAAGATGGATCTTTCAACATAGTAATTGTCAGATAGCTTATTCTTGACTTTTTTTGAGGTTTTTTTTAATAGTCTCAAATGTGAAAATAGTGGGCAAGAGAAGACCTTTTGTTACACGTCCAGAATTCACATGTGCTAGCAAATGCTAATCAAAGCTGGAAAAAAAAAACCCTAATTGGTTACACATTGGAATATCTGAATAGTCCAATATTTTCTTTATAAAATTATGTAGTGTTTTTTCCACCCCCAGATTCAATAAACTAACAGCATAAGTACATGTTGGAATCAATAGCTTTTAATGAGAAAGACAAAGAATAGCATTGCATTCTCATTGAAAAACTAAATTTGAAAAAGACATATGAGGGGTCATGCTCTCTTTAACACTCTGTTGTATAACCAAAACCCCCTTGTATTCCTGAACACTGTCTGAATTATGCTTTCTATTTGGAAGCCACCCATCTGGAATAGAAATGAAGGATTCCAAAATGCAAGAGCAATATGGATGAAATTGCTGTGTGTTCTGTAATATGGGAGTGGGGCTTCTCCTAGCCCACGTTAACTGCATGTAAGGTGGGTTAGCAAATTGCCCAGCAAAGACTGACCTTGCCCCATGAACGATGCTCTCACTTTAAATTCTGTAAAGTTCATCACCTACTACTCACCTTTTCAATTTACTTGCCTTTCCCTTTCTAAACACTGTTTGGTTAAGTCATACAGATCTCTGTGTGCGGGTTACTTTTTCTAGGATATTAGTTCCTAATACCTAACCCTAAACCCAGTTATTAAAGTTCTGTGTGATGATTTTTGAGCGCTTATTTCCAAACACGTCCATTTCCAAAAGCAAATGCATTTTTAGGAATCCTTCAGCCAACTATCTGCATTAGTAGCAGATGAAAGAATGTTACATGTAAGGTCATTCCTTCAAAATTTTCTTGCAAGTATTTGCATAAGGTAGGAGAACATAATAGGTATGAAACAAAGACCTGATGAAGACACTGATAGAATGTGAATTCAGAAATATATTTTTACTAGATTGAATAGCAAAATTTGCTAGGGTTTTTTTTATTTAAACTCTACCCTAATTCATAAAAATGATGAGTTGATAAACTTTTATATCTTTTGACTTCATTACATAACATCTAACGTCCCGGGGTTAGACTAAAAAGCTCTACCTAAATGTCTGCCTTCAGGATGAGGCTAACTTTCAGCTGAACTGTGTATGCCAACTTTATATAAAGCTTTGGTCTGTTCTGCAGCCTTTATATGTCTCTAATTCCAGCAACTTGAGTTTTGATTGGAAGGCTAGAAGTGATGTAGATATGCTTGGTTGTTTGGTTGTTTTTTTTTACAAAGTTTATAACATTTCTTCTCAAATAGCCTTGGAAGAATCAAGTAATGCCTGGGTTAGTACTTTGAAAAAAATATTTCTGCAAAATGTGCCTTTATTCTGGTATTACTACGTTCAAGAAGGTTGCATATTATACGCATATAAAATCTAATATCTTGATGCTAAGATTGTATAGCACTGGGAAGCAGGGAGGGTTTGCTTATTTCAAGGATTAAAATTTTATTAAGATTAATCTTAGTCTTGAGCTGATACTATTTCATCTATAGGCATATCCTTTGAGAACATCTGGAGAAGCAGCAGGAAATAAAATGAATGTGGACAATACAGGTTTTATAATTTATTAAATGAATGACTTATTGTTGTGGCTGCTTGTTTAAAGTGGTGACAGAGCACGAGTAAGTCAGATCATTTGTTGGTTTGTGAGGAAGTGGATCCCTGAGTACAATAATAATTTGGTATTCAAACTAAAGGCAGAATTAGAACTTAATTTTGATAAAGCTTCCTCAAAAATGTCAATTAGGAGAAACAAACCTAGATATAAAATACTGTTCATTAGGATTCATCAGGTGAACCTAAACAGTTAATAGTATTGTATGAAGATGGGTACATATAATAAGCATAGATAAATCAAGCCTTATTGTTTAGATGCTCAGAATAATATTCCATCCTGGTTGGACCATGTAACTTCATTTAAGAAACAGCACGTTTCGTCATTATAAATGTATTAAAGATATAATTGTGCACTTGAGGAAATTTAAATTTCTATATTTTATATTTTAAATTTTTATTTCCCGACTATATCAGGAAAAAGGTAAAGCAGACTTCTCAACACAGTTCCATTGTGGCTGTATCATTTGATTTGGAATGTCAGTGTTTATTACTTGCCACTTTAATATTGCTAATGTTTATGTACTGTTCTTGACCCCCAAATTCTTATAGATTAATCCATTAATAGAGATAATTTTTCCATATGTTTCTTTTAGGGATAATTAACAGAAAATTACAGTGTAGTATTCAGTTTTATACCATTTATAAACTTTATTCAATTACAAGTACCAATACTTTGTATTACTTCCATTTGCCTTGAACTGTAATACGAAGTAAATAAGAGTTATTTCTCCAGTGTTTCAGAGACCTGTATTCTAATATAGTCTCTGACTTGTAAAAAAAATGCTACAAAATAACAGAGTAGCAAAAATTTATACTAAAAATATAGCTAAGTTATACCATGGGAATAGAAACTGTACCCAAGCAGTTACTCCACTGAAATATATAACATTTTTCAAACTAAAGCTTGTATAGCCAAAAAAGCAGTAATGCAATTATTCTGTATTTGTAATTAATTATTCATATCAGAAATGTTAGAGCTATTGGAAAATAATGTTTGGGGTTTTAAGTAGCTTTTGTGTCTCTTCCAAAGAGTAACTGGAGGATAACTTTACTAATGATTTGAAAGTTGAGCAGCTGATGTCAATTCCAAATCTCTAAATTAAGTGTTTCAGTTTATTAGTCTTTTAAAACAGTTATTTTATCTAGGTTTTTTGGTTTTTGTTCCTAATTGACATTGTCTTTCAGCATGTTCTTTAGGCTTTCAGAATTTCCTCTGTGACTCTGTGTTCGTAACAGTCAGATGGGCAAAACAGACTTCACAGCACGTAAAGTGACATTAAATCTTCCATAGAATTACAAAGCCCCTGGAACATTCATGCAGTAGCAGGCTTGTTAAGAAACCTCCAGTCCAGAATTAATAGTTTAAAAACAACTTCTGAAATTCAAGTAGTTTGCCTTCCATATGTTTATTATTTTGAATCAGTATAGAAACTGTACTGGTTTATTTATCTAGTAGTCACAATAACACAGTCTAAAAATTGGGCTTTTACTAAAATAATAGTTGTCTTAACTGAAACTGTCTTTCCATATAAAACTCTTCTCAGAGGGCAGAGTCACCTTATGATTGAAATAGACTGGTGTTTTATAGAGAGAGCTGAGCTGAGCTGCACTGACAGAGCAGTCGCTACCCTGTGCCCACAGGCTGTACTTGTGCAGAATGATAACTGGTCGAATGGAAGGGAGTATTTAATTCTAGATAAATCCTATGTGTTCCTTCATAAGAAAAATCACTATCCATTAGTATACCCATGAAAACTTTGCTGTACTGAAAGCAGAGTGCAGTTAACTTATTCTCATGTGTTTCTAATTTTCTTTTAGAACTTCTGTTTGCATGTGTGCAAGCACGCGTGCTTTTCGTTAGTCCCAGCTGAAGGGTGAGTGGTGGAGAAAAGCCCAAGGAAAACCTTTTGGCTATTTTTTTTTTTGTTTTAATTAAAAGCATATTTTAAGTGTGTTATGTAATTTGTTAAATAAATTGTCTGAAAATATCGCTAGAATACCATAATTAAGTCAAAATATTCCTTTATACGTTATACTGCAGGGTTTGGGCAAGTAGTGTATAGTTCAGAAAGCACAAAAAAAGCGCCGGTGTTCTTCAGTACTGATCCTACTGCTGCAACTACTTTTTCTTCATGACATTGGGAAAATTGCCCAAGTAAACTCACATTGCTTTAGTTTCCCATCTGTATAATGTGAATAATACTTACCATCTTGCAGGAATGCATGGAATTTAATATTTATCCATCGCTTTGAAGTTCATCTCTAAATCAATTTTGTAACCCAAACTTCAAAATACATGGTTGCTAGAAGACTGGTAGCTGGTAACAGCTGAAAGACATGTCAGGTCCTATATTTTTCTCTATATACAAACACCGTATGTAGAATCCCTGATTAGTGAAACTTCCTATGTGAATCTCTACCTTGAGTTTCTATGTTGCTATTGAATATAGCAACATGGAGAATCTGAGCTGGATGTGTTGTCTATATATATCCAACCCCAATAGTGTAGGGTACAGTGAGATGATGAACAGACAGTTGTTATGAAAACACGGTGGACACTATTCTATGATGAGAGAAAACTGAAGCATTCTCAACACACTTTCTGCTTGGTTGAGAATGTTAAAGAGAAATCATGACTCATGAGTCAAGTCCAGTGGAGCAAAAAATAGTTTCTTCATCTGTATAGTACTGAGGTTAAGCAGCTCAAAGTTAACTTGTGCAAAACTAGGGCATGGGAGTCTCCCTTGGAAGAAGTGGCATCTGCAGACTTCTCCCATCTCGGGAACAAATTCGTTTTGAAAGATCAGTGACATTTGTCCAGGGGAGTTATTTCTGTTGTGTGTACAACCAAGAAGAGAGGTGCCAACCCAGTGAATCTCACAGAAATGAAGGGAATCTGATTACCTGGGCAACTGTTTGAACAGGCAGCTTTCCAATGTGTCACCAAGAAAATGAGGTTCTTCCCAGGTAAATTTGCTTGCAGCATCTCAGAGGACTGTGTGGTTCTGTGTTGGAATGGAAAGAAGATGGCTTGTCTCAGCCATAAATGTGTAATTGGGCTGCAAATTCATCTTTTTCATCACCTGTGTATAACTTCTGATGTGTTTATGAAGAAGAAAATCACATTAAAAACACTAATTTACGGCTTATTTTGTTTCTACATATTTAATATTTTTTCAATCTAGAATGATTTTCAGGGATGCTATTTCTGAACTGTCAATTGCATAAACACATTTTAGGGAGAGGCCAGATATTTCAGCAGTCCTGCAGCTCTGTAATCTTGGCACTCTCTTCTTTCCTACAGTATTCAGAGAAGTGAATGTCATCCCTGAGGAAATGAGCATCAAATTATTTTATAGAGACCACCTGGCACCATTGCATCTAACAACTTTCACATTGTTAGTAGGTTTTTTTATATGTTCCATTCATACCGTTTGAACATCTTACCATTGTTAAATAATTTTCCAGTGTCCCAGTTAAATACGTAAGTCTTCATCTTTACTTGAGGAACTGTATCTCAGAAAGAGATCCTTAATGCAGCAAATTGCTTGAGTGTGTTATCGGTCCCTGGTATGCTAAGTTGTCCCACTGATGTGTGCCTGAAGTTAGACAGATGCCTTAGTCTTTTGTCAAGTCAAGGATATGGTGACTTCTCCAAATTTTCCATTCCACTTTCTTTTCACTACAGGATACCTTTTATTGTTGGAGTTTTGCAAGCTGAAAAAAAGAAAAAAAAAGCGTGAACACTTTGTGAAGGAAAATTTATATATATTTTCCACTGGAATAATGTGATAATAACTTTCCTGCACTCTAAAACAACTGGAAAAGTAGAGAGAAACTGGAAAAAGCTTCCATGGAAAGGTTCCTGTTGTATGTGTGTTTAGAGGATAATTCATTGTCACTGTTGTAGTGCTGAAACCTATTGCATGATTTGTTCTGAAGTAGCTACTATGCCTCTGGCACTAACAAAACATGAAGTACACTAAAGTGGTATTATTTGGATCTTTTTTTTTTTTTGGTCAATATTTGGTATATGACTATATAGACGTACTGAAAAATATACACAGCAGACAGAACATGAGTTGGAAAAGACTGACTACTCAAATTTTACTTCATAAGCTATTGTGTTATTGCATTGTTTTTGTATAGTATTACATGCAGTGAATGCAATCTGGCCACCCTGGGGGCGAAGGAAGTATCACATTTTCTGTAAGACACAGATTTTATCCTATACATATATGTAGTATTTCAGTATAGAAAACTATTACGGGTTAACTGAAGTAGTTAAGATTGGCCGTGTCTGATGTCTCCTAAGCAAGAAATGATTCTAAAAATCAGATCTGTCCTAATGTGTTTAAAAAAATCCCAAAATATAAACTTTTTCAAAATACTTAACTTCTGTAGACTTTCAGTGGGTAACTTCATTGGCTTTTTGGATGTATGTTGCACTGCTAATAGACACTCTCCACTGTGATTACTATCTACAGGGCATCAGCAGTATTCAGGACGGTATCATCCTCGCAGGACAGTTACTGCGATGAGGTGCAGAGTGTTTGCTGAGGTAACAGAGTAGAATTACAGAGCAATAACTGACTTTGAAGTGTTGGGATTTGCTCTTCCCGTAGAAAATAGTATGAGAAGTTCCTTACGCTGGAAGCGGATGAAGTAAATTAACTGTAAGTTTTACAACCCTGTACTGGGCCACGGTATCCACATACCTTAGTTACAAGAACCGGTGCCTTCACATAAAAATGTCCTAAATAAACCCCCGTGATCTGTGGCCAACTTTCGCTTGTTTAAAAAAAGTGAGAGTGCTCCCTTTAAAATGAAAGTTTACGAGACTGTTTTTCTTCTTGTTCTCCGCGCGGAAAAGCTCGCGCGCAGAGATGCGCGGCTCGGGTCCGTGTTTTTCCGCAGGGCGGATGGAAGAGCGCGGCGCTCCCCCTCCCTTTCGCCGGGCTCCGCGCTCTCTTCCCAGAGATAATGTCTGGCAGCGGAGCCCAGCGCACAGGGTGCGCGCTGCGCCGCTCACCCCACTCTGGAATCCAGCCGTTGTTCCCAGGGCCGCAGCCCGCGCTACGTGCCGTGAGCGGGGACTGACGGACGACACCCACCCGCCCCTCTTACGCGACGCCGCTGCCGGGCGGGGGGCGCGGAACGGCGCGCGGAGGCTGCGGAGCGCGCGCGAGATGGGGGCGCGCGCCGACATTCCGATGCGGTGAGGCAGCCCCGGCCCGGCCCGCCCCCGCCCCGGCCGGCGTTTGGAGGGCGCGCGCGGCGATGGCGCTGGACCGGCTCCCGCTGCGGGGGACGGCGCCGTTACTCAGCGGAGTGGAGGCGCGGGGCTGGGGCGCTTAGGAGACGCCGCCCGTTGGCGGGAGGTAGGAGGAGATCTTCCGCGGGCAGCTGCGCAGTGCGGGGAGGGGGCAGTGCGACCCGCGGCGGGATGGGGTCGACTCTCCGATTTCGGGCATCCCTTCTGCGGGACAGTCCGGTCTTTTACGAGCAGTCACGCACACACGGAGACGGGGGAAAAGCACTTTAATTTGTAATTTCGAAGCACTGTTGCCGATAGGGTCACCCGCCCACCTCGGACCAGTTCAAGCACTGTCCGGACCACGCATCCCCCCGAGGCGCCGGAACACGCGGAGCCTGCGCCTCGCCCGCGGAAGGGCCATAGACGCGGTGTGCGCTTCGCTCTCGCGCCCACCTCGCCGCGGTGCCTGTGCAGCGGGGCTGCCCGCGGCGGGCTCTCCCGCATCTCGCCGGTCTCGCCTGCGAAAGATGATTTTAGCGACCCGGCTTGGCTGCAGCCACCCGGCGGGAGGATTCCCTATCTACCCCCGCCGCCGAGGAGGGGCGGTCCCAGGGGAACCCGCCCCGGCGGCTCCGCGCCCTCGCTCCGCGGTTGAGTCAGCCGGTGGCGCTGCCCCAGCTGTACCTCCTCCCTCCTTCCTCCAGCCCGGCGGGGCGGTGCGGTCCCGCAGCCTCCGCCCCCGGTCCGCCTGGGTAGGCGCCTCGCTCGCTTCGCCACTCCGGGCAGCGGCGGCTGTGGAGCGCTGGGGAGGCGGGGGCGGCCCCGTCCCGCAGACCGCTCCGACGTCGGGGCCTCGTCGCCGCTGGAGTTCACCGGCCGGCCCGAGGAGAAGGAGGAGGAAGATGCCTGGGGGACGCTGAAAGGTGCGTCCCCTGCTTGCCCCCGCCCGTTTTCATGGGCTTCTTCCCCGGCTCCCTGGGCTCAGTCCCAGCACCGAGCTGGGTCCAGTGCTAGTCCCAGTGCTAGTCCCAGCACTGCCCGCTGCGGCCGTGCCCGGGGGCGGGCGGGGGGCTCTGCTTTCGGCCATGTTTCGCAGCCCCTGACCGCCGGCGGGATGGGCCCCGGTGTCCGCGTCCTCCCCGCCTTACCGTTGGGAACGGGGTTCCCCCTCTTCCTCCGGGAGGGTCCAGGAAGATCCCCCAAGCAAAAAGCAAGTTGGGATGGGTTGTCTTTATCCCCCGTGCTATAAATTGCTGTAAATAAATCTGTCACTCTCCTGTTCGCTTTTTTTTTTTTTACCTGTTGTTGTGGTTGTACAAGCAGTTGTTATCTTTTTACATTAAAGCCTGGCTAATTGTAATCCAACAAGCAGTGTAGCTCACAGGAGAGCTGGAGTTGGAAGACTCCTCTGGTTTTAAGTGTCAGGGGTGATGTAGCATCTTTCCCCCCAGTCGGTGGGTCTCCTGAGCCCCTATTGCAGGCTCTAAGCATTCTTCATGGGCACTGCTGTCCCTGGCACCTAGATGTGGAGAGTGAATGCATTCCTTCTAGCTCCAGACTTCTCTTTGACCTGCTTGGTGAAGTGCAGTTGAGTTACAAAGACTCTTAAGTCTGCAAGTGCTTAGAAAAGTAGTTTCAGTAGAGTGTTTGTAGGATTGGAACCAAAGTGGCTGTGTGCAGTGTTATCGGTTCTGCTGCATACTCTTGGGATGCCACCAGCACAGGTGATACAGAGAAGAGCCTACACAGGTGGCTGCAGATTTAAGCTTCTGATAAAGGAAGTGTAAGAGCTGGGTGGAGTGGTAGAGAAATGCATGAAAGATCAGCTGTGCTTAAAGGGAACAGTCAAACGTTCTGTGTTTCATACTAAGGCACTGGTGTGAGGAGTAGAATAGGCTTGCTGTTGTATTTATACGATGAAAGTTTGCTAAATATTTAAGTGCTGTGTTTTGTATATTTGAAAGGATATCAGAGAACCTGCCAATTATGTAAAAGCCATTTAGCAATTACTAAATGACCAGTATGTAGTTTTAAGAAGTCATGTGTTTCCAACTGCATTTTTCGATCTGTGGCATCTCATCCTGTGAAAAGTCAGAGGCAAAAAACCAATGTTTGTGATTGTTTAGAAAACAGAACGAAAAACACCTAAACAAATCGGGAAGCAGTGGAACAAAGGAGATGAAACCAGAAACAGGTGCAACGTTTGGTGTGTTAGGAAATGCTTCAGATAGAAATGCTCAAGTCAAAAAAGAGCATTTCTAGTCTTCATAAATTCACAAAGGAGTACTAAAACCTTTCTTAGATATCTAAATAGTTTTATTTTTTTCATCTTATGTTATAGTGAGGTATTCATCTACTGTACTGTAATGAGTTCATTCCTATTTTCACACATTTTAAGAAGTTTGTTACAAAGACTGTCTGCAGACCAGACAGTGCAGTTCTGGTCCTTTCACTTCACACTGATTAATTATGATACATTTTAGCTAATAAAGTTTAGTGCTCGTGTAAGAGTTCCAAATCTTAATAAGTAAAAAATAAAATATCAAAGTAAAACTTGTAAGTTTGAGAAACATGAAAGCCCTATTGCAGAAAAAAATTTTTCGAAAACTCTATTTACTGGAAATCATGGAAAAAGTTTATGAAGAGATGATATGGTAATTCCAGGGTTGGGAGATTTGTAAAATGAGAAAAAAATCTTTAGGTTATCCAAAAGAATGTTGTGAAACGATTTGAGTATTATTTCTTAGTACCCATAGAAAATGGTATTTCTCATATCCAAGGGCTGTTTTATTTAAGAGAAGTATGAATATTAAGATGCAGTGACTAGAACCTGCCATGAAATCCAGTATGGGAGCAGGACACATATTGGAAAGTGGCACATTCAACTGTTCATGAAGGGTTGTGGTAGACTTACAATGTCTGGAAACATTTTGGTCAAGTAAGCAGCTCTTCTGTTTTGGAGAAGAGCAACTCTAATTTAGCAGCAGTTCATGGATTTGAAGTGAGAGTTAGTTAAAGGAAGGTTAGAGTTGAAACAAACCGCAATTTATTATTTCAGTAGAAGTCCATGGTTTACATAGGGATTTTTCATTAAACATTAAAACTAAGGTTTGGGTTGTTGAGTTTTTTAAGCAATGAGCTTAATTTACCTGCATATTTACGAAAGTATTTTTTGAAGATTTTCTTCCTTTGAAGCACTAAAGACAGTGCTTTGGAATGAGGGTTGTCATTTTGTTGTCTGTTTGTGCAGCACACTGCAAAATGGATGTTGGTTCATGACTGTGTTATTAGCAATATTTCACATCTTTTTTTTTGTTTTATATACCACTTGAAAATGCTGGTAATTGAAATGTTGGAATGAATCAGGCAGCTCCAGCATGGACAGACTCTCATGCTTGCTCACAATGCAGCCATTGATGTTTTCATTTGAGTAATGGCTGCCATTTGATTATGCAGACAGCAGGTTAATGGCTGTCTGTACCTTTAGTGTGCAGTTTGATTAATTTTTAAGTAATGCTTTTCATCATGGCTCTGTTCTAGAAATCCATTAGCATACTAAGCCCAAAATCCATGGTTTTCCTTAGGTTAATTTTGTTCCTTCTCGAGCCTTTGTAATCTCACTTAGAAGAGAGTTGTTGCATGTGTACCGGAGGGCCTACATGACTGAGTACATACTATGTGAGAGCAGTCCAGCTTACTCTGCATACTGCTTTATTTGTCTTGGCAAACCTATACATATATCTGCTAGCGGGTGGGGTTACCATAGACATGGTTCTGCCAGATATTCACCATATTTCACTCTTTGATTTTCTTTGAGCAAAACGTCCATCTACTGACATGACGCTGATGTTTAAGAGCTGAGGATAAAGCAGTGACAGTTTTTAATTTCATATATTGGGAACTCTATTTTTCTTCTGGTTTTGAGGCAAGAATTTTGATCTTGCTTGAAACAACTGAGTTAATTTGTAAATACGTCACTGTGGGATCAAAGTCTGGTCGTTGGTGGTTTCATGTACACTGTCATGCTGACATATCTGTGCAGGACGTAATGTCACAGGCTTTAAACCAGGCCATCCGCAAATCTCTCTTCTTAACTGCCCAGTCATTCGTATATAATCCAACACGTTCAAACAAAAGCTGGGTGTGCCATCAGTTACCGAAAACTGGTAAATCACAAGAGCAAGAAGGAATGAGCTCTGCTCTCCACCAGAATTATTATTCTTCCAGAGCCTGTTGTGTTTCTCCAGATTACCCTGTGGCAATGATGGTGCCACAGGTAACACCAGATCTCTCAATGAATGATTTAAAGGGCCACAAACATTATGGAATCTGTCACATGCCTCAGGGAGCTGCCTTCTGCATTCTTTGCATCTGAAACTCTTGCGTACTCTAGCATGACTTTTGAGTGTGGAGGCAGTGGAGGTTTGAGTCCTGCACAAGGAAGTGTATTCTGTAGGCTGGTATATTTACTGTAGTATTTTACTCACAGTAGTCTGAGACATACCATAATAATCTAAATAGCCTGCCAACTCTTGGATGTTTTTTATTCTACATTGCTATCAGAAAGTAGTAATTAATACTCTGTTACAGGATTTTCAGTGGAGCCACCTCATTTTAAAAAAAATAGTCTTTTTTCAATTGTTGTAACAATTAAAAATTAAATACCCTGATATTTCCAATATTCTTTGTTACTCATTTGAGTATTTTAAATGAGACACAAAAAATGGAAACATTGAGTGCAATATCAGAGGTACTGTTTGAAAACTTTTGGGGCAACGGTTTTATTCTATTTGTATGCACAAGTGCTGCATAACTTGCATCTAATAATAGTGTGTTTTCTTAAACAGATGACTCCCCAGTTGCGTTGACCTTGCCTTGTGTAGTAGGACCTTGCTTCTGCTGTTTCGGACAATGCTCTGATGTGAGACCTCTCCTCCCACAGTGTTTTTCTCTGTGTGCGCTACAGCATACAGCAAGAATGCTGCTACAGTGATCTCTCTGGTATTTGAGGTTTTTGTTACACTGCATCTTCTTTCTAACATTTGCAGAATGCATTTCTTTATTCCAGGTACAAAACTCGTGTTGCTTGGACTTCTTTGATTTCTTTCTGTAGCAGTGCAAATGTCTTTCAGCAGTATTTGGGGAAACCCAACTTAATTCCCCTTTGGAATTTAGCAAGATAAAAGGGGGTCTTGTAGCAGAGCAGCTACTGCTTTGTGTGCTACGGACAGTTCACATTAAAGAACAACCTGTAGACTTCCTCTTGAGGATCTTTCTTGACATGAATGCCTCCTTTTCAATTCTTTTAGTATTGCTACAGTTGTTTAGGGTTACACCTATGTACCAAATTGCAAGAGGAAAAAGAAAACCTTGTGTTTTAATGTGCAGGCTGGATTGCTTCTGGAATTTTTGCACTCAACATTTTTCAAAGATGTATTTTCAACCACTTACTTATTGTTCAGTTTGGACAAGTATGTTCAAATGCACTTATAATCAGATTGTTTCATTGATGGGCAGAGTTTTATAAGAATAGGTTAGTATTTTTCTAACTTGCAGTAGAATATGTCACACCTTTGAAACCGGCTGCCTCCCTGTTTGGTTCTGTAATTCTCATTCACTCTGTTGTTGCCCAGCGGACTGCTTCTCTGTAGCATCTTGAGTGGCAAAAGACCAGATAGATAATGCTTCTTGCAGGTTTTTTTTACACTGTGGTACTTCTGCTTTATTGTGGTATTTCTGCGTTTTTCACATGAAAAGTATTTCTTACCGTGGCTCATTGAGAGCCCTTGAGATTTTTTAGTGTGGATGTTACTTTTGTGAGTAGGCTGTGCATTTTTCCCCCAGAAAAAAAAGTGGACATAGAAAAAGAGGAGAATCTTGTAGAATTATGTTTGCTTTGTTGTGATTGCAACTTCTTTCTTTGTTTTTGCTTTTCTTAATAGTGGATTTGTGGAAGCAACAACTAAAATAGAACCAATAAAATCAAGCAGTTGGACAGCTGTTTATGCTGGAAATCTTTTAATCTTAACAACTTAAAGCATTGCTATTATTGATCTGAATATTCATCTGCTCTTATTGCGTGTTTAATTGAGCAAAGCATAAGCAAGAAATTCCACTTTGGTGATGTTCATTCAGTGGAAATAGAAATGAAATATGAAGAAACTTCTTACAAAAGTGGATAATTTCACATGTATCATTAGCTAAAACCCATTTATAGGCATTTCCAATATCATTAGCCTAAGTAATTTAAATACGGAAGTTCAATTGTAGGGGTTATTTATTTTATTTTTGTAGGACAGATTTAGAAATTTGCTATCACTGTTTCATCATCTGTCACTGTATAGCAATTCCAACAAGCTATATCATCCAAATTAAATATACTGTTCCTTTGAATAGTCTTGATTTATCTACTAACATGTAATAAGTTGGTTCAGTTCTTTGTGTTTGATTTTGTTTGTTTTCAAAATGATGTTCCTGTAAGATATGGCTGTTGCAGGATGCTCTTGACTCCTGACTTGTATCTAAAAGTAGTTCTTTGCCTCTTCTTTCTTTGAAAATATAGGCTCTCCTGAGTATACCATGTCATAGAAACTTATGTACCTTTCCTGCATCTTGGGTATATGCTTTATGTAATAGGTCTTTGTTACAGATAAAACTATGGAATAGTTAACATAAAAATGTTACCGTGCAAGTAATTAAGCAGAGATTTTAAAATGCCAGTGGCATGTATAGTGTTACCTCATATTTGAGAGGTTGAGATGTTTCATAACTTTAGTTAAAGAACAGTAAACCTTGGCTCTGTACTAAATCTGTCAGTGTATTTCTGGATAGGTTTTTCTTACCTCTATTGAAAACTAACTTAGCCCAAATCCATGTAACATTGGATGCTGTTGTTTTTATTGGGTTACTTATTCCATGTTGGCAGAAATACAATGTGTGTAAAAATACAGTTTTTGCTATCCAGTTGCCTTTTGGTTCACTATTAAAACGGATTGCAGCGATTGTATAACAAGATTCCACTACATGGTTGAACTAATTTACAGTATGAAACAGAAATGTTTATTGTTGTTTTTTTTTAATGTTCTTGATGTGTGAAGTTGAAGGATTTTTTTTTTTTTTAACCTAAGCCAAACTAGCCTTCTTAGTACTTAACCAGAAAACATTTGGAGATAAAGATGTAGAGTTTAAACTTGTTTGGGAATACAGTTGAATCCCAAAATGTACTGCTCATCTGTTTCCATTTTCACCTAGCTTTTCTGAAACAAAATGAAAGTATATGCATAATGCCCTTGTTTTCTGAATGTTGTGGTCATTGAAAAATCTAGCTTTAGTGGACATTTCTGCTATACTGGAAGGATGCAGTAAGGCCCAACTCTCTCAGCCTGTCCTCTTAGCAGAGGTGCTCCAGCCCTCTGGAGCATGGACCTCTGGTCCATGGACCAACAGGTCCATGTCCTTCTTGTAGCCGGGACTCCAGAGCTGGGTGCAGTACTGCAGGTGGGGTCTCACCAGGAGAATCCCTTCCCTTTATCTCCTGGTCATGCCTTTTTTGTTGTAGCCCTGGCTTACAGCTACTTATTTCTGTGTAATAGGAGATACAATGACTTGAGGAAATTGGGGAGAATATAAAGTCTTCATTAATTTTTTGTAAATTAATTCATACAAAGGAATAGGAATTTCTTGGAAAACAGCAACAATTCCAGATATAAATTTTCCTTCCTACTTTTCCGGGATAAAGAAATAGTAAAATTGTAGATTTCTTTGGTAGAATGGAAAAAAAAAAGTAATTTGTGATATTAATAAATGGATAATATCTTCAATTGAAATCTATTTTCACAGTTTTTTCTAGTCACTCCAATCAAATCCATTCTGGGGGCATGCCAACAAACTGATTTTATTATGAAAACTGTGTTGTCAGCACCAACTGTTCAGTGCATCATGTTCCAAATTTTCATTATCCTTTCCTTTCTATGATTAGTTTTGCTTAAAAGTAAGAAATGTGGAACCTTCCTTTTTTGTCTTAAAATTCTCAAGCCTTTATTGTACCCATTTTCCTCTTGTTCTTTTAACTAAATTATCTGTTTTTAAAGCGGATATTTATGGATAATTATATAATGGTAAGACTAGGGGCTTCTAGAAAAACAATGCCTTTTCTGAGAGCATGACTGTAAGAATTTGTAATACTGTGAAGTCTGTTTAGAAATTAATTCTCCATACAATTTGAACTGTGATTCTAGATTTGGAAGCCAGGTTCAGTAGTGGTTTGTAGAAATAAACAGTTCCCTAGACAGCAGGCTATAAAATAGGTCAGCGTTAAAATATGCAGTAACATCTTTCGAATGGCTGTATAGTATTAGACTACTATGTCTGACTAAATTCTCTTTCAAGACTCAGATTATAACATCTGTTTGGAGTTTTGTTGCCTGATAGGCATAGGGATGGTAGAGATGCCTAGACAGTAAAGGGTTTTCAGAAAGTTATCAAGTCTACCCCTTCTGAAGAGGCAAGTGTGTCTGTCTTAAAATTTGCAGATGTCATTTTACTTTGCCAAAAAACCTTACATCCATGTTTGTGTCATCCCCCCCATTTCGTTCCATATACCCTTTATTGTATTATACAAGTCGATAATGTAAATGTTCATCCTTAACAGTCAGTTTTCGTGTTGTCTAGGTAAATAAAAGTTATTGAGCCTAAAATTCTAGAGAACAAAAGATTATGTACCACGCTTACAAAACTAGAGCACAGTGTTATTCTCTGTAACATCTGTGCCCACCTGAACTTCATCTCAACTGTGTGTTTTATAGAAAGCTGATTGGAGTTGACTTAATGAGGGCTGTAAAGATATTTGAGGAAGGTGTGTGCACAGATTTAAAGCAAGCAAAACTATTTGGTATAACAGCATTGGAACTGTGATGGCCAATAAAGTATCTCATCTGTACATGAGTCACTCTGCTCTAAGCTCATCTACCTTCTCCTGTCTTGACATGGTGTTCTGATTTTTTTTTCTTTTGGTTTATAATGCTAACTACTGTGTTTTATCAGCTTTTCTCTTTTCCATTGAGCTCTGAGCACACTACTGAGAAGAGCTGAAAGCTCAAAACAAAATTATAAAAAACCCAACCCTTCACTAGTTGTTCCTGCTTGAATTTATACTTACCAAAACTTTCCCAAACATTTCATATGCATTTGACTTGATGAAAGCAACGGATAATTAAAAAAAAAGCTCATAGCCTCTGTCTGTCACATAGTGGTTTGCCCTCCTTACCCATCTTGCTTACAGTAAAGCTTTATTCTGTTTGCAGCCATATGCATCCCAATAAAGGTTTTAAAGTTTGAATTGAGACAGAGACTGTCTCAGCTCTTGGCCAGTGAATGCAGAGAAAGTTGGCCATGTTCCCTCTACTTGCCAGAAAAGCTTCCCTCTACTTGCCAGAAAAGCATGAAAGCTGGGGCCCTTCCTCTGTCAAAGAAAAAGGGAAGCTCTGATCTTTCTGCATGCAGATTTTTTTCAAGTATTGAGTCCCTGACCTATTCTTGGCAGGATTTGTCTGTCTCCTGCTTACTAGATGTGTCCCAAAGCCCCCAAGAAAAGACCTCTAATCTACACTGACCTTGTATAGATAAATCTAGGCTGCTTCCCTCTGATTATCAATTTGATTGTGTTCCCCCTCCCTACAGTTACAGTCTTAAATAGCAACAACAGCAAAAAAATCCCATCTCTACAGTAATAGTTTGTGTGTGTGTGGCTTGTCTCTGTTACTTTTTCTACTAAATCTAAATACCTGCTTCCTTCATTTTAAAAAAAATACTTGATGTACATATAAGTGTACAATTAAAAGAGCATAGATGATGTCATCCAGTGTTGCATTATTTATTGTTTGTTTGGGTGTAGGCACTTCTAGTACCTGGTTCTTTCCCATGCAGGACTTTAAACCTTTCAGCATTCAGATTACCTGACAATCCATTGAATTATGTGCGACTGTATAAAATAAAAAGAATATTAGGTTATGAAGGAAATTATCAGTAAAATTTAGGCTTATTTTAATAGGTACTAGTATGGTTTTAAAATAGTTAATGATTGTAAAATACTGGAATTTAAAGCATTAAAGATCAGAATCTTGAGTTTAAAAGTAGTATAGTAACAATACCTCTTGCACATTCTTCTTACATTAACGGTACCAAAGACTATATAGAGGTTGCAGTGTAATTTCTTCTGGTGAGTGGGTCTTGAAAACAAAACGTTTTGTTTTTTTCTGGTTACTATAGGCAATAATTATACCTATAGTACATAGGCAATTATATACAATTATACGGTTACATAATGTACAACTGAGTTGGCTTTTTATTTATAGTTATGGCATATTTTCTGTAGTAGGCATAGTTTTCATTTTTCAGAGAGGTCATATGTAAAGTAAGTGATGAAATGCATACATTGTATTTTTGAAGATATGTTGAAACATTATAGTACTATTAGTGTTATTATTTCCATAGCTGCTTCTGCTTTTATAACAGTAGACTGCTTAAATAAAACCAGCCAGTACTAATGAATAGTTAATACTGCCAGAAAACTATACAGAGTCCATGAAGACCGTAGCATGGTGAGTGTGCAGTCTGTTTCTAATTTAACCTGTTCTCAGATTACTTTGAGGATCTGTTCTAAGTTTGTCAAATACTGTGAGAAGTCTACAGTAAGTTTTGGTTTTGAAGGTAGAGATTGCCTTTCCTAAACTAAATTTCATTCTACTGATTGAAAAATCAGTAGTAGTCAAAAATGGAAAAAAAGTAGAGACTAGATAATTTTTGATAGTTTTGGAAGTCAGTGAAACAATGTTTTGAATATATCAGGGGTCTGAGTGTGACAGAGTGCCTGCTAAATTAACAGGAAGAAAAAAGCATATCTAAAGAGGTACTTAACAGTTCGCAAAGTAAGTTAGAATAAGATGACTACTGATTTTAAAAAACCCTCAACCAAAACCCTAGAATTTACGGAATGCCAAGTGATTTGGAAAAAATACAAATTAAAAAGATCTGAAGGAGCAGAAGGTTAAATTGTTTTGAGGTGTGGCAGTAGCATACCTAAGATGACAGATGAACAATATTTAATTTGAAATCTGAAAGGACAGGTTAGTCTGCTTTTATTTGCGTATGCTGATTTTATGTTGTTTCTTAATAGGTCATCCGCTGTTATCAATGAACTTTACTCTAGATGTATACATACCTGTTTTTTTTTCCTCCTCAGTCCTTACACATGACCTGCTTCTTCCTTGTTGCTTTCCTAACAGCCAGAAAATTACATCGGGGAAAGCAATACTATCAACATTAGAAACTTACTTAAACAAAGAATTCTGTAAGATGTGCAGGATACTATTTGGGAGACTGGAGAGCTTCAGACTGCCTGTTGCACCTTGTGAGTGCTGGTCGTGGTGATGATACCCACACTGAGTTACCATCAAAAACCTTTCTCTACCTGTCAACAATGAATTCAACCAGTTCTGGGAAACCACTGATAGGCATTCCCTTACAAACTGTCTTGAAGCAGTTTTTTGTTTTTACATTGTTTTGGAACATTAACATGGGCTTTTATTGTACACAGAGCACTGTTGGTAGTAGCTGCTGTTCAGTTCAAAACTGTGTAGATTGCACAGACCATTAGTTTCATTGCTGCTTTGCATTCCATCAGGGATCTTTTCTCATGCCAGTTATTACCTCATAACGCACTCAGTTGTCTGTTAAGGTTGTTGTTGAATGATCAGTCCTGCAGGTGAGCCTCCTGCATCTAGTTTACAGGGATGAAGTCAATGTTGTTGAAGCCTTATTACAAGGCCTTGGGCAGTTTGCTGCCTCAGTACTGGCCTTGCAGCGTTTGATTCAGTGTTTCAGAGTAACCTCCTTGTACCTGCTCTTGGCCTCCCTGGCGACATGCAAAAGTCTGTGTTGATTGTGCTGTTCGGGTGTTGCTCGATCATTAAATTTCTTCAACTCCTTTTTATCATTTGTGGTGAGAATGTGGTTGTAGCTGATGGTGAAGCCAACGATCTCCCTTGTCAGGGAGCCGCAGGAGAGAGCAGTGTGAGGACGGGGCCTGACGCTCCCTCTGACAGAATCTGCAATGATCCTGTCCTGGGTTAACATTGCATATCATTGTGCTAGTTGCAGCATCGGTTTGTTCTTATCATGTCCAAGTACATTACAGAAAACAGTAGTTTCATCTTCTTTAACCATTACAGCAGAAGTAACCTTGAATGTTTCAGCATGCGTTCACTGGCTCATTATCTTTTACAGTTCTTTTGTGGTTGGGTTCTTAGAAGGTGTCACTGAATGCTTCCTCTCCAGTGCTTTTGCTTCTCTTCTACTCAGTCTTAGGGTATTCATCAGGCCTATGTTTATGCCTCCTCCCTTTCAGGACCTTTTTGAGCAAAGTATCTGAAGCAATGTCTTAGCAGCAGGGATGCAGAATCAAATGGATGCAAACTAATCTTTCTGCTCAGCTGAGAAAAGTGTAGTCTATCTATGTAGCAGTCATTTTTAACATCATATGTTATTATCGAGGCATATAAATATTCAAACGTACATATGTATCTAATTTAAGGTAAAAAAAATCCCAAAATATTCCCTAGTAGCATTTTCAGATTTTAATGAAGCAGTGTTGTTTGGATACTAGCAGAGTTTCTGGCATGTATTGCTGCTTATGTCAACATAAAAAAGGGTGTTCCAGAGAAGGAAGTGTCCTTTTCCAAATTATGACTGCATTTTTAAAGCTTGGTTTCTTATGGAACGACTTTGCAAAGTCACACTGTGTGTCTGTACGTCTTTTCTTCCAACTTCTAACTTGGCCTGTAACAGTGAGGTTTATTACAAAAGTGCAGATCTCAAATTTCCCGCAAATGGTACTCAGGTACAAAAGAGAAGTTCTGTAAATCTGGCAGTCAACTAGTTTCTCTGAGAAACTTACACATTAGAGAAGAGTCCATACAGGAGAAAGCCCTTACTAATTCACCAATTGTAAGCAAAGATTCAGTTGTGATTGTCATTTTCTCAGACATCACGATTACTCAGAATTCATTACTTCTAGAAGTAACTAAGAAGTAATTCTTGCTTACCTTCTGTTGTTTTTGTTCAGTGTACCTTTAGCTACTGAATACATTGACATTAAAGATCCTTTGAAATACTTGTGCATTAATTTTACCAGCTTCACTGTGTTAAAAAATGCATTCCATCTATTCAGCTGCAAGTACTAGAACTTGAAAGAAATGTACCAGTCTTTGAACAAGAGATTGTTTGCATTAAGTAAGTGCAGAATTAGCTTTTGCCACACATTTTTATCCCAGTCAATATTGTGAAGGCTGAACTAGACTAAAAATCAGGGATAAAGTCCCATTTTATCGAGGGAACAGATTTTCATGTTTAGAATTCCAAACTCTTACTATGCTTGAAGCAAGGAGATTGACTGTACTACCCACGAGTGAATTGTTTTATGATGACTGCATTGAACACTTGCTGAAGGTTATCTTTTATACCAAAAGAAAGCGTGAAGTCCAGATGCACAATCGCAAGCTGCAGGTTCTAAAGAGGACTCAAAAGTAGTCAGAAATGCTTAATAGGAGGCTCTGAAAGATAAATGAGAAAAACAAATAAATCTGTATTTGCTTAGCAAGGATGTATATGTTCATTGCAACAGTTTTGAAGATCCTCAGAGAAAGGATTACCTAAATGTGTCATAATAGTATATGGAGACATGAAGTGTTGACCTTCAGGTGTGTTTCTACTCCAGATAGGTTAAGTTAAAGAAATGCGAGTGGAGCTTAAGCTGCTGTGAACATATGGTTTTCTCAGTGTCTGGTTCCATTTATCTTAGAAGATATATTGCAAAAGAAACGTCCTAGTTGTGACTCTTAAGTGTATTTCTATCCTATTTATCTATTAATTAAGTCTGAATTGCTAGTATATATAATGTGAATTGCAATGATGCCTACAAGCGTTTTAGAACATTAAAACATTTAAATTAAAACAGTCACTTAATATTGATTATATTGGTAGTTAACTTAGTAAATAGCTTGCAACACTGTGAAAAAATAATTCATGGCTGTGTGGTGAGTTGCTGCTTGCACATTTAATTCTGGCACGGGCCAGTATCTTAGAGATTACTTCATGGCTTGAATGAGTCAGATATCTCCTGGAGAATGATGTGGCTGATAAAGCCATCATAGGCGAAAAATGAACGTAGTTACATTTGCTCAGCAAATCAACATTTGCTGTCTTTGAGTAGCGATGTTTTCTGTGTCACAGTGCTTAAAATCAAGAAATGCTAGAAAAGTAGTAGTGGTGTAGAAATTATCTTATATATTTTTGGGGATCCTTGAAAAATGTTCTTGAGAAATATGTCATTTTTCAGCTACTGCCTAAGCAGAAAAACCCACCCCATTTGTTTCTCTTGCATCCTCTATTAGGCATGATGATAATATGCAGATGAAATAGCAGATGCTCAAAACACAAAGTAAAAATAATAAGAGACTAAATGTAATGATTCATGAATGAATGGTATGAATAGGTCAGGAATGGTATACAAGGAAAATGTTCTGAGAAAGTGCAAGAGTAGTGCAGTAATTTAATAATATTAGTCTTCACCATTTGAAACGTT
Source organism: Hypotaenidia okinawae (assembly GCA_027925045.1). Lineage (NCBI taxonomy): Eukaryota > Metazoa > Chordata > Aves > Gruiformes > Rallidae > Hypotaenidia > Hypotaenidia okinawae. Next base: position 21,989,956 of record BSDF01000008.1, on the reverse strand, counting down.
TTTCTTTCCTTTTCAAGAAGTGTAAATACATAGATTGACAAATTACTAACTCTTGATCACATACAGTTTAGCTTTTCATTTTTTATTTGAAGCATACATTGAGGTTCCAGACTTACTCTTGTTGCAGTTATGACAGCTGAGCAATAATATATAAGTAATTTCTCAAGTAATGTTTTGAAGAGGACTACTGCGGCTTAGCATAATGTGAATAAAAGCGTTATCTTGGGTTAACAGAAGATAAGCGATAGTGATATAAGTGCCTCTAACATACCATCAGACATTTTAGTGGTCAGAAATATTTTTATTGCAGGTTTTTGTTGTTTTCTCACTATTGTGGCTAAAATTAGAGCTAATATGGGACAGTGGGAGAGAGGGAAGTGAGAGAAGACTTGGGTGCTCACATGGGAAAAATGCTGTGAGGAAGAGCAAACTAGATGAGGAAGCTGAGGTGTTCTTGTTACTCATTATGTGAGTTGGTTCAGAGTAATTTTGAACTTTGGCAAGGTAATAAGGGGTTTTTTATGGCAAGGTGTAATTGAAGTTTATTGAAATATACGTCAGTGTGCCACTTAAGTCCCTTAAAGACACGGTTTTACATTGGATCCTAGTACAGGGATAGAGATGTTGCTGGGAGACATAGAGGGTGCTCCATGCAGGGTGTGGAGTATGGTTGGCATGCTGTGATGTGTGAACTATGTCTGAAAGCCTCATCCTGCTGTAGATCTTGGCCAGTGGCTGGCTGGCCAAGGCATTAACTTCAGACAAACTATCATTTGGTCAGTGTAGCATCTGTGAAAGTATCTTTCACAGGTGTATTAGGACACAGTTGGAATTGTCACTGCAGTGCTGTTGTGAATATGTGGTTGGGTGTTTTGTAAGTGGTCTGCAATCAGTTGCCTACTTACTGTCCCCTAGCATTTGGGAACTCATCTAGCTTTCAAATAATGTAAATTTTCCTGCTCATGTACTGAATTTATATGTGATAATGCTTCTTTGCAAGGAGAGTTTGATAGCAGGTAAAATGGAGGGAGTATACCAGGTTTACAAATAACATTAGTATGCAGCCCCAGGTTACTGTTAACTTTTTAGAGTTGTAAATGGTTCATGTTTCAAAGTGCCAGATCTTGACTGTGATAACTAAATTCTCAATACAGTAATATTTATATCTAAACTTTCCAGTTTATATTAACATTTTAAGGTCACGGAAGTGATTGGTAAATCACAGGAAATATAATAACTTTCCCCATATTTATTGTTTGCCTTTTGATGACAACAATTATTTTAATTCATATTTTAACAGAAAAAAATATTTGTACTATTTAAAAAGTAACTTGTAAATGAGATTCATTGTGTATAAAACCTCTCCACTTCTGCTGTTTCACTTGTGTTTGAGGGACTTGACTCAGAGTCCTGATCAATAGCAGATCCTCCTGTTATTTTCCAACATATTTTATTAACATTGGGTGTCCTTAGTGCAGGAATTTACTGTTCTTTATCAACTGAGGAAAAAATGGCATGAATTGACTAAGGAGAAACCACATGGATAAAGATGTGTGTGTGTAGAACTTGGGAATTTGTTAAAGGACTAAACAGAGATATGAATGATGCCGTTGAGTCTGAGGGAACCACAAAATCTTCAAAGGTGGACAAAGCCTTGAAATAGGATGATGGCTGAATTATTACTCAATTTGAAGCTGTAGGTGTTTCAAAGGATCTGAATGATTGATTGTTGGTACTCAAGGCATGGAAAACATGGACAGTGCTGTGAATACGCTATTTGCAGTTCTCTGCACATCTATATAAGGTCCTTGGTGGGCCTGAGCGAGGCACTTCTGGCCTAGTGGCAAAAGAGTGATGTATTACTAGACTCAGTTAATCCCCATAGTAAATACTGAGCTTGTTAGCTGGGCAATTGCTTATCATTGAAAGGGACAACAAACCTGTTACTTGTGTTTGTCTTTTCATGTTGTGCCCAGTACATATATTCATTCCTTCATTGCACAGCCAAACTGAAGTTTCAATGACATTATAAAAAAGGTAGTTTGTACAGAAGCTGGAAAGGATTATTGGGATTTCTGGAGTTTTCACACTGAAAAAGACATCCCCCTTTCCTTAGACTTGTAATCATGCAAAGAAGGAGGGTACCGAGGGACCCACTAATTTGTGTAGGGGATAAGGTGTGGAGACCTGATGGCAGACCTCCACCAGGTGAAGTGGATGAAGGACAAATCACCATCTGCATAGTGCAAGTTATTGCCAGTGGGTGCCAGGTGAAAAGGTTAATAAACTTGCTACCCAATTAGAGCATGTCCCTCGCATATTGTTTTTGGTTTCCACATGACAGAGACAAGTTTCAGCTGCTGTTCAATCACTTGATCTCACATTTGACTTCAAGGTGAAAAATAATTAGTACAGTGATCTTTAATCATTCTGGGTGTAGTGAACATAAGATACTGAGGATTGTGAGGAGGGGGGTAAACAAAACTTTTCTGAACAAGTCTTGCAAGTTGACTAAATGAAAATGTGTGTGTGGGGAAGTGGTCCTACTCAGCTGATACTGTTTAAGCTGATGTAGAAGTCAGCTATCTCACCTAGGATTCCTTTCTGCCTTTTCATCCTTTGTTTGTACAAGACACTAATTTTATCATAATAATTCTCACTATTGAGAAGGTTACTTTGTTAATTTTGCTTTACTTAATAACATTTCCTGTTGTTTGAGGTGTTTATGATCTTTGCTTTGTTATGTTGTATTTTTTGGTAGTTGTAACTTAATGTTGCCTTAACCTCTCATACTTGCATGCTTGTGTCCTTAATTTTTAGGAGTATTTGATGAGTTGTTAAAGCTATCTCAGTGTGAGATGTTGCAGATATATTTTCACTCTAGTCTTATATTCCCTCTGTTCTCCATCCTGCCTTGTGCTTTCACGCTCTCTGTAAACTTCCACAATTGTGTTGTGAATGGCATCAGATAATGCTGCCTGAAGAAGTTTTTCCCTTTTCCTGGGTTATTTTCCTCTAGATCAGTTGATTCCTCTCCTTGCAGGAGTTTTCTGTTCAGGAGATGGTGAAAATACCTTGATGAAGGTGACCGAGAACAAGGGATCAGCTGCCAGTAGATTGGCTTATACTTCAATCCATATTTTTAATATTGTCCTTTTTTTTTTTCCCCTTCTTTTTCCCCACGTTTTTTATGATTCCTTTTTGAATTCTCAGTTCTTAAAATAAATCCTGATGTCTTTTACCTGCTTTAAAAAATATTATTGCTGTATTTCCATTTTTTCTTCTGCATAGCCATTATTTGTCCTTTTATATTATATCTTTTATTATTTTTTAGTTATTTTGTGTTCCTTTATCTAATATTTCCAAGAGATTTGGTACTCCAAAATCTTTTTCATCCATTTCAGACTGTTTTCACAGTTCTTCAGAAAGTTAAGGAAATTATTCCAGGAGTACTTGTTCAAAGATAGAGGATATCCCCCCTTCAATGGTTAAAGTTATCATGCGTTTCACATAGAAGGACTTGTTCATCTGAGTGTCGATGATGAAATTACAGCTTTTGGATAAGGTCATTTAGCATGAAGTTCAAGTAACCACTGAACAGAAAGTTTATTTAAACAGCTTACTGCAGATCAGATATAGGAAGAAATAAAGAACTGACCCTGACAGTAAGATAAATTCAGACTTGGGTCCTCTCAGTGTGTCTCTTCATACGGAAAGGGAATTTTTGTAAAGTAATGAAGAGGGGAGCTGGTATCTGGCAGTAGCTTCAGATTCTGCATGATGCAGCGATGAATGATGAGTCAATCAAGAAGGGTTCACCATCTGGCAGCCACTTGCATAGCTTGAGACAACTCATACTTGATCATGTTTGGATAAGTATTGTAGAAATTAGAAAAAAAAGACTCTCTAACTTGACAGGATTTATAAATACTGTAGTTCTTTGAGATTTTATTTTTGTTGTTGTAACACAGACACCAGTGGTAAATCTGGGGTTCTGTGTGATGCTCTGTGCCAAATAAAATGTTGTTCTAACTTGCTTCCAACCGTTCAAATAGGGTTTGTGCACATCTTGAGTGATTTCTTAAGAGTCTGGCTGTTTCCTCCTTACTGTTTGCCCGTGGTTCTTTGGGCAGAAGAAAGGTTTACAAAATGGATAACAACATGTTGCTGTACTGTTCTTGTACTGGCATTTACTGCCTGTTTCTGGGATAAGGCACTGTAATGAAAAACTGATAGTGTACATGATACAGAATGAAATAAAGAGGAGTCAATAAATGTGGATTTCTTATTCTCTTTAAGGAATTGGTCTGGAACAAACTGTAGCTCATTTACAAAAAAAAAACTCTTTAAAATAAACAAGTTAAATGGGTAGTTGTAGTATACAAACAACTTTCCTCATGAATCAGTTGTTTCTTTTAAAGCTTCAACTAGGATTATATTGTTTAAACACAGTTGTTGGGGTGATGTGATATGATCAGTAGTTTTGTATACACTTATGGTGCCAAATTGTTTCTGTAGTTTACTGTTTCCTAAGAATCTCTTACTCATTGATTGCTTATGCATTAGATGCTGTATAAACATTTATTAATTTTAATTAATATAATTATTTGGTGATTTGTGTGTGTGTGTGCTGAAATGTCTTTTGGTTAAGATAGACAGTTACCGTGTATATGGAGGATAAAAGTTGGAGAAATAGCTATAGGTGTCCCAGCATAGCCAGGGAAGAAGGGAGGATTGACAGGCTGCCTTCCTTTGCCCTTTAGCTCTCTTGAATTACCTTCTGTGCCAGTCTAGTAGCAATTTGCCCATGGAAACTAGCAGTCTGTATTTTGTAATGTGACATATCGGTCCGTCAGTCCCCTCATTCTCTGCACCCAGAATATTGGCCATTTCTAGGCACTCACTAAGTTATCAGTGAAGCTCCCACAGTGTCTTACATAGTGAATTGGATTTGGCATTTCTGGCAGCACACAGCTTCTCTAAATAGTCCTTGCTGTTACCATGAGGCCATCCCCTACTTGCCCCTCATAGAGTTGCTGCTTCTTCCCACAGTCCAGCCAGCATCCTCAAATATTTATCTAATCATCTTTTCCTTGACAGCTAGAGTTGAAAGGCCTTGTAACTTACTGCATCGTTTGACAGTTAATGATCCTACATAATGCCTTTCCTTAGACTAAATAAAAGTATAAGTCTTAGCATACGGTTTTGTGCTTTTTTTTCTGAAGCAGAATTCTTGCTGCCTTCAAAAGGAAATTGTCTCGAGTAATGACTTATAGGAGAAACTGATACTACATTAATAGATTTTTATAGTCTTTGATTATGTTGGATGTTTTACCTAGACTGTTGTAGACTTTACTCCCTGATGGCTGGGAAATAAGGAACTTTTAATTATTTTTAATTATTAATGATAACTAGAACCAGTTTGCATTTTAAGTGTATGCAGCAGTGTAAAAAAAAAAAAAAAAAAAGACAAATGAGTTTTGTATCACATGTTTTCTGACTTAATACATTTTGTGAATGTGTGTGCTGAAAGATTTCCAGATTGTTTATTTTCACTATTCATTTGTCTTTGTTGGCTGACCTCTGCATCCAGGATGATTCACTAATGCTGGATCTTGTTTCTTATATTTTTACTTTCCTTTACTGATAGAGCACATTGCATTTCTGACATAACTTAGGCCTTGTAAAATGAACCAGTGTAGTTATTAATGGATTTCATCATCTAATCTAGTGGCTTTAGAAAATGTCAGCATGTGTTGAATACAGTGCGGGTTTAGCTGTCTACCTCATGTACTTTTATATTCGGATTTAGCTGTGAATCAGTGCATTTTGACTACAACAGGAAGGATATGATTGGAATAATTTCAGCATTGTTATGTGTGAGTGAATCTGTATGTTCGTCTGAGGATCTAGGCTTTGGCCACCCGTATGCAGATAGGCAAGCAAGGGAAGTCGCAGGCAGTGATCACTTACAGTAAGTTAGAAAATACAGTTTTATTGGTTGAGCTTGTGAGTTTTATACTTGATAGCATTTATAACACTTTGTTAATACACTTCATAACATGTCCAGTGAATTCCAGTGGTTTAAGGAATTTGCTGGGCACAGTGAATTGAAATCTGTTGATTACAGTGGAAAGCAGAGACTGAGAAGAGTGTAATGGGGGACACATGAAACCCTTGTCATCTGTTCAGCAGAGCTGTGGCTTCAGATATTTTTGCAGTTGTCTGTAGATCAGAGGCTCTACCTCATGTTTTTTCCTTGCTATTTAATGAGATTTCAACATACATATATGCTAGATAACTTTTCGCTCAGGGTGCGTTTAGACATAATAGCAACTGTAAACTGAAGTGACTACTGAGATGTGTGGTCCCTACCAGGCTTTGCTAATATTTCATTTTTGTAGACTGTAGTGATCACGTAGCCACAAGGTGAGTCAATTCATTTGGATGAAAAGTGTAGTTTCCTGACAAATCAGACAGCTGAATCCACTTAACTTTGTGGACTCATGATCTCTAGATGCATGAGACAGGGGAAATGGGGACTGAGGATCAGGAGTGAGGGGAGGAGTGAATCTGCTAACTTTGATGGCAGCTGCCTGCTAGATTGACATAGCTGAAACATCAAATTACATGTTTAGATTGCAGAAATGTGCAAACCTAACTTAAGCAGCATTTTCCTCCCTTCCCCATACTGCTTATTTTCTCCCTTATGCTGTTGTAGCACATGTGTTAGTACGACCATATTTGAACTGGATTGGGAAAATGATCTAGCTGTAAAGTAACTTGAGCAAAAAATTCTTGAGATGGATCAGTTTCCTATCACATTGCAGTGATCCTGAGAGGATGGGAACAGCTGGACATAGAGACGGAGCTTCTTGAGCAGACATTATTCTTGATGAGATGGATTTCAAACATAGGCACAAATAGATAAAGTGGTGCTGGTAGAGAGAAATAGGCAGGCATGTAACCTCTGGAGTTGAGAGAGGTGACCAACTAAACCACTGATGGGGAAGATTTGAGATAAAGTTTCTAGACAAAAAGTTCTGAGAGAAGCAGTTTGGGTAGGACACATATGGAGACACTTTGGCATGAGAAGAAGGTGGGATGACTGTGGGAGGGCAGTCCTGCCATCGAGTGAGCTTTGTGGACAGACTTTCAGATATAAACAGGCCTCAGATTAGCAGCTATTTAGAGAGAGCAAACTTTTTTAAAAAAAGTTTATCCACAAAGAAAAAGTAAAAAAAGTTCAAGCTAACATGCATGGTCAGTTTTGTGATCTCAGATTAATTGTGTGATGATAAAGTTGCATAATGATGCTGTCTTTTGTGCCTTGTGGAGTGATGCTTTTAATTTGGCAACCAGTATAGTAAGCAGTATATTCTTTGTGGTGACAATCCATTCCATTACTTTTTATTCCTGGCTTTGCATTATTACAGGGGGTACATTTATGAATATTTTGGTGACTTGTCTTTTCATTGGATTTCCTGGAATTCTTCTGATGCAATCAGGAGATATGAGTCAGTAGACTGAAATATGTTGATAGATGAAAGAAATTCTTCCAAAATCAGTACTAAAGACTATTACTAGTACATGTATGTGTTTTATATCTTTTATGAGGTTGATGTAGCAAGAAAGAAACTTAAGAGTAAAACAAGAAGAAAAAAACCAGTGGCTTTTCCTTCTATCTCCTCCTAGATATTTCTCCTTTGATCAGCATTATCATATGTAGATTTGGACTCAGGTACAGGGTGGTTGCCAGAAGTAAGATGGGGACATTTCTAGATGTATTGCAGTTTTCTTCAAGTGTCCAAAAAATTACATGAGGTATTATCTGGGGATTTGAAGAGGAAGGACAGGGAAGAGGGACAGGAAATGTAGAATAAGAAAATTGGTAAGGTACTTTCCTGTTGTGTGGTGGTTTATGGTGTGTTTTTTAAAGTGAAATAGTTAAGATTGAAGGAATGAATGTCAGGATACAGTTTAATGATACAGAGACTATCAGGGAAGACAGACTTTTAGAGAATTGCCTGGGTGCTTTTTTCTCATTGTACCTCCTCTACAGTTGTGCTGTCGCAGTGTTTTATAGCGTGCTCTGTGATGAACTGTGGTGGTGACGTGAGCCCAGTTTACGTTCTGTCCCTGCCACCCTATCCAACTACTGCTATCTCCTCCTACACAACTTTTCCATGAACTGTAGGTTTTATTTTCCTTTCTGGTGCTAAATCTCTCCCTTGCAGAGGGTCTGAGTTTCCCATCTTCGTTCCCCTCTGGCTGCTCTGGCATGCACGTGCATTTTGTAACGCCTGGGGAATGTAAAACTTTTGACTCTGTTCTGCCTCTGTCACTTTCCTTTGTGATCCTCCCTGATTTCTCTTCTGTTGTTAAACCAATAACATTTAAATCTTGATTGAAATACTAAATCACTTTTTTTTTTAATGCATTTGCTGTAGTTGCTGCCTGAAGAAAGACTGCTGTGCTGTTCACTGGCTAGCAACTGTTAAGCCATGGATTTGTAGTGAAATCTAACTTTTCTTAAATTTGTTTTTACTTTGTGATGGATCAACCTGTAAAACAATACATTTAGTTACATTTTTGCTTTGCACTGTGTGATGAAATAGCCTTTTAAATATCCTGTTACCTTATGAGTGGTTTTTACCCTTTGATTTATTCCAAACTGCAAGGTTAGTAATCAATACAAATGAAATCTAACGCACTAAAATGATTTGAAATAAAATCGTTAATTATAGTTACTTGAGTATCAAAATAGATTTTTACACTTCAGATTACTCTCATTATTAAGCTTTCCTGATTTCCTCTCCCCTTATTCCAAGTGGTTTTATTGACCACAGATGATTTGATTATTATGTTTAGCTAGACTGCATGAGCTGCATTGAAGAATGTGGCCCCTTATGCTTACGTGCCTGGGTCCACATTGGATCGATCAGTTCAGTGAATACTTGGTGTTACACCTAGCCAGTGACTTGCCTCAGCTTTCTGATACCTTTTGTTACTGAAGGTTCAGTCTTTGGTTGGTTTTGTTATTGTTTTGGTTTTGTTTTGTTGTTGGTTGGGGGGGTGGGTGTAGGAGGAGCGTGTGGGCCTTGTTTCTATTGAATTTAACCTGTTTTCATAAACTTATTATTTAAAATGTAGGAAATATTACACTTAATAGTTTTAAACATTAAATATGCCATATTGAAATATAAGCTTTTATTTGTTTGATTTTAATTTGCTATGATTTATCTTGGTGTGTGTCTCTTATTTTTCTGTTTCCTTTGTTGAACTATCTATAACCTCTTATTTTCTGATTCCAAGATTTACTTCTACCTTGTTATTTGCAGGAAAGAAGCTGAGAATTAATGGCAAAGTTGAAGGAGAGGTTAATTTTTTGTAGCTTAATGCATATAAGTGGTCAAAAAGGGTATTGATAATATTTCAGTGTTTTACTGTCCTTTGCCTTCATGTTTTTTCAGTCATAAACTTCTGGCAGAAATATTGTGCTTTCTTCATGTTTGCGTGGTAACAACATAAAGTTGAAGGACAACAAAACCCTCATAACACCAAAACAATTGGAGTTTGGATAGAGTTCAGTTCTGAACAGGAAAACAATTAATTTTAAGAGACTGTAGGTTTAAAAGTTACTTGGTTCTTAAAAATGTTTTACCTTATCCTGGCTATGAGTCAAAAAAAAAAATACAAAAAAGGCATTTTGTTTTTTCTCTTGGTATGTATCTTGTATGTTCAATTTCACTGTTACAGCTTCAGTAAAAATCAGCTTTTTGCAGTTGCATAGCTGTATGTAGTGCATTGAAGACAGCTATTTAAATATTTGACACATGACTGTAATTTCCCCAAATTGTAAAGTGAGACTTTAAGACAGATTTAAATGTCTATTTTGGAATTCTCTAGGTCTCAGTACAATTAACTTCTCTTGTTTTGTGTTCCTTTTTTTTTACGTATAAAAATTTCATTCTGTTACAGTTGTGATGATGCATTTTGTGGCATGGATTCTGTTCAATATATGTGTTTCTTTTCTTCACAGAAAACCAACTCTTTGGGAAGATGCATTTTGACATGGATTACGTGTTCAGTCATCATCTACAACCTGAGGCAACAGTGTATATGCTGCATTTGAGAGAAGGATTAATTGTGGGAAGAGACAAACCAAATGCCTACATCACAATAAGGGGCTGGTTTGAAAATGATTGCATTTCCTGCCAGTAATCCACAACTGAGAAAAGCTGATAGCCCAACAGTAAAAAAATTTACTTTTTCAAAAAACTCAGTTAGAAAGGAGCAATCAATGTATGTTTTACCCTGTATTCCCTGATTATTGAGCACTGAATCTTTTATTACACTGAAATCATGGTGTGAGGAGTGGTAGACAACACCCCCACTTCCCCTCTCCCCTCCCCCCCAACATACATCCAGCAGCAAAGACTGTGTCAAGATGACCTCTGAGGAAATGACAGCGTCTGTTCTTGTCCCTGTGGTACAGGGTAAAGTGATACCTGCTCAGTCAGCTGGAGATGAAAATACTGAAAATACTTTGGACACCAGTGTTATAAAAAGACATACAGCCAGTCCAGGAAGGCAAGCCACACACGCTCTCTCATACTTACACAGACTTGAAGAAGAAAGTCTTCAGGGCTCAGTGCCCAAAATATTCTCTTTGGCGAAAGAACAACTGACTAATGACAACAGTAATGAAAACTTCTGGGAGAGGAACAGCTCCATCCCTGATTCTGTGGAATTTCTTAACTTTAACTGTAACCTTGTACAGAAAAACTACAAGAGCAATATCCTGTGCAGCCAATTGTATAAATCTTGTGATCCTTTATCAGGGAGGGAGGCACGCCTGGAAACTGGAATTCCTGTTTCACTGGAAAGAGCCATGCTTGCTGAAATTCAGTTGAAAATCAATGGACCTTCGTTAAGAAGCCAGACAGCAGTAAATAAGAATGACTGCAATGATACTGATAAAGTGGCCTTTTTTCACTTTCACTGTGCTAGTGAAAGGAATATATCTAAGGCTTTGTGTGGTTTACACAGCGGCTTCATTTTGGATGACTGCTTGCAGCCTGGAAGTGTTGGCGATGGTAACACCACTGGTTCCCTGGCCTGCACTTGCAGATTAGTGGAGTTGACAAATGACTGTGAGAATGAAACTGGGCAGCAGTTGTATGAAGATGCTTTAAGGGATAAGTATTTATGTCTGGAAAGAGCACCACGAAAGGTTAAAGTGGCATGCTCAGGTCACACCTTCTGTGGAAATAACTTTACTGGAAGGATGCCGTCAAAGCCCTTTCTGAGCCATTTTGAAGACTGTAATGATGACTGTGAAGAAGACATGGAAGAGGATTTCTTTAAAAACAAAAAGGAACGTTCTACTTTATTAATAAGACGTTTCTGTAAAAATGATAAAGAGGTTAAAAAGTCAGTTTATACTGGAACAAGAGCAATTGTTAGGACTTTACCTTCAGGGCACATAGGACTTGTTGCTTGGACTTACGTTGAGCAAAGGAGAAGCAGCACTGGCTTGAAGCTTTCTAGGATTACAACAGAACAGCTAAATATAATTCAGTCGTTAACAACATGGGAATTTAATTCCTTTCTTGAGAAGTCTTTATGGCATCAGGTAAGCTTTTTATAGTGTGGTTCTGGGTTTTTTTTTAAATTTATTTTAAGTTCTAATACCCTGATGACCTTTTCATTCAAAAAATACAGTTGACTGGTAAGCACTTAGTAACAATTAATATGATCTTTCACTTAACCACACTGAATCATAGAGCAGCCTATGTGCTAGAGAGAGTTTTCACCAAAGGCCTAGGACAATCAGAGTCTGAAGCAGAACACAAACTAATCATGTTTTACAGCTAAAAGAAATCATAGAATAATAGAATGACAGAATCGTAGGGGTTGGAAGGGACCTCGAGAGATCATCGGGTCCAACCCCCTGCCAAAGCAGCTCCCTAGCTCATACTGCACAGATAGGCGTCCAGGCGGGTCTTGAATATCTCCAGAGAAGGAGACTCCACCACCTCCCTGGGCAGCCTGTCCCAGGGCTCTGTCACCCTCACTGTGTAAAAGTTCTTCCAAATGTTGGTGCAGAACTTCCTGTGCTCCAACTTGCAGCCATTGCCCCTTGTCCTGTCCCCACAGACACTGAAAAGAGGCTGGCTGATTCCCCCTGCATCCCATGCTTAAGATATTTATAAACATTAATTAGGTCCCGCCTTAGTCTTCTTTTCTCAAGACTGAATAGTCCCAGCTCACTCAGCCTTTCCTCATAGGGGAGATGCTCCAGGCCCTCTAGTTGAATACACTTCTAAAAAGCAGTGTTCTCTTGCTTTAAAATTCATTTTGATTTAAAATAGGCATGGGGTAAAATGTATAGTTTTACATCTGTAAAAATGTATATATGCATAGGTAAATATATACACATATATCATCTCTATAAAATGTGTATATATATGCATATTTATAAATAGCTATATGTATACATTTATATCTGTATTATGTCTAGATAAAAATGTACTTAATACAGATCTTAAAATATATAAACATTTTATAGAAATCTAGATTTTAAATAGAAAATATAATATGCATGTATATTTATACATATATCTAAAAAAGATGTGTTTATTATAGATACATAGTGGAATATATATATGCTATATATGTGTATATAGACATTTGATGACTATATTAATGATACTCCATTAAATAATAGTATAAAATAATAAGTGGCAGTGTTATATCACAGTGAGAAAATGTGTTGCCCTACAAAAGAAAGCACAGTATTTTCCCCTAAGTTATCAATATTTATAATGCTTCTATACCTGCAAATAATAAAGAATAGTTGAAGAACTATGGTAATGAATAAATTATGTTAAGTAGTAAAATATTTTTTGTGATGGTAGAAATTAAATAGTTGTCCTTGGTATAAAAAGGACAGGGATCTCCTGGAGAGAGTCCAGAGAAGGGCTACGAAGATGATAAAGGGCCTGGAGCATCTCCCCTATGAGGAAAGGCTGAGAAGATTGGGACTGTTCAGCCTTGAGAAGAGAAGACTAAGGGGGACCTAATTAATGTTTACAATTATCTTAAGCAAGGGATGCAGGGGGAATCAGCCAGGCCCTTTTCAGTGGTCTGTGGAGACAGGACAAGGGGCAATGGCTGCAAGTTGGAGTATAGGAAGTTCCGCACCAACATGCGGAAGAACTTTTCACAGTGAGGGTGACAGAGCACTGGAATAGGCTGCCCAGGGGGTGGTGGAGTCTCCTTCTCTGGAGATATTCAAGACCCGTCTGGATGCCTATCTCAGTGAAATGTCCTAGGAGCCTGCTTGGCAGGGGTTGGACCCGATGATCTCTCGAGGTCCCTTCCAACCCTACAATTCTATGATTCTATGATTCTATGATTCTATGGAATCTATAAAAGAGATTTTGACCACTGATTCTTAAGGATTAATCTGAAATGTGACTACTGTGAAAGAAAGGCCCAACAGTATGGTCACAACAAGAGAAACACAAGAAGAGTGAAAGGGATTTACTGAGCTGAGCAAAACCAGGGTGCATGACTTCTGTTGGTTAAAATGTGTGAATAAGCTCTAGGGAGGGGACAGTAATCAAAGTAAAGGTGTGCTCAGATAAGCTATGCTTATCAACTAGTCCTGAATAAATTTAAGGTTGAAAATTGGAAGAAATTTCTTGCAGTTGGTGCTCAGACTCTGCAGCAGCTTTCAGTAGGACTGAAATGGAGGAAAATGTACTTCTGTAGATACATAGAATCATTCAGATTGGAAGATACCTTTACGATCATAGAGTCCAAACGTAAAGTTCATGATAGAGATTATATAAAATTTTGTCAGCGATAAAGAAGAGCGGACTTGGTGGCTCAGGAGCTCTGTGACAACGGTGCACTATAGTAGAAATCTAGAAAGCAGTGTTTTTTCCATTTAAATGGTTGATTGAAGAGTTCTGTGAAAGTGGATAGGTCAGGTTTTTTGTACTAGGTTGCAAAGCTTTGTAGTGCTGCTTGTTATGATGTTCACTATCCTTGTCAGTGGAAGTACAAAATTGCTGGTACAGCATGTGCCCTGTGTCATGCATGGTCATGCTCCCACGCCATGTATTTACCTAGCATGATACCTGCTCAGTACATTTGTGTAAACATGATCAGCTTCGTGGGGGGAGAAGAGGGACAATTGTTGTAGCTCAAGTCTAGTGTAATTTTCATTTATTATAGGTATGAAAAAGGGTTCTTTATTAGGCACTTCCAATTCGACTTGAGTTCCTTAGCTTCTTAACATGCATGTCTGCTCTACCACTGCTGCATAATACTGAATATATAGCATTTTGGGGGGTAAGGGCTTTAATTTGGAGATTTTTTCGGTTGTACGTATGGCAACTCAGAAATAGATGTAATAAATATTTGTTAAATAATTATTTAAATAGGAAAAGTTCTATTTGCAGACGAGCAAAAGATTCACAGGCACAGTAAAACACTCTGCATAATTACTGTGCACAGAATATGTTCTCATGGTCAGAAAAAGCCTCATATTTCTAAATCTTTCTTCTTCCAAATAGTGACTACAAATAGTTGTCATCTTATCAACCTCTGTATTTAATTTTTATGTATAATATGCACCAAGTATTCTTAGCATTATTTTTCTGTTAATGTAAAATATTTCTGAAAAATTTATACATGCTTAGAGCTTATGTTGTTAGCATTATTAGCTGTTTTTTACACAAACAGAAATTAACTCAGTGAATATGACAAATACATGGACCTGCTGAACATATGCACTGGGTTAAAATAATGAATGATGAGCCTTTATGGAAACTTTCATGCTAATAATCAAAGGAAGAAGGAGAAAGTAGTAAATGAATGTGGTAATTTGTTCTTTCTTTCTTTCCCCTTATCTCACCCTTTGAGCATGCATTCTGTTTGGAACAGCTAAGTGAACAGTAGTTCTGTTCTTCAAGGGGGAAAAAAAAAGTTGGAGAAATTAAGTTTTCATAGCAGTACTGGTGTAACATGGAACAATAGAGACCTTTATGTTTTAAGTAGGAAAACGCGGATCTCATTTGTGTGTATCCCTTACATAAAAATTTGAGTGCTATTAAAGGAAAGGCACTGGATTGTTGTACTGAATATTTTTTCTGTTTTCTTTCCCTACATAGGAAGGTGGGACTGAGGCTTTGGGTTATAGAGAAAATACGTGAAATTAGATATTTTTAATGTAGCATATGATTACTGTTCATAGATATTCTATATAAAGATTTAGACTCCTCTGCCCTGTATGTGTTTTATGTGTTGTATGAAGAGGCTGCCCGTCAAGTGCTGTGTTCAGTTTTGGGCCCCTCACTACGAGAAGAACATTATGGTGCTGGACTGTGGCCACAGAAGGGCAATGAAGCTGGTGAAGGGTCTGAAGCAAAAGTTTTCTGAGGATCAGATGAGGGAACTGGGGTTGTTTAGCCTGGAGGAAAGGAGGCTGAGGGGAGACCTTATGGCTGTCTGCAACTCCCTGAGAGGAGGTTGTAGTGAGGGGGGCTTGGTGTCTTCTCCCAGGTGACAAGACAAGAGGAAATGGCATCAAATCTCCAGGGGAGATTTAGATTGAATGTTAGGAAAAAAAGAGTTGTTAGTTATTGGAACAGGCTGCCCAGGGAAGTGTTTGAGTCACCATCCCTGGAGCGATTTGAAAAACATGTAAACGTAGTGCTTAGAGGTATGGTTTAGTGGTGGACTTGGCAGCCTGGGTTAACAGTCAGACTTGATGATCTTTTCTAACCAAAATGACTCTATGAATATGTTCTAAGTTTTATGTTGAATACTTTTTCTAATTTTGCACATACATACAGTACTTACTCTTATCAGATGGAATATAACATGGTTGTATGGATGTATAACATGGCTGTGGTCTCTGTTAATGAGAAGTTTTCTTGTCCATGTTGGAACAGTGGAAACCCCTCACTTTGGTGTGTTGCAAATGCAAAGAATTTGCCACACCAAAAAATAATGAGGGTGCAAGCTTTGGGGTTGCCTTTGCTTGGCCTGGCACAATGCATCCATGACTCAGCTCAGCTGCAACATTTTATCAATCTAACTAATTACAGAAGTGTGAGGTTGTGGATTGGATGAACCACCTATGCCTGTGAGGTGTTAGGTTCATAGCCTGAAGTACACTGCTTTTTTTTCCTGATATGATGGTGTTTCTGCAGTAAGTAATATGAGAAAAGTAGCCAGGTCCACTGTTGATTAAGATACTAAATTACTAGACTAACATGGGGTGATTCTCTCAAACCAGGTGAGCGATCTCAAGATTTCCCTATGACAGCTGCAACAACATAGTTGCAAGGCATTAATAGCTGAATTCTTCAGTTAAGCTTATTTTGTAGGCACCAGTGCCAATCTTTGCTGTGTCATTACATTCCTGATGCCAGTAGTTTGAGCTTTAAGAAGAAAGAATTTACTGGCTTGCCTAACTTTTGCTCACATAGATGTCTGCACACTAATACATCTTCTGTTCTTTGTAGTGCTTAAGGACCTGCTGAAATGCCAAATACCAATAAGGCAGCACTTTAAAAACCCAACTTACTTGCCCCCACATCTGTTTCTGAATAGAATAATCATTTTATTCTAGTTTTATCTTGTAGGAATTGCATTGTTAATAGAATGATTTGGTATAGTAGTTCAGCATCTGTTATCATTAGGTATTTTTTCCATATACTATCCATAGTGTTTTTATAATTAATGTCCAAAATCATTTTATAATTAATGTCCAAAATCATAATGCAAGGATTTTTGATTATGGATGGCTAATATAAGGAGACTTATATTAAGATTCCTTGATTTTTCATAAAGTTGAGCTATAGTGAGTTGGTGGCATCTGTTAAAAAACAGGTATGGAGAGGAAAAAGATTTTACTATGCCTTTTATTAATGTGATGTCTAATACAGTCATTTTGGATATTATTTTTAAAGAAGCAGAACCAGGTACAAGTAAATTTCTGTTTAATAGGTAGTATTTTTCCAAATTTTTTTCTTACAATTTATTATACATTCAGAATTACAGTTAATATTTTGTAATTAACATAAATGTTAATTTTAAATCTGAACCTATAGAGAGCTTGATCTCCTCTATGTTCCCTCACTGTAGCAAGAAGTGTATCAGCAGCTCTAGTCAGTGTATCATTATGTTGGTTGCTTTTCTGGAATTTCTGAAAATACAGATCATTTCATATTTTGCCATCAGTCATAGAACTATCATCTGCTTTCCTTTTTTGACAGCCTGACTAAATACAGGAGGATTTTACATCAAATGTTAACACAGTGTTATGTTTAGGAGCAAAGGAAGGGTTAGTAATGCTGGATGTTCAGCAGAACATTCTTTTGGTTGCTTTTCTCAGCTGTTGGGTTAATTGTAGCCTTTTACTGTCAATATTTTGTCAGAATGAATAGCATAACCCTCTTTTTATCTAGTAGTATCTCAGAAGATACACTTTTACAGTGTTGATTCTTCAGAAGTGAAACAAAAACTTGAAAGCATCTGACTTAACCTTCTGTGCTGCTTATAGTAATAAAAAGCGTAAGAGTCCTTGTTTATGTGCTCTGTTTCACTCAGATGACTGATCTGATTTGGTAGAACAGATGCCACGCTGATTGCAGTGGACACATGAAATCACCTGGCGATAGGAGTCTTACTAGTCAAGTTATTCTGCCAAACTGTGTAGGATTTACAACCCACAAAGCAGCCTTAACGAATTAAATTCTTACAGGCTTTCACTTCTAGGTTCTTCTTAATTGTTTCTGTAGGAATTTCAGGTCTAGATTTGCTGTTGTAGCACCTTTCTTTTAGGATTATGTTGTCTCCTCACATTTTTTTTCTTCTTGCTCCATATTTAGAAGATGGAATTCTTTAAATGGGTTTTTCCTCTCTTCTTTCCTGGTTTTGCATGCACACCTGAAGCGTAACGTGGCTCTTTATGCTTAAGTTTATGCTATACTTGTACTTTTTTTAAAAAAAAAAAAAAAAAGATAGTTATTCTGTATTGTGGATTACAAACATATTTGGGGGTTGAGATATTTTGGTTTTCCATTTTGAAATAAAATTTCTAGTACAACACACTGAAAGAAAGTTACAGGGGAAAAAAATGACATAAAGTGAATAATCTGCAAGTGGTTGGGGTTCTCCATTAACAAACTGGTTTTCTTTGAATCTGACTGCATGAGTATTTTTCCTGATACTTATGTTGTCATGTTTTTAGACATAAAGGTTTATATTCATATGTTAAAGTAATTAGGAGGTATGGATGAACTATTTTTTTTGTTCTACCTGGACCCTGTGTTTCTTGGTTTTTTTGCTTAAGAGTTGGAGCTTTTTGTTTAAACAAAAAGTTCATGAACAAACCTGACTATTTGGAAAAAAGCCAGGGAAACAAAAGACAAGCCAAATAGGCATGATAGTGTTTTCCCTTCAGTAAGTGCTGCAAAAAAAATTGAATTTCATTAAATAAAGCTCTATACTTATATTTGCTTTGGGTTGGGTTACTCTAGTTTTAAATACTAACTTTAAAAATAGAAAATTTACCCTCTGTCTGTAGAAGTAGCCAGTTTTTTATTACCATAATGTGTGATAGAGATAAATCTCTTAATACTTGTATTATTTTCTAGTTGTCTCATAGCTTTAACAGTTTGGGGCCAAATTATGAACAATAAGTTTTAGCTGTGAGCACACTTAGGTATTTAGAGCCAATAGTGTGGGAGTTTTGGCAAGAGTAATATATTATGCCTTCGGTTTTTCCACATTTTCTGACTTTCCTTCTAGTGACTGTTCATTAACTCTAAAGAAGCATGAAGATCTGTTTCAGAAAAATCTCCCTGAAGCATATTAAAGAGTTCATTTTAGAGTGTTAAAGTTGGACACTCTTCTAAGTTCTTTCTCAGTTGAAACTAAGTTATCTCCATTACCTATATGAAGTGTTGAAAAGTTTGGGTTGTTTACTCTGTTATGAGTGACTAAAATCTGTGCTGTGTAAAGATGTCCCTCTTGGTGAGTGAATAATGAAAATCCGAGTTGATGAGATTTCATACATATTTTAATTTATCTTGGTTTTCTACAGTTTTTCAGGACCTTTTTAAAAGAAAGTTTTCTTAAATGGAATAAGCTTTGCTGGGCAATAATTGGTTAGGCATGCATCTTGGCACTATGAAAATTCAAGAAATGCTTACAGAAAAAATCTCTTCTCTAAAATTACACTTGCCACAATACTGAAGGCATCCTTTGTGAGATATGAGGCTGTTAGGTTTCTCTGTTGGAGAGAAGTTGTTTGATACAGTATGCTTATGAGCCTCTGGTCTCAAAGAATTTTGCCTGACAATATAGACTGGTGACAGCTTAAAACAAGGAATAAGAGGGGAACATAATACAGCTGTTAGGTACCGTCCAAGCACATATGAGCTGGGGTATCAAGGGACAGCAGAGGTCTGAGGGTGCTTCCATACCAACCAAAGCTAATTGCATCAGTTCAGCAGTTGGAACCAGTGACTCGGGGCAGTGTGACAGCACACAGCTTTCATCAGGAATGTCGGAAGCGGGGCAGCCCTGGAAGCATAAACATTCACCCGTGACATTTCTAACTGCTTTCTTCTTTGTTTATTCTCTTAATAATTTCACTGGAAAATTATATAGTTAGAAGCTATTCCTTACCTGCAAAGTAAATGTACCCGTGCTTGTGTTGTCATGCAAACTGTGTGCAACTGCCCATTTTTTAAATATTTTGAACTGTAACCAGATAGGACAATTTTTGAACAGAGATTGAAGACTCATGTTTGAGATGTGGTGATTAATCCCTTAGCTGAGTATGAGAGAGAAAAAAATGTTGGGTTGGCTTGTTGGTGATTCTTTCTTATAAATAATACTCTTGTTTTTTCCATTTGTATGAAGCTCTGACAAGTCTTAATTTCTGGAATTATGGCACTTATTGTAAAAACTTAAGATATCCTTAATATAGCAAATATTGAAACATAGATACCTACAGTTTAGTTTGCAATCATAGTATGGGAACATGCAGCAGCAATGAAACAGTTAGTCTTGGAATCACACATGCACTTGTTGCAGGACTCTGAATAACCTAATTAACTCTCCTGAAAACAAGATTTTTTTCTTTTTTTTCTTTTTCCCTTTAGCTTTTCCAGCATTTGTAATGTTTGTTGACTGTTGCCAACATTTGGACTTTGAATTTGTACTTATAAAGTAATGTGATCTTCTTTTAAGATTATTAGAAGTGACTCTTATGCACACTTCATGATTATTTTTATTTTATTCTCCTGACACTATAGAAATTGTTTTCAAGAAATCACAACAGATACAGAACTTCATTAGTAAAGTGTGGGCAAAACAAAGGATGCTTTATTAGCTGCTCTAGTTTCATGTTACAGCAGTCTTAGTTCTTAAAGTGTTTAGGAATTCCCTTCAAGTATTAGAGAATGGGTGAAATCCTGGTCATGTTGTAATCTGTTTAAAATCTCGAATTGGGACAATGTTACTTGGAGGGAGAAAAAGAAGCATGTGCAAAATAGAGCTATTGGCTTCATGGGAACCATATTTTATGTCAGACTTTTCCATAGAGACACATAGGGCAAGCTTATATTAAGCAGATTTAAAACTGTAGTTGTAAACTAAAAATGTTGTCTGTGTAAATATGTATAACACATGTAATTCAGGTGAGACAATTAACTTGGTATAGAAAACTTCCTTTAGTACCCTTCAGTTGCATAAGCTGTTCACATTTCCATACTGCTTGGAAGCCCTACTTCTGGACTTGAATCTGTTGTCCTGGCTGTTTCACAAACAAGTAATGATCTCATCTGTTCTATAGACCTAGAAGCAGTTAGTTGTTAGTGAGCTCACTCGGGGTTTAGAGGAGATAAACTTCTCCCAGACAGTCTCGTTTTCTTTTATCTCAGCAGGTTTACTAGCTATGCTGCACTGTAGTCTGCAGAAGGGAGATAAAACTGAATTTCTAGTGGGGGGGGGAACCCAAACCTAAATATATTCCCACCACTTCCATCTGTTAATATTTGGTAATTTTAGAGTTACATGCAAAAGAGCAAAGACAAAAAGGTGGTTATTTTTTTGGTTGTATGTAGCCATTCGACACTGTAATACTTCTGGGCTGAATAAAAGTCTAAATAATACTTAATAGTTTATCTTTCAGCAAAGCTGTAAGAATGTATCTGAGCTGTGGAGAATTATTCTAAATGTGATTGTGAGCTGGATCAGGAAAAAGACCCCGAGAGAAAACTGTCATCAATCTTCCTTGTTTTATATTATGAATTTGCCTTGAGTAACTTTGCAGACTTAGAGTATCATGCTGCAAACTTAAGGCTGTTATAGTTCTGACCCTGTGCATATGTGAGATATTTTACTTCTTATATAAACATATTATGGTTGCTATGGGAACCATAACATTGGACTTCTTGTCTGTTACTCACAATCTTGGGGTTGCACATGGTGGCTTGTGTGTGTAAAGATGTATATTTTAAAAGGAAAAAAATATTACATGAAGGTTCAGAGTATTGCCCCTTTATGAAATGAGCTTATATTCTGGCTCACCTACATGTCCTTTTGAAACTTACTTCACTTAAAAAAAAACGATCAGGGAGAACTAGAGGGGTGCAAAATCCTTTGCTACCTGAAGATTGAACTGTCATCTAGTGATTTACTGTCAGCATAAAGGAGGTGTTGGTCTGTTAACACCAAGGCACTCAACAGGTTGAGGCTGTAGAAAAGATAGATAGACATTAGCAAGCAGGAAATATAACATGGATCGTATTTAAAACAGCTTATTAATTTTCTTATTCTCTGGCAGTTCAGAAATAGAGAATTTTTTTTTTGTTTATTCCTTTTTTTCCTTTATTGAACAGGTTGGAGATGGACTTTCATAATAATTTGAATGTTTCCTTCGAGCAACAACATTCTTTAGACTTTCATCTTTAGAAGGCATTTGTGAATCGTGGCATGTTGCACAGCATTTCTTTGCCACTGGTTTGGAAAAACTGCAAATCCAGCCTTTGCAAATGATGATTAGTTTTGAGTAATTTTTTTTTTAACACATTTCTCATCATACTTTAGCTTTTAACAGCTGTTTCCTGTTTTTCCTTCCAGTGGTTTAGCTGCTGAGGAGGTAAATGCTTCTATGGCTTGTTTCAGAATTAAAATTACTTTTATAAAATGATGGAGGATTAAAACAATTAAGTTGGAAACCATTGCAATTAAAGTTAAGGTGAAATTCAGAAGATGAAATTTTGTTTGCTGTAGCTAGATCTTTCATAGCTTACAAAGCTTTTGCTGTGCAGGGCGCTCTTACAGATCGGAAACACCAGGGTGAAGCTTTGTGCAGAGAATTTGGGTGTGTGTGATGGAATTTTTTAAGTAGTTCCAAGTTTTTATGTTCAGATGAGGATATTTTGATTTATCTGATCTATAATGTACATGACGACTGTACCATTACATCATAATTGTCCTGTTCAACATTATATTTTCCCCCACACCCCTGCTTAGGTTATGTTAATTTTTTTAATCATACAAGCTGGTTTGGAATTTCAGTACTGAGTTTGTATACGTATTTTTTCAAAATAAAGCAGGGCATGTTTACCAGGGAGGACAGGGAAGGGTTTTTGTATTGATACCTCTCTATTAGGGATGGTTAGCACAGTACACTGTTTCCTTTTGTTCATGGTGAACTTACTCCACGTCCAGACAGATGGCAGCTGCATTTTGTCCTGACTTTGCATCCCTTTCTTCAGGACCATTAGATGAGTTGTTTACTAACTTGAAAGGTGTTTGCCTGGGTAGTAATAAAAATATTGCCCTCTGTCTTCAGAATTGAGTTTGTCACTATGTAGGATTGTGCAAAGATCCCTTCTCTTTTTATCCAGTGTAGTAGGCTGTTCTGCAGAATCCAGTATCACCTGTCCCTTTCTCTTAGTCCTCCCTGTGCCCTAAGTGGTCAGATCTTACGTAGCCTGCATCCTCTGGCATGGTTGGACAGCACACGATTAGGGACAGTTGATAGTATGTCATCTCCTATGGCCACTGATCGTTCCTGGATGGAGAACTTTAAATATTTCTTACCTGTTAGGTCACTAAGTTTCTTACCCCCATGTAGCAAAGGAAGAACTGAGGTTTTTGCCTGTGGTGGAGGTCTCCGCTCCAGAATCTTAGAACATGCATTTGCTCCCCTGGACAAAGTGCTGTATTCCTCAACCATTTTTTATTTTTACCCATTTATCCCATATAACTTTTAGGGCCCTGCAGACTTCTGCAAACACCAGCTGTAATAGCATTTGCCTCAGGGTATGGTGCAGCTGTTGCCGTGTGAAAAACACTCACCCCTGCACTTTGCGCAGTCTTAATTTTCCTGTGGCTTTTCCAAGCTCCTTTTCCCCAGGTTCCTTGTGGCGGATGACTCCAAGATCTTTGCTCTCTTTCTAGGCTTCCCGACCTTGGAAGTTTCCATTGGGTTTCTCATTAAATTCTGTGAGGGGAAGGGGGCAGTGTTCCCCTCCCTGCCCTGAAAACTAGATTTTTTATAACTACTCCTAACTAGTTTTGCTTTTTACTTCAAGCTTGTCAATAGTGGTCCTTGTTCCCTAATGCAATTCTCAAACTTAGCTGCAGTATGCTTAGTACTCCCTAGACTGGTGGTCTTTATGGAACCTCCTTTATCCTTCAGTCTTATGTAAAGAACAAAATTTCCAATATAATACCCATTAGTTATCTACTACTACATAGTATTTTTCATAGTATTCACAGCTAAGGCTGAAGTTCCTACAATATGCAGTTGTATGGTCTTAACGGGCATTCCTGCTTCTGTTAGGCTTACGTCCAGTTTTCTTGAGCTCATACAATTTTATGTGTGTCATCTGTGCTGTTTATAGCTATCATATTTCAGTTTTAGCTTTTTTTGGTGGTCTTCCTTTCCATGTTCTTTTCAGTTAGGAAACAGCACTTAGCTGCACATTGTGGGATTGATACACATGTGGTTGTAGTAGCACATTTTTAGACTGAAAGTGGATTTCCAAAAGAGCTGGTATTTTTGTCCATTTCATGAAACTGTTGTAGTGAATAGTGCATTTGTAACTTTTTTCCTATTATACTCATGAGGAAAAAAGTATTATTTGCTAATTGGTATTTATATTAGGCATTAATGACCCGATTCCTCTGATCCTTGCTTAATTTAAATTTCTGCAGCCTGCAAAGAAACAGAAGGAAAACAACAGCCAAGATGAAAGCATATTCTCAGGAAATACCCATGTGGCTGTGACTCACTGGATCCAGTAGAACAAAAACCTAAAAAAAACCCCTTTTTCATTAAGTAAAAGAAGTGGAAATTGATTTAACAGTACTGGGCAGAATTTGCTAATGAGATATGAAGGGTAGTTAACTGAAAGAACTAGTGAAAAGAAGCCAGTGTTCTATGAGAAACTTGGAAGGAAAATAAAAGAGATAGTTGACAAAGAGTTCTTTGAGTTTTGGAACTTCAAAAATGTAGAGAGCAAAAACCATCTTCTTCTTATTTCCAAACCTAACCAGAACTAAAGGTTTTGCTGTTTTTCTGTGGAGCTAAAACATACGTAAACCAATGCTAGTACTATTGTGATGGTTATGTACAAAGGTTGCACTTTCAAGTATGAATATAAAGAAAATTAAAAGGATTTGGAGAAAGACTGTTAGTCATCATTTAGTTTTTAAACCACTGTGAACCGAGGCACTCTGGTAAGGCTTGATGTGGCAAGGCCAAGCATGTGTGGCAAAGCTCAATAGTTGTGCTATTTTGTTAGGCTCTAGGTTTTTTCACTAGATGATGTTTTATAGATGGTTTGGGGTTGGTTTTTTTTTTTGGTAATATTTTCTCCTGTCGAAAGTATCTGATGAAAATAACATGCTTTTTAAAAATGGTTGCTATTAAAATTCAAATCTGCAAGCAGAGTTACTGAGGCTCAAGTTTGTTAAAAATTAATTTCAAATTCTTGTCTGGGCAGCAAATCAAATTAAATAGCAGAATAGAACGAAACTTTGTTTTGGAAAGGTTGGAACAACAGCTGCTTAGAAGTCTCAAATGAGGAATATCAGAACATTCAGCACTGCCATTGATATCTTGAGTGCTTGTGCTTTGCTGACAGAGGCTTAAAGGCTTCTGCCACTGTCCCAAAGAAGAGGGGCAGAGGTTCCTAATTTATACTGCTCATATATTACTATTATCATGGTAGCAGTAGTATTTAACACGAGCACATGCAAGAAGAGTTGTTTGGTTGCTTAGGTGACATTTGTATATCGTTAATAGTATGTGCACCACTGTAAAATTGTCCAACCAGCTGTTGACATGATGTCTAACCTGTGCCTTTGTCTTAGCCAAATACCATGGACAGTTGCAAATGAACCAACTGACATCAAAGAAAGCATGGAGGTTTGAAGTGTTCTTTATCAGAGCTGGTCTGTCAAAACAGAAGGAAGATGATGTAAGAGAGCTTTGTTTATACAGTCTCATACTCTTTTGAAGGTAGAATTCACACTTTTGTGCTATTTTAAAAAGTTGTAGCCCAAATTTTTAAATATAGGCATTTAAATTAGATACCAAAAATTCATTACTAGAATACTAGCTAAAGCTACTACGATTGTAGTGATACTGCATGCCTTGTATTTCTCATAATCAAACCAGCAACATTTAGATTTAGAAGTTTTAAGGATTTACAGGTTTGTTTTTAGGAGTCCCATTTGAAAATTTTGACCACAGTTCCATGGAAACAGTCTGTAAATGTGTGTTGGCAAGATTTCTTTCTGTTTGACTATAATATCTATATAACTGTTATCACTGATTTCCACTTAGACCTGGTTTACATACATATATGCACATGCACATATATTCGGATCATGAGTAACTGAATATCTGATATGCTATCTGTAATGTTAAAATCCTTGTCTTGCTGCAGTCCTTTTGAAATACAACTTCATTATACAACCTGGACAAAATATAGTGGTAGAAGAATCCTTATGCTATATTTATACTGACCTAAATCTCTGCATGGATAGTTTTACAGGTATAACTTTCCTGGTAGAACTGTATTAGCATTGCCTTGCCACGAGAGAAAAGGGTAAGGTTTCAAGACAGCTCATTAGGCAATTGTGTGTATTGTAAGTGGAAATTAATTCATTTTTCCATACCTTGATTAGAGCATATTGCCTGTTCATTTGCTGGAACTATGTAAGTGCTAAACTATTACTGAAATTAGTACATTAGAAGAAAAAGGAACAAGAAAGTCTTCACCCATGTCACTGAAGTTTGGCTATATTTGAAGCAAAATGTGAGACATATGCCATCTGGTGGATAGAATTATTCATACAACTTCATTGATAATTTGATACTTAACAAGCATCTTCTATTAGAGTTTTTAAATCAGTTGCTGTTCTATGCTGCACTGACACGTTTCATTTGCAACACTGGGTATTTCTCTAGTCAGAGGGGGAAAAATGTGAAAACTGGATTAAAGACAAAGTAGAATTCTGAACTTGGCTTTGGTGTATTGTTAGTGAACTGAATGCTTAGAAAAAAAAAATCCCCAAACCCAAGTGGAAAACTAGCCATTTTCCCCCTGTGTCAGATATTAATTCTAAAGTCTTAAAAAATGTGTGTCAGTGAATGGAAGATGTTTTCTGATAAGCCTCGCTCAAGCCTCTGCCTTATTGCAAATTATGCTCTGTTTGATGTGGTCTTTGCAGACAGATACATCTTCACCAGAAAGGCAGGTGAGACTGGAGAATCCTGTCCAAGTCCATGGGCTCACATTGCACAGCAGATTTTGGGTCCCTGTGCTTGCAAGTCAGTAGGGTTTTGCCCAGCCATTTGTGGCATTTTCATCAAGTACTATGGTGCCATGGGTGCATGACTTCAGGATAGACATTTCAGGATAGTTCACAAAGTAGGCATGAAGTGGGATAACAAGTGGTATTGTATCAATGTGTCTTGATTCTGATAGGGAATTTCTGTTATGTTGGTGGATAGATTCACAGAATTGTAGGGGTTGGAAGGGACCTCCAGAGATCGAGTCCAACCTCCCTGCCAAAGCAGGGTTCCTAGGACAGGTTGCACAGGGAGGTGTCCAGACGGGTCTTGTGGAGTCTCCTTCTCGGGAGGTATTCAACCCCCCTGGGCAGCCTGGTTTTATTCTTTGCTTTTTTTAGGGGACATGGAGGAATCTAACATCCTGTTACCTACTGGAAGACTGACACTGCAGCTCCCTCTTTTTTTCTTTAGACTGATCAAATCCAATTTATTATTTTTTCTAAACTTAGTGCATCAGAAAAGCAAAAGTACTTCTTAATGTCTTTTATGCTGTGATTTACTACAGATCACCTCAAATAAATTTTGCTTATAGTCTGAAAAGAATGAATTACTCAAATACATAGTAATCAATGCATTTGTGAAATGGAATTGTCATCACCACGTGATGTCATTGTTCCATTAGCTAATATAACAGCAAGGAGAATGCTGAAATACAACACCATGGAAAAAACAGGTAATGCTACTTGCTTCCCCATGCTCCTGATTTCAGAGCTAGTTCAGGTGTCTGCACTGTGCTGCACCACATTCCTGGCTCTGAAGGTTTATTAGTTCAGTCATGGTGCACAAACAAGATGGAGATTTAATTGCACATGGAAACATTCATGGTTTGTTTTGTTACTGGGAGTAACTGACTACTTTAGAAGTATTAAAAAAGATTCTTCTTGACAGTAAATTTACTCACAGTGGGTCTCAACAGACTTTATTATATGTGACTACAAACTTCATGGCTCTGTTATTCTTCTTGGAACTAATTTATTTCTCAACATTCAAATATAAATAACTATAAAAAATCCCAAAGAACAAATGTTCACATTATTTGCAAAAATTACAGTTGAAATGTTTTTGTACCATAGTATAACAGAGCTTTCTGAATTAAGCTGCTTTGGCACTTCTCTGTGTTGAATACTTCATGAAGGAACAGCATGTACAAACTCACCCCCCTTTTAACTCCTTCACTGGCCAGGAAGCACATGCTCAGCAGAACATTGCTAAAATGGCTACAGGTTTATATGTGTCCATATAGACCTTCATTGTTTCACAAACATCTGTATGCTCCATTAGGGGTAAATTACCACGTTTGTGCTATGAATCTAAGCGTGTCTACAATGTTTTATAGGGTGATTTACCCTAAAAAAGTATTTTTCACGTGCTGCTGTTGTCTTCCAGTGAAATGCTGAATGATTCCTATCTTATTATATTTTTTAAAATTACAAAAAAAAAAATTCCAATCCAGTTGAATGATGTTCAGCAAAAGGAGAAAGAGAAGTGAGTTCTGGCCCAGAACAAGACAAGAGATTAAAAAAAAAAAAGTTTGTGTGTGGAGAGGGGAGCGGGAGCAGGGCGTGTAGATAAGCTTTCCTAATGTTTGGTGGGGGGAGCAAAGTGTTTTTATGGAATTTAAAAGACATTCAAGGATTCCTTCAGGCAATTTGTGGTGAAGCTCTCCTCCACTCTCACTGAAAAGTTGGGCAGATATTTTTGTGTTTTCATTTCCAATTATGGACAGAGGTCTTTTTACATCCTTTGGGACCAAGCAGAAGAGTTAGGTCTTTTCACAGGCTTGGTGATGTCTTTGTAGGTCAATTAGTCTAGATTCCACTTTTTGTTCAGAAAAGTAAGGTCCATGATGTTATATATGCGCATCTCACTGTTCTGAGATTTACTAGCTTGGGAATCCTCACAAGTTTAAAATGGGAGTTTGGCATTTTGCTGACTTTCTTCTAGAAACCAGACAAAATTATCTTTCCCTGCGCTGAATTTGCCCATCATGGAGCCAATCTCCCTGGCTTTTTGTGCTTATATGGCTTGAACAGAGATGATATTTTTCTCTTGGATAGTCTTATGTCATGACAGTTTTGTATTTATATGAATATAAACAAAAAAAAGAGATTTATTCTGAGCAAATTATCTGAATACAAAGGATTTATTCAATTTGCTTTGTTTTGTTGCTTAAAATATGATGTGTTCACACAGATTTTAAAGGTTTTTTTCAAATAGATGTATTTATGAAAATGTTGCTCTTGGCGAAACACTTTTGTGTAAAGAACTGTACAAACACTGAATCATATAGATTGAAAAATTATTTTAAAATCGTTTTTATAGAATCTTCACTGCTGTGCATTTCAACAAGTTTAGGCTTTACTGTGAAAATGTTTATAAAAAGTTAGTCAAGCGTCAGTAGTGTCTGTGAATTTAAAAAAACAGTGGAATATCACTCCTTAAAATCTTCACTAACAGATTCTTAAATATTTGATATCAGATTCCTTGTTGGGAAAAACTTGGTTGCTCATTTTACTTTCTACTAATTGAAAAAGATTGTGGGCAAAGCTTTTTTGCATGTTTGTACCAGTGTCATGGCTATGGAAAACAGTTTTCCCACCAGTAGGTGGAATCAGATGAAAATCTTAACCATTAGACTCAGTATGTAGCTGTGTTTTCTGATCTGGCCAACAGAAATCATCAGAGTTGCTCCAATTTTGAAGTTCACAAATAATAACAGCTTTCTAAAAACTATTTACCTCAAAAGAATACAAATTAGTTGATAGAAAAATTAGCTAGACAGAAAAGTTACTAGATAGAAAGTTAGCATTTATATTTAAGAATACCTGTGTGTGCTTTTGGAGAGTGCTTCTGGATGGGTTAAAATATTTTGTTGTATGACATTTAACACACTGAGACTGTAAAACTTACAGTCATGTTCTGGTATTTTTGCATTGTCTGAGTGAAAGAATATCCTGTTATTTGTTAATATCCATAGCTGTCCAATAGGTAGTATCTTCTGGGCAACGTTTTAAAATAGAAATTTAAAATTAAAATCCTCAAACTACAAATACTGACCTCTATGATTAAAAAAAAAAGTATCCAAAACTTAGGAACACATGAGTTTTGTAGACACTATTTTAGAAAATCATTCTGATCATCTTTCTAACTTTTTAGAATTAAATTTATTTTCAGGGCTTTTAAGAAGAAGGTCGTGTGTCCTTTATGTGTCTCAGGAGCATTAATAAGTAAAAAGGAAAAGGGAATGACAAGTTACCACAGTTACATTGTATGTATAAAGTTTTAGCAGTGTTGATTGTTAATTTCTTGTATAATTATTCAGATAACATGATTGTTGTTCAGAAAAATCTGAGTTTGTGCACAAGACTCGGTCTAAGAGTGACTGATTATTACAGCAATTTTATATTTACCCAACTCATGGAAAGAGGTAGGTAATCCTTTGGAAAGGTCAGTCACTAGACAGAAGGTTTGTCTAGCCTTCTGTCTGTGGTAGCCGGAGAGTTGCTCAGTTAAGAGGGAGATACTGGAAGTTAGAGATTTCCCTTCAGATTCTTTTTATTGTTCTTTTTAGAGATGTTATTTATTTTTCTCCACTTCTGTTGTGTTTCTAAAACTAGTTAGTAGTGTGTACTGATTTGGGGTTGGAACTACATGGTCTTTAAGGTCTCTTCTAACCCAAACCATTCTGTGATGCTATGATTCTGTAATTCTGGGGTAGAGTTTTTTCCCCTCATCCTGGGCATTCTGGAAAGTAAGAGAAAAATTCACTTACCCAGTACTAGTAAAACTTTAGAAATTTGGAAACGTACAGGAAAGAAAATGTTAAGCTCTTTAGTGATGGATGTTTCTGGCAAGGCTTTAACATATGATTTTCCAGTTGGTCTTTGTACCATAAAAAGTGCAAGCTAGGCTTCAGTCTGTTTCTCTGAATTCCTCTAAATGGTCTCCTGAATTTTTGTCTTCGCTCTTACCAGTAACTTTATGAGCTGGAGAGTTCACATTTATGTTCTTGGAGGAAATAATTTTTCATGGGAATGTTTTTCTCCTTTCACCGAGGCGAAGCTTTCCAGGGATGGTTTGGATCAAATCATACAGAAGATTTGTCATAAAAAGCATAAGTTACTGTAGCTTGAAACATAGTTCACGCTTTCTCAGTGAAAGGACAGGAGTATTTAACATGTTGAAAATGCATGTCTTCATACAGACACAGGTTCTAAAATGTCTAAGAAGCTTCAAGTCCTTTAGGACAAACATATGCAGACAACTGTCATGAAAGGTATCTGGGAGAACTCATAACACCAATGTTCTGTGTCCCATTTTTTCTGTTTTGGGAAAGACTTGGCAATCACATGAAAGAACCAAGGAAGATATGTTGGATGTGGTAATTTAAAAAAAATTATTTTATTTTATTTTTTTCCCTGGTAACACAATTCCTTGCAGATATGTGCTCTCTACAGTTCCAGTAGTAGAAAGCTAATGAGATCTGTGTTAAAAGATCTAGGAAATACCAAGTTTGCTTCCGTGCCACAAGACAAATTTGCAGTGTGAAAGAAGATCACTGTGAAATTAAAGCCATTTTAGAATTGATAGACTTTTAATGAAGAGGTCATATAGTCAGCCTTCTGGAGAAATGGTTCATTCTCTTTGGAAGGAGAACAAAGCTGAGTAATAGTGCACCTTCCCCTTTTGATCAAGAAAATCCTGCAGCTGGGGAGAATGTCATCTTCTGCTAAAGCAGGTTGCGCCATTTATGCCTCGTGCCTTGTGTGCTGGTACAATAAACTCTAAACTGTCATCCCTCAGGAATTTTGCAGTGGTTTGTTTACCTAAAATTCCTTGACATTACTGAAAAAACATAGCTTTTCTTCCTTGGACTGGAAAAACAACAAATAACAAAAAAGCTCTTGATGTGGGTTGGAGGGGACAATGTTGTTCATCTGTTGGATTCCACAGATGAGTGGAATCTCTTTTAAACCTTCTCATGATATTAGCTCTGTATTTTGTGGCACTGAAAAATACGTGAAAAGCATATATTGTTTTCTTGTTAACCCTGTGCTAAGATGAAGAGAGCAAGGATGTCTTATTGGCACCTTCTGGTGTAGACATGTCAACACTTACCTTGTGTCCTGCATCTGATACTTGGAGTTCCTGATGAGATCTTAGAATTAGCTCTGGTCTGAAAAACTTAAATGAACATGATCATGTCACTATCATCTCCCAGTCTTTCCTTTTGTAGTGTTTAGGAAGGCACTTTATGGTGCTGTGAATTTAGTTAGCTCAACAAGTCTGTTTGTGTAGAAAATAATATGTTCAGGATCATAGGGATATGACGATCTTAAATTCAACTGATAAGGAGCATTGCCAAACTATACATGGAATTTAGATAGTGTTTTGTTCTTTGCACAAACCCTGAGTCCCCAAAGAGGAAAGAGAATTTCATTGTTTATCTGCCAGAAGTGCACTTAAATTGTATTTGAACAAATCTGTTAGATTTTTGTTTTGTTGGGACTGCCAAGAACAGATTGGCTGTCTTGAAGTATTTCTTTGCATAGTGGATCATGCTGCACATTAAAGAAGCTTAAAAGAGCAAAGCAGTTTCTGTACTAGATGGTATCAGGGTGCACACTATTTGGATAATGACGTGGTTATAGGCACTTGGAGTGATGTTTTTGTTATGGGTTCCAGAAGTTTTCAGTTCAAATTATATCTTAGGATCAGGTGCTTTGTTCTAAATTTCAAAAAGAATACTTTTGCAGCAATTGTAGAGGAGTATCTGTGAAAGAGTGTGAACCTGAGAAGCATGTAACATGTAGGCAAAGCTACAGATTCTAGAGCTCCTTAGCTAAATTCATTGCCTATTTTTAAGCTACTATATTGTACTTTAGTTCTGTTTCTTATCAATTCCCTTTTTCAAAACCATTTTTGCTGAGAAATCATGAATGTTGTTTAAAATGTGCATAGACTTGAAAATGCCAATGCATTATTGCATGAACTAAATGCCTGTAGAAGTTTGGCGACAAACTTCAAATTTATCTTTGAATAAATTGTCCTTTAGTTTATAAAAGCAATTAAAACTAACTATCTGAATTTTATTATATCCCCTAGTTTGCTTAATTCAGAACAATTGTTTCCCTTGCTTTACAGTGCAAATCGAAGATGCTGCTGGCACTTGAATGATTGTAGTAAAGGTGGGCATCTTGTCATTAGTATCTCCCATATTCCAGGCTGCCCAGGGAGGAGTCTCGTCCTCTGCAGATTTCAAAACCCACTTGCATGTGACCCTGTGCAACCTGCTCTAGGTGATCCTGCTTTAGCAAGGGGGTTGGACTAGATGATCTCCAGATGCCTGTTCCAAATCTTGTGATTCTGTGATAAAATAGGCGAAGAAGAGGCTACAGCTATCTCTCTCCGATTATGCACATGAACTCTTCTTCCAGCACATCTTCTCTGTCGCCCTTTTACTCAAATATCATTGATTGATTACTATTTCCAAACAGTGTAAATTGGTGTATGGAGAAGAAGTTCCTACCATGTCTTTTCATGCTTGGGAATACCATGTAAAGACATGTCAATATTGATAATGTGAGAAGGGATTGTCTTCTAGACACAAATGTTTGCAGGGAAAAAAGAGACAAATTTCAGAATATCCTTTAGGCACACCAAGAAGTTTCTTCCTGCTTCCAGCACTTCAGGAAATCTGTCCAGTAGGTCTAGGGAGGTGATTGTGCCCCTGTACTCGGCATTGGTGAGGCTGCACCTCGAGTAATGTGATCCAGTTCTGGGCTCCTCACCATAAGAAGGACTTCGAGGTCTTTGAGCGAGTCCAGAGAAGGGCAACCAGGCTGGTGAAGAGGCTGGAGGGCAAATCATATGAGGAATGGCTGAGGGAGCTGGGGATGTTTAGCCTGAAGAAGAGGAAGCTGAGGGGAGACCTTTTATCACCACCTACAGTTACCTGAAAGGAGGTTGTAGAGAGGTTGGCAACGGTCTCTTCAGCCAGGTGACAGGTGATAGGACAAAGGGAAATGGCACAAAGCTGTGCCAGGGCAGGTTCAGGTAAGATGTTAGGAAAAAATTTTTCGCCAAAAGAGTTGTCAGGGCCTGGAACAGGCTGCCCAGGGAGTGGTTGAGTCACCTTCCCTGGATGTATTTAAAAGATGGGTAGATGAGGTACTTAGAGATATGGTTTAATAGAGGACACGTACTGTTGGACTCGATCTTAAAGCTGTCTTCCAACCGTGTGATTTCTGTGAAATAAACCACAAATTGCTATTATGGAAGTTGGGTTCCAAAGCAGGTGTTATAATGTCAACACAATACCAGAAATTCAGTAATTGGAGGTTAGACAAATTATTTTTTTCTGAAAAACAATTCTCTACAAGCAGTTACTATATGATGTTTCAATGGTTTTAGTAAAAGTAAAGATTTTGTGGAAAAATAGGTACAACCTGTTCCCGAAGGTCTTGTTCAACAAAAACATGTGTGTGGAATTGTCTTTGTTTCAGTTCTGGAACAAAGATAAAACTGTATTGTAATGCCAGAGCCCACGGTATCTAAAATGGCTGTAATGTACTGTTTGGATGGCTTCATGACAAAGTTTTGTGAATTTTTGTATTTTTAAAAAATATAACTCAGCGATTTTGTGCTATTTTCCCATTGCTTTCTAGATGCCATGGTATATTTAATAATGATAGTCCTGATAAGTACTATTAGGACAATAATATTAAAACATTTGTTACTTTTTTTTTTTAAATGATAGTGTCTGTTTTCTGTGGATAGAAGTCATGAACAATGTGCCTGCCCTGTAACCTTTTTCTGTGTTTGTTGCTGTCTGTTAATTATTGTAAGAGGACACTGAAGGAAGCTATCAGGTGTTACTGATAGTTGAATGTTTTGCATGTTGTTTACTTTCCTGACACTCTAGCATGCAACTATAGTATATATTTTCATAGTTTTTCACTGGAAGGTATTTAAAAGACAGTAAGGAATGAGTAATGTTGTTTAAAATATGTTTTCAAAAGATATACAACTATCATTTTTACTGCAGAGTTTCTGATACTTGGTGGCTTTCCTACTTTTACCTTTATCATCATTACCTTTATCACACTTCCCTCCTCCCCCACCCCACCCCGTGAGCTGTTATTCTCACCTATCGTTGCTTTTCAGTCAGTGTTTGTCCACAGATGAAGTTATTCAAGAGCAGTATTGGAAGGTAAACTAAATAGTAACAAGGCCCACCTCTGAGATAAAGTTACCCAGGTTACCAGATACGGATTTATTCAAGTTTATTTGAAGTGTGACCCACTTTAAGTAGTCTTCCTGAGGAGTATAATGCCACAAAGCCACAAAATAGCCAGTGTGCTGTAGTACTTCCATTCTGGCTCTTTCATCTATACTTATAAGAAAATGTGTTTGTAGGGGTGCTTATTTCAGACCTAGAGAAAAAAAAATTCATCTACATGGTGTTCCTCTGTGCTCCCTTAAAGTAGTTTACAGTCACCCTGGAATTTCTGGTTTGCAAAATTACTTGTGGAAAAGACATTTCCCTTCTAAATTGTGCCCCCTTGTGAAGAAATAGGGTGAGTCAATAGAAAAGGGCATTGCGGCAGAGCAGTGTGCAGCAGCATCAGCAGTGTGCTTGGGAACTGTTTCAAGAGGACAGTAATTAGAAATAATCTTCTTGTGTTTATATAATTTGGCTCAATTTTTTTTCCCTATTAATCTGTATGTTTTCTTCAATAATATCATTGTATTAGTAGCTTAGAGATGAGAAATCTAATGTGGGAAGAATTATTTTACTTACAATGAGTTTGTCATGCCAGTGACATTACTTTCTGTATTTATAAATACATTTTAGAAATTACTTAATTGCTAACACTGTAAAATATTTTTCTATAAATTCATACAATACCAAGAGTCTAAGGCAGTGCTTTCAGATAAATTTAGCATTGCATCATTTCATTTGCAGTAATGTAAACATGAACTCCAGTATGTCATCAAAATTAAATATTAAATATTTCAGATTTTATTATCTCTGTGGCTGTGGTTAAACTAAAATGCTTACAGAGTTTTTATGATGAAGAGATTTCCACTGACTGCTGGAAAAGTAGACTTGTAGGAGCTGCAGAGGTGAGGCAGCACTATGTGAAATGCAGCAATGGGATTAAGATTTGGCAATGTACTACTTTTCTCTCCAGGCTCTCAGGCAGTGTCTGTAGACGGGAACAGACTGTCATCATGTCTTGCTGAAAGCTAACTTGCAGTTTCTGCTTGTTTCAATTTCTGTACGATATTGTCATTTTTCCTTCAAGTTGGTAGGATATGGATATGGTGAAGCACAAGGGGAAAAGGTATGGCTTATGTAATATAAAATGTAAAAAAGTTTTTCTGACCGTGGGAATAACAGGAAAGCTTTCCTTCTTCAGAATGAAAGATGTGGTGCTGCGGAAAAATATATTCTTGGTATATTAAGCAGGATACTTCGTACTAGAACATGCTTCTTGTTCAGTCAGGACTTACCCTGCAGATGTAAACAGTGATTTCTAAAAGTCTGTGTTTTGTCCTTTTTATTTAAATTAGGCATACTGCATGTGAATTTTTACTAGCTTATTCTGTTTAGTTGATTGTAAAGCCACTTACGGAATTTTAGTACCTACAATTATAACACTTGGATGAACTTCTCTCTACTTGTTTGCTTAGTATTGAGTTCTTATTCTATAAATAAAGTAATATAATTACAGGCTTTTATTTTTCTTACTTTGCTGTTTTGATAAACCACTTAGACACAGTTAATGAAGCCGGTGTTAAAACCCCCAATGGATACCTCACTGTTACTGTAAATTGCTGAAGAAATCTTGAATGTACAGCAAGAAAAATAGAATGTACAGCATATAGAAAATGCTTGCTTTTTAGTGAAGTATATTGAAATGATAAAGTGAATATGTAAGATTTTATTTTTAAAATATTTTGTAGAATTTGAAAGAAAGTAAATTTGGTACATATACATATGTTCAGGAGAAGTCCAGTCAGGGGGCCATTGATTATTACGTATGTTTCTATAAATACTGAAAATTTTGACATGAAACTAACATTACAAGCAGCTTACTGCACACTAGTGATGATAGTGAGAGAAATGTTTCCTTTTCTCAAACACATGTTGTATTTTTAAATATTCAAACAGACTTGAAAGTCCTGCAATGCTCAAGTTTCCTGGACTAGTCTTCCAGTGAAGTACGTTTCAGGAATTTAAACTATGAACGGTGCTTTTAACTTGGCCTGAGCTATTTATTGTGTAGGTTGGTTAATGAGGAATCAAAGTACCTGCTTTTAAAAAAAAAAAACTAATAATGTTCTTTTTTGTACCTAAGCTCTGATGATTAGTGAGAGTAGGTTGTAATGGTTATACTTAATAAACATAAACTCTCTACCTCCGTGACAAGTTATCTCATTTTCACTTTTACAGCATGAGGAGTTTTTTACCTCTCTGATGCCTTTGCAGTTTGTGATGTAGCTTTACTATGTTAAAAGCAAATAGGCTCGAAATCTTATTACAAAACTTAGAGCTCTTCAGTAAAGGGCACAGGTACCTTTTTTTTTTTCTTTTCTATTTTGCTGCTATGAAGTGATAAACCAGAAGGTAACTGAAGGTCGATACATTATGAATAGTGTTAAAAGTCACGTATGCTGTGATAAGGTGTGGCAGCACTAGGCTAAGGGACTTACTTTCTAAGGAGCCAAATAAATGCATAGGAAGATAAAATTTCTGTTTTAAAGTGTGTACTTAGTGATAAAAAGGTGAGCTATGGGCTATACAGATATAACATAGTATCAAGTGACCAGCATGTATGTGAATATGGGCTTTTGCTGATGTATTAGTAAGGCCATAGGAGTAATGCCCCATGAAGAAAGTAAGTACAGAGGTAGCCTTTCAGGAGATAAGAAAAGAATGACTAGACTAAAATGTTAAATTACAGTCAGTTAAGCTGGTCAAGTGCATATTGAGGATGCAGTTACCAAAAACATCTTAACTCAGTTTATGGAATAGTATTTGTTTCTATCTTCACGCTTTCTTACATCTGTATTAATTTTGAGAGGCTGTGGCTCTTAGGAAGTATCATTTTTAAGTTGGTTATTTTAATAATAGTGAATTGGTGTGTAAACTGTCCATCTTAAATTTGGTAAGCAACTAAACTTATTTTTCATTTTCTGTTTCCATATGGTCTTTGACAAATACATTTTCATAGGCAGGTTTCATCGTAGATAATATTCATACAGGTGGTAGAATGACTTTTGGAGTTAAAGACTCAGATTTGAAATACATTTTAGAAGTACTTGTATCAGATGGAAATGACATTTTTACCACAGCAATACTTCTTTTTCTACACTAGTATTATAGTAGGTTTATATATTTTATGTAGATTTGGAGTTTGATGAGATCTCTGTTATTAAAAGCATATGAAAACTTTACCTTCTGTGGGAATACATCATCCTTGATACACTACTGAGAAAATAAGGTTCTGCCTGTTTATTCTGTACTGCAGTAATGATCCATTAGATCTCTATAACCTTTATTAAGTACTTTTTCTGGTTTTTTGTCCCTGATGCTGCCTCAAGTTCTTACCATAAAACCATTTGAAATGAAAAAGGTTTTCTTATGCTCAGACTGATGCTGCTGTGACAGATCTGCCTCCAGAGATCTTAACGGTGTTCTTGTTAAATTTAGAATACTTGAGACGACTTCAGTAAAATGTTCTGCTACTGCTAGAGTTTCATGGAAACATACAGTGGTTTCAGAGTTTGCCAGTCCTTCATGATAATTATTTAAAATGAGAGAGCAATAACCATTTTTGCTTAGTTCACTGAAATATCCACTATGAATCTTCCTCCCTTGAGTACATTAATACTTTATTATGTACATGAAAACTTGGTATAGTTAATTCAAAACAAATCTGTATTCAGCTCTCCCAAAGCTATTAAAGGGTACTATTTCTCATGAAGATAAAGATTTTGAAAAAATTTTAAAGGGCATGTGGAATTATGGATAAATGAGTCAATTATTTTTTTTTTAAAACTGGTGTGATGGCATGAAAAAGAAGTTTGTAATAGGAATTTAAATTTTAGCCTTCATTTTGAGAGTTTAAACATATACATAGGTCAGGCATGTAATTCAGTGTAATATAATTGCAATTTATAAGAATGATTGCACTAAGCAGAGGGGCTATGAATTTTGGTAAGGAAGCTGTTGTATATACAAAGTTTAACTGAAGCTAATGCTAAAGCAAAATAAATCCCATGGATGACTCAACTGTAGTCCCTGGGTCTGTGACAATCCCCAGAGAATAAGGAAAGTTAATTTAAAATATTTTTGTTCTTCTGGTCTTAAGCCAGATGCCTTAAATTCTGAAAATCAAGCCTCAAGTGACATTCCACTCCAGTGGGAAAAGAAAGGAGAACATATACTCTGGTCCTGCAGAATTGTACTTATTTCATTAACAATTAAAAATTGGAGTTTAAATGCTGAACCAGTGCTTTCTCATTCCCACTCCCTTGTTCACTTGCTCTTTCACTCACTCTCATTCATTCTCTCTTAAAATAGGCATATTTACTTTAAAAACATCTTTTTACTGTGATGAAGGAAGTAGAGCTTTTGAAAATTGCAGAACATTAGATTATCTATTTTGTGCATTTCAGGGAAGTAGAAATGAACTTTAAACACAATGAATCACTGCCCTGTATATAGATCTTGGAATTGGCTTTCAAAACTCTATTAGGAGACAGCAAAATAAAGTCATAATTTTTAACATGCTCGTATTGTTTTCATCATTTAATTTTTTTAGCAGATTCAGATGAAACCCAGATACTCTTCCAGTAACTCCTGTAAATACAGCTTTATTCACATATACAGTTGTCTTAATACAGACTGACTTCAGGCATTTGGCCTCCAGCTGTGGTTAAAGCACCACCAAGTACAACTGTTATCTTAATATAACTATAGCTATTACTGCATATTAAATGTCCATCATCAAAGTTGTCATGTGCAAAATTAAAAATATGTGAAAATTAAACATACTGTGTTCTGCAGGGCAGTTATTTAGTTTAAGGAAGCATCTGAACACAACAGATGAAAGCAAAGAAAAGAGGAAATTGGGGGTTTTTATGTCCCTGTACTGTCTGTTACCTGTCCATGCTGTCTTCTCATCTTAAACTTTCCTAAACTTTAGACAACTTCTATAGATATAGTCCTGTCTTCCTTAGCAGCTAATGACTAGGGAAAATGAATAGTGCTGAAGGTACTATGTTACTAATTTCAGATAGAAGTATTAGTGAAATTGTTTCATTGTGCCATACTGGACTGTTGAGATTGCTTATTTTTAGCAAAAAGGTTTTTTTACAAGATACCCCCTGTTTTTAGGATTGTTATTAAATGTTCATTGTGAGCAGAGATGAATGAAGACTCATTTTTTTATTAGTAAATTTAAATTGAATAGTTTAAAAATTCATTTCAGAGTATCATTATTCTGTTACTACTTTGGGCAAGGAATGGTACCTTTTCTATTTTAGGTAATTAAAGAAAAAAACTCTTGAAGTGGAAAATGCCTCTTTATAGAACAAAGTTATTTTGTTTCATGAAATCATGTTCTGTAGCCTGACCTAAAAGTCTATCAACCAATTCAGTCATGAAAACTCTGAGAATTTCCTGGCCCCTAAGTACTATCCAAAATAATCTTATAATTATTCATGTGACCCTGTGAACCCAACAACTGAAATACAAGCAAACAAATAGGCATGGATTCAGTGTCTACAAAATTAGAAAATGAGAACTAGATTTCCTGTGCTTGAGGAAAACGCTCAAAATTGGTCTTTTATTAGCTGCATGCTGTGGGTAGGATGCAGAGATTTTACAGCTGTAGTACTGTTCCTACCAATGTTTCACAATGATATCAATTGCAATTCTAATTGGTTATAAATTAAAATATTTAGAGATATAGCAAGGTTCTGTTCCACTTTCTGTTTATGTAATACTTATGTCTCTGACTGTAGATCTAAACTATAGATGGTTTGATATATTTGGAAAGATCTGCCTTTCAATATAAATCCACAATGTGTAGTACAATAAAATCCCAGTATGAGTCGTTCTCTTTGATACAAATAATATTAGCGATTGTATAAACATGAAGACAGTTTGATCACTTTGTCTTTGAGCTTTGACACACAGTCTGAGCATGGGATCTCCATAAGCACTTCTCAGCAGTTCCTTTCGTTGCAAGGATACAGTGTAAAAACTGAACTAGCCAGCACTGTGAACTTTTAAGCCCTACCATTGATTATCTTTTGACTTTTAGTATCAGACACATTTAATATGAGACATAATGGAATAAACTGTGTTCTTTCCCAAACAGTTATGTTAAGTATATGTATTAAAAGAACATGTAAAGCCCGAGTTTTGCAGAAGTGGTTGTAGCTAAGTTTGGCAAATAGATAGGACTGTAGAAAAAGGACAACAAATTGAACATTTTAAGGGCTGCTAAGATACGGTTTTCAATAGCCATAATTTTTAGGTTTTCTGTTTGGTTCTTTGTTTTTAAGATGGTCTTGTTGACAGGAGATCTATAGGGTTTTTTTTTTCTAAGTCACCCCTCAACCATACTGTCAATTCCTAGTTCAGAAATACATATCTTTCAGAGCTGTTTAAATAAACAGTTTACACGTGAGGATGCACTTATTTTTAAGTATGTGAGTTCTGTGGAAGCCTCTCCTCGAATGGGAAGATTATAATTGTTAGTAACATACAAAGCCATATGGATTTCAGCCTGTGTCTAATGTGTGTGGAGTTTTTTGTTTGTTTGTTTTATAGAGAAAATTTTGACTCACTCTACATATGAAATAAAAGTTGAAAAAAAAAAGACGTGGGAAGGGAACTGTTTAACTCTGATGGGCCAGATGGTGGGTTTCTCTGCTCACCATTCACCTGTCTTAAATGTGCCTATCAGACAGTCTGTTTTGGAAATGAGAAAGATGAACCTGATGCCTGTTTGAAACCTTTAATGACCTAATTACAATAATTAATTTATGTCTGTAGCACATCTGAGAAGTTTTCTATGAATGGAATATCTTTGTTTTTAATCAGTAAGAGGTATCAAAAGTAATACTTAAAAGTTATCTTTTTAAAAATACATTATTATAGAACAAAAGTAGGCAATTTAGAAAGCTGATAATGCCAGTCATTTCAATCATGCGATCAGATGTTCGAAGACATGACAGATAGCAGACTAGTAAAACTATCATCTCAGTAATGAAAGGTGTATGTTAACTTAGTAGTTACGTTTTGAATGCATAGTAACTTTTAAGATTGAAATAACACAGATTGTTTATAGACTATATTTATTTAGTTACTAAAACAGCATATTGTTTGTAAGTGCATTTCTTGATAAAAGTTTGGAGGAAGCAAGTAAGTACTCATTTGGAAAATAAAAAGTAAATACTGGCTGCATAAAGAATTGTCAAGAGTGGAACAGTTAACAGACACTTAGAGCAGAGTACTAAGTTAAGAAGTACCAGAAAGGTATAAAAACTATGATTCACACAGAATAAATTAGTGAGAGGGCTTAGTAATCAATTTCTATTAAGGAAAATATTTTTCACGTAAGCTGTTGTGCCACAAAAATAAATAGCTGACCAGGCTGACCAGAAAGAGCTCTTTTGGCCGTTTCTGGGTAAGATTACAGAAGTTTCTCACTGGGAAAGGGCATTGCTTTACCTTGCTGAAAAGTGGTATGAAGAGCTCCCACCCTGTGTTTGGCGTCAGCCTTTCATATTCTCCTTGATTAAACTGAAATTTCAAGTACTTACTAACAATCAGTAAGATGATAGTTAATTGATGTATTTTGTCAACTTGTGATTTATATCTTAAGATGATTTTTCTTAGTAATTTTTATCTATGATGTAGAGCATATTACTCGCCATGAGAAATGGCAAGCACTATTTTACTCTTCATTTCCTACTGTACTGACTATTCTTTGAGCAGAACTTTCTTGGAGTAGAGTGCTGTGATAAATCTGTGC
Source organism: Hypotaenidia okinawae (assembly GCA_027925045.1). Classification (NCBI taxonomy): domain Eukaryota; kingdom Metazoa; phylum Chordata; class Aves; order Gruiformes; family Rallidae; genus Hypotaenidia; species Hypotaenidia okinawae. The sequence goes on along the minus strand of BSDF01000008.1, from coordinate 21,946,978 downwards.
CCCAGAAAAAGCCCTGCTGCTTTTTCTGTCTTACAAATCCATGAAGTTAATCTTTCCTTCAGTAATTGTTTCTAAAATAATTAGAACTGTTGCCTTACAGAAATGGAAAATTAGTAAGTGATGGCAACCAAGTTTTATCAAAAGTGGAAATGACAATTTGTTGGAACTTTGGGCCTGCTGTTACAGTTTCTAGTCATAAGTAAATCCATTTCTCAAATATATATATATATATAATTGTTTTTAAACCATATCAGCATTTTCTTAAGAATGAAAAGATTTATCCACTAAAGACATTGTTCATATACCACAAATGAATGGATATGGCTGATAAAATTTGTGAAGATTGCTGAGTTACATTTAAGGATTGCCTCTGCAATATGGTTTGATCCTCATTAAATTCAGTTTCTGCTCCTTGAAGTGATCTCATCCTTAACAGGATGCAGTTGATACGAAATATTGTCTGATGAGGTAATGCACATTCTGTAATTGCAATTGAAGCTGCAGAAAGTTCACAGAACATTGGTTAATGAAGATTAGTATCTGAGCACATCTGTGCTTGTTCACTCTTCTGGCAGCCTTCCAGCTGCCATTGATACTGCTCCCCATCTTACCAGGCTGAACTCATCTGTTCTCCCGTATGTCCTCTCCTGTTCTGTGCCATGTTGCCCAGACTTACTGTGTGAAATTTGATACACAGCAAAAAATGCTATTGAATAAGTGAGCATTATTGCTCCATAGCATGGCACTGCCTTGTGATCTGTCCTGGCACTGGTCAAGATCCATGTTGAACTGATCATTGAAGAGAGACTGAGGTTAGAAAAGCCTTTGAGAACAGACATTTCAACAGAGAGATTGACAAGACAACTGCTGCAAGGGTGACCAAAGGGACAGGTTGCTGTGGTATGTTATCTAAATTATTAGAACCTGAAGCTCATTTACAGGAAACCAAGGGAAACATCTGGTCCTCCCACAGTGACTGCAACACTGGACTTTATTAGAAAAGCCATGAGTGAATTAGAGTTTGTCGTGACTACACTGGAACAAGGATTGACTCCTATGATGAAAGGGTGCCTGAAGACTGTATTCCTTTTCCATGATGTGTTCTTTCCTTCAAACACCTAAGGGGACTGGACAGACTCTGCTGCACACACCTCATCTACCAGTCACACATACCCTGCCTTGGGGAGGGCAGCTTCTTTTTGACTCAGTAGATTTATTCCTATAGTGAGGAGAAAGAGATACTGTATGTTTGACCGTATCTTGGCATCATCCTGTCCCAATGCCCCCCAAGTTTCTGGGCAATGATGACATAACAGTGTTTGCTTTCACTCACTGCCTGCAACTGCACATGATGCAAGCAGAGATCTTTGTAATTAAATTGCTATCTTGTTAAATGCATTGAAAAAATGCACACAATGCATAAACCTTACTTCATTTTACTGTATTTCCTTTCTTTCCTCTTTCATCTATTCCTGTTGATTGGATACAAAGCAAGATAGGAGCTTACTGAGATGTAGAGAACACTGTTAACCCCTGATATTCTGAAAAGTCTTTACACCTTTGCATATATTTCACAGAAAATGTGTGCTCATAGCTCCAGCTTTCTTCCTGATGAATTGCTACTGCAGCTGTCAGATTACCTGCATTCAGATCTCCACAGTCTGTTGCTCATCATTCTGACATGCTGTACTGACATGGTAGCAACCATGTCACACTGTGCCAAACCAGTCCTTTACTGCTGTTTCCTGAACACAAATGCAAACCTGCACCAAATGTCTGTATTTCAGCAGAAGTTCCTTCAGGTGATGGCTGGTTTTCTTCCTCCTGTGGGTAAAGCTGAGGGCAATCTAGATGACAGTTACCATTGCTGAAGCTGCTGTCTGTTCTGCTTTGCAAGGCAGTCGTCAGCTTGCAGACCCAGCTGAAGGGGGACATTCAAGTACATCTCTCAAAATCATTATGAAGAAGGGTATCGTGATATGTAACCCTTTTATTTTATGCTATTTTTTTAATCTGGGATGGTTGTTAATACTTTTAAGAATGTTGTCTGTTAGCCAAAAAAGATGGGTCATGAAATTCTGGGAGAGGATTCATGGGAATTTCTGAGTTTGACCCCAACTTGCAAAACTGCAGTTGCTTCCAGATAGCTATTTCTGTATTTGCCACAGTGCACCTTTGGAGAAACTTTGTTACAGCATCATTGTAAACAAGAAATCAGAGAACCTTGGGGTACATAGTGAATCTCACACAAATTTGAATGGCAGTGCAATTTACAAAAGCTTGTGGATTTCCCTTTGTCATCATCCACTTCATCTTGACTAGTAACTTAGGAATGGAGTTTAATTGACCACAGATTTTTATCCCTTGCCTTATTTGTAAAATACCACAACTTAGTAAGATGCATAGCCAAAAAACTGATCAGCTGTTATGGTGCATGCTTTTTTGGTCACAGGCTACTGAGTGCCACTAAGAAGATAATGCTAACAATCTAAATGTGTAACTTTTGTGCTCCAGACACTGAAAAATAACTTACAAAACCCCTCAAGTTAGTTCAGTTTCTCCAAAGGGTTTCTGAACGCATCATCCATTTGATTGCTAGCATGAACAAGACATGTCAGTGAACAGAGCTAAGAAACAGTCCTGACAGAGCAGAGCTTTCTGCTGGTCACAGCATCACCATCTGTGTCAAGTGTAGTAACATCTTTTAGCATTGAACAGCCTACATACCTTTGGGACTCGGGGCTCTGGTCTGCCATCTTGAGAAAGGCAGGATAGGAAGATAGACAGGTATATACGCTGTTCTAGACACAGTGGAAAACACTCATGTTTCATGTATTTCAGTTCTCATTGATAGGCAATTGGAAACTGTTCCAACAGATTTAGAAAGTCCATGAATGGAATATTTCCTTCTTCCTGAGAATCAGAAAAAGTATACATGCTAAACTTTCACACTCCATACATTGCTTTTCTGAGGATGGTCAGTCTTTGATCTTTTTGAGTGCAGGAAATTTGAGTGATACACATTGGAACCCAATACTGGGTCACCTCCAGTCTCTCCTGCTGTTATTTCCATAGAATATCCTGAGTTGTAAGGGACCCATAAGGATCGTCAAGTCCAACTCCTGGCTCCACACAGGGCCAGCCAAGCCAGAGCATGTGATTCAGTGTACTGTCCAGATGCTTCTTGAACTCAGTCAAGCTCTGTGCTGTGACCACTTCCCTGGGGAGCCTGGAACCTCTTCCTAATATCCAACCTAAACCTCCCTTGTCGTAACTTCATACTGTTCCCTGTTGTTCTGTCACTGATCACAACAGAGAAGATCAGCACCTGTCCCTTCGCTCCTCCTCCTAGGGAAACCATAGAGTGTGATGAGGTCTCCCCTCAGCCTCCTTTTCTCCAGGCTGAACAAACCAAGGGACTTCAGCCACTCTTTTTTTTTTTTAATTTTATTTTGCAGCTGAAACCCTTAGAATCCATAATTAATAATTATTAACACAAGCCTTCTCTCCTGAACCAGGCTGATGGTGTAAAATTGAAAAAAAAACCCACCCTTTTTTTTTTTTTTTTCCTTTTTTTAAAAAAAGTTTCTATTTTTGCGAATTTGCTGAGGATTTTACTTTTTTTCAGGGGAAGTTTCAGCCATAATGACGTTGCTTGCAGATGTTTATTTGCTTGCTGTTAGTAATATATAATAATATAATATTTTTCAAAGGTTTAATCAGTAACTTTAGTAGTGGCACTAGAAAATGTGATACAACCAGTTTTGCTGTAGCTTTTAGTTTTCTTTTGTTGAAAGAGCTTTTTTTCACTTGACATTACAAACACCGATCTGCACAGAATCTGATTTCTTGCTGTTGTCTTAACCAAATTTTGTAGTGGCTTTTTCTGCAGGGACGCATGACCTGTATGAGAGCACAGAGAGGAAGTTGATGAAGGAAGCGCTGTAACTAGATTTTGTAAGCAATAAGCATGCACAAACAAGCAAGCCTTCCCAGAAGTGGTGTATTTGGCAAATACAGTGCTGAGGAGCAGGTAGTTTGTTTAAAGCTAGCTGAGGTTGGAAAGCTGTGGTGTTTTATCCAGAGCTGGCCTTCAGAGCACCATCCAAGTGTCTTTGTATGTCTAATGTTTACTCAGGCTACACAACTGTAAATGGAAAGTGGAGAATTGAATATACAAGATGGTGAGACTCATTTCTATATTTGCACAGCAGGAATTATTTTTTAAAATTAGCTAGATTGAAAGCAAGGTCAGTAGTTATTCAGCATTGGCTTAGAAGTCTTCATGAGTTCACACAATCCAATTTTAAATCCCAGATCAGTGACAGAACTTTTTTCATTGATTGCTCAGATTTTCAGCATTTTTGCAGATCCCAATTGACAGTTGTTTGTTCCAACATCTTTGAAAATCAAGTGGTTAGCAATTTAAGATTGTTCAGGGAGTAATTAAGTGACTGGTTCTCTCACAGTGAACTAGATCAAGGGATAAATGTTAAAAATAATTATATTCAAAATGGCTTTTGCATTTGTAGCTAAAAGAAATGTTCCTTGGCCTGCAGCCTCACCCTTGTTTAAACAGAATAATCTTGGGTGGTATTTTGAGATTAAATAGATGAGGAATTTTTCCTGTAAGAATTTTGGAAAAAAGTAATTTCTTAATAGAAATTAGAAAATTTGTTTATTTCCACTTCTAAAATAACATTTTTTTAAAACGTGATACTACTAAGGAGTAATAGAACTTTCTTTTTTAACACCCTCCCCCTGACTCCACAACATCCTTAGGAAAAAAATTGCCAGTGTCAAGTCTGGCTCTAAAGAGGCAACGTCTTTACAAAACAGCATTTTTTAATCTATTCTGCATTTGTATGTTAGCAATGATCCTGAAACATCATGGGCTAATCACTGTGTTTTGGTCATAATCTGAAGGAAATAAATCTGAGAAAATTCCAGATTCTCATACTCAGAAATAAGTATGATGCTAGAGTGCCATTTTGGAGAATTGCTAACTGTGCATTAATGCCTGATTCTTTTGCTCTGAGCATATTCTCATTCTGGTGTGTTCCCTTTTTCAGCTTTCCTCCCTTCTACCCAAATTCACTTTACATAGTCGTTGCTTTCTGCCCAGAGTGCTTTTTTCTTAACAGACTGCTGTCATATTCCATGCTATAGAGACATGAATTACACTGCTATATATCATGTAATACATGTACAACCTTGGTCATGACTTCCAGGAGATCAGTTACCTTCATTTGGTCGATAATCATGAGGGTTTTGTTCTCAAAAACCTGCAATGCCAAAAGGAAAAATCACAGTCAGAGTTTACCCATTTTAATGAAATCTTACTTGGAACAGAACAGATTTGGAAAGAGCAGCGTCTCCTGTGATACTGCTAATTGTGTTTAGGCTCATTCTGTGTTCTGTAAAACCTTTGTGTTTCCAAAGGAGATATTTAAGTGATCTTCAAGACACACTATCCTGAGAGTTATTAATATATCATTATGGGTTACAGGAATTTTAAATTCTTTTAAAAATGTGCAACAAATGAAGGCTTTATGTCACAGGAATGCTGTGCACAGGCTGTTGGCAGACCTCCATAATAGGAATGCTCTGTAGGTTAACAGTCAGGAAAGCAGACTGGAATGTGTAGTACCACCTAAATATATATATATATGCTTACACATATATATATACACACACACACGTACATACCACCTATACTTCAGTTTTTCATTTTGGTCATACAGGGTACATTGATGGAGGATTTTTTAGAAAGAGTTTGGACAGATGCCGGTCAAAAACAATGTAGGGAATTCCTAACGCCCTGTTAGGGCCCATTTTCTGGTATTTTTATCCTGTAGTAGCAATAAGCATAACTTTTCTTGACTGTTCTCTGCAATAAATTTTTTGGGTACATGCATGCTTTATCACTATGAAAAAGTTAGAGAAGTTAATCCTACTTCCTAATAACAGGAATTTTTGTTCTTTCTTAATTGCAATTTCTGGGTTTCATATGTGCAAAGCAGCTGCTGGATGTTTGGCAAAATGGTAACATGCACCCAGGTTCTAAGCTAAATACCCAAGGCAGAAAAAATATGAAAGGAGGAATAAATAAATTATTACAGTAAACAGGAAGAGGTAGATGTAAATTGAAGTAAGAAATTGGAACAATTAATTTATGAATTGCTATAGTCAGTATTTCCAGTGCAGCAGCACCTGTGAACACCAGCTTCATTTTGGGGGAACGTGTCCCTCCCAACCCCCTACCATTCTGTGACTCTGTGAGCACCTGTCATAAGCAGTTGGGGTAAGAATGGCTATTGTGTTTAGGTTTCTGCCACTTTTACATGGTGAACTCAGAGTAAAGACTGTGAAGAGAAGGACATAATGCAATTTACAGTTGTGGTGATGTTTAAACAGAAAAATAGATTTTAAGAGAAAAATACAGAATAGTTTAGAGGCCAGAATGTGATCCTCGTTCTTACAGTTGTTTTTAAAGAATATCTTAGCAAAATACATGTATTGTCGCTCTAAGAGTTTTATTGCCTGAAGGTTATCAATAAATGTACTTGCAGATACCATTTTAAGTTACTAGAAGTAAAGCTGAGATTTTTTAAAGTAACATTGTAATGATTTATTGCACATTTTATTAAGAGCTGAAAAATATTTTTTGTTTTCATTTATTTTCCAAATACGGACTTGGTTGTAAAACTACAAGGATGGAATTCTGCCTGGATTTATTATTCATTTTAATGCTAATTTTCATTTTTGAGTTGGAGGACATGTTTTTCTGGTGTAGCACTCTGGAAAATTGTTTGTTTCAAGTAATTTTTATTGTCTTTTTACTTACCATTAAAATATCTTTTGAAAATACAGGAAAGCAAAAATCTGTCAAAACCGTAGTATACTTTCATTGGAAAAGTGGTATATTTGTATATGGAGTTATGTATTTCAGCTCATTTCTTATTTTAATGAAAAAAAAAAAGTATCACAATGTAAGTTTTACTTGGCTAAAGTAAATCTTGAGGTACTATAATTGTATAGAAATGTTACCTTTTATATGTGTCCTCAATACAGTGGTATCAATAAGGTCACCTTAAATTCCTTGTGAGCGTCAGGGTTTGAAGTATGTTTAATATCACAATCCTTTCAGATCCAGATACTGTTCTCAGTTTCTTCTAAATTACTGGTTAATACTTAGTATGTCAGATACCACAGCATCAGACTGGAGGTGGCTCTGAAATCTTCAATTTCATATGAAGGGCAAAAGTGAATCAGGAGCAATATGCCCTCGTGAATCATTGTTTTATAGCAGGTAGCTATCAGTTCAGTGCTGCATTTTATTCTTTTTGCTTCAAGTGAATTTTTAATTATAGTAATCATTCTTTGGTAGCGATGCAGATCAATGCAACTACATCTGCTAGGATGAACTGTAAGCCCTGGCTTGGAATGAACTTTTTTGCCTCCCAGGCAAGATTTAGTTTCTGTAATTGACTGGTGTGATCTCACTGAAAGGAGATTTTCTGTATCGGTTACCTGAGAGATATGTTCCTATTCTGATTGCTTCAGTTCTTTTCAGTCGATGATAAGTGTATGCATTGTAAGTCTGTATTTTTTCATAACCTCATCTGTGTGCAGCAGAAGTAACACATTCAGAGCTTTAACACATCAAAACAAACAGTATTTGAAAATGTTATATGAAGTACAGAGTCTTTGGAGACAGCTAGTGCCCTGAAGTCTACTTTATACAAAAGAGATTAACACCATTATTCTGTGTATAATCTCTCCAGCAAAACACTGTCGCCTATTTCTGTCAACAAAGGGTTTCTTTGCTTTGGCAGCTGGAAGAAATTGTAGTTGTGTAGGCAACAGAACATGCCTTTATAAGTTGCAGAACCCAATTTAAAAAATATTTTGGACGGTAACTCCAGTTTTGAGAAGTTAAATTGTTTCCATTAACTAAATATTTTTTTAAACAAGCTAAAAAGACTAATTATGTCTGCTACATGTGGCACACTCATAACCCATGGGTAAGGAAGGCTCACTATTTTAGAGGGTGCCTTTTGGAAAGGTGTGTCGTATGCACACCGCACTGTTCCGTGCAGGCACTTAGCTGATTAAGAGGTCTGACTCTTATCGTATCCAGATAACACACAGTCTAGGAGTGCGTTTTCTTTTTGAGAAAGATGGAGGTGAGCAGGGATCATCTCACTGAAGATCAGTGATCACCTTACTGAAGAGTGTGTGAGCCCCTAAGACTGATGTATACCAAATAAAAGAAAATAGAGAGACTCAAATAAAGGCTCAGTATTTCTAGCAGCATCATACCAAATAAATTTTGGAAAATTTGCAGGAGGGGGTGGAAAATAGATACCACAGTATTTCACTGTGTAATGAATCACAGAAGCCATATTTCTAGTGGAACCAAATTATAAAAATCATAGTCAACATATGAAAGAGTTTTTAAATTTATGTTAAAAAATGTCTGTGGTGTTCTTCAAATCATGGAATTACATCACTAGATAATATTAAATTTTGATTTAATTTTACTGTTTTACCCAAGAAATTAACACAGAAATTTAAGTTAAGAAATAACCTACTTGAACAAATACTGCATTGTATTATATTTTACTTTTTATAAAACCAAATATATAAGAAGTAAAAAAAATTGCCAAATTTTTAATTTGGTAGCTGAAGTACAGCTGCTGCTATTCTCAATTTCAAATGTACCTGCATAGAAGAATTACATCATTGTTCACAACTTTAATTTGTGTATAGTGAGATAACTTGAAGGAGCAGGGAATTTGAATCCTCCTTACCTACACGGCAGGGTAAATGCAGGTCTCAGGAAAGAAGTGTACATGTGTGCAGATCCCTGTGCCAGGAGCTGCGTCCCTTCTTGGTTACGTGGCTGAGCACATATGTGTCCTTGGTGCCAGTGTCTCTGACATGTGGTGTACACAGGCTGTGCAAACAATTTCTTATCATCTGACTGAGCAGATGCATGCTTGCATTGTAGGACTGGACGTGATTTCTGCCATGTTGATGGATAGCTGTATTTTCTTTATATCTGGGGAAGAATGGCAACAAGGAATAAGCCATTAATCACAAAAAACAGTCATTAAGCCATCAGAGTGTTTCTCGTGCCCATCTAAGGACTGCTAAGGAGCAACCCCAGGAGAGCACCTGTCCTGGCAGCAGTCAGAATGACCTTTCCTAGTGTTAATTTTCAGTGTGGTAGCTTACACTTTGTAGTTGCAAAGCACAGATAATTGAAACAAATTACTAATGTTAATCAGTAAGTCAGCATACAAGAATGCAAAGAATCAAGTCTCTCCTAGTGTACTAAATGAAAAGATTTCTTCCAGATTCTTGCTTTGATCATTAGACTCTTTTAAATAAGCAAACATTACTTAGTTGCTAAGCCACAGACTGAAATTCATTAGTGTGTTAGCACAAATATTGGAAAAAGAGTACTAAACCAATATTAGATAGAGGACCTGTGCGTAGGCTGGAAGTAATGCAATGAACGTGACACCAGAACATTTTGAAAGATTGCTCACAGTGATTAAAACCATTTCCGTTTGCACAAACCCGCCCCACTCAGCAAGAAAAATTACGAACCCTGAGTAGATCGGTTTTTCTGCCACTCATATCTGTAAGACTTTACTGAAAGTACAATAGATCCAATAGTCTTATGAATAATTTTGTGTATATCTTTATTTTAAACATTGACCAGACAGATTGATGTGTCATTTTTTTGTCTATCGTGATCCTTAAAACTGGTTTTCATTTGAATGCTTTTAAACATAGCTTGAAAGCCAGAATGCCATCTTATCTGAATAGCCTGTTTGGGAGCTCAACTCAAAATCTTCACAGATCAGTTTTGGATTCATAGATATTTCAGGTTTAATGCATAACTGCAGTCTTTTAACATAGTGCCTCTTTGTAGAGGCTGTTGAACTTTACAAGAAGTCATGCTAGTTTGGAATTTTTTGATTGTCTTTAGCAAATGAACTAATAGTTCATGCTTTTGCATTCTTCACAGATCTTCAACAGAGTGAGAGAAGAAGAAGGAACAGAAGATACTTTAGAATATTTTCCTCATCTTCTGAGAAAGCTCCCAATGTTTGATACAGACTGTATTTGCAGAGGTGATGGCTTTGGTTCAAAACCATGTGTAACGGGTGCTTGCTGTCGATATCGTGCCACTTCACAGAGGACTGCCCTCTCTAACTATATAACCGGTGCTTTATTAGAAGCAACTACATCATTAGGAGCAAGAAGTGGTCTTTTAAATATCTTTGGAGGATCAACTGGAAGAACAATGCTTAAAGGTAAGGAAGATTTAATTTTTTTGAACAATGTCCACTATTAAGTATATCCTGTGTTCTCAAATATAGAATACTGTAAAATATTCTGTAGATTTTATACTCATATATCAAGTCAATAGATAAAAAGGGGTTTTATGTTCTCAAATATTTTCCTTACAATGATTATGTGTCATAATAACTAACTATGTTAGTTTAATAAAGTAAAATTGCATGTGAAACTGAAAAGGTTCTTAGTACAAAACAGACGCCTTTTCAGTTTTCTTTTTAGAAACATTCTTGTCTGCATCCTGTCTGTCTTAGCTGCTGTTGGAAGGGTGTTCCTTCGTGTAGTATTTAACATTTATCAAGTGCTCCTGCTCATGGGCTCATCAGGTTCAGGACTTGAGAAAGGCGTATGTACTCAGTTACTGCCATTATACAACCAGTTGTCAGCTTAGCACTGTGTGGTAAGTATGATTTACTGTTGGACGCCTTCTGGATCTATCATCCTTATAGTCTTACATAATTTCAAGCAATGTTTGGGGATTTATCATCATCTGATACACTGTAACCAAAGGATCTCAATCATACAATTGCAGAATTGAGGCACGTGAATATTAGGGCTCACTCCAAAATTTACAGGAATGTGGCAAAATCAGTACAGTATTCTCAGTGCAGTCCCCTAATCAGTGCAGATACTGACTTCATTTTTGCAGACAAATAATGATACAGTTTGTGCTCAGATCAAGTTGTTTGTTTTGATCTCAAAAATTGGCCCTTTCTACTTTTGATTAGTCTCTCTCTAGCTGAATCAAATGGCAGAGGCAGGCACTAAAATAGTATAAGAACAATAGGTGCAGGTGGCTAACTGTGTAGCATCTGAGTGAATTTTAGTAATAGATTGGGCAACGTTACTAAGCTTCACAAGCCTGCATCAGGTGTGAGAGGCAGATATATACTGCATAGTGTCCAGTTTTGGTAGGGTTTTCCTTATTGTTTTGTTTGGGTTTTATTTGTTCTGGGGAGATGAATGCTTTAGATAAACAAACATGTACATTCCTCGTGACAGCTCTGGAAAGCAAGGTTAAAAGAACTGAGTTGTGTACTTGTTGGTGCAGCATGATGGACCTTGTTCCTACAGAGTGGGAGAAGAGAACACAGGGTTTTGATGTCCCAGACCTGATGGAGACACCAAAGATCCTCCATCCCCTGGGTACGAATGTCAACCTCCCATGAGGCATGTTGCTGCAGTGCCCAAGAAGCCCAGCTGGAGACTCCAACTAAGTTCTTAAATGGGAAGTAGCTGCAATTTAGCTTAGGCTTGCTGACATGCTAATATGGCTGTATCTTTCTGTAGTGCCTGAGCTAGTGACTGCATGTATGCTCTGTGTACCAGCATACTTTGCAGTAGTTTGGGGTTTTCCTGTGGTGCTCATATTATATGGTGCATACGTATGACTTACAACCCCAAGGGTGTGAGAGCTTAAAGACCCTGATCTTAAACTTGATTTGCAGTTCCATAGACAACCTGTGTATATAGTAGAGATTTGATTTACGGTGTCTGTCTCTTTTGAGGAAAAGATGGGCTGCAGCTTTAGGGTATTGAAATTTTCTGCATGTGGAAGATTCATGTCCAGGTATATTACAGTGATATATCTGAGAAATTACAAGGGTATCAGCAACAGAGTTCTCTCTAAAAACATTTATGGAGTGTTATTTGGTGATGTTATTAACTGAGATGTTAGCATTAGCAAGGAACACAACAGTATTCCAAATTCAGAGCTGTGGTTTTCGTTCATGGGTATGATACCCCTCCCCCCATGTCATTGGGATGAGGGAGAGAATCAGAAGGGTAAAAATGAGATAAAGGTGAGGTGAAGACAGTTTAATAAGTAAAGCAAAAGCCATGCATGCAAGCAAAGCAAACCCAGGAATTCATTCCCCACTTCCCATGGGCAGGCAGATGTTCAGCCATCTCCAGGAAAGCAGGGCTCTGTCACACATAATGGTGACTTGAGAAGAAAAACACCACCATCCCTTCCTCCTCTTTCCCCCACTTTTACTGCTGAGCATGATGTCATCTGGTATAGGACATCACCATGGTCAGTTGGAGTCAGCTGTCCTGGCTGTGTCCCCTCCTGCCTTTTTGTGCTTCCCCAGCTACTTGCTGGCAGGTCAACATGAGAAGCAGCAAAGGCCTTGGCTCTGTGTTAGCACTGCTCAGCAGGAACGAAAACATCCCTGTGTTATCAACACTGTTTTCAGCACAAACCCAAAACACAGCCCCTACAAGCTACTCTGAAGAAAATAAACTGACCCAGCCAAAACCATTACAATAGTGACGGTGCTATTTCCATCAGTACTTGTGGTGTGTAGCCCTCCAGAAACTTCAAACTGTTGTGCATTTCATCAGCCCCCTACCAAACCTCTCTCATACAAGATACCAAGCAGCCTATACAACCTAAGAGTGTTATGTTGAGAAGAGACAAGGAGATGAAAAGGCATATTTGCTTCGATGGTGAGAGGTTGTGAGTAACCATGTAGTAAATTCAGTGCTGTGCCCTGCCCTGAATTAGTATCAGACAGCAGGAAGACTGACCCCTTCTCTGATTTTGGTTCTACTGTGCTGATCAAGAATAACAAATCTTTCTTGTTACTGTGTTTCAAAAGCTGTGACAGGACAGGTTTTGAAGTGTTGGCTTGCTTCCACAAAAATGTCACGCATAGGTTCTCAGGTCTTTGTATTTAATTTATTTACTTTTTGCATTAGAATGTGTCTTAGGAGTTTTTTTTCCTTTAAAAATGTACTTGTAAAAGGATTTGTAGTGTGGGATGTCATAGTACAATCAAAGGCCCAAGCATAAGGCTCCTGATGAAAGTGCAGGCAAGAACTGATGTGATGATCATTTCTTTCAGAAAGAAAGAAATCATAGAAATCTGGTTTGTGCAGGATAGTGCAGTGTAGAGACATGACCTGTCACTGATGCATTCAGATCTGAACTGGAGTATTCTCATGATGAAGTATAGTTAAACATTTTTTGTGGTGGCTTCAGTTAAACAGATTTACCTTTAGTTCTACATGTAAAAATAAAATTAACAAATCTTTAGTGTTTTATTTTGGAGTTAATTTATAGGCTCAATGTATTAATGTCATTAAATGCATTACTGTAAACTGGGGAATATCACTTAATGGACATGTGTCTGGGCAGCAGGTATAGAGCCTGGTGGCTTACCCTCATGCCTTTTGGCTTTGTGGGGACTACATTTTTAGTGGTAAGAAAGTCACAAGCCATTTAGAAAGTTACATGTCAGCTTAAGTTCACTCTGAAAGTGGTAGAAAAGCGATGCACAAGGGACATCGAGTGGCTGGACTGCTGAATTCCACTCCTCATGATTTCTGAATTGCTCTAAGGGGCAGCCCAGATTCATGCTGCTTTGAGTATATCCAGTCTTGTGCTGAAGACATGTAACTTGGTATCAAGCTCTGCGTCAAGTAGATGGGTGTCTTCCACCAGGTAAAACCATTCCTCAGTTTTATGGTGTCAAGCTCCAGTAGAGATATGTGACTCTGGACACAGTTTATACTATTGTCAACCCTAGAGTAATCATTACTGCACTTGAAATGATTTTCAGTACTTCTTAAACAGCTTCAAAAGTGGAAGTGAATTTGTTTATTAAAACCAAGTCTGTACCAGTTATTCTTGAAAAGATCTCAAGGGCTGTCAGATTTACTCTTGGAGGACCTCTTTGGTACAAGACAGCATTCCACTACTTTTCCTTCAAAATGTTTGCAATTCCTGGAGGTAAAGTTCAACACACTCTTGCATAATCTGTTTAAAGAGAAGCCCATTACTTTAATGGGGTGTGTCCTTCATGGTTTATAAGGAAGACTTCTCAGAACCTTCATATGCTGTGTAGTTAGGGATTTTATATAATATCTACCCCAGAAATAGGGATCCTGCAAACACGGAGTCCCTAATGATAGGATAGGGTTGTGGTTTTATCTCTCCCTAGCGCTAAGCACGTCATGAGTTCTTCATGTTCAGTCCTCCAGGAGTTATTTAGTGACCTGAGCAACAAACCTTACCATCACAAGTAGTTGTAACTCCAGGAAATACTGCTCTAAGATTCTGTTTGGTAGCTAAGGACACTAAATACTCTGAGTCCCCAGGGCTTGGATGGTCTTGTGCCCATGTTGTTAGTTCTAGAGAAGACTTCCAAACATATCAGACCTCCCAGTCGCAGGAATCTGGGACTGAGATTCTTCAAAAACTCATGTAGAGCCTCTGCTCTGTAGGACACTCATCTCTTGGGTCTGAAGCAATGAGCCTGCAAGCCCTACTGTCAGATGGCTCATGGAGCTGTCAGGCTCCCCACTGAGGTTCTGCAACTCCTGGTAGCACAGGGGCAGCCTGAGAGTGGGCTCCCGGGAACCACAGACGCCTAGAGTTCCCACAGCTGGTCAGTGATGTTCACATCCTTGTCAGCATCTTTGTTACTACAGACAACATCATTTTCATGCATGAACACTGAAGACATTTCAGCTGCACTATTTTAGCACCTCTGAATGTAACTCAGAATTTCTGGTTAGTAAGAAGTTTTGAGAATGTTTTTCATGGGATTTGGATTGAAACCAGATTTCTTCCCATGGAAAGGAAATCCTGCTTCTCAGCTTGTTCTGTTTCTCACAAATTGATTGTTACAGAAGTTTGTTCATAGTTGTGAATGGGCCAGAACTTTCACTGGAATTATATTTGAAGACTCAGTTGTTACAGTTCATGTGGTGTTCATGTTTTTAGTCAGAAAGTGAAGAAAAGCTTGGGGTCTGTTGGTTGGTTGGTTTTTGTTGGTTTTTGTTTGGTTTTGGTTTTTTTATATTTTAAATTTTTAAGAAGGAGCTTGAGTATATGAAAACGTGCTTTGTATTTCATACTTGTATCCTGAGTCATTGTTAGAAAGCAATTTGTATCCTTCCTTTCCTGTACCCCTGCCTTCGCCTGCCCCCCTTCATAAGCATGAATTCCATAGCTTTGTAATCTAAGAAAAACAAAAGGGAAGTAAACGGAGTTGTCTGAGGATGGGACAGACTGCAAACATTTTGTATCAGTATTCTTTTCACTTTAACATCGTTCAAAGCTGTTCATGTCTGATGGTACTTTCTTAAGTGATATAAATCAGACTTGATCACTGTTGTTCATCTTGCAGAGAAAGCTCACTCAGAACTTGTTAAATAGCAGCAATTTTTGACCAGGAACTGAAAGAAACTGACCTGTCATGAACATGGAGGCAGACTGGATTGATCTTGAGAAAACTGATTTCATTCCTCCCTAAGTATTTAGAGATTACCCTTTTTCTGTATTCAGACTTCACCATCAGCAAGGTGTGGGTAGCAAACACAAACCAAGTCTTTGTGGCTTTCCCCACTGTTGTTTCTTGTACCCTTTGCACATGGCTTATAGTTACAATATTGGGGAAATGTCAGGATTCCTGAAGTTCATGCAGTTATCTGACAGCTACACCAAGGGACATCTGTGACTCTGGAGCTGACTAAAATGGCTGTCTCTGTAAACTAGCAGAAGGGAAAGACTGCTGCAGTCATCTCCCAGACCTGTTGTCCTCTGATCAGGCCTGGTTATGGTCAGGTTGGTCCCAACAAGGGCAATAGGAGAAGGACTTAAAGAAGCTCCTTGCCAACATAAATTTAACAAAAACTTCTTTTAATCCAATTCTACATGTTTAATACATTGTAGAATTAAACAAAGAAATTCTGCCAGCATAGCTTTTCTTATCATCCTCTTTCTGGGTCAGTAAGGTATATTACTGCAAGATGAAAAGATAAGTAGATTAAACTTTACTAGAGTAAGCAATCTAAGTGGAAAAAATCCAACTAAAGTATTTTCATCTGTAAAACCACTCCTTTGGACAGAACAGGTAATGTACTCGCCGTGCAGGAAGGTGCATGTTTGTATGGATCTGAATACCCTAACCAGCGTATGAAGCTGAGCAGTTAAGAAACAGAACTGAGTTTCAGATGGTTTTGCATAGATTTTAGTTCAAATAATAGTATACGGCAGTTGGGTACAGTGATGATGATCTTTCAGCTTCTGTGACTGATTCTCTGCTTACAGCAGTTTTTTGTTGGTAGTCTGTAGCTGTTGTTTCCACCAGCAGAAAAAACTTTAAATTCATAGAGTGAGTCTGACTGTGCTGTTAGAGCTTCCTTCTGAGGAAAGGAGCAAAGGACATACTAATGGCTGTGGATGAAGGCTGAGAGATCATGCTTGTTTTAAAATCAAACTTACTTTTTTATGAAGCATAAAAAATTAAATAGGATTCTAACTGCAGATAGTTAGTCCCTGAGCTGTGTATTGTTGTTTATTGTTTTAAAGGTCTGAACATATGTTTGAATAGGCCTTGTAAAAGTAGTGTCCATGGGAACTTTTAAAGTGTAGAATGGAACGTTTTCAGTATGTTTATGTTAGCATGTCAATCAGAAGCAAAAACCCCAAGGACCTCAAGCCTCAAGATGACTTGAGTCATCTCTAAGGATTCCCTTGAAGCTTTGTTTCTAGGAAACAAATTAGAAGAAAAATGAAGTTTTGTGGGGTAATGTTTTATTTATATCAAGACAAAAAAATTATTTTTATTGTTAAATTCTACAGTTTTCTTCATAGAATCAAGAACATCTGATTTTTTCCTTTATGCTTTCAGTTATTTGCTTTTAAAATTAGTGGAACATTCTTTAGTGTTGACCCTAGAATGATGAAAAATGTTTAATTTTGTACTTTTGTATGGAGATAGCATTAATAACATTTACATGCATAAATTTAAAATTCTGTACTGTATCCCCATGGGGATGCTCCTATTATCATAGTTAACAGGAATTCTTCAGAAATCTAAGCATACCGGTTTTCAGGTGGAAGTTGGAAAGAACACTGTGTTGTCATTCTTTCAGTTAAAGAAAGAATATGTTGGCATTGTAAATGAAAAAATAATGGTGCGTTGGCGGGGTTCCACGATCCTTCCTCCAGTAGAGGTTTTTCAGACAAGACGTATATTCACCGTATAAACAAAGTGACTCTAAGTGTACTGCTCGCATTCCAGTTCTGCACAGATTGCACTCTCAGACTTCCTGGGGAAATGGAGAAAGGTTTCTTGTGGCAGTGAATTGTTTTTCAGTCTTGTGTACTCGAGCAAATTTCATAACTAACTTTTCACTGATGTAGTCCTGCTGCTTATAAAAGTGATGTAAACTGTGTGTAGACAAGTCTAAGGTTAGAATGAGGAAAAGAAGTGATAAAAATGCCAGAGCCTGATATTAACGGCTGCTGGGATCAAGGCAGAGCTTTGGTGCCTATGTAGTTTACTAATACGGATGCCGCCTGAAAGGCTGTGCTCTTTTTAAGTCCCTATGTTTGTAATTTCTTTACACTTAATCACACTTCTGGAACCCTTGGGTAGGTTTTCTTCATCTTTGCCTCTCAAAGAAACTTTTTTGGATTGCTGCCTAAGTCATAGCCCTTTGTCCTGTGGAAGCTAATGGTATTAGCTTTTGTTAGAGACTCTAGTGCAGAGTGCCTGATAGCTGTGGAGGTAGGGCATTTGCTAATAAAGAAACCCATGTCGCAGTTTTTGTAATGCTTCAGCTGAAGTTTCCTAAAACAAAACTTACTCCGTTTATTGCTTTTGGCCTGTTTAAACAACACTGATATAAATATAACTTGTACAAAAGCTTGGGTGTAGGCTAACTTACTTCTTAATATATTTAAAGACAAAAACCCAGAAGAATTTAACTCGCTTTTGTTTACAACTCTGCTGTCAAAATCAAATGCTTTTAGTCTTAGCAGGATGTATGCTTGCTCGTCCTTAATTTCTAAACTTCCTTCCATTTGAATCCCAGTGTTTCAACTTTTATCTGGGGAGGTGGGTAACCTGACCTTTCAGTGAGCCAGCCAAATGCATGTCTTCTTCATGGCTTACACAAGGCACGTCAGTTATGCGTTTTGCCACAGTTTGTAGCTTTAAACTGAGCAGCTGTTGCCTGACTGTTAGTTTGGACAAGTGCAGCGTCCAGACTTTCTGTGGTATTGGAAGTACCTGCTCTTCTGGCATATTAGGAGGAATCTAAAATTCAATGGAAGACACGTTTGCTGGTAAGATTTACATTTCTGTGGCCCATAGTACACGGTTCTGATTATATGTAGATATTCTAAACAAAGGGGTAGTTTAATTTCCAGAGTTGGAAGTAGATTAGGTAGGTTTCTAATCTAAGGGTGAATCTATAATGTCTCCATTTAATAACAGTGCTTTAAAGACACTTAAAGCTCTATTGCTAGGAGGAAAATGAATTAGGGATTTAATATAAACAATGGGGTTTTAAAGTCCTTGCTCAGTCTTAAATGCGTATGTTGTATTTCAGATTGTTTGAAATGGAGTATAATATAAATATTTATAAGTAATTTAGGTATACTTTGCATTTATGTGGTTCACATTGCAGCTATCTTGATATCAAATTATGTCATGGGACTTTTGTTTGTTTCTTATTCTACAAAAATAAGTGTTATATGCTGGACAAAGTATGAATGTCAGATATGAAAAAAATTTTCAAAGTGCCAGAACCAGGTAACTATCTGCTTACCTGCAGTTTATAAATCACTCATGTGTTTCAAGTTAGTAACATATTTTTGAATGTAAACCAACCTCTGGTTTTTTTTCTTTAGCAAGCTTTTGTTCTTGGATCTTGAGTATACAAGTTTATAACTTGTTACTAGTTTGTGTTTTGTAGATGTTTGTCAGTTGATTATTTTCCCTTTCTGAATGGTATTAGTTCCTAGCAGCATGTAAAAGAAATATTTAGCTCCTGATTGGTCATAAAGCAACACCTATATTTACTCGTGTTTTTAAACTGGTATTTGTAACTTGAGTGAATGTTCATAATATTTTCCTCTGTGAACGGAATGTCTCTGATGTGCTAACACCCCCATTTCCCTCATCGGGCGGTGAGCTAAAGACTATGACAAACATTCACCATTCAAAGAGGTAGTATCCCATTGCAATAGAAAGGCTGTATTGGTTGTCAACACCTTTGTTTTCACCTCAGTGATTTAGACAGGACAGCAAAAAAAAAAAAAAAAAAAAAGCCCCCTGATATCAAATCTATCTCTCTCAATTGCAAAATAACAATATTTTTAATCCCTGTATTCAATCAGTGATAACGAGTCTGAGGTACCTAGTAGAATTACAGGAAATTTAGGGGAAAATTATGTTAATTTCAGAAATCTTAAAATTATAAATTCAGCTTAGATCCCACCTTTGATAGGCTGATTTGTGATGTTGTCAGCTTTCATTTGAGGTAGAATGATGCAAGCATTTTCTAGAAAATAAGCTGATATGTGAATTTTTGTTAGTGCATAATTTGGTTAGTTTTTATTTAAAAGGCTTCATATTAACGTATGTTTCTAATGTTTAACTATCCACTTTGGAAATAGTTTTTATGTGTAAAAATGCATTATTACACGTTTTAATAATTCTGGAATAAGTGTGATTTATCAAGCACAAAGTGAATACACTGTGACTACAAATCACCAAAACAACAATAAAAGAACTAGAAATACAGTTTGATGTTGTAAGTACTTTAAATTGATTCTTGAGATTAATTTTAAGGGGTTCGCACAATTAGTACAGCAATCAAATGTTCTCATCCATCATTTCCCATGGATTTGATACAGAAAATTTCATGCCCATTTTCATCCTTTAAGGTGTTAACATTAAGGTGTTAAGATCTTCTGGAAGGGGGATAGATCTGATGCTGATGTATTGAGTCTCCTCTCTTCCTGCTGCCACCGCTCCACAGTCACCATTTCAATTTATCTTTCTTCTGATATTTTAGGGTAAAGCACAGATACAAACCTTTTGACTTAACCATATTGCCACAGGTGGAAACAATGTCTTTGGAGAGCATTTTCTTTGAGGGGTGGTAAAGAAGTCTCAGTCTGGAAAACCTGTAGTTTTGAATGCCTTTTAACATTATTGTTAGATTTAGAGAAGATTTGATGTGATATTGTTCACCTGTATTTGCTTGTTCAGAATTAAATTGCAAAGTTCTGCAAAGAGGTTGAATTAAGATTTCTTGAACATGGATGTTTCCTTTTAGAAATGGAGTAATTGTTGAAGTATCATGAACATCTATGGCCTTCCCTAAAAATTGTTACAATATTTTTTCAAATAAATTTCTTACTGAGTTTCCAGAAGTTTCAGATTGGAATTTAGAAGAATTCAGATTGTTTGTCTTTGGGCAATGAACCTGAAAATAACTATATCTAAAACCTATAACCTAAACTACATGAGTTTTTTTGATCACACTTTGTTTTGTAGGATATTTGTAGGTAATACTACCACTTCTTATTATCTCCAGCTATGGAACTGCAGCCATGACAACTATATTGAAACTTCTGCAAATCTAAGAAGGGTTTAATATGCCAAACATCCAAGTTTACTTTCAGCATCCTGAGCTGCACAAGGTCATGCCAGAATTTATAGGTTAAAGACTTGATATAGGTCCTTTCAGACATCTTTAAAACACCAATTTTATTGCTGAATAAATAAAACCAGTGTTAATAAAAAACACAATAAACTGTTATAGCATTAATAATTCAAGCTGGAAAGTCAGTGTCGTGCCTAATTTGAAATTAAAAAGAACAAAAAATGGTTAGCGTGGTCAGAAAAGAATACATTTGCCATATTTTTAGGAAGAGTTACATCACATTAATTTTGTGTCAGTGTAGGCACTTTCTTAACTGAGAAAATGTAATTAATATTTTATAAACTTATTTGTGGTGTCATACATTAAAGCACTGTTATTTAAGCTTAATTGTTTCTTAAATTTGAGAGAGAAAATTAATATAAAAGTAGAATTTTCTTACAGGTTTCAGATCTT
Source organism: Hypotaenidia okinawae (assembly GCA_027925045.1). NCBI lineage: Eukaryota > Metazoa > Chordata > Aves > Gruiformes > Rallidae > Hypotaenidia > Hypotaenidia okinawae. The sequence goes on along the minus strand of BSDF01000008.1, from coordinate 21,925,732 downwards.
CATAATATGCTGTTTTGTAACCACTGTGAAGTAGAATGGATCGAATTAAATCACGTAGTTCTTGTCTGCCTCATAAGTAAAAGATCTGCAAATGTAGAACCTAAACACAGTCAACAGACCATTCAAATATGTGCATACAATGACACAAAAGAGAAAGAGGTGCTGGCTTCAGATACTGGTTGTCTTTAAGATGGTGGTAGGATTTTGCACACATGCTTAGTGTTCAGGAGGAAAAAACTTGAGGAATTTTCTCTAACCAAATATAGAGTGAATTGCTTTAAAAATGACAACAAGGAAAAACTAAAATATATCTTAAATTCCTGTATGCAGAGATACAACTAGAGCTGTGTCTGTAACTTGACAAAAACCAAAACTTCGTTTGAACATCAAGAGAAATTGTCTTGGTTTTGTCTGTGTGGAATCATATGATTCAAAAATTACAAATACAGGTCAACTTCAGAACAAAAAGTTGATACTTTTTATGTTGAGGATATCACTTTTGCAAAAGCTATCAACTGATTGGCCAAAACATTTGGATAAACTCAATATAAATTTCAGTAACACAAATATGAAAAAATTTTATCCAGAATTTTGTGCAGAGATTCGGCTTTTAACATGCTCACCTTTGCAAAAATAGTTTCTTTTAAAAAATATACTTTATGTATAAACATTATATCCTTTAAAAACTTAATTGCTTTGTTTGTATTTTTTGTAAACCATGTGAAAACCCTGAAAATGGAAGTTTTACAGTTATATTTGAATTACACCAGACTCTTGCAGACTACATTCCTGCATATATGATCTCTCTCTGATACGTTTAAAAGTTAAAGAACTGCAAGCATGTTGGACATGGCAAGGAAAAGAAACCCGCAATATCTGCATAGTTTGGAAGTTGATCACATTTTTCAAAAAAAGAAACAAAATTGTGCTTTTCCCATTACTTTTGGCTGCCATAATGAATGGAAGACTAGTTAGTATTGTATTTTATTTCTCATTAATAGGTACAGTGACAAATTGATGGAGTCATGAAAGTTTAACAGTTTTCTTACTCCACTGTGCAGAAAATTGTATCACTTTTTATGTCAGTGTGGGAGGGCTGGTGAGAAAGAGCCTGTGTAAAAGCACTTGTGGTGACAGGGCATTGCAAGCTGTCTCTTGGTTATGTATGCCGTGTTGTGGTGATATGTTTGCTGTTTTGCTGGGAGGCAAAAAGAAGTCACTTGTATGTAAAAGCTATGCAGTAGTGCTCACTGTCTTGCCATTGTTGACTGCCCAGCTTAAAACCTTCATATAGAAAATAACTCTTATAAGGAGAGAGTAAGCAGATGTTCTTTAGATCTGCTGGGAGTGGGACAAAGCATGGATTTAAATAGGAAACACAGCACCACACCGTAGGTATTGTGATAGAAGGGGGCATTGGCAAAGGAGGAGTCCAGTCAAATTAAAAGAATACTTCTAAATGTCACTTGAAGATAATGGGTGCTGGTGGTGTTGGCTGGCGTAACTTGCAGGACAAAAGCAGCAAAGGTGTTGAGAAGACATGCATGTGACTGAAGACAGAGGGGCTAAGTCCAGCAAGATTTTACAGGGTGGGGAAAGCTTGAGAGGCAAAAAACCCCAGAAAGCTTAGTGATTGCATGGATGATGGTACATATGACCATGTTGTTTGGGAAGGTGAGGCAGCTCATAGAATTTGAAACACTAATGTCAGTGGACACTTCTAGCTGTATTCTGACATCACTGTAAAATGTCATTTGCTTAAACCCAATTGTGTCTATTTTAAGCTTAGTAGGTAAAAAGCAGCAGTGCTAATGTAAGGCCATTAGAGGATACCTTAGAACTATCATCTATGTGCACAAATTTTTCCAGTGATCACGGATGTTCACGGTCAAGAGGGTGACTGCTGGGTCTTTAAAAGTCTTTAAAAACTGGCATTTCTCCCCTCTTGGTGATGCTTACATAAATGCTACAGTCAAGTCACCTCTTAGATCTCACAGGGTGTCCCTGCCCATAGCAGGGGGTTGGAACAAGGTGATCTCTAAGGTCCCTTCCAACCCCAACCAGTCTCTCCCTCCAGCTCTCACTATTCAGGACTGGAAGAATTTTATACCTCTCTCTTCTTCATGCTCTATGGTTTGTCTGTATCTTTAAAAACATTTAAAAGATGGTACATTATTGGTGTCATCAGTTATTTATTTAGAGGACTTGTTCTTGCCACCTCCTCCTCCTTAAAAAGACATAGAAAACTTCTGTTCTTAGTGTCCCTTTTCAGAGCCCCTGCCTTTGGGAAAGCAGAAGTCCATTCTGTACACAGGATCTGCACTTCTTGTGTCTAGAATACTTTCTATTTGCAATAGATCTAAAATTGGAGACTAACATGACTACTTATTGCTTCCCTACTAAAGTGACGCTTGATGGTTTGTAAGGTAAAACGCTAAACTGTCATGTAATAATCCTAGAATCATTTGGGTTTGAAAAAACTGTGTTGGTCACTTAGCTCGATTCTGCTCAAAGCAAGGCTGGAGTGTTTTATTTACCTAGTTGATTTATTTTCTTACTCTGCGAGCTATTTTGTTGGCCCTAATTCCATTTTAAAACTTAACCCTGGTATGGGTAGCAGTGGCACCACAAGAAAGTGAAAAAATAAAAGCTATTAATTTTTACTATGTACTTTTAGAGAAAGAATTAGTTGCATTTGAAGTCTTGAGATTAGGGGAGATATTTTAAAATCAGAGGAATTAATCTCAGAAGGCCAACAGCATCCTGGCTTGTATCAGAAATAATGTGGACAGCAGGATCAGGGAAGTGATCGTGGCCCTGTGCTCAGCACTGGTGAGGCTGCACCATGAGTACTATGTTCAGTCTTGGGCCACTTGCTACAAGAAGGACATTGAGGTGCTGGATCATGGCCAAAGAAGGGCAACAAGGCTGGTGAAGCTTCATCAAGTCCAACCATCATCCCAGCACCACCATGTCTAGTAAATTATGTCCCAAAGTACAATGTCTGTGTATTTTTTGGACACTTCCAGGGATGATGACTCCACCACCTCTCTAGGTAGTTTGTTCCACTGCTTGACCGCTCTTTTGTTGAAGAATTTTTTCTTAATAGCCAATCTAAACCTCCTTGATACAACTTGAGGCATTTCCTCTTGTCCTTTCAAATGGTCGTGCTTGATGATCTTAAAGGGCCTTTCTAACCTGAATGACTCTGTGATTCTAGGTACTAATTTTTAGTTGGCTTTAGGATAGCAAAATCATAACTTTTGAAAGTTATCATGTTAGAAAAAGACTTCAAGCACCTTTTCTGGTATAATCTCTAAAGCTAATGACAAAGGATTCATTAAAGAGTCTTGTGACTGTGTAGAAGAGCTTTTATGTAGTAAGTGTATTAATCCTATGAAAACCAAATGGAACAAATACTTTCATTTTTACAAAATGACTAGTTACAGCATTTTCATACCTATAGCTGTGCTCTGTTTTCTTGAACCAAATCTTGTGTAACTGTATCTTTGTTAGCGTCATTCCCAAATGAGATGAACAAAAACAATTATAGAAAATAATTCCTTACAGCAGGATTTAGTCCAGCAGAGCTGTATCAGTTCACTAGTGACACTGTAATAAGCTTGTGTGGATAAGTAAGTATTTAAAGCATTTATATTTGAAGTAGGAAGAAGTAAGTGATACTGAGGCAAGTTGTATATGCTGAAATCTCTGTTATGAAGATAAGATTGATTTAATAGTTGCGTATTCTATTGCTTTGCTTCTTTCGCCTTCCAGACACATCCCACCTGTTTTCTCTATGTTGCTGTGTTTCACTTACCCCTCTATAGCTTAAACTCCTGAGTCATTGAACAGATTCAAGTTCTAAGACTAAATCACAGGGTCTCCTCTACTCTGTAATTCAAAAACATCTGAAGGAAAGTAACAAAATCTTTTTAACTTTGACTTCTGGGCAGTTCTTTTTATTGTGTTGAGTGCTTTTCATTAAGCTATGTAACTTTTTTGCTGTCTTAGGATTTTACCTTCTTTCCTACACTTCACAGTTTTATTAAGCACACCAGCATTTCCACTGAGAGAGATGCATGCTTAACAGCTTTTGAGGACATTGGTGAATTTCAACAGGCAAATTACTAATTTATTTGGTTTTTTGTCTGCTGGCCTGCTTAAATCCTGACTATTGGAATGAATAAACTGATTTGAGAGAGCTAGTAGAAATTAAATGCAAATTTCATAAGCCAAGTAGACTATTAAGTAGTGCTCAAAAATGGTGATGTGTCTAGCTGCTGGATCATACAAATAATTATTAATCTTATTTTAAATATGAAAAAATAACCTGAGTGATTAAGATATTTGCTATAGTTTTTCAGGAAATCTGTCACATTCTCCAAGACCAGGCCCATGCCATTTGCTGTAAGGCTCTAATGTTCAAGAAATAATTAAGTATCAAATATGTTTTTGGTGATTCTCCTAAGCATTGATCTGCAAATTTATTACGTACTGGTATATAGTTCAAGAAATACTTTAACCAAAGAAAATACTTTACTGGACCTGAATGTTAAGTAATCAAGGAAGCAGTATCCAAAAAGAGTTAATTGGTATTTCATATTCTGCTCTCCGTTATGAGTGCTTTATATACTGAATGCATGTATTTAAGTATATTTGGAGTAGCTTTTGCTGATTGCTATAACTACATGAATTTGAGGATTTATTTAAATGGAAATTTTATGAGTTGATACACAGTTACAGTTTTATTCTTTGCTTTCTGGTACATTTTCAAATCTTCTAGGTTGTTCATACAGCTGTGGTTTTTTACTTAGTGAGATTTACGTTTTTGTAGATGAGTAGCCAGAGTACCTCTATGCTTCCTCCAGGTATAGTCCTTGAAAACATACATGATTAACTTGGTGAGAGTATGCTTGCATAGTCCAGTGTTTCTTTTCCAGTAGTTTGGAAATGCAACTCTGCTAAGACTACTTTTGAAGACAGACCATATTTAACTCCAACTGCAAGAAAAAAAAATTATAGATACATAGAATAAAAATTTAACTCCAGCTACAAGAAAAAATGTAAATAATATACACAATAGAACGGTTCTGCTGGAAGGGACCTATAATAATCACCTAGTTCAACTGCAATAGCTAGCCTTCATTTATTTTAATCTGAATTTAAGAGGTTTTACCTGTGTTTCTCTAGGAGTATTTTTAACATGTGCACAGTCAACAGTATTTGCTGTTAGTGGTTCTATTCTCTGTCCTTTTTCTGTGAACTAATTATGTAGAGGACAGATCTCAAAGTAGTGTTATGATTGGGTTCCGTTTAGGTAACTGCTGGTAGCAGGCCAAAAAGATGAAACCTCTGAATTGATCAAATATTTTTCAAGTGTATTATGTTCCTTTAAAATTCGTTCACTGCTAAGCTTCAGGGCTTAAATCAGGAACATTTAAGCAATTGTTGTTTTTACTGGATGTGACTTGGATTAATTTTGTTCCAGTAATCGGTAAGACTAATAATGAAAATGCCTTATTCAGCAAATTTGCCTCCTTTGGTTTACATGGAAAATCTTTTAGCATCTTTCATGCACAGGATTGTCGCCGATAAGAAGAGTCAAAAAGGCAAGAATCATGAATCATAAAGACTGTACACTTAGCAGATCTTGCTTAATTCTCATGTTTTTCTTTGACATAATTATACTTAAAATTAATTTCTTGGACTGTCACCTGGTCTTCATCTTGTATCACTAGTGTCAGTGGCAGTTTTAGTATTTGCTTTACTTGGTATGACACTGAAGCCATAGAGAATATTTTTATAATTTTTAACATAAAGGACTATATTTAATATTTATTTTTAAAAATGAAATAATTTTCATTGAAATAGTTCTTTGAATTTAGGGATTCCTGTTCTCTGCAGTGTTTGGGTAACTGGGCAAGATGTGAACATTCTCTCCCCTCCATCTTCAAAGGATCTTTTGTCACATGTTATCTGTCCTTCAGGGTTAGACCAAATTAAGAAAGCTTATGTTTGTTACAAAATGTGTTTCTGAGGATCTGAAAGCCAAAAATGCAATTTAGTTTTGTGTTGATTGTTAAAAGTGCAGCTGAGAAACAAGCTGAGCAGATTCTTAACTAAATACAGGGACTGTGGATGTGGAAGACCAGTGTGCCCAGGCTGGAAAGGAAGGTTTTGAGGTGGGGGCTCCGAAGTATTGAAAATGTCTCTTGTTGCAGTTACACGGTTATTTACATTATGAATGCTATATTGTACTGAAACTATAGCTTGTATAGTCTTTCAAATTTTAAAAGTGTCTAACACAAAAAGTTTTTTTTCTAAAAGAAAAAATGAAAAATTGAGATCATGACCCTCTGCTTTAGTGGATACCTAACTTGTACATCTTATTTTTAACATCCTTGTTTTACATAGGTATATATGTAGTTTCAAATTACATTTATTTTAAACTTTTATTCTCACTGATTCATAACAGAGTTTTTATTCTTAAAACTGAAAAATTACTTTCTACTTTATGTAAATGCAAAAAATTAAAATTAATTTTTGTTCATCTTTATCAAAAGACTCAAATATTGCAACCAGGTCTGAGATTCTTGGCCTCTGTTTAACCATGGGATATTTCTCCACAGCAGACTTCCCTCAAATTTGTGTGCATTTTATTTCAGTTTTGTTCTGTCAGTGCACAGAAACTTCTGCTTTGATTTTGGATGCACTTTGTAACAGTTTTTGTGGGTGAGGTTAAAGCTTGGGCTCTGCTTTAATTCAGACAGTAACTTGTTCATTTTGCAGTGAGAATTGTACAGTTCTTTTTCTAGAACACTCTTTTTTCCAAGGTCAACACATAAATCTTCCCTTTTGACCATTTCTTTTCTATGTGCTGGGATTTATCTGGTAATTTATATGTACGTTTATTTAGCATTTAAACTTAACATTCTTTCTGCTATGCTGTATTTATATTCAGTATTTTAAGAGGTCTTGAATACAGATGCTGCATAGAGAATACTCCTGTTGGTGTGTTGAGTCAAGATTCTGGTAGACTACCACTGTGACAGCCAGTAGGAGAAAGATTAGTGATATTTATGTGAACGTGGAATATTTCTGAAAACATTTCCAGGAGATTGGCAGAGGAGGGGCGTTTGTTAGGTGGGTTTTCAGTGCAGGAAAATCATGAAAAACCTGAAAGCAGTTCAATAGCAGGTGTGATGGTATCACATCTTTACAGCCTTTCCATATTTTCACTGTGGTATGAAGGTGTAGATTAACATGTCAGCCATTACTTCCCTTAATTCCTTCACCCAGCCTTTACCATGATAATTGCCTCTGAAGCAATACAATCTTGTTTTTGCTCTTGCACAGTGCAGGCAGCAGTATGCAACAGCAAGACGTGTTGGTATCAGACCACTTTTGATGTAATTTACAACCAGCTGATGAAACACTCAGTATCTATCTACCATATTTATAATTAAACCTTCTTCTGGCAGGTGTGCTGACATCAGGATATAGTTTCATGAACTATAGCAGTAGGTGAAGGTCCCCAAAAATAGCAGGGTCCAGGTGGCCCATTGCCAAACCCATAGAGTGGAAGTATTAAGGTTGTTTTCTGTACATGGTGGCTCTCTTCAGACTTCTGGCAATATGTACTGCTGATTCATCTCTCCTTAATATCTATGAACATGTCTGTGTTCAGCCAAACCTTGCATAACACTGGGTGCCCTTTGTAGCTGAGGTATCCATTTGCTACTGTGGTAGCCTTGGGGTCATTTGTTAAGGCACTGCCTTTAAAGCAGGTGCAGAAGAAACGTTTTCTGGCTGAGGTTAACCCACAATATCACACTGATTCTTATGCAGATATTCTGGAGGCATTGTTAGTCATCCTGTGTCTGCATGAGGATGTGGTCCCAGCTCTTTGCTAGTCGCTCTGAACTGGAATCAGGAAACCAGCTTAAAATCGGATAAATTCTGTTCTGAGATCTGCTGCTGTTTTGGCAGAGCACTGTTACAGTGCTACTATCTACAGCTTTTTTTTTTTTTTTTTTTTTGAGAATATAGCCAGAAGCAAACCCAACAGATGAATTTATTGTAGACAGGTCTGTGATTTGTTCCTATCAGCTGTACCCAGCACCAGCCAAACTGCACACGGAGCAGGAAATGGTTGGTTAAATGTGTTGACAGTATATGGTAATTCAGAGACGAGCAGCCAAATTCTTCTTTTGTACACTGCAAAATATTTCCGTCAGTGACTCAGGATAGTGGAGTGGTAAAAGCTCAGGGATACACTGCCAGAAATCTGAGCAGCACTGGAGATGTAATTGCACAGAGTAGTGTGTAGCTGTACGCTGGGGATGATGGGAGGCAGGCATGGCAGCCTCAGGTGTCTTGAAACATGGTGAGACTTTAATTTCCTTCCAAATATTACATCAGTGTTCATATATGCAGTTTAAAATCAGCATCTTCTGAATCCACCCACAAACTAGGTTTGAATGGGTGTTCAAGTTCGTACTAAGGGTACGAACTTATGTCAAATGTCAGGATTGCTCTGTTACTGTTAATTTACAGTTAATGTATGAATAAATTCTTCATCTTGATCTTCATCAGCTCAGCTTTAAAACCTAAACGGAAGTTTCTCTGCATGAGTATTACTCTCAGAAAGTGTTTATTCACAACTTTTGAGGTAAAAATAAATAAGTTCCCATGCATATATTCTATTTGTTTCAAGTCAGAAGCAATATAGACAGACTGTATCTCTAACCATACAGTACTATACACGATTTCATTTAGCTGATGCTATAATTGCAAAAGATAAAAAAGAGCAGAGTTAGAGTCTGGTTTTCAAAGAGGAACCCTTTGCTGTTTCCTAAGGCAAGGCATCATTTCAGGATTAAGTTGTTGTTACAAGCATTCCATTTCTGTTTGCTGAATTCCACTATGCCTGTTGTTCCTAAGTCAGGATTTTGTGGTATATAATCATAATTTAATTCAGTGATACCTCAACAAGATTGCTGCCTTTTTAAAAAATACTCTCCAGAGGTTTCATAACTCTTATTCAGCAATAAAATCTCAGTGTGTGTGTTACAGTTTCATAATGCTATCTTTCCTGGAAAATTTCATTCTATAGGTGTTGTTTCCCTTTTTTCCTTTGTATGTAGAAACTATTGTTCTTTTCATCTGGTCCATTTCTCTGCCAGAGAAATGTTTTGCTATTACCAAATTATGCCCAAAGCAGGTATTCTCAAACTAACTGTGAAGTTTGCTGTTTCTATTCCAAACCTGAAAAGATTACGTGTCCCCAGAGTGTGTCTGTAGTACTACTTGGTCTAACAAAAAATTGTGCTCAGTGCAGCTGCAGTTTAAATTAATGAAAAAATTAAATGAATAGTCAGGGTTCTTCTTCAAGTCATTACTTGGGAATCTTCCTTTCCTCGGGATATTATCTTCTGCTTACTGATGCTCAGATCATACTGAACTCTGATGTTATTTACTGCAAATACCCTATAGCTCCAGAGCTCACCTGCTAATAATTTGCTGATAGGCACTTTGAAGAGGTACCTGTAGATACAGGGATATATAGAGAGAGCATGTGCGTGTTCTGATTTTTTGATTACTTGACTTGTAAGTAATTTGAAGAAGAAATGGAATCTATTGATTTCAGTGGTTTCTATGGTGAAATTGAGCTTGAACTTGATCTTGTCCTGTGTCAAGCTCCCCACTCAGTTTAATATCAGGCTCTTTGATACTGAAGTGAATTGTTTGCAGTCAAAATTGATAATAGTGAATTCATGTTCATTAAAAGAGAGAGAGATGTTTCTAATTACAAAGAGGAACAGGAAATTAACAGGAGCTTGTTGGTTTGATTATTGTGGGACAGATAACGACGCATCCAAGGGACAGCAAAACAATGTGATCCCAGTTATGCTGAGCTGTATCTTCTGTCCTGTGTTATGTGCATAAGTGTCTTCTGTTTGGGGGCGTGTGGGGGGTTGTTGTATTTTCCTACTTTTTTTGAACAGAACAGTTCTATATTATTGCTATTAACAGTGAATCACCTGTGGCTCTCTTGCAGTTTTTATTATGGTTTGCCTTTATTTTCTCACTGTAAACATAATCCATATGTTCTCTTAAAGCATACAAATGGTTTGGACTATGTCTCTATCACTGCTTGTTAGAAAGGCTTCTATTATACATTTGTTGCATTACCTTTTAATGCCAGCTGAGAAAATAAATCCCTTAAAACTTTTGTGTAATTTCAGTCACAGTAGTATAGTTTCATGGAAATAAAGTTTCTTATCGAAAAAACCCCAAACTGATTTATGTTATAATAGGTTGAATAATTGCTTTTATTCTTACAACTGTTGAAATCTGTTTTCTGCTTTAGAACATGCAGTTTGTTATAATCACAGGATCTTCCTCCAGTAGCCTTCTAGAGAGTGAGCACTTTTCTACTGGGTGTAATTTTCACTGTACTGCTTTTGAACTGCTCTTAGTGGAATGTATAGAAAGAATAGTTTCTTTCTCAAAGTATAAGAAAAAAGTAACCTAGAAATGAAACTAAGATACAAAGCCTATTATCTGATTTGTCAGTTCACAAAACTTTGTTGGAAGTCAGTTTTCACCTTTTTTGCCAGGGTTACTCTGTTGAGATTGTGCTCATTTAAAAAGATAGTGTGCCTTATCCCTGAGTGTACTCCCATATGCATAGCACATTCCTACAAGTATCAAATGCAAGTTTGAATGAAAATAATTCTGAACCATTGTCCATCCTTGGTCACAACTGACATGGAAAGCAATGCCATTGTATCAAAGTAAACATTGCATGGTCGGCAACTGGAATTCTACTCAGGAATTACCACTTTTGACATACATGTGATTACAGTGAGTGCTGTATTTATTTTCCTTCTGTCTTTGTATGAATTCCTCTTATTTTGCTCAAACCGACTCCTGAACTTCTGCTTAAAGAGAACTGATGGCAGCAGCCTGACACATATATATAAGCCAGAAGCAGAAATATAAACGTACAGATAGATTCACTCCTATAGTTAGGAAGTATCATGTATGCCATATAACTACTGTGTTTAGAACATAAAAATGGGGGGAAGTTCTATGACTGATTACAGATAATAAATACTAGCCTTCTAGCAGTATTCTAATGGTTTTACTTGTAGAATTTCCTTTTCATTTTTTAAAGGTGAACTCCCTGTTTTTGATACTAAAAAAATATGGAATCAAGCTCTTTCTAATGTAGCAAAGACAAACATAATACAATTCAGTAGAGAAAAGAACGTGAGAAAGTTTTTCAAGACTCTCTTGAAACTTTTTTCTATACACACACAAAGATGCACATACAATTTTCATACTTATATACTTGAGATCTGTTTATTCAATATGGCATTTACAGAGCCTATACCTATATGACATGAATAGAAATTGTTAGTGTTATTAATCTGTTGATAGGACTCCTTACTAAATCCTTTAGAAAAGAAAATAGAAATGAGTAATTCTTGATACTTTGTATTTTAGAGTTTATGACAAGCTTAGGCAGAGCAGTATCTTGAAGCAGGCATTCTGTGTTTTTCTCCTGTTCTTAAGTAAGTTATTCTTTTGTTAGAGAAAAGGAGGCCTTTCTATTCCCACCTGTATCAGCAATGATTAAGTCAACTCCTGAGTCCTTTTTTAAAGCTAAGCAGAGGTTATCTTTTTTGGATAAATAAAAGCAGTGCTTGCTATTTAAAATACTATCTTCTCTGTCTGTTTATCAGAAGGATAAGCAAAGCTAACAATTTCAGCTTTAGACAACTTGCAAATGAATAGTCAGGGTTCTCATTTTCTTCTACTAGTTGTAGCATTAACTTGATGTTGTTGAGCACTTGTTGAGTAATACAGTTTACTTGCGCAGCTGATTTTTGTGAGGGTTGTATCCTGTTTTAACTCTAACAGTAAAATCCACTTTACAAGTTAATCTAAGGACCTGGTCTTTCTTTGAAGCACGGAAAGTTATCATCTATTTCCTGAAGAACGTAAACTGACAATACAAAGCTAGAGGACTTTGACACGCAGGAACACTGCGCTGCCATCCAGCGAGACCTGGACAGGCTGGAAAGCTGGGCAGGGAGAAACCTAATGAAATTCAGCAAAAGCAAGTGTAAAGTCTTGCACCTGGGAAGGAACAACCGTTCGTATCAGTACAGGCTGGGGGCTGACCTGCCTGGAGGAGTGTGGCCAGCAGGTCAAAGGAGGTGATCCTCCCCCTCTACTCTGCCCTGGTCAGGCCCCACCTGGAGTATTGTGTCCAGTTCTGGGCTCCCTGGTATAAAAAGGACAGGGATCTCCTGGAGAGAGTCCAAAGAAGGGCTAAAAAGATGATTAAGAGCCTGGAACATCTCCCCTATGAGGAAAGGCTGAGTGAGCTGGGACTGTTCAGTCTTGAGAAAAGAAGACTAAGGGGGGACCTAATTAATGTTTATAAGTATCTTAAGCATGGGATGCAGGGGGAATTGGCCAGCCCCTTTTCCGTGGTCTGTGGAGACAGGACAAGGGGCAATGGCTGCAAATTGGAGCACAGGAAGTTCCACACCAACATGGGGAAGAACTTTTACACAGTGAGGGTGACAGAGCACTGGAATAGGCTGCCCAGGGAGGTGGTGGAGTCTCCTTCTCTGGAGATATTCAAGACCCGTCTGGACACCTATCTGTGCAGTATGAGCTAGGGAGCTGCTTTGGCAGGGGGTTGGACCCAATGATCTCTTGAGGTCCCTTCCAACCCCTATGATTCTATGATTCTATGACTTGTGGATGAGACTGGTTAGAGTTTTATAGCAGAAACAGGGAAGTGCAGATCAGTTTCTGTCATGAAAAAAGATAAAAGTTTTAGACACAAAAGGAAACAAAAAAGTAGTCCAGAAAAAAGCCTAGTATAGAACAGGCAAAGAAGAGAGAAAGAAAAAGTCAAAAATAAGTATGAGTAGACTTTTGTGTAGAGTGGAAATCATGGAAGGTGGTGAAGCTGAGAATGAGCTTACTAGATGACCTTTAAAGGTCCCTTCCAACCTAATGCATTCTATGATGCTATGATTCTGTGTTAACTGGATATTGTAATGGAGGAGTTGAACTCTTGAGAATGCACCCCGAAACCTCAACAGAGCTCTCATGCTTGGGGATCAATAAGGCACTGTGACTTGAGGGAGCAAATGGGTAGTAGTGGATGTTTGTGTTATGCCTTTCGTATCATCTTTCTGAGATAGTGCTGGTTGTGACAGTGACAAATTAGTCCACACACGCAAAGCATTGTGCAAATATACAATCCCTGTAATATAAAATTAAAACAATTTTTTGCATTGTTTTTATTTTGGTGTAAGTTTATGTTCTGTTGCAAAGTCAAGAACAGTACAAATGAACTTTTGGAGCTTTTTCTTATGAAGCAGTTCAGACTTGTTCTGCACAGATTGAAATAGAAAACAGGATTGGAGTCTTGTGTAGAATCAAAGCAAGCAGGACTGAAGAGAAGCCCAGAAGCTCACTGTGCTCATGTGCTGCCCAAAACAGGATTGACATGTCTGAACTGTCCTTTTGCCAATCTTTCAGGACTTTGTGACAGAGATTTCTTGGTATCTGCAGATACTATCTAGAAATACTTCATTATCACCAACTATGTAACTAGGGTATTGCTTGTTGCAAATTAAGTCTATCGCTGCTTGTCCTTACCAGTCTGGATACAGCAACAATTACTTTGTGCTCTTTCAGAAGCCTTTTACATCTTTGAAAATTCCACATCAGGTTCTGTTGGCCTAAAGGCTTTATTTAGGGCTGCTATAATTTTATCTTTATGTAGAATATATTAAGAAAAGGCAATTTTGAAGTAAAATATCTGGAGCGTACCTCCACTGTATGTACAAAAATAATCTCTAAAGATAGTTTGTGAAGCAATGCAAAAAAATAAACTCCTCTTCCTCCTGAGAGGGAAGGAGACTACAGAATATACTATTATGATTGTTTATACTTTTAAGTGATTCTTGAAAAAATATTGTTCAGAGAACCCATTCTAAACTTAACTAGTCAGAAGTCACATACTCACTGTTCTGGAATCACTGTGTTGATGTTTCAGGCTTCCCACATGGTCTTAAAAAGCTTTGCCTCTTCCTTCTTAGGAACGGTTTTATTTTTCAAGGGGCATCACTGCTAGGATATTATGCAACTACCGTGAATCTTTTGCAATAATGGATGAAGTATGCATACTCCCAAATAACATGCATTTTCCCAGGGGAATGAAAAATGTTTTGTAACTTCACACACTTGGTTTCACTATGCAGTGAGCTCAGATAAGTTGAATCTTACAGCACGAGGAATACAAAGAAAAATGCCGACCAAATGGGTTTATGTGATCCTTATTCATTATTTCTTGTGACAGCAGAGTCTTGATGCTCCAGTCAAGGCCTGCAGCCCCTCTGTGGCCTCATATGGAGGCAGAACAGATGCACACTCTGCCCAGATGAGCTTTTTATTTGAAGTTTTGACAAGACTACAGGTGACTGAAACAGGTGTTTAGGTAACTCAGGAAGCAAGCATGCTTTGTCAGTTAGCTTAACAGTCTCAGAAGCCCTAGTTACCAGCTATCAAGCTAGCATCCCATGCCATTTTATAGATGTATGCAAAGAGACCCCAACTAAAAGAACATGTTTAAAGTTGTTAGTGCCACTGAATAAATCAATAAACAGTTTAACAGAACAAAAAGAACACATTGTTTTGCTTTTGCACAGCCTGGTCCAAGGGTTAAAGGCGAAACCTAATAAATTTTTTATTTGTTTTGTTTTAGAACGTCAAGCGTGTACATCTATGGCCGGCTCCAGCCTCCTTCCCTCCAATGTGGCTGGTATCAGCAAAGAGCTGATCGAACTGCAGCACCTCATCCAGTTCCCAGAGGAGGTTGCCAGCATTCTGACTGAGCAGGAGCAGGAGCTCTACCGGAAAGTCTTACCCATTGACTACCTCTGCTTTTTAACTAGGGATTTGGGTAATGCTGAATGTCAGAGCAAGCTGCCATCTATTAAAGCTTCCATATCTGCTACTATTCTTTCTTCCCCCAACGGTGAACATAATGCTATAGAAGATCTTGTGACGAGGTTTAATGAGGTAAGACAAAACTTTTCGTAAGGATTATTACCTGATTGGTGGGTTAGTTATTTCCTTTATCTCTCAGAGCTGAATTTAGCTGTAATGGCAGATTTTTATAATGTAAGTTAAGATGACCAGAGGATTTAGCTGAATAACTTACACTGAATTTAATAGGAGTTATGTGACCGATCTGCTCAGTGAGTTTGGAAAACTGCAACCCGAGTTTATCTTGCACTTTGTAAAGTAAACAGGAAGAAAAAAAATTACAGACTTGTATTTCTTTGTATTTGTACTGACAGTATGGGGTATACTTTCAAGTAAGTTTATTATTTTGTTCGGGAGCTGGAGTTTTACTTGTTTTGGATTTTTGTAGACTAAGCATGATCTTAGGAATCGGCACAGAAGTATTCTAAACTAGAAGTTTATACCTTATTCTGTATAACATAACTAAATTAATCTGCAGTATTTATTTAATTTTCTTCAATCACTGTATGTGTCTTGAATGTTGTTACACAAAGACGTGTCATTCAGTGCGATATGTTTCCATAAGTCAAATAGTGAGTTCTTTACTAAGATTTCACTTTATTTTCAGTATGGTGATCATCTGATAAGTTTAATAAAAAATAAATATTAAGAGCTGTAAAAAAAATCTACCTCAAGAAAACAAACCAAAACAAACCCAACAACTCTCCTCTGCCCCTGCCCCCTTCCCCCCAGTATAACTGTGGGTTTAGCTGGAACACTTTTTTTTTCCTTCCTTTTCTTGTGTGAAACATGTAATGTTAGCAGTATCTAGATTCATTGAAGTAGAATAAAATGAAGATTGTCTTCACTTACGCTCTTTTAGATTGTTATTCACAGCATCCTTATGCTTTAGTAAGATATTAAAGTTGTGCAGGTATCAAAAAGACAGCACAAAATTAAGTAGATAGAGCAGAATACGTATTAACCCCTGGTGAATGTCCTGCGTCCTGGGTAAATAAGTCAGTGACTGAAGTATTCCTCTTTCTTGCATGTTATTGAGATTTAGGAACTAAAGTAGTGTAAATATATTGGCTTCCCTCATCTATTGCTATTATGGGAACATAAATAAAAGTTGCAATTGCAGTATTCAGTCTGTAGACAGAGCCTAGGAATTGTCTGAATTAGCCCTAGTTACCGTTTTGAGGAAAACACTCTGGCTGGTGCCTAGCTGGAGAGGAATCTAGCTCCTGACCCAGCTAGGGTCCATGTTGATGTGATGATTCTCTTAGGATGAGCACCATAGTGAGGGCAGTGGGAAAAACTAGTATGACCTGTTGAGACACAAATAGCAGAGCAGTTTGTTAGGAGATTTTGCAGTTATCTGTACAAATTGTGTGTTCTGACACTGAACAGTCACAGAATCAAAGGGCAAGTAGACACTGAAGAAGTCTTGTCAGAAATGACAGAGACCATTCCACATCAATGAGAATTTCAACATTAAAGTTGCCTTTTGGATAATAATCAACATTATCTTTTCATGTTAGAGGTTTGTGACTTTGCACAAAAAAAGTTCTGAAAGTCTGGTGCATAGAATATATAATATTTAGTGCAACGGGTTATTTTAAGCATAATCTGGACTAATTCTCTTAAAACATAGATGTTATATGTTTAAATGCAGTTATTGTAAAATATTTACTGCTTATAGTAAATCACTATTTTGCTATCTGCTTTATCTTACAGCCAGTCACAAGCGTGAACTTTCAAAATGTCTTTGTTTACAAATGACAAGAAAATTCTTGTGCAAAGAGTCATGCTTTTCTTGGCAAAAGTCAGTGAGCACTTGCTGATTTTTTTTGGCACTGCCTATAGAAATACTGAAGTGTATTTATAATGTGGGAGCCAGAATGACTTGTAGGATGACAGGCTGCTGATACGTAATGGGAAAAAAACCATTTCATGCCATTGTTCTGTTAAATGAGCAATTATAGGATATGGAGGTTTTTTCATAGCAAAATACATTTTAGTAATTTTTCTGACAATACATATTAATGAGAAGCAGTTTATCACACTTGTTTAAAATGACAGTCAATAATTTCTGGTTTGTGACTCAGAGGAACTTGAATAGAAAAATACTGTCATTTTGATGAGATCTTAGATTGAATGAGGGTTGCAGGAGTATTATAAAATACTAAAACTAATGAAGATTAAAATGTTTTCAGATTAGTAAGGTATCTTTTGAAAAGTGTGTTTAAGTGGAAAAGCAAGTGGAAGATTTGGTCTTACTGATGTAAATTTTACTAGCATTATTTACTGTTTGAATTCCAATAACTCCCAGAAATGGTTGCTCATGAACTGAAGTTGCAAAATTCCATTGACTGCAGAGTGCAAGATAAAGTGGCAGATAATTGGGAAACTCCCCGTGGTTCTCTTTAAATATTTTTGCTGTTACAAAATTGCTTTTTTACTACATGTGAATGATTTTAATATTGTTACTGATGAGACACTTAGAGTATGAGTGTCTTCCAATCACTTCTTTAAACCTTTCTATTTATTACTGATCAGTGTTGCTTAATATGAGTTAGAGTATTTAGACCTCAAAAAAAGTGAGTGGTCAGCTTTCAGCTTTTGTCATGGAAATGGTCTGTGAAGAACTGCAAAACTGAATCAGAAATTATTTACACTCTGCAGTAGGTAAAATCAATTCTTATAGACAATTAACATGCCTGAATGTGCAATAAATAACTGCTGTTATTTTTCTTACTCAGTTCTCATTTGTGGAAAAGAGTAATAGCAGGTATACTGTTTAGCACTGGATGAAGCCTGTAATGTGTGCTTTCTTTTGCAAGAAATGTCTTGCAAGATTTCTAAAAATTATTGGTTCTCTTAGTGTGACAGTGGAAATATGTTTCTGTCAGATACTCCTGTTCTGAGATCACAACACTGTGAGCCTGATGAGGGCAGCTGAAAAGTGTACAAATAATTAAATTGGGAAACCAAGTTAAGAAGCATATAGTGAGAAATCTGCATCACTAGTAACATGCAAGGAGAAAAGTTGTGGTTGTGCCTCAGGCCAAAAGGTGTTTGCATTGAAGTGGGATGAGAGAGCCCATTCCTTGATGAAGGTTGAGTAGATTTTTGGTCAGCCAAAAATTAACCAGTATCTTAGTGTACCTAGTGACAATGCAAAAATTAAGTAAGGATAGGTGGTATAAATTTAATTTGTGGGCATTGCCTGAGCTTTTCAATTTATTTTTTTAAATAGGAGTTGTGGCCCTGCTTTAAGGCAAGGTAACTAAAATGTTTAGAAGCACTTCTCTGTTGCTGTCTTTGTGGCAAAGTTCCCACAGCCTGCTTGCACCTTGCATCAAGAGTCATGCAATTTGTTTTTAAGCTGCAACAATCTGAATATAGTTGTCATGACAGTATCTACCCTGGGTGTCAGTGGACCAAGTCCTCTGTCTTATGGAAAAGGCACAATTCATTTATCTGTGGGACCTGTGATAGCCCCTCACCTTGTCCCTTGTTGTGTAGCTTTAGTGAGTACTTTGACCTTAACTGCAGGGGTACAGCACAGAACTCAACTGGAGCTGGAGGGACCTGTATTTGTCACAGATACTGGATGAAAGTAATCACTGAGTGACTTTTGTTTCTGGTATATAAAGTTCTTTAATAAACAATGAAGATTGGAGACATAGACTGCCCTTATTCACAATAGATGGAAATGATAGCACTCCAGATTCTCCTCATGTATACTTCTTTTTTTCTTTACACTGTCAAGAATGATAGGGGAAAAAAAGTAGGAGTAAGTAGTGTGGAGACATGAAAGATGGATAGGATGGATTAAAGCTACTGTCAAGCACTCCACAAATAGTAGCACAAACATGCGACTGGCAAATCCTGTGCTGCTGAGGCTGGGAAACAGAAACTGCCTTTGTTTAAGAGAGCATGGCTATGGCTTGGACCTGACATGAAGTTGCTGGAGGGGATTGAGGCATTATGTATTTCCCTGTGTCTTTTTTTTTTGTTGTTGTGGGTTTCCATGTATTGGTTTATTCCCTGCACTGTTAATCATGGTGACTACCATGACACGGAGCTTGAACACTCCATAACTGGTTTCAAAAATATGTTCTGAGAATGGGCAGTCAGGGATGATCTGCTTCAATCCCACAAAATGGAATGGAATACATTCTCACCTTGTATTTCATTTGTATTTTAAAAGTTTTGGGTCATTCCAGCTCTCAAATCTGTACAGAAATTCATAGGGAAATAAATATTCATGTGATATATAATCCAGTCACAAAAGATTTGTAATATTTACATATATTGACATGATTACTCAGACTTCGTTTCCCTAGAGGTACTATAGAAAGGTGATAGTCATGGTGGAGATTGCCACTGAAGTTTAAATAACTTCTATAACACTAATATTTAAGAAATAGTTCATAAAACTAAAATGAAAAAAATAATCAAAGAATTAGAGGACTCTTCAACATACGGAGTAGACTTAAAGGATTAACCACAGAAGAGATGCAGATAAAAGGTATTACCAAATCACTGTTATTACATACTATGCTGCAGAAAGAATATAGATTACTGTGCAGTAATCATCAGGTATTTAATGGGGAGGGGAACAGAAAGGAGAGAAATGGTGCCGTGCTCCAAATGGATTTGAAAAAAGGGTATTTTAGAATTAATGAAAATAAATAAGTTTGTCTACTGAAGAAGAAATTAATCCTGGTGTTCTGCAATTAGCAAAGTACTATTTCCTGTGGAAAGAACACATCCAATCACTTTGTTGCAGTAATATAATTGTGGGATGAGACACTGAAAACCAAAAAAGAAATTTGTCAGATTTAGAAAAGAGAGAAAATTAGATGTGTTCACCTGCATCTGCAGTTCATCTAGGCATGCACTACCTTACACATCTAACTGTGGCTAAAACTAAAACTTCATTTATCAGAAATGTTCTTCTGTAATACTGTGGTTAAAACACAGCCTTTTTCACTTGTTCCTTAATCCTGAAGTTCAGATCAGATTTAACAAATATACAAAGTCCAAGAAGAAATGAAATTACTAAAAGGAAAAGTTTAACTGCTATGCTTTTAGAGTCCGGATATGTTCCTAACCATTCACTGCTTCAGTGGTCATCCTGATTTTCTGGGATGGCAGGTTGTAGTCTCAGCTGTCACAAAGTTTCTGTGTTTTGATCTCTTGTCTCGGTACTGTATAGAAAATTTAACAAAAATTCTTTGTAACATTTCAGAAGACATGTAAAGGAGAAACTGAAAAACTGGGAAGTAATTTTGGTTTTTATGTATTGTAGGAGGTTTGGGCTCTAGAATTAATGGATCCCATTGGTTTTTCTCTCACTTTCTTCTTGGAACAGCCTGAGGTTTCAAATGGTCTCAGAGGAAGGAAGTGATATTTCTGTCCCTTTAACCTATTTGACCTGAAATTCTGTTTATGTTACACATCTTGTTCCTAGGGGTTGTCTGTTTCCTTACCTGCTAGTTTCAGTAGTTCTGTTACTTCTTTATAAATATTTTGAAGAAGATACTGTTTTCAGATACTCTGAATGCATTTGGTTCCAAGTTTCAGCAGCAAGTCACTAACAGAAATTTTTATGAAATAGAATTGGTAGACTATTGTATGTTTATTCCAGTTCTGGTGTTATTGACAGAAGACAGCAAGGGAAGGCTTCTTGAAAACTATGAACTTCTCCTGTAGTTTTAAAAGTGTACAGCTCCAAACTTGGAAGCATTGTGATATAGGAATTAACATATCTTTAAATCTTCTTCAATCTTTCTGTGTATTTTAAGGATGTGTAGTGTCCTTATGTAAATAAGGATAAACATATTGCTAAGCCAGTTGTATTTGACAGAAAAAATGTAGGTCTGTTACATCTCTCAATTTATACCATGTAACTTGGATTCAGTAATCAATTCAGATTTATGAGAGTGGAAGAAGCAAATCCACCTGTAGAGATTTCAAATATTCTGAATATTTTAGCTTTTTAGTTTGTTGGGTTTTGTTTCATTTTGGTTTTTTTCTGTTACTGCTAGCAGGATTTAAGCTGTAAGCTATATTGTAGCCCGTGCCACATGTAAGCAGATAGTTAAAGAAGGTATTTTGCTATTTGTTTTTTATTTCTAGTGAAGAACGTGGCCTACATGCATTCAGTACCGCCAGCTATAAATAAAGGTTATAGTCTTTTAAGAGTTTGATTAAAACACTAGTTATATGACAGTGGAGACTCAGGCACAACATGTACTCATCAACGAGACACAGCATTTGCTTCTAATAATACCAAATTGATCATGGAGTCTTGTAAGAGCAATGCAGTGGATCAAAGTAAAGGCAGTTATCCTTTCCTGATACTAAGTGTAATTAAAAGCTGATTGTGAGTTAGTGGCTAGCATGTGATGAGGCATTTGAAATACAGCAATATCTAGCTTTGCAAAACTATAGGCTTTTGGATTCTCTAAGGCTGTGCACGCAACAACAACAATAATAATATCTTTTCCTGGCACTGACTACCAGAAGTTTAGTTTTCATGGGTGTATAGAACTGGGAGAAAACTACTGAGGAGATTCTGAAGGTAGCAGTGCCCTGGTAGCTGTAAAGCGATTAGGAAAATGGCACCTGAGTGTGCTTGAGGACCCTGAGAACTGTCACAACATACTTTCTTCCATTTCTCCTTGTTGCCTGCTGTGCTTTTCTCTTCTCATCTAGCTCTTTTCGGAGCTTCCTGTTTGGTATTCTGAGTTCACCCTGCTTCTTTAGCTCGAGCACCATGTGGTCCTAACTTGGCATTGTACCGTAATGATATTCTGGTCTTCTGGATACCTGTTTCTTTTTCTGTATCTTTACCCTCCCAGACTCTTGAATGTTTTGGGGTTTTTTTTAAACTCCCAGCCACTCTTCTGCCTCTCACCAGCAAAGCAATTGCAGAAACACAAGTTGAATGTAGATGTTGTAAACAGTTATGTTTATGTAAACATTTTAAATATTTTCAAGCATTGCTTTATATAAACATGAAAAGAGATGTCTTAGATTGGGAGTTGCACCGTATTGAGGGATCATTCAAACAGCTGTCTGAAGGTAGTCCCATTACAGAACTGAAAATGCAAGATATTAAGTTCAATATATAAGGGGATTTTTTTTTTTTTTTTGAAAGACTGCATTGCCAGAAAATAAGTGAAGAAAGTAAAAATGTTTGAACTGCTCCAGCATAGCACTACTACTGCAGAGGTTTCATCATTCACTAGGTCAGTCTATTCAGTAAAGTTAATTAAAAACGCAACTATTTAGGACACTAAATGAGAATGGTGACTTCATTTTTAGTGGTTTAAATTTGTAAGTTTTCCTCATTGTTCATTCAAAACACAGATTTAAACCCTTGGTAGCAAAACAGAGACATATCATTTTACTGAAATAATGGAATGTAAATAAATATTGCTCTCTGTCTCTTAGTTCAGCATTTTTTTGCAATGCCTAAATGGGTTTGCATAATACTTTGTAAAAGATTGTGTTTGTACAAATATCAAACTGTTTCCAGTCCTTGTTTGGAATAGTGTTTAATCAGATTTAAAATGGTAAATGCTCTTTGTAAGGTTATATAATTTCATACTACCATGTAAAGTGAACCATCTGCTCATAAGATAATGCAATTTAAAATACTCGGATTTAAAAAAGAAAGGATCAAAAAATGATATTGCATACTGTATAAAAAGCTTAAAAATCTTAATAATGAAACTTTAGTGAAACCCATGTGAAATAAAACAAAACTGTGTTATATGGTGTGATCCTGATCAGTACGCGTGGGTGGGTTTGTGCAGTTAGCAATGCAAAGGAACTCATGGTAGGTAGCTATTGGTGCTAGTGCTGCATATATACTGCTAGTGTTTTTAAAAGCCTCACAATATCAATCTGTTCCTTACAGTTTTGTAAGAATAATATCCCTCTACAACACTTGTCTGGAAAGACTTGGATTTAACTTCTTTTAAAATGTATTTAACTTTTTTTTAAGAGGCATAAATCACACCACACAGACCAAGAATTTTACTTTTAAACAAGATAATGTTTTTTTCCTTCTAGCCACAGATACTGCATCATATCTGACCAGGTGGCTTCCATTGGATACCTGTGTAGTGTCAAAACAACCTGAAAAAGCAGCTTGTTTTTGTGTTCAGAGAGTTCTCATACACAAACTTTGATAGTATTAAAATCACTTGCTTTCTTGCTGCAGTGTAGGCAGTACTTAAATCATATTTATTATAGAAAGATATCCATGGCTAATCTATATAGACTAGGTGTTAGAGAAGGTGTGTAGCGTCATCTTCTTTTGTGGTAAGCCAAAGGATTTCATTTTACTTGCTGGCAAAGGTAAGTGTAAAACTTCAGGTAGACAGCTGTGTTTGCTAATTTACCTCTGAAGCTAATTTACCTCTGAAGATATTTTACCTCTGAACTCTGGAGTTTTTATGGAGTTCTTAAAGAATGTAATATAAAAATAGAAGGCATAATTTCTTCCATGCAGCTTGGGAATTGCTTAAAAGCCTTGTAAACATAAGAGCGGGGGGAATAAGCCTAAAGCAATACAAATAACAAAACACTGGGCTTTGCAGGTGGAGATTCTTAATAATTTCCTTCCGCAATACCACTCCTGTGTTTACAATCTGAGAAAGATGAACAATAAATACATTCCCATTCAAAAATACAGAATACATTTTCTAGCATCTGTATAAAGAAGAGTAAGTAATTTATATATTTATTATTATAATTAGGTGTATTAGAAGACTAAAAGAGGAAAAGGAGTAGAGTAAATCTATGGCAAATTTAGTTATACAGTTAATAATTCAACATGCATTATGTGCTGTTCCATCCTGTGTGCTGTGTGGAGTAGGATTCCTGTATAGTAAATGGTAAACAAGTCCTGTAGTCCATACTTGTAAGGGTGTTAAGGTTATGTGCCATTCTTTGAGAATCAAGTTCCATCACGGGTGTCTCTCTTGCATCTTTCGTATTCAACTAGTAAAAGCAGTAACAAGCTATATCCTGCTCCTGACAAATTGGGAGATTTTTGCCTGCATATAAACATGACATCAGTGGTAGTTCAGTGATTAGGCAGTCAAAAACATAGTCTTATGTTAAATCTTGAAGGATTGATACAGATTTCCTGTGTTTAAAACTTTGGGGTGGGTTTATTTTTTGTTAATAAATTTTCTTTTAACTTAGAAAAAATTATTCCTACAGTTAATTGACTGTTGAGTTGTAGGAATTTTTCTGTCTATTGCCTTTTTTAAAAAACACAAATGAAGAGGAAATTCTGAACATCAGAAATCTCTGGAGCCTTTAGGAATGTGATGTCCTCTAAAAGGAAGGTTTGTCTATCTTAAATAAAGGTCCTTCGCTGCTACAGTTATGGAAAATTCCAAATTAAATAAATTGAAACATTAAATGAGACTCAGTCACTGACTTAAAAAAATATTCCCACTGTATTTGAAGATTAATGCTGTTATAATATGCCTTTCCCAAATGCATTAGCAATATTACACTTGAATTAATTTGAAAGCTTAATCAAATTAAAATAAGCCTAAAAAGCTTGTTGAAAACACAGGTTTTAATGCAGTTTAAATAGGAAGAGGTGATATAAATGTAATTTTCAAAAAAGCTAAAATTATGCAGATCTTTATGTACTACTGTGCTTGAAATCATTGCTCAGCTGAAAACTGCACTGCCCAGACATCTGCTGTAGATCCCATGTTCTTAGAGTAAGATTTTGAGGAGGCTCTTGTGCCTCTGAAAATTTCTGAATGAAGCTACTTTACAATATATTCAAAATTAATTTGGCACAACGTTGTCAGCGCTTCTCTGTATTAGGTCACTACAAGATATTTAAATCTCAACTAAAGATCTGCTTGACTTGATTTTGTTTGTTTACTACTTAATATTATGCAGTAATTCTGGAAGACGCTGATTTTTGTCTGAATGAGAAGATGGATGTTATCAACTTGAGTGGACCATGTTTCAATTGGTAACTTTTCTTGTGTGTTGCAATCTTGTGGATTGTAGTAGTGAAGCCAGGACACATTTTCTCATGCTTTCCAGACTCATCAGCAGTGGAGCGGAAGTCTAATTATAGGTTTGCTGTGATGATTTCTGTTCTGAAAGGAGTTTGCAATGAGTTACGTAAACAGAACTATGTAAGTCAAGTGTGAAAAGAAATAAATGAAGGAAATAACAATTAACATGTTGATATGTAGATTGCAATCTCATGTTAAAATGATACCTAACACAAAAACTTGGTCCAAAAAGTGTTAGTGCTCATGCTGAAGAATACTGGTAATGTATTTTAATCTTCTTGGCAGAGCTACTACTGTGCACTCTCTTGGCTGGGAAGTTCTGTCTCTGGTCCCAGATCTACCTCGTTCAGCAGGAAACCCCTCACGCTGATGTAGTGGCAGTCTGGTAACTAGGCAGCTGACTACCCGAGGGCACTTCATCCTTGGGTTGGTGTCCCTCAGGTGTGATGCACCTGGTGAGGTAGTTCTGCAAGCCACCCATGAATGAACTGCTGGAAGAGAAGGTGCCATTCTGCATCCAGCTGGATGAAGCATCCAGAAGTCAGCACCAGCTTCTGGCCAGAAGCATGGAGCTTCCCTTGCTCTGTTCACCCTGCTGGAAGCCCCATCCTGTAGGTAGAGATCACACCTGCGTTTAGTGACAGGGAAACTGTATCTACTCCAGAATATTGTCTGTGCTACTTGCTTGCCAAAGTGCAAACCTTAGGGATTTCAGTTCAACTTCCAGGTGATTTCCATAGTCATAAATAAATATAAATGCAGAATTGTCATCTGCTTTTGTGTGCAGTGCATCTAGTTCAGTTGCGAACTGACCACAGACACTACCTGAGGAATCCCAGTCCTTCATGAGCTTTCATTTGAATGAAGGTCTTGAAAACTTAATTTCCTGAACGCCATCTGTGCAGAGGAAGCTTTATGCATCCCAGGTACCAGCAATGTAGTACATGCTTTGTCAGGTATTTTGAGGATCAAGTGATGGCTCTACATCTGCAGGCTTTTGAGAACATTGGTGATTCCTATGGAGGCTGTTCTTTGAGGATACACTCTGGACTGTTCATAACTTTATCTGTAAATCACAAAATTCTTGAGTATGTTTAATGAGTGTTAATGAGTGTACATGTTAATTAACTTGTTTCCTCTAAGCTGTCCTACATGACACATTTCCTGACGATTACAATACTTTCAACTTACCTCCACTTGAGTGTTGTTTGTACCCTGTTCGTTTTAGCTATGGCCATTATGAACAATCATCTCAAAGTAATGCCATGCCCAAACTAATTCAGTATGCATTTATTTGAAAGCTTTAGAATATTGTTCTTCATGATAAAATTCTTGGATCCATCAGCTCAGCGTGTCTGGGCAGAATAAAATCTTCAGGGAGTTCAGAGTGACCTCAGTCAGCAGAAGTTCAGCTTTGATTTTCTTAGATTTTTTTTTTCCTTTAAATTCTTCTCCCTTTGTAGCTGTCTTCACTAAAAAGCTAGGAGTAGAAACGTTTTGCAGATGTTAGGCGCAGCACTTGGCAATAACTTCACTGAATGAAAGGAGGCAACCTTTGTTGACTGCTCCTTTCCTCTGCTCCAAATGTTCTGACCATACTGTTGGATTTTAATCATCCCTGTTCTAGTCTCAGACTGATGAAACCTTCCAAGAGACCTTTTTTGGGGTACCAGACTGTTATGCTTCTTGAGAAGCCCATAATCGCCCTTTTTGGGAGCTCTATGATGCATTCAGATTAACCAACTAACAGTCTCTGAATAATTCGTGGAAAAATTTATGAAGATCTGATGCTATTCACACCCACAAGAAAGATCAATTTATACTCCTGGCTACTGCTAGATAGGACACAAGAGAACCATATCTGGGAACAGTCTGTAGCATTATGTAGAGGAACAATTATGTTTCATTACAACTTTGTCAACACATAAAATTATGTGAATGACATTTTCCATTATCTGCATCTGACTGAACTATGCCAGCAAGCTCCTCACATTTTTCCTGATCTCCAGGAAATCTAAAAATACCAACGTTCTTAAAGCAGGCAAGTTCATTATTTTTCAGGACCAGGTTGTGTCTTTAGGTGCTCAGCTCTGTCCTGTGGTTCTACCCAATCCATTATATCTGCCTTTGCTCATCCTGTTTTAAAATTTAGAGTTTCAGACAATATTTTTTTTTAATGCCTGTAAATCTTGTTCTTGTCCTGCAGAAGGAGTGAGCTTAAACTTAATGGGAGACTTCTGCCTTTTGCACCCTTATTTTGCTCTTACATATACATATGCCATCTCGAGTGCAAAGCTTTGTTGATACTGACCTCTATAATTTTTTGTTTGCTTTTACAGGGTGTTTGTGAGAGTTCTTCATAACTGTTTATAGAAGTCCTAATCTCTATCAAATAAAATTTCAACAAGTGACTGTCCTAGTTTCAAGGTGCAGGTAGCTTCAAGGCTTTGTAGCAGGGAGTATGAATTCAGTTGCCTTTTTAGACATTCTTTATTTCAATACTGTTTTCTTCTGAAAATTACGTCTTTACTACTCAGACTAAAATAAATTTGCTTTAAATTATTCTTTAAAATATTTGAACATGTTTTAATCAAACTGTATTAATCAAACTGCCACACTTGGTATTTCATAGCAAACAAATATTATTTTTAATGTGAGATTGCATGCTTAACCATTTGCATTCCCTGAGTGGGGAATGGGAATGGTATCCAAACTCAATGCATACTTTTGTTCTGGCATGCACAAACCAACCTATGCTCATCTTGAATCACAGATTTAACTGGTTTGTTTCACAATTTCTGACATTTTAGTGCATTTACTTTACTACCTTTCATTCTGTATTTGCCCTCACTTGACCCCCATGCCATGCGCCACTCTGTTTGTTTTTCTTTTAATTTTCCATTCCTTCATAGTGCTCAGCACTTTGTTGCTTCATGTTTTACCTATTAGGAATAACCAGTGGAGCACTTCAAATAAATTTCAGCTAAATTCAAATTCTTGTTCAGAGCTGGTGCAGTGATTAGATATATCTTGTGTAGGGCATCCAATATGAATAGTCTGTCTGTCTGCCTGTCTTTATTTATTTATTTATTTATTTCTGTGCAGTGGCCTCTAAAGCAAGAGGCATGAAGGCTGGGAAAGCTGCTTGAGCATGGTGTACAGCTTTTGACTCTGATACTTGTTCTACCGTTTGTGGAAGCTCTGCACCCATTCTTTTCTCTTACTGTCTTCTGTTGTTATGTGTTACCAAAAAACACATGGCAATTACTGAAACAGTCATTAACATGATTTCTTTTGATTATCACTAGACATGAAGTGTGTTGCTTCCAGCTCTTGCCTTCCATACCTAAATTGTTCAATGAGGGCTAGAGCAAGTGGAACACTGATTTTTCACAGGTCTCTTGTCCTCTGATGCTCACATCCCATCAGAGATCCTTATCCCCGCGGTACACACTCCTGAGTATCTCCTCACTGCATGAAAGACAGAATGATTTCATAACCTCATTTCTTCAGAGATTCAATCTTAAAAATTTGTTTTGTTTTTTCTGTTTTTACACATATATATTCATTGCATATATTGGAGCTATGGCTTGTCTGCTCATCTGTGTGTTTTTCATTTGTTGTTTCTGAATGATTTAGAATCAGAAAAAAAAAAAGAAGAGTAACTTAGATTTTTTGGTATTCTTTGACTGTTTTCCTTCAGAAGCAGGAGGCTCAGAACACTGTGTCTGTTTAGACTTGTATGAATAGAAGCCCTATATATTTTTAGTGGATTTTTTTTCTGTTAGCACTAAAGCATTTATATTTTATTTCTCATGCTTCATTTTTTAAATAAAAGCCTATGCCCCCTGAGGGGTGAAATAACATTTGCTGATTTTTCTGAGCCTCTCCTCACACTGGTATTGTCTGTAAACACTTGAATCCTTCAGAACCAAAGAATGGAACTCAGTGTCAGTAAACAAATCACATTTATTGCTTCTTAAGTGTTTACACAATGACAAAAATCAAGACCCCAGGGAATCATATTGTAAAAAGGAACATTTGGTTTAAATTAGGTTTCCATGTGAAATATAGCCACTTTTTATGGATGTTGTGGGAATATAAACTAGAAAGAAAATCTGCAAACTGATAAAATGAAGAGGGTTTTGGGGCAGGTTTTTGGTTTAGGTTTTTTTTTAAAATATAAACAGAATCATGGTCTAAGTTAATTTCTGATACTGGCATTAATAATAAAAAAGTTGGTAGTATAGTCACACTTAAGAAGGTGGGATATTTATTGGTTTTACTTAATTTGTGATCTTACAAATAGATTATGTGATTTATTCTGAATCTTCAGTGCAGATAGGAATTAGTAAATTTGTATTTTAAATACGACCACCAACTACGTGAAATTAAGCAAAAATAAAAATTCCAAGTTATCGACTTTCACTGACAGTATTGCAAGAATGAGGGTTATTCAGTGTGAGGCTGAGATTTGTTAGCTATGTTAGTGAGAATTTCCACTGTCAATCTCTGGCAGGTTTAGAAATCAGCACTAGCTTAAGCTGTCTAGTTTCTTCCATGGCCTGAATGCCTATTGAGTACATCTCCTAATAATTTACAGTAGCTTTTGTTTAATATAAGTATTTTTAGAGTAGTTAATGATTTAATGGATGTTACTTGGTTGTGTCTGTAAGTTGTGTGTGCAACTGGCATGTGATACGGCCACGATTTTGAGCAGTGCCCTCCTGATGGACAGGAATAAACAACTCCTCGCATTACCCGTCAAGTATGCATGAGTGCACCAAGTGGCGCTGCTTTGGCTGACTCTGCTGTCCATTTTATTTTGCAAGGTGAGCTCGTGGGTTACCTGGCTGATCCTGACTGCAGGTTCTATGGAGGAGAAACGAGAAGTCTTCTCATATTTAGTACATGTGGCAAAATGCTGCTGGAATATGGGCAACTACAATGCTGTAATGGAATTTCTGGCAGGGCTAAGGTACTGGCAACTCTTTTTCTTTAAAAAATAGCTTTTCAGTGATAGATTGCATTGCAGCTTGTGTTAAGCAGATGTCTCTGGAGAACAATGGACTAAATCTGTGGCTAAATCACATCATCTCACTCTGTGACACTCTAGTAATCCCTTTTGGAAAAATGAAGCATGCTAAAAGCTTTTTTTTCAAAATACTCTGGAGACACCATTGGTTTTCCTGGTACATGCTAAGTAAGTGACATTAGAAAATGTACCTTTTTTTTCTTTTTAAACAGAATTTTTTAAGATGTGAAAAGATGGGAGAGTAGCTGTGCTTTATCTAATCAAGGAAAACTAATGTAACTTGTGGATGGATTTTCTGGAACACAAGTTGAAACATAATTCTGGTAACATTCTGAAAGAGTCAGTCTTATACTGTAAAAAAACCCTACAAACCCAAGCCAACAAAAAACCCTATCAAAACCAACAGTATCTTCTGAAGTACTGACAGGCTGACTCCTGTTCTTACCTCTGCCATCAGATTGGTTCGAAAGAATGTTTATCAATATGGTGATAGGCACTTTATATATATAAATCCCTCCAATTTACTTACACTGACTGATGTTGGGACCTTCTGCTGCCATGGTCTTTATCGCCAGACCTGCAGTGTCTCCAGGAGGAAGAGGGAGTATGGGGTTTAGGACAGCTCGTTACTAGCTCTCCTGCAGAACTGCAGGTCAGTACAGAGTGGTGAGCAGGAAAGCAGTGCCTTTGCATGGGCAGTTTCGGGGGCAGGAAAGTGGACTGAACAGGCAAGGGTTAAGATCAGATTCCCATCTCTTAGCTTTGGCCCTCTTAATATATCTTGTTTGTGTAAAAAAGCTTTAAAGTGTTCTTACTCTGTCACTCTTTGTGGTTTAGTGGAGATTCTCGATCAGCGATTTGTTTACATTTTTGGTATATAAAGCACATTTGAAACACTCATAGGCACAGGGAGTCTTTTTGAGCAGAATACATCCACAGTCTCCAAGCCAAGCCAACTAAGTTGTGAAGGAAAATGCAAAGCCAATTAAGGGCTTAAATTTATCTCTAATGCATCTGCACATCACAGGGGAAAGAAAGGAGAGGAAAGCTAGCGATCATTAGCAGTGTTTCTGGGACAGGAACAGAAGTTGTACTGTTAGCATTTCTGCAGACCTTTTGGTGTGGCTAGGGCCAGGGCTGAGAAGGGCCATACCTTTGCATAGACAAACTGCTCAGAAGGTGAGAGACCTCCCAGCAGTACTCACAGCCCTCAGGGAGCAACAGGAGATATTTCTGTTTGAACTCAGATATTTTTCATCTACAGCACTGCATTTGTGCCTCAGAACTGGAACATGCTCCTGATTTATTTCCATGAAAATGAGTAACTTACTTTGTGAGTGAAATGGGGGGATTCAATGTAAATTTTTTAACATGAATTTAATTTAAAAAAAACAAGGAAGAAAACCCAAGCCCAGACCCCCTTTTGCTTAATTATGGATTGTTCATAACACAGCTAAAGGAATTTGTAATAAACTGCCTGGTTATCTTTATGCCATTTCCTTAATCTTCTCTTATTTCTTCCCATGCCCTTTTAAATTTAAGGCAATGACATAGTGAGAATGCTAGAAAGCCTGCTTGTATGCCCTGTGTGGCTGGGCTTTTATTAAAATGTCAAATGCTAGTCCAGTACATCAGGCTGCTTGTTTTTCCTTTTCCTTTTTGGTTCTTAATAATTCAAAGGAGGGGAAATGGTCCACAAACCAGCATTTTCATAAAACTAATGACCTTGATTTAATTTACAAATAATGATGATAATTTCCTCTATTACATATATGCTGCAAGCATTGAACTTAACTTTAAAAGAAAAATTCAATACATTTTGTGATCTCTTTTTGCAATAGGTCAAGAAAAGTTTTAAAAATGTGGCAATTTATGGACCAGTCTGATATTGAAACCATGCGAAGTCTCAAAGATGCTATGGCGCAACATGAATCATCATCTGAGTACAGGAAAGTGGTCAACCGGGCACTCAATATCCCAGGCTGTAAAGTTGTTCCTTTCTGTGGGGTATTTTTAAAAGAACTTTGTGAAGTGATGGAGCATCAAGCCTTATCAGACTGTGTCCGCGATATAACTCCCAGAATGAAACATTAGAGGTAAATGAGATTGCTATTCTGAGAGGTTATGTCCATAGACATCCAGTATTTTATTATTTTATATAAAGGCATTATCTAATAAAGTTTTCTAAACCAGACTGTTACCAAACTGTTCAGTTACATGGACCTCAATTCAATTCCCATACTTACATAGCAATTTAGATTCAGTTGTTTATAACTAGTTCAGTATTGGAGTACTGAAAAATAAACTTTAGTACCAAAGGATCATGTTTATACTTCGAGTTAAGTAAGGATGTAAGTCCTTGAGGGTGTAACCATTTTATGTTAAGTGATCTGACCTTCCACTTAACTCACTGGGAATTGAAAGATTTTAAGTTCCTTAAAACAGAATTCAGACATTCAGTAGGTGAAGCTTTTCCTTTATGAAAAGAAGCATTTCATTTGAGTTTTATCATTTCATTCTAAAAGAAAAAGTCCCTGTTACATGAAAAGATTAAGACTGAGGCTTTTTAAGTTTTGTGGGAGTTAGTGTAACAATGTTATTTCATTTATGCAGTGATTTGGTCTGTGTAGGATTGGTAGTAGGTACAGGTTCCCATTAGAAGGTAATAGGAAATACATTTCTTCAGTGATAGGTAGATGACACAATACTCTATTTGTTGCTATGCTAATCATTTAGATATCTCTAGTTTGTTTCAGATTACAGCGGACAAGATAATTTCTTGCAACGAGCAGGCCAAGATGGTTTAAATAATCCAGAAAAGGAATCAACAGCAAACAATATCTTCCAAACTATTCGGAGCTGCAATCGCAGTTTGGAGTCTGAAGAGAGTGAAGATAATTTTAGTGAAGGGAGCAATTCAAGAAAAAACTCTTTGAAGGACAAAACCCGGTACCAGTACGTCTCATTTTATTTTCTATCGCCACCTGTGTGTGTCATCTTTTCAATCTTTAATTTCCTTTTACCAAGGCTCACTTTTAGAAATAACTGTGACTTTAACATCTTCCTTTGTATTTGTGTTCTTACAATTCAGAACATTTCCCCACTGGAGTTACTCTAAGTATCTCATACTCAAGTGCTTGGGAAGTCTCTGTATAGTTATATTCTCCCTCATGATGCAATTACTTCCTCTCACGATAAGGGTAAATCCTTTTCATCTTACACACAGAGCTTTAAAAATCCACAGTTACGATTACAATTTTGATCTGCAGTGACAGGAATAGCATCAGGACATATCTGTTATCAGAGCTCAGAACATTATATTCTGCACACTCAGGCAGTGTTCTGCCCCCGTCAAAATAGAGGTTATTTATTATCCTTCAAAGACCTCTTCTTCTAAGGACATGTTCATTTGGGGCATTTAAATTCTGTCCAGAAGCATTTGAAAATAAGTACACATGTTGAATTTTCAGATTGCTGTAGTCCTGCTATTTTGTGTAGAAGTTTACTTAATGGTGCCCCATGAAAACAGGGTTTGGTAATCTCGTATTGTCACTTCAGAGACCTGGTATATTCTGTGCGATTCATCAGCAAGGAATATGGTAAATGCAGAGTTTAGGACATCACTTGACCTTCTAGAGCATTGCTTTGCAGTGAAGTTGCAGCCCCTATAGAGGTAGAAGGGTCAGCTTTAAACTAATCATGTTAGAGTGACATCAGAGTAAGTAACAGCACTGTACTGTTTAGAGGTGAAGTGCTGTAAGCTTACATGGGGGTTTGCATAAAAGAGCATGCTTAGGTCACTGCTTGAGGTATTTTATTGCTAATGTTTATCAGAAACATCCATATGTTCATAAGTATCCAACATATTTCAGCTACTTAGACAAAATCTAATAAGTAACTGCCTGAGAAGGAACTACCATCTTCCTGTTTTAAATGCATTTATTTCATTAACATGCATTTCCAAATTTCATTTCAAATAAATAATCATTATTTCCTGAAAGAATGGTTTCTAATAGAATTATTCACATCTGGCTTTAGTTGCTGCTGGAAAGTGGCGTAGTAAATTAAGCCAAGAAAGACAGTCCCACTTCTCTGTCCATTTATGTCTTGAATTACTTCAGTTCAAAAGCTTTCTTCCAGGAATTATTTTTGTTAATTAATATGCTTTGAAATCCGCCTGCCTCTCACAGTCACAATCAACATTTTACTTGGATTAACAAAGTAGAATTTAAATACAGGACAACAATATGGTGAAAATTAAGTTCTCTTTGTTATCTGTTTATGAAATCAATTATTGGTAAATGCGTTAGTTATGCTTCATATTGAAACATACTCTAGTAAATTCTACTCTAATTAAAGTTGAAATTAAATAGAAAATTTAAAAAAAAAGAAATAAATAAAAAGCCGCTAATACTTCTGAAAGTTAATTTAGCTCAAGTACCCAGACTTTGGAAATTCCTTTTTCACCTGCTGTTTCTTCCCTGTGCGTTCAGAGAGCTGGGTGAGGCACAGGAGCAAATTGCTGCAGAGGCAAAAGGGCCATTTTCTGTTGTTCCCATTGTATGGAGGCCATGACATTAGCCTGACTGATTTTTGATGCTAGGAACAACTGCAGAGTTCTAAGAAACTTAGGTCTCCTTCTTGTCAGACCTAAGTCATATTTGCATACAGTATTAAAAAATTATATTATAATTATGCATTACCTGACAATTGTAGTACTGTGGTCATAAAGGCAGAAAAGCACATTGTATAACATGTTGCTCATTACTTTAAAATTGCAAGGAAGACTTTAAATTAGTTTAGCTTTTGCTGATTTGGATTAGTCTTGTGGAACATGAACTCACCAAAGCTGGTCACGTAGTTTGACTTGAAGATAATGAAAAGCATCTAATAAAATCAGTGGGTTGTGGGTGTATTTTCCCAATTCTGTTAGCAAATAATCTGTTACCACTCTATAGTCAGTAACCTGTCTGATCACCCTGAATTTCTGTACATGCCAGAAAAAGAGCAAACTTTAATCTTTATTAGAGCTCTGTCTTGACAGTTCTCAAACAAATATAGATGGGCAAAGACACAAATTTTGCTTTTGAAGTACAGTCTTTATAGAATTGTTAATGAAATGACCTATTAAGAGACTCTAAGCTTTGATGTGTTGCCTTATTAGCCTGATCTCATCTTCACTTTTAAGCTTTCCTAATTACAGTAAATAATTAAAATAATATCCAATGCCGTTTTCCCCTTTAAAACTGCAATCTGTTTTAATGTTTCCTTTATCCTTTTCATTTCCTTGCATCTCAGTGCAGCACATGTACAGAAAGCTTCTGATTCAAACCGAGTTCTGTAAGTGTGTTCTCAATAATTGATAGCCGTGTCGCTTCTGGCAGCTCAACTCAGAGGCTGTGTTTCTGTATATGGTTACGTGTGTGTGCTTGGCGTACCTGCTGCTCGTACATTTTAATCTGCAACATGCCAGTGCTTTCAAATGTGAAATAAGGCATAAATGAAGCTTTGCTATTTCTGTCTCCACTATATTAGACTCCTCCAGCCCTGCACATCCAGTCTCAGATTACATTTTCTAGCATTTTAGCAGACTTGCTTGTTTTGAGGGCATGCGGGGAAAACAGCTGCATTAGTTGTTTGTTTAATTTTAATACCTTAATCTTGTATAATGCAGGTGAATGATTTAATGTACAAGCATCTGGTAAGACTCTGGTAAAACAGCTTATACCAACTCAGTCATAATGCATGACTTTTGTTTTTAGGAAGATTTCTTAAGGAAATAGAGCTACAGTAAAGGCTGATAGTTTTTCTGCCTTTGTGATTACCCTCACCGCAAGCCATAAATTCTCAGCTTGCTGGCCACTTCTTGCTAAATTTGGCAAAGAGGTGGAGATCTCACAGATTAATAAATTCATAGAGGAATTACTAGATTTGATGTATGGAATAAGGAAAGAATTCAAATTAATTAGTGCCCTCAGTAGAGATGAATTTGAGGAAAAGCTATGGTTATCTGTGCTGTTTAACTTAGGGATACAGTGACTTGTCCCAAGTCACAACATGAATCATCTTGGGACATGGGCAGGAGCTGAAAGTACCATAGCAATGTGAAGGGGAAGCACTGAGGTTATTAGGGCAAGATGGCCCTGAAGAATATGCAGAAAAAGCTGGTTTGGATTTTATTGGCTGGATATCCTTAGGAAAATGTGCTTCATCAGTTCTGCTGCATGCAGAACAGTTTGCTCTTTTTTTGTGTTCCTTAAAGCTGCATCAAAATATTGAGTATCGGTGCATTCATACGTATTAGAAGCTTCTACAGGGAAGAAACTTTATTTAAACTACCTCATTTGTTAGTTCAGCATTGTTGCTCTATATCTACTGTTTCTAATTATGGTAAAATATTTCAAAAATTTTGGTTGCTACGTGCAAGTTTCATGTTAATGTTTTTCTTAAGTAAAATTTAATTTTCTAATGGAAAGTATCTGATAAAATTCTTGCTGCATTCTTATGAGGAAGGTATGTATTTTAACCGTTACTTTACAAGAGAATTATTTAATGTGAAAACTCTGCATATTAAAAGAGTAATAGAATAGAGATTAGAAGTCCTTTATTCAGTGAACTCAATCCTTCTAACAGTTTTCACATACTTGATATCTCAACTGAAGTGATCTCTTGCTGTGGATTTAGAAACTGGCATCACTTGTCTTTAAGACCCAGATGGGCGTTTTTATTATTAACCTAATATTTAGAAAGTTTTAAGAAAATATAATTATGTTGGTACAGGAGTTAGAATTAATTGTAGCAGCATCTATTATTTAATTTTAAATTGTGATAGCATAAACTGTAATACTATAAAAGCTGCAGATGTTCCTGTAGGTCCAAATTATGTAGTGATTATAGTCTTCTTTTTAATTAAACTGCAGCAAGAAATACACTCATCAATCGTAGCATAAATCAGCACCTGTATCACTAAATACATGTCTCTCTGTTCCCATACAGATTTATAATTGGAGATCTTTCAGATTCTGAAAGTGATATATTTGAGCAGCTGAAGGAGTGGGACACAAATTCAACAGAAGAGCAGCAGAAGGCTTTCTGCCATGGGATA
Source organism: Hypotaenidia okinawae (assembly GCA_027925045.1). Taxonomy (NCBI): domain Eukaryota; kingdom Metazoa; phylum Chordata; class Aves; order Gruiformes; family Rallidae; genus Hypotaenidia; species Hypotaenidia okinawae. The sequence continues at coordinate 21,888,438 of BSDF01000008.1, read as the reverse complement.
GAACTCATTCCCTGGTATGTGTTATCTATCAGGGCTGATGTCCATCAGTTCCTGCAGCAAGGCGCAACCGTCATTCACTATGACCAGGAGACACGTCTCTCAGCACGTTGCTTTCTTCAGCTTCAGCCTGACAATAGCACTTTGACTTGGACAAAACCCACAACGGTTTGCCCTGCAAATGCCAAGGCAAAACTGAGTGTGCTCAGTAACACTGCTGAGCTCGGTAAATACCAGTTTCTTGGTAATACTGGACTAGTGGAAGGTTTTTTGGACCTGTTTTCAGCCAAGGCTGTATATATGGGACACTCTGGTATCGATATGCACACTGTGTGTGTTCAAAATAAACTTTGTAATATGTCCCATGAAGAAAATGGTATAACACTACTTTATGGACTTCAAACTACTGATAATAAGTTGCTGCACTTTGTTGCTCCAAAATATACTGCCAGAATGCTTTATGATGGATTGCTGGAATTGACTAAAGCTGTAAGAAAAATGAGGAGATTCCCTGATCAAAGACTACAGTGGCTACGGAAACAGTATGTGAGCCTTTACCAGGTAAAAGATGTCAACAACTTAATGCAATGCAATTAGTTTATAAGTAAGCTAAGACTAGAGATGAGCACCAAATCTCCAACTCTCTAACACGGCTTAAGCCACTAAGAGCTAATTGTCTACATAATGTTCTGTCAAACCTTCCATGTTTTCAATACACTGAAGTTAAATCCTTTTTTTATTATGAATATCTCCATATATTTGGAGTTTTGAAAAAAGCATTATATTAAAGAAAAAGCAATAATTGTACTTGAAAAGCGTGCTACAACACTGAGTGATGAGAGCTAGGGCCAAAAAAAACCCAAAATAGCAAACAAAATAGCCCTTTGGTATTCAAGCAATAATTAAAAACTGCCTTGTCTTGATGTTTTGTCTTTCATAGGTTCCTTAGAGATGTCTATATTATTGCTTAAGAGATTGTGTCTGTTCTTATTCTCATTGTTTTGTTAACACTGAGAATTTTTGTAGGAGGATGGAAGGTTTGAAGGCCCAACCTTGGCTCAGGCTGTTGAACTGTTTGGAGGCAGACGATGGAGTGCAAGAAACACAAGCACAGGAACTCTCACCAAAAGCGTTGAGAAACCTAGTGTACAGAGAAACAACACTCTGGGAATAAGTACAGCTAAGAAAAAGAAGAAAGTACTTATGAGGGTAGAATATTTTGTTATTCATGCATTTTGTTGCTTTTCTGGCTATTTCCTTCTTAGTTACAATGTAGCTAACTGTATTCTGAACCAGAGAAAATAAGTCAGGTGATAATTTTAAAAATGCTTATTGCAGTTTCAGCTTTTGGGCTTACTGTTTGCCAATAGTTAGGGTTTCTTTTCTCCTGCTTGAAGATTCTCAGGACATGTGGGTGCTGGGGCTAGCAGAAGGGGACAGAATCATATGACATCTTTAGGACCTACCTCAGTATAAAGGTAAAATATTAGCAATAATAAAAATATTAACATGCAAAGTGATGTTTGGAGGCTGGTGTCAGTTTCTTTGCTCTTTTTTGTTTTCATGTTCCCAAAACCATGACCACAGTTATTCGGCCTCAGGTTATCACATGCTTTCATTTTATGTGGGTGACACAAACACTAGACTTCATCTGGCACTCTCCTCTCTTTCCCTGGGTTCGACCAGTTTTGGCAATAACCAGGAGAGAGGAGAATGCAGGGACTAGGAGCTCTACACTATTTTCATGTTCTAGCGGGCAGGTAGGGGAGATCCTCAAACGACAAGATCCATCCTTTGTAGGGCTCCTATGCACCAGCGGAACAGTGTAAAACCAGGTGCACCACTTCAAAGAGGTGTGATCGTTGTCATCTTCCGTGTGATGCCTGAAGTAACACCTAATGGTCCCACACTTAATTACATATCCTGTCTCTTTTCTGTTGGTATTGGCCTTACAGGAATCTGTTCTGTAAGGAATGGCTGACTTATATTGCATATTGCACTGATAAAGAATGGGAAAAGTAGTGTGTTCAGGATGTTTATTGTGGTGCTCGTTATTTCTAGGGTGAAAGTGGAGAGGCCACTGATGATGAAATGGCAACTCGGAAGGCAAAAAGCTGTAAGGAGTATCGTAACAGAAGTGGTTCGGATCCTCAAGATATTGATGAACAAGAAGAAGCAGGTAGATAAAAAGCTTCAGTATTAAAAGTCCCTAAAAGGGTTTTCCTCAGTCTTTTTATACAGACATTTTTTATGGTGTTAAAAATATATTTATAATATAAAACTACTTGAAACTCCAAATTCTATAAACTTTTAAATTAATTTCTGTAGCTCTTGATGACTGGTTTTTTCATGTAGTTTCAGTAGTGCTTCCTTTCAATTCAGATTAACTTGGTATATAAGCATTGCTCCAAATGCCTTGGGACAACTGTAGAATCCCTTTAGTGTCTTACTACACATTAATGAATTACCTTACAGGTCTCTTGGAGAAAAGTATTTTTCTTGGGCCAGATGTTCTAATTGTGCTGCAAACCTTTGTTTTCTCCATAGATCAAAATATTATGAGTAATGCTTCTCCATCTAACAACCTGCCATCAAGAAGAGCCCACTCTCTGACAGCATCTGGATCTCCTAATTTAGGAACCACAACACCTTCACCAGCAAGACCAGTCTCCTCTCCTGTAATGTCTTCGAGCAAGAGTCAGTCTAGGTAAGGATTAAATCAGTGCTTTGATTTAAAAAGAAGGAAAAAAAAGTTACTGTTACTTAATTATTATCAAACATAGTTTTGTGACAAACTGATAAAATCTGATAAAGACAATGACAGAAATGTCCTTAGCCTTTTGATACACATCTGAACCACATTGTAGACCAAGATAGAACATTTAAGCTAAAATACCATGAACCTGAGGATGGCTTTGTAGCAAGTCCCTGAGTAGCATGCTTCAGTTTGTCTGTTACAGAACCAGATTGGAATGCTGTTTCAAAACTACAGAAATATGGAGTTAACTCTTTCTCTGTATCTTCTCCAAAACATAGTTATAGATGTCTTCTGTACATTGAAAATCAACAGAAAAGTTTCACACACAAGTGGGAATTCTGAGATTTCTCAGCACAAATCATTTTTATCTGGGGCATGTTAACTTTTGCTGATGTTCCTGGTGGTGATTGCGATATTGTCTCCAGAAACTTGAGGAACAGATTTGAAATCTTGATATTACAGTCCTCTCCTCTGTGAACATTCTTGGTCTGTTTGTCACTTAGACAGTGCAAAAGGTCATGCTGTGGTTGTGTAGTGACATAGTGCGGTAATGTTTTCATTCTGTGAATGGTAATAATGGTGGTGGTGATTGTTGTAATAATAATAATATAACAATGATAATATGTCAGGGATGTGGATGGTACTTTAGAACATGCAAGGAGACAGTCTCAACAGGGGCCTCCCAGTGCGTCTTAACAGAATGAATACTGAGGTATGGTTATAAGTATGAAACTTGGGGTTTGCAGGACAGCAATGGAAGAGTTGCTGCTGCTGGTAGAATTTTATTTTTGAAGAGTTGTGCCTTGTGTAATGGTTTACATTGTTTATTTCTTGGGGATTTTTTTTTTGCACTTAAAACGGTGGGGTTTGGCAGTAGATGTTAGTAGAGTCACCCATGGACATCTGCATTTGTCTGTTCTCCTTTTCACATTCCTTTCTGTGACTTTTACAAAGTTCTTTACTTTTTGTTCTTTGATGTCATTCACAACCACAGGATGAACATGCCAGACCAGGATTTATCTCTGTAGGACATTTATTTATTTCATTTTTATGGATCAGAACACCTTTCTTTTACATAAAACTGAAGAAATAATGCTTTACTACCTCAGGAAAATACCTCTCTGTTTTGCAAATCTGCTTTTTTGCTTTTATGCCAAAACAATCATTGTTCTCTAAATGAGATTAAAAGGCTCAACGGAGAACTTGAATTCCTGGGGAAAGGACAGCTAATGTTCCTTTAAATCCTCTCAGCCCTGGGTTTCTGTACAGATCCCTGCACGGCTTAGCACTGTGGGCCTCCCCAAGTTATGACAGGTTTTCCCTGGCAAAGTTATCTGGAAATTCCACAGTGTTGCTTGGTAAAGCTCTCCCCAAGTTGATATGACCCTTCTTGCTAGAATTTGCTCAGGATACAGCTGTATGGCTGTTTTATCTGTTTCAGTCTTCCTCAGAGAGTTACATGTTGTAGCCATTATTTTGACCCAGTTTTCATGAGCCATTAAGAGACTTTGAGCACTGAAGAGTGTTATTCTTGTATTTACCCTTTGGACCTTTGACAGGTATTGTGCTTGCCAATTCTCAGGTGTGTGGCCACTTCGTGTGTGCTAAAAGAAAGAAATATCCATGGTGCCTCAACTGTGGACAGTAACAGAGGGTGCTCTGCTTTGCGGCAAAGTCCTGTGGTCATCCTCCCTGTATATGTATTGATTCCCTCCTGGGATCTCTTTTAGAGGAAACCAGCTAGTTGCCTGCAAGATGGAATTTAGGTGAAGTTCTGGGAATATTTGCTTCAAAGACTTTTGTGATCAGGCATCATTCATGGAGAGCTTAGTCTCAACCCATCTACAATACGCTGTCTTACTGGACACATTCACAGCAAGGATTGTACCTTCAGGCAATCCACCCACAATCATGACATACCCAATTACTTGGTGCCACATGAAATAAATGGCCGTCTGTCAGGGAATAAAATACACCACGGCATGATTCAGCCACTTCATATAGAACACACACCAAAAATTTAAATGATATCTTAGAGACAGGCAAGCACCATGGGGGAACCAAACCAGACCTATACCAATGCTGGAGCAGTGCAGAGAAACGTGAACGTGAGCCTTTCTGCCCCACTCAGAAGTGGCAGGATGGATGCCTTTAGTGTAGATATAACTGATGGAGGAGCAGACTGGGGCAGTGATTTGCAAACTGTGGTATGTAGAGCCTGGGAGCTCATAATATTCTTCCTGGAATCAGCTGGCTGTAACAGCAGAGATACACAGGAAAAGTTTGGGAACCCACACAGGCTGAACACAGACATCTTTTGTTTCTTTCTGCACCATTTTGTTGTCCATTCTGCAGTCTCAAAAAAATCAAGTTATATATTGAGTTATGCCCAACCATTTTTGTCAGTAGCATCATAGAGATAAAATGAAGTATCCGTTTTCCAAAGTCACAGAAAGTTGGAATGACCTAGATAATGCAATAAACTAGGAAATACAGGATCCACTGGGAGTGCTTGAACGTATTTTTATTGCTCTGCACAGATTAGAGCCATCAGACTTTATTAATTCAGATTAACTTCCGGATTTAGACTCAAACACTGACAAGGCTTTGTAGTTGGAGGCAGTGTTGGACATGAGCTGGTTGTGCATGTTAAGTGAGGGCATGATCCCTCACAGAACCGTGCACTTACGAGAGGAGGGAGCAGAGGGTCGCACAAGGCAGCGCAGAAAGCTGAGCTAGTGGCAAGTGATTGTTAGCTGCAGTGTAGCAGCTAGGAGGAGGACAGCAAGAGAGATTTCTAATTGGTGTTCTGTTTCTCTTGCCATATAATGTGTGCATTAACTTTACCTTACTGGTAAATTAGGTCATCTCCACCAAATGAGAAGCGCTAAATAAAGTAAAACTTCTTAAACTGAAAAAATAAATACCTGAGTATAATGATAACAGTTTAAAAGAGGAGTACCTGGCTATCTTTGTTGTACATTTTAAATAATAGTAATTCGTATAGGTAGACAATGAAAATCAGTATTTTTACAGATAGAACTCAGTACCGTAGTATTCCTGACCTTCTTACAAATAATTTATCCTCATACAATCCAGAGGCCCAGGTAATTTCCAAACACAGGCAGTCTACAGCTGCCATCTTTTCTTCTTCCAAAGCAGATGTGCATCCAGCAAATCCCCAAGTTCTTTGGAAATCTAGTGCTGCCTGTAAGGTGGAGGAAGCAAAGGAAAGGGTGTAGCACCACTGGGAAACAGATAACAGGACATGGAAAATTAGAGATGGGGCCTTTTTTTGTGAAGAGAGAGTAAACTGCCTCTCTCATCAACTGTATTACGGGTATAATTCAGACTGCTACTAATTACAGTTTTGGTTGCGGGTTGTAGTGGGGTTTTGGGGGATTTTTTGCCTTTTTTTAACAACCTGTATTTATTGCACGTGGAACAATTGTGGAAGATACTCAAGATACAGTGAAATGCTGAGCATTTTCATCTGCTGATGTCTTCCATTTGGTATGCTACAGTTCCAGTCTGTTTTCTAGAGTTAAAAGACTTTCCTCATCATGTTTTATTTTTCTTGTCTGATAAAAATGTTAGGAATTGTATTAGCCAAAAAGATACATGCAGTATATCAGTACTTGCCATAGTGATGTCAAACAAATCGAACGTTTTTAGCTAAAGTAGATGGCATTTTTTTAATACTTTAAATCATATTCTGTTTTCATTTGCATGCATCCATCTCAGGCCAGGAGTGAATTGAAGAACCTGGTTCTAGTCTGTTTATGTAAAAAAGTCGCCTGCTTGCAGCAGATGACTGCAAATGTATTTACAGACACTGGGCAACAAGCTGGTCTTGTTTTTCCATCACAGCTGTTGGAACTATTTGTACTGAACCTGATGGCAGAATTTGTAGATCAATGGATTTCTAGCTTTGAGCATTACAGAGCAATGAAGTCTGATGCACTATCACCTAGTCTGGTATTTTGAAACAAATACTGGCTTCTTGAGTTAGTTATGGACAATTTGTGATATCTGTGCTGGCTGCTTAGATCTCTTCCTTTTCAGGATGCTGGTGCTAGCGAATCTCATTTCTGCAGCGTTTGCTCAGTGGTATTTAGGCCCAGGAAGGGTGTCAAGAGCACATCATTGCAAATCAGTGCATGAAATTCCCTAAGGATTTGTTTGTATGCTGAAAGGATAGATCACTTTCTAGTATAAATCCCATAGCTGCCTAAAGATTTTAGGATGTGGCTTTTGGAAATGTAATGATTCTGCTTCAAAAACTTTGTTCAGCTGCACAACTTGGATTAAAAATTGCAGTTACAATGAAATTACCTGGCCTTGGTATTACTCAAGTCAACTAAAATAATCAGCACCAAACAGTTCGTTGTTTCTGTGATCATTTTCTGCCTTTGCTCTCAAGAAAAGCCAGTCTGCTTTCCTTCCCTCAGCCCACAAAGCTGAAAGGAGGAAATCATTAGAATCTCATTTCTAGAAGGAAATGACCTCCAGAGGCTACTGTCCAAGCCTAGGGGACTGTAGCTTCAACTGTCTTTAAAGGTTGAGTGCCAGGAAAGGGGAAGGATTATGCTCTTTAAAATCTTCACCTTTAATGCTCCTGGGTATAAGAAAGCCCAGGTGCATAAAGAAAGTACTTGCTTTTCTCACCTATCCAGTCAGAATATTGCTGGTTTATTTTGAGGGCACAAAGCCTTAAGGAATTCTACAGCTGTTTTATTTTTTCCCTTAGCAAATCTTCAACAAATCTCATAAACGGCCATAGCTACAAGAATACTGCCATTGTTTTCTTTAAAGGGAACATGAGTGCTTTCATTTATGCCTTTTGCATCAGGCCCTTTTGTACATGGGAAGGTTTTAAATAGCATGCATATACACTGTCAATTCAGCAAAGTGTGCACTTGTCTTGAGGGAAAAGAATAGCTGCTGTAAACCAAGAAGGTACAAGCTGTTGTGCATCTTATAAGATACTCCTTTACATGCTTCTTCCAGATATTGGTAATAAATGCATTAAGGAAAGCATAAATAAAGTGTTAATGCAGTAATGCATAATATTTCAACTAGCAAAAATTTACCTTAACCAAACTACAGCAGTCTCTTTCTGATTTAGCACATGGAGCAGCAGTAGCTGGCATGGCCGCGTTAAAGGAGGAATGAAGGGGTTTCAGAACTTCATGGTTTCTGATAGTAACATGACTTTTGTGGAATTTGTAGAGCTCTTCAAATCTTTCAGGTAAAATATAGGTTTTTGTTCTTTCCTGATCTTGTTCATCCAAGCTTATAAAAGAGCAGAAGCATAACTTTTCGACTCTTTTCACAGTGTCCGTAGCCGCAAGGATCTGAAAGACCTTTTCGATGTCTATGCTGTGCCTTGCAATCGATCTGGTCTAGAGCCTGCTCCACTTTACACTAATTTGAAGATTGATGAAAACAGCAGTGGACTACAGCCTGATTTAGGTTTGTTAAAGGGCCAAATACAACTATTAGACTGCTGAACAGCTTCAGCTACTGATCTTAAGAAAAACGTCCCAGTCAGTCTCATAACTATCAACTATAACTTAAGTAGAGGGTTGCTGCCCTACCTCCACTAATACCTAGTTAGCAGGATGTAAGAGAAGTTCTTTGTTCAGAAATGAAGGGGAGAAAAAGTATTCCTGCTTTACTTTAACCAGATACGTTGGTAACTGGTATAGCAGAGGCATAAAATTTGTTGCTGAGCAGCTGGGCCCAACATGGGGATGTGTATCTAATTGCAGGATCTCTGGCATCTGCTGCAAGGATAAAGCAGTGAGCAAATGTAAGGAGAAATGAAGAAGCTGTGCCTGGTGTCTCATTTGGTTGTTTTTTTCCTGTCTGGTTTCTTAGTAGATCTGCTTTATGTAGGACAAGGTGGAAGCAAATCTCTGTCCCCCTTTACATTACCCAGTTACTGTTATCTAAGGCTGGAGCTTTGCCCACATCTAAAGAAAACAGCCTTCCTGTGAAGCGGCCTGTGGGGAGGGTAAAGTCTGATTGACACATGGGACTGGAAGAAGATAAATGGTGACAGCACAGGAAGGGTTTGGGGATGTACACATCAAAGGAAAGTCTTTGAGGCTATAGGAGGTTGGTGGTGAGAGGAAGCAGGAGGGTCCTGGGTGTCAGTGTGTTAGAGCGTGTGAATCCATGGAAGAAGTTCCAGGATTTTGTGTGTGGTAATTGAACACTTAAAAGTCTGCTCTCACAGTTTTCATACATGTTTGATACTCTTTCTTCTATTAATGAATGGTTTTAATTTACTATGTCAGTGCTGCAATATTCAGTCAGATATTAATGAATATTATATACTACATTATATTCTATATGGTATATATAATACACATATAGCTTATATTTATATTTCCTTTGTTTTCTTTTAAGATTTGTTGACTAGGAATGTTTCAGACCTTGGCTTGTTCATTAAGAGCAGGCAGCAACTATCAGACAACCAGAGGCAAATATCTGATGCTATTGCTGCTGCCAGTATTGTAACCAATGGGACAGGGGTGGAAAGCACATCACTGGGAATATTTGGAGTGGGAATCCAGCAGCTAAACGACTTCCTAGTGAATTGCCAAGGAGAGCACTGCACCTATGATGAAATCCTCAGTATTATCCAGGTCTGTAAATACAAACATCTTGCAATTCCTTTTACTTGATCTCTTGCTAGTTCCATTTTCCCCACCAGCGTCGCCTGCCTTACAGTCAGAATAGCATATCTATGTGGACATCTCCTTTCACAGTGATGTTATTACTACAATTTACTTGAATCTAAAATGCAATACTATCTTTTTTCTGGTCTATAAAATTGTGCAGATGTCCAGAAATACGTCCACAAAAAGAATAAAATAAATATTGCAAATAACCTGTTCTACTGGCTGTGTGTGCTTTATTTGGAAAGGGATGTCACCACTTGGGAAAAGTATTCATGACCATGCATTGTCTTGTCCTTGTCTATGACCACCTTTGATAGAGTTATCCCTATACTGGAACTTAAAAACCTACTACTTCCACATAGTTTTATTTTATTACAAAAAAAATTTCCAGGGTAAAGATGGATGTTTTATTCTCTTACCTACAATGGCTGAAGTCATTAGAAAGTATGCAGAAAAATTTTAATCCCTTCAAATGTGCATAATTAATATACTCCAAAGTTAGGCCCCCACTTAGCAGTTAACAGTGGCTAAAAACTGTTTATTTCATCTGTCAACATGTCACATATAAAACTTTTACAGAAATTCTAAAGAAACATCAAGTTAGAATCCACAAACCTCTCTAATTTGAGATGGTGGTATGTTCTGTGTAAGCACAAGAGATAGGAGAAGGATGCCTGATTATAGATCCTGTATAATTTCAGCATAAGTGCTGCCTCTGCTTTGAACAGGAGGTTGGGTTAGGTGACGTCCCAAAATCCTCTCCAAGTGGGATGATTCTGTGGTTTACAATTATGAGCATGCTTGTTTAGTGATATGTAAAACAAACCATGAGCATACTGTAGGCACCTAATTGCTTTTCCATAGAGACTAGTTTTAGGTACTAACTGATTAGCTCAATGAGCAAACTACACTATGAAAATATGAAAAAAGCCATGTTTCTGAGGAATATTGTTATATATTTCTTGAATTTCTTCTTCTTTATAGAAATTTGAACCCAGCGTGAATATGTGCCAGCAGGGGCTGCTATCTTTTGAAGGATTTGCAAGGTAATTATGTGGTTTTATTTTTTTTATGTATATATATACATATATATATGTGTGTGTATATATATATATAAAAAGATGACACCAGTGTATTGATGTTTGCATGACAGTCGCAGTATATTCAACACAGCATAAAATACCCTTGCATCTTCCCACCTCTAGATTTTTGATGGATAAAGACAACTTTGCCTCTAGAAACGATGAATCACAAGAGAATGCTGAGGACTTGCACTTCCCACTGTCATATTACTACATTGAATCTTCACACAATACTTACCTTACTGGCCATCAGCTTAAAGGGGAGTCCTCAGTAGAGCTCTACAGCCAGGTATGGAGAATGGGATCCTTGTGTAGTTTTCAACATGTACTTGTTTGTTTAACTGGCAAGTCACAGAAACATGACCTTTTTGCTTTGAAAATCTAAATGTCCTAAACCCCTGCTTGCAAAATGTTGGAAAACATGACGTGTGGGAAAGCTGCCTGTAAGCACAGTTGTGCTCAAATGCCTTTTCTAAGGCAAAAAAATGGGTTTAGTTTGAGATTCATAGCATTTAGACACCAGTCGGTCTGACCCAACCTACTAAAATTAGACTTTCCCACAGGAAAGACTGATCTAATATTTTAGTTCATTCAGATGTCAGAAACACTACTCAAATACTGTACATTGCACTACAAAGATAAATTTCAAATGGAACTCTAAAAACATAACTTCTAGGAATATTCTACGGATTTTAAGACTTCATGTCTGATTGGTGGTGAACAAGAAAAGGAGGATTTCTCTCTAGGGCTTTTGGTTCTCTGTGTGTGTGTGTATGTGTGTGTGTATATATATATATATTTGTGTGACTGTGTGTTTACCAAATGCTAGTGAAAGCATCAACCTTCCTGTGAGTAATATTTTCAACACTCTAAATATTAATGACTTGCCATTGGGAAGGGCTCACCTGGTATCCCATGTGCTACTTTGCTTGGAGTTTTAAGACAGAGGGGTGAGGCTGTGTTAGGAAAGCCCAAGGAACATCATTGCATTCAGTAATGCAATCGCAAAGGACGTTCCGGTAGTAGCACTGCACAGTATGTCAGTATTGAGTGGGTGATAGATGGGAAGTGAAATGTAGTGGCTCCAACATTTGCATGATGCAAAAAAAGCTTATTCCTGTCCTTAAAGTAGTTCTCACCAGAAGAGAAGGGGCACTTTGTTCTGGCTCAGGGTGTCTGGCTGTTACAGAAGTGGTTTTGTGCCAGCTGTGGACACAACTGTCTGAAATCTAATTATTGAGGGTTTGAATAGGAGAAGTAATTTTTTCCTCATTCATAAATATTTTTGCTGGTAATGGTTCTGATTGTCAAGATCTTTGTTTTCAGTTAAAAAATTGATTGCAGTACAGATAACTCTTTCTATGATAGGCATGCTAAATATTGATAGTAATAATAACGTGGGCTACCAACAGATGAGTTAGCTTATCTTTCCCTCCATCCTTCCTCTTTGCTTTCATCTATGGTCTTCTCTCAAGTAGGGCTTTTTAAAATAAAATGAATAAATGATGGATGGATGGCTGCATATTAGCTTAATATCAGTAAATAAGATGGTCTGACACGTTTCTATTCTAACTATACTCACTGAAGTTGTTCATGAGATACTATATTCAGACCTTCTTCTATGTAAATAGTGCTAAGAACAACAGAAAAGAACCAACAAAGAAACTGCTGGTGCCATGGCCATAAGTTGTTGTGGTAGCAACCTGGAATAAATTGCTGTTACTTTAGACCTGCTTTTGCAGGTAGAAATAGGGAAATGTTTCTCTCCCTCAGAACATTAAGCTATACATTAAAAACCACTTTCTGCAAACACAGTCCATATGTCCTGTAAGATACCACAAATTTCAAAGCTTTATGGTACTTCTCCTAAGAACATAAATGCTTTCTGAAATTTCCCACTGTTTCTCAAGCTAGGGAATGCAGTTAGTTGGGGACTCTGTAGCTCATGTGAGCTGTGTTTGCTCCACGAAGATTAGTCTGTCCAGCACTTTTGCTGAATCACTGGGCTTTCATTTAGAGCTGCAGTGTGTGTCTTCTGCTTTGATGGCATATGAGACTGTGGCTTACACTGTTCAATTGCATTGTAGGTTCTTTTACAAGGCTGCAGAAGTGTAGAATTAGACTGCTGGGATGGCGATGATGGGATGCCTATCATTTATCATGGGCACACTCTTACCACTAAGATCTCTTTTAAGGTATGTTGGTAATTGCACGTAGAAAAAAAACTAGAAGGAAATAATTAAATATTTCTCTAACAAAGGAAGAAAATTGCCTACTAGAAAAGTACAAATCCTAATGGGCTAAATCCTAATAGAGTATGAACTATGGACCGTGTTAGTTATGAACTCCTCAATTGTAACCATTATGCTTTTCAATGAGTTTTTGTAGCATATGCACGGTGATTTTCTGTCTTTTTATTGTCAACATAACTAAGAGAAGTAGCTGTTACCGGTTCAGTTGTAACAAGGTGCTAGGCTGATCTGTAGGAGCCTGTCTTGAAAGCAAATTGTGGAAGAAGGAAAAACAGATGCCTACCTTTCTTCCCTCTCAGCTAACAGTAAATTAACTGAATGCTGCAACATAGTCCCATGTTCTTTCTATGACCTTTCTTTCTCACAGGAGGTAGTTGAAGCTATTGATCGCAATGCATTTATCACCTCTGACATGCCGATTATCATATCAATAGAAAACCACTGTTCATTGCCTCAGCAACGCAAGATGGCTGAAATTTTCAAGGTAGGCCATAAACCGTGGTAAAATGCTTTAAACACATACCTTGGGTTTCTCCATAATGTATCACATGTTCTCAATATTTCAGAATGTATTTGGAGATAAGCTGGTAACAAAGTTTTTATTTGAGAGTGACTTTTCTGATGATCCCATGCTTCCTTCACCTGGCCAACTGAAAAGAAAAATCCTGCTTAAAAACAAGAAGCTAAAAGCCCATCAAACACCAGTGGATATATTGAAACAAAAGGTAAAGACCATCCTTAATAGCAAGGAGTCCTAAATTTTGTTAGAAATAATGAATTTTTTGTTTGAGGTTTCTGCCATTCTGATCTGTACAGTACAGTCTAATGCTTGGAAGACTCAGTGTGGATTGCAACACTTTAAGTAGACATGACATATCGTAAAGTATAGATACAGCATAACAAAATGTCAGAGTATTTTAGTTTTACAGTACTTCATAATATTATGATTAGCCCTAAAGTTTCAGTCCGAGACTATAACATCTGCTATTCGTGTTTGTTGGGAAATAGTGATATGCATTGAGCATGTGTGTATATATACACTATGTAGTAACTTTTATTAGAATTTTTTTTTTTCATATTCAAGCCAGCCAAATACTCTCTTTCTTACTCCCTTCTTGGGGGGAAATCTACTATTCAAGTAATACTATACCTAGATGATTTTTTTGTTTTCTAAAAATTACGGCTGCATCTTTGGTAACCTCAATTTAACAATGTCTGTGATTAGTCAGCGATTTGAGTAAATCCTTGGAAACTAATTGCTTTTACCCAAAATTTAAACACAATTGAATTAGAATTGGATTCTTGCATCAGAATGCGTAAATCATACTGACCATATAGTATATGGAAATTCTCCATCCTTTACAGAAGTTTTAAACTGTTTCCAAACCATCATAACCTCAGACTGGAATAAGGCAGTCTTGCTCTCAGTAATGTGCAAAGTGGACATTTTCCCATAATTAATCAGTTTTCATATCTTACTGGGTGTTTTTCTACCAATAGAAGTTTTCTTTATATTGAAACCCTTAAAATGTTATTTTAGGTTGATCTTAACAATCTCACATCTCATTTTATCTATATACAGTACTTTCATATAAAGAAAATAAGATGCAAACAGTGGTGAAAATGTTTTTGCTTTTTGAAAAATGCTGGTAATGTAATAAGTTGGATCTGTTGCTCTAGGCTCACCAGTTAGCACATATGCAAGCACAAGCTAGCAATGGTCCTAGCAACCCCACTCCTACCAATGAAGAGGAAGAAGATGAAGAGGATGAATATGACTATGACTATGAATCGCTTTCTGATGGTAACAACATTTATTTATTTGGGTTTTGTTTGTTTGTTTATAACAGTGCTGCTGTTAGAACTGTAGTAATAAGGCATGTAAATATTGTAGTAAGTTGATCTTGGAGAGGTAGATGTAGTAAATGCCCAGTGGCACTTTGGTGCAGTAGTCCATAATACTGTGAAAAGAGTTTGACTGTGTAGAGGACTTGAGTTGTGACTTAAACTGCAACCAATAGATGTTTTAACAGTGTAGTGTATGATAAATTGTAGTGTTTCTAAATTCTATTTTATATTATTTATATTATGCAAAAATTACTGTGTTCATACTGTACTTTTCTCTCCTTTTGACTGTATGGTCTTTCCTAAGGAGTTTAGACACCTTGAAAGCCCAAGCTTCACAGCATGAATAGCCCTTGCATCTGTGTGACCAATATTAAATGACCTAAAATGCAGATTCTCCCAAGTCCTTCTTGGCTGCAGGACTAGTTGCTCTCTAATTCTGGAGACCACACTCAGATTAGTTGCTGTCTAATCCTGGAGACCCCTGAAGTACCTATTTTAATTAGGCTTCCAGCACCAGCTGTTCATTTCATGCATAAAGGTAGAGAAGCCATAGAGTCCCTGGCTTGTTCAGTAAAGATGGATTTGTTAAAGCTTCACATGGTTAGTCAAAAAATGGCGGGGCTTTGCCTTACTGACCTGCTGTCTACAGTTCAGCTATCAGAGCCTTCAGGAACTGTCTGTTTAGCGTACACCCCGTTTGTCAAAACCCTCATGCATGGATTGAACCAGCAAGATGCATCTAAATGGGTTACTCATTATTTTTCATTGGAAATTTTCAGAGAATGTATCAAAGTAGATCACAGCACATTTACCCAACGAGGCAGCAGTGATAGTACCAGTGATACCAAGCTCTTAGGGTAGTTAAAGGCCACACCATTATTAAACTCCATTAATGGGTTACATAACTGTTCAAAGGGACAAAAAAAATGCACTTCAGCATAATACATTTAGGGGAAAAAACTTAAATCTTGCTTATGTAAGTCTAAGATCAACAAAGCCAGTAACGATTTGGGAGATTGTGAAATTAGTCTAAGTTCACTGAAATTCTTAGCTCAGTGTGCATCCCAAAAGATGGGGATCAGGAGGAACAGTATGGTTTTGCTTCTATATAAAACTGTAATGTGTGACAACTTGAGTTCTGTGTCCAGTTCCTGCCTTCAGATCTCAAGAAGGATATGATGAAGTTGAGGAAGTTAGAGAGAAGGGCAACCAAATAAGTAAAGGGAGTGGTGGTGGCCTTGGTTGAGTCTGAAAAGGATGTTCTCCAGGTGGTAGAGAAGTGAACTGAGGGGTGAGCTTGAAGTAGGTTTAGTAAATCATAAAGTAGTGGATAAGAGTAGTACAGAACTGTTAGTCATTAGATCAAGGACATGTTCAGTACAAGAAGTGGAAGATCACTATGAAACAGGCAAAATAAAATATTTCTGCATGCAGCTGGTAGTAGACTTCTGGAGTTAGCTGTCATGGGAAATTGTGGAGGCAAACGGTATCAGCAGATTGCAAAAAAGGATTGTTCAAAGCAATGGACAGGTTTATAAGCAAATGTTATAGATAGAAATGTATGGTTCAACAGCCCTCACATTTGGCAATTGAGGATGTTGAGGTGGTACAAGGGAAGTGGATCATGACTACTGGATGGATGCTCTCTTTCAGCAACTTACCCCATTGCCAGTCTCTGAAAGAGAATGCTGAGCTAAAGGGACCATTGGTCTGACACATGTTCTCTTAGGTAAAGTCCTTCACTCATTGAGCCTTTCAGTCTAATGGGTACCTGTTTAAGTTCTATGTACCATGTTCAGAGAAGATGTAAGGCTCAAGCATGCTCTGCAGCACAGGACTTCTTTCCAGCTGGTCTCTTCACAAGATTACTTGTTTCTGTGCTAATGATTTTTAAAATATCACTGAATTAAGGACCTGACACTGCTTGTGGGCTAGCAGTATTATTCGTGGTAATAGGAAAATCTATGAGTTTGGTACCCGTGATGCCTTCAGTTTTGTTTTGCTAGAAAGTTGGCCTAACTGGCTACTTGAGAATACTCCTTGTGTGGGACAGAGTGGACATAGTTTAGAAGTCAATTGCTGTGAAAAACTTTATTCTTGTTAACAGACTTCCTGAGTAAATATTGCAAGCTAACTGCAGTAAGTGATGTCTGAGCAACATTCTAGTTAAGAGAAGGTTTGAGAAATTTGAACCTAACAAGAAACATTCACACCTTCCAATACATGAAGGAATCTGTGGCATGGTTTACTGCTTTATTACAATGATTATTCTTTGGGATCTTTAATTATGTTAATATTTTTGCAAAACTAATATAAATAATGGTCTGTAAAATTTATAAACATTTTAAGTTTTATTTTCCTTACTGATACATTAGGTTTGCATAAGGCTAATAGTTTTACAACTGACACTTAATTTTCATTTCTCTGGCTGTAAATCTTAATTTCCTTTACTCTTATTCCCTCTCTGACTCCATTTCCCTGTAGCTGATGTCCTTAATGCTTCTCCTGCTCCTAACAGCCAGGAAGGTAAAGGCCATTTGGTTGAGCATTTTAACTGCATGAAATCAGCACTGCATCTCCAGCCTGTTAAATGTGTCAGTGTGAATATATGGCGTCTACTTCATATTAAAAATGCAATCAGATGTTTTTATGTGGCATTGTTTACTGGTCAGAAACAATTAGAAGGCTGCATGGGGGACACTGATCAAGCATTAAAAGAACATGGTCCAAGCATTAGGACTATCAGGAATGAAATAAAACCATTCCTTTTGTGACAGTTACAATGTTTTGGTCCAGAAAGACCAAATTAGCAGGTTTATTATTCTCTGGTAAATATGTACCTTTGCAGAGGAATTTCTGTAGTTGTAAAAAATATTTTGTGAATGTAAGGAGAGGAAGCCAGAACTTGCTGTACAAAGATGTGGATGTGTTTGATGCAGTTAACTGTGTTTGGGCTTGAGCAATTCTCTGCTGTTCAGGAAGATCATTGCTTTCAGATGGCAAACTTAATTCATGAGATGATTTTATTTTAAACATCTTCTGAGCACAAAAGGATGGGCTTTAAAAGGGGTGCAACAAATTAACCAAAGCCAAGCATTAGATTTTTAAAGTAGAAAGTTCCTACTAAAAGAGAATGCTTTGACCAGTAAATGCTTTATTTTGGCATCTGGTTATCCAGATAAGATTTGCAGCATTGTCCACAAATATTGTTAATTCAAATTAAATATCGAGTTGAAAATTTTTGGCTTTATGTTTATTAAAATCCTATTAATTTTCAGATAACATTCTTGAAGACCGACCTGAGAATAAATTACCAAGTGATAAACTGCAGTTTGAATATAATGAAGAGACTGCCAAGCGAATAAAGAAGGCTGATTGTGCTACTTACAATAATAAAGGAAAGGTAGTTCTCCCCCTTTCTTCTCAGCCACACTTTGATATATAACCATCTTCAAAAGGATTTGAGCAGCTTAGGTAATTGAGACATCAGATAGCAAATGCTCTTTAATGAAGACAAGTACTAGAAATCATGGAAACACACCAGAGAAAATAGATTAAATAGAACAAACACTCAACACACTGTTCTAAAAAAATTCCTCAGAGATTATTGTATATATAGGCTGTTTGGCTGAAAATTTTAACTGTCGTTGCTCTCAATGAAAGAACTCATTGAAGCTAGATCCAGAAGTTTATTTAGATATCTCATTTCCATTAACATCGATGGAACTGAAGATTTCATCTGAATCTTCATCTAAATAACTTTAAAATACCACATTACCTTTTATTAAATCATCTGACAACTGAACCAGTGCACTGCTGTGTAGTGAACTGTAGCTTCTCTGGAACGTGGATGCTTTTTGTCTTAATTCCTGTACAACTGACTCTGATTGAGGCCTTTGCACACTACCACAGACGTGTAAGGTGAAGAGAGCAAACCAGACAGAAAGAATGATATAAAGGATTCTAAGGACATAACTAAGATACACAAGAGTACTTTCTCATTTAGTAATTTTATTATTGTGTTCTTGGAATCATCACTTAGGTTTACGACATGGAGCTGGGTGAAGAATTCTACCTTCTGCAAAATAAGAAGGAAAGTAGACAGATAGCCCCAGAACTATCAGATCTTGTCATTTACTGTCAAGCTGTGAAGTTCCCAGGTGAGTAGGCTGCTCTGTTTTATTGCTTTAAGCTTTCTAATTCTTGGAGACATTATGTGTATGTTTTGAATTAGCTAGTTACAAGCGTTTTCAGATTGAAGTAGTTGAGGAGCTTTTCTCTTGATGATTTGCTGCTCTACATAATAATAGCTCCTGGCTGAGTAGTAGTATTCATACATTATGTGAAGACACATTGTTTGTCATATTAAAACGTTTACAACAGTGAAATTTGCCAGTCTTCACAGTTTAGGCAACTGTTTCATTACCAGATGACAGAGAAAGAAGGCTTTCTCTTAAGAGCTCCGAGTTTCCATCTAAGGACCTACTGAATTAGGAAGGAAAATACTCTTCACTTTGAAGCCTTGCAAGAAAAGCTTGTCACGTCTCTTTAAGTGACCTCAGTTCAGTGTTTCGCCTTTGCCTACAGCTGCATCTTCTGTTCTTTTCTAAGCAGATAGGAGGGGAGGGAGCTTCTGGAGGTGTAAGGCAGCCTTTTTGTGGGGCAGGTGGGGACAGCTAGTTACACACTCACACTCTTTATGGAAGGGGTTGAGGAAATACGAGGGTCTTCTTTTGGACAGTGGGAAGAATGATGTTTGCTGAGTAAAAGAGAGAGGGAGTGACAGGATCACTGATAGCTACGTCTTCAGTACTGAAACGTGAGGTTGAGTATGTTTTGGCTCAGGAATTGTACATAAATACTTTTAAATTGAGAATTTATTATGTGTTGAATGTTTTGAATGAAAAATCTGCTTTTTAATGGAATGGTTCTCTGTGGAAAAGTTAGCAATTCTGCCAAATCATGATCTTATACAAATAGAACTATAATCAGATTAGAGAAGCTAACCAAACATAAAATAGTGTCAAATAGGCAAGATAAACATGCTAAAAAATGGAGAGACATTCTTTTATAATCTTCTATAACTTTAAGAATTGTAGGTGTCACTTGTAAAAATAATAACTTCTAAAAATTCAGATCTGATACTCTTTTTAATGAAATCTGCAATGAGATGTATTTCAAATAAAATATTTTCTTTTAAAGATTGATACTTCAGATTAAACAGAGATATTTTAAGTTGATGCAAGCATTCTGACACATAAAGAAGTTCTGGTGTTCTGAGAAAGTTTAAAATATTTCATGTTTTTTATGTAATTTCAATTATAAAAGAAATACCTGCTTTCCTTATCTGATCTATATTTCTTGCTTTAAAGAGGATGTGAATAGAACAATGAGGAAAATTAATTCCTTTCACGGATGAACACATGAAACTATAGAAATGAGTTTTCCAACATTTCTTTTCCCTTTGAGATAAGTACTGCAAGATATGTATCTTGGCCATTCTGCTACTGATTGGATTCCTCTGCTCGGCCAGGGGGCACAGACACGGTGCACTTCCACACCCCAGTGTGGTCCATTAATAATGAGAGCAAGGCTGGTAGATCCATGACTGTGTAGCTCTGTTGACCAGCTTCCTAACCAACTCAGAAAACGCAAGAGTTTTGGAAATAGGACAGAATTCATATCAGTGGCTGATCAGTGGTGCAAATAGTTTACTTCTCCTGTCTTCACATATTTCTATTCAGTGTTTACAATTGTCTGTGTCCCTGAATGTCAGTCACTGATTTGTGACTATAAAAAGGACAAGATCCCTTGTGTTCACTAACACAGACTTTCCTAAGTGGTTCCTGGTCAAAACAGAATCTATCATGTGGAGAAAATAATATTTCTTATTGATAAAATGGCCGGTACCAGGGAACGCACCACTGCTCTTGTTTAAGTGGGGTTTGACCCTTACAGTCCTTGCCTTAACTTCAGTTTCAGTTGGATATCATTATACTGTTATCTAGGAGAGTGGAGGTCTGTTCTTCCAGGTCACCCAGGAGGGGAGGGCCATGAAGCATACCTGAGCACAGTACTGCTGTAACCCACTGGCACATAGCTTGTTGTCCTGGTGCTGAGAAGCCATACACAATGAGTATAGAAAGTCAAGTATATAAAACCAGGATCTGCACAATCAAGTGCAGAGAGCAGAGAGTCACCTGAGCTAACCACCATGAAATTCAATAACCATCTCCATCGTATCAGACTATTTGCCCGTGTGGTATCACTTTTCAAGACATTAAAGTGAACATAAAAAGGGCACCATACATACAAAGGCACTGTAATTTCTTTCTGAAGGTCTGCAAACCCACAGGCTGTTGATCAGAAACACATGGTGAGAAGGTGACAATTATAGTTGAACCTGTTGCTTTAGAATAGGAAGGGCAGGAAAGTTTTCCATCCTCAGGATTGAAAATCTAAAAGCAGTAAAAGCAGCATGGTTTTATCTAACGCAAGAGTCAGGAACCAAATCCTGTAGCTTGGAGGATATAGCTTAGGGGTTGTGGGGAAATACAAAACATTTACTCAGGCGTTGTGGTAGTATGGTAGGATTGATGTGTGGTATTGTGGGATCTAAGCTGGTCCTGCTTTGACCAGAGAGTTGGACCAGATGACTTCCTGATCCATACCACACTCCACTATGTTACCGAAGTATGATTCTGTGAATAGGTGGTGCTGTATTTTGGAGGTAAGGTTAAATTGGAGTGGAAAATGGAGCTTGCCTTGGGGAGGAGGTGTGTCACATGCAAAGCACAGCCATGGGAAAGGCTGAAGGAAAACTCCCAGCTGGAGATTATGCCGTAGCCATCACACGGGTGTTTTGCATCGCACTCTGGTGATTTATGGGGTTAGTGTGTTTCCTCAGTGACTGTCTCCACAACAGGATTCTGAAACCTGGATCTTGCTTGCCAAATCCATTTGATCCATTGAAAACTGGAATTAAATACTTCTGGAAGCACATGGGACATAACTCCTCATTTTCCTAGTCCGGTCGTACTCCTTGATCTCAGCTTCTGCCATCTTATGTGTTTTATGTAGTTTGCTTCGACCCAAAGAGACAGTATGTCTCCAATGTTGAAACCATTTATGTGTATCCTAAATTTTACTAACCCAAGCAGTTCCATTGAAACTATCAGCATAATTCTACTAAGTACATGTAGACGTGCCGTTAAGAACGAGAGCTGAAAATTCACATTTGTGGACAGACTTCAGCAGAAAATAGCCCAATGCATTGTATCCTCCCTGTGATATACATCTCTGGCTAAAATACTAGTATTAAATCCAGAGCTGTCTTCAGGCAGGTGTGAATTGATGTGAGTTCCCGAGGGTTGTTTTATGAGTCACAGTGAGGCAAATAACAGTGTGCTTGCTTTGTTTATATTTTATATCACAAGCACGTCTTACCCCTCACCTCAGTGCTGGAGGCGTCAGACTCACTAGCTTGCATTTTGACTTGAATTTTGGTCTGCCATGTGCTCTCTCCAAGTCAACAGAAATAAACTGACTTTAAGAAGGATTAAGTCTGCTTACTTCACTGGGATCTAGGTCATGTTTTAATGATTATTTTGCTAGAATGAATGTTTGAATAAGAGCTATACTGGAGTTTTCCAACTCTGCTTCTAGTACATATTGGCCATTAAATGCTTAATGCATTTTGCACACCTACCATATTTCCCATCATTGAAATATAAATTCTAACCAAAAAATAACTCTGAAAATATCTTGAGGTTAAGCTGTTTAACCAACAGCCTGTAGGCTTTTTCCTTTTCATTATATCTTTAAATCATATTCTTGCATTTATCTAATTATGTAAGTATCCTATCCTAGATAAATTCCATGTTACTCACTACTATATGAGTTTCTTGCTTCTGTGGAAAGGATTTTTTTAAATTATTTGCAAATTATTCTATGGATGAATACATTGGGACTGTTACTCCAGATTTTTTTAGTATTAATTCAGACCATTTGATAATCTGAAATAGAGCCACTCCCTTCCTCAAGCCAAAAAGTAGTAGCTCAGAGAGAAAACTGTATATTATATTGCTTTATATAAGATTTTATGCACATTATATATAAATATACATAATATATACCTATATACAGGCATGTATAAATGTAAAGATGTTAAAATTAAATTCTGGAGAAAAATACATTGCTTGCCCTGTGTACTATATAACAGGAGTATTCATGCCTTCAAAAATAATGTAAAATATGATGGAAAATGTCATGCCCTCTTGGTCATGTTTTTTGGCTCATTTATTTTACATTTATGGGAACAGGCTTGTCAACTCTAAACCCATCTGGCTCTAGCAGAGGAAAAGAAAGAAAAAGCAGGAAGTCCATTTTTGGCAACAATCCTGGCAGGCTGAGCCCTGGGGAGTCAGCTACTCTTGCCAAAGCATCTGGAAAAGGTAAAGTTAGCATCTTCTTTCACCAGTCACGTGGAATCACTCTGTGATCCAACACATGTACCAGACCAAGTTGTTAAAGATCAAATACTTTACAATGTGTAAGACGTTGAACTTTGGAGTGGTTTTTTGTTAGAACAGCAGCTATTACAGAAACACTATTATAACTGAAGTGTTGAGTGTGGAATGTTAAAATAGGATTATTTGGTCAGGAATATGAAGACCCTAATCCATGAACGATTCAAAACTAACATATGCTTTAAGTCATGTACCTTAAAGTTTGTATTTTAAAAGGTATGAAGGAATATTTTCAAATTACAAATGGAAGACAGAACTGTTGGACTGGATCCAGATAATGATTTTCGGTGCCTGAAGTAGGACTTAGTTGCCTAAAATTCAGCCTAGTCCAAATGTGTAATCATGCAAACACGCATGTTCCACCTTGGGGAGGTATTTAGACTCTGCAGGTGATTCAGTTTATGAACTTGGAAATTGTACATCTGCATGTGAACAGATGTGAAAAAATACAAAGTGCGTGCACAAAAGGTTCTGCAGCAGGGATGAGATCCTTTCAGGTGAATGCCTTAAAGACGGAATTAGAGAGTTGTTACCCTTCCTTGTACTTATTTTCTGACTCAAAAGATGTCATTTCAGCCCAAGGGCACGGCTGCAGCAGACAGGGTAGATTCCCTTCTGGAGGTCAGTGACCTAAAGATGAAGAAGTGTAGTACCTATTTCTGAAGGATATAAATATTTTTCTGGATTTGTCCCCTAACTCCTATGGCCTCTGTGGACTGTGTGTTTGGAGACTGAGCAGATGGGTTTCAATCCTCCTTTCCTTATGTGAAAAGCAAAAAGAGAAGAATTTCTTTATTTCACTCAGGCAAATGTCAATTAAGTATGATGTTTCCTCTCATGCATTGTTCTTACTGTCTAAAAAAGGAACGTGACACAGCGAGTAGGATCCTTTTCTAAGATCCCCTTTTTCTACCATAACCCAAGTATGCACACATACTTCATTAGAAAACGTGGAGTTTTTGGAGGCTCCAGATCTGCTGTTGTGACGTGAGGGTACTGTTTATTTTCCAGGTCCTTTTGATGTGATGCGGCAGGCCTGGGAAGACCCTTACTCTCCTTACAACTCTCCAGCTTCTCTCAGTTCTATCATACGGACGCCCAAGTGCTACCATATCTCCTCTCTGAACGAGAACGCGGCCAAGCGGCTGTGCCGGCGGTACTCACAGAAGCTGATCCAGCACACCACCTGCCAGCTCCTGAGGACCTACCCTGCTGCCACACGCATCGACTCCTCAAATCCCCACCCACTGATCTTCTGGCTCCATGGCGTACAGCTCGTGGCTCTAAACTACCAAACAGATGGTATGGGTACAGAAACACACATTCATTGCATTTTAAATGTGAAAGAAAGTCCTTAGACTGTGAGTTAGTATTTGCTGTTTGGTTTTACGTGCTATTACGAGGGGGTGTACCTGTCTGTGCAGCCCAGCACAAGCAGGTTCCATACTATGACAATCTGGTCCTTGAGAGCAGCAATCCCGGAGTTTGGGAGCTTTATGGCAGTGCAGCCAGATCCCCTGATAGCACAGAAGTGCCTGGACAGCAACACCTTCCTTTTTTAAAAATTACTATTACTGTCATTGTTATTATTTATTGCTGAAGGTTGGGTTCCCCCTCCCCCACCCCAGTTCAAGTAGCTGTTATCCCTTTCTGATCATTTCAAGTATAAAAAAAATACTGAACTATTTTTTACGTAGAAGCACCTTGGATGCTGTTTTAATGTTGATTGAAGTATTTTGGGGCCATTTTCTATCCTATCTTGTGTTCCTTCACCTTTTCTGTGGGGGATCCATTAAGTCATGTACAAAGCTACATAGTCAATGCTTTTTCATTCTGCAGTTCAGGGCAGGTACCTAGAACCTTGTCACAGAATAGGTGTAAGCAAGCCCTACAGCTGGGTAAAGACAATGGAAAGGCATAGATGTATTGTATAGATTGGATATGTAAATTACAGCTATCTCTGAAAACCAAGAATGAATTGATAGTACACAACTTATAGCAAAAAAGGTAATTAGAATATGTCTTTGTCTTTACTATTACAATTTCTCCATTGTACCACTGCTCTGTGTCAGTTTTGGCTGCCTTATATTCACAGATCTTCCTCTGCAACTTAATGCAGCGATGTTTGAGGCTAATGGCGGCTGTGGATATGTTTTGAAACCTCCTGTCCTGTGGGATAAAAATTGTGCAATGTACCAGCAGTTTTGTCCATTAGAAAGAGATCTTGATAATAAAGAACCTGCTATATATTCTTTAACAGTAAGTACATTAACATTTCATGCAGCCAAATGGATAGCAGTGGACAATGTTTAAAGACAGTAGCCAGAATTACAGTCATGTTTCTGTATGGAAAGACTGAGCCTTTAATTGTTGCTTGTACTTCTGAAGATCAGCATAACTATTAGAAATTGGAAGGGGAAGGAGCAAATAATTGTATTTTATTTCATTGGCTGGGTTGTATCCATAGTTGGTTCCACTGTTGCCTCCACAGTCTTTGTTGAAACCCATCCTGAAAGCATTTTCCCTGGGACTACACAGCTATGTATGATTATACATTTGCCTGGATGTTTCACAGGTTTGTGGACAGTTGAGAAAAAAAAAGCCATCATGAAAAGCTGTACTGAATCATAAAGAAATATTTTAAAAAGTTAGAGAACAAGATTTATAATTCGTGGATTTATGGCCAAAAAAATACGTGTTCTAAGAAGCTAGCCCCTTCCAGGAAGTGTTTCAGAAAAGTGAGATTCCTAAGAATCAAAATTCTCCTGGCTGTGGTAATTGCACACCTCATTGTTGTGTTGTGTATGCCAAAGCAAGCCAGAGGTCAGTGCCATCACTGCAAAGTAATGGAGAAGAAAATTTGATCCTCTTTGACTATGTTACTGGTACATTCCTTCTGGCTTAACTTTCAGATGCTTTGAATGGTTATGCTCATGATGTATAGTGTATTCTTTTCAGAGGAAAGGTAGCGTAGCAATGGCATTGGGGGAAAGGGGGTGCATTGGAGCAACTCTGCTTCTGAAATTACTGCTCTGGCAATTACAAAAGTAGGGAAATGTAATTAAATCAGCATGTTACCAAACTCTCCTTAGGAGAGTGCTAAACAGTATTTAGCTCAGAATCGGGACAGTAAAAGAATGACTCCATTAATTGGTTTCCCTGTGTGTTCCTCGGCTTCAGATCGTGTCCGGACAGAACGTCTGCCCTAGCAATAGCATGGGCAGTCCGTGCATTGAAATCGATGTGCTGGGGATGCCTCTGGACAGCTGCCATTTCCGGACGAAGCCCATTCATCGCAACACTCTCAATCCCATGTGGAATGAACAGTTCCTTTTCCGGGTTCACTTCGAAGATTTGGTCTTTCTTCGGTTTGCGGTTGTTGAAAATAACAGCTCAGCTGTAACAGCTCAGAGGATCATTCCCCTAAAAGCCCTAAAAAGAGGTACAGTATATAGTGGCACCCTGTGCTGAAATGGTCTGGCAGATTCCTGGACTGGATCCTGCCAGAGGGATATTTTTAATCAGCTGGTCACATTTTCTAGAGACAGGGAGCAAGTATCAGACAGCATACTTTGCCCTGGCAGTCTGATGCAGATCTAATCGACTCCTTGGGAGCTGGAGGCTGCCCAGGGACTTGTCGTATCTTGTGCTGTTGGGGAGGCTGGGGTGTCTGGTACACAGGTGCTTGGATCCTGAACTGCGGCTGCTTGTGTCCCCCAAGGCTTGCTGCTCCCTTAGGCAGTGGGGAGTGGTTTCACTCCCTGCTTTTGCCCAGGAAACTGCTGCACTGGTAATCACTGGGCAGAGGGGAATTGCACTTGGAAGAGGTGAAGAAAGGGTGAAAAAAAGGTGAGAGATGAGGAAGGATCCTTAATTCTGTGACCCGTGAGGGAGTTGTCTTTGTGGCACTGTAACATGCAACAGGCCTAGTATATGAGGGGATCTGGCCATAGACATGCATTTTCCCAGTGAGAATTTGTCCATATTTCATTCATGTTCCAATATTTAGCTGTTTCATGTTTGAACATACAGAATATTTTGTTAAAAGAGAGGTAGGCAGCTCTATGAGCAGTTCACAGCATTTTGGGTTACACTGTTGTACAAAGAGTGCTAATGCAGTGTTACTACAGGGCTTTAAATACTATAGGTGCAGCAAATTGTAGCTATAGGCATAGCAAATCTGAGTTTATGAGACCTGAGGCAAAGTACTTACAGAAGGGTTTTCTCTCTTTAGGCTACAGACATGTCCAGCTCCATAACCTGCACAATGAGGCATTAGAAATTTCTACTTTGTTCATAAACAGCCGGAGAATGGAAGAAAGTCCCTCTGGAAACACTCTGCCTGCATCTATGGTAATTTACTTGCCTTTTTGTGAATGCCAGGTATTCTTGTTTTAATTACTGCCACAGTCTCAAGGCTTCTAGAACTGAACTGTTCAGAGATGTTAGCCCCTAAACCTGCACATTTTTTGGAAGCACATTGAGACAGGCAGTTCTTTTGGGCTTTGGTGGAAGTTCCCCCTCCTGGCTTGAAACTGTTGGAGGGTAAATCTTTTCAAAGTCTGGCTTTTGGTGTATTGAGCTGTAGCACAAGAACGCCTGTATTGGAGGAGGGAGGTTGACCAGTAAGGTTCAGAGCTGCCTCATGCATTCCTTTATGCATGACTCATAAGCAATGTATTTGGGCCAAAAAGAAAAAGATGCAAATTACCAAAGACTTTGGAATGATGTAATTAGATTTCAATTTTACTTTCATGAAAAGATGGAGTATTTGTGTAAATACATTCATATTTATATGAGTGTGTACACATATATATGCTTCTATGTGCAGCAGTGTTGCAGATGTTACCCTCCTGTAGACGGATACAAGCCAAACGTGTATCTTGGTGAATTACTAGGGCAGCAAGGACAAACATAAATGGTTTGGTGGGTAAAACGAAGGTATAGATTGTCATCCAGTGATTTGCATGCCCTGAATCCAATCACTCTGAGCTCAGCTAGAATGCAGCTAGAGCAGTGAAGGTCTGCCCTTTGTTCAGTGGGCAAACCACGACAGTACTCTCATTGGAAAACTTCCTTTCTCTCTTCAGCTTCAAGGTAGGGTGAGGTGGGGGTGGCTGGGGTGGAGGGGGGTGAGGGGGCGGGGTTTATAGGTTTGTTTTGGGGGTTTTTTTTAATTACTTGATTTGTAGTAGGAATAGCCTTGTCCATCAAGGTCCTTACAATTTGTGTGTAGTTTCTTTTAAGCAACCTAAAAATAACATGCCTGTGTAAAAACATTCAGTGACCTGTTGAATGTTGTCTGAACAGTTGTTTGGCGTGGGGGAAAGGAAAGCTACTGTGACTTACAAAGTGACAATTCATGGAATTCCAGGCCCAGAGCCTTTCACTGTTTTCAGTGTAAGTGCGGGGACCACAGCCGCACAGCTTCTCCATCAGGTAAGATGCCTGCTGAATTGCAGGAGTTCACCCCAGCATCATTCTGGACATTCATCTCCCTGCATCTCTCACATGCAGGCTCTGTGTAGTTCATTCATCACAGCAAGGAGCCGCGTTGGGAATGTGTTACTGTAGTATTAATTACATTGCAAGCTCAGGGTAGCAGCAGTGACATTTTCCCAATCCTGGCTCTAGAGAATGGGTTTATAATCTTGAGACATATTCCCTGCTCGCATTTGAATATCTGGGCATATGCAGATGAGAAAAACACTCTTTCTGGCCACAGAGGCAGTGGGCTGTCCATACAAGGACAAACATTTCTGCCCAGCTCTTTGAAGTTGAGCACCACAGGAATACTGAGTAAAAGTTCGAGGGCTAAGTTCATGAGTAGAAAAACCAGTTAACTCAACAGGGTTTGTTATTCTAGCAGTGGGAAAGACTGTACTGTCCTGGGATTATGAATAAATTGTCTGGCCAGCCAAACAGGACAGAAATAAGCTTAAATAGTACTGCCTTGTCTGGAACAGTTGAACTGCGTGGCTAGGCTGAAGAGAACAGTACATTACCCTGGAGTAAAATATCTGAATAATAAATAGCACATCAGAAATCTTGCCTACACTATCAGAATAGTTACTGATTCCTGAACCTCCTTTATTCATTCTCATTTCTAACTACTATTTATGCTGTGTTTATATTTAGCGTTTTAATTGCTGTGTGTTTATTGCGGTCTGTCTCAGCTCTTGGCTACCACAAAAGGCACCGAGTCGTGTGCTGCAGACTATTTCCTGATGGAAGAAAAAAGTTTTATATCTAAAGAAAAGAGTGAATGCAGAAAACCACCGTTCCAGAGAGTAATCGGTCCTGAAGAAGGGCTAGTGCAGCTTCTGAACAGTTGGTTCCCAGAAGAAGGCTATGTTGGAAGGATTATCTTTAAAACCCGAGAGGAAGTAAGTCTGGTTTTGGATAAATTGTTATTTACAAATGTAGCTAAAAATAGCATTTTGGACCAGGAAACAAGAGGGTGCAGTACTTGTTTCACTACTTGGGGAGTAACGTCAGTGCTGTGTACATCAGTTAAAAACAAACATAACTCCTGAGTGAGCACAACCAGACTTCGTGCACCTGTGTGACACTGACTTCACTCAGCTCTCCCATCAGCTCTGTGGTGTTTGATCATTAATGCTTACTCAGTGGTTTGATGCTGCTAGCTACTCTTTTGATCAATGGGTCTAATTTAATGTAAATCTAGATTTGGGTGTGCTAATATAAGAAAGGATAAGTTCATACCAAAGGATTACAGAACTCCAGACTACAATTGCCAGTTCAGATGTTAGCAACTTTAGTGTTCAGAAAAATTAGAAAGGATTTTAATATTAAGGAAATTTAAAACCCTCATAGGATGATTAAATTAATTAAATGGGGGATCTCTTTTTTTAAGAGGAGGAAGATGGAGTGATTAGTTCAGTTTAAGCTATAAGCAAAAACTATGAACAAAACATCCACAGCTTGAAAATACGCTGGTGCCCAGGCTTGTGAGAGAAACAAAAGCAAGAGAAAGACACTTAAGGATTTCACTCTGAGGCACGCACTTTTGTCTGTTCAGTGTGGAACGCTTGCTCAGTCTGACAGAGTACAAATGTTAATAACATGCACAGATTTTTTGTACACAA
Organism: Hypotaenidia okinawae; assembly: GCA_027925045.1. Lineage (NCBI taxonomy): Eukaryota > Metazoa > Chordata > Aves > Gruiformes > Rallidae > Hypotaenidia > Hypotaenidia okinawae. Next base: position 21,858,172 of record BSDF01000008.1, on the reverse strand, counting down.
ATGACAGAGGTCCTTTAAAACTAAAAAAAAATTCTATCTATTTTTAACTGATTATTTTGGTACAACTTTGGATAAAGCTTCTATTATGATTACATTGCACAAACCTGTATTTTGTTTTCCTACATTTCTAGTATTTTGAGAAAAAATTACTAGGTACATATCTGTTTGTGGGAACAGCAGCCTCCTTAGTGCAGTTTATCCAACACTTAGTTTTCAAGTGTAAGTGACCACAAATGTGTCACTGCCAAACCCCATTCTTTGAGAAAACATGGGTTAAGATCTGTCTTAGCACATGTGAAAATTACAGTGTAGTTTTGTGCTGTGATGGCAGTGCCTCAAAGCATCAGCTGTGTTTTTGAGCCTTTCTGCAGATAGCAACCTCAGATCCTGGAGCTAGAGCCTGCAGAAACAAGGAGGGGCTCCTCTTGTGGGGTGCGATGCACAGCCCATGATTGCAGCTTACGAATTCATGCTGTGTCAAGAGGGGTTGGAGAGAAATGCATTACCTGAGAGAAGGTGTGGGGAGGCATCTAGCCTGAGATCTGCCTGTGTCATACAGCCTGGAAAAGGACAAGGAGGCAGTCTTCTGCCTCTAAATGGGAAAACGTCACTCAGACTTCCTGCTCCCTGATTTCTTTCAGCATTAGCACAAGGACAAGGGAGAGAAAACAACACTTTACCCACTTCACCCACTATATGACAAAACAATTTTGCATACATAAGGTAATAAAGGATTTAAGTGATCATCTGTGAAAAATATCTGCATTCCTTGCCTTACTAGAAAGGTATTCCAGATGCTGACTTTAGAAACCACTATAAATAGTAATAAATTGTTAGTGACTTGTCAGAACTCTTAGGTAAACAACATGCATTTAATGAAATGGAGTATCCAGTTTTCAAGTGCTAGAAGCCTTTTGTGACCACCAGCTATTAGTGACCTCTCTCAAGTAAATTAATTTGGCTTTCCTTTTTCCTATAGAATTTAAATGAGAGAAACTCCTTTCACGAAGCAAAAGAAGATGCAGCCATCAGCTCTGAGGATGACAGTTTCTTTGTTCAGGTACATGATGTTTCCCCAGAGCAACCACGCACCGTCATCAAAGCACCCCGCTTCAGCACAGCCCAGGATGTCATACAGCAGGTAAGCAACACATTTCCATCCCACAGGCCTGTCACGTGCAGGGTGGAGGCTGGTTTCACACAAGGTAAGGTGGGGTTTGCTCTCAGCACTAGCTGAGTAAGCCATTCAGTAACCTGGATGTGAGTGAATGCCTTCTTTTTTTGTTTACTTCTCCACCTAAACAGACTCTTTGCAAAGCCAAATATTCCTACAGCATTTTGAGCAATCCAAATCCAAGTGATTACGTGCTCTTGGAAGAGGTGACGAAAGAGCCAGCAAACAAAAAGTCCTCGACATCTAAACCATCTCAGAGGATTCTCTCTGATCAGGAGTGTGTGTTTCAGGCCCAAAGCAAGTGGAAGGGAGCAGGAAAATTTATCCTTAAACTCAAAGAACAGGTCCAGGTAAAAGGTTAAACATTTCTCAGCAGGCGTTCTACTAGACGGTGTTATGACCAGTTTAAGGGAACCCACTTCCAGGGGGAGGGAGACACAACTGTCTTGAGGCTGGGAGGGGAGAAGAGCTAAAAGCAGAAAGCAGATTTCCTCTTTTCTCTGCACTTCCCTTAGTGTTTTTCTTTGCAAAAGTGCACCAGATACATCCAGCAACACAATTCCCTCAGCCTGCAAATCCTATCACCACATTTATCTTTTGCTACCAGCTTTCTCTTTTTTCAAAACCTTTCAGCTGTGCATACCATGCTCCCCATTGCAGTAAGGGAGGGGGGCGCTATTTAAATGGGCAGAACTTAAACTGCTGGAACAAAGTCCTCTTTACTCCTGTCCTGTGAAAATGTCTCTCTGTTGCTTTATCTTGGGCTTTGGAAAGTGGCGGGAATTGAGTAGGTGCCTGCTGAAAGAAATAGCTGTGTTCTCCCCTTCCCAGTTGGTGCCACCAACACAGAGTACTTGTTGCTTTAAAGTAACTGTCATAAGCAGAGATTCCTGTACAGGTTAATCCCAAATTTGCTAAACATACCTTTGAGGGTACAGAGCTTTCAATTCATTTGTTCAGAACAATGGGAAGAATGTGCCTGGCTATGACAGCACAGCCATGCTGCATGTCAGAAGGGAGCCCTGGTGAGACCTAGGATAGGTGGTTCCACATCAATTCTGTATTTCGGAGCTAACAGCCTGTTACACCCCTTCTGCCATCTGACATACCTTTGTTACAGGCAGCACGAGACGACAAAAGGAAAGGCATTTCCTTTACCAGTGAACTCAGGAAGTTAACCAAGTCCAGTAAGCAGTACCGAGGATTCATATCACCACCTCTGCACACCTTGCCTGACAGCCCACAGAGCAAGGATGAAAGGTCTGCCTGTGGTCTGACTTTTGGTGACATTATGGAGTAATACCCACCACTGCCTACAGGACGGTCTGGTCAGGTATGAGATAACTGATTGTACTGCTGAGCGATCATTTAATACATGATTTACAGAGCATCTCTTTCTAAGCTGTAGTAGGTTAAACCACAGCCAGGTATAAGGGACTGACAGAAAAGTCCATTAAAGGCTTTTTCTTCCACATGCCTGTTAATGAACAGAATTCAAAAAATATTTTCACTTGCAAAATATTTCAAATATGAAGGGACAAACATGTTTCTAGGCTACTATAAAACCCCTAAAACATCAAAACAATCTGAATTAAAGAAAAGCAAAGAAAGTTAAAAAGATCCCTGTCACATTCCTTCCTCTTCTGCATTTGCTTTTTCCTTGTTTTGAAAACTGGAATTTACATCACTGCATCCTTCCGCAGAGTCTTTAAAGGAACCTGCTCGTAGCGGTCTGACTGGTCAGCCATCGTGTGCCCTGGGCTAGGGATGCTTAACCCAGGCAGTGGGTTACCCAGATTCTGGATGTTATCCCAGGTGGGATGTCGTAGATGGGAAGGATACCCGCCAGCTCTGGGAAGAGTCTCCTCTTCCTGTATCTTCACATCTGCAGAGTCTCGATGGGCGGATGAAGTTTTCTTGGACTGGCTGTTGCAAACAAACATGTGTCTTCGACCTCCCCGTTTAAACAAAAGATAATTTTAGCTAGTTGCTTCTAGGGAAACTGAAGGCAGAGAACCAGAGTGTTCTTTTACGTGTATTATATTAAAATAATGCACTTTTACCTGAAGATTTCTGTTAAACACTGTGTTAAGTGACTGTAAAGAGATTTAAATATACTGTAACTTCTTTCACACATCTGCTTAACTTTGGTGAATATACACAAACTGCTCAAATTATTTATGGTTTATCAACTGTAACAAAATAATGTACAACAGCTCAATACACCTGACTGGTAGTGATACTGACAAGGAACAACATTTTCTTCTTATGAATTCTAATTTTCCAGGCTTGTGTTTGTTTAAAGAAAGAATATTTATTAAGTTCCAAAGTATATGCCATTGTATAATATATTTATCATATACTACTTTTTAGAAAAATGCAAAATTTTTACCTCTCTCTGGACTTAAAAATGTTTGGACTTTCCTGGTTGTTTCTTTTCAGCAAAAGATGTTTAATACCCAAACCTGACCAAACTCAAAACAATGCATTGATAAATATAATTAATGTTTCAAAAGTTTCAATTCAAACCATGTTTTTCCATACAGTCAGGAAAATTTCTTTTTACTTGTCTGTCTGTTAAACCCAGAGAGTATAAAGAACTCTTACGCTATAACTCTTACATTTTTGTTTACATAGAAACACTGTTGTAAAGATGTGTTTGCTGAATTCATCTTTTGATATTTAAGTTAGCTGTGGTTGTCTTTTTTTTTTTCTTCTTCTTTTTTCCCTCCCATGGGAGTTACTCATGTGCTTAGTTAGTCATAACAATCTATACCAACTTACAGGGGCACAACTGAATCTCAAACCATCCTTTTGATTTCCCACAAGAAGTGTATCTGTGGCAAGTAAATTGCTCTGCACACGTTTTGTCTCCCCAGAGCAATCCCTTAAGAAAGCATGTCAGTTACCTGGTGTGAATACATCAAGAAATCCATGAATACAGGGAATACTCTGTTATTCAACATCAGCTTCAGCACTCAAGCACAAAATACTGCTGCTCCTGAGAGAGAAGCTGCATCAAGCAAAGGTTAACACAACAGTGTAACTAAAAGGAGGTTTATTTCTGCTGGTGCAAGGACGAAAGGGAAAGAAGTTACAGGCAGTAGTCCCATGACAACCAAACCCCCACCCCCAAAGAACTAGAAAATGAAATATAAGAAAGCAGAGTATTTAACTGGCATGTGAACAAGTGGACAGAACTTGTGTTCTGTCACCAGAAGCTATTAAGTCTTGCACTAGACACTGCAGAAGATTCCAAAAAGTACCATTACCAAAGCAAGAAAGTGCCCTCTTGAGGCCATTCCCAGCTTCTGGGGAAGTCACCACAGGCAAGTCCAATTTCTCTGGGGCATTTCCTCCCAGAGACCGTGCCCTTCCCGCATGTTGCAATTCAGCAATCATGATCCAACTAAAAACCCCAACCACCCCGTAGCTCAGGCTCTTTGCTCACGTGCTGCCACCCCTGACTCACAGCCAGCCCCCATGGACCAGTGTTTTATATCCACAGTGGCTTTGGAATAGTTTGGAATTACTGGGAGATACTTACAGCACCCTACCACACAATTCAGCTAATGCAGCTTTTTTTCTTTTTAATGTTAGCTTCAGTCTCTCTTGTTTCCACACAGCAGCAGTGTCACATCACCAAGATTTTTTTTCTTGTTAAGTTTTTATGGCATTTTAGAAACAATACTTACTTTTTTATAGTTCCCCCTTACCTGCTTGGCTTTTATTTTTCTTTTGCTATATTTGGCAGCACTGAAAATTAAATTCTTAGCATCACCTGTATTGTCAAAGTTGCCTGGAACACACACTTGGTAATTTGTTAGATTCAACATAGAAAGTTCTTACACCCATGCTATCGTCCACCACTGGTTTTCTGTGAAGTAGATTTCAAAAGACAAAGAAACACTTGTGAAATTAGCCATGTAACACAGGCCTAATGCTTGTCTGAAGGCTAGTGGCAGTTTAAAACCAGTAGTTTTGTACTGTTTCTACAGTATTTTTCTTGGTGTGGAATAGCTGTATTAACGTATCCTCCTCAGCAGTCAAAGGCTAAAGCTGCTTTTGCTGCTATTTATCACAGTGAAAGAGGAACAAAATACTTGGCTTTTTAGTAAAACTCCCCAACTTTACAGGCATGTAGACATCCAGAATTGTGTAAGGCTAATTATTCTTGTATTTATTGCAGTATTTTTGTTATATACATGTATCACTTAATTTCAAGTTCAGGTAAACATCAGGGTGTGCTTTTGTTGGTGAAATGTGGTCCATTTTGGTGTGAAGTTGGAAAGGAATACAGTCAGTATCCTTCCCTTTGTGTTGGTTCCAACTATCCTAATAATGAAAACACTTAAGCATTAAACAGGGGTTTTTTGTTAACTTGTGCAGAAGCCTGGTTAAACAGATTTCCTGTGCCGAGTTGTTACTCTAATAGGAAAGTTTCTCTTGTTCAGCTGTGGATCTGATGTCTGCAGGAATACCTGCCCACGCATTCCTATGACAAGACTGACAAAAATAAGTTTGTCCCTTTCTCTGCTTTTGGCTGGGTATGGACATCAATTAGGAAAATACATTTGTTTTTACATTACAAACTATTTACAGAAAGCAGTTTCCAGGATGGAGCTTGAAAGAAAGGAATGTAAATAATCAACACCTTCCAGAAACACGCAGTCTCTGAGTGGTAGCAGGCCTCAGGCTGAACCATTTACAGGTGGAAATCTCACGCTCTGTTGCCTATTGACAAAAATACAGAGGTATTTTATCTTATACTATTTTAAAGTCACTCTATTTTCTACCAATTTCTTGGTTTTATCCTTGCATGCCACGTGCTGCTTGCAATGGTGTGACTGGACAGGACATAAGTTGAGCAGCCGTGGATCCCGGCCTCACTGCAGCAGAGCTTGTTTTGCTGAATCTGGGACATACCAGGAGGGTACTTTCTAACGCCTGAAGGTGCCTGGTCTAACTTACTGATCTCAAATCTAGCAGTTTGAAGAATAAAAAGTACTTTGTCAGTTTTCATTTTTAAAACCTAGCCACATTTTTATTACTACAAATATTAGTAGATGAAGTATTTCAATAGTGATCTTTAGAAAGCCGTCTGCTTCTAGAAGTCATGTGCTTTCAAGAATTTAAGACTTTAACATGGAAATACCCAAGTATTTCAAGAACATGTTCTTTTACATTCATAGTTTGTCTTTAAAAAAGGATTTGCTGGTAGCTTTTTATTTCAGTGAAAGGTTGAGTCTACAGCTTCTGATACCAAACTGTTCTCCTCTAGCTCTGTAAGTGCTTCAGCTAACATTTGGGTTTTAATCACTGTTACTATTCCACTATAAAACTCAGTTTACTTCTAGGGTAGCCCACTAAATGTAACAATGGTGGCTTTTTTTGCTTTCCTGTCTGTGATTAAGTAATTTGTAACTTCAGTAGTGATAGACATTTGGCAGAGTTAGCAAATGAAACACAAAAATGAATAGCAGTAAATAGATTTTGCTCCAGTACACATATAGGATATTTCAGAATTACTCTAGTTGTACAGTTGTCTTCCTTTGCCTCTTAAAGCATGTCAAAGTATTCTGACAATGTGACACCACTGTCTGCCAGTCTATACATTGTTTGGAAACTATGTAAAATGAACAATTTAAAAAGTGACTTTTCCACCTGAACTATTTTCTCTCTGCTGACTTGAAGAATAAACTTGTATTTGTATATGTTGTAAAAAAATAAATAGTTTCAGATGTTGACTCTTTTCTTTTGCCTTTCTGAACAGACAAGGTACTGGCAAAGGTCCCACCTAGAATTTCTTAGAATTTAAATCACAACCATCTTTGCAGTCACTTAGCAAAACTACTCAAAAGCTATGGGAATGGCAACCTAAACAGACAGAAATGTGTATTACCATCAGTATTACATAGGCAGTTTTGTAATGTACAGAGTAAACCATGTATTTCCTAATCTGTTAGTTGATAAGACATCTACTCCAAAAATGTTTGTGAATTTGTGTCTTAACTAGTTGAAATTTGGTGAACCAGTCAAATGAATACAAACATGTATTAAAATAAAAATTATTCCTTTTAAAAGTATCTAATAACCACAGGTCAGGTTAAAGGACTAAATGCCCTAGAGAAAAAGAAGTATTTTCTGATTACTCTAAGGACATTAGCCACTTGAACAAAAGCCTTGCAAAACTTGCAAGTATCATTATCACATCACAGTCTAAACACTACAAACTGTATTAGCTGCCAGCCAGGGACAGCCCACCACACTCCCCTACAGAATGGAGTTTACATAAAGCCAATACTTATTTTTAAATTATTTCATACCTTTCACTTACTGTTCAGGAAACCAACATGCAGCTGGAAATGGATTCTAAACCAAGCAGGCAAGTACTATTATTTGGGGAACAGAGAGTAAATGCCTTCAAGATAATAAAAAAAGGTTCAATTCTTACCTTGAATTTGTCTGATATTCTTGACAGCAATGGTTTATTGAAGACAGTGTCATAGACTATTCAATGATGATGGCAGTTCAGAACTGGAATTCAGTAATCTCAATTTGACTGACAAGACCAAGATTTCAAAGGAAAATAAAACCCACCAAAAGCAAAATTTTTCAGATGAGATAAATTGTTAGGAGACATCAAGGGAAAAACAATAAAAATGCATACTTTAAATCTCTAGGTATCTTAAACATCAAAGCAGTCAATTTTATGCTAAAATTTTTTAAAAATTTATTAATTTATCAGCACAACACAGTTATTTTTCAGAAACACTTGTGTCTACATGCTGTTAAAAAAATCAGAAAATCTATAAACAAAGTGAGTATATGCACAGTTGCAAACAATTTAAAACAACCTGGGTTTGGACCTTTATAAATTACTTTACATGACTTTTTATGGTGGTTCTCAAGCCCCAGGAACACAGGCTTGCTGGTTAAGTAAGTGGAGAGGCCTCATAACTGTGTAAGAAGCTGCTGTTAGGGTTTTTTAGCATTTCTGTATCTAAACACAAGGCCTACTTGAGTTCCTTCAATGAGTGGAAAGATCTTTCAAGGCAATCTTTCTTTTCCATAATTAAGCAGCCAACTGAACATGACTTGATAGATTTACAACAAGGATGATTCCTTTAAGTGTTTAGCAAAATCCAGACATTTGTGTACAACAGTCTTGCTGATGTGTTGTTGAAGCTGCTTGTTCAGCTCTTCATCTATAAATGAATCCGTTTTTGAGAATGTATCCTGAAAAATGACAACATTTTATTTGCATTACTAAACAAGGTATGTATATGCCATGCATAACTTCTGAAATCAGTAGTCCTCTCTCTGTGTTGTATCCCTCTCCCTTATGCCCTAGTCATCCGGACCAGACCTATAGACCACCCACCACATGTACCTGCCCTGCCACTGTCACTTGGCTAACAACAAAGCCACATATCAGTCCTGGGTTTGGGGAGGATCTGTTGTAAACTGGGCTTTAGAAAAATCCCTACAACACAGAGCCACAGCTTCCGGCTCTGAAGGAGCTTACCCACTGCTTCCTGTTCAACACACCTTGTAAAAACAAATCAAGTGTCTGATCAAAAGGCCAGTGAAAGTAATCCTGCTGGGAGTCAGATGGGAATGCCCAGGCCCTGCCTCACAAGATCCCTTCTGACTCCACTCCTTCCTGGTGCTCAGATGAAGAAGGGCACGCACATCATTGATACCTCCCTGTTAACCTCTTAATGCTGGCACAGTGGAGCACTTAGTGCGCTCAGGGAGCAATGAGAACCTTCTTCCCTGGTGGACAGGGAGAGAAAACAACTCAGAGCTTCTGCCAACAGCAGGGACGTGCTGAGAGACCATGGCAGCATGGCCCTCAGAAAAATATGCAGGATAAATAGGGTAAAACTTACCATACTGCCAAAATTCTGTAAAGTGAGGCAGACAGTAGGTAAGACCCCAAGGTTTCCCAGTTATGTCCATTATAAACACCTATGGACCATTTTTTCCTATCTTCCTCTTCCTTTGTTTCTGCTGCCTTTAAGAGCTTGTGCACTTCCTCATTCAACCACTACACAATCTCGCCTATCTGCTGCTCCCAGCCTTGTTCTGGAAGAGCTGCTGATGTAACACCCTAGCAGGACAGACACATCACAAGGTCACTGTAAAAGGGCAGAGTAAGTAGAAGTACATTTGCAGAAGTTGCTTCTCTAATATGGAAAAAAATCATACTCTCAAGGCTTTAACTGATGTTACTAAGTTACAAACTGGAGGCACTGACAAGGTTAACAGATTATAATGTTTTCGTTAGGAAGAAAGAAAATTAATGACCACTTTTCAAAGGACACACCACTGACTGGGCACTTAATGGAGGCTAGCATCTGGAAGACATCCAGTGCTGAGGATCTAAAAAACGTTCACCCATTTCTCGCTTGCTCCCTTCAAATTTACACTTAAAAGCTATGAAGTGACACTAAAGGGGATTGGGATCCTTCTACATACTGAATCAAAGGCTCTGGAAATCCAGCTGTCCTGCCAACTACCCACACAGGGACAAGGGAGCTGGCTTTTTATTTCTGCTTTTTGGACAAAAACATCACTACAGAAAAGGGCAAAAGGGTCAGAGAATCTGCACTGAACACTGCTAGGTGCACAAGAGAAGTAAAGTAACAGCTACTGCATTCGTCTTCCTACATTAACTGGTGCTAGAAGAGGTGGAACTATTCATACAGCTTTTCTTCCTTCTTTATAAGCAGTACCTTCTTATGCCAGTTAAAAAAACCCACAACAAAACTTGACACAGAAAGTACAGTAACCAGAAAGGCAAACTAAGTGTGCTAATGCCTTGGGCACTGCATTGTCAGCCAGCAGATATATTGGTCTATCATGTGGTTAAAAAAGGACACAGAGAGGCAAGACAGTACCTTTCTTCTGGGTGTTACTGAAGCAACAGGAGGATTAAAGGTCATTCCTCTTATGCTGTATGCCTCAAAGAGTTCTGCTGCAGGCCTATAGCAAAAAACCACAGTGAAAGAAATAAGGCATTAGATAAATTTCTAAATTATGTATCATCAAACTAAGAGCAGCTTCTCCCCCGCACACACCCCTGTTCCTTGCTGCAATAAGAATGAGCTGCCTGTGAAGAACTGCAGAGAGACTGCATGAGATGGTAAGGAAAAAGGCAAATGAAATGTAGCAGGGGGAAAAAAAAAAGAAAAAACACTAAGAAAAGCAATCTCAGCTTCAAATAAAAACAACAGGCTCTGAGCTGACCACTGCCACTTAAGGAAAAAAAAACCTTGTTATGACAGATACTTGGATGGGATTGTTCCCTCAGTGCTGTTTGAGGTTGAAAAGAAAAAGTTAACAACAGAAAATAATACAGTGTATAGATTCATAGATCACCCATATCTCAAATACTGCATCTGAGCCTCCAATTTCCTTATCTTGAAATACTGGAATTGGTAAAAGATCATGAGATGGCAGCAATGACAATGAAACAAAAACTGTGCTCCTCTCTGGGCTGGATCTCTCCAGGCAGAAGGGACAATGGATGGAGGGACAACATGACAGAGGTCTACCAAGTTACATGAGGCACAGCGAGTGTATTAGAGCAGACTGTTCATTCTACCTCCCAGGGCAAGAACCAGGGACTGTTAAATGATGCGTGCTGGCACCAGGTCACCAGGTTCAAAACAAAAGAAGGTAGGTCTTAACATGCAGTCAGGCAGCCCTTACCAAACAATCCTGTATTTGCAAAGTGTGTGCTTTAGCTCAAGGGACACTGAACAGTTTTGAAAACACCTCCATGAAGAGGTAACCAAATGGAGAATGGTATCAGGTTCAGGAAATCCACCAGGTGAAACCAGTTGGAGGCTAGGACACCACTCAGAGCATGTCTTACATGCTTGCCCTGATTTTACTCTTCCTGAGTGCTTCCAGCCACTGCTGCAGAAAGGATGCTGAATTAGATCCTTGGTCTGTACCTGGATGTCTGCTTTTATGTTTTAACATACTATGGACCTCATGCTGCAACTTGGTTTCCAGTTGTCTTTGAACAGCCATGGTCCAGTGATCCTGATCCATATTCAGATTAACGCTGCCAGGGAGGAAACACAGATACATTTGCAGCCATGGGAAGAAAGCACACTGCTTTTGGTTTGAGATTTTTGTCCCTGTCACAGCCTGGCAAAAAGCCTCAAAAGGAAAAAAAAGGAAAAAAAGTAAAAAAATAGACAGCCAACATTCTGTACTGGCAGAAGCACAAAGCAAATCAGTTTGAAGAACAGAATCTTAATTTAATGGATAATTATTTTTACTGATTCCTTTAATAAAGTATGAGCAGCAGCTACTTTTCAGGGCACTATTTTTAAAACCAGAACTCACTGATAACTCACCTTTGGCTCAAATCAAGTGAAAGAGCTCCTGAGCCTTCAGTTGGAGCTCCAACAGTAAGGTGAGCTGCAAATTTCTGCACTGTTGGATGATAATGTCTCTGAAAGAAAGGAAGAAAGGCGGCAGTTGCCTGAGGGGTAAGGGGTTATGTTTTTATCTATGGATTACTGCATTTATTTCCACTCCAGTAAGATGGAAGGCTCTGCTTTCTTTTTAGATAAATTGAGCACCCCATAATCAGTCAGTTTCTGTGGTTAAGTGAATGAGAACACCCAGTCATACATTTATTCACTAGTATGTCATGCTGTGAGAGTAACAGTCAAAGTTAGTCTAACTCCTACTCCCAGATGGCAGGAGAAAGGGAAGAGGAAGCCCTCCTCAAGCCTCAAACTCTAAACCTGGGTAGAATGACAGATCAAGGTGTCAGTTGCTCCCTGGGTAAGGGCTGGACTGCAAGGAAACTCTAAAGATTGAAAAAGCCTCCAAGGGAGTCTTAGGAAATGTGCAGTAAGAGCTCATTCCTTTCCTGTACCACTGTAGTGCTCTTTCCCTTTGTATGGAATAGGCTCATGTGGGCAAGATTTGGTTGATATGCTTGAATGAAGACCTTTGTTCTTTATTTGGGTAAAGCCTATCAACATTTAGCAGCTATTTACTGATGATTTTACTTCCCAAATAACTCATCACTAACCTGCAGTAAGTGCAGCTCCCACAGAGCTGTGTTCTGAGCATTGCAATGCTCTGGCTCATCTAGCTCTGGGAGATAAACTCCACTGCCTTGAGAGTCGTTGTCCAGTAAGAGGTCCATCTTTGGAAATGTCTACAACACACACAAAAAGACTGAGCTGCTTATATTACACATCCAATTACAATAATGTTAAATTCAGGGTTGATTCCCTGTTATTCAGTCTCAGCAGGATTTAAGAATACGGTTTTCGTAATTTTTGCCTGAAGAGTAATTGCTTCACAATACTTTGAATAAAAACAATTTGTCAAAAAAACCCCAGTAACCTTTAACCAGTAAGTTAAAAATTCCAAAAAGTAAAACTTACTTGCATGAATACCCTGTTTGTTGCCAAGATCCCAACACTGGAGTTTGGAAGTACATGAAGAGCAAGTGTGGAAAGTCGCTTAAGGAAAGCAAGAGCTCGCTGCTGGGAGACCTGCTTCCTCCGCCTGGCAAACATGACATCCAGGCACTGGAGCACAATCCCTATGTCATCGTTGGTACCACCTCAAAAGCAGAATTTCATACAAAGAGTAAATTGCCATTTTGAGGAACATACAGCTAAATACTCTGCTATTGACTAGACATGGGAACCTGAGAAACAGCATGAAAGCTAAGTGATTCAAGCACAGCACTACTGTGATAGAGACATAAGCATTCAGCCTTTTTTGGTAAAAAATAGTTCAGCTTTGAACACAAAAAAATGTAGTGCTGTTTCTGTGCTCCCTTCTAAGAAAGTATTGGGTCCATCAAAAATTAGCCTAAACACTAGAAGCAGTTAGTGTTTTAACCCTAAGTGCATTCATTATATCCATCTATCTATCCATATAGATACTCATTAGTCTTTTGCCTATCCAGAACTGTAGAATGTTTTTGTCCATTTTTCCTCCTTAGTGAAGACAAATTTATGAAGTTAATTCTCAGTATCTTTTTTTCATTAATTATTCAGCTTCTCAGAAGTATTAGAAAATTCAGATTAGAAAATTAGAATGTCAGAATTATAAATATCACAAATAACCAAAATATTTTACGAAAAAATTTAAATGGAAATTATTTAAGAATTTGTATTAGAAAAATTAGAGACTTTCCTCTATTAGGCAAAGAATTTGAGAAAAATAGACAATATTTAAAATGTCATTGAAAGAAACAATCATAAGAAACCCAAAAGCCTTAAACTAAGGACAGGGCAAATGCTTACCCAGGATCACACACTCAGCGTTCCCTACTGAAGTGACACAGCTAGAACCTGTTACCATGTATTGCAATAATACTTCTAGTGGGTGCACTGCAGTAGTGCAGAGTGCAACTTGTGAAAAAAGTAGATGAACACAGACAATACTCTTCAGAACCTGGATACCTTAAAACAACCATAGTTTAATAACACAATAAATAAGAAGGCTATGATACCAAGAAACAGAATAAAAATTATCTAGGTAAAGACTGAAAAAAAAAAAAATCTGGAGTTACCTGCGTGTAGGCTGAACAGTGTCCTGTACAGATGGGTGTAGAACTTCATCGGGTCGATGTTAAGAACATCGCCTATTAACATAACCCCAAATAAATGCATTTACTCCACTAATTTATCAGACCGTATTAAGCAAAAGTTTGGTTTTAAAGATCTCTTACCTTGACCAGAGAGTATATGAAAAGCACTGAGAACGCAATGAAGACTCTCACGATAGCTTAAACCCTAAGGATATATAAAACTGATTGAGTATCCAAAAGAACATGATTTTTTAAAAGAAAAACATAATAAAAGCAAGTTCAACTTACCCCAGATGTAATGAGAGAATGAAGGACAATCAACAGGTCATCAAAGAATTCCACATTTATGAGATGAGCAAACCTTGAATCAAAGAGATTAAGTTACAGACATTATCTGCAAGCTCAGTTCAATATATTCCACACCTTAGAAGCAAAGCTAAATCAAATGCTGAACATCTCTTATCTTCACATAAATGAATGACTCAGCCTCCAACTGCTAATCACGGCTTCTCTACAGCACTAGAGGCATGCTCCTATTCATCAGACAGAACAATGGAATTGCATTGCATCACATCAATTCTATCATGGCTAAAAACACTGAAATGTTTTTAAGAGTAGGTGAAAACTTGGGCAGAAACAATAAAAGAATGTCAATTGGCAAGGATGGTCTCTCACTGCTTATAAATCCCTTTCAAAGTCAAAAATCCCTTCCATGCTTTATGTCTTTTCTAACACACATGAAGGTGGAGCTCTTACTTTGCAAGACCTTCTAGCACAGCTGGCAACAGTGGAGACTTCTGAGCTTTCTTCAGAATTCTGAAGTATGTTACAAATACAATATTCAAGGTCTCTGTGTGCTGAAGAAAAAGTAAAATCCGTAAGCATGGAAAACAGACATTTCTTCACTTGAACTCACTTGAAAATGCTTCTCTGTCCAAGCTTGCACTCAGGCCTTCCAGACCAGTCATGGCACTTCCATCTCTGCTCTTCCTAGCTGAAAAGTTCAATCCTGCTCTCCTGCCCCCTACCCTATGCCCTCACACTCTCCTAGCTAAAAACTCTCTCTTCCCCTCAGCCCATGCAAGCCACACTCCTCCTTCACCTAAAGGGCACTCTGAGTGGCTGGCAACTGAGTCATCTTGTGCTGGTTTTGGCTGGGATAGAGTAAATTTTTTTTACAGTAGTTTGTAGGGGCTGTGTTTTGGATTTGTGCTGAAAACTGTGTTGTAACCATTTTGTTCCTGCTGAGCAGCGCTTACACAGAGCCAAGGCCATTTCTGCTTCTCACCTCCCCCACCTGTGAGTAGCTGGGGTGCACAAGGAGTTGGGAGGGGACACAGCCAGGACAGCTGACTCCAACTGAGTCATGCTCAGCATATAAAGCTGAGGGAAGGAGGTAAGAGAGACACATTCAGAGTGATGGTGTTTGTCTTCCTAAGTAACCGTTATACAGGATGAAGCCCTGCTTTCTTGGAGGTGGCTGACCACCTGCCTGCAATGGGCAGCAGATGGGAATGAATTCCTTGGTTTGCTTTGCTTGTGTGCATGGCTTTTGCTTTACTTATTAAACTGTCTTTATCTCAACCCATGAGTTCTCTCACTTTTACCTTTCCGATTCCCTCCCCCAGGGCGGAGGAGTGAGCAAAAGGCTACCTGGTGCTCAGTTGTCAGCTGGGGTTAAACCACAGCACATACATAACAGGAACAGGGCACAAATGTTAATGGGTTCAAATACGTTTTTCTGCAGAGAACAGAAGGCAAGAGGCATGGCTAAGGTGGCTTTCCTACATAAACTGAGAGGGCTCGGTTTACTACAACCCAGCCCTCTGGCACAGGCAGATGTTTGTAAGCTGCCAACATTACCCAGAGGTGTGGAATGCTGACAGGCTGCAATGGAGGGGAGACACTTGGTTGCTAAAGGGTTAGAAGTTGCCACTTTGCAAAAATAGAATAATAATCTCTAAATTACTTACTAGCTTCAGCTTTTTTTCTTTACTTTCTGATGCTTCTGCTTCCAAGAGTTCTCGTTCCAGTTTCTCTTCTGCTTTCCTCCACTGAAAACATACAGTTGATTTTAAATCAACAGATTAAATGTTTCCAACCAGCCAGGATATATCCACGTTCCAAAGACAGAGAGCAAAACTTCCATGCTCAAGTTACCCTTCACCTTGTGATGCTATTGGATAAACAACTTAAGATACATTCCTTCCTATCAGAAATCAACCAACCACAGGTATTATCAACACCAGAAAAGAAAGTTAGGAAGGTAATTACATGCCCTGTAACCTTATAAATGTTCGAGTACAATGCAAAAACTAATCACTGATGCTGAGAGTTAACAGTGGCAACAGGAGTGCAATCATTGCTAGAACAAAATGCTACATAGTTACTGAAGTAGAGCATGAGAAAGCACACATCTTACCTTTCTTTGCATTCTTGAAAGATTTTTTCTTTTCTCTTTGTAAGTCATGAACTTTTTTTTGGTGCAATGTCTTCAGAATCTTTTTGTAATTCTACTTCCTTAATTCTTAAGTGAAGAAATACTTTTAATACCTATTGAAAAATAAATACAATGAAAGGTGATCCACAAGGGAGGAACAGAGGGCAAGAAATCCTGACTCCCATTCATAGCTAGTGGGCTTTGCTGGTCAAAGGTCCTTCTATTTACTCCCCTCCTGTTATTTCATGCCTGTATCTCTCACCTTTGCTCCCTGCTCCTTCTGCAGCACTGTCCATTTCTAACCTTTCCTCCACGAGACTCTCTCGCTTCAAGTTTTCCCACCTGAGCTAAACCAATACCTCCATCAGGATCTGATCTCCTTCTCCCATACTTGTTCCCCTGCCCCACACCTCTCCTAACTCTGTCTCAGCCCACTCGTAAGCTGCCTGTGTTCAGTCAGAGAGAAGAAATTCTGCTTTACTGTAGCCAGAGCTGCACTAACTTGAAGTCACTGACAGAAGAAAATTGTGTAGTACAAGAGAAAGACTCTTACCTCAGGTCTGACGTTGTAATTTCTACCCTTCACAAGGCCAGAAATGACCTTAACTACACCGAGTGAAGCATAGCCCAACTTGTCTTGTTTAAAGAGCTTCTTAACCGCCTCGATGCAGAGCTGAGAAATCTGAAAAGTGAATTCAAACAAATTCTTCTGTAAAGCCAAGTCCACAGTAGCAGCTAACTGACAATACTGATGGTACTTACTAACTAGAAAGTGTGCACAGACCGTAAAACAGTGAAAATATATGGCCACAGAACTGGATATTGTGGAGTAAAGCTCAGAAACAGATTACTTTTCAAGTAAACCAAGAGCCATAATAAGAAAATCACTTACCATTTTTGATGCATCATTCATGAGTGGAACAATGAGAACAATAATGTTATTGTGGAAATTAAAGTGGGGTAGGGCCACAAGCAGCTCACACAGGCACTTCACCGCAATCTCTGCCAGACCTTTATAGGCTTTTAAAGAAATTACATTGCTTTTCTTCACCTTCCTTTGCTTCCAATCTGCACAAAATATTATTTTCAGTGATTACTGTTCAGGATGTATGAGCGCTGCTAAATATTTACAATTTTAGTTCTTGCAGGCATTCTCCTGCATAATTCATTCAAGTAGTATTTCAAAAGACAACAAGTAGCATTCAATCTGAGGAGGTAAACTGTGATGCTGCAAACAATTTTGCATTTACTACAAAAAATAGGAAGTGCTGACTGTACCTTTAATTGTTTGTTCCAGATTTTCCAAGTAAAATTTATACTGGCTTACAAGGCCTTCTTCAAATTCTCTCAATTTCTGAGTTTCTTTTTTAACCTGCAAGCATAATATGAATAAAATTTTACTGGGAGATACTGAAATTAGTCAGTGGCAGGGGAAAAAGTTTTCAAACAAATATCAGATACATGTTCTTGTGCTCAGAGGGCCTTTTCCAACCAGGCTTACTTCATTTATAGGGGCTGAAGTGAAATTTCTAACTAGATGCTACTTTAAAGCCATGACTCTAAACAGCACTACCTATATTCAAGAAAACTTGGTTAAAAACAAACTCCAGAAGACAAGTTACTCTGCATTTGTTCAGATTACTGTGCCAATTAGGTGACAATGTTGCATTATTTGCCTTCTTTCTAGTTCCTTTCAGTGTGACACAAAGCACCATCTTATTCCAAGGTTTATGAAGAAAGGTTTTTATACTCAGCTTTGGTATACTACTTTCATATACTGTTCTGACCCTCAACTACTACCAGCATGCCACCTGCTTATTAAAGGAAGTAGGTAAGAATTGAAAGTTCAAAACAAAGATCTCTGCCCCCAAAAATGTCAGAGCTTCAGAATTTCCATAAGCACCTGAGTAGATGTCACCCTTTGTTTAAAACTATAAACTCATGCTAAGCAAATCAGTGTTAGTACCTGGCACAACTCAAGAAAATCTGACCTACTCACAACACCCTAAAAAGAAATTAAATGTTTCACCTTGGTAGCCTTTTCTGCTTCAGTGAGTGGCCGGATTTTGTAAGAAGGCACAATATCCTTGAATATCTCCATCAAAGAAACCATGACCAGCTTCCGAACAATGACAGCCACATTAGGATCCTGTTCCATCAGCATGGCACGCAGTTCCTTCAACTTTTTAATCTGATTAAGAAAAAAGGCAGAGAAAGTCAGCAGAAGATCACCCACAAACTACTGTACAAGCACAACCTACATTTGATTAAAAGTGCCACAAGAAATATGCCTCATTGTTACATACGGGAAAGCCATTATCTCAGCAGTTACTCAGACTCTACTTAGCACTGCATTAAGACCCAAGAAATGCTAGATACCCCAACAAAATTTTTACCTTGGGAATGTTCAAACTACTCTGCTATTACAAACTTGCACAGTATTATAGAATATTCCTAACACCACAAGTGTTCAGAGGGACAAATTACTCCTTAACAGCAAATGCAGCCACCTGGATCTTCACCTGATTCAAATCCTTTCCACTAACCTATTGCACCTGTTTGCCACCCCCCGAGAAGTGACACAACACTGGCCTTTTTTTTCCTGTTCTACTCATGTATTTTTCTGCTTCTGCTATTGTTTGGTCACTTCAGGTGTTTATTTATTGACCCACTGTGCAACACAGGCACACATACATGCTTGTTAAGTAAATGTTCCACCTACATTGTTGTCTGGCTCAGAGAGAATGGCAGATGCTAAGGCAGCTATGTGCATCTTCCTTTCCTGCAGCTTTTGTCTCCTTTGAGCAGCCATTTCTTCAGGAGTGACAATAGGAACGGGTTCTTCATTAAAGTCTAGCACAAAGCGTGGCAGTTAGAAAAGAGTATCACTAGGGAAGACGTTAAACAAATACTAGGTTTCAAACTACAGTTCTAGATACTTTATTTCAGATGAGTACCACAATAACCTCGGATGCAGTTCCACAGTAAAACAAGCTTGAGGTTAATATAAGTTCTAGCAAGGTCATCCTTAAAAGATTAATTTTTGCTCCACTCCAAAATCTTATGCTTGCAAAAAGAAATGGACAAAATATTTTTGAATGTGAAAATAGTATTCTCTAAGTACAGTAGGAACATATAAACTGGGCCAAGAAACTACAGTGCTCTGTGATTTGCAGCAATATAATCACCATTCACTTTTTCTTTCAAAAATATGATTGTTTTATTGGAGTTTTCTGTGTATTGTTTTGCCTCAATTAACTCTGATTATCTTTAGAGAATAATGACCCAGAGTTACAACTGTTATTTCAATATGAATCTTAACTGGATAGGAAACTGCAAATCGAAATCTGAATTTACTGGCATTCTGCTGCATTAAGTAAAAATTTTTAAGACAAAACCAGACACTGAAAAGTCTACACAAGTCCATGTCCTGAGCTGCATTTCAGAATTATCTCAGAGTAATCAAACTGGAACCACACCATATATTCTTTCAGTAAGACCCAGACTTCCCTTCTAACTAGCAAAGATGACACACCTGACATAAAGAACCTCCTGCAAACATCAGTTCCAGGTGAAAATTATAATTCTAAAGAAGAGATTCTGAAGCCAGCTGTTCCTCAGGTAAGAAAGCAAGGGGCAACACGGCAATGAACATAGTCAAAACCACCCTAAATAAAATATACTTGTATTACAAACTTCCTTGAGGAACAGCCAAGTGCTCTTTAGATACAAGTGATTTTAAAAGAAAAAACAACCCAACCAAAACAAACCAACAAAAAACAAGAATACTGTTTTATTACCCTCTGCTTCTTCCATTTCTTCTGTATCCTCTTCATCATCCTGTGCATCACTCGTAACTGCAGAAACAGAGTGTCTAGCATCAGGCATGTAATAAACACTGAGGGATTTTAAAATAGTAAGTCATATACATCTTGGCTGCTATGCCGATTCTGGAATCTGTGACTTACCTGGCTTTTCCATAGTTTGAGGAATAATGCCACCCTTGTCTTTGATGGGGAGCAGATGGATGAGTTCTTTTTCTGGCTCAGTCTGCATGCGTCTTGGCACCTTCTCATATTTGTCAATCACATCTTCATGTTTTCGTTTTCTTATGTGAACAGGTTCACTGAAAAATACAAGGCAAATTAAATGAAGTAGCCATCTAATTAGACACCAACTATGTATGACACACATTAGCTGGATTAAGCATCTGCACTTAGAAAAATAAACAATGGCTGATGTTATTAATTGGAATGTTTGAGTGTGTTCACCATTGACAGCACCAGTCACCACTCAATCAAACAATGTTAATGTGGATCTGCGCAAGATCTCTGAATTCAGGGCAATACAGTTCTTCCCATTTCCTTTTCATAGGGAACTGAGTGTGAAATGAGATTTAGTTAAATTAATTTAGTTGGCAGGTCAGCCTGCTTTGTGAATTTTGAAATGTTGGCATGAGTGTAAACACACAGATGTATGCAAAATTCTTGCTATGATTTTGAATTTTCAAAAGATAATTAATTGGTGTAATTGCTTATATTACAGGCACATTGTGAAGTATGTTATCCATTTATCTTATTAAAAAACCTAAAAGCTAGGGATACAGAATCACGTTACTGAAGCCATACGGTCTGTCTCACAACCAGAATACTGCTTTTGTTCTTGTAACAACCAGAGTTTCAACTACCGATATCTGAAGGACTCTGAAAGCTCTGTGTTCAGAGACTGCTTGGCTTCAGAAAGTTAAAATCACTTGTATGAGAAGCAGTTTCATATGCCAGATTCGAGCCAGATTCTCTGTACACATGACACAGTCACCCTACGCATGTATTGTAAGGACAGTGCACCGGCCTTGGTCTCGCTGAGACCAAACCTTTCTCCTGCACCCAGATCCTACTCAACAAGCACAGGAATTCTATACACCTCTGACTGATCTGCTAAGCATGAAAAGAATACTGCTGCTGTGAAAAAAAAGGAAATTCTGTGTCATATCAGACGTCTGGAAACCCTACTACTAGCGGATGTGTTTTGGAATGGCACTGCTCTTATTCACGCAGCAGTAGGGGAGTCAGGGACCCGTCAAAGTACAGCAACAGTGAACAAATCAAATGCAGCTTGTAAAGGCAAACATCCTTCAGAAATGTGATTGCAGCCCTAAAATAATAACAATTTTGGAAAGGAGTACTAAAGATACAAAGTTGCAAAATAAAAACTTCGAAGGTCTCAGCACAGCCTCTCTGAGCCAGGCCAGAGTACTGGTTTACATGCCTGTCTCCCCAGTGTGCTCCCCCTGCATGAGCAGGTGCCCTGGTAACAGCTGAAGCCCATTACAAACTTCACCCTGAGCAAACATAAACAACTCTGTCAGCAATCAAGCAGGACTAGGACCCTCTCACTGGACAAACAGTCCCATGTCTTCCTTAAGATATCCCACAGCCCTGCTCTCCTCTTCCTGCCTTGACCTCCCAAATAATCTTTAAAAAAAAAAAAAAAAAAAAAAGACTCTGCATACAGATCGTCCATTTTTTTCAGTTTGAGGAATGCTACACATCTCACAGCCAGGGACCTCACAGGGGGGCACAGTGTGCAGAAACAGCATCCTGAAGGTCAAGCAGAGCAGATGAATAATACACATCAATACATTAATACTGAATGTCCTGGCAGATTAAGGAAACACTAAACTGGAACTGCAAAGAAACACCAGACCTCATGACATATGCATCACATTACATATTAATTACATGTTAACCACTCAAACATAAATTAGTATGAAAAGTAGACATAACTGCATTACTCACTCAGAAGAAAGATCTCTGGTTAAAAAAGATGCCTTTTGAGCCAAATCTTTCATCAATTTCAAGTCATCTTCATCCATCATGTCAAGTGGAAGAGCATCTTCTTCCTCCCATTTTTCAGCTATTTTAGAAGATGCATACAGATTAAGACCCTGTACATATATTTAAACTTCAAAACCTAACTCTGGCTACACCTGTGAGGTCACTTTATACCTTACTTCAACATGGAGCTCATCAACCTTCATACATGTGGCTTGTGTTATCCCAGAAAACTGCCCATTTATTGTGGCACGGAATGATTAGACCAAGCACATTTCTCTCATCTCCAAATGCCAGATCTCGTCGCCTGAATGGCTAACATTTTATGTTTCTCATAACACCACCTTTCCTTTAAACAAAACCAGCAGTTTTTTGTACATGGAAAATGAAATGTTTTCTTAATACTAAATATCCTACTGCTTCATGTTGTAAGATTATGTGACCTTCATAGTTCTTTATTTAGAAAAATAACTCTGAGCAAATACTTACCAACTTGTTTTTTCTTGCATTCCTCCAATGGAAAAGGTTTTCTAAGGACAGCATCTCTGACAGCCTCCCTTAACTTTTTTTGTTCTTTGCGATACTTCTTCGCAGCGCTTTGCTGCCTGTACTGTTTATTCTTTAACTTGTTGTCAAGTTTTATTTTACTAGTTCTCAGTAACTTCCGAAAGCTTGGAACTCGTTTTGTGTTTTTTCTCTAGGAAGCAAGCAGAAAACTACAAGTAACCAACACGTTCATTGCCTTCAGGAAATTTATCCTGCTGTTCCAGATCTCATGTTTATATCTCTATCAATGCTGAACAATGTGTTTCTTCCAAATACTTATCAGTTAGCTCCCAATTTACCCACCTGTGTTAAACTTTTGAGAGACACATGAAGAATGTTTTACAAAAAACACTCCCTGACAATTATTTTTTAATTGAATGCTATGTTCACCACTTTTAGACACATGAATATTCATGTAAACAGATTGTTAGGGCACAGTTCTTTGCCCCACACACTATGAAGCACTCTGCCTCCTGCTCTCTTCAGCATGATGTGTGCTTTTCTTTCCTAGCACACAGCAAGGTTACAAGTTTTGGTTCCATGACACGGCCTCAGGCAAATGTCCTTCTGCAGCACCCCTCCTCAGCTGAGCTTTGGCTCTCTCCTGCCCCTGGACTCGAGGAGGCTGCCCGCTGCAAGGCTCAGAGCACGCATGATACGCAAGCTGTGTACCTGTTATGGGTGTCAAAGCTCTGGCAGCCACAGTGGTCATGAGAACAGGGGCTGAGGGAAAGCCCAAAGGTAGAGGCACCCTGTACTAAATCTGCAGCACACTGCGGGGTGTGCTCCTGCCAGACAGCACAGCCTACCTACCGAGGGCACGGGCTGTGGAGAGAAAAAGGGCCTTCATATCGGAGTCTTGGTAGGAGATGTGTCCTTTTAGCACGGGACAAGTGGCCGGACCGGCGTGCCGCTCCTCGAATGTGGCATTTCTGCCGCTTCACCTTCCCTTTTTAGCTCTGAGTGCTGGGATAGAAGCAACGCTGACGCGTGTCCCGCCATACCCGCCGCACCGTGAGCTACAGCAGCTGCGGCCAGCAAGGGCGAGAGGCGGCCGGGCTCTGCCTTCCCTCCTCTGACACCGACACGCAGCCCGAGCGCCCGCAGCGGACACTCCGCTCTCCCCCGCAACACCGCTCCGACGCCGCACGCCTCAGTATAACAAACAGCACCCTCATGCCTGAGATTCGGCGGAGCCACCTTCGAGAGGCGAGAGACCACGGCCGGCTTTACCGGGAAGCCACCGGTGACCAGCGGCCCCACGACGGGCGCAGCGGCCCCGGACAAACCCGCTCGGCCCGAAGGGAGGCGGAGCCAGCCTAGGAAAGCACCCCCTCCCGAGAGCCCGCGACGGAGACCTAGAGGCCGCCCCCCGCGCCAGCCCAGACAGTCGCGACCCGCGGGAAGCCCGGCCGCCGCTCCCCGCCCAGCCCCGCCGTCTCCCCCTCCACGCCACCCTACCGGCTTCATGGCGGCGGCCGGTAGCTCGTGCTGTGCTCGCGACGGGGAGCGGAAACTGTGGGGCGGGCCCCCGCTGAGCCCTCCCCAGCACGGCGCGTGTGCAGCGACCCCTGGCGGCAGGGCGGACCGTGGCCCGACGCAGGGGGAAGCGCAGCACAGCCCGCATCTGCTGTACGTTTTATTTACACGGGAGGAGGAGCAGTGGTCTTAAAGGAAGGCTCAGGCCTTCTATTTACAGTTATTTACAGTTTTGTAGTTGAAAAGTAAGAAAACTGTACAAGATAACACAAAAATATAAGACAAATTGAATCCCATTAAAGTAGTGAATACATAAGTTAAGAAAAATCTGACATTTAAATTTCAAATTGTAATGTTATGAGTAGTATAGATATAGTTTTTAAACCAGATAGCAACGTAAGTTACACACCACACTAAATCTTTACCCCAATTATGCACTCTGCTTTTAAACACCAGACAAGTGGAAGCCTCCTGCACTTAGAAATACATAATGATAATTTTGACTTGATTTCCACAGAGGGACCAGTTACAAAAACCCACGTGAAAGGAATTTATTTACATTAAATATTAGCAAAAATGGACCAAGAGAGTGCAGGTGTTCCTCACCTGTAGTGCTATCCATTTTAAATTTCCATCCCCTACAGTCCCAAGTTCTTGTACAGCATCTTCAAGAATAGGAAATGTTTGAAAAACACCTGCCCTGACACATACAGTATGACCTCATGTCTCACAGTTAAAAGATGTTGAAGCATTAAGTATCACTAAACCAGATGCCTTTTGGATTTCAGTATTGCACACTATTAAAAAGATGTGTCTGCATTATTCCAAAGCGCTTAAAAAGTGGCTGCTCCTTTGATAACACGAAGTCTGCAGATAATTTTGTCTGTTGCTAGTGTTCACCATTACATACAAGCATTTCTCAGTTGTAAATGGCTCAACAAAATAAAACTTCTGGTGGCAAACCCCTTTCACAGAATACCCACTCCATTTTTAGTAAGCTGCATAACCAATACACCAAAACAAATGTTAAACACCACTTGCTTTGAAGGCTGTACACTCTGAAAATAGCCCCGATCTTACCACTGTTTAAGATTCATATGATTTTTGCTCTAACAGGTTTGGGCACAATACTTCCACAGTTCCTGAGTTAATTACAATTGCCCAGACTGAAGAATGAAACTGCAACTTAAAACAACAAACAAAAAACAAAACAAGTAAATAAGACAATACCCCTTCCCAAATGTTAACCATCTTGTGCACAACCATACCAAACAACTATATTTGGTCCTCAATACTTTCAAATGTTTAATTTTGGAGGTAATATTTGTACCAAAGCATTTGGTTTGGATAGCAGTTTTGGGGCCTTCAAGATTTAGTATTTCCCTCATCCCCCCCAAAAAAGTGCGTTTGTGGTATTTGTAAAAAAAGTTATGCCTTTTTTTTTTAAGTACCAACAGAAGTTATTACAAATGTTTATTGCATTGAGCTGATTCTTTTAAAGTATTAAATACGAACTCCCCCCACTTCTCAGTTTCATAGGTTTTCATATTCTGTGTGAAAACAAATCTTCCCACAACAAAAGCTAATACTGGCAAAAGGGTGAAGATTTCATCAGTTCATTACTCCACTGAGAGCTGTGTCGGTTTTCCATCTCATTTTCACATTTTCTGTAGTGCTTTTCCACATAGAAGCAATGTGAAAACTCATGTGCCATCAAGTGGTTATCCATATTTTCAGTTGACCTCAACATTAACATTACACGATTAGCTTTTTGGTGCCGGGCTATGGTTCTTGTCAACTTCCTTGTTGTCCTTCATCAGTGAGGCAAATACCTGGGCAAATAAATTATTTCATGAATATATAAAAAGCTATTCTTATAAAAAAAAAATCAACATTAACTACCAAAATATGGAGATTTCTAAAATGAGACACTAGAAAGGAAGTGCCCATTCCTCTAAAACTCACCTGTGCCCATTTTTTGTTACTATTCTGCATCTGAATAGCTGCAATACAACTAAAAAGCTTTTCTGATGTAATGTCTTCTGGAAGTTTTGTTAGAAACTGTGCTATATGAATGAAGTCCATCTGGAGGAGAATATCTTCATACAACCGAAGGATTCCTAACCCTGTCCTAAATAGAAATTCTTCTCCATCTCTACAGAAAACGTCCCAGACACGACAGGCCAGATCAAGTGGTAATGACTTGCTGTAGAGTGTAAAAATCCTACAATTAAAGAAAAAAGGTATTACTTCACATTTTTATTTTTCAGTTATGTTCAGTAATTACATTTCCATCATACATTTTGATTTTTTTATTCATGCTAAAAGTAGCCAAAAAAATCTAAAGACAGTCACTGTTCTGTTCTTAGTGGAAGAAGTCCACTTGCACTCTTATTGCAAAGTTTATTTTTAAAAAGCATTCATTGTATGTGGGCAGAAAATTCAGTCTGCTTTACGTATCATAGTGTAAAATTCTTCCCATAAATTTTTAGTGGTTCGTTTGATACAAAGTACAGAATTCTTCATTTCCCCATTTTTTTCTACAAGGAAGCTGTTCAGGAACCTCTGAACACTCCCTACTGAAGAGTACCATGACCTCCCCTACTCTGCCTCTGTAAGAGGGGCTCTCCATCCCAAGAACAACTTTGGAACAACAGGAGTAAGAAGAATAACAATCTTCATTTCTCACCAGTAACATAATTCTAGTACTTTATACAGCAGTGCTATTTCCACAATGTATATACCTCTCTCAAGCTGCCTAAACTCTCAGGACTGTATCACACTTCTGACTCAAACCTGCTTCTGCTGAGACTAACTGCTTACTGGTAATCTGCATCTTGTAGCCAAAGTTCTTCATTCCCACACACTCCAATGATGTGACATTGTTACATTACTTAATTCTAACCAATTCAATTTACTCTATTAGAAACTTCTAACCCATAGAATAATCCTACAAGAAGCACATTCCTTATGCACACACACTTAGAAATAGGTGTTCTGAATCTGGCAGTGCTAGACACACTTCCAAGGATGCTTGCATTACTGCCTTCCATTACATGCACGTAACAGGTTTGGTACTCTGCCTTAGAGCATTTGTTGCTCCAAAACAACAACTGTATTTCCAAGTTTATTCCTTCCCAAACTAGATCCTAGTTTTCATCCTCCTGCTCTGAAGTTTATATTCCTGTATTTATATTTTTGTCAGTAGCAGATTATGTTCATTTCATCAAGTTACTTAAAATCAATCATAAGACAACTACAGTGTAATAGGCTTCTCCCCACTACTGACATTAGACACAGCTGACTCCTACCTGGAGCAAAAAGAAAAGGAGACACAGAAGACCCCTGTGTGTCCCCTATCTGACTAGATGTCACTTCTAATCCTAGTTCATAAAGTTTGAATCCTGCCAGAGGAACTGTGGTTGCACAAAACTGGTCACCACTATTTCACAAGAGCTAGGAAGCTGAGGTACAGGAACACCTACCAGATGCTTTTTTATGCTAGATTTCTAGGGCTGAAAAACCTGTAACAAAATGGAAAGTGTTCCAACAGCTGTAAGGTTGAATTAGTTATGTTTTCTAAACTCACCAGTCTATCAAATATATGTCTGGAGTAAGACTGTATGATTTGAAATGAAGAAACAATTTGGGAAGATTTTCTTCAAAGAATACTTCAAAGGCTGCGAAGTATTTCAGCATCTGTAGAGACAGGAAAGCAGCTCATAAGCAGTCATCAAAAGAATGTTAAACTGTAAAATAACAAACCCCACCAAGAATTGAGTATGTCAACATAATACTATGTGACGGACTTAGGATAAGAATAATGATTAATTATTTCTAGCAGAAAAAAAAAATCAAAATAGTAGGACACGTCCTATGTATAAGTAGCTGGTATTCTCAGCATTGTAACCACAGATTAAAGTTCTCCATTACTCAGAAGCACAAGAAGTTGTTGTCATCAATTAACCAACTACGCTTCAAGTCAAAAGAATGTTACGGTTCAAAACCAGAAAACCCTGTGCATACCATGCTGTGATCCACACGGAAAAAGGCCAGCTGGCATGGCTTGTTTAGAAGGTTAGCAAAGGCAATGAAAGCATCTGCCTCTTCCAGATTGAGAATGAGTACAGCAGCAATGAAGGACATCCCTTGCACCTTCAAGTGGGAAAAGCATCAGGCAAATATAAGTAAATAGGTTCAGTACATCTTACATCTTTGGAAATGCAAATATTTACAGCCTCCAATATATCAAATACCACTGCATAACGTTTCCAGATGAATGGGAACAATACAGATCAAATGTACTGCATGCATAAGAATTATTTATTTCAGCAAGACAGACTGTTTCTTCAGACACCAGTTTTAGGTGCTTGATAGAAGTTGTGGGAGGTCTCATGGTCACAAATCCTTGGGACTTGGAATGCAATAAAGTTAAAACCACACAAGCTGGACAGAGC
Organism: Hypotaenidia okinawae; assembly: GCA_027925045.1. NCBI lineage: Eukaryota > Metazoa > Chordata > Aves > Gruiformes > Rallidae > Hypotaenidia > Hypotaenidia okinawae. The sequence continues at coordinate 21,829,653 of BSDF01000008.1, read as the reverse complement.
TCCTAAGAGACAGAATCTGGCCTTATGTTCATTAAGCTACCGAAAAAGCAGCCATGGTGGAAAACCTCAAGTATGGGACAGTTTAGACCCAGACAGATATGCTGGAATTCAGACAAAATTCCTTTTCAGAACAATCAATATGTATCTTTCCATTTGCCAGCAGTATTTGTTCACACACAAAGTTACTACTTTTAAGCAGTTAGCTGCAATGCAAGTTTACATTTTCCCATGATTACCATCTCAAAAACACTTAGCCCACAATAAAAATGAAGAGTATTATTCTCGTATTTGTTAAATGATCTGAATATTCTTATTACAAAAAATAGAATATTCTTCTAAAAAATTATGTTACCAATTTCAACTGCAATGGTGACGATTATTCTGCTGTCTCTAAGCATTTATGCTGCCTACTCTTCATTTAAAAAAACACATTCACTAACCAACTAGAGAATAAAATACTGATGTATATGTCAAAACCAGTCCTGCAGTTTTCCATTTGTGTGTGATAGATGGGTGTGGAAGTAAAGTTACATTAAATTTGCTGCCTATTAACATTAAAAAAAATATCTCATCAGCAATATCCAGGCTAGCTGTGTTCCTAATTGAAAAAGAGAAGGCCAATCTGTGAAAAGTTATTTATTTGCCTTTTAAAACTCCACCCTGGGAACAAGCTGTCTCAGAACTCACTCAGGTTATAATCTCTTGTAAAGAGTATGGGACTGTCTCCAAGAATGAGGTCACAGATGACAGAATTCAGGGCTAAAAACATTTCAACATTAAAAAGCAGCTAGATATTGATGCAGAGTCTCAAGCATGTCTGATTTAGAGGGGAAAACACACCCTGTGCTAAATAATGCTCTGGCACATAGATGGGACTTAAAACTGAGTTCTTTTTAACCCAGAAGTGATGAGAGCTTGTGAAAGGTGGTCCTACCTACCCCCAGTTATTTAACTGGTTCTATAAGCTGACACTATTCTGAGAGATGTTACGTTTAGTTGGTTTGTTTATGGTTTTTTGGCAATATTTTATGTTTGGGTTTGGGGGTTTTTTTGTTTGATTTTTGGTTGGTTGGTTTTGATGTTTTTTTAAACACAGTAATGTTTGCTGCAAACAATCTTATCTTCACTGAACTCAGAGCAATTAACCTTTGGCAACGAGACACCAATACAGAGTTTCTGGATATTAGGAGATGCAGTAGTGAGGCAGAGAAAATCATTATGGAAATAGCAGCAGTGGGAGCAACACTGGACAGAACAGGCCAACTACTCACTTAAGTCCTCTAGTGTTTTAGAATTTTTTCTGCAGATGCTGTGGGTCTGTCTGAACTACACCTTGTGGACACATTCACTTAAAATTTTCCATACAAGACAGATAGCATACTCATCCTTGGCATCCAGTCCATTTTCAGCTATTTAATTATCTCTAAGAATTACCAACACTGCAACTGCTGTGAAATGAAAAAGTGCCAAAGTTGTTTGATTTTTTTGTAAGTGCTAGTGGCATAAATTGCAGAGAACCTATTTACTTAATACACTCCAATACATGACATCTTAGGCTTATTTGCCATGTTATAAACATTGTACAGCAAAATACTTACATATCCCACATCTGGTCTGTAACATGTATAGGCTCCCAAAACACTATGCAGGAGATCATGATAAGGACCACCCTAGTACAAGGGGAGGGAAAGAAAAAGGGTTTTTTTCAAAATCACTTTTTAAGTATAGGAAAGTAACTAGCCAGGGTTTTAAGTTGTATGTGAGTTGAATTATCGCTTTGTTCACATCAGTTTTGACTCTAAGCATTAACATCTCAAAAGCATACATGGTAAAGAAAAAACAACAGATCAATAATGCTATGAAATAATACAGTGGAAATTATACACAATGGAAGATGAGGATATCTGGTACATATCCAGGGTTGTTTCTCCTTCTCAGTAATAGTGGATGTTTTCATTCCTAGTAATGCAAATTACTGTATTTAAACAGTGCATGCTATTTTATACACACATGTGGGTACATGTGTTATACCCATATAACAGTCATAAAACCTGAAAACGTGTAGTAAAGGCATCAAGATTTCTGTAGAAGCTGTTAGAATTTTTTTGCATGTAATGTCAAACAAATAGAAATGATATGGAATTTCTCCTTACAGTCCATTGTTAGCTGTCCCTACTTTACTCTCATTAAAAAATACTATTTGCTGTTGTATGTAGAAAATAACTAGTTTTGCTTTTGTTGTTTTATACAAATAACTTCTAAAACCTATTCCATATTTAGCCTGATACATTTCTTTTTTTGTTTAGCTATTGAGCAGTTTAAAAGTTTTCATAGTTAAAGTTACAGAAATCTCACCTTCTGGAAAATATACAGGGATGGAAATGTGCGTGATATATCCAACTTAATTAGCTCCAGACTGGCCTCACGATCAGCAACAGATGCACCTGCATCTGCAAGGAAAGCCAACACTTACTAAAACCGATGGATAAATTTGTGAGACTCCAGAATAACACTGCCATAAGCACAAAAAGACTTTTAGGATCTAAGGAAAAATGTTACCTAGTCCTAATTCTTGGAGTGCACTTCTTTGGCACTATCCTGTAAGAGCTTGAACTGTCTATTGATACCTGGCATGTGCCACCGACCCCAGAAAGCATGGGAAACTATCATAATTACTACCTGTCTACTCATTCTTTTTCAAGCCATACATCTCTACATCATTCAGACTTAAAAATAAAGATTTCTGTCTAACACTCTACACAGGCCCAAACTGGTCCTGCATTCACTAGAATCCAAACTTTGCCCAGCCCAGTCCTCAAAACCCTGTTTTCTTTATCTTCTACTGTGACTTCAGTTACTGAGTTTGTGCATGAGCACAGAGCAAGCACACTGCTCTTGATCTAGATGTGATCCAGTGGGAACACTTTTCAAATTTTTCATTTCTAACCAGCTCATTTGGTGGGTCATTTCAGCCAGCAGCACGGAAATACACTCTCTACGCTAGAAGAAAATCAATGACATCATTATCATAAGCAGCCAGCACTTCATCACCTGCAAAGTCAAGCAATAGCTTTTAAAGCTATGCTATTCTCATGTCCAACTGAAGGCAACTAAAATATATCAGCTTCTCAAACTTCCAGAACTGACCACACAGTTATGACCTGCAGAAGCTTTAATACCTCTAAGCTCTTGTTAGACTCAGATTTTTTTGCATCCTTAGGATCAGCATTCCTCAAATAGCACAAAAGAAGGCGGCATCACTCAAGAACCTCCAGCAGAAATTCACCCAGTCCTTGAGTTCTTTCTATCCTGTCTTCTATATAGGCACATGATGCAAATACTGAGAATCACAAGGAGAAAAACACAGATGGCACTCAGGGAAAAGGCTCTTTTGGAGGGTTTAAACCAGTTAAGAGCCATCCTGGAAGTGGAAGATTGAAGATTTCGATGAATTGGCTAAACAGAACTTGCTCTGCTGAAGCCTGGAAAGCAACATTTCCTTCTAGTCCTAAAACTAAGATAATCGCATTGAGGAGCAAGTCAGACTGCTGCAGGCTGAGTTAGGGAAGTTTGCAAGAAGGAAGATAAGTATTGTTACAGAAAAAGAACATAGATAGTCTAAAATAATAAAGTTCAAGAACTGCTGCTTACTCCCTCTTTTTTCTTTCAAAAGGAACAGGTATTTTATCAGTTAACTTGGGATCATTTCATTTGGGACAGGATCCATTCAGTGTTCCCAAGATGATTATAATCTACAGCATAGAACATAAGAAACTCAGGATTTCTACAAGAAATTCAGTTCAACTCCAAAAGGGGAGTCACTGAGGGCCTTTCAAACAAATCTGAAAGGCAATACATCTGTTGATGAATGTCTTGTCTCTAAGACATAGCAAGATACTTTTCACGCTTTAACCTTTATCTGCCAAAATGAAGTATTGAAGATATTTGGACAAGAAAAGCCTTCAGAACTAAAATATGCTAAATGAGGCTAAAATAACCGATCTTCCAGACTGCTACCAAAGATTAGTAATAAGCACAGAGGGCTGGCTTGCTTTTCAACAAGAGATGAAAATCCTATTTCTCTAAGATTTCCTTTATTACTACATTTCCCAGAAATCTGACATAATAAAATTAGACCCTTCCCCTTTTCATTCCCATCCAGAGCTATCTTTCAAAATAGAAAAGTAAGTTACATCTTCCCCCACACTCAACCCTCCCAACAAAAGAGCAAACCAACCACTACTCAACAAACCAAGGGGCATTGCAAACATGTTTCCAAGGCTAAGCAAATTTACTGTCATGTACATACAAACTTTGTTTTATAAACAGTTTGTCTCATGACAAACTTCAGATGAGTCACAGGAGTAAGGAAGACCCAAACAATTTATAGTTCAAGTAGCCAGTGAGTGAAATCTGGCTATGGCAAGTGCAAACAAAAGAAGTACTGCTTGCATTACAACTCAAAAAAAAGTTGCAGTTGGTAGTGACATAAGATAGCATTTAAATAAATAGCAGCACAAGGAAGGAGAGAGTTAATTATAACAAGGATATATGCACCATAAAAACAGCATCAATGAGGTTTTTAAACAGAAAGAATGTTCACAGGAGACAGCAGTATGCCAGTGATAAAACTCCATTATATATAAAAGTGTGGTAACAGCCCCACTTAATAGATTTGGGAAGAAAGCCACCTGGGCAGCAAAGGAAACACAAGTGGGTTCCAAAGTGTGTCATGTTACATATTATTCACTTCTCAGTTCCATAATCGGAAAATAGAGAATTTATTTTTTTCTTTCCTGAAAATGTAGATGGAATACCAACATAAGAACCAGCTAAGTAGACATAAGCAGTGACACATACTGTAATTTAGGTTCCATTTCTTGTTTTGGTACTTAATCTAAAATTTTCCATGAGGGATTAGGCCTGGTATTTCAGGAATTCAGAGGAAAACACATTCATTTGAAAGTGAACTAACACATGAAATATTTTAATGAATCTTTCATTGATACAGTAAGTTCTGTTAAGCCCCTCACTTGGTATAAGAAAGAAAACACTAAAGTAGGGAATTACTTGTAGTGATTTTACCAAGTATTCCTAATGCTGCAATTGCAGCTGATCTTGTGATACTTGCTGGGTTTGTAAGAGGGAATAGGAGGCTGCCTACATATTCAGAAGATCTCACCTTCTACGTCATTCTCAGAACTTGTCTCACTGAAACTTTTCCACCGTTCCTTAGCTCTTGACAAGAAGATTTCATAGAGTTCTGCAAGAAAACAAAACCCAACCAACAACAAAAAGGGAGAGATGAGTAAGAAAAGCACCCATTCAAAATAAAAGCACACTAGGCTTTGGTGATGTTGCTTGGTTTCATCTTAACCACTGGAGTACCATTATAACACGGTTTTACAGCATGCACTGTCTTGTGACTTCTGTGGTGAAAATGCAAATTACAAGAGGGAAATCATGTCTTACATAATTCAGATTTTTATTTTTGTGAATAGCTTAGAACACTTCCAGTTCATCAGAATCATTAGTTATAGTAAATAAAACAAGTGTTCGTTCCACCCCTCGTAAGAAAGCAAAATCACAAATTTATTGGTAAAAAACCCTTTTTTGAGGTGGGAAGGATGATTATGACCTCATCTCTTATAAGATGTAAGCAGGACTTGAACCTTGTTTCCATAATTTACCAAGCTATGATGTCTAGTTGTAAGAAACAGCTGTTCCTAAGGTTGTGAAATACAGTTCTTGAAAAAGCAAATATATCCTGTTTTGTACTACTTCAACAGTTTTAATCTTTCTTTGAAAATAACCAACTTCATTTTGTATTAAAGTCTGTATTCAGTTAAGACATACCAGGAGTGATATTTAATTCATTTCCCACAGCTAGACTCCAAACCTTCCCACGTACACTTGGAGGTAATCCCTGCCACCACAGCTCTCGAACTCTTCGGGTAGCACGCCTACAATAGGGAAGCGGAGAAGAAAGGCACGTATTGCACATCTTGTTTTCTAAAATCACAGGGCAACTTACAAGCAAAACAACATACTACTACCCAAATCAACATTCAAGGTTCTCTGCTTATGCTAAAGCCCCATTTAAAGCCCCCAAAACATTAAGCTCCCAAAAAGCACATTTCACATTGCTCTGTAATGACCTCTCGCTGTATCACCGCAACAAAACCTGACTTCTTGACAAAACAGAAAGGAAGAGGAAAACAAGGTATGTGGGTCCTCTGTTTCCAGAGGAGAAAGCCAGCCTCGCCTTGTTTACACAACAGAACTTTACTCACATGCCTTCCCAGTTAGGTAGTATTTCATTGACCCAAATCACCATAGCACTAGCGATATTCTCTTCTTGCTTGAAACGCTCTCTCATTATTTTTTTCCTTTTATGTGCTTCTTTAATTTCTGTTAAGTGTAACGTTAATAATTCTGCATTAGTGTATATAAATTAAATAAATCTGCTATTATCTAATTATTTAGATGATGTCTGAAAAATCAAGGGTAAATTTCAGTTGCGCAAGAGCTAGCTGGTACTACTTCTGTTGACTGTAGGTGTATTTATCTGGAATTTTTTTAATTTAAGCTAAATTATCTATAATAAAAGCAATTTAGACAATGAAAACTGTCTAGAACACTGGAAGCACTCTTTTCTGCAGGACACAGAATAACTTAAAAGAAAGCACATCTTCAGTATTGTTTTTCCTATAGTGAATTTTACACCACATTCTACCAAAACCTTACTTATTACTTAGGCTAATCAGCAGCAGTTATAGATAAAATTATTTTACTGAAAGTTCTCCACCTAGAAGGGTTATGTATTTTCTTTTCTGGAAAGAGGACCTAAGGATCTGAGACAAAGCTACCATGCTGAACAGGAGAGAAGTATTCTGCCTTTTGTTAAAAAAAGGATTATTCTTGTTTAAGAGGTAGAAGGAGGATAGAGCAGTCCTTCCTATCTTGACATCACTAAGAACCACTGTGAAATTGCAGGAAGACATTTTCTATTTATGCATGCATTAGACACATTGATGGAGTAAACCTGCCATCCCCAGTACACTGATACAGCTGATGAGCTTCATTAACTTTTTACTGAAGCTTCATCTGTAGCAACAGTTAATGGATACTAGGGCACACATACTAAAAAACTACACCCCAAAGATGCAGTTAGAGAACACAGACCACATATCACACCTTACAAGATGGATGCCACAAGAGAGGAGTGAAATGAGTTGTCAAATGCCTTGGATTTCTTATTACATCCGAGCAAGCTGCCACATATCCATAGAGGCTCAATCAGTTCAGAAGCTTGTATCTCTGACAACAGCCCAAGTAAAACATGCAGCACATTCTTAAAATAGCTTATTCCCTCAATACTAGGCAAGAGTCTACAGAAGTCCCTTTAACAACTGTTCATAGATTGACACAGTACCAGATGCTACAGATCTGTTGAATTTAAAAAACAGATCTAGTGGGAGTAGGAAGGTTCACACAGGTACAGCTGGTTGGGAAAAAAAAAAGACAACACGTTTTCATCTGTCTTCATATTGGAATCGATCTCAAATTCCTGAATAAAGCAGATCTTTAAGCAGTCATTTTTATTATAATTTGTCTTTGAGTGGCAACTGCAACAACACAGCTTAAAAAAAAAGTCCAAGTACTCAATGTTTCTAGCTGATCACATTACAAGTAGTTTAAGAAAAAAACAGAACAAAATACTTTCTAGTTTCTACTTAGAAATTAAAGAAAAGGGTGAACTGACTTCTGAATCCCGTTACACTCATGATGGAAGAGAAAGCAATTTGATAATTGAATTCTGTTTTAAACTCTGTGTGCACATCTGCCTGAGAATAACCTAGATATTAAACAAGGTTGTTCTTTACTATACCTACTATACTAGTCTACAAGCCAGAAGTTACTTTTGTTGAAATAGTATTATACTGATTATTGGCTATTAACATACCTCGTTTTTTTGCCTCTGCCACCATCTCATCATACTCTTGTCGGTGACGTAACGCCTCCTCCATTGATTTGGCAGGAAGATTTCTGAAAACAAGTTGTTCCTGAATTCAATACACACAAATGACATTTTGAACCATTTCAAAACAAGTTTTAATTTGGCTTCTCTCTAAGGTGAGCTTCGGTGTTTCAGTAACAGCAGCAGAGGACTTATCTGTTCAAAACTTACTGCTTCTCTATTAGCTCTCCTACAGCTTCCTCTAAAGCAGAGTTATTAGATTTGCTGAACATCTGGAAACGCTCAAATTCCGCATGAAGTGACAAATGGGAATACAGATACTCCTTAGGAAGTTATTTATTCCAATGCATTTCAGCACATGCGTATTTTAATAGTCAGATATACCTGCATATAGATACTCCTTTTATTCATATGAAATCTACAATGATCTATTTTCAATAACATTTTTATTAATTGAAAACTCCCACAAGAGAAGACGTTTACCAAAGGAAGAATCAACAGATCCCCATTTATGTCAGAGCTAAAGCTAAGTAAGCTTGCTGCAGAACAAGTTTTACCCGCTTAAAGTGTGCTTGGCTTTTGGCTGCATAGTGGTCTCCCCTAATTGCCAAATACACTTCCTTTTGACCAGACTCATTCCAAAACAAACCCAAACACAGTGTTTGGTCTCAGCCTCTTACCCAATCTCTGGTCTACTTTGGTTCAAAACAAACAGAGGACAGTTTTGTCATTTTAATGTGGAAAAAAAATGTTTTCCACCTCTTCTTATACAAGCAGGAAAGATCACTTTATTAATAATTTCCAACAGAAGTGAGAGCAGAATACATTTTCAAGGATAAGATGAAGTAACACATTATATATTTAGGATGGTACTTCAATTTGAAACAAGTGGACCTGTCATCTGGAAAAAAGTACTTCTGTAAGTTGTTTAATTGTGATATTTTGAAAGTACAGAAAAAGCTAAGTTACAGTATCTCTTACTCCTCACCATACAGTAAAAGAAATAGTGCACTTACAAAAAGTAATCATAGCAATCCATACTTCCACTCAGGATACTTCTGTCTGTGCACTGAATAAGCTTAGTATACCACTTGAGAGAATCTTGAAAGACACACTGTATGTTCTATTTTCCATTTGCTAATTTAAATTGGTTTGAGCAAACACTTAACAGTACCATCACAAGCTTTCCCAAGGTGCAATTTGAAAGCTTTGCTACATTTGCTTTTCTTACAGCATGTATTCCTAGTCAGCAGATCCTCCTCTTTCCTTCAGGTTGCTGAAATACACTGCCCAATTTATTAGCTACTTCTCATTAGTAATCTTATTTGTACTCAAAGAAAGATTTTTTTTGCATCTTCATCTACTGTTTACTTGCCTCTAGCTGTAGTTTTAAGGAGCCACAAAGACACAGCTGGAACAGGGGCAAGGAACAGTTTCAGTGAACACCATCTCAATACCAATGTAGCATTTAACTGTAGCTACCAGGTACAAAACGAGCATTCAGTGTTTGTGACAGGAAAGGATTTGATGTGTTTCAAAGGCAATTTATTCCCACTCCTACTGTTACCTGCTTTTTTTTTTCTACCCCCTAAAAGACCCTCCTGACAAGCCAAGTCCAGGCTTGAAGTGACAACTGCCATTGTTAAAGTCTTCCCAGCTGGTGTAGGAAATACAGTTTCCAGATTGGAAACTGGCTTTTCAGAAGAAGGAGTGCACACTGAGATCGCAGGGAAGAAATCCATGAAAGCCTTCAGGAATTTTCCCAATTAAGGATACCCATAATGCTGCCACAGGCAGCTGTGATATACAGTAGGTATCAGACTGGTGGCCACATTACAGTAAGAAAGAATTCCTCATTCAGACTATAATACACTTAAAAGTTCTTCTGGAGGTATTTGGCCATCATCTGGGATGGAATAATCCAATGATATATCTATCTTGTAAAGTTTAGCTCATCAGAAGCATATCTAAAATTCTTTCATCATGAGTTCCACAGCAGAACCATACTTACGCTGGTCGATCCTCCAGAATCAAAGCAGTAGTTGAAAGTGGTTCAAATTCAATATTTTTACGTCTTGCTGATGCAGGTGGAGGTTTATACATTCTTCCTAAGGTCCGTGCTTCATATTCCTAAACAACGTTATTGACAATTAAATTTCAACTTTTGTGCTGACTTCTAATTAGTAAGCATGGTATTTCTTTTTTACACATACTAAACAACATTAGAAAACATATCATTAAATAATTTCAGATAGCAAGCAGCTAGCATTGCAAGCTGAAATTATTTATAGCAAGACAGTACAGCTTTCCAGGACTGCTAAGTAAGAAGAAACTGCATTCTCATTCATCTTATCAAGGTAATCTTCAACCTATTCTAGTTCAATATTACTAATGGGCATTCAAGGATCAGTTAGTTTGGAAATTGGCACAATCTTCCCAAAATAAGTGTGCAAGTATATTTAAGTAATACGTGAAAGTGGACAAAAAATTCCAACAAAAATGGTTAACCAAGAACACATCTCTTCCCATTTCTTCCCTTTTGATTCTAGCTACCCTTAAGATCCAGTACCTCTCATATTTCTGAAGCCTATAGCAAGGCAATCAAACACACGTTATCCAGAACTACCTACAGCATACTCAATGACAATGTAACAAGGTTTTTCATTACAAGACTTTCACATAATTTCTCAGAGTTTAAAACATACAATTTACTTCAAAATATTTAGGAGCCTTTAACACAGAGAAGATTGAGGCAGAAAGAATCCCATTACTTTTTCCACAGAGCAATTCAACAAAACAGAAATATGAGACATGAGACAGTCTTTAGGAAAAGGCTAGACAGAGCCAAACGAAACCCTCAAATCTCATGTTTCCTCTTTTTTAGCCTCTGTAAATAAAAACCTACTGCCAAGTAACTAGGAGACCCATGCTTATGATCCAGCAAGCCTTAAAACAGTTATCTGTGAGAAGACTTATTCCCAAACCAAGTCAAGCTCGTGGGCTCACGCTGTCCTTAGACATGAAAGCTAAATGCTAGTTTCTCTGCAGGTCTTCCATATGCTGGAATTCAAACACAGAATAGTAAGAGCTGAACACTTTTTTTTTTTTAAGATAACAAGTTCAAGGTACTTTAGTAATAGACTTTCAATGATTGCACATCTATATTCTGAAGCACAGATGAGTGAGGTCTAACTTGTAAGAAGATTGTTGTGGGGTTTGGGTTGTTTTTAATATAAAGACAGTCTGTTCTTGTACATCTACTGCTTTAATAATTGTGTAAGTAAATTCAGTCTCAGATAAACATAAGATTTTAGTTACAGTCATTCCCCCAAAAACTTATCAATTACTAATTAGGTCATGCACCTCCCCAAACAATTTCCATAAACTGTTCCCAAATTAATTTCACACCAAACATACAGCTTTTTGTGCACATTAGTTCTCCCAGCCAGAAAGAGAGGGCTTTACCTATTGTGTTACAGCAGCATTATAGAAACAGGACTGACAACTTTAAAGCTATTGTACAGCTTAAAAGTTCACTAGACAGTTGAAGTCCATAAAGTTAAATGGGAAAAAAACTCTTGCAAATGTTAACAATCCAGCCTCAAATTTCCAGGGAGGACACAAAGTGTCTGTCCATCACTAAGGTGACCAAAGCTTCCTGCCCAAACAGCCTCCTTACCCCATCCACTTAAATCTCAGACAAAATTCCTGTTCTTTCCATATCAGGCATAATATATTAAATGATCCAAAAAGTATAATCTCAATGATGTAAATTACCTCATCAAGAGTAAATTACCACGGAATCACTGAGGTTGCAAGGTCACCTCCATTACATGCAAGTCCAGCCTCCCTGCTCAAAGCAAGGTCAACCACAACAGGTTGTGTTCAGACCACAACAGGTTGTCTTGTTCAGATGCACTTTTAGTATCATCAAGGATGGAGACCTCACACTAAGCAGAAGCTATGGCACCTAGTATTCCCAAGGGGGTTCCCATCCATGTAGTCATGATGCCCAACCTGTAAGCTTCAGAGGAGATGGGGTGTGTTCACAGCAGGAAGGCCATACCCATTATATGCCACTACACTTTTCAGATCCTGAGGAGCTGTCTGAACTTCTTGCCCTTTATCTCATTTGTGGGAGTTAGAACAATACTGTAACTGATGAGAAAAAGTGATTGCACCTCCACAAAACAAGACAAAGAATGATTTTTCAAAGATTCTCAGTATCTTTTGAAATGGTCCCTAAGTCTTCAGCTATCCTTCTAGCTTTCCACCCTTTAACCATTGCATCTTACTCTGGCATCTCATGGCAGTATTCCAAATAACTGATGTTGTTAGCATCCTGGAAAGAAAGGCACAAACCTAGGGCAACCAGCCTACTATTTCAACTAGAGGAGATGGTCTCTTGCTTTTCCATCTTCAAGAAAAGCCCATATGCACCTTGTAGAGAAAGGGAGCAAGCTACTTTGTGCTATTGTCATTTACACATACATTCACACTAAAACCCTAAAGCTTTGTAAATACAGTGACTTAAAAGTTACTAGCCAACTGTTCTTAAAAACAACTTAGTTCTAAGTATTTCTAAATCTCTGGCCAGAAAGAGTGCTAAACAAATTTCCCTGAACATATTCCTCTCCTGAAGGGTAATTCCCAATACAACTTTTGATTGAAAATAATAAGTATCTGACATTATCATTTGGCACATTCAAACAAGTATCTTTAGACCTGGACATACAGGAGTGGTACAGTTATGTTGTAATTCACATAAGCATGAGGACGAAAAATAAATCAGAAAACCAACACACACTGTATGAATGAGAATACACATTCTTAAGCCCCAAGTTATTTCATTCTACCTAAACCTATAGAAACATTATAGGCATTCCTGACATGCTTTATACCTCAGGCTACCCCAACATATTCATATGAGGAATGCATCCTGTGATAGCACCCAGAAGTCAGAATCCAGGCTGGGATACAGCAGCAATGCCATCCCTCATATTTTTAGTATGAGTTCTGATTTACTTTCATACCCTTCCATTATTTTGCAACAGAAGCTACAAGATCAAGTTCATTTAGTGGTCAGAGATGAGAAAGCTCGAACAGTACCAACTTCTTTAACATTACTAAAAACCTTATTTGTGTCCAAAATATATTTTTTTAAAAAGCATTGCAAGGTGGACATTAGAGAACTACAGCCACTCTCACCTTTTTATTAAAAGTAACACATTTGAATGGTGCTAGTGCTTCTGGCTATTGCACACTAAGAACTCATATACCATTGCCAAAGCAATAGAGAAAGGGGGGGCAGGGAAGATTACTTCAACAGGGATTTCCACAAAAGGCAGAACTCATCACCCACCTGTGTTTCTGGAAGTACATACATTTTATGAACAGTTGGCTTTTCCAAGAAACATACAGAGAGAGAAAACTGTAAACATTACTACAAAGAGTCAAAACAGAGACCAAAACAGCTTCAAACTGCCATGGTTTCACAATATATTCCAAAGTATCAGAAATTCCCAATGAAAGTTTGTGCTCTAGGAAACTTATTTGAGGATTAGATCCCAGAACCATCAGCCATGCATGGAGCTCACTAACTTGTGCATCTACTTTTTTTTTCTTTCATGGAATATTTTGTATGACTAGATGTAAAGAATCCAAGAATCCAATAGTCTTAACCATACTTTGATGCAGAATCTAAAGTTCCTGGCATGGGATAAAAAGCATGCATGGAATTTCATTGCAAAAATATGTGAGCCAATACTAATACTCTTCCTTAACAAGGTATAAATAGAATTTAAAAAGTCAAATGTCTTGTCAAATGCTTAAAATGCAGGGCATATGCCAGAGGATAGCACAGCTAACAACTAATATTCAAGACTATGTAAAACCTGTTTATGAAAAAAAAAATCTGAAGTGTCACATTTATAGTTTTACTTTAGAGAATGTTGTTAGAATTTTTTTATTACACCATATCTGGTATTTATTAAATGATACAGAACAAGTCACAATCCACTCCCCCGCCCCCCAAAAAGTTCAGCTTTAATAGCAAGTAAGAATAGTTATCTCCTTATCAAGACTGGAACTGCATCTTCCCCCATCTACTGTCAACAATTAAGTTGATTAAAAGGCTAAAAGCATGTTTTTCCTGAAAAACTCTATGACAATATATTTAAGAGCTGTTTAACATGTGGAGGAACTTGTATTTCCAGTATTTATTCCTACAGAAACACAGATAAGCCTATTAACCTACAGACAGATAACAAGAATGGGGCATAGGGCAGGGGATGGGGGTGTGTGCATGTGGGGGGAAGTCTTTTGGTTCTAAACTGTCTTGGTGTTTAAAAGATAAAGATATCCCAGATTGTAACATTTTTTTTTGGAAAAAAAAACCGAGGGGGCAGGTGAGGTGAGGGGGGAGTGGGACCTCAGCAACAACAAAAATCCCCCGTGTTTTAAAGAAAAGAAAAATAACAATCCTGACCACACCTTTTTGCTATCTACATGAAAAACAAACGACACTGAAGTTCCTTTCATCTTTCCTCAGAACCATATAGGACAGGTAGACCATTTGGAGCTGTTTTGGATATCTCTAAAACAGGACCTGACTGCTCTGTGTAACATCTGCACAATTACTCAAAGCTGCTTCTTCCAGCATCTAAGCAAACTAACTTAGAGAAAGAGAAAACAGCTGCATCACAGCATTCCAAAAGCATTAGTTGACCTCAAGTAGGGTATACTTGTGGGGATAAAATTTTTAACTAAGTATGCACATAATGATTCAATTTTAGAACACAAGCTTGCATCCACAGTGCCCAAAGTATAGAGCCTTAAGGAGTAAATATCAACCATGAAATTTAACATGTATCTCACTGGGATAAATTTTGATCTATCCAGGATCCAACAACAAAAGTTGAACTCCTGGATATGAGTGAAAAAACCATAGATTACAAGGATTGTGAAAGTCCTCCGAGTCCTGAATGCACCAATTATACAGATTAAGCACCACAGATCCAATTATGTTTTATGTATGCTAGAGGGAGAGTGACCTCACAGGCAACACTGATTTAACTTCCACTATGCTAAGGTTTGCCACTATTTAAAGTGGATGTCAAGGCATAATACTTCAATTAAACAAAGCATGCACCCTCTGTATTACAGGTTTTTTTAACATGCTTTAATCTCCCAAAGTTCTAAGGCTGATACTGAAACAGATTTTATTCAATAAATCGTGACTTAAGTAGAGAAAGCAATGGGGATCACCATGTATTCTGCAACTCGTTTTAAAACTCGCTCCCCTCTATCCACACATATGGAGCATACAAGCCTCTAAAAACATGTATGATAGTTTTCACAATATTGCACAACCAACTAGAATTATCATCAGAAAGATTGTTTTGCTTCCTTTTAAAAAGGGTTGATCATCCAAGAATGGAAGCATTAATAGAATTGCTTAGAATCACTTGAATAAAAGTAATATTAACTTCTAGTAATGCAGGATTCCCTCCTGTGTCATCACTTGTGTCCCCCGATCCTCCCCCGGGTTAAATGTTAAAATTGCTAAGCTAAAACTGATTACGAGATTATTAAAAACCAAAGAAATGCTTATAGCAAGAGCAGATGTCACTGAAAATTTGAGTCATAAAGACAGACATTTTCCCAGAGTTAACAATGCCAGGTACTATCAGGACAGACAGAACTGTGCACCCTTTCCTAACTTACAGGCAATATAGGATGAACTTATACTGAAGGAGGGAAAAACTCTAATCTTCACACAGTACAAGAGAACAACCAAACAGACACTGAAGAGTTTCTCAGTCAACCTTCCAAAATAATGCCATCCACCACCAGTTGTTCATTCACTTTATTTTTTCCTCAATGGGATAGTTAAATTGCATCAAATTTCACCTTTTGTTGTTAACAAAGCACGCTGAAGCCAGGGGCTTCTTGGGCCCAATAAAGAAGAGCTGAGAATGGTTGGACCCTGTAACATGAACTGCAGGCATCACATATCAACTAGCACTTACATTAGTGCACTATGTCACAGAGCCAGAGTAACAGATCCACAGAACTAAAAAAAAATCTAACTTGTACTAGCCCTATTTAACACAGGGTGTGAGATTACATAGAAACTTTTCAAAGTAACAGGAATGTCCATTGGACCAAATTCAGGATACCAGTCACAGCAAGTAGAAGACATAATAGCATAAACCAAAAGTTTAAATAGCTGCACTTTTATAGGTTTCCAATTTCATACTGGAAATAGTGGTTAAAAGCATCTGGAGATCTGAAGTGCCAGAGCCTGTGTGACTTAGTTGACAGGAAAAAAATTATTCTAGGCTACCAATTTTCAAAGCTAATATAAGGTGTTCAAAAATATTGAAAGTCAAGCCTTTTAACAACTTTACCATTAAGCAAGGAGGCACAGCAAATAAAGTAAGCTACTGTCAAACTTTAGCATTACCTATTGCCTGTTATTCAAGAACATGCAATATAAACAACAAACAATAATACTCTATTAGTTAAAGTTGTTAGTGAGATTCACGTGTGAAGTTTATTTCTTTATTTTACTAATGGTATATGAGTTGATGGTTAGTGCCATAAGATATTCATGCTACTGTGAAAATGTGATGTTTGTTCTATTTTAATGAGTGCTACATAGTCCCATGCATGCCATTAATTACAACTAGAAAGAATATATATTTAAATTTCATACCCCTGTGTTTAATAGACTGAGAGCAGATATTGACGCAAGACTGCCAGAACTGTCATCCTAATGAGAGAAACAGAAGCAAAACCTTAGTGAATAAATGAAGAAAAAGACCATTAAAATATAGCAACAAGAAAGCTGAAATTTAAATTCACATGTAAAGTGTTTATCTTTGAGGAAACACAGATGTGGCTGTTCCTCATTCTCCAGCCCTCAAAACATACAAAAGAACACAGACTTCCCACTTCTACACGATGTGTATAGACATCTATTGGACTACTTTGCTGGTTTAATTGAAGATTGATATCTTCTACAATTGGCACCTTTGCCCAAAGGAAGATATTTTTGCACAGCATTTCTCAGGTACATGATGAAAGATGTCTCTCCCTAGTCCAATTCACACATAAAGTTACACTTACTTAAGCACTAGCCTTGGAAGATACGCTGTTAAAAAGTAAAGAACAAAATATTGTCTATAGGCTGACAAAAAAACCCAGAAATTGTTTGCTCTGAAAATGAATCTTGAAGACCCTGTCTTTGTTCAGCTCATGTTGGACTGCATCTCACACCCAGCTACATCTTTGCCTATAAGCTAGTTCACTTTAAAACTGAAAACAAATACACAAGAATAGTACCTGCAATATGGAGAAAGGAAAAAGAAGCATTAACTGGACTTGGACAAGCATTAGGCAAGGAACCAGATACCAGGGTAACTTTCAAACTACACGTTTGGATTTTTCTATTTAACATGGGATGGCTAGAAAACATCATTACTTAGAGGGGGCCTTCAAATCCTCCACCTCCCCTGGTGTCACATTATAATTAGTATTTCTAAATGGAAAGCTCAAAAGTGAAATAGACCTCAATCTCACTGGTGAGCTGATGAGAACTAAGATACATTTGTAAAGCTTTGAAACAGTCACTTTGAAAAAGTCATTAGACTATTACTGCAGCAACCTGAAGCCCCTCACACTGGTGTAAGATAATTAGGCAAAAGCATGCTCAACTACAGGAGACCCTGTACAACCACAGCTCTGCAGGTTTCCATTCAAAAGCCAAAGCTGGTTTGCTAATGGAAAAACCAAGCTTAAAGACAGAGGGGTGGAGGGAGAAAAATAAACAAGTTAAAAAAAAAATCACACCACCATGGCTTTTAAGCATTGGATTACATCACTTGGAAGAAGGAAAATAGGTTTATCATGCATACAACTTTATTTCTGAACATACTTGAACTGTTCTTGTACCATGCATACCCCAGATTAATAAAAAACATTTTAAAGGCTACCTTCTTCCTTGCCATACTATTTTGTCATTGTCAGTACTTAAGTACAAAGCCAGCCTCAAAACGATAAGGCTTGTAATAAAAAAAATATACAAAAACCAAACCACACTTTACCACCTGAATCTTTTTGCTAAATCCTATTTTTTAAATTTGACAGTCTGCCTAGATGATGATTTTGCTACCACAGCACTCAAGCTCAGCAGCACGTCTGCTTAACCTACAAAAGCTCATGTTTTAAGAGAAAAAAACCAATTATTTTAACCTATGCCATCCACTGCTGAAACAATTCAAAGGCCTGATAGAGGGGGAAGCATCTCATCAAAAAGATGATCCAGAAAAAATATCTCTAGTGTCCCACCAAATCAAAGTAAAAGGTTCTACCACCTTACCTCATTTCTATATTCTTTTTTTCCCTAAAACTCAGCAACTTACAAGGAGAGGAATGAAAATATGTACAATGCTTATGCTTTCTTTTTCATACTTTAGGAGGAGAAAGTTTGTTTCAATATTCTTCATAGCTGACCTCAAAGACTTTTCTTAAAAAAAAAACCACCAACAAAAAACCCCAGTAAATCAGAAGAATTCAGAGGGAATACCTCTGTGATATTTTCAAAACATTAGTCCCATGCTCACTGCAGAGTACTGCCCTGAAGACACATTTGTGCCACTAACATAGCAGTGACAACATGAGAAGTTCTCCTAGACAAGTTTTCCCTCCTCAAAGTACCTGGGTAAGCCATTTGTACTAGCAGCACAACTGTATTTTACATCCTTTATGCAAACAAGAGAGAGATGTTTTTCCTCACTGAGATCCTACCATTTTACTGACAAGAAAATCATTGCAAAAGTCTAAAACTCTAGGGAGTATCTTTGAAAGACTTCAACACACTTCAGTTTACCTCTACCATTGAATTTTACTAACAACATGTGTGACTCTGGAAAGATTGATGGTTCTGGAGGATCTGACCACTACACTGTCTACAGAGAGCTGTCTACTGCTCAGTAGACAAATTGTTACTCAGGTGTTACATGTTCCTTGCAAGACCTAAATACCCCTGCTTATTGTTTGTCTTGGTTTCAAGGCAGTCTGTTATCAATGTATTTTTACTTAAAAGCTGCTGAACAGGCAGGAATCTTGTCTTTCTCCTCCCTTCAGTAGTAGTGCAAGACATCTCAGTGTGGCCTCTTTAAGAGCCCATCTTATGAAAAAGGATCTTGCACAGTATTTACCTACTACTTTCAGATACTAAAATCCTTAGATTCGACAACAAACATGCCATATATAGTTTTCAAAGATTAGGAGCTGAAACAAAATTGAAAAAAGAGTTAATATTGCAAGTTAGAATGTCTGAGTCTATGGAAACCAATTCAAAAAGCATCTGTTCATCTGATGAGAAACCTCTGACAACTTTTGTCCCTGGGAGACTGGGAGTTGTGCTGATTGAGTAAATGCAATTTCTCAAGTGCTGTATTTTAATTTTTTCATTTCAGACCTATCAAAAACCAATACTTTCAGAGGTTAGTTGTAGAACAGTGACCCAGTCATTCAAACCAGAGTTAGTATTTAACAGACTATCCAAAATTAATAAATACTTTCAATTCCATACAAAAGGTGACAGCTTTTGGAAAAGATGGCTTTGTTCCACTCCTAAATAAGCCATTATTTTTAAATCACTGCAAGCCTTTCATGGTGTGTCAGATTTAAATAAGGGGGAAGCTTCTTTTCTAAGGCTGTCACTAACAGTACTTTGTTAAAACTGCTGATAAAGTGAATTTGGTGTATGCTGTACTTCTCTTTATCTTGTGAGATGCACTTCCATATTTTGAGTTTACTTTAATTTGGGCATATTAGGAAAAAAATCACCATGTTCCTTTAAACAAGTTAATAAAACACATTCAAGACTAATAAAAAACAAGAGCTAAACTTAGTGACTTGATATTGAGAATAATTTTGATCATATATTAAGAGCTCTTTAATTGTAAGCACAAAAAATGAAATTGGCCTTACAATTTTAAGCAGCACTTGCACTTCAGTCAATACACACCAAAGTGTTACACAGCAGCCCACAAGTTGGTTTCTGCTTTAAATGCTTCTGTATTAAAAGATTTCAGCAGTCTAATTTAAAGCAGATTTCTGTACAGACCAAAAAGAATTTACCAGATTGATCATTAATGATCACAGACTTCATATAATAGCCAGTTTTATTAGCTGTAGTTCATTAAAAACTGCACACTTCCTAAAACCATCAAATGCATTCGACATTTGCAGTCCTAAGGAGCTGCTATTTTCCCTTTTTAAAAACAAAACAAAAACAGAAAAAAGCAAAGGAAGGAAGCTCAGAGGAGGGAGGGAGATGTCCAGCAAAAGACTTGGCCTCAATCACATCCTGCTTGGGCAGCTCTAAATCCAAGGAGAGGGGAGAGCATGCCAGCAGCTGTGAGCGGGGAGATGCAGCTGCCAAGAACTTTCAACCTCTGCCCCAGTTTGAGCTAGAGCATCTCACCCAAAGCACACTGATGGCAGCAAAGCTGCAGGGGACTGCCACCTGCCCAGCCAGCAAACCCCACAAAAATATTTATTATCTTCTACATATGCTAAGAAACACACAGAGAGATTATTTATAGTAATATTCACTAGACAGTCTCTGAAAGCAGAGCTGGCTAGCATTATTGTCTGAAAAATGTCTGAAACAGTATCCCAAGCTAAGTTCCCAGATTTTCTTGGAAGTTATTCAAGCCATTGAAATCACTACCTGACTTCTCTAGAGAGGCATCTATAGCAATGTCTAATTAATAGACAGTGACTGGGAGCCACAAGCGTTCATTTAAATTTAATTATCAATTTACTGCATCTTCCTTACCAAAACAGAAATAACAAAGGAGGTTTCCATGATGGAAGCAGATCATATGAGCTCTATGACCTTTTCTAACATATATATAACAGTACAATTTTTTTCTTGTTTTACTAATAGAATAATCCTTTAAGCTTTCAATATTGCCATAAAGCTTTGATGTAAGTATTACCTTTAGCCAAACGATTTCCTCCTTCTCTTAATTATGAGGTTTTTTCCTGTTGCAAGTTAATTTTTCCTGCAAAAAGACTTCTTAAAGATCTCGTTTTTCATCCAAAGGATGCTGACTCATCACTGAATTTCCTTAACCAATGGTTTATTTGCACCCTCACAAAGCTGGACACTGGCGTCAGAAAA
The DNA here is from genome assembly GCA_027925045.1 of Hypotaenidia okinawae. Lineage (NCBI taxonomy): Eukaryota > Metazoa > Chordata > Aves > Gruiformes > Rallidae > Hypotaenidia > Hypotaenidia okinawae. Next base: position 21,808,468 of record BSDF01000008.1, on the reverse strand, counting down.
GGTCAGAGAACTTTGTGTTCAACCACAGAGAATGCCATCACTGTTCAGGAATGGCAAGATTTGTTGCCAGTAATAAGGTACTGTAAGCTGTAGGCAAGATGCCTATGAGGGAGTTTAATCTCATTCTGTTGCATAGTCTTACACCTAACAGGATCATTTTACAAGAGCTGGTAAACAGTGAGTAGCCACTGTTCTGACCACAGATGGCTAAGAAAATTTTGGTGGAAAAAAAAAATCAGGTTTTTTACTTCAGATCACACTTGATCCCTTAACTTCATTTAGAAGGTCAATGTGGAAGTTTGTAGACACTTAGTGTAAGATATGAAGTATCCTGCCAGGTTCACAGAAATACTTGTGAACAGAACATATTAGGCTTTAATCATATTTCTATCAACTTCTTAAAGGCCTCATAACTGTATTCTTGCCTATATTCTTCTCAGTCACATCTACTGCTTAATGAGGAATTTAGCCTAGGGACTACAGTTAGCCATTCCAAAGTGAAGATACTATTTTCCACTCCTCTTCAATAACTAAGTGTGCCTATAATTCGTTCTTTCCAGCTTAGCAAATTTTAACTATTTGAGAAAAGAAACCATTGGCTTTTCTACAGTGACATATGCACAAGGAGCTATATTGCAAAATTTAAACACATATGCAAGACATTTGACATATGTTAAATATTCAGACATTAGGGTCACCTTAACTTAAAAAAAATTCTCAGGTGTCATAGATCTAACTCTGCATGAGTACTCAATCCAGATCCCCCTTCCATAAAGCATCAGAAGCTAAGATACACAGTTATCAAAAGATCACACATGCTTTAGGTAAATTAAAAGCTAAAAATATTAGCTATTTACTGACACTATTACTTAAGATTATAGGAATCCAATAGTGACCCTAATCTGGCAACCATTATAACACAAACCACATGACTAGTACTAGGACCAACTCAATCATATGTAAAGGCAATAAACTGTTTTAATATATTTACTTTTCTGTCAATTTGGAGAAGTTAAAAAAATGGGAACACCACAATTTAAAAGGAAAAAAAACCCACCAACTAGTCAGTGAGGGACAACAGGGTAAGAAAATGAGACTATTTCTGCAGATTGCTTCCTGGTCTCCAGAACAAACATTTTCATTACTAGAAAATGGGAAGCAGATGACTGGTAGCATTGTGCACGCTCTCGATTTCTCAGGATGGAAGAGACATCTGGATTTTTACCACAGTATTTTCATAGCACAAGGCATTCATCTGAAAGTAAACTAAGAACACTTGCCTTCTCCCACCCAAAAAAGGAAACCATTTAAATAAGGAAAACTGTATTTGAAGGCATTGAAAAAGCACTCCATTTACTTCAGAATAAATCATAGAATGTTTTGAATTAGAAGAGACCTTTAAAGGTCATCTAGTCCAACCCCCCAAGATTGCACTTTCTGGAATCTCATCATCTTCCAACAACATTTTTTGTGGGACAAGTCCCGTTGCATTGAAGCCCTTCAAAAAGAACCTCTTGTTTTTCACTTTAGTTGCTCCCAAAAGGCCCTTTTTTCCCCCCTGAAGCTCTTTCTAGAAAAGGACTGAATACTATGCTTCCTTCATAGCCATTTGCACCTGCCAAACACATCAGTTTATGTGGCATTTGAGAAAGGAGACAAAGAAAGCGGCTCTCAAGAAATTCAAGTTACTGTTCACCAATACAAGGGAGCTTCACATTTCTTATGTCAACAAATTTTTCAATTTTAGGATCATATGTTAACACAAAATTAATCATACATTACCAATTAGTCATCTTTAAAGACCATTCCATTTTATTATTATTTTATCAAATTAAAGACAGACTCCAAAAGAATATACAGAAATCAAACTTTTTATCAGGGGAAGGAAATCAGAAATACCTTTCTGTAGTACCCCAGTAACTCCAAAACAAGTTGAACTCACACTACTATTTTGAAACAAAAATACCTTGCCAGAGATTAAAAAAAATCTAAAAGAAGCAAGATTGTGTTTCAGAATTCAAAGCCATTTGTCACAAGTTACCCACACAGTAAGTCTTTCAGACAGGAACAACTCTGGAAAGATTAATTAGATTTTAAAAAACAAAAATTAAAATAAGTTTTGTAACTCTAGCTTTAGGAGTATAAATTCGACAAGATATTTAGTTTGAAGAGAAATTGAACATACAAGTATCACTAATGTTTTACTGCACAAAACAGGCAAGACTAACTCAGAACCGAGCTTCATAAAAGCCGCCTAGAATATTTCACAATTACTATCATTAAAAAATTCTGACAAATTAATGCAAATTCTGATGTTTTGACCAAAAAAGCTTAAACACTTTTTGAACATGTATAGCCTTTTTATATAAGCACTGAGATGCACTAAAGAATGTATTAGATAACCATAAAGCACATTATTTAGACAAAGCCCCAAGAGTGTCTTCCCAGAGAACTCTGTGGTTGTATAGTAACAGCAGGGAGATAACAGCAGAGAGCTACAATACCTACGTATTAATTTTTACAAGCTTTGTACAAGAACCACATGATGTTTACTCACCTGCTGAATAATTTTGGAATCTTTTGGAAGGTTTTCCCTGGGTGGCACTTTTCCAAACAACTTCCAACCAGGAGCACTTTGGACAGCAGGCTTGAGTTCCTTTGTCCTTTTAGTGAAAAAGTTTCTGCAAAGAAAGGAAGATTTTCTTTTTGTTATAAGCATATATAAAAAAGTTATATTTATATCCACTTAGATTTCCTTAAGCCAGGCTCACCACCGTAGAGATTTGCTGCTCAGCAAATGCATAGTGTGATATCTCAGCTTTCTCTTACACTTCAAATTAATTATTTTAAAGTGGGGCAGCTTTCATTACTGACTTTGAAGCCAGTATTTGTACTTAACACTCAGTTTAACCTCTGAATTCTAAGCTACTTTATGCAGCATCAGAGATACTCTCTTAAATCTAAGTTAGAAGCATGCAATAGCTCTGACTTTTGTTTGGGCTTTGTTTTAATGTATCTTATGAAGCTAGTTGGGGACTGAAAACAGCTGGAACTCACTGGGGAATTTATAGATTCAAAAAAGTGAACTATTACTTCTACTAACATTTTTTTTTCAATCTTCATACCTTCAACTTTCATAACATGGAATAGAAAATCAGGGAACACGCACACACCTTCAGTTTAGCAGATAACCTTTGCCAGCGCCTAAAGCAGTCACACTCAAATAGGCAGCTGACTGCATTGCTCTTTACTCCTTAGAAAGCCAGCCATCACAAGATCTCGTTAGCAACCACTCATCTAGATACACGGCTGTCCTGTTTGAGAACGATCACAAGCTCCCACAGAGCATGTATGTATCAGTGCTTTGAAAATGAAAGACAACGTTTATCCTGAATATTGTAAAGTTACTTTCCCGAAGCTCATGAATAAAACAGAGGGATTAAAATTTCAGTAGTCTATAAGGTTAATTCTCAGGATGCTAACAACTGACCTCTGAGCAAACAATATAAAGCACTTTAGTGGAAGATGTTTTCATTCAGTGCTAACTAGCTAAACTTGTATTTTCACCCCCTCCCTCTGGAAAGAGACTTACTCTTCATTTAAAGCATTTCACGTATTTTAAAAATATATTTCCTTCTCAAATTTAATGTATTCATGTTTGTGCAACAACTGCAAGCTGTCTGAAAAGTGCACAGTTGCCCAAATTCCAGCACTGTCAGGGTTTCTGACCATGCAGCAGTTTTACAACTAGGAACTGTTAGTGTAAGATATTATATAGCTTTCAAATACAAACTACTATTTCAGTTCACAGAATGTTTTTGTTATTTGGGTAACAAGCAAATGCCAGTCACAAAAAAACCCTTCTGTGCACATTTGCTTGAACAAACTCTACAGATACTTGTGTGTAGATTAAGATCTATCCACCAGAAATCAGCAAGCTGGAGAGGAGGGTAAGAAGATGCTGTAAAAGCACAGAAGTCTCCAACAGCCAGTAAGCTCAAGACTAGCGATCCTATGGAATCCAGGAGAACTGAGAAACTCAGAACACCAAGACTCCCTCTGAGGCCATCAGTAAACATCATCAACAACAGCTTGCTAAAAAAAATAATGGAGACAATTGCATTCAAGGAAGCAGCAGCTGCTAGAGGTACAGCAAACAGGACTGCATACACACCTGACAGAAGAGTGCACTGAGAGATTTTTTTTTTTTTAACAGCTACACAGAAGCTGTTGGTACATCAGCACAGCCCAACCCTTTTGTGGAGGTCACCCTGCTGTTGTTCCAACCCAGTAACTGGCCAAGCACATCTGGGAATAACAGCTTGCACTATATGGTTACCCACTATTAATGGAATCAAGCTGTTGCTATTAATAATAGCTTAATTAAATACAAGGTGTTCTAGCAAGCACTGCTTATGATCCATGCATCCCACAAGTCTTATCTTAGTCCATCCCAGTGGAAGCAAAATAAGTGCCCAGAGCACCAAACTAGTGGTTTCTAACACACAGAAGGAAGAGCTGATGAGAGAGCCAAACCATGTTACCAATGTCTTTAAAAGACACTGTCCTCAGCCAGTGCCAGGATTGCAGACCATTAGTGAAATGAACAGGTCCATCATTAAAATAAAATTTGAAAACCACAAAAAGCATGCTTACATCAATAGCAAGGGCTTATTTCACAACTACAGGACACTTCAGTGATTTACATTGTCTTCAGGAGGGGAGGAGTGTTCCAAGCGTCAGCAAGAAAACAAGACAAAGTACTCTAAGAGCAAGGTGTTACTTAATACTAAACTACAGCCTTGCCCTTGCAACTACTACAGCAGCTGTATTTGAACTTAATTGGAGGAGGGTTTTTTTCCCCCAAAAAGCATGTATGCAGGAAGATACATTCAGGAGTACTGTTCCTGAAATATGAAACAGCTCACACAATGTGACTCCACAGACAGCAATAGCCATCTGATCACTATACAGAGTACCACCAGCATTACTTGGTAGTTCAGCCCCACTGCTTCTAGCACCTGTGGAAGCTGAAAGATGTACACCTTTAACACCAATAGCAATCCAACACTGTATCAAACCTCTCTATGATTAGCCAGGAAGCTGGTAATTTAAAAAGGAAAAATGTGTAAACACACAGAAGGTTTTAATTAATATTTCCATACAGAACATTTAGCATGATCATGGCTCAAGGTTTGATTTTTAATTTTTTTTTTTAAACATAACATTAAAACAAACTTTCCAGAACAGAGTCCCCACCATAATTAATTTTGGAGGGGGAGGGACAGCATATGTGTATATTATTTAGGGTACTGAGTTAAACAAATGCTTGTTTCACAAGTAGAAATATTTACAATTTTACTTTTTTTGGTAGATATACATTGAAGTGTGCTTCTTATAAAGTTGGATCAGGTTTTTTTTTTCCCTCATTACATGCTGTCAGAATAAACCTCACATAGGAATTCTAACCCAAGATAAGGTAACGGCAAGTTTACAAATAAGGTTTGCTGAAGATGGAAGGGCACTTTTAATACATTGTTTTGGCAGCTAACAGTATCACATTTGATGTGTTGTTGACAACAGAAAGGCCTCACAAAAGCCCTGTTAAGGAACAGCATCTGTGGTTGCATTCACTGAATTGCAGGAAGCGTACTAGATTTGATAGGTTTGTTGCTGCTTAGAATATTCATGAGTTTCACTGATCCCAGGAAAAGTCATCCATTGAGATGGACTGAGTTTTGGTACAGAATCTCAAAATCCATTTGAAAACTTCCAGTTTCCTTAAAATTAATCTTCCATTTTAGAACTGAATAATACTCTCTGTGGAAATGATCCTTAGGATAAAAATATTAAGATTAGCTCATTGAATTAAGCTTGTTTATAACAAGCCCAGTGGAAAGTTAAAAGTTGTTTTTTCTCTTCCTGCTAGTTTTATATAACCACACTGGAACACGCATTAACACTCGCAGGCAATGCTCAGAAATGTTTCAGTGGGCACATTGAAGAGCTTGAACAGTAACAGAAGCACCACAGAACAAGCAGCCGTTACTGGCACATACCAAGACATCTATTCCTAATGTGGTTTGGATTGCACTACACAAAAACCTAGGGACTCCGATCACACAGCTGCAACAGCTGTAGTCACAGCTATGAATCACAAGTCTTCTTCCTTATTTAACAACATTGCTTCAGCTACACAAGCACCATGCAAAAGTTTCACCATACTGATGGTATAGCGATTCAAAGATGTTAACCATCTCCACAGGTGGCATGAAGGTGATGTGATGTTCTAATCATGTAATTGCTTTTCAAATCATTTTTTGTTGCTATATAAGTCAAGTCAGTGAAACTTAAATGCAGTTAGAATTGCCTCAGAAGGGGATAGGTGGAGCTTGATATTTTAATGGGGTTTTTTGGTTGGGGTGGTCTGGTTTTTGGGGTGTTTTGGGGTTTTTTTTAACTTTGAGGTTTTGTCTTTCCCCTACACCCCTTAGAGTCTGAACACAAACTTTCCCACTTTTCAAGCTCTTCCACAGCACTCACAAGCCTGTATCTGCCCTTAGCCCTCTAGCTTTAAACCAAGATATAGATCCTGACTCATCACTCCCTCCATAAGACTGTAACCTGTGGCCTTTAACCCCTGCACTCATCAACACTTGTGAAATGCCAGCCCCAGCTTTGAATGCTACAGGACTAAAAGAAGTCATTCAGTAGCATGGCTATTCTAACCTGGTAGAAAAGCAGGAGCATGAGTTGTGCTAGAACCGCAAAGAAAATGGCAGTTTAGAACCACAAAGAAAATGGCAGTTTAGAAATCTGTGAAATGCACCGTAAGTTGCAGGATGGCACACTAAAATGCAGTCCTGGTGTGTGGCCTAGAAAGCCATCCTTACTGTTTGGCCAGTGAGTCTAGTATTGCAGTTTCAATTAGATTTTTCAAAGGCTAACAAAGATAATTAGTCAGCCAAAGCAGACAGGCATCCTAGTAGGGATTTGCCACCTCCTCCTCCGCATCAAAGGAAAGGTTGCAACATTGTTCTACTTGTTAGGTGTTAAAGAATCAAATCATTATAACTCACCTTCAGACCCAAGCTTCACCTGTTCTGCTGCCTCTATACAAATTTCAAGTGCAGAGGAAGGTTAGATGTTATACCTGTGCCATTTAAAATGAGCATCAGCATGAAGCATACGAAGACAAACCTATCTTTCTTCAATTTGTTAATCCTGCTATATAAAGAGTGGCAAAAAACAAGTAGTATCAGCTACTGAGAAAAGGACATGATCTCAGAAGAGAGCATAAGGCACGCGATCATCATTACTGTTACACCCGAGCAACCAAGCGTGCTTCCTCACGGTTCACTTCAGTATACAAATAAATCCAATTCAAAACCTCGCACTGGGTTAGACTGTAGGCATTGCTGGAAAGCAATTCTTGCAAAACTTTAAGCATGGCACACCAAAGAAACATTTGCTTTTCCTAAATAAAACATTCAGAATTCAGGGTTATCTTCGAAATAAATGAATACTATGTTTTAGAAAATGTTAATGTTGAAAGCTAGACAGCTATTCCCTAGTTTATTTTCATTGTAAGGTAACACTGACATTGGTCAAAATGTTTACTCACTAATCTCCATATAAAATAGTTCCACAAGTGATCTCTTCAGTAACATTTAGTAGTCTAATATAACTTTAAAAAAGCTTACTGCTAGAACATTTTTCTTTTACACACAAACCAGTCTGGTTCACTGTAATTTTCAATTATAATTTCTTCTCATTGCATCTACCTCTCAAGAACTAGCCCTGAGAAAACAAGGATTTGAAAGCCACAAGAACTGACAGAGGAAGTGAGTGCTAATTATACTTACTTTTCAGTAAGCACCTAGTACCCATTATTAAGCACTGGATAAGACAACTGTCTCTCATTAAATCCAGGGAAGCAAAAAAAACCCCAAAGGAATCAACGTCACATCAAGAGCATCCTCACTCTATCCTACTGAACCACTTCTCCCAGAATCACAAAGGTTTAGAGGAATCCAGCATGAAATTAATGCTACAAATGAGCACAGTCTTGAACAAAAAGCAGTCTAAGTTTTCATTTGTCTTAAATATAACAACAAAAAATGCATTTAAAACCCCTGCAAATTTCATTTATCTGTAACAACTCAAGTATAATACAAATCCACTAATTCAAATAAAACCTCAGAATTTGTAAAAACAGTATGAGGTAAAAATACCCATTAAAAACTGTGTATGTATTAAGATAAAATTGATTTTGCATCTCTAGAAAGACTAGAGTTCTGCTTGAACATGTTGTCTGTTCCTTGTTCTACCCCATGCTAATTTTCATGTAAGCTTGCCGGGCATACAAAATAGGTCTATGTTTGAAATCTGTTTAAATTTGAATTAGCTGAAAGACAAACTGATAAGGAAATTACTTATGTACCTAATAATCTGTATCCAGAGCTGTATCAGTGAGTTGTCCTAGGAATGTATTTTTACTGGGATAGCTCTAAAATGAATGATTTTAACAAACTCATTCTTTCAGAACAGCCTGCACAAATTCTGAAGACCCCTGCAAGCCTGCGATTCCATATGCTTTCGTGACTATAACTGAGTACACAGCAATAATTATGTTCACATTGGCATGTTTTTACCATGTGAAAAATGTAAAAAGTGCCAAAGAACACAACAGAATTTTTCTTCATACTCAATTCTTGTCCATTCTGTTAAGGTCTTATGTGCAACAATTTGGAAGTAACAGTAGAAAGCCAAACAGTGCTTGATTACACACAATTAGTTTCTCTGCTTTAAAAAAGCCTTTTCAATAATTTACATACAAAACAAGTAACTCAACTCTTAAGCATAAATAATGAATCATTAAAAGGAAATAAAATCTTTTTTGATTAGCCACTTACAAAGGCTGCAGAGCAACAAAAGTAGGATTCTATGTCTACATTTTAATGTGTTTACATACAATACTTCACCAGTAGGAATTGATAAAAAAAAGTGTCCAAGAAGTTACAACATAAATTCAGAGTGTACCCAGTAATTCTTTAACAGACCAACAGACAAGATGTCACTGCTTCACTGCTATTTTAGATTGGGATTACATGACATTGTCCAGGACCTATTTGCTCACTTTCACATGTTTTGTCACATTATTAGTTATTGCTGGAAAACTGACATGAATATAAAAATATTAAGAGTAAATACTTCCTACTTTACAAATACACTTTTCAACTCATCCATTACCCTCCTTAATCTGCAAGTTAATATATAAGTGTTCTAAGGCTCAATTTAAAAGTCCTTAACATGGAGATTCAGAACAAAAACAACATCAGCCCACTTTCATTCAATGCGTTTATACAGTTGCTCGGAGCATGTTTCCAATCCCTGCCCTATACTGCAGGGGAAGTGGCCCAACCAATTTCACAGTTCACATCTACCACCTTGGAACAAGGGGAACCTAGACACCAGCTTGTCTTTAAATTCTGTTACCCCTGAACACAGATATATTACAGGATGTTTCTAGTTTTATCAACTTCTACAGCACAAAAATCTCTTCTTGCTCTCCAAGCCAAAATAACCCAACTATCCCAAATTACCCTCTCCAGAGGGATTCCAATGTTTGCATCTGTAACAATCTGAAACTACAGTCTTAAGTGCCACATGGGCAAATTTTCAGTTTCTTCCTCCTTCACCAAAAAATTAGTAAAAAAAATTCTAACTAGGAGAACGTGCATATTCAGCAAGACCAAGCTTGCAGGATTTTTTGTTTTGTTTAGGGTTGTTGGGTTTTTAATGAAGCTATGACATTTCCATGGATATTACTGGTGAAGTAAAGCCTCACCTACAGTTCGGTATATCTGAAATCTAATGAACTGTCAAGGAGTAGCTACTAAGGACCAAGGGGTAGGGAAGAAGGAGGTTTCTGGCCTCAGAGAGGACCCAAAGATTAAGAGAACTACTTGGGAACTGCACTGAAGACACCAGATTAGATCAACCCTATTGTTCAAGCTCCTAGTTGATACCAGTCCCAAAGCGGATTTACAAACTCTGCTGGCAAAACAATTTTGCTACAAATATATAAATACTGGTAAATTAAGAGTTGAAAGCATTTAGCAATATTACAGAACACACTGTACAGAACACTTAGCAGTAAACAGTATTTTAACAGCCTACATACTACTCTTCACAAAGAGCTGCTCCACAGGTCAGCTTTACAAACAGGCTGAAGCATTCACAAACATGTAAACAAGCAGACACATACACAAAGGAACCAACATGGTTAAATTTCAGAGTGCTCAAGTACAGAAAGAGTAAAGGAAGATGTGTGGTCTCACCTTTACTTCTCACCATGAACTAGCAAACCAGAGCTCTATGACAAACTATTCTATAATCTTCGTATGTAATCAGGCAGTTCAGCAGCTATTTAAACCAAATGTCACTTGCCCACATAATCTAAACCAAAATCCAAAAATCCTAGATTATAGCTGCAAGAAGTGGAGAATTTCTACCTGTTGACTACAGATGTTCTACTATTTGTTACATGGCCAGGAGTATCTACTCCAGCAAAGCCACAGGTGGTTAACCAGCAACATACTCTAAGTAGAAGCAACATACTCAGCAGTAGAAGACTAAGACCCCTTCCTCCCACACAGGCACATAATGGTCCAGTTGTTTCAGTCCCACTAAGGGGAAGTCCACTTCTCTTCCTTGCACCAGTAATGCCCAACACTCCCTTCTGCTGCATTAATTTCAAGATTCTCCATACCTTGCAAGCCAACTGAACTTACTGAGAAAGTCATCTTTTTTTACTCCCCACAGTGTCTCACAACAGTACAACCTAAAGAAGCAAGCTACCTGAAACTATTCCAGAAGGGCCTCACTTTCTAGTAGCAAAGGCAAAAGTCACCAGCTTTATCAGAGCAGTCACTATGTCTACAGTTCAACTGTTCCTATGCAAGACATGTTTTCAAGACAAAGGTGAGAAAGATTTCCAGCCTTTGGCACAACCAATAATTCAGCAAACTAAGTTCAAACACAAGGCAGTGTTTTATTTTGAAGATTGTCCCAAGACTTGGTTATGCTTATTGGTTTGACCAGCCTGGTTAAGCGTCACAATATTTTTCCCTTCTGGTCCTAGACAGAATACCTACCCACTACTTGATTGTGTGATTCAGTACAACAAAGTATTACTGTACTGCTTTTGTAGCCACTCAGGATACCAGGTTTCTGCTGTGGTTAGCAATTCACAATATATTTTATGTCACTGCTTTAGTGATGAATTGCAGAAATACTACAAAGTACAAGAATCCATCTTTGATCTGTTAGCTGATGTTAATATGTAAAAGCCTCACTCCTTTCAGGTTTTCCCTAATGCCTTTGTGTTTTACAAAACAAGGAAGCAGTTCCCCAATCCCCTGCTCAGCTGCCTACAGAATCTGAGGAACAGCAACTTGCAAAACACCCAAAGTTTACAACAACAAACAACTGGAGATACTTTGTGCTCTGGAATCTGTACTACTTCCCATTTCACAGCTACCAACCACCCAAATACCTTTGGTAGTTTATGGTTCACTTGCTTTCTTAAAGCACTCCAGCACCCATGATACAAATAGCTTCATTACTGACCAGCAGCGGGACAGACAAGAGCCTACATTAACAGATGCATTAGGCAACTGAAGCAACACAGACCAGACTGAGTTTTTCTGGGTCTGAGATCTATCTGGTCAGGGCCAAGCTTCCCCTGCTACAGAAAGCAGAGGAGCTGACCCCAACAACTTGGAGCACTAGTAAGGTGTGTGAAATACCATCATCCCTCTCCCATAGCATCCTCCTCTGCACATCAAAGGAGATCTCAGTGACAGAGGCAGCAGCAAGCCTGGCTCCAGGACTATAGATGTTTTGTTGCTCTCTCCAGTGCCTTTTCTCCTTTACTACTAGATAATCACTTAAGTTTGCCTATTCCTGTAACTCACTGGCCTTCAAGAAGTTTGTTTACATCAGAACTGTCCTAGGCAAGGGAAGCCAGCAAGGCAGCTTTTATTGTAGAACCTGATCTAGAGACTCTTTCACTTACTTGAGAGCATATAAAATAAAAATTTCCAAAGTAACAGTGGAAACTGAACATGATTTCTCCTTAATAAAGGAGTGCTTTTGGAGAAGAATAGAGAAAACCTGCAAATAGTTTCCTCCCATCATCTACAGATACTATTTAAAGTTGGGAGGAAAGGAATCTACACAAACACCAGTCTGAGTCTTTGGCTCTCAGAAGTTCTGGAAGAATAAATTCATCTCTCACCACCAAAACTGGTTTTCTACTAATTGAAGTTCACCCACACAACACCCATCCACCTCTCACACTGCTACCCCAATACTGGGCCAGAAAAAACATGTTCTGTAGGTGGCTTGCACAGCAGACTAGTTTCTGCAAATCCAGAGCCAAGCTATGGTCTTTCACAGGCTCTCCTTATGACCAGCTTTCATTCAAAAACCTGCAGGACTTTTTACATTCAAGTCCTCTCCATCTCAGAGAGGCTTGACTGAACCTGGCTAACCGGATGCAATATTAGACAGATCAGGCAGCAACTGCATAAGCTTCACTTCTTTGGGAAGCAATAATAATAAAAAGGCCCAGCACAGCAGAGACAGAGAAGCTTACAGCAATGCCTACCACCCCATCTAACAAACGTAGTCCCTTCCCAGCTGAACAACCACCAACCAGTAAAGGATTTAAAAAGGACAAACTTAACATCATAAATATCTCAGCAGTTCAGTGTACAAAGATTCAAAGAACTCTCCTCCCAGAGAGGAATTACAATTTTTGCATCCATGTGAAGTGTGACCAAAAAATTAAGCATCCTTTTTTATTCTTAAACAGTCAAGACAAAATAGTCTAATTAATAACTGAACAGCCAGAAGAGCAAAAGCATAAAACTATCATTTTCTTAGAGGCCAGCTGTGATTAAAGCTACCTCCTTTGGTTGTTTTCCGTGTAAGGCCTTCCCCTTCTAATCATAGCCCATTCAGAAGGGAGGTCCCATTCACTTTGTCACGCTACTATCAGTATATTGAGCCTGTAAGCAACTCTGTGACACAAAGGAGAAGAGACCAAGGAATGAAGACCACCTTCTGCAAAATAAGTGGAGTAGGGAGAAGATACTCTCAGGTTAAGTTTAAATGCCTCTGCAAAACACTCGTTAGCAAACAAGCTACAACTCCAACAGTCTGTTGCACACTAAAGAGCAATTTCAGCTCTTTGGCTTGAAAAAAGCCACCCAGAAAACTCCCCATAAACTACAGCATTACTTTAAGGAGAACTTACTTTAGAAAAAGACCTATTAGTATTATAAGACGCCCAATGCAAATATCTGTACCAACATAGAATATTACACTGTCCACCAAAGAGAGTGGAGAAATTGCTAGTAATACTTTGGGTAGTTTACACTGATAAAGATTATATATATGGCTGGAAGGTCTTAGAAGCAATGCCTATTTAATCAGATTTTTAGGGGGGAAAAAAAAGAAAAAGACAGGCTGCAGCAGAAGTTGGAGCAATATAGTAATCTGATGCCTATCCAGAGTTAAATCAGCATACTATTACTCCAGTTGTACACCTGAAATTTAACTTTTGGCCAGGATGTCTTTGAAGTAGCAAACCAAATGACAACACGGACGCATGGCATCTTGCACAGTTATGGTGAAAGACCCATTGCTGATGTTTTTCGTAAGCACAAAACTCTTTAACACCTATGCATCATTAAACCTGGGAATTAAACTTTCTCAAAACAGGCATTTTCAACTTGTAGACCTTGAGAACTTGCTTGCTTTCATGAGCTGTTTGGAACCAACTCACTAATTAAAACAAGGCTGTTGTCTGATAGATTTAATTTGCTACAATGGGATCCACACTTAGAAAAAACCCAACTTTAGATGGGCAGAAATATTTCCTTGATGTTTTATGAATAAAAGTTATAAATATTTATGTAAAATTCCATAGATATACCATTATTTTAAAAGTTGGGAACCTAAAAAGTAAATGCTAACCACTCAGCTTCCAAGTTTGCTGTTTGTTTTACCCTGGAGATTATGTTTACCGAAGTTGTCATTATATTTGTTATTCATGTGACAAAGTCAGAAACTGGGCAACATGTCAATACAACTTCACAAAATAAACCACTCTTAGCAAACAGTGAATGAAGGCTCTACAGAGAGGCTTCTCACTTTGATAATATGAATGCTTTTCTGTATTCGTATCAAGTTCACTATGTCCCTAACAGGAAAAAAGAATACTGTTTGAAGTTGCATCAGATTTGGGTCCAGGCTTTATTGCTTACTTCCTCCAGTCAGCTTTAATTGACATAAATTTTAAATATCCACTTGCTCAATTAAATTGCAAGATTGCTTAGAGAAAACAAAAACACCCAGGTCTGACAAAGACAGAAGGGTAAAGGGTACCCCTCACAATTTTTGGGCAGGGAAGCTTTGTTCTATTCCCTTAGTTATCTCCATTTATCTTCCCAAGACATTGTCAGTATATTTCCTTGAACTCTTAGAAGTACATCTGTACAGGAAAAAAACAATCCCAAAAGCAAATGCATGAGTCTTTTGGGTATCTGCAAGAACTGACCAGGAGATAGGCACAGGCAATACAGGAATATAAACCAGGCGCTCTGAAGTGCCCCCATCAATCTGTTCTTTGATCTTCACACAACTAGAAGATTTACATCTGTTGCAACTAGGACAGCTCATTTTTGACCAAAACCCCACAAAGCAGATTTCTTCCCTATAGATGCACAGTGCAACCCTGGAACTTTCACAACAATTGCTGGAACAGAAAGCACTGTATTCAGAGAGAAACACTGATTCTGGTATTAAACATTCGCAAGATGCAATTCTCAACTAGGTATGTGCCTACATAGCTCCAAGAGCTGCAAGTGCTACTTAGTAATAGATTGAAATATAAACTATCCATCTAGACACATTTCTACATACACAAATAACAATATTCAGGGAAGTGAGCCTCCCTGCGAGCCTCCACATTCTCTGTCAAGGACGTTTGTAGGAGCAAGTTGATTAGCAGCTCTTGAACTACCTACTTACTGATTCAGAGAACTGCCTTTACCAACAGGAAGAGAAATATGTGGACTTCAGTGATTTATCAGGGGGTTTTTTATTCCTGCATATACTGACTCCCTTCAACTCCCCATCATCTCCACAAACAGATATTTTTCAAAACTAAGCACAACCATTCTGGGTGAGGAAGAAAGGATGAGACTTAAGATGCCTTTTAGAAGCACATTTGCCAGCTATCATGCCTACAGCCTCTTACACCTATTGCTCACAGCACATCCTAAAGATGTACCAGAAGTAGTAGTTATAAATTAAGCTCTTTGACTTTATCAGGAAAACTTGTTAGATGAATTCTGGAAAACAAGTATTTAGGAAATCATTAGTTTATTACAGGAGAGTAAACATCACCCTTGTTGTTAACAGTACTACTAAATCCAGGAACAAGCAGCTTTGCCAACTGTCAGATACCTAAATTTATCTAGTAATTACACAGTTCAGAAAGCAACAATAGCTAAACAAGCTGAGAAGGTACCTAGCAGAACCATGAAGTATAATTCATCTTTAAGAGGTTCAGAATTGCTGTTCCTTTCTCTCAGCCCTGGCATACTCACTGCTGCTAGCACTTTCTAATTTACTGTTCTGTACGTGCTGCTTTGGGAGGATAAAGCATACTTCAAGGTAAGCAGCATTACTTTAATTCAACTGTCCACACAATACTCCAGCACACTGAACCATTCTGTACTGATTGCAATCCACTGGGGCTACCCAAAAGTGATCCAGGAACATAAGAAACAGAGCATCATGCTTGCAAGCTGCTGTGTAAGACCACAAGCCATAAGAACAGTGCCTATAATATGTGCCTGTATTATGAATCACACACAGGAGTACAAAGCAGTGACAGGTGACTTTCAAGAAAGCCACTTAATGCTCTGACCAAAACAGCAGCACAGTGGAGACAAGTGACCATAGTCACGCAATTTTCCTTGCCACAGCACTCTGCTACACGTATCTCAGATTCATTTGAGGCATCTCACTTCACATGCTGAGAGAAACAAAGTAGAACTACAAAAAGACAGCAAAACTCAATTATTCTTCAATTAAAAGTTATTAGGATTGATTTGACAGGCTTAGACACAAATACAATGTTAAGATCCCTGGGCCAAATATCACACCTAATACTTAGCTGGAAAAAAAAAAAATAAATCAAAATCTTCAATCATTGATGCAAACGTTCCTGTGATCTTACAGTGATTATTACTGACAATCTTGAGAGCACAGCCACTCTTTCTGTTGCAGAGCTAGGGTAAGATGCTGTGTTAACAGCTGCTCACTTTTTCCCCTACCTCTCGTCTCATAAGTTTCTCCTCCAGTTCAGTGAAATGAAGACAATTAACACAGATCATTTCAAAGAACTGCAAAGCAGGCCAGTCTGATAACTGAAGAGATGGGAACAAGCAGCTGGAAACAGCAGCCTCCTAACCCAGATCTGTCACGACTGCATAGTTTGACTGGGCAATCACAACAATGGAGCTTTCACAGTGAAGGCAGTAGGACTTCTCCCTCACTGCCTCCCAGTTCTTAACAGCAAGTGGCCACTTTTTGAAAAGATTTATGTATAGCTGAGGGCTGGGGAGCTACCAAATTTTAGACAGTTTGTAAACTAGGCAAAGAGCATTACAAGTGCTCCAGATACATGTGCATACACGATGCTCCAGACTGCTTCACAACCTTTGTTTGGCACTTCCAGTACCTTTCCCCAGACACTGTGGGAACAGGTACACACTCTGACAAAACACCAGTGAGTTGTTTTCTCTCAGCAAGTAATTCTGATAGAACACAGCCACCCAATACAGCCTAAACTTGCAGGAGCAACATCATTTATAGTTCTATGCTCATTCAAAAGTACAAGCAACTATCTGCTGAGAAGGTTCACGAGGAGGTACAGTTGTTACCAACATTTAACCACAGGACAGTTATTAAAAAACCGAGTCCTCATTACTGAGAGTCAAAGCCATTATTTTTTTTTCTGAGAACCGGAAAAAATCCACTCACAATGGCAACTGTCAGTTTTGAAAGAACCTGAACAGTTGTAGAACAAGTGAGAAGTATAAGCTTTTAAAGCATCGGAAATCATTCAGACAGAAGACAAGAACTAACTACTCAAAGTAATGATGAAAAGAAACCTTTATTACCACTTTTCAGAGCAATGGATACTACAAACTCTAACATTACTCTATCTAGAGACAAAAAGGTTGTGTTTGGTTTAAAAAAAACACCATACTCCGTAGACGTGTTTTTTATTAGTAGATCTCATTTTGGCTGCTCAGATAAAACCAACTGTAACCAAGACACTTTTATAAACATATAGGTAAAGCTGAAAGTAAAATCTCTGAAGCCAATATTGCTCACCAGGCAAAATGTACAAATGGGTCAGCCAGCTCAGCCAGTCAGGGGCTATGAAATTGGGTCTCTGGCAAATCCTTTTTTCCATCAAGGATTCAGCCCTATAGTTGCATCTATCCTGGAAAAAGCTACGTTTTTCCATGTATTACCCAAGCCTTCACTGAAAACAGCAAACATCAGTGTATATTTACAACAGTTTTTACTGCACATCAAGTTCAGACTTTTCTAAGAGGAAAATTCTCCAGAATTACTTATGCTATCACTCCGGGGCAAAAATCAACAAGTACCAATGTTACTGGTCAAAGTGTTCAAGTAATGAGGCAAAGGGGTACCACCATACTGCAGTCCATATAACATAGGGAAGCAAACAAGGGTGCAGGAGAGGGAAACACTAATAGCAAAGAGTAGAAATAGTAGGACACATCTTTACACATCCTTGATATAAAGCAAAGTCATCAAACTTATCCTGCAACTACCACTATCCTTATCCTCCAGCAGGAATCCATCTCTCCCTTTCCTGAGGGTTGGCAGAAGGAGCCTATTTCTCAGTTTGGGATCCTGCCTCAAGATCAAATCTCTCTTCTATCAATTCTTCAGTTAATAGATTTATTCTGTCTTTGCAAAATAGAGACACACTGTGTTATCAGAGCGACTGTCACAGAACTACAACCCTGGGGGTTCAGAGAATAAAAACTGTTAGAAACTTGGAAGTGAATCCCCCCTCTTCAAACGTAAAAAAAGTAATACAGAATATGCTATAAACTGTTGCAGTCAAAACGCATCTCCTGTGTGGTATGTTAAAGAGTGAGCAATGCTACAGAGTCCCCAAGTAACGAGGCACGACATCCTACAGTGTTTTTGTTCGTGCTAAAGCCCAATTAACCTGAGCACAAAGCCAGTCCTTGAAGCTTGCCGCACTACACTTCAGAGTAGATAAACTGTATCTATTCTATCAACAGGTAGCAAAAGTTTTATGGAGCCTTTGCTACTTTCAGGATGCTCCTGAGAATCACCTGAAAGTAGCTTCCAGTACCAACAAGTTTCAGTTCACTCCACAAGCAGTTTAAGCAGCATTCGTACAGACAGAACAACGCTCTGTCGCAGGAAGCAAATTCCAATTTGAAGCCAGTGTATCACCCTCACGTCCAATGCAAAGCCTCCTTCTAACTGTAGCAATGTATTTACTGAGTGGCAACAGATCCTGTCGGGGTTGGAGCGGCCCATCCTCTCAGCAGCAGCAAGACCGTGCTGACGCCGCGATACGGTCCTTCAGACAACCGCGCCGCCCCGCGCGAACTGTCCCGATAGACCTCAACCCGCGTCTCCAGCGCGCCCGGCCTGCCCTTGCCCCGCGGGGCAGCCCCGCCGCCCCAAGCTCAAGGCTGGGCGCTGCCGGGGGCACCGGTACCGGCCCCGCCGCCTGCTCCATTACCTGGTGAAGAACTCGGCAAAGCTGCTGCCGGCGCCGGCGATGCCCGCCCGCCGGGTCCTCTCCGCCGGCTCCTGCGGCGGCGCCAGGGCCGCGGGCGCCGTCCCTCCGTGGGGTAGGTGCTCCGGGGCGCTGCGGCGGCGGCTCACCTCGTAGGTATTGCGGGAGTTCAGGTTCACGTCTGTGAAGCCGACGGGCGCCGCGGGCAAGGCAGCAGGCTCCGCCCGGCCCCGGGAGGTCCGCACGCCGGGGGCGGCCTGCGCCCGGCTGCCGGCGCCGTCCCCCGGGCCGAGGGGCGGCAGGGGACTGCCGGCCGCCTCCGTACCCCCACGCCGCTCCGCCTCGCCCCGCAGCCGGCAGCTCCTCAGCGACTCCTCCAAGGCGGTTCCCGCGGGGACGCCGCAGGCCGCCGGGCCGAGCGGGCAGGGGAGGAAGCCCCCGTTCTGCAGTTTCGCTTCCTCTTGCCCCGGCCCGGGCTCATCCCGCCCCGGCTCGGCCCGTCCTGCCCGAGAGGGCGGCGGCGGCTCCTCCGGCGGCGGCAGCAGCAGGAAGCCGACGTCCCCGTTGGTCATCCTCCCGCGGGGGCCCACGGCGTAGGCGGCCCCGTTGGCGGGCTTCTCCGGGCAGCGCTTCCCACCCGCCGCTGCGGGGCCGAGCGCCGCCAGATATCGCTGCAGCAGCCGCTCCTGCCCCGGCCCGCCACTCCTCCGGCTCAAGCTCCGGCTCCCATCCCGCTCCCCGTCCTCCTCCTCCTCCGTCTCCTCCGCCGCCGCCGCCTCCTGCCGGCCCGCGGGAAGCACGGCTGCGCTGCCCGGAGCTCCGGCATCGTCCGGCCCCACCATTTGCCGCCGCGGAGCCCCGGGAATGCCAGCGGCGCAGCGGGGCGGGGGCGCGGCCCCCCGGCGTGGCGGGGGCCGAGGGGGCGGGGCGCGCGCGTTCCTCCGCACCCGCGGCGCCGCGAGCGCTGGCAGCCGGCGCCGCTCAGCGCATCGGACAGCGGCCTCGGTGGTGGGGCAGCGGGCCCGGCTCACGCAGGCGCACGGCGGCGGCCCTTCCCCCCGGAAAGTCACCATCGAGAGGCAGGGCAGGAAGAGCGCGTCCGCCCTCCCCGGCGCGGCCGCATCCGGGACCATAGAGATGCCAACTAGACAGGATCTTCCCCGCCAGAGCGGAGCCCTGGAGGCCGCGTCGCCGCCTCTACCGTATGCCAGCTGAAAGTGAAAAAGTGGGACCCGGCCGCAGGCACCTCCCTCCATCCCCCAGAGCCGAGTTAACACCCACCGCCTGAGCTAGCGCCCCGGGCCTCGCCGCCGTCCCGCTTGTGCTGGGATTAAACGAGCCTGCAGGACCCTCGCGCAGCCCCAGCACAGGCTTCGAGCACGCCGCTTCCAGCCGCGACCTGGGTCGGCAGTCAGGCGGGCGCACTGCACGGACGCGCCCCGCGCTCACTTTACCCTGCCCCGCGCTCCCACCCCGGCAAGGTCGCACACGGGGCGCCGCGCCCCGCAGCCCCTGGGCGGCGGCAGTGGCAGAGGACCCGCAGGGCATTCGGTTGTTTCACTGCTGACCTTTTTTTCCGAAGGAGTAGCGATAAAAAGATGTTTAACAGCAGCCAGGGTGTTGCGGGGGTCGCCTGGTACTATGGGTTAAGGTGTGCTCACGGGACATGAGGTAGGATGGGGAAGGCGGCCGCGTCACGGAGAGAGGTCCCCTGAGACAGGTGGGCGCCCGAGGGGGCTGCTGCGGCACGGCAAGTGCAATCTCGGGCCTTGGAGCGGGCTCTGGTGGGACGACGGCGGGGAACCGGCGAAAGCCTGGCACGGGTTTCTCCGCGGGGGCGAGTGGCAGCGGAGCTCCCCGCTGCGGGAAGGGTACTGGACTTGCTGTCAGTAGCCTTCTCTGAGCCGCGCCAAGAGCGCCGCCGGGCAAGGCTGGGGCGAAAAGGGGGCCGGGACTGGAAGGATCCGCGGCGCGTCAGGCAGGCAGGGTAGAGGGCAGCCGGACCCTCAGCCGGGGGAGGAAGGGGAGAGGCAGCTGTGCCTCGGGGAAGGAGCTGGGGACATCATCCTTGCGCGCTCTCGGGCCGGCCGGGGCACGGGCTGGTCCCCACGCCGCGGAGCCACCGCCGGCCCAAGGAGCGGCGCCAATGGCGGCGGGGGTCCAGGCAGGCAGGACAGCATCTATGGCTTGGTTTTGAGGTGATAAGACGTCCTGGCCTTTTTTTCTTTTTTGTGAGGGGGGGTGAGAGGGAGAAAACAAAAACAGGGTGGGTGCTGCAAAGTCATAGTGTGAGTGCTGTCCACAGCAGAGCTAGGATCTCAAAACTCAGCTTAACACGGGGCAGGTGGATGGATGCAGGTACTAGCACCTGCATTTCCTACCACATCTCTTAGAGGAAAGTCCACTAGTACAGTCCCACCTGCCTCATGAGGAAGCTAGGCTAGAGGTCACAGGCAAAATAACAGGCATAGGGGCTTCAAGTCCCCAGAGCCCCTAATAACAACACAGGCCCCAGGCAAGGTCCCATAGGCTACCACTCACCCTATACAAGCACCTCAACCCAACAGGTTATTTTTGCATTCCTACAGTAAATACTCACAGTTGATAGCAGGGGAAGTACCAGTCTCTTGGAAATCCTTGGCCAGAGAAACCCTCCATTTGATTACCACACCTTCAAAGGTCCTGCAGCATTGCAGCAGCCTGTGATTATAAAGGCAGGCAAGTGGGGCATGCCCAGAGTGGGAGGCCTCACCCACCCCACCAAAATGGGGAAGGGGCAACCATCCTCTTTTAATGGAGGTGTTCGGGGGAGGTGTTCTTTAAATTGCGGATATTTTAGAAATAAAGTTTGTATTCTGTAGTGTTACGATTTCTTGTTAGGACTTTGCAATATAAGGCCTTGTAGGCTTTACGTTAGTAAAGAAATAAAACAAGTTTGTGATTTTTTTTTTCCACTTGTCATCTTGTAACTGTGCTTCTAAGATCAGACATCAAGCACAGGTGTTTTACATGTAACAAGCAAGTCTGATCTCACCCCTTTTGACTTGAGTAGCTAGCAATTACTTGGTATTTCAAAGGTTTTGTTTTATTTTGCCTTGCCTGTCTTAAAAGCAAGGCATGCAGCCTCACCTAGCTACAGCTGTGGCAGATAAAGGACCATCAGCCTCAGCTGCTTGCAGGAGCACTTTGTAGGCTGCTTTGGTCAAAACCATTACCAAAGGTGAATTGATTAAGCTTTTTGATTAAGATTTTTGCTGTAATTAAGATGTTAGGTTTCCAGTTCTCTGCTGTGATGCAGGATGTCTCAAAAACGTGGGATCTGATCCCCATGCCTGTTGAGTGAGCATATATCCTGGGTTTTATAGAGGCTGGCTGTGCAAGGAGTATGTGCTCATGTGCAGTGTATGCCATGGATCCACTCGCAGGCTATGGGTCTGGGCAGGTGGTTCACCCATCCGCCTTGCACTTCTGTTGTATTTTAGTTAAACTGATGCAGTGAGCAGAATGTCCTAAAGAGCACTTGAGTAATTGGCAGCCACAGGGAGGGTAGGCACTTTTAAAAGTGATCATCTTAAATGGGTGACTTAATACACTGTAAGAAGGGATCAACTTAACAGCTACATAGTCACTGTTACCCTGGATAATGTGATATGAAGTGAATCATGGAAGCACAGCAGCACGCTATGCCTTGAAAGTAAGGAAAGGGTGGATGTAGTGTGAATCCATAGATTATCCAGGAGCTCATTCTGCACCAGGACAAAATGAGAAATATATCTGCCTTTATTTGTGAGGATTTTAGATTTAGGGACACACTTAGAAATCCATAGAGTGTTTTGTGCTCTATTTCAACAAAGTGTTGACTGTTTAACTAGGAGCCCTTGAATAGACTTCTATGATATAATTAATGCAGAACCTGCAAAGCAGTATCAGATGTTAAACAAGTTAAGCAATTTAATTTGATAGATATATTGAAAAACAAAACACAAATTTCCAGATAGTATTTTGGATTTTTTTTTAACCACTCCTGTAGGATGGAGTTTAGAACTGAATGAAGTTTTTGAAGCTTTTTATTGTATCTTCCAGAAATGCTCAATCCCGAGGAACACATCAGTGAACTAAAGCATTAAAGATGTGATTAGCAGGGGTGTGTATTCTACTGTTCACACATAGCTCTTAATGAAACAGCTTTGAGAAAAGTGTCTGGAAGTCAAGACAATAATTCACAGAAATGTGCATGCTCCCATGGGCAACTAGTTTCATCCTAGAGGGTCATTCTGATTTTTATGAGCATGTAACCTAGACTCTGCAGAGGGTTGTTAGCAATCCATAGGGAAGAAGTGGGATTGCAGTTCCATGTCACAATTATTACAGCAGATCTGTGAAGTCATCCAGTTCAGAAAATCAAATCACACATCATTTCACTGATTCATTTTAGGGTAAGGCCACCCAAACAATTGAATCACAAGTGAAAGAGACTTAAGTGGTGTCTGGAGGTAGAGAGAGACTGGCCAAAAAGGGAACCTCTTATCTTCACCTTGACATTGAAGAAATAATAACATGGGATTCTACCCTAACCACAGCATACTATAACTGTGCTGTTGTCTGTTACTGTTACAAATTACATTAAACTATGGTTCTGATCTGGTAGTGAGGTCCTTAGTACCTCGTGTTTTAGGGATACTCATGTGAGAAATAGAATAATTTATTAGTGAAAATAGCTTCTTAGTAGAATATTGTGAGTAATTTATTAGGCAGTGATTCTGTATTGTCCTTAAATTCATTAGGGCAGTTTGCATGGAATAAGATCCTTTGTGCCCCTGGCTTTCTTAAGGTGACCCTTGTGAAGGAGGCAGCTTTCCCCCTCTACTCTGCCCTGGTCAGGCCCCACCTGGAGTATTGTGTCCAGTTCTGGGCTCCCTGGTATAGAAAAGACAGGGATCTCCTGGAAAGAGTCTTGAGGAGGGCTATGAAGATGATTAAAGGACTGGAGCATCTCTCCTACGTGGACAGGCTGAAAGAACTGGGGCTGTTCAGCCTTGAGAAAAGAAGTCTAAGAGGGGATCTTATTAATGTTTATCTCCCGTGTGGGATACAGGGGGAAATGGCCAGCCTCTTTTCAGTGGTCTGTGGAGACAGGACAAGGGGCAATGGCTGCAAGTTGGGGCACAGGAAGTTCCACGCCAATATGAGGAAGAATTTTTTCACAGTGAGGGTGACAGAGCCCTGGGACAGGCTGCCCAGGGGGTGTGGAGTCTCCATCTCTGGAGATAGTCAAGACCGTCTGGACGCCAACCTGTCCTAGGGAACCTGCTTTGGCAGGGGGTTGGACCCGATAATCTCTTGAGGTCCCTTCCAACACCTGTGATTCTGCAATTCTGTGAAATAAGATTCTGTGCAGAAAGAATGAGTCACATTACATAAATGTGAAGCCAAGCTCTTTTGCTAAAAACTTTTCTGCAGTAACAAAGCCTCTAGCTCAATTTATAAAATATCTCAGCTGTGGAGAATATTCTCCAGGCATTTGGGATGACAGAAGGAAGACAGTAGTATCTTTTCTACCTTAGAAGTCTGTCAGCTCTGAGTGCTATGCCAGTTTTGGGGTGGTAGCAAGAGAATACAGATGAAACAGGAGCTAAGCAAGGGAAATCTGGCTAGTTTCTTCTTACCATTAGTCACTGAAAGAGAAAGGAAACAGTCTTCTTCACTGGATTCATTATTCTATGTTACAAGATGCACGTGCAGCTAAACAAATCCCCACTTACAGTGTACATATAAATACTGCATGTAGACTTGTATTATACTTGTAAACTCCAAAGAGTTTACAAGTATAATATCATGTAAAGAATGTCAGGCTTTCCAATGCTCTTCACTTAAGGTGAGGGCTGCAAACCTGTTCGTTGTTCCAGAGATTTATTGTGTGCTACAGTGACACAGACTTGATGCCCAAGAAAGGCAGCTGCCTTGGTTGTTATATATACCAGCAACAGATGTCTGCATCCTCAACTGTTTCTGACAGCTGACCTTTCAATACCATCCCTCACTAGGAATAGCTCCCATCTATAACAGCACCCTTTCAAAAGTCCAAACACTTACAAAATGTCACACATCTCTCATATAATTAGTACAGCGTTAGGTCACTGGTTTCAGTTCTGGTTTCCATTTTGATCTGTGTTACAGATTTTATTGATGCAGAGTGTTTTTTAATGCAAAGCTTAAAGCATAAGGAATACTCTGCAATAACATAAGCCAGGCAATTGTTTTCAAGGAGGCTGTGAACACAGGCAAAGGAATCTTGTAAATATTTTTGACAAGGTATTCTCGACTTAGTGCTACTGGCAGTACTGAGAAAGTCGTGAGGCATTCATTCAGGAAAAAGAACGTACTGCTGAAATGTAGAAGGTAGTGATCTGATTTCCTCACCAAACCAACATCTCCATGGAGGCTCAGGGCTAGTGTGAAATGTTAAAAACCTCAGATGTTAAACACCTTGAGCAAAAGTATCTGATAGTTAAGTTCAAAGGTCTGTCAGGACTGATGATGTCTACCACATAAACAACAAAGAAAGCGCTGTGGCTACAATTCTCTTGACCATCATTTTAGCACAGTGAGGTTAGATCACAAAGCCTGCAAACTAGTGTTACCATAAACATTTGGCAGTAACACCACATATTTACCTGACTGATCATCAAACACTGTTAGTCTCTCTTGAAGAGAGACTCCATAAATCAGGAACTATCTTTCCTCTTTGGGGCCATATATGAGATTTTTTTGGACTAGCCCTAGCGTTAATATATCCCAGTGCACATGCCATCCAGCTGTGGTATTGAATGAAACTTGAGAAAACTGATCTAAGAAAAATAAACACCTGTGTCTTTTCTTGACTAGCACTTCGACATCAGGAAGATGATACAGCTTTGTATTTTGAATGCCTGCACACAAAGCCTAATAAACCAGTAAATTTTAGCATCAGAATGGCTGCTGAAAGTGCTAAGCTTGAAAATGTTACAAATAATTTTGTTGATATAATGGGTCTGGTGATGTAAACAAAGAGAATGTCCTTATTGGCTGCAAAATCATGACAACTGTTTTGGCCAAGGCTATCTACCACAGTAAATACAGTAGCCTACGCTCCAGCCAGTCTTCCTCTCTCTTGTATTTATGCTTCTTCAAGGAAAAAAGTAGCAAATGATTTAAGGAGACAGGTGTTCTGCTTGTTTTTCCTACAGGGCAGTGAGATATGCTTGCTTTTCCTTATGACTGCTCTGCAGAGACTTCAGGAAGCCTCAGTGCTGAGGTAAAGAGATGGAAAGTCCAAGGCCTGGACCATAGAGAATTTCTCTAAAGGGCAAGTTAGCTTGCTTGACATCAGTCTCGCAAGCCCATCTGCACTACCTACAGAAGGAGAGCAGAAGCAACACACAAGCAGGGTTTTTCTCCTAGGAAAGAGTGAGGGAGGAAGTTTCATGGATGCAAAACATTTACAGGGATTAAAGAAGAATCAGAGTGTGTGCTTGGCTGAGAGATCCAGCAAGGTACAGTCAGTCAGAGCGTACCACTGCTCAGAGACCTTTCAGGGGCTCTCATCCACCACGCAAAGTTGAGGCAATTGATGTGGATCTGCATCTGCTTCGGCTCCCATGGAGACTCAGACATTGTCCTAGCAGTGGTAAGAGAGCCTCAGCCTCTGGTTTAGAGGCAGGCTACTGGACTAAACAGACCCATAGTCTGATGGGAATGACTTTTCTTATGATCTTATGTAAGTTCTCAGCTCCAATTCCCATCTGCAGCTCATGACACTCTGCAGTTCTGGAAATTATGAGCGAGGAAACTGTCAATTTGTAATTTGTTCTCAGGCACTCAGAAACAACACTACTCTGTAAAAAAAAAAAACCCACACAACAAACTGTACAAAAAATAAGCCAATACCCATCAGTAGGTTCCCCTTTTCAAAGGAACAACATAGTGAGGACTCACATATTAGTTTACTTCTTGTGGCGACCTATGCTGACAATTGCATTTAATAGTTACACACGTAACCAATATATAGCTGATGGGTTCCCAGTGCTGTTTCATTATTTCTGTAATTAAAATATGGAATGGCTTCCTCAAATCAATGTATAAGAAGAACTGTAGCTAGGGCTCCCAAAACCTCAGATGTTCTTCCATTTCAACATAGATGTGCTTTTTGGCAGTTCACTCCAGAAGCTCTCATTTCTTTGGAAATGCTGCTTTGGCAAGAATATCTTTGCACCCCACTAATAGCAGTTTGTACTTTTAATGCACAGCCCTCTGGACAAGATCTCGTCACCAGAGTATAACTAACAATTAATGAAGATGTTCAGAGACATGACATTTGGCAGATTCCTGCAACTGCAAGCTTCTCCTTAGCATACTCCCAATCGTGCTGCAGTCCTAGAATTAAATTACACTGCTGTGGATCAAACGTGCTGTATACCTGTGTTAAATACAATTGAGCCTGTGTGTTTCACTTGTGTATACTTATGCTGGCCGTGGTTCAAACAGTGCCAGAACCTCCCTGAGCTCTGCAGGGGGTAAAATTGTATTTGCCATTGCTCTGCTAGGGGCCATAAGACTTTCCAGGTTATTGGCAGTCACTGGAAGTCTCCTTCTGTGTAACCTCCATGTTGCCCAGTGCCAGACTGATCTGTGTAGATGACAGACCTTTTTAGAGACTTCTGTTACCTTCTGGGTATCACCGCCAAGATCCTGAGAAGCTAAAGACTGCTAAAATATCCCAATACTCCTGGTTTAAATATCACCAAACCTGTAGGGACAGAATGTTAGTTACCTAGACATCACCCTTACCTGAAACCAGGTAAGATAAAACCATATAGAAATATTTATTATCACATCCAAACCAGAAATGTAATTACACTGATTTTTAATAGGACAAAAGAAAGAAATGGAAAAAAAAATCTGCCTCTGTTTTGATCCAAAAGGATTTTTATTTTATTTTACCTTCCTCTTTCTGTCCATCTGATCAATTAGACATGCACCTAATCCACTGGATCTGTCCATCTGAGTGCCCGAAACCTCAGGTTGTTTTCCCAGACACTGCGTGCAACTTTTCTTTTTGTTCAAACCCACCCTTTGGGATCTCCCAAAGGAGTAGATACAAACTGGCAGAGAGCAGACACGAATAAAGCAGAAGAAAAGGAACAGATATGGGTAAACAGGCAACACAGGATCTCACATTCCTCAGCCTAGGACACTCACTTACTTGGGCTTGCTAGTGGAGGAGTATTTGGGGATGAAATTAAATGAAAGGGGAGTCACTGTAATGAAGCAGAGATCTCAGCCCTTTTCTCTATTCCCTGGGAGTACTTTGGCCAGTTAGGCTCCAAGTTGTTAGGGGTTTTCTTTTTTAGGACCAACATCGGCTCTTCTTTTATTTATTTCATCCACTAATTAGATCCACTTTGAATTATTCATCCTCAACCCTTTCCTGTTTTCATGCAGGATATCAGTGTAGTCCTTGGACTACAGCAGTAGACATGCTAAAATCAACAGCATGGACTCTACTTTGGACTTTTCCTACCAACATTTATTGTCACATGCAGTGAGAGAGTTTTATTATTATTTTGTTTACTTTTCTAAAGTTAATGTGTAGTTGATAAAGATTTGTTAGTTCTCCACCATGGTGATTACAATCTTATCACAAATTCCTGTCTCAGTCTTATGCTCTGTTTGCTCACTGTGTCACTAATAAACTCACTTCTATGGCTGATATAATACAAGCAGAAAAAAAGAATAATGGACTCTTGAGATTTTTTCTTTTAATATTTGAAAAGCCATATTCAATTTCCATTCTGAAATTGATTTGTTTAAGATAGTCGTAATGTGGACTATGAGAACAGGACTCTGTCTTTGCATCCTCCAAACACATTCTTTTCTTTGAAAGCTAAATTTATATGACATATTTAGGAATAATCTACTTGATCAGATTTTATACTACCCTGAACCTTCAGGTTGTATCTATATATCTATGTATCTCACTGAATTTGGCTTAGGACTACTTGCAGATTAAATCTTTTAATTGAATTTTATGGTAAGTATTTTCCTTGAGATATCACCATAATAGAAGCTTTCAAACCTTTCACAGAATGTTGAAGAAACTGTCACAGGATGTATCATTGCAAATAGTAGAAAGAGTGAACTATTTTTCAGTGACACTGTTGGTGTGAACAGACCTTCCTCTGTCCCAGCTCCTGGTCACCTTCCTAGCCCTACCTGCTTTTATGCCATCTCAGCTGTTTGAGTATCAGTGCAATGAATCAAACTGAGAAGGTGATATGGACAAAAATAATTTATTTGCCATGTTACTTCACCACAGTAGCAGTTCTGGTGGTTTCACAGCACATGAAGCTGGGTGATGCAGGCACATGAATAAATAACTGGAAGCAGGACTTACCTTCTTCAGTTTAGAAAGTGTTGCTGGTGAATGCTGATCCAGGTCCTGAATAGTAGTACACAAAGGTTTATCCTTAAAAGAACAGGTATCCCTTATCTTGGGCAAACAGAATAACAGGGAGTGGTTGGAAGGGGCAAGGTTCAATTTGCTGCTCAGTGTTTAAGTTGTGCTGAGCTGGGAGACGGTTCCATTAGAAATGCTGCCGCCAGGCACGGCCAGTACAACTGGGGCTAATCACAGGCAGTGCAAACGGGGAGAAACTTCTTGAGTGTATTATTATTTAGTAAGGCCATTTGTTAAGTGTATTTATCAAGAAATGTTTATTTATGAGAACTAGCATGCAACACCTGGCACCATGGAGGGGTAGGAATGAGGAAAATGAGAAAAAAAAAAAAGAGGTATATATTAACTATGCAGAAATTTCACCTTCTAGTTATGCAGTGTTGCATCTTATACATATCCCGAGCTATTTTCCAGACAGCACTGAAAGCTTGTGTTGCTGAGTTACACAGTTTCTTATGCTATGCTTACCACTGCGGTGTCCCAGTCCAGCGCTGCATTAATGGCACTAAGCACAGCTGTTAGATACTGGCCATGCCTGAATTGTGGGACAGTGAACACTTCTCATTTCTCAGTTCCAGGGTTATAAAATATTTTATCCTCATGCAATGTTAAAAGCTAATAATACATCATACCTCCACTTCTCCATGCAATGGTTTCCATAGATGGAAAGACTGAAAGGGGCCTGGTCCCCAGTCTAAATGGTTGGGATGTCTCACAGGAAGTACCTGTCATACAATGAAGGTATAGCTAGTGCCACTAATATTTGTCATCTTCTACCAAAGGGAAAGAAGCCCATACTACAGGCAAGTATTTTTATTTGTTTTGTATTTGAACACAAACATGCTCAGCTTTTGCTAGAGAAGAAACGTGAAGCACTAGATGGAAAGGTGTGTGAGGTGCTGGAACTTCTGGGGCAAACATTGACATTAATTGCCTCCTGCAGGGTTGATTTTCTTCTAACCGGGGACACTTCCTAAGTAGTTATTGCTTGTTATCCTTACTGTGAACATTTTATGTGGTCTTTACCAGCATGAACTCTGAGAAAGCCCTGAAGATAAAGAAGTAGAATCTGAATCAACTTCCAAAGTAGCCAGTGTAGGCTGTGGAGACCTTATCTGTTGTGCCCACGGGTCTAAGTGTCCTCAAACATCAATGCCCAGTTACTTTAAATGTTGCAGTCTGACCATGAGCTTGCAGTAAGTGGGTAAACAAGGCTTGCATTGCTTGCCAGTAAGAGCTAATAACCTGTCTTAGATAATAGAAAGTTTGTGCTGTCAAATGAGGGCTTTAGAGGTATCCAAATATTATTCTAACATACAGGTTGGGTAGATTGTAGGTATCTGGGATCTTTAAAGAAAAAGGAATGAGTATAAGGTTGTGATGCCTTCAAAAGGCTTTTATCTGCCCCCTGGCATCACTTCTGCCTTGCTTACATCCTTTGTACCTAATTGTTGTTATTCCTCAAACTCAGGTTATCCAAGTACCAAGCCTTACTGATGGCAGTGGCATGGTCATCTCTTCAGGGCAGCAACCAATGCACACCATCTCTCTGTTGTCTGACCACGTAGTCCAACCAGTTCTGATAGTGGCTGCATGCAGGCCTTTAACAAGATGTCAGACTGAAATTGTCCTTGTGAAACACTGAAATGCAGTGGCTATCATGGATCACATCTGCTGGGTGCTAGATCATGGGATCACAACAGCTAGAAAGCTTTCCAGCTTGCTGACAGGCTCTGTTTCGCTGCATTTCTAAAATAAGTGAACACAAAATAAGACAAAAATCAATTCTGTGGCTGTCTGAAATTCATCAAAGTCAAATCATTTTGAGCAGATACTAAATTGCACTTCTCAATGTTGAGTGCTGAGCACTGTCCCATATAGACAGAAAATCCATCTGCAGTCTACTCTTTGAAAATATCACACATCTCCCAGAAAACTATTTACACATTGTGGGGACATGGGCAAAAAAGTAAGGAAAACGTAAACTGATTTTCTGAAAAATTCAAATTTACTTATTTTGAAGCAAATCAAAGAGATACATTCCCTTTTATAGCAGATCACTTTTTGTCAGAAGAGGAACACAAATTGTTAATGTCGATAGCAATCTCAATATGATTTGGCAATAATTCTGTCACATTAGAGCTGATTGCAAAAGTTTTCCATTCTGCAAAGTGCTGTGTGTGCCCTCTATTGGAAGTATATAATGGATTGCATTTTTTAATCTTAATTTGAAAGCTTGTTTTACAAATGCAGTGACAGTCAATGAAGCATTTGTATCCTAAAGTATACAGAGGCAGCCTTTTGAAATAGTCAACACTTTATTACAGACTGACTTTCACATTATTATTATCTTGATTACTTCAATCTAGATTAAACACTGGTCAAAATAACATAGGCACTGATTACTATAACAATGTAATGTATTTTGCATTTCTGTTTAAAAGCAAAATCAAAAAGCCCTTTGCCCTGCCTCTCTGGCAAAAGGCAGCCACTATCATAAAATACCTAAGCAGCTGGACATGTTGCCTTGTTTCAGTAAAGAGCTGGCTTTTGTGCCGTGCAACTTAAATACAGCTCATTGCAAGAGGGCAAAGACTGCATTAAAACCATCTATCTGCTGCCTAAATTATGGGCTGTGTCAGGAGCCAACTCAACCCCAACATTACTCCAGTCAGCTTTGGATTCTGCTTTGCCTTAAAGTGAAGGCTGCCAGCTAATGGTGCTCCATATGGGAACTGCCAGGAGCCCTGTCTTGGGGCTTCCTGGGCATTAAAGCTTCTGGTTTTACCTTCTAGATTTTGGACTGCTCCTAAATGTCACCCTGAGTATTTCACACCTGCCTGAGTTGGGAAGGGTACCCACTCAAAGGTGTTTGCCTTTGGAGGTGCTGGATGAAAAATATTCGTGTTCTGGCACTGGCACACCCGCCCCCGTCCCGGGGAAGGTCCAAAACAGAGGTCCAGGGGTGATAAACCATCAGCCCCATTCTCTGGTTGGATTCCCTTTGGTGGAAGCTGGTAACTAGAACTGTGCTGAGGAGGGACAAGCTGAGTGAGCTGATAAAAGCTAAGCTGCTGAGAACACCAGACAGGGGAAAAATGAGAGACTCACCTATGCTGGTTCTGAGGAATAATGGAAGGAATAATATCCTGGTAAAAGAAAACAACAGGATAACCTTATCAGTGTGATATCAACATAGATCTTCCCTGGAGAATGGGGTGAATTACTGAAGTTGATCAGAAAAGTCCCATCACCAAAAGTGACCTATGGAAAAACATGCAATGCAGGATGCCCAAAAGATGGATTTTGCCTTTAAATTAAGCCTTACCCAGCAGACAATAAAGAAGCAATAATCCTTTTAGTATTACCTATAGTAAAATATGAGCATGATTTTTCTACTTAGTAATAAGTATTCACTTGTTTCTTGGCACAATGCTGAACTAATTTGTTTGACTTTTGGAAGGAAAAAGTCTAGAAATGCTAAATTTCTCTATGTGTATTTATTGCTAACAGAAAAGATTAAATAGAAATTTGAATTAATATAGCTGAGGTTAAGTGCCCAGTTATGTACATGGCTTTGCAAAGTCAACGCTTTCAAATGAGTTGTTCTCTTTCATGCTGTTCACATTGAAGTTGCGATTCAAACAGTTGATTTGACCTCCTACATAGTTTCAGTCCTCACATATTTATTTTTATAGCTTTTAAAATAATTTTAAAATCTACCTATTATTTTTAAATTTTTTCACTTAAATCTACCTTTACTCTTGTTATTTACAGTATCTAGTATTTAGAGCAGTCATATGCTAATCAAACTAGTTATATTTGAAATTGTAGACTTTGATAAAAAGCTCAAATAAGAGAAGAGTGAAGGAGGTGGAATCTTTACATTGGTGCTAGCTATTGCTTAAGGAAAGCACAGACATATTCAAACAGATGTTTACCTCTGCATACCAGGAAAGTAATTTGACAAAACCCCAGTGTGGCAAAATGATGAATAGCCAGAGATAGCTAAGCCAAAGTGCAGTCCTGTTGACTTCTGGGGTACAGTTCCAAAACTAACTCCTGAAAACAGGAGTAGTAAACAGAGGATACGAAAGGGATTAGAAGGATTGGTACAGCCCTAAATGGATCTGTACATTTCCTGTGACACTAGAGGTTAAAGGGAATATTCAAAGATTTAATCAGAATTAGGAAGGACAATATTGTCTTCTCTATCTCAGAGCATGGAGAGCCTGATGGGAAGAGAGCTACCCTTGACCTAATCTTTTCTAACAGTTAAAATAAGGCATTCTCTGAGACTGAAAAGTAGGTATAAGATAAATCCAACAATCCTATCATTTTAAAAGCATAGGAGTCATCATGTCCAGGTGGCATACCTGGCATAAGAACTCTGAAAGCACTTATAGATGAAGTGGTTAGGGTGTTACCAAAAATATGCTTTTTTCATGTGAGATCTGAAAGATCGAAATAGTACACCTGTATTTAAACTATAGCTCTACAGTACATTCCCAATGAGGGATTTACTCAAGACATTGGGTTGAAAAGTACAGCTCAGTAGAGTCTCAACCACATGCCTCAGGATCTGCTAGAAACCAGTATCAGGCTGCTAAGTAACTCCCACAATCTCTGAAAACATCCACGCTTCCAGGTCCAGATATCCTTCTGTATGCTGCCTAGGTATGTCATTCAGTTTCATGCACAAGGTTTCCTTCTTTATCTTCTTGGAGCGAGAGACTTTGGATACAGCAACTACATTTAAAAATGTACAATATAGAGACATTACATACATTGCAATATACTTCACATATATTCTCTGGATAAGTTTATTTTTTCACAAATGGAATGAGCTTCCAAATACTCTGGAGTCACAAGAAATCAGTTTATCCAGTTCCTTAATACCTTTTGCATTATTTTGCTCAGACCCTTCCGATTCTGTCCCAAGGAAGATTACCTCAAGAAATAGCTACAGGCCTTAAAAATCAAAGTTTACAGTACTTTCAACTCACTGCACACACTGATTTTCACACAGCATTCTCTTTTCCCCCATGTGTCTCATTTTTCCCTCTCCACTAAGCTTATTCTTCACTCCTCTGTGCCCAATATAGCAATAAGAGCAGGGCAGTGTTTCTATTCCTGTCTTTGCCACTGACTCACTGAATAGTTTCTTAAGCATTTGCATCTTACACTTGGGTCCTCCAGTATTGAAGAAGATGTATGAGTCTGTTGATGTTTTCTTTAGGATAAGAGCATTCAGAATGTCTCCCTCTGTGTGGATTCTCTCGTGTTTAATAAGGGCTGAGTCCACACCATAACCTTCCTATTGGTGAAGGTATTAGTAGGGGTTCTGACTTCCACCCAGATGCTCACTTTAATTACAACTGTAGAAAATTGATTTTCTGAGACACCTACCTCTCAGCCAGATTTGACTTCAGCCAACAGCCTCAAAATTTTGAGTTAGGGCACTCATAAAAAATATGCACACAAAACAGCATGATCACACACACTTCCCTTTATAATGCATGCTTAAAAGGAGCTAGAGATATTTGTAGAGCATAATGAGATCTGGAGAGACACAGATACGTAAAACAGTTGTTTTTGTAAGGATAATGGTAGCTGCCTTCTGCTGCAGAGCCCTGTAGCACTACTATCTGCTGAATATGCAAAAGCATCGCTCTTTCCTTGTCAGTGCTATATTGCCTTAATTCCATCTACTCTCCAACTTACAATTCCTCACAAATATATTCTGTTCTTCAGGGTCATTTTACTGATTGCTAAATAAGAGTGAATGCATTGAAGCATATTAGCAAATACGTACATAATTCTTACAAACTAAAATTTAGAACTTAATATTGTAATGAAAATCAGAGACTTACTGTGGCTTGCACATGTTGGCAAAATCCATATACATGGATATAGATGGTTTTATAGTTCTATACAACAAAGTGTTGAGTTGGCTGTTATCTTACAGACTGTGTTATTTTGACAGCTACTGCTGTTTTAACAAAGATTCTAGATAAATTGTTTGAATTATGAGTTAGTCTTACAGGCAAACACGTTAACAAGAAATGTATTCCAGTTCTCAGTGTCACAGCAGGAATCACACCGTGGGCTGCTTTATGAAGACTGTGGTCTCCAAGGCACAAAGCAACTAGGATCTTAAAAACCACAACCAAATGTTAACAATCTGTTATGAACTGCTTCGATCCAGCTAGTTGATCTTAAATACTGATTTTTTTACTGACTAAGCTGCCAGCTTTGCTACTGAAAATTTATTTTAAAATTTTCCAGTCTCTGTTCTAATTACCGAGAATTTTGTAACAGTACAATGGAAATCGGATACTCACTGGCTTGAAAATTATTTGTATTGGCACTAGTGGATGAAGTAGGAGGCAAAAAAAAATCCAACCCACCTCATTTAAAAATAAATACCTGTTTGCCATGATAATTAACTATGTGAGTCGGTATTTTCTATTCACACCCCAGTGTCTTTTTTCTCATGACAGGATTACCATATAAACTCTTCCAGAATAAAGGATTATACCCTACTTGCATTTGATACTTTACTGAAGGTATGCTGCAAATATATGCAAGACGTTTATATGACAACGTATATAACTGTAACAGCAAATGGAAGACTATTGAAATATATCAGGAAACACCTTTGGCTGAAAAATGCAGCGGCAGGTTTGGGGTACATGTGTCTGAGAAAACAGAGGAACAACCCTCTGCCAAAATGCAACAGATCCAACCTAGGGATGTCTTAGGTTTAAATGGCTCTGGTTTCTTTACATAAGATTTCAATTCGAAGCAAAAAATAAACAACAGAATACTGTTTTGGTGAAAACAGAGCTTCTAATTCCCAGCTTTGATAGCATTTTCAATGTAAAGAGATACAAAGCGCTCTCCCGCTCTTCATGAAACCTGACATGTGATGGTGGTCTCCACAAGAAGGAGATACTTGGAAAGCGCCACGTCCTCGCCCCGGCACTTGCACAAGTACGAACCGAAGACTGCGAAAAGACTCTTCCCAGGGCGATGCTCTGGCGACATCCCCCTGCGTGCACTTAACGGGGGGTGCTGGATCCTGGGGACCTCCCACGCCATTCCCCACCCGGCAGCGAGCGCCGTCTGAACGTCGGCTCGCCCCTCAGCTCTCCCCCGCCGGCCTGCGGCACACGGACCCCGCTGAAAGTTTCCGCTCGTCCATCCCAGCGCTCCTGGCGGAAAGCCCCGGGTCTCTCCTGGCACGACGCAGCTCCGGCTCCCGCTCCGCACTCGAGCAGCAGCGGGACGGTCCCGTCCTCGGAAGGAGCCGCGGCGAGGCGAAAAGCGGGCGGTCCCAAGCAGCCGCCGCGGTGAGTAGCCCCGAGGCAGCCGTCTCCACCGCCCGCCGCCGCGGGGGAAACTGAGGCAGGCGGCGGGAGGGGCGGACAGAGATGCCCCCGCGGGCGGCCGCCCTCCCAGCCCTTGACGGCGCCAGCGGCCAGGGCTGCCGCTGCCTCCTCGGGGGGCGTCCCGCCGGCGGGAGCGACTGGAGGAGCGGGGTTGGCGCTGCCTCGCGGGCGGAGCCGCGGAGGTCGGGGAAGCTCCTCTGATGGGGAGCGCGGCGGCTGGGGGCGGCCCGCAGGCGCTGCGGGCTCTCACCGGCTGCCTGCTAGGGGCCCTGGTGCTGAGCACGCTTTTGGGCAATGCGCTTGTGTGCCTGGCTGTCCTGCGCTTCCGCCACCTGCGAGCCAAGGTCACCAACTGGTTTGTGCTGTCGCTGGCTGTCTCAGACCTCTGCGTTGCCCTCTTGGTGATGCCCTGGAAGGCAGTCACTGAGGTGGCCGGCGGCTCCTGGCTCTTCGGCAGCCGCTTTTGTGACACCTGGGTGGCCTTTGACATCATGTGCTCCACTGCCTCAATCCTCCACCTCTGTATCATCAGCCTGGACAGGTATTGGGCCATTGCCAGCCCCTTTCGCTATGAGCGTAGGATGACGCAGCGCCTTGCCTGTGCCATGATAGCTGTGGCGTGGGCCCTCTCCATCCTCATCTCCTTCATTCCAGTGCAGCTACACTGGCATAAAGCCAAGGATGTTAGATATCCAGGCTCTTGGCTGCCTGGGACACCTCGATGTGATGTCAGCCTGAACCGCACGTATGCCATCTCTTCCTCCCTTATCAGCTTCTACATCCCTGTGGCCATCATGATCATCACCTATACCAGGATTTACCGCATTGCTCAGGCCCAGATCCGTCGCATCTCCACCCTTGAGCGAGCAGGGGGGCAGTGGCCTGCACAAGGCAAGGAGCCCACCTCCTCTTTGAGGAGTTCCCTGCGCAAGGAGACCAAGGTGCTGCAAACCCTCTCTATCATAATGGGAGTCTTTGTTTGCTGTTGGCTGCCCTTCTTCCTGCTCAACTGCCTGCTGCCTTTCTGCCAGCCAGAGCCAGAGAATGACCATGAAGGACAGTCACATTGTGTTGACCAAACCACCTTCAACATCTTTGTGTGGTTTGGCTGGGCCAACTCCTCAGTGAATCCAGTGATCTACGCCTTCAATGCAGACTTCAGGCGGGCTTTCAGCAATTTACTGGGCTGCCGGAGCTTCTGCTGTGTCACACCCAGATCTGCTGTAGAAAGGGTCAACTTCAGCAATGAGCTGGTTTCATATCACCATGACACCACCTGCCAGAAGGAAGGAGCTGCCTCATTGTTAGTACCCCCCACTGCAGTCACTGCCTGGGTGCAGCCCATACCCCATGCTGTAAGCCTTCAGGGAGAAGACAGCAGTGGGGAGACATCTATGGATAAGAGGCCTGTGACTTCTGAGACATAGGCTGACCCTAGCAGCAGACCCTAAGTCGTCAGATGACAACGATTTTGCAATTCAATTGAGAGTCAGAGCTATCTCTGAAAACTACTAGCCCCTGTACAGGGCTTGGTAGATGCGAGGGACTCCATCACCCTGTTTCAGAAGAATAAGCGTTGCTCACACAGCCATCCCATGGGGCGCACTCACTCTGCCTGCAAGTGAGATACACCTGTCCCCCAGCACAGTCCCACCCCAGAGGGATGGGGACCTGTTGTGCTTATCCCAGAGGGGTATGAAGTATGTATGAAGTCCACCTCAAAGGTATATAGTAACCACATACTAACCTGTTCCTACAGCCACGCTCATCCTTTAATCTTTCACAGTAGACATTTCCCATGCTTCATCCTCATACCTTAATCAAACTTGTGATATTTATTAAGAATAGTGAGATAATTAGATCAAAATAAAAATAACTCATAGTTTGAGACTGTACAACATAATCTTACATAGACAACATAATCTTAGGTGTAGCTTCACTGTTAAAAGTAATGATCATCCCTTCCCCCTGCCATGGTTTAATGTAACACATCTGCATAGTTCAGGTCAAAGGTTTGTGCTTGATTTTACTTCTGGGTTTATTTCAAAACGGCCTGTCTGAATTTGTATGTCTGACTCTGTGCTTAGGCTCTTAAACAGAAGTTGCTCTATTAAAACAGGACTATTTTATGTTGAGTCAAAAGACTGCTCAAAACCCTGGAAAATGAAGTTGCTTTTATGTAGGACCCCAAACAGTTTCAGGTACCAAACTTTGATATCCAGGCTTAATGATACTGGACTAGGATCTTCCTCATCCTCTAATGTTAGAAGACATAGTATTGTATTAGGCTGAAGCTACAGAAGAATGGTGCTTTAGAACTAACACTACAACTCCAGAGTGATTTAAACTGCTGTCAGGTGAGGCAGCTCCAATTCTTTCTCCTAAGAGTTCAGACAGCAAGCAAGCAAGGGCAAAATTAAGTTTGTGGGAGAGAAAATACCGAGAGAACTTGACAATCATTTCTGCATGTGTAAAATGACTCAGCAGACATTAAGGTAAAGTGGCACCTCACTGTCCTCCCCTTCTCTGTCCACGACTTAGGAGTTCTGCTACTGACCATTTAACACTGTGTTCTGCTAAACACTGACCCACTTTTTTTTCACATATGATTGAGTTAATTCACCTTGATTCACCCAAGGAAGGTGATGAACATGCAACTGTCCAGAGACATCAAGAATGTGTACAGTGTAAGAGTTTTCTTGGGCTTACAGATGGCATAGTTGACGTCTTTCAGAACAGTGATCCATGCTGAAAAGACAGCTGCTGAGAAGCTAGACTCTCCTCCCATTGATCCTGTTCCTGTGAATTTTAACTATGTGTTGTTCTTCAGTCCCTGCACACATTTTTCTCCCATCACATTCATTCTTACAGGAAAAATTTGCTTTTGCTGCTCTACTCTTTCCGGAAATGTGTTCTTGATGGATAGTAGGGTGTGACTGTCATCTGTTTTTCATGGTCAGGACTAGCAGGACAAGTGGTAATGGGCTTAAATGTAAGAAAAACTAAGACAAGACTTCAAAAAAACTTTCTAAGAATAAGGATAATTAAGCACTGGAGTAGATTGCCTAGAGAGGTTATGACATCTCTCTCAGTAAAAGTCTTTAAGATGACATTGCTAAACATCTGTCAAATGACACTGGCACTGTTAATCCTGTCTTGAGGCAACAGCATGGTGTAATGATCTCTCAAGTTCATTTATAATCCTGCTTCACTATGACAACATGACACCTTAAGCAATGAGCTTAAGATATCTGAATTTTATTTTGCATGCAATGGTCCTTAGTTATTGTCTTGAAAGTAAAAGAGCATACAGGTAAGAACTTTAAGAACCCATTGGTGTATTTCTCTTCTTAGTGATTACCCGTGTTTCTTAGCATGTAACAACTACACTTCAGCATGCCCAGTGCTTCATGTGGAGAGCAACTCTTAAATAAACCTACAGTTTCCTTGAAAGAGATAAAAGACCTGTGGTTTTTGTTCTGATTCCCTTTGATTATTTTCTAAGTGATCATACATGAACTGTATGTGGATTCAGATGCTAAAGGGTCAATCCATTTGTGAAAGTATTTTCCTTGCTACATTTCTTCCATAAACCAGAAACACACATCATAAGAGTGTCAGCTTCTTATCCCCTCAAAAATCTTGAAATGATGTCCTAAAGCTGTAAGAGACTTCTCATCTCACCCCATCCACACTAGAACCCATCCTGGTGAGATACTGATGCACCTGACAAGACACTATCCCGAAGTGTGACTCCTCTCTGCCTCTGTTTCTGTTACAAGAGCTTCAGCTGGCTCCATCCCACAGAGAGTTAACTCTCCCTGCCCACACACATTTTCCTTCTCGTGGGCAGTCTTCTGGCAGTCAAGGCCACACATGTAATGATGTCGCACTGGAGTTTTGGGGGTTTTTAGAGTGCAGGAACAGACTCATCATTAGCAATAAAAACTGTTAATTAATGGAAGGGAAAGGTTTACCTTCCCACAAGGTTTGCCCTGCCTACAGAAGCTGTCTCGCCCAGGAAGTAGTCTGGACTTAATGCATGGAGTGATGAAAGCTTAGCGTATGACAGAGTGGGTGGCAGAGATTAAGCAATGAATACATTTGAATAACATTTTCTCTTAAGAATAATCAGAAGTGCATGGTAGCTTTGATTTAAGAAAACGTACATTTGATAAGAATAGAAAAAGCTCTTTGTATCAGTGCCTGTGGCTGCAGTTTAAATGAAGTTCATTATAAGACAGATTGTACCTGAGAATAAATGGATGTTTACCTGAAGAAAAAAAAAAAAGGGTCTTTACTGGAGCTTTAAGGGACAATTTAAAATCACTTTTTGTAAGTTGTGCTGGAATTAATTGTTTGTACCTAATTGATAATGGTCATTACTGATGTGCAGTTGATACACATTACAGTAGGTTACAGCTGTAAGGTCATGTACTGCAATAAGTTTCAGAAATTGTGCATTGTAAACTGTTTATACTCATTTTAAGTAGCATATTACTGAAGGTAGTTCATATGAAAGCTAAACCACATAGCCCTTCAGACTACATCATCTGCTGTTGCTGATTTAACAACACAAATATTGACAGTGTATGTATTTTTATTTTCCTAGGCTAGGAAGGCTCCCAAATGTTAAGCATATTACAGACCACGCAGTTCTCTGAATAGTAAACGAGTATTCAGTGATTCACTGTGATTTCTAATTGACTTTTTCTCTCAACAGGGCAAGCTGCTGTGTTAGATTACACGAGATTCAATTAGCATTGTTAGGCTCAAGTGATAAAGGCGGATGAGATAAAACATTACATTAAAATTATATATTAAAATTATTACCAGAAGCCAAAAGCTTATTTCAACAGAAACTAAGAAACAAAATTGTTTTCTACTTACACGACTGCAATCACTCAAAAAAATAAAACCTTCTAAAGCAAAGCCTTGGTGGTACTTTATTATCCATTTCTGGATCAGAGCTTTTTTGGCTTGTCAGGATAGAATGAATCACGAATGACAAAGGTATTATTTTCAGGAGATATACAGCTATTCCTCAGACACATTTTTTGTAAGTCAGATCATCAAATCTCCATACTACTTTCTGTATTCACCATGATACTGACAAAGTATTTTACTGACTAAAAGCTGTTCACTTGCATGCCCAGCAGTTCCACATTTACAATACTATTAATGTCACAGTGACATAAAGAAAACTTTTTAAATTGTCTCGGTGTCAAAACAGTCCAAGCCCAGAAATACCATATCTAAATACTCTTATTAGCCAATGTCTAAACATCCCAATCAAAACACATTCCAGTTCAGCAAAGCAAGGCTTCACACTGTATATGAAATGCCTTTTCTGTTCAGGCACATAATTCCCACTTCCTTTCCCTCTCTCAGTCTA
Organism: Hypotaenidia okinawae; assembly: GCA_027925045.1. Taxonomy (NCBI): domain Eukaryota; kingdom Metazoa; phylum Chordata; class Aves; order Gruiformes; family Rallidae; genus Hypotaenidia; species Hypotaenidia okinawae. The sequence goes on along the minus strand of BSDF01000008.1, from coordinate 21,766,277 downwards.
CAAAGTCCTCAGCAGCTGCACCTCTGAGAGCTCTTATTTCTTGTTCAATTGAAATAAACACAAACATCTTGTGGTAAATTAAAAGCTTAGGTAGCTGAGCTGACACTGCAACCCTTTGCACTATAGGCAGTGGGCTTCTTGGATGGCTTGGATGCTTATCCAGGTGAGAGCTTTGCCCTGCTGTCAGATTGGTCTGAAATTGTTCATTGTGTTTAAAAGTGAATTGTGAGGGTAAACAGGGAGAAATATGTGGATGCATATGCACACACCTCCTTACAAACCTGGGCTAAAATGCAGAAAGCGTTCTTCAAGGAAAAGGAAACGTAAGCATCCAGACAGAGCTCTCTCGAGCTGGAGATACAGCACGGGGAGGACAAAACCTTTTCCATGGAAGTACAGGGCTGGTTCCCATACCCCTGGGTGACAGAGGTGCCAGCAGAGAAATTTCTTTATACATGTGATATTTCTGTAACCATCCATCAGGGTGTTGGTTCTAAGATAAATGTAGTACCACCAGTTACCTGCAGCTCCTTTGTTAGCAGGACTTATCAGTAGGACAAAGAAGTACTTGAACACCATGTTGATGCAAAGTTTCATCTTGCTTTCTCAGCAATATTTTTTAAAGATTAACTACAACACACATGCACCCTTGATAAAATTTTTGTACTCTTTTGTTTATTGCTTATCTGTTTGCTTGTTAGCCTTAATTACGTAGGGCTTTACTTTGCATTACACAGATTTTCAGAGATAACCATTGACTTTAAGAAATTTGTTACAGCTACAGCACTGCCTCTAAGCATGTTGGTTCCAGAGCAGGAAGGGACTGAAAAGCACGTGTCACTTCACATGAGATAACATAAGGCCTTAGGACAATTCTGCAGTTCAAACCATGACAACAGAAGAAGACGCTTTCAAAGAAACTCCCCGTTTACAAATCATACTAACCAAAACCTAAAAAGGTTAGATTTCCTCACAGTCTGCCCCTCTCCTTGGGTTAGAGCTCAACCCATATATCCAATCTGCAGGGACAATCTACCCCCTTCCCCACTCTTCCTCCTCCACTAGTATCTCTCAGACATGCAGACATTTCAGAAAGGTTTTCCACCTGCACCACTTCCCCTCCTTCCCACAACCCACCACTCTGCCCTTGAATACTAAACAAAGGAGGAAAAAAAGAAAATCAAAATAAAGGCACCACCATAATGACAAGTTATTTCACTGTCCAGAGTCTAAGCAGCCATTTTTCAAGGCAAAAAACGATACAGGCATATAAACATTCAGCTTTATATTTCTATCAGCTTTTGGATTCTTCCACTTGGATGTTTTCAGGAAGAGCACTTACTAAAAGGCTGATGAAGTTATTTTAGCCTTTATACATTGCAAAATGTATATTTCCAAGACATCGAAGGAGATAATATTTTTTCCAAGGTTAGTCTTCTCCCTTTATTTATTGCTAAATTGTTGTAATTTGTTTTGCTGAGAGGAATACAGACTAAAAAGCATTGTGCCTCTCCTTATAAAAGTCAATCCAAATATAAGTGCAAATAAAAATACTAACTCTTACACAAATAGATAGTTAGCTGTAACTTTAACAAATGCTGAATTCAGTGGAAATATCAGTAAAGGAAACCAAGATCATATCTCAACAGTATAGATTTTTTCTTATCCCTCTGATACCAAGCTGATGCCCTAACATTTCAGTAGAACTTTAATTTCAGTGAGAAACAGCTGACCTATGTAGAAAAAACAGAAATCTGTTCTAAAACTCCATTGCCATATGCATCTGTTGTTTTTCTTTTGCCAAAATCATGTCTCTTGTGTTAGATTTCAGATGATGCACCAACACATACTGTATTAGCTACTTTTCAATCACGTGAGCATTTTGCCATTAAAATCTATTTGTGAAAAATTCTCTGTTCTTCATAAACTGGCTTTTTTCTCAGCTGGGGGGTGTGTGTGTGAGAAAGCAGCTCTCTGGATGTTAAGTACTATCAGTCCAGTCCCCCTGGACAGTGATGTACTTAAGTGGTTTCATCACCATGGATACAGACTCCCACCACATAATTCTTAAATTATAACAATGAGATAAATAAAATTAACTCACTTTCCTGAATCATCTTCCCTTTCCTACTGCAAAGGGACATACAGCAGGTTACAACCTCTGGGCATGGGCTGCTACTCCTCAGATTTCTAGTTCTCTTAAGACCCTAATTGTATTTACACCAAAGAAAGGCAAGGATGTTAGTGTAACAAATTTTCCTAGCATATTTGGCTTCATAAAAACCTTCTGGTAATCCTGATCCAGGCTTTTTGTCCCTCACCGATCCCCAGGATAGCAGTACTACCAATAGCAGTAAATGAAGAGTTGACATGTATGATCTCTACATATGCATAGTATGAAGGGAGTGAACATGCTGGGAAAAGTGTAGGTTTATTTTCATCACCTAGAGGAGCAGAATTTCATCTAGAGACAGTTTTATTTTAGTTTAGGTAGTGAGAAGACATTTCCATTTGTAAAATTTGGAGAAACTGTTGCTAGGTTCCCCTTTTTCTTTAAAGATCATTTTCATAGTTTTCTACAGTTCAACATTTTAATATATTTTTAACTAATTCAATTCATCTTTGCACCCACTCTCAGTGACAACACATCACTTCATTTTACTGTCTTCATATTTAAATCTGAACTGGCTGAATGGCATTTATATACACTATATCATGGGCTCAAATCCCATGATGACTTTTTTGTGAAAGATAAACCACAAATGAGCAAGTTGCTGTTCTGCTACAGTCAATGGAGATCTAGATCAAACAGTCAAATGTGTTGACGGATTTTTGGACCAGGTGAAGACAAGAGGGAAAACTCTCTGGACTGTGACTAGCTGAAGGGAAAAACACACCAACCCAGTGATGCAGGTTAGAAACAGACAGGAGATAACATGATTTATTGCGCTAACTAGTTGCTTTTATTGCTAGGAGCAGAGAGTTAGATTCAATGACACTTAGGGGTCCCTTCCAACCTTAAGGTATTTTGTGATTCTGGGAAAGATGAATCAGAGATCGTAGTAAAAACCTGAGAAGTTTACTATGCACACAGAGCTGGGTTTGCTCTTTTGTTAGATGTCTTGTTAGACTTTCCAGATTGGACATCAAAGATTTAAGGAAATAAAAGATACAAACCAAAGTGATAAGAACTATAAATTTTCCAGAGTAGTTTAAATAAATGAATGCATAAAATAATACAGATCATAGAGTGTTTACCAATGCCTACATCTGTAATGTAGTTAGAGGCAGCATCATGGCAAACATCCTTGGTGCACATTTGTTAAGAGGGAGGGAAACCTATAACAGAGCCAAGCTTCAAGACGGCAAACTGCTAATTAGACATTTTGCTTCTTATGCTTTTGACTATAGCAGAACACTAGTGCTGTCAAACTACATGGTGACAATAAAATAATAACCATAATTTTCACTCTAAGGATGCTTATCTTGTAGTACTAGTGCTTCCAGTCCATGAATTACAGTAGCACTAGACTGATACCTTCGTGGTGGGCTGCCAGCCTTCAGAGTGAAGCTCTTCAAAAGCTTAAAAGAAAACATCTGCCCCATCATAAACCAGAAATCCCTCTGCTAGAGTCCCTCTCACCATTAGACCTTTCACACCCACAACAATTGTCAAAAGAAACTCTCTACTCTTCTAGGTGGACCTCCAAGCAGGGGAAGATTTTGCTCATTCTCAAAAGCCTGTTCTTATCCCAGGGTGCTGTTTCTGGGGGACAGTGGCCGTTCCCCACATGAACAAGACATCTTTGAAGCGCTCTGCTTTGTGTCCTTTCACATGGTGCAGTAGCTGCATTACTTTTTGTATGGTCTAGTCCTGCTGCAGCAGCCATCTAGTTGGCTGTGCTGCAGGGAATCAGCATGCTGTGGCTGCACCCTCCTTTGCTGCATCATGATAGCACTGTCCCTTTGCCTTCTTCACAGATACTGGGAAGATGCTTGGTAGGGGAGATTTCTTCAGAAACCAAGTAATTAGGTAAGTGGCATTGGCAACAAAAGCCACATTATGCAGGTGTTCCTCCAGTGTGATGTTATGACAAGAGTATGAAAACTTTCATAGTTTAAATGTAATAGTGACAACTACTGCTTTTATTTCCTTTCCTACATCTTGTTTCCAGCTGCATAGTGTTAGGCACCCTGTTTTGTCTTAACACTTTAGCACTGACCACAAGGTCAGTCTGGCCACCTAGACTTCTAGCCTAGCAGCATCTTAATCCTAGGAAACAAAAGCGAAACAGATCTTGAAAACAAAGGCAATTTTTATTGATGAAGCCACAGTAGAAGTTCTGCACTGCTGATGTTTTTCAAGAAGCTTTAAAGGCTAGATTTTAATAGGTATTAAGATAGCTAGCTTTCAAGATAGCTGCCTAAATGACGTCACAAAATGTGCATATCCAAGGCACAACATATCCATATGTTCCATAACATATGGAACAACTATTACTGAGAACAACAGGGTGGTTTTGGAAAACAACAGTTTACCTCAGGCTTCTTTCAAAAAAGGGCCTAGGTTTTCACTGTGCTGCTTCACTTATACTACTGAAGAAACATCATGTAGCTTTAATATGTTTGTAGTGGACGTAATTTCCATAGCAGCTTTTTACCACATGTCATGATGATCCTCAGAGGCACCACCTGAGCACATCTCGGGCTAGCCCAGCAACATGGGGATAGAGATAAAGCATAATGGCTCTTGTGCCATGCTGATACCTGACAAGTCAAACTGATTTTATCTGATGCACAGGTCACTACTTCAAGATAATGCACAATAGCTGATAATCTAACTGTGTGTTACCTTTAATAGAAACATTTTATTCTTCTTCTGAATAATCCCTTTTGTGAATGTAAGCCTAACTTTCATAGACACATGTCTATAGACAGGCAAGTTGGACAGGCAAAATATTTGAATTACAAATGTCTTGTTGAGCTTCAGTTGCTTAGTATGTCTTGCTTTGTAAAGCTGATATATGTAATTTTGGGGTGCACAAGCTGAGTTCAAACAATACCTCGAGCCATATGCTCCTAAATATTTTTTTCCTCCCCTGGTTTTGCTACATGTGCACTTTCCCTGCAGTAGTCAAAAGAGTACTGGGATTACTGACAGAAGATGAATAGTATCTACATAGAATAAAAAATAAAAATAAAAAAGTAAATTTGAGGGCAAAACATCAGCACAGGGGAAATTTTTAACGTTTAACACCACTGAATATAGACACCAATGTTTCTACATTTCTTGGAAAAATCATACATTTCCATTCAGAAAGTGTTTGTCACTGTCTGTTAGCCTCAGCTATAGCGTGGCTTTAATGAGTCAGGCATTTTTCCTCATTAATGTTATATTCTGACTTCGGTTATAGGATTCTAGAGGCAGAAAAGCCACCACCCTTGGTGAAGATACCACATGTGGTAGGAAAAGAAAAATTGTTCATGCCATATTGCTCCAGGAACAGAGACTATTTCAGTCCTATGGGACCTCTAACTTCAGTCTACTGATACATGTTTCAATGGAAAATACAAAGAACTTCAGCACCCCCAAGGGCCTAAGCTGGAAGAGAAAGGGATGTACTTGGAAGAAGGAGTCATTGTGATTTTGATAGCCTTTTGGCTGAGCATTTAACATCATGCAGTCTTGCATCCACAAAATGGATTTTCCTAAATTTCTGTCTGCCTGCATGCAATTCCACTGCTCTGTGTTGCCTGCAACATGCATCCTCCATACACTACAAGCAGTTCCTTCCCAGCCCAGCACCTTGTCCAGCCATGGAACTAACCGCACGCTTCATCTCCCATCTCCAACAAGCAGCTTCTGGACATTCTCAGTCCACAGCAGGAAGACTTCTTTCAGAAACATCAGGTCTTTAGAACTATTAAGGTGTAGTTCCCAGAAGATGATCCTTTCTAGGCTTCACAAGTTCCTGCTCAGAGGCCACAGAGTAGAGGGGCTGCAGCACAGGGAAAGCAGCAGAGTGTCCAGGCAGGGCTTCATATATGCGGGTTTTCTCCTTTGGACCTCACCAAACCACAGCCAGAACCAGCCCGAATCTCCAGTGGGCCAGGCTTGTATTTGACATTCCTGATTTAGGGATGGGAACACTTATTCTAACTGTGTTTCAGTGTTGCTGTATGAACCACAAAAGTAATACTCATTTCCTTCCTTGCAGAGCAAAAGGGATGAATTAAGTAGTTTTTCCACAACTCTGAAGCACCAGCACAGCTGTAAAAAAGGTTTCTAGGTTTTCTAGGCAATTCATTTTTCTGTCTAAATTGTGGGGTGAAAGTATCTTAGAGTGATTTTTATCATGCTCTAGAAAGAAGAGAAGGAACTTCAGTTTAGCAGTTGTCCAATTCTGCCCTATTTTTCTAATCCCTTGTTGAAAGTAGCAAGGCAAGAGAGAACGTAACTATGCTCTTTGGGAAAAGCACCAGGTATGGAATGTGAGGGGAAAATTATGTTTTGGGTAGAAGTTCTGTTATTGCTTCTAAACTTTCCCCAACTGCCTACATGAAGTTCTCCACGTGAAGCATAAGTCTTTCACAGATGCATTAGCACCACACGTGTAGGCAGAGCCTGGCAGCAGAGCTCACAAAAGCTACGGTGCACCTGGGCTTTTAGGGATCCAGACCAAAAAGCTAGCAGTAGGAAACAAAACCAAGAAAACAGATGGGTAAAAATGTACAAGTGCAGTGTTTACTATTGCTCGCTTTTATGGGCAGATTATTCTGTATCTTCTTCCACAAGAATAAAATACCATCTTTTCTAACACACAAAGAAAACCCCAGAACTACTTGAAAAAGTGGTGCCTGCAGCAAATGCTTGGTAACAGGATGCACATTTGTATCAAACTAGAAGACACCCTTCTGGAAACTCAGTGGCCTGTACAATGTTGAGGCAAACACTCACAGACAAGAATATGCTCCTCAGCTGCCTTTATTCATACTGGGTTCTTAGTTGACCTTTTAATTACATGTCTTTCCTTGATGTTTCTTTGTTAGAGTGGGTTTTTTATCTGATGCGCTTGCATAGTATAGTTGTACTTAAACACAATATCAAACTGGTTTTAATCTTGTAATACAAGAGCCACGAATCATGTTATCAGAGTATACATGGGCTTGTATAGCTTTTCGATTCCCACACCTCCAAAAAAATCACTTTAATTTGTAGGGCAGGGCCAATTTCATTGTTTCCAAGTGTCTAACATGCCACCATTCTCCCAACTACCTCAGATCTTTCAATAAAAGTGCAAGAAAAATACACATAGCTTGTTTTGGTTTGGGTTGGGGTATCTTTTTGGAAAATACACCTTTTAGATACACAACATCTTTCGTAATTATCTCTTGCAAAATTTACTCTCCACTGTAATAGTCTACATATCAGCTCACATCATAGAAAACCCGATCTCCAGCCTTTAGTTTGTGTGCAGTTGGTAAAATAATTAAGCTCTGAATAAAATTAATTTCTGAACAATTTTGGTCTCTCAACATGGTCCAGCTTCAGGTGAGGTACTTTGCTGTGATGAGTTTCAGAAAACATTACCCAGGTTACATTATATTTTTAATTAAATATAATTAGGCATCCCAGGTCAGTTTATTGTATGTTTTATCACTTGGCGTTCAGGTTCTTTGAATTTTAACTGGAACGTGGTAGATCAGACCTTGGCTCTAGAAAAATCTAATTTTAGGTGTATTCCAATATATAGTTTTGAATTTTTTATTCAAACTACAAGACTTTTAAACTATTTTAAAGAACTCAGCCTTCTGTTTATCATCTTGACAACCAAATCGTAATGCTTCCCCTTTGAAAGTCTCTGCAATTATATTTTGTTAATGAAACCCTCACATTTTACATTTTCAGAATGTAAAATCCCCTCACATTTCACAAAAAGAAGAAAAATGAGAAGCAAACCCACCTCTCTGAGTTTTCTCAGTGATCTTCACAACACATTTCTTCCCACACGTGGCAAATGGGGAGTTCATGCTGCAGTACCAGGTTTTACATTACCAGCTGCCTGCTATCCTCACACTACACCTGCTGCTTCGTGAGTAAAAGTAAGTTCTCTCACACCATCTGATACAGGCATCCTCCAGTAACATTTTAATAGATGTTCTCCCACATCATTTTAGTGCTCTACCTGCACACACACACACCCCCCTTCTAGTCTTTAGCCTCCTGTGTAAATGATGAAATAGTCTGAAGATGTATTTGCTTTACATTTCAAGAAACTTTCAGATTAAATAGGACTTGCCTCCCCTTCTGTGTCTAAAATAATTGTCCAAGATCAATTTGAAAAGCAAGCAATTTTCATTCTACAATGCTTGCATATGTTTTAATTATAGTTCTGCATGCAGGTTGCTGCACCACCGTACCTATTTTCTGATTCTTCAAATCAGCTATGGGATGACTAGCTCTAAGTTCTGGGAAAAGAAATTGGGATACCAAAAAAGACCATTTTGTTTAGTAGTAGTTGAAATCAATTCTTTCTGTCACTTCCTTTGCTATTAGAGGCCAGAAGTGGATTTATTTTGAACCTTAAATAATGGAAAATGAAAAGTTGAAGTTTGGCCTTTAACAAGGCTTAAAATTTTGGTCAGCTGCTAAACAAGGGTAGGGGTGCTTTAATAGCTCCCATAGCAAGCTCAACAAGGGGCATTATCAATGCCAAGGGAAATACATTAATTTTATAGCAAAGAATGAAGGTAGGTAAGAGTGGTCACCTGGGTTCTCTGTGAAAGGAGACAACAAAGACTTTTTGACCAAACTTTGACATACAGAAATGAAATACATTCACAAGTTTGCTTATGATGGTAAAGAATAATCATGGCCATCTTTACACAACTGAAAAGCAGCACCCTTGCAGTGGAAAGCAGATTATCTAAGAAAATATTTAATAGGTGAAATTTTAAATTGAAAAAATTACATGTTTAGAAAATGAGCATGTAGCTTTGTAGCCCTAACCAGGACAACAATCTGAATTGAGAACATACAAGTCAAAGCAAAAGAGTAATATATGCTTGGTGTGAGGAACAAAGCTGTTGCAAAAACTACCAAAAACTTGAATCAGCAAGATTTCCTGAACTCCACTGGGAAAAACAGCATTGGAGAACACAAGGAAAATGGCTCAGATCAACTTGTGAAAAAACCTGCAGGGAACATGAGACAGAAGAGATGGTAGAAACATATGGGAAACATTTTTGTTAAAGCAAATGAACTGGGGACAAAATGTATTTTGGGATGATTCTGAAGTGCCTTGCAGTGGCCTGGCTTCCAAGAGAGCATTCAGCAGCATCGTGCTTTGTTGACTGCAAGATGGGCATAAAGATGATTTCAATCAGACTCTGTAGCTTAATTGGCTTACAAATCTGCTAGTCTCTGGTCAATACTACACATTTTCTTAAACTTTTTATTATTTTGCAAAAAGACTACTTTTGAATGAGAGGTTGGGTTGAACTTCATTGGAACTTGGAAAGAACCAACAAGCAAACACAACAAAACCCTGAAAAAGGCTTCAGCGTGACCCTGGAAAAGCACAAAAATACGATCTAGAAGAAACTTAGACTGAAAGGAAAACTTAAACAAGGAAATTCTTGTTTCCCTTTGATCCTTTTATATTCTTGTAAGTGGGACACAAAGCCCAGAACATCAGCTATGCGCAGGTTAAAGGTGCTAAGAATATATTAACCAGTAAATAATCTTACAAAACTCTCCAGTAGTCATGTTTCTTTGCCAGTTTGTGATGGGTGGAGGAAAGATGATAAAAAATGCCTCTCAACTTTTAAATTGCAGCGCTCTAGCTCAGAGCCAGGGACCTTAGAACTGTCTGCACTCAAAAAACCCTCCAGCATAACTGGACATGAAGCATTTGAGATGCCTCCACCAGTAATGCTGGCAAATACAGAATGCCCTTTAGGTATTGAACTTTTGAGGTGCCTGGAAGAAATGAAGAGGAATGTTGAGCACCTTCACCGTGTGACAATGACATTTTACTCTGCTTCATGACCAGATTAAGAAATCTTTCTCCATGTGGCTCTTCCACCACCAGCTTTTGTCTTTTATACCATGCAGACCTTGCATGCCCTAAACAAAACCAGGTAATTGTGGTCTATCTATCTCCCTGTAGGCAGTGCTTATTACCACATTAAGTGATTTTATTCTCTTCAGTCAGTAACAAGACATCAGAAAATCCCTAGCTCAGACGAAGTTTTAAATACATGAGTATATCTCTGTTTAACCAATTCAGGTTTATGAATCAGTGCTGTTTATACTACCCACTTCTCTTGAAAAGGAGCCTATGACAGAGCTGGAGGCTGTGGCTACTTTCCACTTGTAAAGCAAGGCTACTGTTAGTGATTGTAAGAATTGTTGCTGAAATCCTTGGGGCTAAAATAAGGGGAATAAGTTTGATTCATTGCAGTGGCTGGAGCTTTCTTAAAAAACAAATCATGAACTGAACTAAATTTTCAAAGCTCAAAACCCTGAAGTAGAAGCCCTAACAGTTTCCTGTACAGTATCTTCAATGGGGGTGAAGTGGGTGAATATAGGTTCTTCAGTTCAGAGTTAAATTTTAACAAGATAATTTATTCATTGGCCAGTGAAAAGTGTGACTAAAGCTGTGGTCTGAAATTCTGAAATGGAGTGATGCAAAAGGACACACCTTTAAGCAGTGATTGAATTTTTATTATTGCCGCCTTTGCCCTCTACGTTCCCCTCTTCTTTAGGTTAACAAGCCTGTTTAAACTGTTTCATCATAAATCAAGTTCCCTAGGTCTGTGATATTCTCAGTGCTCTTCAGCAGTCAGTCTAGTTGACCTTGGTCTTTCTAGAAGAGCAAAGCTTAAAACTGGCTACAATGCCCCAGTCAAAGCCTGGCTTCATCCCATGTCTTACAGGCAATAGCTTTGTTTATGTGTCTGGCTTTTTCACAGTTGCATGAAAAATGTTGCCTTGCACCCAGCTGGTGATTCACTGTACCCCTGTGAGTGTTTCTGCTGATATGTTATTTAGTTAGCATCCCTCAGCCTGTAGTTGTGCAGGTGTCTTGGATTGGTATCTTACTCTTCTCTCCACTGAGCAGAACCCCATGTTGTAGACCACTCCCATTAGTGTTCATGTTCACTTTGACTTTGGATTATGATCTGGATTAAACTCCAAACTGCAGTCTGTAATGCCTCCCAGGAGTCACACAGTAAATAGATTCTTCTACTTTTACTTATGAGGACAGGCCCATTAACTCCTCACAGATTTGTTTCAGGCTCTCTACAGGTACAAGGCAAGTATCTCTGCCATGGTGCATGGTTCAATCATGTTTTTTAAGATAACTCTGTAACCAGCTGACTTCTAGAGCTATAAAGGTTATTTTCTAAGATGAGGGGGACAGTGGGGAAAGAGAAGCCAACATCCATCAGCAGCACAGACTAACTAGATTAAATGAACTGCAAACATGGGAGGATACAGTGACTTTGGTAATATAAGAATATCTCCATCAAACCCAAGAAATACTAATTTTGCACATGCTAAAATTTTATAAAAGTAATGAGTATCAAAGACTAACATCTGCAAAAGATGAGTCACAATCATGGAGGAAAACGTGCACATAAATATAGGTACCAGGACAACATGAGGAAGAAGATTAAGGAGGGTTAAGTTACTGTATGGGGGGGCAAGTCAAGTTTTCATTGTTTCATTTTCTTTCCTCAATTCCTGAACAGTAGTATCTTGTGTGAGATTTAAAGTAAACTCATCCAAATAAAAATGTAACAGTAAAACACTAAACACTGTAACATATTCCTCCAAACCTGATACACTTGAGAGCCTGCCATAAAAGCAATCCCAAATATATTTCATGTTGCACAAATGATAGCAAGAATGTGGAAAATGGGCAAGAGTCTCAGTGTAATAACATATAGCAATTACAAGTGGTCAGAACTTAATCCGGAAGCAACACCAAGGTTTGGTGGACTAATAAGCTAAGGCACATGATGTGCCTTATGCTCACTGGAGCCACACAGAGGATTAAAAGTCACAATGCAGTTCTTTATGATGCCTCGTTGTACTCACAGCCCTAAGTGAGATGCCAAGATTCCTCCTGCAGCCATGGGAAGTCCTCAGGACCCATGAAACAGATTTACACGGTCCAGCATGCCAAGCAAGAGACAATGCACCTCTAAGTCAGCTAAGCCTTGCCATTCAGAGATAGTTACATACGTAACTCTAGGACAGAAGATACCAGCTTCCACTTGAGATTCTTGGTTGTAAACCCTCTCCTATGGTTTGTTGCCTCAGTTGTTTTATTTCCTTCTCAAGACCCTCTACTCCCTCCCCAAGCAACCAAATAGAGCAATGATGGAAAGGGCATATTGGAGCAATATGCTCTAAGTATGTAATGCAGCAGGAAAATGGGATCTCTATCCAAAAATCCCCCTTCTCCTCAAGTTGGAGTAAGGACTCAGTATCCCACACCTTCTCCAGCTGATGTTCTCTCAGCCTGTGCAGAAGACTCTCCCTTTTATGACTGACTTTATCTTTCTGTGCAGTATCAACCTCTCTTCCCCATCAAGTCCCACTGAGCTTTTTTTTTTTTTCCAAATTAGAACTCTATGAGCAAAGATTAGAGGGGTATGGTACCCTCAAAACCATGTCCTTGCTCTGACTCATCAGGGCAGCTGCCCAGCGAGCCAGCCTTGCAAACAAACTAAAGTGTTTTTGGATCCAGCTTGTATTGCCACTGATAGCTGGTGCCTCACAAAAACACGGGCAGCGACAGGTGGCCCGAGGAACACAGGGAAGGAGCTGCACTTAGGCTTGTCCGAGGTGTTGATCAGTCCACACCCTCACCCACACAAGGATTTAGAACAGAAATGTGTGTGAAAGCTAGTGTCTAAATGTTTAAGGTGCAGATGACTCCTGCCGCCTCTGCGGCCGCATCTGCAAACAGGGATACCCTGCTATAAGCGCGGGGCGTCTTTAAAGGAGCCACTGTAAAGGAGGGCTGATGCAAGAGCCTGGAGCTCCGGTCAGTGTTCGTTACAGCAGCATCTGCCTCGCTGCGCAAGGAAGGCTGCGCGTCGGCTGAGCGCTGCCAGCCCCGCTGCGGCCCGGGCGAGGCTGTCACTAGGTGTCCCCCGCGCTCCGGGGACGGGGACCCAGCGCAGCGCGGCCGGAGCGCGGCGGGTCCGCTGCCTACCTTTGAGCTTAGTTAAGAGGGTCAGAGTGGTAAGTAGGTTGGAACAGATGTGCAAAACGCATCAGCGCCCATGCAAGCGAAGCACGCGTAGATTTTGAGGGCCTTATTCTAGCCCGAGGACTCCCATCCGCAGACGTGCCTTGAACGTCTGTTTTCCGCTCTGTCCCGAGGGCTCACGGCGCGTTTCAAGACGTGTCTTGAAACTTTGGACGGTTTTTTTTTTTAAGAAAACATCCTTCCTACTTAGAAGCCTACCTCCACATTAACAACAGCAGCAAATCCCAGAAAACCCGCATTGATACTTTACTTCCAAAATGAGAATCCACCTTTGCGATCTAACTCCACGAATTTCAAAAGAAAAATAAACGAACCTATTCCGATCCACCAGAATCCCTTCCCTCCTCGAAGGGAGGAGGCTCTCTGCACAGCCGCTTCTACCCGACTCGGCGCCCAGACCTCACTCCCCCGGGCACCTCATCCCCGGGAGGGTTTTGCGGTACCGGCGTGCGGTTTCCTCGAACAAAAGGGTAGGGCGGTGTTGGGGAACTTCCCGCAAGTGGGTGCCGTCGGTGCACAGAGCTCCATGCGTGTCCCCTCGCTGTCCCCCCGCGGGCGGCGGGCCGGGGAGGGGCGTCGGCGGGGGCAGCCCCCGGCCATTGATAACCCCCGGCCCCGCCGCCGGGGACTGCAGATCGCCGCGCACGTCTGTTCCCGGGCACCTCCACCCACCCCACAGCGCGCCGTGAGTGCCCTCGGGATAGAGCGGAAAATACGGGGGAGCGCTGGGGGGAACCGGGTTCGGGAGGAAGAGACGGGGCTTTACGGGAGCGGGTCGCCGGGAGTCGTGTCTGGCTGCCGAGCCGCGGCCACTCGCCACTTTGATGCTGCGGGCTCTCGGCTCAAGCTGCGCGGGGGTACGGCTTCCCGGCTGGGGAGTCCCGCCATCGGCGGTCCGTCAGCGAAGCCGGGGGCGGGGGAGAGTGGGAAGGGGACGGGACAAGTTAAAGCCCCGCGGGTTACGACTCCGGAGGGACAAGTCCGCTCTGCACCCCTCTGCCAAAACAAACCCCACCCGGCTCAGCCTGGTGCGACTCCGGGGGCTGCGCTCCCGCCGGGGCAAGGCAGCGGGTGGGGGCAGCGGGGGCACCCGTCCGCCAGCGTCGGTGTCTCCGCAGGGCGCGGAGGATGCGGCGGGCCGGCGGGCCCCGTGCAGGGACACTCCATCGCTGAGGTACCGGAGGAGGCTCCCGCAACGCGGAGGAGATGAAGCTGCCCCTGGCCCTGCTGGTCCTGGCCGCCCTCGGAGCTGACGCCGCCAGCGGGGCGGGCCGGGAGGCGGAGGCGGCGGGGCGGTTCTCCACGCCCGAGCAGCACCGGTGTCGCTGGGAGTTGCGCTCGGCGGCCGGAGGCAGCGAGCTGCGGCTGAGCTGCCGGCCGCCGGCGGGCGGCGGGGCGGCGCGGAGCTGTGCCTACCGCGGGGAGCCGCGGCGCTGCCCCGCCTACGGCGCTCGCAGCCACCAGTACTGGCGGCAGATCCTGGGCCGGCTGCGGCGGCGGCGGGACCCCTGCGCCCAGGGCGGCCCGCTCAGCGCCCGCCTCTGCGGCCCGGGCCGGGCGCCGCCCGAGGCGCAGCTCCGTCTGCTGCCCGGCCCCGGCTCTTCCCCGCCGGCCGCCACCGCGAAGCCCACCGAGGACCCGGCGGAGACCTACTGCGCCGAGCGGTGGCACTCGCTGTGCAGCTTCTTCGTCGGCTTCTGGGAGGGCTGAGCCGCCCCGCCGGGAGGGAGCGCGGCCGCCTGTTCCCCGGCCGGGGCTTGCGCCGCCCGGCCGCCGCGGTCCGTCCCCCCGGCCTTGCCTGCCTTCACCCGCCTGCCACCGGTGTCCGCCCTCGCTGTCACCTGCCCTCATTTCTTCTCCAATAAAGTGGTAACTATTTTACGACAAGAAGCTCATGTCACTCTTTTCTCGGCAAAGCCCTGACATGTCCGCAGCACCGTCGCGCTGCTGAGCAAAGCGTGTGCCGCCTGTCAGCTAAGGGCGCAGGTGAGCGCCTCTGGGCAGCACGCCTGGCTCTGCACATTACATTTTCCAAAGGGCAAACACCGAGACAGCGATTTCCTTCCCCAAATCAATTTCTACAATACGAAAAGGTTAAAGTTGCACTGCAATTGCCCAAGGAGAAAAACAGGCAGTTACACCAAGTAAGGAACAACTGAGACATCATTAAACAAGTCCTAGAAAAACTTTCTTGCTTAGAAAGAATCCATGAACTAAACAAGCCGGTCCTGTCCTGTTTCTGCAGAGCAGATGATCACCGACTGAAATGTCAACGTGAACGGAGTTGAGTGAGAAACCAGCTCCGAAAAGAGTGAGAAACTGCAAAGCAGCTGGGTACAACACCTGGATTTTGTAGGCTAATGGCATTTCACTTAGCTAATGAGCTCAGGCCAAAGCAAGTCATGTTTAGCAGGACATACAGTTGAAAGAGGCAAGTATTTTACTGAGGATGAAGAGGTGCTCGAGATCCTAAACATTTAACCTGCTTACTAAAAGCACAATTCTGTGGAGTGTTTTTGTAAAGAGAGCTCAGGTGTTCTTCAGTCCTGATTTCTTTCCTACAGACACATCCCACTCAGTCTAAAACAAACGATAGTGGCTTCTGGAGCACAAGCCTAATCACACACTAGCATCTTCCCTGCCCCACAGCAGCTGCACAGAAAGCAGCTGTATGCATGTAACTTAACACCTTTTTTTTTTTTTAAGTGACAGCTCTCTTTTCCTTTATGTATGTGCCCTACAACCAGCCATACAGCAAGGTGCTGACCATAGCACCCCACGGTATCTTAGAGTCATCCGCAGCTTTGTGCGGCAGGATCACAGCTTGCATTTCACACCACCCAAGGCAAAGGTGGAACACCATGGCAACTGATCTGATTACTCACATCTCCCCGCGTTTAAGAACGCGACTAGGCACTCTGAACAAATTCCTTGTTTTACCAGAGAGGAAGAAGAAAGAAGGTCCCTTGCTCTCTGTTTCCCACATTATTCCCCTGGCTCTCCAAAATGATCTCAAGTGTCTTTCCTATAGCACCACCAGGTAATGAAAAGAACCAACAGTATTCACTGCACCTACTGCAGTTAATAACACCAACACATAGAACTGAACATTCCCATTTTGTACTGCAGATCCCAAAGTCTGGAAAACCACAGTCAGAGCACCAGATTTATTTTTAAGGGGGAAGACTGTGGCTTTTGCTTCCCAACTCAAGATTTGCATCCTCTCCCATGGTGAGGTGACCAGCTAAGCCAAACCAAAACACAAGAAGACTTTATAGCCAAAATTTTCACTGCCAACAGAATCTGTTCCTTTGCAGCCCTGTAACAGCTCCAGGACAAGACATGGTTGCAACCCCTCCTCAATATAATTCAGCCACCCAGATTTGCCCACATTCCGCTCCACAGCCAGCCTTACCTCTCTCTGCTCTCCCACTGCATCTGTGGTGATCCTTCACCACTTCTCTGATCCTTGGTTTAGCTGGCTCCTGTCATCTCATCCTCCCTCCTCAGCTCCTCCTGGCCACCCAAGAGTCCTCAGGAAGAAGAGCCAGCATAGACAGCCTGTCTGGACCAAGCCCTAGCTGCCTGTCCCACAGGCCTGATAAGCTCTCCCATGCCAGAAGCAGATGGTCCTGGGTATAACGAGTGGGAGGGGACCTTCCCCTCATGCAGCTGCAGGCTGTTAGCATCACAAGCATGTTGCCAGCTAAACATATCAGGATACCTGGCCTGTCTTTCAAGGAAAAGCATGAGCTACCTTAAAAAAAAATCAAATGACTTTTCAGCTTCTGCATTTTGAATTCTGGGAGC
The DNA here is from genome assembly GCA_027925045.1 of Hypotaenidia okinawae. NCBI lineage: Eukaryota > Metazoa > Chordata > Aves > Gruiformes > Rallidae > Hypotaenidia > Hypotaenidia okinawae. The sequence goes on along the minus strand of BSDF01000008.1, from coordinate 21,749,175 downwards.
TCTAACACTTTGGAAATTTTCAGGGGTAAAAAAACCTAAAATCAGCTTTGTGTCATATTGCACACAATCAGAATGGTATTCTTTCCTTTGGCTGCTGGGTTGAAATGGCTGTCAGTTTGATTTCACAGTTCATCATGTATTCATGAGAGCATGCAAACAGATACCTCAGTGTCTGGAGGTTCCAGCAGAATCTCAAGAGCTGGAAGTGCCATTTCTTGATTGTTACTTGGAGAAAAATGAGCAATGCTGAATCTGGGCATGTTTCTAGTGCAGCTGCCTTTAATTACTCTTTTTACACTTTGCTCTCATTAAATACCAAACTAACAATCTCTCTTCTACCAATTTCTGATTTGAGGAAACGATTACAAGATGCAAATTTGTGAGCTTAAGGCAGACAGAGGTGTCTTGCTGTTTGCAATAATCCCCTCCTATAAAGTGATCACAAAATAAATCTTTCATCACTACCTGAGCAGAACTGAAGTAAGACCAAGAATCTCCAAGAGTTCAGCCTAGGAGTGATACGGCAATGACAGCTTTAAACAGACAGGGCTGTGTCTTACTTGAAAGCATTTCCATTTCTCTAAGTCAGTTCACTGCCTGAGAGTTATTCTGGACAGAGGTAGGAGAAAAGTCCAGTATCCACAGCAGGTGACTGTGCTCAGCCCTGTCCAGCCCGTGGGACTAACTCTGGGTGTGAAGGACCATCCACCCACTCATTCTTGGTTTGTAAAGGGAAACTGAAACTAAAATAAGCCAATGTATACCAATATACCACCACATATAGTATACCCATTAGCATGATGCCACAGTGCTACTGAGTTGTCATAAGCATATTTTAAAGGTTTAGTTTTGGCTTTGTAGGCACATGCCCTTGTTGGATTAGTTACTGCAGCAGTAACTCCCACACACCTACATTACTAATATGACTGCAAATTACTTTCTCTCTCCTCCTTTCATTTGTTATGCAGTCAGGACCTGCAGGGACAGCACCCAGCTTTCCTCACGCTCCCCTCTTCCCAACCCATTCCAGGATACACAGAGTTAAACACGGTACCAGAAAGCAGCTGGTTGTGCTGTCTCGGTGGGGACAAGTAAAGGACGATGCTCCTGTAAGTGGTGCTGGGATGCTGCCAACACAAGCAGTGCAGTACTGTGGGAAGCAGTCTATGAAGGTCAAAAAAGCCCCCCATCCAACCAAGCCCTTGAAATGGCTAAGCTGCAGAGAGTTTAACCCAGAAACAAAGCAGGGGACTGCCAGAGGAGTTTGCCAGGAGACGTGGTGCAGGGACCAGCAGCACACACATCCCTGGCACAGATGCCAGCCCTAAGGCAGCTCCTTCTGGTATGGCTCTGGGGTTGCAGACCCCCAAACTTTGAGCAGTTCAGTCTTTTGTCCCATCATGCAAGAGGAATTACTCTTTCCTGCTTTCTGTGCTAGGCACTTCCATGTGGAAAATGCCTGTTACTTGAATGGGGAGAGAGATACCCAAGCAAGGTGCCATTATTTACAAGTGCATCTGTGCAAAAATACTGCATATTTGGTCCCACCTAGTCTGCCGACTGTCCCCAGCACCTCAGTGCCCTGGCTAAGCAGTGGGTGCGGGTGGGTGCCCAGGTCCAGGCTTCAGCATCCTCATATCTCCCACATCTCTCTGTGAGAACCCTTAGCACTGGTTAGCACCAGCGGTCAAGTGCCTGTGCAACCAGTGAGGACATGTGCAGTCTTGCTTATTTCAAAAGCTGATTAAACCAAGGCCTCATGTAGGCTGGAGAAGTCCTTTCATTAGTACAGATACTTGTGAGAAATCTTTTTTTTAGAAAAGGGGATGTGGATAATTTTGGGCTGCTAGGATTTATGCTTAGTTTGGGTCCCCACCCTCCTCAAGACTGAATTTCACACTGACTGAATGAGAAACTTTGATTCCTTTGAGAGAGCAAACACTAAAGAGAGTCTGGTGCAAACTTAGTTTTCAGGTGTTTGACACAAAGTGGGATTCTGGGGGACCCTACAAAGGGATGCTGTGGTTTAGGAGACTTGTAGTGCAACTTACAAGACACCAGGGTATTAACAAATAGAGTAGAAGCACAAAAAAAGGAAAAAAAAAGAAAAAAAGGAACCCCTAAAGTGGGAGCTGGTTGGATAGCAGAGCCAGAAACTTCTGGGAATTTCTCTTTAAATGCCTCTGACATATTCCAGGCTCTCCCGTGTGCCACAAACCCTCTCTGAGTCTCACTGTAAAGCCCAGAAACACAAGAGGTGAGTGAACAGCAGGCCTTGTCGTTTTGCCAAACAGCAAAACCCTTCCTTTGTAACAATTTGGATTTTTAAGAATTCCAAACTCAGTTCATGAATGCAGTCTCATGAAAGAAGCTTCGAACTGTACAGAACTATAGAGTTTACAGAGTTGAGATTGACTCTCCCAGCCCTCACACTCCTTCCTGACGGGGAAGGGATCTATGGAGTACAAGCATGTATAAAAACATCTACAGCTTTTAAAATAACTCTGTGTTTTTGGGGCTCAACATGTGCCACGCTTTGTGAAGTGTGTACAGGCTGCGCTGGCTGCTCAGGAGGGAAATATTTTGCCCAATTTGTTTGAAGCACACAGAAGGTTAATGATGCATGTTTGTCTGAGGGGGGAGAGGGCTTGAGAGGGGCTGCAAGGCGCAGCCTGAGCTCAGCCTCCATTCTCCATGGCTGAAGAGTGGCTTGGCCTGACTGCCCAGCTCTGATTTTACTGCAAGCTCCAGCCCTCCCATGGGAGCGACCTCCCTGCACACCCCGAGCAGCCCTGGTTGTCAGGGACAAACGCAGTGGGGTCTTGGTGCACCAGGCAAACACACGGATGCTACATTGACAGCAAAACCCCATAAATATATAAACAGTGTATTTTATATATATATATGTATATATATAAACAGTGTATTTTATATATATATTTCAGATCTGTGTCCTTGGTGCTGGCCCCTGCACCCTGCCTGCACAGATAGTGCCCAGGACACGAAGCACCCACAGCCACGCTGGCACCTTTGTCATGTGGTTCAGTCACCCATTTTACACCCACTGTAGAGCTGTTGGATCAGCTGGAGAAGTTTTATGTCTATTTCTCAGAGGAAATCTAGGGATAATTTCTCCTGGTAAAATAAAGCTTCTTAGGATTAAATTGTAATTAATTTCAGACTCTAACATAACATAATTTTCTATTTAACTGTTACAAAATGAGAAAATGGTTGATGAAAGGGTCATGGTGAACACAGAATTAAATAACTTCTTATTTCATGTTCATGAAGTACTGAAGTGAAAATATCTATTTAACAAAGAAAATACATAGAACAAAATCTGATCAAGTAAAAGAGATCCAAATCCTAAAATGTAATATTGTAAGCAATATCTACTTTGGCACATGTTGTTAATTTAGTTTAAAAAAGATTTATCTTAAAGCATTTTATTCTACAAAGTATATCCAGAGCTCCTATTTAGCCTGGCTATTGGATTCAGTAGATTTTCTTGCATGAGTAAGTGAAGGTCTTACATCCCAAAATGTCTATAGGGTTTAAATTTTCTGTTGAAAAAGGTAAAAAAATCCTGTAGTCATTTCTTATTTTTTTTCAGACTGGACTTGTAACTGGAAAATACATGAGATGTCTCATTCTTAGAGTTAGTTTAGTGAAAAGCAGAAGAAAACTCAGTGGCTGACTTTTTAAAGCTGTGTTTATTTTCATTTAAGATAAGCACTGTGCACTTCCCCAAGTTGCCATCCTTAGCAGCAGCATGATCTGCACTAATAGGAATAAATGTAGCCTCAACCCCCTGCGTCTGCCGGTTCTTTTTTAATTTTAAGAGCAGAACTTTTAAAAATTGTGAATAAATTCATCACTAGTATTCTTTTGATGGGAAAAGAGTAACAAGAGAGACACACAGGAAAGTATTATTTCATGTTAGTCGAGACAAGATGTTGAGGATTTAGAGCTGGTCTTTTGTCTCTGCTCAAAGACAAACGGCATAAAATTTATATGCATGCTTCTGTCCTGACAGCAAGGGGCTTCTGCACGACTCTGGGCTCTCGGGGATGCTGCTCTCTAAAGTCCCTCGGCATGAAATGGTCTCTTGCGATTCACCTCCCGTTAATAGCAGCTCCGAGACTACAGCCTCTCTTTTTGTTTTTGTGGTGGTGGTTTTGTTTTGGGTTGGTTTTTTTTCAGTTCTTTTATCCCGAGCTGAAGGTGCCTGTGTTCTCATTGGAGCCCAGAGGGTGCAGTGTGAAGTTTTTCTCCCTTGGCTCTATTCTCTCGCAGCCCTCAGCAGACGTGGGGGCAAGCTGGAGGCCCTATGGAAAGCGGGGCCTGATGTCATCCCACCCAGCGCAGGGCCAATGAGTGTCGTCCGGCACCCAGCTCCGCCACACACGTACACATCAGCGGCATCTTAATAGCTTCTGGGGGCTTTTCAGAGCTTTATTAAACAGCAGTGGTAACGTGACGGTTTGTTTCAATGGATGACTCTGAGCCAGGAACTTTATGATGCCATAGTCCTGTAGGAAAACAGTACCAGGAAAGAAATAGTTTGGTGTAAGAAGTTATTGTAGCTCTAAGGGAGAAAAAGTCTTCTATTTTCATCTCCAGCCCTGGGGCTGGAGCCACCCCCATGCAGGGGGACCTGTGGAACAACACATCACTGGGCCACCCACAGGCTCCAGTGCCAGGATGGTGGGGAAAGCCTGGATTGCCTGGTGCTGGCTGCCTGCTGCCTTTTAACAGGTCCATGTGGCAAATGTGGCTCAGGAACAAAATAGCATCACAAAATTGGGAGTACACAGCCACTGCCACCAGAAAACAATCTGTCACAGCATGCTCCGCCTTTCATGTGAGTCTTCACCTGCCATGGTTGTGTAGATGTTTCACTGCCCTCTCCCCACTCTTTGCTGCTCAGGGAAATTAGGCTCAGATGATTGGGCATTTTTTGGCCTCTCTAGTTCCTCTGCTCTCAACCTGACAGCGTGATGGGACTCTCACGCGTGCTAAACTCTTTCCAGTTATTTAAAGTAAGATGCCAGGTGCTGGAAATTCAAAGTTAACTTCTGAAAGGTCAGTGATGGTATTTCCCTCATGAATCACTTGCAGCAAAAGTAATTTGCTCTGGAGGGAAGCCAGCAGCTGACTTTATTTTCTGTTCTCTCCTCTCCAATTTTTTACATTCATTTCCACTCTGATGTAAAGCTGGGTGTCATTTCCTGAAGAAGAACAGCTGGTTTATTTTCTATTATTAGATATTCTAAGTAAGGACTAAATACATGTTAGTGGTGTTTGTAAATTCTACATAGTGATTTGTTGGATGCCCTCTTTTCTGTGCATCTCGGAAATCCTGCATGCTTGTGTACTTTACCCTGTTACCTCCCCCAAGGCTGCGGCACGTTGCTTACGCTATCAACTGCAGTCAGCAGCAGCTGGCCTTGCAGCTGGAAGAGACAGCCTTGTCCTTCTCTTTTTTCACTGTTGCCCATGTTTTTGTGTCACAGCAAGTGTTTATGCAGCCACATCACAAATGAGATCTGGGAACCTGTCAGGGCTGAAGCTTCCTGGGGCAGGAGAGTTTTGGCTGGGTCAGATCCCCCAGATGGTCACACCGGCATCAAGGAAGGGCCGTCACAGGAACTGAAGTGGGAGCCTGTCTCTTTCAGTGACAGGACTGGTGAGATCTTCCTTGAAATGGCTGTTAGCCTACAGCATAGGCTGCTTGTTTCTTGCAACAGAATGCAGCTTGAAGTCCGTAAAGATCTGTTTATTTATATTCCTCTGTATCTGGTCTGAAGAAAGGGTGATTTCAAACTAGCCTACAGCAATGTTTTGCTGACCATCACGTGCAGGAAATTACAGCGCAGAGTTAAGACGACGCAGTGTAACTGCCATTTCCCTGTGCACAGTCGCTAGAGCATCTAGAGGATGTCAGGCTGTCTCAGAGGCAGCAGGGAAAGGCCATGGGCCTCTAGCTCTAGCGATCACCCAAACCTCAAAATCTATGCAGTTACACAGAATGAACTGTGGTTCTGTCTGCCTTCTACCCGAAGTCGTATTTGCTCCGAGTCATATTTGCTGGGCTTGGGCTGGCCGCTTGCTGTTCCCAGGCAGTGAGCTGCCCGTGCAGCCAGAACCACCCCTCCAGGTCCTGGCACAGCCTGTCTCACACTGCTTATTTCTATCTGGAAAACAAAGCTGGGGGAGGGGGGTAGAAAAAAAAAAGCTTTGTAAAGGGGTTTACTGTTTAGAGAGGTTCAACCAGTTTGATTACTGAAGAGAATATTACATTTTTTCCATGATGATAAAAACCATGGTCTTGCTGACATGAGCTACTACCTTCCCTGCTGGTACCATGATCAGAAGCTGAATTAAACGTAGTCCTCAGCCTAGCATTTATTTGGGCTATAATGGTGCCTTTAAACTGCATTTTACATCCTCCACCATCACCGCATCCCACATCTGAGGGCTGAGAGCCGCCCTTAGGGGCTTGTAGGGGCAGCAACCACCCCCAGGTCCTCTTCTACAGCGTCTTCGAGCCCTGGCCATACTCTTGTGCCACCAGCTTTGCCGCAAGCAGGTCAGACCCTCTCTCTAACAGCTTCTTGTGGGGTCTTACAGAAGTGCATTATCCATTCAACTCTGTGTGAAGAGCATCCGGCCCACAGTGAAACAGCTCCCCACAATTGCTGCTGCACTGCCTTAAGGCTGTAACTGGAAGAAGTCAGTGCAACAGGTGTGATTTCTTCGAGGTCTGTTAAACCCACACAGCAGTGTCACTGCCAACAGTGACTGAACAACGCTGGGATGTAAAGGGAGAAAACCGCCTCCCCCAGTCTATTAAAGTGAGCCATGAACACAATACTAATGTGGTAAGTCAGGGCAATATGCAAATGCTGCATGTCCCAGAAACCCTAATCCCATCAAGAATGTAGAAGATGTTAATTTGACCACCTTTCACAGCTCATAAATCTATCTGAGGCAAAGCCAGGCTGCCAGATGTCATCCAGTAGCACTTCTTTGAGGCTGGCAGTCTCCGCACAGACGCCTGATCATGCCTCAGTAAAGACCAATAAAGAGCATTGTTTGTGTGGCCTGAGAGCAGCTTCTCACATTTTGCTACACTAGAGGAAAACAGTTGGAAGCATGAATGACTGATTGGCAGAACTGGTGGTCTCGCTTGTGCTGCTTTCCACAGGCCCAGCTATAGTTTTCATGAGCATTTTACATGGTCAGTATGCAGATTAATCTATCTTGTTCTTAATAATTAGTGGTATAGGCTCTTTGGCTTAAATTCTTGAATCTTAAACTATAAAAAAAGCAGGACACAGTTCTCTTTCTCTCAGGCTTTTACTCCTTATTGACTTGAAACTACATAAAATGGCAAACAGCTCTTATTACAATGTGATCTTATTCTTATGATTTAACACTAAGAATAGAAATATCTTATTTCAAATCAAGCAAAGTTCTCTGAATGAAAGACTTCTAGAAATATGTACTAATTTTATCCTTCTCAAATACAAGGTTTAAAATTACCATCTGCTATATAGGTTCTTTAGTATCAACCTAAATTAATCTAATTTGCTTTTACAGAGCATATATTAAAGTGCCAGAGCAGGTATTTTTGTGTGAAGTTACCTGGACGAAGCTCACTTTTATCTGACCTGAAATGCCTTTCAGCTTCTCAGTGGGTATTGCGATTATCACAGTACTCCAGGTCCAATCACCTTTTACAGAGTTAGGCTGAAAGAAGAAAACAGGCAAAATCATAGAGGATACTGTAGAGAAACAGAGTTTCCAGCAATAAAAATGATATTGGGCTGTCCACTATCTGTAGGCACAGAGATTCTCATTGAAATTGCTGTGCCTATTCCTGTCACACTCGGGCGAAGCTCCAGCCACATGGAGCAGAGTGCAAATAGTTCCTCAGATGAGGTAGAGAGTCCCGGGCAGGGCAGGTCTAAACCAAGAAGCTGAGGTTCCTTACAGCCAGCAGCTTGGTCTGTATCAGAGCAGAGGGGAAGAGATGCAGATGGCCTGGCCATCTGAACTTCCCTGAACTACCCCCAAGCACCTCCTGGTGTGGATAACCAAAAGCTTAGTTCTGGAGGTCAATGTTAGGGACAAATTGTGTGTACAGCCTTTTCCCTGTAGCATTACATGCCAAAGCCCACTCTGATCTCAGTATAAGGCAGAACTAGTGACAGAGAAGTGAGGCTTTTCTTTAGGTAGCCGCACTTAAATAAGTCAAGTCTTTCCACTGGGCTGAATAAGACAAAATGCTACGGAAAAGAAGGGCCCAGATCAAATCCATGAATTTGCTTGGGAAATCTTAGTTATGTTATACCTCTGGAACTAGAGGCAAGAAGGGAGAATGAATTGTGTCTGATTTTCAGAAGCTAACTGTTCTGGGTAATAAGCTTAAAATACCCAAATTGCTATGGTTACAATTTTTTTCCCTGAGAATAACACAATTCTGAGGCAAATGCATGTGATTTCACTGTAGTTACAGATATGAGAAAATTAATTCTGCTAGAACTAGTAGGTCAGCAAGTCCAAACCCACTCCTTTAACGGTATTTCAAGTAGGTTAAAGACGCTGAACCACAAGCGCCCCAAAATCTGTACTGTAATATCAGTCCAGCAAAGGAGACATATTAAACGGGGTTTTTTCTTCTTTTTTTTTTAAGGAAAAGATGTTATTTATTGATATTGCAATAAAGCATCAGCAATACAAAAAACGCACCTATTACACAATTAATAATTTTTAAGCTATTAATTGAACAACACTGCATTATTACTCTTTTTTCTTTTTTTAAAAAATAAACACAGCCATAATTTGATATATGAAATATTTAACTGACGTATTTTGTTAAACTCCTTTATTGAAAAGCTGGCTTTTTCTGGGAATGGGGAGCCTCAGAAGACAGAAAGCAAACATACCTACATCTCTGACTGCTCATTTACGGACTGTATGAGTCCCTGGCTATTAGAAGTTGCCACATGTATAAGGTTCTCCTATCTCCTGCAAGTTATTGTCATGATTTCAGTATTTCTGCCAGACTTCTTCCCCACAGCAGATGCACTACACTTATATATATAAACCAATCCAAAACTGGTTTCAAAACATGTCCCTGAATAAATCTTTCCATTCACAGTAAGAGTGAAATATTCCTGCTAGTTAGTTGAGGTCTGAAATGACTATTCATTCTTTTACAAACATTTTATTCATTAGGGTGTTTCCTAAATTATAATCACTTAAGCACACTTGTAATAGTGTAATAGCAGGCAATCTTTCAGAAGTGCCTGGGCACATGGTCCAATACACAACCAGACAAAAAGAGCAGGTTCCTGTCTGTCTTTGCCCGATCCTACCCACAGCGGGCTATGCCCTCCAGGAAGTCTGCTGGTTGTTTCTGTCGAGGATTGCTGGGACTGTGCGAGCCCCAGCTCAGCCATCTCCTTTTGAGTCTGATTATACGAATGCTCAGGGGCACTTAAAAGATATTTAATCCACTTACGTGGCAGATACACCTAGGCCACTGGATAGAAAGTTCTTCTCAAAGTGTATTCTTTCAGAAATTCACCAATCTGAATTACTCTTCACTGCAGTTAAGAGCAATACTCTTTTTTGTATCTTTAGTGCCTTTCATTCTAACCTTGTGTAGGTAATTTCAGGTCTTCTGGCATACTACTGACCAGATTTTCTCTGTTAACATACCTGCCACCACTTTGAGATTCTGAATTGTCCCCTCCACCCCCGCCTCTCCCCATTTTTTTCTTCAAGGTCTGTCTGTTCTGTACCCTTAGAAATCCATTAGTAATGTGCTAACCTGTTCTCCATTCAGAGCTCTAGACCCAATAGAACTTTTTGCAGCTTCTAGTGCATTTCCATATTCCTCATCTTCTGAAATAAGCTTTACTGTTAGTCCTTTTGCTTTCAAGTCAGATTTTTTTCTTTGCATTAAACATCACCTTCTATACTGCATGCTTCATGGGCCTCATGTTACTACTAGGACTATGCTGTGAAACTGCCCTTATTTATATAGTTTTTCAATTCTTTATAAACCTTTTGGTTTAAGTAATCTACTGCTAAGCTGTCATAGTTCTTTACCTAAATCCTGAACTAGAGTTTGTTTCATGAAACCAGGTGCTCTAATGAATATTAATTGTCCAAAATGAAGCTCTTTAGAACAAACCCAAGTCTAATTTACTCCATGAAAGTTTGCAGTGGTTCAGCACAATACTTCCGAACAGGGAACTGCATCTATCAGGCACTGCTCATCATACACGGATTTATTTAAAGATGACACTTTCGGACTGCTTAGTTGTTCAGTCTGCCATTGATTAAAACAATAAAGTAACCGCTGTCAGCTTCCACTTTGATTACTTCAATAAATAAAACTATTAGATACAATAGCTTACTTATTATTTGCAACAAAATAAATTTTCTCCTTTGTTTGTGTAATTTCAGAGATGCTCACGAGATGTCAACCTTACTTACCTGCTTCCTTATCAGGCTAGCAGACAAGCTCTACTTTACCCATCTTACCAATCTACAACTTTCATTGCCTTTCAAAATTGAATACATTTCTTGCTGTGAAATAAATTTCCAAACACATTGGCTGGAAAAGCTTCCCTTTTTGAGGAGCAGCTAGACAACATAAACTGATACACCACTAGCCCAGAAGTTAAGCAACTACTGGCAAGTCAGTTTCTCAGGCTGTTTCTATTAACTTCACCATTCAAAATTAATCCTTTCCCAGATGCACAGCCGAGATCTGTTACCAGTATGACCAGTGGCCATAAGGCCACTTTCCCAACTACAGAAAGCCTCAATCAGATGTTCTTAGGGACTAATGTGTTTTTGTTTGCTCCTTAAACAATGTACATCTATTTTAAATGTCAAGGTCTGCAAATACTATGATTTCTTGAAAACTTAGTGGCCCTAACTTAAAAGCTGGAAGTAAGTGTTCACCAGCTGAAATGTAACGTGAATTGTGGCTGAATAAATTTAGAAGTTTTATCACAATTACATATCTGACCTCCACTTCCTTCTTCAAATTTTCTGCCTGCATGAAAATTGCGACTTCTCCTTCCCAAATATATCCTACCACAAGACAGAATCCAGGTAGATTATTTCATGTGGCACACTTTCATTCACTGACAAGCTATCAGCTGTCTTTTTTCAGCTGGTCTCTGACAATGCTTCAAACCCAATATTGTTAAGAACTATTGTACAGGGCATTTACCTTCAGTTTAAAATCCTATTTATTCTTCTTGCATACATTATTTCCCAGGTTTAAGGGACATGCCTTAAACTGGCTGCAACGGTCTCCTCCTAAACATGCATGTTCTCAAGAAGAGCTGTTTTGAAATCCCTGCTAATGCCTACACATCAAGGCTAACGGTTTTAACTGTTTTAAAGAATTTCCAAGCTGTGAAATTAATGTACCCTGCTTACCTTGGCCATTCCTAATAATTATATTAGTTACTCATATATGACTTTGCAGTGTTTGTGGAACTTGCCTTTCTCTCTAGGTTATTAGTTCTTTTTTTCTCTCCTCCTGTTTGTCTTCTCTCAGTTACCAACCTTGCCCCTTTGCAGGGCAGAGCATGTTAACTTCAAACCACTCAGCTACATGCTTTTTTCTTTTTATCCTGTATGCTGTTCTGTCTGCCTGCAGCTTTTTCTGATCTAGTGAGCCACAGGCAGAGGAAGAAACCCCTTGATACTCTGAGAAGTACCATTGCTTACACTTGCTGGAGAGGGGCAAAGAGAGGCACAGGCTTCCCTCTACACCCTTGACTACAGCACAGCCCTCACCAACACTCTCTCTCCACCTCCTACTGCAACACCAGTGGGTGCAGGGAAAGCACAGCTCCAAGAAAGAGAGGAGCAAAACCTCAGGCAGTCTTGAGTTTCCACTCAGTACAGTTTGGCTGTACTGTTACACTGAAGGAGTACAAATCAAGCCATTACGCTTCTGTACTGGTAGGCAGCAGACAAGCCACCCAATGTGATTCTGCTGTTTACAGCAAAGAAACTGTTTCATTACATTAAGCTCTGGAGATGGGTAGAAAAGGGGAAATGGCTCCTAGGCTACAGCACCCTTGCTGACAGTGGTGGACTGCTGGACTTTTTCTCAGCTTCTTGGTGACTTAATGAGCAAGTATGTGTGCACTCATGTATACACAGACCGCATTTTTACAAGAATTACTTAATTTTTTAAGAACTAATACAGAATGGAAAGTCAATTGTCATTTTTTTTTTTTTACAACCTAGGTAAGTGGAATTCTAAGAAGCAACTTTACTAGAAGTTATGCTCCCAAAATATTTTAAAGATTTTCATCATATTCAATCTTACTAAACATTTGCTTTCCTGCCCTCTAGTGCTCATATCTATTTACATCCTCTACACAAGTCTGGCTTTGGAAACCTCCTACATCATAGAACTGGTCCTACCAAAATAGAAGTATTTACTTATTGTGATACAACAAGTGATTGAAGCAGCACTTTTGCTGGTGCTTATGTATGTATTCGTACTGCTACCTATGTGGTTATCTGAAAGATAAGACTTTTTCAGGTTACTTTTCAATTTACAAAACCAACATAAGGCAGTTTCATCAGTTTTGGACTATACAATGGAGTTTTAAATTCACAGAACTGAAGCTTACTTCCAGATTTATTACTAAAACATTTCCACTGGTAGCTAAAGCTGTTAGTTAGCTATATACCAAACCCCAAGTTCCCACAGTAGTTACAGTTTTTCTTTGTATTTAATGCAGTTAATTTTGCCTCTAATGATGTAGTTTGTTATAGTATTGTGCATGATTACATTTAAAACAATGCGTTGACATACTACGTCTGTAATTACTCTCATGCTATCAGAAAACCAGTGAATTAAATTTATTTAGTGTTAAATGGATATGGAATGTTACACAGTACATGTAAAGACACTTCAAGATGAGTAAAGCAGATCTAATTGCACAAGAGATTAAAGGTTCACCTCAATAGTCAGTATCATCAAATCATTACAGCTTCCATCTTCCGAGTGCAAGGTATGTCATGCAAAAAAAAAAAAAGCTCAAAAAATCCCCAAACAGACAAAACCAACATTGTGGTACCAATTAAAATGCTATCATACCACAATATTTTACAAGACATTAAGTGATCATTCAGAGAATAAAGCATTTTAGCAATAACAAAAAAAGTTTTAAGCATACTTAAGAGTTTGCATGAACACCACTTCCAGCATTACTATACCTAGGGAACAGGCAACATGCTGGGAGAAAGTACCTAAAACTCGAAGCCTTTTTTATTCATAGCCAATATTACTTTCTGCAAGAGTTATGCAATCTTGTTATTCAGATTCCCCATGTAACTGGGTAAGGTTCAATACATTTTTACATAGAGCATAATCACAACCACCACATCAGCAAGACGATTTAATTATCTTGACCAGTTACTACACTGAAAACCATGGTATGATAACATGCCCTGCAAACAATTGTCTTCTGGGACAGCGTCCTGTATGTAGAAATATAACACAACTAAAAAATACTCCTAACCACTTTAACCCCAAATGAACTATAATTTGTATTTACATATTTTTGAAATATGTAGGCAAAAACTGCAGATGGAAGAGAAGCAGAATACACACACAAGAGCATCCACAGAGCTGACTGAACTGATCAGTGCATTCAGGAACCCCGAATGAGACTTGCACATGGGGTTGTGCCTTCTGTACCCTTCCTCCAGCCAAGCCATCTTATCTGGGTTACCAAAGGCAGCTGCTGCTGTGGAAGAGCGGCTCATCCTGCTTACTTGCAGCTGAGCACAGGGCCGAGCACCGTGAACCCCAACCAGTTCCACTCAGCTAAAAGCACTGCAGACAGACACACTTTACACACCTGCTTCAGCTACAGCTCCAACGTTACCGTGGAAGAAACGCAGATGACAGCATGATTGTTAACCTTTCCACCTTGCAATACTCGTATCCCGAGGGCACCAACAGGTAGACTGATTAACTTACTGAAATAAGCATATAAAAAAGGCTAAGTCTTTTGCCCCTGTATTAGGAATAAACTATTTAACTTCAAGGCTTAAATGTAAGCAAGAGGAACTCAAGAAAGACCTCCTTGAGGTTAATTTTCCAACTACATTCAAAGAAAATAATTTACTAAAACTGTAACTTGCAAGGTCTACTAGCCTTGAGGTGAGGATACAGGTTAACTATACCTATAGTTAAATAAAAAACTTCAGAAGATATTTTACAGAAATAAAATATGCAACTCTAGGAAGTAGGTGGAAAAAACACATTTAAGTATTCAGCTGGAATATTCTATTTTCATAGGCCATCATTCTCAGGAATGTATATTTTATAAATAAAAATACAGAACAAAAATTTGCATATTGCAAAGTTGAATATTTCTAAACATCTTCAGATAAAATTTGCTTTCTCCCTTACAAATAAGTGATAAATCCTGAAAAAAATTGGCTTTTCAAATCTATCGTGCATGAGAAAACACAGATGAACAAACCAACGTCTGGAAAAAACACTTTGTACAAGGTTGCAATTCTGAAACACTTATATTACAGAGCAATGTAAATAAATACCAGGCTAGTACAAAAGCTCTTATTTACAGTTTTACAAAGTGAAAACATTTTCAGTGTAAATGCAGTGTTTTAAAGGACACAATATTAGTAAAATGAGTTCCGTTATAGACCATTATAATTTCTGCTAAATTTCAATGCAGTATTGTATAAAATCATTGTTTCAAGTTAACTCTTTGTTATAATTTAGTACAGCCAAACCCCAGTTTATGCCTGGAATGGTATCTGTTAAAGTGCTGAAAAAGAGGACATGTCTGAAATTTTAGAAAAAACATACTGTACATTATTAAAGCTTTATCAAGTCAAAAATGGTGTATTTTGTTCACATTTGCTACCGCACCACCTCTGGATGACAGTTTTTCAACAACTCGTTGCAATTATCAGGATGGCAGCCACTGGTATCTTCACATCCAAAGTCTGATGATTTCCCACAAGGAATTTATCTTAAGCTTCAGTGGTGGCTTCTGGTTTCATAATCTGGTAAGTAATCAAGTATTCTGGATAAGCCTGAAAAAGTCACAGACACATTCTTTATGACGATTTAATTTTCTGGATAAATTCATGATGTTTGCTAGAGGGGGAAGAAGTGTTTGTGCCAAAGAAAAAGAAAGGCTAAATGCCTAGAGCATTAAGGAAACTTAGATCCTTTTGTCTCCTACCACAGCTGGAATTTGTCTTAAGACAAATTCCTCAAAAGTAAGAAACAATCCCCAATACATTACATACCTTTAAAAAAAACCAAACACACCAAAAACCAAAACACAAAAAACCCACCAACAGTCTGAAAAAAACAAACAAAAAGCTGTTTACCTGCTCCCCTCTGTAAATCACATATTCTGCCAATGCCAATCCATTTACGCTGGGTCGCCCAGTAACTGAGTGATGTCCTGGGGGGAATGAGCCATCTTCATAGCGCTGAACTGCAGGAAAGACTTGCCCAGCGTCACACGACAAAACAGCAACTGCCTGTTTGAAAAGAAAAAAATGCCCATAAATACAAAAATGCTTGTGAAGCTCCAGAAAGACTCATCTTTCTAATTTGGAACTTTTACTTGAGGAGAATTGCGTAACTTTAAAGCAGCTTTGGTCACTTTTTTAGTTCACAAGGTTCTGAAGTTGTGTTTTGAAGGACGAAAGTTGCGCTCTCTTTGGAAAAGCTCTTTAGCCAGAGGAATGGGTTGGTGCTAACATTATGAATATCTTAAATACTGAAAATAGCATGCTTAGCAATCTCCTCAAAGACTGTCACTATCTTTTTGTGCTTTTTTTCTTGTTTTTTTAAAGACCTTTTCTGAGGGTGTGCCCACCGCTCATTCTAATAACACAGCTCAGTTCTGTTCTAACACTAGATTTGTATCTAACAGCCAAACCAAGGCCAAGGCTAAGTGCAAACTCCAGGTCAATGTGAAAGGCCCCACACTGGCACCTGTCAGCCTGCTATGTTGTTTTCATTACAAAAGGACAGAACAAGGGTAATTCTTTACGTAGGTACGTACTACTGTAGTGGCAATGGAATCTCAGCATTTTTGTAGCCCAGTGTTATGTAATGTTTTGCTTATCCAAAAGTTGTGCTTTTTTAACTCTTCACAAAAGAATTAAACAGAACTTACTCAAAAACTTTAGAAAGCATGAAAAGGCTCTGACATCTTTTGTAACTCTAGAAGATCCTTCTCTTTGAGAGTGCCAGAAAAGAGTAAGCAGTATGAAAAGGGGCAGACACTTAAGGAAGAAAACTGGAATAATAGTCTTATCCCTACAATACCGAAGCAAAACAGTATACACACACACACATACACAAAACATTCTACTGGTTGCAATGATGGCCACTATTACAATTACCTCCATGAAGTAAGACTAACTTTATTCTGAACTGATCTCTGGCTCTATGATTTTTACCGTAAGTTAATGGCCAAGGTTTGGTTAAACACACTGAAGGTGGTTAAAAGTTCTTCAAGATTTAGTATCACAGTTTTCTGAAATTATCTATTGGGCACAGCACAAAGAGTGCACTCAAAATGTATGGTTTCCAAGCAAATCCCTCTTCAGAGAGAGAGAGACTGCTGACTTGATGGTTTGTAACACAATACACAAAGGCGAAACCAGGTTATTTTGAATGACTTACCTGTGACAAACATAACAAGATCTATCTTTGTGAATTGGACATCCAGTCCCACCTCCAATTCCATATACATATTGATTGCTTTTGGAAGAATTTTCAGCAAAATAAATCCCAGCTCCAAACATACCACCTATATAGGCATGTCTCTCATCAAAGCCTTTGTGAATAATTGCATTCACAAATGGAGAGCCTAAGAGAAAGGAAGCAGATTGCCGTTACAAAGCAATACACATAAACAAACAAACAAATCTCACCTTAAAACCCCAAACAACTCACAGCAGAATACAGTTTGACCCTTACTACTTTTGCTGATACAGCCAATAAAACAGAATTAGGAACTTAACCAAGAGGAGGCACACACCCCTTAATCTCCATTCATAATTGCTAAAATGTTTTCCCTTAGAACTTTGAAGTCTCCTTTAAGGAGAAACAAGGAGATGCAAATTTCACAAGAAAGATGCAGTCCTGTGACATGTACAAACACTTGTTCATATACAACTCATGCAAAAACTAAATACTATTTCCACTGATAAAATTTACTTTGAGCCAGTAGAAACCCTCCAATAAAGAGCACTTCTGGTGAAATGTGTTCATAAGGTACTTTTGAGTATCTCACCATGAAATAGCATCCTTTCATTAGCATGGTTGTGATTCTCTTCAGAGACCTCTTTCCTCCTGTGAGTATATCTTTCCCATAGCTTTTTGTTGCACACTTTCTGAATCTGAAACAGTCAAAATGTGAGTTCTACCTGGAAACTGAAAACTTCTACTTGCTTTACTTCACAGATGTTTAACCTATAGCAGCTATCCTACAGTACGCTTACATGCCACTTTAACAAGAATACTTTCCTTAGACTGCAACGAAGCATGTATTTCTTATCTTGAAGTAGCTGATTGCTGTAGCATAATTTAAGTAAATCATAATTACATACTTAGTTAAGAATAAATGAATTTCAAACATCTGTTGCACAATACTTAAGTTTAGCAGATTTAGACACAGATCTACTTGAGTATCACTCCAAATATAGTTTGATGACAAGCCACAAATAAAAGATCATCTAGAAAATCTTCCATGAAGAGTTCTAGAACACTTTTAAAATCAAGTGAATGATATACACAGAGGTGTGCTTGACACTGGCAAAGCTTTGAGCTTGTAGATACAACCTAACAATTCCACTGGGCAAATTTTAACACCAGTTCAGAAATAAAAATTAGTAGTACTTACTTGCAAATCAAAATCTCTATAATGTTAATGAAAACTACAGGTTTTTCAGGTGGGGGAAAAAAAAATATGCAAACCAAAATTCTACTAAATTACAAGGTTGTCTCTACTGCCTGGTGTTTTAAGCTTCTTTGGCATTAAACTGAGCCAAACAGGTACCCTTACTTTCAAGCTTCACAAGCTTTGCTTTCACTTCTTTGAGTTTTATCCCCTGCTATTCCCTCAACAGAAACCTTCTTCTGTTTCTCATAAAACCTTCTGTCTTTTTCTTCAAGCCTCCCAAAGTCTTCTGGAAGGTCCTTTTATGTCAATTTCTCATAAAATTTCTTAATGACTATGAATACATATGACAGTTTTTTTCATATAATCTTATTCTTTTAATTTCCCTGGGAGATAATCCCATGAGTGCCTCAGAATGGCACAAACACATGTAAAACATTTTATGGATGTTTTATTTTCAGCCAAAACTCAAAAGGTGTAAGCAGAGACCATGAAAGTGCAAAAGCTACCTTCAAGATGTTGTATCTATTGAAGACTCCACCAGCATGCCCTCCATCTCTATGTTCTCGGACAGTACTCTGCATCTGAAGATGGAGAATTTTAAGGAGGATTACTTTGTCTCAGAACACACTCTAAACACCTATCCTTCACACAGTCACATAATTGAAAGAACCAATTCTGTCTTTAAAAAAAAAAAAAACCAGAAATGTTTAGGTAATAACTGTATGTTAAGTAATGCCAGACTTTGTGGATGTAAATTAACAGTTTTAAGGATTAAAAATAAATATATTGTATCTTGAAACAGTCCATGGTCCAGTTTTCAAACTGAAAAAGTTTGTCAGTAATCTGTTTAGAAAGTTGTTTCTTCAGAATTTTGTCCCATGTGATTACAACACTTTGGAAGGGACTTAAAACACACACAAAACACAGAGGCAAATCAGTAGCACAGAATTTAAATGTTGTATCAAAGAGCTTTTCTGTACAGTAGAGATTTTAAAAATATAAGTAATCATAATGTAAGAAAAATATATTACAAACATTATGAGAACAGAATGAGTGATACAGCCAAAGGTGGAAATCTGAAGCATCCTTACACAAGTTTTCCTTAGACTTAGTGATACTTACTGCACTGTTAAACTGTCTTAGCAATACTTCTTTAGTAGAAAATACAAAAATACCAAAATATTACAAAGAAAAGCATACCTCTTCTTCCACTGATTGAAATTCTTTATCTTCAGTGGAAAGATCTATGAGAATAGTTCCGCTTCCAGAAGTGTTTAGAGTTAGGTATGGGTTAAGTCCTGGAAATACAACAAAACACAACTACAGTTTCAGAAACTGTTTTAGGACTGCTGGTTTGGAATGGTAACCAGTGAAAGACTTTCTCTTTAAAGGGATCATTTTCTCAAAACAATTTATAAGTTTAGGTGTTAAGGAAGGCAGAGATTACTAATGACTTTAATTGCCTTCCATCAGCTACACACATTTTTGCAGATGTCAAAGTGCAATCCCTCAAATAATTAGTTTCAAACAAACTCTTCAGCATCTTTGTTTATAACCTCTACCTATATATTACTGTGCATACACTATAAATGCCATCAGAAGCACGACAGCTGGCTCTGGATGCAGATCAATGGCAATCACTTTCATTGAGCTATGGATGCTCATGAATTGTTCTCTCAACAAGATTTCAGACACACTAACCCATTGCCTGTTCTTAGCTCATGTTGCTTACTGAGAGTTCATTTCAACTCTAGGCAGTGAAAACAGCGAGAAACCTGTCTTTGTACTGTCCATGACTCCTGATGGCAATGGCATCATAAACAGGAGAACTGGTGTGCAGTGCTAATTCAGCAGGAATATTTCTCCCATGGATCATTCAGGGAAAACTGACAAAAGAACTAAGTCTGTGAACCTAAATTATGAAGATTCACTTAATCCTTTCCTTCTTAATAAGTAGTTATGTCAAGTATTGGTTAATACTGTTTTACAGAGCAAAAAATAATTCAGAGCTTGGGATGGTGGCTCTCATTACTATGGAGTGCACTTTCTAGAATGAGAATTCACACATGGTGTCTCAAGAGGGAAAAAAATCCTACCAATTCTAAGTTATTTACTCCATTTCTATGGAACACAGCAAAATGATAATAACTGTTGTTTCAGTGAGATAAGGAGGAAAAAAGGTCTGTGGCGCTTTGTTTTCTCTTCTGGTTGCCTATGCAGCCATAGTTAAATGAAGCATACTATTCCCAGGATTGTGCAGGCATCACCAGTGTTGCACAAATAACGAGGCTTTAGCATAAACTTCAATACAAGCTGAAGCTGTTAAACAAGGCAATTATGTTAATTTTGGTTCACTGGAAGCACAGCAACTGTATTTTTCAAGAACAAAAAAAAAAAAAGAAGAGAATTTCAGCTGGATTTCTGAGAGAGGAAACACAGTATTCTTTTGCAGAACCCAATGGAACAGTATATAACATGCTCTAAACCATCAACAGACAATTTGATCTGCTCTCCAGAGTGCTCCAATGAATACTCCCTACATCAAAAAGCTTATAGTCATTTTGCACTAGTTCTACGCTCTACCTAAGAAAACGCAAAACAGTGATCACAAACAAACAAATAAAATTTTAAAAATAGAAAACTTAAAGGCAAGATTTACAGTAATTCACTGCACAAATGAAAGCACTTATGATTCAAGTCAGAAGACATTCATATTTAAAGTGCCATTTGCTAGGACACATTTTATTGTTCCTTTTAATGAGATAAAATTATGAATAATCTAAAGCATTTATAAAGGTAATTTGAAATAAGTATATACCTTGCTGTCCAGAAATGAGTCTTTCAACTCCTTTAATGATTTTATGCCTATGGCCATAGGCATTAATTCCAATTTCCTTCAATTCTTTGTGCCCCATTTCAACCAATACATCTAGTGTTATCTATAAGGAAAGCAATATCATTTTTTGGTACAACAGGATAAAGAGACTAGAACAGCTGCCAGTGACAGTGAAAACATACCTCACAATAGTTGAGATAAAACACAAGTGTGAGAAGAACATGAATATCGGTAGAGACTTTAGTATATTATTCCTGTACTTTTTACTCAACTGTTTTCTTTAAGCTTTTGTCTTTAAATAAATATGCTACAAATCATGTAACGCTGGTTGCTTGCGAGGATCATGTTTCTGATTGAGAAATACAATTTTCTAGATGTATTCAAGCCAACAGAAGCAAACCCAGAAATTACTAATCAACACTGAGTACTTAATATCAACTGAAAGGAAACATACCTATGCTCTCAAACTGACATGCCCCCATCTGTTACATATTAATACATTTTAATATATAAATGTATTATATTTTTCTTTAAAAAAACCCCCAAACAGTTAGACACCTTTCCTTCTTTCCACTCATTTTAAATCTGTCTTGTCGCTTTATTCTAAATAGTCAGTATTTATTCCTGTACCTTCTAGCTAGGCATCTAAAATAAACACAGATACTTACCTGTTCTCTCTCAAATATGTCAATTAGATGTTCAAGGCCAAGGTTCCGCACAAACTGATTTATGCTAAAATCTACACCTGAAACTGTGGAAGAGGAAAAACTCAGTGAACTTTCATATAAGTATTGTAAAATAAAGCATACACATCTCACACTGTCTGGGGCAGTAATGAGAGACACAGAAGATGGGGAATAAGCATCTGCATCACTAACCAGTGGGAACTATTATGTAATTTACCTTAATACTCTAAGATTTCTACCCCAAATCCATCCAAGAGCAATTTTTGTGCTACCACAAAATCATACTACCAGAAAGGCATACGCAAACAGAAAATATTGTGAGAATTAAGATGTTGTAGAAGCAACCCTTTAAAGATATAAAAGAAAAGTCTCTCAGAAACTAGGTAAATACACTGCTCAGTATGGAGCCAAGTTTCATTTGACTTCTCTTTTAAAACACAACTTGCCATTCTGTCTCTGTACAGCAAAATAAACAGTAATTTTAAAGATTCTCTAATGAGAAAATAATAAAAAGTCTTATACTACAAGACTTTTAGAGTTCTGATCCTTGCTAATGACATCACAAGGAACAGGGATAATGCTTATGTCAGAGTAACTGTGTGCATTGTGGGAAACTTCACACTTGTGTATTGTATGTATTTTGTATGGTAGAAAGTGTGATTTATTCATAACTAAGAAAGGCTTACCTTCTTTCTTCTCCAGAACAGTAGTTCCCTCTGCACTGTTTGCACCAACAACAGAAGGAAGTTCAGAAAAACTACCAGACAAGTTGTCAAGACTACTTGCAGCAGACAGACTGGATGGACTGGATGGAACAGAAGACAGGGAATCAGCTGTAGAACTTGCAGTCTGAGACACGCTTATAACCTGAGGTTTGTAGCAAGTCGGTAAGGCAGAAGGAGGCATTGCTGCTGTCAATAATGCGCTGACATCATCTGCCTACAGAGCAGAAAACAGCTTCTTAAAACAGAGGAACACTTTCACACAACATTTTTTCCTAGAATTTCTCATCATTACTCCAGACTTAAGTATCCTGTAACGTTATTACATGCATATTGGAAAAACAAATATTTTATAATGCAGTTTACAAATGGCCTTTTGTGCCAATAGCATACATGAAACTGTAAAATGTTTCTACATAAAACACCAATAAGATAAAAAATAAAGATTTCAGTATTTCTAAAACACCTGGGAGTTAAGTTGAATTTATTTTCTAGGAAAAAAGAACAGAAGACTTCTACCAGCAACCAAGGGGTTTTTTTGTTTTTTAACTAAAACCTTAAAAAGCCAGAGAGTTTTCTAAATTTATGTTGTTACAGAGTTTGCTTACATTTGCCACAATTTTTGTATTAGTGAAGCTGTTAAGTACTTTATTAAAAGCATCAAATCATATGCGCGAATTCCTTTTGTTGGTGTTTACCCTCAGCCACTCCATCCTGAAATAGGAAATCTTGAGCAAGAACATATTTAAAGGTTTATAAAGGCTCTACTGACTTTCCTTACCAGGCATGTATAGAGAAAAATCACAGTATTTTAATTTTGCTGGATTACTATTTTTTTTAAAAAAGGCTTGTTTTTTAGATGAGCTGCTGCAAATGGCAGGAAGTACAGAATTCTCAAAAACCCCATCACTTACAGTGACCAGGTCCAATGGTGTTTGACCTTCTTGGTTTTTCAGAGTAGGATCAGCTCCATGTGCCAGTAACAAGGCACAAAGCTGTGTCCTTCCTTTCTGGGCTGCTTCATGCAGAGGTGTGAAAGCCCATTTGTCCGTAGCATTCACACATGCGTTGTATTTTATAAGTAAAGCTGCGACATCAACATGCTGGAAAATAAAAACACCCGTTAAATTCCAAGGTACTACAGTGTATTAAACTAACATAGAACTATTACTGATTCTTCTCTGCAATCCTCATTCTAAGATTTCTTTGAATCCGTTTTTTTTAAATCATAATTTAAAAAAGTATTAAAACAACATGCTTTCTTCCTCACATATAACGTATCAGTAAAAAGTTAAGTTTTCTTCTCTTAGAACAGACCACAACAAAATCCCAAGTCCAGGTGAATCTGAAGAAAAAAAGAAGCCTGAATTTGAACTTCCAGTTTGGAAAGTACTCCAACTGTTCTAAGTAAAGACCTGATCCAAGCACAAATACCCAGGATATTTTCAAAAACATCAGTCAGTGCCTCAACATCAGCCAAATAAGTGAAAACATGATCTTGTTCAGAAAATTCAATGCTGTAAACTCCAACTATGATTTTACAAATTCAGAAGTCTCCACCTATAAAAAGAGCTGACTGATAAAATTTTGTGTCTTACAAATACAATTACATTACAACTCAATGGCGAAAGCTTTCTTGGGAGTACTGGCTCACAATGTTGTCAATACATATGACATTTATTTATTAAAAAAAAAGAAAGCCTCAGAAATTTTGAGGCATTTACCCCGTAAGATGCTGCATTATGCAGAGGAATCAAGCCTCCTTTATCCTGTGCATTCACATCTGCTCCATGCTGTAACAGGTACTCTGCAACTTCCAAATTGTTGTAACCAGCTGGAAGGTTGCAAAAGGGCAGAATCATTAGAACATACTACAACCACATTCTTGACAGGCTGCAGAGAGGTAGTATTTCATTTAAATTACTTGAACGTTAAGATGTCAATCCCATTGAAGACAGTGTATACTAAGTTAGTGAAGACAGTTTTACCATATTTTCAAGTATTTGGTTTTTAAACCTCTGTCAGTAACCAATAAAAGATCCTGTGTGGCTACAGAGAAGAGGCAATTAAAGTCATTAAACACTTTAGAAGAAACATAAGATTAATATGCATAAGACTTTTTTTTTAAGAGAAAATACGGAATCCTCTAGCTTAAGGCCACACTGTAAACTTGCTTAGACATAGCAAGTTCAGACACAGTAACTAGTAACACTGATCAAACCAGTTAATTAAAACACTGACCTGCTAAATGTAGTGGTGTTGAATGCCGTCCTTGTGTGTCCCGACAGTTGACGTTGTCAGGTGAACACAGCTTTTTTACTCGGGCCAAACAACCTTTCTTTGCAGCATCCAGTAGAGCTGCATCTCCTCTGAGCAGGTCCTGAATATCAGTATCACCATCTTTAACAAGGTCTAGAGGAGTATTTCCATCTCTGTTTTTCTTTGTAGGGTCAGCTCCATGCTGTGCACATCAAAACCAGGCAGTGTACATAAGTAGAATAAACAGATTTTATCTTAGGCATTTTAGGCCTTATTGAGCAAATATTCTGACACACTTGAGTACTCAGAGTGCCTTCCATTTACTATGTGAGAAAGTACAACAGTTGCAAATAGTATCCCTTTCAGTGAAACACACATAGTTAAACACAATCATTCAGAAACCATGATAACACAGATCAATTTTTCAGTTTCAGACCAAACAAAAAAGCAAAGAGAGTAACCTCTCTCCAACATGTTTGATACCTGTAACAGGAGTTTGCAAATCTCATATTTTCCTTTTGCTGCAGCTTCATGCAAAGGAGTGAATTTCCACAAGTCAGCTACATTGACAACTGCACCATGCTTAACCAGCAGTTCTGCAACTTCATAGTGACCATATGAGCAAGCATTATGTAAGGGGACAAGTCCTCTGGAAAAAAAAAAGAGAAAAATTATCTTTAAAAATTGGGTCTTTTTCACAAAGTGTTATAAACAATGGACCTTCAACAATCAAAACATAACAAAGATTCTTTTTTTAAAATTTATCACAATAGTCTGAAAAAGGACTATCTGCTGGCAAAGTGGCAAAAATGCAATCAGCAGCAGCACTGCAGAGAAGTAAGAACCCAGGGCAAGAGAAATTCCTGATGCTTTAGTCTCAACTACTGCAAAATGTCTTTGTGGATATTCTGACCAGCTCCATTCTAGAAAAACTTTCCATTAAGTTAAAAAAAAACCCAGAATGCCTCAAGGAAGATGAGATGCTTATCAGCTAGCAATATTCAAGAGCTGACAGACACCAGCAATTAACAATTACCAAGAAAATACACATTTAGTATTTACCCCTTATCTTTTGCATGCACATCAGCTCCATGCTGAAGAAGATACTCCACAACGGATACCCTATTATATCCAGCTGCAAAATGAAGTGGTGTAGACTGACGTCCTTCAATATCTCTGCAGTTCACACTTTGAATTGTACACAGCTTCTGTAAAATCCCCAGAACAAAACATGTTATTATATAGTGTTGGGACAGTGTTAATTTAGTCATTAAATATTGTTATACACATCTCATTTTGAAAACTTGTTTTCATTACAAAGAAAGTTTATTTCTTCGTTTATTTTTTAGATAAAAACCTTTTGAGTGTATCCCAATGAAAAAAACCCCACACCTAAATACTCCCTCTTCCCAAATCCACACCTGTGCCTTCATAATTACACTTTTTATAGAAGACAAACTTCTGGAGGTGGTGAACATTACAGTTTGACAGATACAGTATTTGTGCAATATAAAGGTTTAAGACAGGGATCACAACTCTGAAGTGGTCACTGAAGAGTCATTTGATTGTTTATTTTGAGAAATTATTGATTGGGATACAATTCCTTTGTATTTTTAGGAGACGTTTAAGCTTACTTTTACAGTATCCACATCCCCAGCCTTTGCAGCCTCCAGCAATTGTCGATCTGCATCAGAATTGCCTAATGGGATACCTTCTGCAAAATAAATGAGGTAAGTGTTTGTAGTTGAAGGAATTTGTTAAGACAGGTAATAATTCGAGTATTTTAAGGTCTTAAAAAAAGTTCATCTGTTAGAGACAAGTTTTTTTACTTTTTAGTACTGTAGCTATTATCTCTTAACAGTGTTTACAAAAAGTTGCCTTTAGCAACATGCTTCCTAACCATTTTGAAATACTGTGGAACCATCTAAACATTTTTCTTTCCGTTTCAGAATTAGAATATATCAAGAAGCCTACCTGTGTGTATAATATCCAAACCTTACTCTTGAAAATCCTTGTACCCAGTTGCCTCCACTCACAAGTGCAAACCAGCCATTTTTTGCCTTTGAAACTCATCTTCTACATAAAGATACTCCCGCTCCCTCACTCCCCAACCTCCAGTCAAGATTTTTCCAAGTTATTGCACATGGCTGTATCAGGAAACATTATGAGCATCTCTGACAATCTGTGTCGCTGAATACTGGAGAGTAAATGACATGGTTAACTCCACCTACAGCAGGCACTCTCCCTGTGCACGTGGTTACAGAGTAAGAACTGCACAGCTCAATACTGCCTTTTGTAGAAAACACCTTTTTTTCCCCTGCTGCATCTGTGTTCACTACTATTTCTTGACAGCATTTGAAATGGTAAGTAAAATGAAGCACCGCAGTACTTCAAAAGTAAATCTTTAATCGATCAGTTGTACCTTGCAGTAGCTGTTGCACACTTTCAGTCCCCATTTGTAAGGCTGTAAAGCCCTGCAGAGACACAATGGAAGGATCACATCCAGAACTCAACAGCAACCTGCATGTCTGAAGATGACCGCAATGTGCTGCTCTATGAAGAGAGGTCTGGCCAAGATTATCTAACGCATTAACCTAAAGATGACACAGACAAGAAATACCACCATCAAAACTTAAAGCTGTTTTCATTGATGACTCTGAGAGTTTCACAACTTTAATTAGAGAACACATTCAGCATATTTGGAAAGATTTCAAAAGATAATAAAGTTTTAACAAAAGTGGTTCATAAAGTTGTAGCTACATTTACTGAGCAACAATAGCCCCCTTTTAAAGATATGTGAATAATCCACTGTGAACAGCTACAGCAATTTTACCACATGCAGAAATAGGACATTATTTTCCTCATGACAGCATATATCCTTAGTGTCAACCTCTAGAACAGCTTTTACCTGCATTGGCTTATTGTGGTTTTTCAGAATGAGAACTTTCTATGTATTTCAGTCAAGGTGTATTTAACAATTTAAAACTCTTCACCCAGAGGTTACTTGTATTCCCTACTGTTCCTCTGGTTTTGATCACTGCTTTGGAAACTTTGCAGCCTATATTCAGGCATTACAGAGATTACCTCCTTTCAACTTCTTTTTTTTGGTGGAAATTTGAACTAAACACTGTGTTATGATTTATCATTTTGCCTTTACTCTCATTTTTACTGCACAGAACATTACGTTACGTTTGCCTGTTTTACAGTTCAGTCTAGCTTCTTAAGGTTCATATACATCCTACTACTTTTTTCCCCTTAAGCATTTCTTTATTACTGCTGGACAACAAAGCACCTCTACAAGCTTTCAGGTAACAGTGAGAACACCTACATCCATACTTCTTATAAAACAGGACAAAACCAATGATGATGCTTCAACGTACAAGGCTGTACTGATGGATTGATGGCGTATGTCTTAAGTGTATTAACCTACAACCTTGCAAAATGAAGTATTTTAGAAGAGTCTGTCTAGGCAGCAGTCTATTCTCATGCTCTGAAAATCTATCTAGAAGGCAAACCTCAACAGAAGTAGTATCAATAGTAACTCATACCTTAGCTTCATGTTTCACCACTACTTCAACAACATCATTATGAGCCTTTTCTGATGCCACGTGCAGAGGAGTCAAGAAGCTTTAAAAAAAAAAAAAAAAAAAAAAGAAAAAAAATTCTAAGTGTGTTTTGCAAAATCTTCCAAACAAGCATTTAGGAGTATTCATTTGTAACCACTCACTCTTTTGTTTTTTCATTGATGTTGGCTCCTTTCCTCAGCAGCAATTCACACACTTGTTTTCTCTTAGGGTATGGAGATGCAGCAGCACAGTGCTAAGAGCATTAAAAAACTGTAGTATTAACAACTGGCTAGCAATATACAGGTTTTACTTCTTGATGTTCAGTTGGTAGTTAAGAGCTGGTTGTGTGCAAAGTCAACAGAAAAAAACACCCCAACAAACCACTGAGAACCTTATTAATTTGGGAGATTCCACATGGGCTTTTGGATTTGCTCTGATCTTTTCCAGAGCTCCCCTCTTCAACAACTCCTGGAAACCTTCAAGCTTTACAAACAAAACTAACGTAGGTAGCTTGCTGTTGCTTGAAACTAGACTACTCTACAGAAAAACAGTAATTTACACAACCTAGGTTAAAAGATGCAACTTATTCTTAACTTCAACCCTAAAGAAGAAAATATTAATCCATGTTATTTGTAGAAACTGGATATTCCAGATTGGTCTGAATCACACTGACGCTGAAATTTTTAGTTTTAAATTATTACATAGAATGTTTTGGTCAGGCACAATACATGCAAAATAATAATAAGTCCTGAGATATTACCAATGCTGTCTCATGTGTTTGAGGATGCTTGAAGTTTACTGTTTCCAAAGAAAGATGTTTCTTTATACGAGCTACATCTGATTCTCTTGCAGCCTGTAGCAGTGAGTGACCTTTGAATTCATCTTTAAAAAGAAACAAACACATACCGGAATGTTACACTCCTTAGCTCAAGAAGGAACAAAAGGTTTGTTTATTTTGGTTAGATAAAAATACTAACTTTATTCATGGTGCAGACATTTTCAACTCAGACTTAAGCTTTTATATCACCTGACAGAACTTGTTAGCTGAGTCAAAACACTACAGGAATGTGCTTGCTTTCTAAACCAAAGCCAGAGACATCCAAACTGGCTGAACAAGATGTTTCACTCCCCACTGCTCTAGGTTCTACTCTTTGTGTATGTACCAATTCAAGCATATACATATCTCTACTTCTGACCTGTCTTTGGAAAGACATTTCTAGATGCTAACATAGAGTCTAATGTACTTACTGCTAATTTTTTATACATCTCCCAGAAAGTTATTGCTTGACCACTCAAGGACAGCATTTGAGGGCATTCCTTTCAACTACTTAAGTTTGCTGGACAAAAATCAATACCTTCCATCAATTCCTTTGAACTTTCAGTGACTGTGGCATACTCAGAACATATTCAGCATTCTAAACAGTTATGGTTTTTGTTTTCCTCAACAAATACAGAGCAGTAAGAATGAGTATTTCAACAACGCTGACGCAATGACAGGAGAAAGTATGGAAAATTAAAGTCTACTGGCAAGGCTGCGAGTGAATGCATGCATTCAGGAAGAAAAGCTACAAAACCCATCACAACTGCATGACTTTAAGAAAAGTGACAATAAAATTATTTTAAATGCCTACATTCAGAAAATATAGCACACTCAAATTATAAACAGTGAAATGTACTGTTCAACACTTCACAATTGCTGGAAAGTGTAAGCATTTTCCAAACCTGATTTCTGACAGGTCACTGTCTAGGGAACTTGAAGACACATTACAATCCACAACTGTAGAAGTGACCTCCCTTTATACTCACATGCTAATCGTTCTTTTAATTGGGGTGTTGGAGCCAAATCAATGGTGCTTTTGTTGTGACAGTTCAACAGTGTTGGGTCAGCACCATAACTTAACAGAAGAGAACACACTTCCACCCTGTTCTTGGAAGCTGCTTCATGCAGAGGAGTGAACTGCCACAGATCCATTGCATTCACACATGCTCCATGCTTGAAAGGGAACAGGGTAAAAAAGATACAAAATTACAGAACCAGAGTTTCAATGCAGTAGACTTAAAAACAAAATATGCATTTGTATCCAAGACATTCTCCAGACATACATTTTCCATGTAACATTTCAGCACATTGCAGTTTTTAATACTCTAGTGTCTCACAGGTACATTCAAAGAAGCCCAAGGCAGGCTAGTCTCTTCAGGCTTTCTCCAGCATCTCTATAAGAATAGCAGCTCTCCTACAGGTCAAATCTGACCCTAATTCATATGCTCCAACTCACCTTTTAACAGGCTCTCATTCCTTGTTGCTCTAGAAAAAGTCTAGGGCGAATGACTGCCCCAACATAAATACATGTTCTGTGAATACCCACCAAGACATGAATATCAAGGTATCTAGGAAATTGGTTCTCAAAGCTAACAAATTCAGAACATTTACATGCAAGGTTCTGCAAGATGTTTAGTATTTGTGTAATTCTCCTTTCTGTAATTCATCTTGAGCTCCATCTGTAAGCAAGCCTGACAGGACATGCTCTTTCCCGTTGCTCCTGTTAAAGCTGTAATGCTTTGCCAAAAATAATCCAAGATTCACTGGAGTAGAAATCCAACAGGGAATACCACTCGAACTTAACACTTAAGACACACAGTAGTGTCAAGACAAGAAAGGGTTTTTTTGGGTCTAGTACCACAACTGTAAAGATTCACTTCACAATTGGCCTTTGAAATAAAAAAACAAACCAAGCAAAAAAAACCCCTATTTATACTTTCAAAGTATATGCTTATTTCAATAATTTTTCAGTTAATTTTTGCTAAACAACTTAGTGAGGACTAAGACACATAGGATAGAATGGCAGCAGCTATTCTCTGAGCATCCAAAAGTCTAGAGTTACCTAACAGAACACTTCCAGCTCTTACAATGATCATGATTTCCTCTAACAGCTGAGGCTGGGCACAATTCAGTAGTCACTTGGTGGACAATACTCACAAATTCTTGCAGGCCATATCTTTGAGCCACCAGTTTAACAAACATCGTACTTCACTTCAAAATTAACGTAATCCAGATAAGACGCTTCATGTTAGAAAACTGACACTTTTTTCTTTCTTTGGGGTGAACACTGTAATTCAGGGCTGGAATTGATACAGACTTCACTCCTTCAAGACACTGATTACTCTTTAATGTTAAAGCACTTAAGATCTTTCCCAGTATTCTTTTCAAAAACATCTTAATACTCTGCTGAAATATTTTTCTGTTGTCTAACTCACAATATTGCTCAGTTTTAAAGGATTTTTTTTTGGGTGAGGATGGGAAGGTTGAGATGAGAAGTACTCATTTGGTGGTACAAAAACATTCAACTTTGGAACAGAGACAGTTAAAAACAGAATGCACATTTGCAAGGAAAAAAAACTTCCTTACAAACAGAAGATTCTGTAGCTCCAGCTTAATAATGACTAACATGTAAAGCAAAGACAATCTATTACTCTCTAAGTTTAATAAATCCAAGTACAAAATAACAATAAAAATGCAACTTGTATTAGTTTATTACAAACTGTAATTACTCAATTAGTAATATACAATTTAATCTTTTCAAAGACTAACCTTTACTAGAAGCTCTGTTACTTCATAATGACCATAGGAACAGGCATTGTGAAGTGGCACCAAATCTCTATATAAGAGAAAGGGGTAGGATGATAGCAAGCATATTTCAATTCCAAATGCATCTGTAACATTGAAAATAGCACTACGCTGCACCTTGAACACTTTACAGAAACAGTGAGAGATGTTCAAATCAAGTTGAGGAGAAATAAGAACATGAAGAACAACTCAAAAACGGACAAGAACCTCATCAGCATGTTTCAGAACAGTAAATGTTTAAAGTAATCACAAGATGACAAATTAATTGCACTGTCATACTGCAAATTAAATTGCTCCACTCAGACTCAAAACCCTAAGCAGGAAGGGTTCCCCCTGAAATCTGCAGAACATTTTCAGGAGTAACAGTAATTATTTCTTTTTTCACATGAACTCTGCTGTAAGATTATCTTTTCTCTTGGAAAGTAAGTCAGTCTTACTGGCTAGTGTTTAAGTAACTGCAATATTCTACTGTAACAGCAGAGCTACTGCAGTTGTAAAGCCAGCTTCATACTCTCAAATGCAGTGTGGTGTTAGGAGCAAGTGAGAGACTGCCCAAAGTGAATTCTTTTACAGTGGGCTAGTAAGGGAGAAAGGACAAAAGTGAATTTCAAGCCCAAAGTGTCAATTAAAGCCCTCTATCAGGCAGCTATTTACATAGCTGTGAAGTGATCCTAGGGAAAAAGAGTAATAAGAGTTTGCTTTCCATGATCTTAAATGTACATAAATAGACATTTATAAACAGGCTTTTCACTATATTTTATGTAACTAAACAAACTTAGCAGGTCTGTATTTCATTACATAACAACAAAATGCTTGAATATATAGACCAAAAAATCCCTCTGTGAAACACATCTTGAATTTTTATCACATTCTTTGCAAAAAGAACAGCAGACGCTTAAAAGTAAAAAAGGAAATGACGATTGATTCAATTGCGTATTTGCTGACTTCACAGTGTTCTACTGAACAAGAAATAATAAGAAATAGTAATTTGGCTAGTGATACCTAAAAGGCAGCATGTTCTATGATCACCTCAATTTGGATTCTACTGATTCAGAGGGCTTAAGCTTGGACACTTTGCATTTCTGTCCTAACAGAACGGTTAAAGATGGTGTAAAGGCCTCAAGTCAGAAATTAAAAATTACTGTTCTTTTTACTTCATACCAGGTTTATTCTGAACAGAGGAAAAATTAACCTACCCTTTATCCTTAGCATGCACGTCAGCTCCATGTTGCAGCAAGAGCTGCACTATTTTTACACGGTTATAGCCAGCTGCTAAATGTAAGGGAGTAGACTGAAATGACAGAACATACAAATCATCAGTAACACATGATAAAGGGTTGATTTTGTATTTACTTTCTTTAAAAACTTATTAATAGTACTAATTCATGAAGTCCTTAAAATACTTGCAACATAGAAGAAAAAAAATCAGGTATTTAGTAACCATGTTAATTGTTTACTGACTACTTTCACAGCAATCAGGAACACAAATCTGATGGTCTTCACTTACAAACCCATCAACTGAACCGGGTTTGTACAGTTCCTAGAAGATGTCTCATAACCAGAAGATGAGAAAATATTGATGCATTAGGTGTTCTACAGATCCCTATATCTTACCACAAGGACTTAAACAAGGAAACTAATTCAAACAAAACTTAAGTAAATGGGTACACATACTTAATGAGTTCAACAAGGATGGCAATAATAATAACCTGAACCTTAAGTAAGCTGAAGCCTGGGCACTACCAGAATAATTCAGAACGGAGTTTTTTAACATTTTTCATGTAGTTCTCCACGAATACTTAAAGTGATGAATAGCTTGTTCATGAAACAGCAGTGGTAACTTGGTTAGGGTATATGGCAAATAAAGAGCCTGTATGTGTATCTCTGATAGTGAAAAGAATCAATGAAAAGGCCACCCTTTTTTTAATCACTGCAGATATGAAGGTCAAGCAGAAGTTCCAATTGAAAAGATGTTTGTTTATTGGTCCTAGATGGAAATACCTACACACTCTTAAAGTTAAAAACCAACCAAATAAAATCAACTAGCTGCTAGAGAGGTACAATCTTATTTTGCCATATTTATTAAATAAAATGGCTATGTTTAACATTCTTAAAATCTGGTGAAACACTAACTGTCAAGCATGTAAGAGTAAACTAATTTTAAATGTTTCTAAACAAAAATACCTTTCTGCCATCACTTGCATGACAGTTAACATTTAACGGTGTAAGAAGAGACATCATCTTTTCTTCATTTCCACTCCTGAAAAACAAGGTATGAAATGGGCAGAATTACATGTTATACAGTTCAGCAGATCTGTTCTGAATCAATACATTCACCTCCGTATTAACAGTACTAAAGGGAAAGCAAAAGTGCATTTATGTAACTATAGCTTTATTTACGATTTACAGCCAAAGCTTAGCATCTAATACATATATATCACATACCATTCTGAAAATATAACTAAATTACAGATATCTTCCAAACATGCATACCTGGCACTTTCTAAGAGTTCATCTTTCTTGTATTCACCTGGAAAACAAAAGAGAATTTCTTTAGTTGTTTAATAAACATCTATATGCATGAAGATCACTAGTTATCCTCCTCTTCCAAAATTTACAGAAGTGCAAAAATCTGACAGCACAACAAAGTATTTATCCAGAACATATCTCTTGACTGAGATGAAAGACACATGGGAATTTTTACTTAGAATTATGAAACAGAGAAAAGTTCAAGTATCAGAAAGAGAAAAACCAAAAAGCTGTATTACATTCATTTGACTGTTATTAGTCATAATGTAATCTAAAGAATATCACTTACCAGTCAGCACTGCTTTTGCAGACGGGTCTGCTAAATCCAAAGCTGTTCTTCCATCTGTGTTCCGGATGGTTGGTTCAGCACCATGCTGCAGCAGTACTAGAAAATGCCAAAGTTTTTCATGAGAAAACAGTTCTATAAAACATGTCTTAAGACACATGTCATTACTGTAAGCCACAAGCAACAAAAGAAACATCCAGCTACTGATTCTAACTTCTCAAATTTTTAATGTCAGAATTCCTTAATGTCATCGTGAACAGTTTAACAAGTGAAACATGCCTAGATGCCTTTTATGAGAAGAAAGCAGAGCAGAAATGGAACAATTGCAGACTGGCAGGAAGCAATCTGAGTTCTAAGTCTGTGACTAACACACCACAAAAAACAGTAGCTACTTCACATCAGCTCCAGAGCATATGCCTCAAATCCACAAATGATTATGCCCTGAACTACAGACACAGTAGTAGGCCTTGCATCTTGCACCCATATTGGGGCCAAGCAAGGAATGTTACAACTCTCCAGATGTGTTGCTTAATCTCATTTACTTTATTAAGGAGCACCATAAAAAATTAGTTTCTTCACCACACATATCTAACCTTCTGCCTCTTTCTTACTCTGAAGAACTGTGTAAGCAAAACAAGTGGTCAACGTAACTGAAGTTTATCTCCTATCCTAAACTAATTTGACATGGCTGCTACACAGAGACAGAATGAATCCATAAACACCAGTTTTGTTCTTTCCACTGTGCTGTGAGTAGCAGCAGAGGGTAGCACTAAGAGTCTAGGATGAAGCAGAAGAGAATGTACCTCCATCACATCACTCCAAAGCTCTTTCCCCATGATGTCAACACGACCCTTTATCCATAGGCAATTAGCAAAACCAGATCTAAAAAAACTTTTTCTTATAAAACTTGAATACAAATTTAAGCTTCCAAAAGATTTTTAGGTTTAATCCTTATACCAGCCATAGCTTCATAGAATAAGACGGTCTTTTAAAGGTTCTTGGATTTTTCACAGTGAAAAGAAATGAGTCAGTCACAGGAAGAGTGGGAGAAAATTACCGATGCAGACATCTGTCTTGCCCTTAATGGCAGCTTCATGAAGGGGAGTGTAATTCCAATTATCCCGAGCATTAGGATCTGCACCATGCCGCAAGAGAAGGTTGACAACTTCAGCATGACCAAAAGAGCAAGCATTGTGAAGAGGAATAAGGCCTCCATCATCTCGCGCGTGGACATTGGCACCACTTTGAAGTAAATATTCAACTACATCCTTCCGACCAAATCCTGGAAGAGATAAAGAGAGGGACGATAGCAGTGTGGTAAGAATTCCCTGTGCCACATATGCAGATTAAAATAACAAGCTTAAATAACAGCAACCACTCTAAATAACAATCACAACCGGCATTCTTCACTGAAGAAGCATTTATAGACCAAGACTATTACTGAAACCCCTAAAAAATAGATTAAAATCAGTAGAAAAATAATATTCAAGATTACTGGAACAATGAGTATCTTGATAGGGCTCCCATGAGTCAACAGCTTCTTGAAAACATAATAAAAAGAACAAAACACTGACAACAAAAGCTCTTTTTCAGTCATTTTATATGGCTATTAAACCGAACAATACTTTGTATGATACTCTGCCAACCCACAGTCAGTTTGCGGATAAACCAATAGATGAGCCCTGGGAGCAGTAAGGATGAGCCTGGCTGCAAGCCATGCATGTACAATTCAGACTCTAAGCTTTTAACAAAAAGATGCATAGAACATGAAAAATATTTTACAGAAACACGTTGGTTTTTAAAAAACGCAAGTAAGTAGCATTGCTCTCAGGTTAAAACTGGAGGCGAGGCTATTTGTTTTCTAAGGAATAATTAACATAATATGCACACAGTTTCTATCTTTAAGATCACTTAACCCTTAGGGACATCACTGTATCCAAGACCACTCTCTACTGAAGAGATTTATTATGAGAGTATGCACAACCATAATTTAAAGTTATTAATAATGTCTATTTTCAGTGATGTCTAAATTGATTATAAGTATCTGATCCTAACTGAAGCACAAAAAAGCTCGTTCTGAAGCACTTTTTAACAAACCTGTCATTCAAATTAGATGACAGGAAAAAAATACACCTATTGGCACATTTGGGGCTAGAAACATATAATAAATAAGGTAACTGCTCTTCTAAGCCAATTCCATTGCCACTATTGTTCAGTTTCAGCTGTACCTTGCACACTTATGTAAAAGCAAATATACAAGAACATCAAACTGTATCTATGTTTTCTCCAGTATCTTCACAAGGGGCCAGAATGAGATAAGGCTTCTGCTTGAAGCCACTATCTGGTAACCATCTGCTGATGTTCCAAAGGCCCCTGCTTACCCACGTCCCTCAAAGGTTTAATAAAGGTCTCCCATATTTTGGTATGTATCAGATTTGGGACAAGTACCTTCTGGGAAATAACCCATGTGTGCAAGATTCTCAAACCGTTGTCTTGAAGACATCAAGAACCGAGTGGGGATAAAGTCTTGAGCTTTTCCCGCAATGAATCATCCCACAGTTGCCAACACCAGGGATACTCAGATTGTAGTATACAAACAAATCATCCATGGAAGGTACACAGGTGTAAGTCCCTGCAACCACAACCTAGAGATTACATTTATTCCTGATAACCACACAGCATTTCTTTAACAAAGTCACAGGAACACATTAGAAGTGACAGAGTTTTAGTTACAACTAAACTTACTGGGTTTGGTTTAGTTTAGTTGCAACTTAACTTTTGTATGGGTGTTCTTCTCTACACCTGGCTACTTGGTAAACCTTTCTTCTGGACTAACAGCAAATGAAATCTTGGTGCAAGAAGCACCTTCACTTGCGCTATTTGGAGCTCAAAATCTAAATGTTTCCATTATTAATCAATTTATGGCTGAGAGGAGCTCTCATATACAAACTGTGTATGTCAAAGATAAGGAGACCAGGAAAGGCATCCAGAAAAAGTATTTGTAAAATTCTATCTTTCCTCTTCTTCCCTCAGAAGTCCAGCAAGGAACCACATTCCCCACAGATTTCTCATTATTATAGAATTACTTTGATGTGAAACCTTTCAATCCTGAAATGAACTCCTAGGTATTTTCAGGTAACAGCCACAAGACAGGGAATAGGAGCTCAGCACACTTGAAATGAGAGCTGGATCAGACTATAGTCCATGAAAAAACAATTTATCCACACAGGCCCAGTAAACCCCATTTAATGGACATGCATGCACATTGCTGCTGCCGAAAAAACACAGTACTTATACCAATGTGACCATATCGTCTATATAGTAAATCACAGGCAGCATATTCCTCTAGCTTTCTTCTTTGGGAGTTGGACTAGATGATCTCCAAAGGTCCCTTCTAACCCTGATCATTCTCTGATTAATCAATTATGGAAAATATTGTTATTTTTCTTAAATGTGTCCTCCTGAATTTTTCTTATGTTTTCAAAAGTAAAAAAAAAATCTCTTTCTAGTTTGAATTTGCTAAATTCTTAGAGGAACTACTCAGGCAAGTCTTTTCCCAAGTGCCAGAGTCCTGTAAACACATAATCAAAGCTGTTATTTGATGACAGTCTATTTGATATATTCCTTCAATACAAAAAGTGTTTTCCAGAACTGCTTTATTTATTTCAGAAAAGCCTCTGGTCAAATTCGCTGTACAGGGGTTACATGTCTGGTAGCTAAGCACCTCTTCTTGTACAGAAGGCATTCCTGTCCCTAGAAGCTGTGATGTATAGCCATGTTTTTTGAATGTAAAATGCCGATCCCAGCAGGAATCAATACTGCAACTGAAAATCAGCTATAGTCAACCTCATTACAGTACATAGGTTCAATCAGATACTGCTCACGAGCAACCCATAGCTTCTCTCCACACAAAGCCTGTGTCCATTCAGAAAATACCCTATGTATAGCAGCACCCCTAAACAACCTGGAGTTATTTTGATGTTCAGATGGTCTGATCTGCATTACACTAATTTTTCTAACTTCTCTTCAGCACTGAGTGCACAGCAGGGATTCCTTGCTTGTGGGAGCATCTGTACAAGAGGGCACCATATATGGAATGAGAAGTATTTTCTTATCATTGCCTAGAGGACATAAGAGGAGGTAGCCATACAGGGGAATACAGAGGAGGTAGCCAAACTCTGTATGATGGTCTCTTCCTCTCTTATTCTCACTGAGGTTGGAAGGAGACAACAGCCTTTGCTGACACAGGGAAGTGAACCATTGCCTACAGTAACAGTTCCTCTTTGCTGTAAATCCACTGCACAAACTCCCCACAATGTTGTAATTTTGAAGGGGGTAAGCTTTTTTTGTGGCTCTTGAGCTTCTATCAAAAGACCAACTAAATGATATCACAGCTTGCATTGTGCAAGACAACTGTCGCATCGTTGTGAACGCTTTTTTCTTACTGCAAAGCAGAAGGGTTACTCAGGGCCTCCTGCTGACATCTTCCACCATCTATGACAACCAAGATGCTCGCTGTACTTGCTCCCCAAAAGGTTACAAACTTTTAATGACAAAAGAAGACAAAAGCAGCTACTATTATTCCAATTGTGAATAACTGGGGAAAAGCAAAATAAACCAAAAAGCAACACTCCTAAAATCTAGGAGTTAGTTATGTCCATCTTCCACACTTATGTCTATTGCAGGTCAGCTGACAACAGCACAGTTCTACCTGAAGCAGTGGAAGAGTGTTAAATCAAGATAAATCAAGAAATTACACAAGTATTTCATGTCACATTAACCAGAAGCTTTTGGCATCTCATGCAACCTTCTGAGAGGAGCAATTAATTTCTCTGTATCAACTCTGAAGCAGACGTAAGCACCGCAATGACCTCTCCCACTTACACACCACCCTGTTTAACCTTAGAAGTCTAATAACTACTTGAACTTATTGCTATGCAATTTTAAAGAAAAACCTTGCTATGAATCATAAATTATGTTTTTCAAAGCCAAAACGGATCACTCCTGTCCAGAGAAATAATCTACATCACTATATTGCATCACTACATTTGTCCATAGGCACAACAAGCCAACCAAACCAAACAAAAAAAATACCATAAAAAACAAATAGAGAAACCTCTCACTTCTCAAAAAGACATACTCATTTGTTTAGAAGTTCAGAGTTTATAAAAAGCTGCAAAATCATTTTTTTCCGACAGTATATTTTAAATTGCCTCCTGGGCTCTCTTGTTGACCAAATTTCTTAAATCTGTAAATTCCAGATGTCCTGAAAAGAGGCTTAGAGCTGTTAAATCTACTGGATGAGATAAAAGGACACCTTAAGCAGAAAACTTTTTCCATACAATTCAGTGAAGAAATAAATGTCTTTATTACTACCCGTATTGTTTAGCTGAAAAGATGCTGCTGTGTCCTGCAGCCTGCCAGCTTCGGAGTGCTACATTTAAACCTGTAACCAAATCAAAACAAACAACAGAAAACAACAGTCACAGGCAGGTCTTTGTCTGACAAGGTGGGATACGATCTTCTGGCTTTTTATCAGTGAAAGAAGTTGCTCTGTGTTCGCGCATTTGAGTCTCAAATTAACAAGGTCTATTTTCTAAAGTTAAGAATGCAAAAAGCTTCGAAACTGCGTTATCTGACAGGCACCCCTCATGGGTGTAATTCTGAAAATGTGCAGGCCTGTTGAGATCAATGGAAGCGGCACCTGGGACGTGTGCCACCTGTCACACATGCCTCAACATGAACAGCCTGAACCTCAATCCGAACCTCCTCAACGACAGCTGAGGATCATTCTCTTTTTACAAGAAAAAGAAACAAGCCGCCGCTTGCACCCCGCAGCATACCCCGCGTGGGTGACAGCTCATCAGACGCGCAAGGAGAGGTCCATGGCCACAGCCACAAGACGGCCGCCGGATGCCCACAGAGGCCGCGATGCGCTCCAAGCCCCCCACCCCAGTCCCAACCCCCGCGGCGGGGTCTGCAGGGCACAGCGCACCCAGTGCTCCTCCGCGACCCGGCCCGGCCCGGCCCTGGCCAGGCCCCGCGCCGAGAGGAAGGTGGAGGTGTGCGGCCTGGCAGCGAGCCTGGGGCCCGGCGGGACTCCCTCTCGAAATCCCCCTTCCCCATAAAAGCGGCAACAGCAGCCCCAGGCCGGTACCTGCGGCGAAGTGCAGCGGACTTGACTTCCTGCCCGCCGTGTCCCGGCTGTTCACATTCTCGGGCCGCACCAGCCGCTTGACCCGCTCCACGTCCCCGTTCCTGCAGGCCTCGAAGAGCTCTCGAGCCGGCTCGCCCGCCCCGCCGCAGCCCGGCGCTTCTGCCAAGGCGGCCGCGCCGCCCGCGCACCGCCGCCCCGCCATGCCGGGCCCGCCGGAGGGGGCCGAGCAGCCCCCGCTGTCCCGCTCACAGGCCGCGGCCCTCCGCGGCAGCAGCACTCGACACGCGCCGCTGGGCGGGGCGCTGAGAGCGCCGCATCGCGGCGGAGGGATCCGGATGGAGCAGCCGCAGAAGCAGCACCGCCGCTGGACTCGCTGCGCAGGCGCACCCCGACAGGCAGTGCATGGGCAAGCCGCGCACGCGTGGGAAACAGTTTCGCGCATGCGGAATGCGGAAGTGTGCTGCTTCTTCAGGGGAAGACGAGTGGCTCGGTGGGGTGTCGGCTGGCGAGCTCATAGGGCTCCTCGCGGCTTCTGGACATCTCTCTGCGTAGTCTGGGGGCTGAGAGTCCGCACCACACTGTTCGGCCCTTACCTCAGTGGCCAGTGTTTCTGTTTGGCTCTGTGAGGCGCTGCTGGGGCGGACTCTCGTGCCTAGAGCCGCATGCGGCCGTGGGAGAAGTGCTCGAACCGAGGGGGCTGCCGGGCTGCCCGCCGTGTCTCCTTCACGAAACTCTTGTCTCCGAATGCTGCCTCTTTTCTCCTGCCTCCCAGGTCTTGAGGGCCCCCCTTACTGCTTTGGAAAAGCTCTGTAACTGGATTCTTGATAATGAAAACAGTTTTTTAGCACATTTTTTTCAAAGTTTGGGAGGAAGACTCCCCACATAGTGTTGTCTTTCTAGGGGAAGATTTGTGGCAGAAAACCTCAAGTACAGAATCAACAATTTGTTCCAAAAGAATAGAAATTTCTCGTTGCTACTTAGGAGTAATTAACTGTGGGTTAGGAGGTGACAACTACTGAAGGATTTTTGTTACTGTCAACTGTTAAGGATTGTATTTTGGTTCTAACGATGTAACCCAAACCCTTACATAGTTACTTAGTAAAATAATTTGATGAAGAAGTGTCTAGTAACTATGAAGTGGGACTTATACATTATTACTTTTTTTTTTTTTGTAATTTTGGAAAACATTTTAAAACTCTATGATTCTATGATTTTAAAACTCTTGCGTGACTTTGACAAATCAGGGTTTTCATAGATAACAGAGTCTCTTTCCCTCCTGTAAGCCTAACAAACTTGATGGGGAAGCTTGGGCTCAGATGTTACTTACCAGAGAATTCACTTAGTAATTTTGAAATGTTTTTTTCCACTCATGCTATAAGAAAGCGCTTTGGAACAGATAGTTGCATAGCTTCCTATCCCTAAGGCAGGGCAAATAAATGCCTACAAACTCAACTGAGCTCGCAGACCCCTGTTTTACTAGTAATCCAACTGTCTTTACACTGGCTTTGCTCTCCATTGCCACTTAAATTGCAAGCTGTGTTCAGCAGGCAGGGAAGAGTCAGGCTATGACCAAAGTCCTTCTGACAGCTTTGTCACACACACATAATTTCCTTTGCATGTAGCCATAATGTTCTGGCATAAACTGTGGCTCACAGGCCTGCAGCCATCTCAGACCTTCTCCGAGTACAAATGATGAAAAGTGCCCTTTCCATGAGCAGGCTCCGCAGACTGAAAACAAGATCTGCAGAGCTGCCATTTGTATCTTTTTTTCACCATTAGCATCATTGGAAAAATACGCAAGTTTTGAGTTCATAAACCCTTCTTCAGACCTACAGCAGAAGTAGCAAATGCATTAACCTGGCTGCTCCGTTTCAAAACTAAAGAAGGGACAGTGTATCTGTGAAAGTGGATATACCTGTGTAAATACAAACACATCCTGCTCCCAGGGTCTTCCAAAGAAGTTTAAAACTAGAACAGGTTTTTTACTAGTTCGCTATAAACTTTCTTTCCTTGGCAAAAGCTATTACCAAATGCTAATGGAAAAAAAGAAATTCATGATCTAAAATAAACAAACTCCCCATTCTTTCCACATACCAAAAAGATACTGTTATTCTAAGTCTCCTATAGCCTGACTTCCTTTTCCAGAATGGCTTCCTGATAGCTTCCTAAAACTATAGCAGGTCACTGTGAATGGAAAGTAACTAAAAAAAAATGTTATCTTGTAAGAGCAGGATTCAATTAGACTTGAATTTAGTGACTCAGAGACTCTAAGCATATTTTAGGATTGGTGTACTAATAGCCTTTACACTGACTTTTGAGATGCATATAATATAAAATACTTTCATTTTTACATTTATTTTATGAGAAAATAATCTGTAAAATATAGCACTTTCCTTCAGTCTACTGTACAATAATATGGTTAGAAAACCGTATCTGAAATATATGCCAAATCCCATCCAATTTACGTGGTAAAGATTTTTCTAGCACAAGGGGAGGTTTATAGCACCACCTCAGAGGCTCAGCCATCAGCAGCTGGGAAATATTTGATGGATTATTTTTTTTTAGTGTAATTTGTGCTATACAAATAGCTTCTAACTTTGCAGCGTATTTATGTTAGTGGTATGACCTGGCCTAAAAGATACATCGAAGTATTTTTGAAGCTTGCTTCAACAGTTAGAAATATGGTTGGTCGCTAGAGGGCAGAAAAGAAGGAAGAAGAGAAAACATCAACAAAAAAAGGCAATAGAACAAAAAGAAAAGGAAAAAGTAAAAATAGAAAAAGGAAAAAGAAAATGAGAGGGGAAAAAAGGTCTGTTAGGTGTGAACAGACTAAAAAAGTCTTAAAAATAAGCATTTTTCCTTTCTGTTTAATAGATTGAAGTTTGCTTATGGGCAGAGATACCACCCATACCAATCTGCAAAGCAGTCCATCAGATTTGGGATTTTCATCAGTCAGCCTTCATTTTGTGGGGATTTCTCTCCAGTTGGCCAGTGCAGTGGTTTCCTTTGCTCTTGTAAGCAAAGCAAAATGCTAGAATTAATAGGACATTGCAGATGTTCAGGAATTTAGTTTATTCCAAAAAAAGAATGATTTTGAATTTATTCCATTTGAAGTATTTCCAGAGTTGGGAAAAAAGCTCCAACCAACAGTAATTAATGCTGTACCTCAGGAAATAATAAAGCATGCCTATAAAGAAAGCAAGTAATTTTGTAAAGAAACAAAAATGCTGTATTGTTTAGTTACTATTTTTTTACTAAAACTGTAAGTATAAACTTTCTCAGTGCAAGCTACTTTTTCTAAATTAAAAGAGGCCAATTAATTTAAGGAAGAAGAGGTTACTGCAAGATCAAGGCAGTACAGGTTGTACAACAGTGAATGTTTGTACAACCAGATCTTTAAAGGAACTTCCTTTTTTCCCCTTCTCATCACATCTACCAAGTACTCTGGCTACTCATTTTTAGCAGGAGCTAGTTAATTCTCTCTGCCAGTCACATGTCTCTACACTGTCATATTGTATGTGCCAGCTTTGTTTTACCACCAGATGGGGGTAAAGTGGAATAAATGTAAAATGTTCTGAAATAATAAATAGATTTAAAAAAAAAGATTAAAGGAGACTTAGAGATAGTGAAGCATTGAGAGACTGAGCATTGCAGAGAGGAGCAAACACGGGGGGAAGCGATCCCTGTAGGAGATGTGGATACACTGAATTGTTGGTAAGCTGCAATGGCAAGCGATTTACTTACAGAAATACTACACCCATGTATGCAGCAACCAAGAGAGCTGCTCAGCAGCTTGGTGACCAGCTGTGGAGATGGCAGTTCACATGATACATTTAGAGAAGATTCCTTTTACTGGTGGTGGAGCTTGTGATCCTGACACCAGAAGCACAGATAAGCATATGAGAGTTCATGAAAAAAAAGCCTTTAGTCTGGGACGCTTGTGATTTCTTTAAAATTATTCCAGTTTCACTGTCAAAGATGACCAGAGAGAGGCACATGTCTAGAGGGCTTAAAGGGAGCTTTTGTTTGTTTTTCTGTAGTGCCTGGAACACGTCTGGGAGGATAGAGAGCTTTTTAAAAGCACAGACTCCACACACGCAAAACAGAAGTACATGGGCGGCCAGCGTGGGAACATGGCAGAGACCTGGGAAATTTGTACTTGTTATTAGGAAGAAAGCCACAAGTACCAGAGGAGCAGTAGGGCCAAAGATCAGCATTGACTAAGGATGTTACCAAAACAGACTCCTTTGTATCTCCAGTAAGTACAATAATATGGAAATGCTAAAACCAAACAAAGGCAAACTGGAA
This sequence comes from Hypotaenidia okinawae, assembly GCA_027925045.1. Lineage (NCBI taxonomy): Eukaryota > Metazoa > Chordata > Aves > Gruiformes > Rallidae > Hypotaenidia > Hypotaenidia okinawae. The sequence goes on along the minus strand of BSDF01000008.1, from coordinate 21,704,229 downwards.
TGTCTACCTGACCATGATGTACTCAGCCTTTCTGAAGCTGACCAACAGAAAAAAGAAATTGGGCTACCTGTGTAGAAATGACTGGGCTGGGAAGCAGCACTTCTGCTGGAAAAATCATCTCGGAGAAAAATTTCAGAGGAGAAAGAACTCGTGAGGAAATCATGCATTTAAATTGCAGTTCAAGTGACATTATTTTAACAGATTTCAGTATCAGTTTCTTGTCCCAATTGGAAAAACAAAAAGAAAAAAACAGTTTTGGGTAGGTTCAGGCATCTTTATAATCCATCCTGGGCATTTAACAGCAGGGTCTGGGCTCTCCAAATAATTAACAAAGCAGGCAGGTTTCCTCTCTGATGTTCTCTTAATTACCCTCTGAAGTACTTTACAGATCTTTCTATTTGATGATATAAGAAACCTATGTTTTTAATTTGGATACCTAAATTGGTTGCCTATAGTATGTAATGCAAATACCATGCAGAGTGAATTACAACAAAGAAGGAACTAGATGGAATGGTTTTCTAAAAAGTGGTAGTGTACTACTCCAACTCCTTGCATATAGATTGGCAAGATGTTATTTCAGGACAGATCTTTGAGAGGCAATTTCTCAACAATTCAAATGATGGCTTCTTGGAACAGCTAGTTCCACAGTCTGGGGAAGAAAGAAAAAAATAAAGAAGAGGCAAATCTTGACTTAAGCCTAAGCAACACAGTTACTTGGTCCAAGAGGTGACTATAGTTTAACCATGAGGTAATGATAAAATCCAGTGAATTTCAACATTTCTCATGGAAGTTTCCCACTGAAAAGTAGCCCATGGCACTGATTCAGAAGAGGACTTGTGATGAAAAGAAGGAATGTCATTACAGTGGTATTAAAATCAGACATTAAAATCCTAAGTCTTACTGTGAAGAATATATTTATGCAGGTTTTTAACCAAGTGACAGAAATAGGAAACAAGTTCAAAGATAAATCTCAAAAGACTCAGACATTCACCAAGTAAATATATTTGCATTCCAGCCATGCTGCATTTAAGGGACTAAGCCCCACTTAAGGGACATTTTCTATTAAATTTGTTTGTTCCATGAGTAAATTGAAGGCAGAATCTGTTTATGAGACCTCTCAGATTGAAGCAAAGCAACACAACATCTAGTTATGCCTCAAATTTAATACAGAATTAGTCCTAACAAAACTGAGAAAACCCTGGGTGGTCAAAAAGTTCTAAAATATTTCTATGTTTGAACTGTCTTAAGAGCCAAATAAATTTCAAAATTTAATTAAAAGTAATTAATTTGGCTTCATTTTGAGACTCTGCCACACAGGTGTCAATTTTTTATGGACTACCTGGATAAGTGTGTGCAAGAAAAACACCTTCCAACGGTTTTACTGATGGTATACCAAGGGTTGGTTGAATTTTTACACGAGAGTATATTACTACAAAGATTCAGTGAGGATTTAGCACAAGGATTGGCACTGAAATATTTTAGTAGACTAATTCCTTATATACAGTAGGTTTTTTTAAATTCTGCCTTTATAGGCTGCAAGAAAAGAATAATTCTTATTTTCCATTCATTCACAGATTATTAGTGGTATGTTGGAAGAGACCTTACCACCTACAAGTGCAGATACATTACCAAAGTTCAGACTATTTAACTGTAATTTTTATATTTTCACTGGATTACCTTTTACATGCAAGTTCACAATTACTTTCCTTAAACTGCCTACTAAAAATAGTTGTTAAAACATTTGTCTTGGGCATCAGTGTCACACACAAAAAACCTATATGTAAAACAATTTTAAAATTTATTCTTTTAACTGAAAGAGAAGTTGGTATATTGGTAAACTATTTTTTGCAAATATTATACATTTAGAAGATGGGAATACATTAGTGAATTGAGTACTGTCACTTTTTGTCTCAGTTGAGTGATGTACTTGAATGGCAATGTAGCATCATTGATGTACATAGAAAATATTTTTCTGGATTTTGTATATTATAGCAAGAGAGGGAAGATTTTGAGCACTTCACTCATTTTTTTTCTTCTAAGATTACTTCTGTGATCTACTTCTTTCTGCATTTCTGTATAAGTAGCTGGGAATTTTCTTCTGCATAGATTATAGAAATCCTTAACAGTAACTTCTGTCTTTATTGATCCACAGAAATTATTTTTTTCATTCATTCCAGAAAATTACTGATTTTTTTTTCTTGGTTTGAACTTGACTGTTGAAATGTTACCTTATGGTCACTCTCAAGATAACAGTTACATGGTGCCTAAAAATAGTGAATAGTAGTACTTGTATTTCACCTGAGACTGTGATTATTTTGCATAGTATGTACCCACTGTGTACTTGGCCAGTACAGCCAGTGCCTAACACCTGATAAATGGCAATGTTTTTGAGTGCATAGGGTAATCCTAAATGTTGTGGGGTTTTTAGCTATCTGGGAAATACATTTAGAAGTTAGATGGTTTGTTTTTTAGATGTGGCTGAATACATTTCAATATAATTTAGAAGATAGGCCCTTTTTACTTTACAGTTACATAAATGCTAACTATTGCTGTTAAGATGAAGTTACACAGGATGTCATTTCAACAGCAAGGTTACTTGGGGTTAAACCTAAATATATCTCTGGTTCTGTCAGGCTGGAGTCCCTCCAGGAGAACGAGTGGTAATCCTTCTCCTGTTTGTTGTCACTTCTTTTCCTCATCTGGCCAGGCCTTTTGGTCTTCCAGATGGGGTCTCAAAGTACTGGGGTCTCAAAGTACTTATGTCTCAAAGTACTCAGCTGAAAAGAGTCTCCTACCTCACTTCACCTGTGGAATCCTGTTTTACTTTCCACTACACCATAAACAGATTTGTGATTTAAGGACTGGAAACCAAACAGCTGAATGGAAAATTAGATTGGTGTGAAGGTAGCAGGCTTGAATCACAGAATCACAAGATTGGAAAAGACCTTTAAGATTATCAAGTCCAAATTAACACCTTAAACCCTTGATTAACATCTTAAAGCCTTAAAGACATCTGAAATGCTCTCACTGCATGAAAAATATGTGTGCTTGACATAAATGCCCCATAGGCATGTAACAGTGAAATAGCTTTCTCCCAGAGGGCTAGCAACTGTTTTTCTTCAGAAATAATTTCACTGATGATCCTTTCTTTGTTGTCTGTCTGGACCACTCATGCAGCAGAGCTGCTGTTGTCTTTCTTTGCCCATCTTTTTTTGCCCATCTATGGAAATTCTCCAGTGTGATCCAGAACTGTCCTTGCGATGTAGATGAGCACGTAGCACCCAGAGGTTTTTGTGGCCTTCTTAGCTTGTAAACAAAAATCCTATGCAACAGATAAGCACTGGACAGAAGTTGGCCTCGTTTGTATTTGTTTCAAAATAAATTATATTCCTTGGAAAAAAAAATTAAATGGAATGAATGCTAGTTACTAGGGGTGATTTTTGTAATTTGACGCAACCAGTAGAGTCCCCAGTGTCCGCTACATATTCTTAGTGGTGCAAAGCACTGTAGAACTTATGACAACATAGTGCAGGGGAGTACAGAAACAGTACAGGGACTTTCGTTCTCTATTCCAACACTTTAGGCTATATCGGTATGTAATAATTTTATTAGGAATACCAGTTTCTCATTTTATAGCTAGATTGATCTGAAAGAAGGCTGCTTGCTTTAGCAAAGATTTGAGCAATCACAGTGCAGGCTTCTCTTATCAGAACTACTGACACGTGCCTGCCCTCATGCTACCAGCATTTTATCTGAGACAGAATGATCACAGTAAGGAAATGCCAAAAGGTCTTAGGAATCCTCCAAGTTAGACAAAATAGCTTTTAGCAAAATTAACTTCAAGCCAAATAAAATCGTACATTTTCTGAGCTATTCGCATTTGGCATCTAGTCGGGCAACTCAGAGAGGGCAGCTCTGGAAAGGCGGATTCACCTTATAGAGAGCATGAAGTCCCTTACATCTAACAGGTTACATAGAGGTTACCTGTGTTTGGGAAGTTCAGAAGCATACCTACATGCTTTGCTAAGTAAGCTGGTGAGCTGCCAGTCCCTCTAGGATAGGAAATGGAACCGAAGGCTTTGCTCCTGGGCCAGGCAGTTCTACTGGAGGATGCTCTGCACTGGCAGAAGGGGGAGAGAAATAAATCTTACTATAGATTCCCTTAGCTAGCATTTCTCAGTACTGTTTTGTTTATCTATGAATAGATTTATAATGTACTTTGATGCCAAGCTCATAATATTCTTAAAAGGCATATTTAACAACCCACTGAATAGAGGAACCAGTTCTTGCATGATGAAATCAAAACCATTATACTTCAGTATAGTAAGAATTTAAATCAATATTCATGCTACTTACATTGCTGACAAAAGCTATGGGAAACCATGCTGGCTAAACCTCAGTTATGCATTAATGGCTGCCCTGAGACCAGTCTCTAAAGCAACAATCTTGTCAGTTGGATGCCAACTTGGAAGCAAAGGCTGAGTGTGAGCTGGTGTGAGCTGGGCCCCCACAGTGATGAGACTCCAGTACCTGAGGCCACCAGGGCTGCAGCATGCAGCAACTTGTGAGGCAGCAGGATAGATGGAAGATGGACAAGGAGTGCGGCACTGCTGTGTGGACTCTTTCAAAGCAGTATATAAATGGCCGTTTTGTCTTTTTGATGGAGGTAAGTCACCTCTAGAGATGGTAGAAGTATTCACTGTAGATATGGTAAAAGAGTTAAGAAAGAGGAGTTAAGTAAAAGCAGACATGCTGCAAAGCACTATTAGAACCACCCAAGTAGTGACATTGGCAGAATGGAGTAGTCATAACCTTGCTACTATTATTGTTCTTAGCATCAGAAATGCATGAACTCCCAGCTATGCTCTTACACAGGCCAAGCTCATAGTGTTACTCAAGCTAGAGATCTGTATGTATGGACATACAGATGGACATGTCAGCCTGGGACAAGACTGAAACTCATACTTCAGGAAAGAGAAGCCTAAGGAACCAGATGTGACCTTTAGTTACTGAACTACTTCAGAAATATATTTATTCTTTACAGAGAAATAAGGAATCCAAGATTGTCTGTGTTTGTATTTTGAAATTTCCCAGTTACTGATTTTTCTAATTTCTAAGTTATGCTTTGTCCAAATACTTTTGACAGAGGATTTATTGGCAGTTATTTTCTCTGAGGCAAACTGCCAGTGTCCTCTTTTAAACTCCTGCTTCGGCTCCAGCTGATCCCAGCACAAATGTGAAGGTTTAGGTGACTTCATACTTCCCAGACAGGTTCCAAACCTACATTGTATAAAAGCTTGTTATAGCATCTCTGTATCTATATTGGGAGGAGTTGGGTAAAGCAACTAGATATGTGGCTATTGTGAGTACTGGCAAATTCTGCTGCTTTTTTTATTTCTGATGCCAAGTACTCTGATATATCTTGGAATACAGTCTGTGCCATTTGGAAACCCTGCCTTCTGCCCCCTGTTCAGGGAAAAAGAAGTTGAGTGAAGAGAAAGCAACACAAACATGATGGCATTGTGTGTCAGAAAATTACAAACCGGTTTAAAATCAGTGAAAGACTTGGATTTTCCAGGCCAAATTGGTGCCTTTGTTTTGATAACATCTACCTTAGAAATATGGCTAAAAAATGACCTGTAATACTGCACACAGGCTCTTACGTACCTTGATCTTTTGCAGAACACTGGGACACTTAAAATTAATGGGTGGAAACATTTACATAAATGAGAAACAATGTAACTAAGAAACCCAAACAACAACAAAAAAGAGTGGCTACATAAAAAATGTTGTGGCATTTCAAGTAGGGTGGAATATTTTCACCAGTGTGGGACCATTTTCTGACTTTGTGACTGCTTAATAGGAAACTTTACATTGATTCTTTTATAGGAAAAAATATGTTTGTAAAAAGACAAAGTGTAACACCTTTTCCTGGGACCAATCACAGAGAAGAGAGAGACATTCTGTAATTTCTCGGTATCTTGACTGGTGCTTTGTCATGTCCTTTCAATTCAGGGATCTCTAAACAGCTTACAAACTAGCAATTTTTCCATCGGCTATCAGAAGGCTTTAATCATCAAGCAATTAACACAGAAAAATGTGACAGAGGTGGGGAAACTTTTTTTCATTGCAGCTTAGTCTGGTCAGGTTGTGTTGTGCTATGTTCAGATGGCAACTTGATGTGGGCACTGACATTTCAGGCTAAATTCAGAAGGAATTCAAAGCAAGGCCACAGTGACCTGCAGAAATTATTTGTATGTTCTTTTCTTTTGCTATGTGCCTTTTACCACCTTATGTCACTGTCCCACTTTGATCCATATCAAACTATCACCCTTCTATTTTTAAATTGCTTCTGAATTTTATCTAGACCCTTTCCCTCTAAAAGACACGTTCCTGGCTTTGCACTTCAGCTGCTGAATTTGAGCTTGTTCACAGCAGACCCACTGACACGCAGACCTTGTTTCTGCACCTGACACGTTAGCATACGGTAAGTCTAATAGCACAGTTACAGTGAGGGATCACTTTGGAGCTGACAGGCTGCTAACTTTTTAAGCTGCCTCTCAGCTGTAACTGAGAACATGACTGCTTTTAGTTGTTTTTCAGGGGAAAGGAGTTAATTTTAAATCCTGCTGTGGTTTCAGCAAACCTCTTTGACATGACCCAAAATGAATTAGAAAGAATGAATTCTTAACTGTCTTCTGTTAGCTACAGGTGAGGGGAGGCAAGGACAATCTGATTCCTTCCTTTCATGTCCTCAGGGCAAGAACGGTAGGTTGAATCCCCTGTTAGATGCCCTCCATCAACCTGCCTTGCCTCAGTTCTGTGATGAGTTTTCCACTGTGGAGAGTTTGCTGTGTGGACGTGTGAGCCCAGCCCCAAGGCTGGCACACACAGTGGCTAGACACGCTTGGGGCTGGCACAGCCCCTCTAACTGCAGGGACAAAAAAAGAGCAGGAGGAGGAGGAGGAGGAATGGGATGTCAGAAAAGTGTGCCTCTTAAAATGTCATGCACCATTTTAGCTCTCACCTTTTCCTAACATCACTTGAGGCACAAGGCGAACGGAACAGCTCGAAGGAAGAGTAGTGGCCAACATCACCTCTGAATTAGGCCCCTTGTGCTTAGCACTGTTCAAGGACACTGAAAACTTTTTAAAAGTAAAATCCAAGAGGGATTTCTGCCAGAGTAGTAATGTTTAGATGATATCAAATGTGCCTACAAAGCTCTTAACTGAAGCAAAAATACAGACCTTATGAAGACTTAAAGTTTCCCTTCATATTTAGAAAATGTATCTAAATAAAAAGATTTTAGGTTGTTTCTTCCTTGGCACATGTTGTATTTAAGTCATGACACATGTGATGGGAGAAAACGACCAATGTGAACGGGCAGTGCTCTCTCTGGTTCCCCTTTGAGGAAAGTGTAGGACACTGTAACAAGTGCCATATCTGTACCTGCTCAGAGACAGAACAAAGCCTCTCAGATATGGAGTCTCCAACTCAACATATTCCCTAGCCCGGCACACAATTTTTCCATCACATTTCCTCCTGCTCCAAGTTAGACCCAATGTAATAGATTGTTCCAGATACTCCTATTCAAAAGTACCTCCTGGCAGGAAATCAGTGCCCCATTTTGCAGATTTAAAAAAAAAAAAAAGAAAGAAAAAGGCAAACTAAGCATTTTCTCAGAATCACAGAATGGTTTGGGTTGGAAGGGACCTTAAAGATCATCTAGTTCCAACTCCCCTGCCATGGACATCCTCCACTAGAACTCAAAGCCCCATCCAGCCTGGCCTTGAACACTGCCAGGGAGGGGACATCCACAGCTTCTCTGGGCAACCAGTTCCAGGGCCTCACTACTTTCACAGGGAATAATTTCTTCCTAATATCTAATCTAAATCTCCCCTCCTTCAGCTTAAGGCCATTACCTCTTGTCCTATCACTCCATGCCCTTGTAAACAATGCCTCTTTGACTCTCCTGCAGGCCCCTTTAGGTACTGGAAGGCTGCAATAAGGTCTCTCCAGAGCCTTCTCTTCTCTAGGCTGAACAAGCCCTACTCTCTCATCCTGTCTTCATAGGAGAGATGCTGAAGCCCTCTGATCATCTTTGTGGCCCCATATGACCGTATGCTTATGTCTCCCTTACCCACCCTAAATCCACTTTTTGCATTAAACATCCTATCACCTGCAATCTGAACCAGGCTACCAAAGACAAATTTAAGGTGGATGAATAGTCATTTATCTGCAAGAATGAAGTCTCAGTGGGTAAGTGAACTGACCTATTCATAAGACTTAAAAAAGAAGAAAATGTTGTAGATATGATGCCAGGTATCAGCTATGGAGTCATAATATGTTTTGGTAGTTTTACCCTGCTGAAAGTAAGCTGAGACAACTGTTAAATATTGTACAACATTAGAGTAGCTCAAAGATCTACAGTAGTTTGGCTACAGGTTTTTGGAGTCCATATAGTACAGTAGACTGTAAGTCTCCTTTCCCTCCTGCTAGAAAATCTTGCTCCAGTTCCTTGTTTCAGGTCTTTGATCATATGGCTCTTTTGAAAAGTCATGAAAACATCATCATTCAGCTGTGAAAGTTACACCAATGTTATTCTGTACGGAAAGTAGATTTGTTCAGCTGGTCTCTGAACCACTTGTTCTTCCATAAACAATGCAGACAGATAAAGTAAATATTAAGCAACATTTATTGAAACTATCATAACTTTTTTACAGTGTTTCTTTTGAGCATTGTAACAGATTGGCGTTGGTTATTGCCATTCAAGCTGATTGAATTATACTGGCACTGAAGTACAGGAACCCACGTAGTGAAGGAAACTTGTGTTCTCTTACATTTAAGCGGACTATTATGGCTGTAGGGATGATGCACAGTGAAAGCAGAATTGTCTCAAAACTAGGGGCACATCCCACTGAATGGTTTTCTAAGCATCGCCTTGCCCCATCAAGAAAAGACTGGTAGTAGGAGTTTCAAGTGGGAGTTTCCACCCTTGTTATTACTTGCATTGTAAGGGCTACACACTGAGTGTGGTAACATTGTTCCGGGAAAGATCTTCAGGAGTATAATTACTCTTTCAAATTCATATGGATAAAGAAAGGAAATGATCCTAAGAACAGAAGACCTTAAAGACCCACAAAAGCCGGGGGAATATCTCTGTTGACTTAGCTGAGAACCTATCATTAGAAATGTCAGCTGGAGAGTCATGGCAGGGACCTTCTATATTTATATGGTAACAAGTTATTCATCACTTCACACTAGTTTGGTGTGCTTACACTGGAGTAGGTCTCATGTTTTTCAGAAAATCAGTTTAATTAGGCACAGTTGCTTTTAATCAACATTGCATCCAGCTCTAATAGGTTTCTACAGTTTAAACAAAATAGAGATTACTGCTGTACTTTGATAAAAATGGTAGAAAAAAGGTTTTACTAATTTCAAGAAAATGATATAAAATAAAAAAAAGCATCTGGGTCCAGGAAGCTCCCTGCCTTGGACAACACAATGTTTACCTTCAAGAGGGATTTATTTGCCTTCATTTTTTGTATGACTATCATAAAACATTAAGGGCAAAAGTGTGAGCCTGGAATGCAGTTACAAAAGCAATAGTGTGCTATAGACACAGATATTATGTATTTTTAAAGTTCTACATGCCATTTAAAAGCACAGAGGACAAAACTTATGCTATATTACCTCCAAAGCTTATAACAAAGGACAATGGAAGTAAGGCATACTAAAAGAGACATTACATACCAGTGAGTCTGATCTAGACCTTTTGGTTTGGAACAAGAGCAATGACAGAAGGCATAGGCATGCTCCTGTGCACAGCATCTTTTTATAGAGATTTGACAATAGTCAAGAATACGTTCAGACTTGTGAAGCTTTAGGATGTAGCATATGAATCAGCAATCTTGCTTTTTGGATGAACAGAAAATGAATCATCACTTCTCTTCCTCTATCTGTACTTAGGTTGTGTTACATAAAAGGGCCAGGTATACTGTTTTACTTTCTGATATTATGCCTGCAAGGCATTCATAACCTGATTTTGGAGCTAGCAACCTTGATAAGAAGGTGTCAGTTCGAAACCAGAGACATTCCATTAGCCAACACCCCATCCTGCTTTCAATGTTGCTGTGCTATGACTAACAGAGAAGTTTCTCCTTAAATACCTTCTTCACAGGCTATTCAAATAACAGCTGTATGAATTACAAATATGGCTATTATCTGGAGAAGCCAAATGTGTAATGCATGATGGCAGTAATTACACAGATACATCATTTCTATACTACCATTTTTATATGGAGCTAGAATTTATTTTCTCCTGTGGTTTCAAAGCCAGAATCACAACTCCCTTTCCCCTCACAGCCAGGTGATGTGGCCAGGCACTCACTGGCTCAGGAGACAGCCTGCTCTGTCCTGTCAATAGGCTGCAAACAGCCTTTACTGGAATCTGTCTCTCTCAGCCTCTCCTGTTAGAGCTACACTGCTTTGCGTACAAAAATATACAGCAGAGAAATAGATAAGCATAAGAAAAGGGATCAGGAAATTTAGGATGGGTTTTCCCTAATCCAGGAGAAGGACAAGACTGTCACCTCACCCATGCCACCCATGCCACGTGTTATTTTGTGTCCCATCTCATTCTTTGGGAAGAGGTCCCTTGCTAAAGGCAAAGAGAAAGGTTTTTTTTGAGTTGTTGTTGTTGTTGTTAAATGTTATGTATCCAAGAAACACTATGATTAACATTTATTCCTATAAACACACTGATTTTGTAACAAAGAAAAATTTCTAACTAGCCTTGGTTAATAGATGCTTTTGCCTTTTTATGACTCTGGGAATAAAAACATAACTCCTTTTCCTCTCCAACACACTTAGTGCTTTCTCCTTCAGAGAAAAACCCTCAAATAACTCCTCATGCACTTAAACAGTACATTATAACCAGTAACCGTGTATCAGTGTCACCGAGGTGAGACCTACGCTTCTGCAGGAGAGTGCAAGTTAGAAGAAATCAGTGTATGAGCTGTGTTTTACTCAATGAACAAAATCCATACAGTTCCCTGGCTCCCACAAAGTGGCTAAAAAGAACTGGCCAGGAAGGTTGTGTGGGTTTGGTTAGCATTTGAGGGACCCAAAGTGGTTTGAAGTACATTTTTGTATGTGCGGTATAGGAACAGCATGGTGAAAGAACAGCTGTGATTTTTTGTGTTAGATGCCTCTTTAATGGGCTTCTGAAAGAAAAAAAATGGAAGGTTGCCAGCCTGAATGTTTAAGTGAGATGAGGTAAAGTAGTAATGAAAATCTTAGTGGCTTTTGCTAAGCTAACAGGGCACTAAGTCCTGGGTAACAGATTAAGGGAGATAAAGTGTGGTGAACCAGTTTAGTAGACTTGGAACCAGAAGGGATGAGAAGGTGAAATAGAGATCAACAGCATGAGAAGTCACACAATCAAAATGAATTAGAAGAAAATACAGGAAGATGGAAGTAGCAACACATATGGAAATAGACATGTGGAAAATGTTAAGATGTAGGGTCAGAGCAAAAGCCTCTAAAGAGGTTTGAAGTTGGCCTATCCACATCAGCAAGCAAAGCAAATGGTTTGTGTATCAGCATTTTGGGGATTTTTCTTTTTTTTTTTTTTCAGTTTTACAGATAAGTATGAGCAGGTGTCATTTGGAAATGGAGGCCGATGTTAAATCAAAGTCCTGAAGGCCTAAGAGCTTGTTTACAGAAACAAAATATCCCTTCCACAGATGACTGTAATCATGTATGAGAGAGAGAATGATTTCTAAAACTGCCAAGTGATTTGGACCAAAAAGTGGTAAAAAAAGAATTCCCTAACCCACAAATGTAGCTTATTGTATGCCAAAATTCAGATGAGATAACTGCTCTTTCCCAAACAAACCAAACAACCCTGAGGAAAGTGCACACATTTCTATGTACCAACCTGTACAGAGGCTTTGCCACAGCAAACAAAGAAGTTCTGCTTGTGTTCAGCTGAGAGAACACCATGGATCTTGTTTAAAAACCTGAAATAAAGGCCAAGGGAAGCCATTATTTCCCTCCATGGGCTATTTGTGAGGTTGTATCTGGAGAACTGTGGCCAGTTTGGGTCCTTCAATAACAGCTTCACAGACAAGCATCGGAGAGGGGACTGAAAAGTGCAGCACACAGTGCAGCTGAGGGAGCTGAGTTTGCTTAACTTGCAGAAGAAAAAGTTTAGTCACAGTGGGTCAGAGCGCAGCCTCACACTGTTGAAAGGAGTAGGGAAAAGATGGAGCCAGACTTTCCCCTGAGATGAATTACAAAGGAAAAAAAGCAGCAGTCATGTGCTGCAGCTCAGGAATTCCAGATAGATAGATGGAAATAATGACAAGACTGGTTAAGCAATTGCCCAGGTTGCCTGGGGAAGCTGTGGACTCTCTGTCCTTGGAGGTATTAAAAGCTCAGCTGGACAAGCAACCTGAGCAGCCAGATCTAACTTTGCAGCTAGGCCTGTTTTGAGGAGGAGACTGGATTAGATGACCTCAAAAGGTCCCTTGTAACCTCCATTATTCTATGACTGTAATTCTCTAGAGAAGCTTGCAGGATTTTTCTCACCGATTAAATCAATTTTTAAGATTGCAGAACTTACTGTAAGCATTATTGCATATGTGGAGCAAGCAGATTTTGACAGTAAACTCTATGTGTTCTGGGAAGCAGCATCCAAGAATAACCCAAAGAATCCATTTTATTGCAAATATTTAGGCCACAGATCTTTCTGCACCCAGAGACCCTAACTGCTTCCCCTCCCATTGCGGGATGCAACAAGACTGGTGCTGTCAAGGCACTTGGATTTAAAGCCTTCATTCTTTCCAGCAAATCTAAAAATGGAATGAATTTCTGCATGAAATCTTACCCCTGTGAAACTCAGGGGTAAGTTGTGTTGTGCATCCAAAAATGACACCTAGGTCAGATCCTAGGAAACTCCGATTTTATGGCTGAAGTGATTAGAAATTCGACTAAATCTGAAAGAGAAAAGGTTCATTCATCCCTTAGACCTATGCCATAGGGGACCTTTTTCCCCCCACATAGCCAATCCAAGAAAAACTTGACACAGAATTTGACTCTGCTAATTTCCAAGCCCTGTTCTTCCCTTGTGATTCAAGGCAAAAAGAACCTTGTTAATAGAACCTAAAATATAGCGATGGATCATGTCTCTTGGGTGGTGGAACAAGAAAAGTAGCATTATTCATACCCCTTAAAGGCTTATAAACATTCTGAGTGAATATATTGCAGAAGTTGGCTGGGCCACTGTCAGTTACAGCAGTGCTCACTCAGGACAAAGATTTTCATTCAACATAAGCCTTATGGGAATAGTAATCATATTGAAAAATCATGTGGCTCCTGCAAGGCTGTAAGGAATTGTTCACGCGTGGATAAAGAAGTTGCATTTTTGCTTTAAAGATTGCAAAGAAGGAGAATACTCCCATGTAGCTGACAGAAGCATCTACTCAACCAACATTTGCTTGGTCACACAGAATTACAAACAAACCCAATTGCACAAAGTGGCATTTCACTTACTATTTTCTTAGGAAAGGAGTACTAATCAGCAGAAGTAATTCTTCCTCCTGGGCCTAGGAAAAAGAACAGAGAATAAACACTGATTATCTGTACACAGGTTAAAAAAAGCTGAACAACCCCCCCAAAAAAAGAGAAATGTAGTTTTAAAAAATACGGAAATTTTGCATTTCTCCAAATGTCTAGGAAGACCTTTGCATTATCAAGACCAGGTCTGTATTCATAAGCCACATTTATACTCATGTATATCATATATATATATACATACACACACACACATATATATATACATATGTATATATGCATTATATATATATACACACACATAGGTATGTGTTTTGTTTCTGCACTTTTGTAAGTTCTTCATTGGAAGTTCAGATTATTCCAAGAATAAATACCTACATTCATCTTCTTCCTTCTTTCACTTTTACTTTCCCTTTTTATTCTAAGTAGCAGCAATTCATATGTAGCATGGCATTGGCTTATGTCATCTGTTCCTTACTACATACAACCATAGCAATTATACTTTTAAAAGGCTGAATTGTGCACAAAAGCTGTTTAAGGGAACCTCGCTCAAAATATCCTACATTTAATATAATCACATTACCCAAAACATTTGAGCAGCCTGGGATACATTTTGTTGCTTTTTCTCTGTCAGTTGTTTCACAAAGCAGAGCGCTTCTCTTGCTCTATGCATTTCCAAAGTGATGACTCATCTATCATTGACTAATCTGTCATTAATCAGTCTTAATCAGATTAGACATTTAAATCAATTTCTAGCTTCTAGTTCAGTCCAAATCTTTCAGTTTCTTGGAATTTAAATACCTTCAATTTACATGTCTTTGAATGTAACCTTACAAAGTTCTGAGACCCAGTACTGGCAAGAACTTTGACTATTGACTTAAAAAGACCTAACCCCCCAGCCAGTGCTTAAAAGAATTAGGCCTCCATTCTACCTGGTGAGACTGATTATCATTTTATGTGCTGTAAGAGAGCATAAACCCCATCTTTGCACAATTTCTTGGTGAGTTTGGCTGCATGCTGTTTGCCCCTTTCTCCAGGGAATGTGTGTATTCTGCCAGGCAGATCTGCAAAAAGGCCGGATTTCTGCAAGTAAGCTGCAGCCGGGTAGGAAACAAACTTACTGTCCTGTTAAAATCTGAGTTTTCTAACATTGTCTAGCAATAGCTAGAGAAATTAAACATTTCTGAAAAATTACTGTTTGCACCCCCTTGTTTATGTAATTTTCCTTTTTAAAAAACTTTATTTTAACTTCTTCTTTCAAAATTTAAAGTTTATTTCAAAAGCAGCATATTCCAAACAAACATGGTTTAGCAGCAATTTCATCCTGGATGATACCAACAAAAGATGCTCTCTGAGTCTCCCAAAGCATAGCAGCAGCATCATGATAAAGAGGAGTTTTGTGGGCACTGGAATACTTTTTTCCAGACTTTCTGCAATTTGTCTGTTAACACGTCATTACAAGCAACTGATGCCTTCTTGGTGACAGGATCCCAAAGGTTGGAGTATGTCAGCCAGGAGTATGGCTGGTTGAACCATGAGGAATGGGGTAATAAAAATTCTAAAAAGATCAAAAACGTATTTATTCCTCATATGGACTGTGACTGTCCTGAAGAAATCCCTAAAAACAACAACACAGTTTCCCAGGACAAGTTTCCTTGGTATATATTCATAGCCATAAGGAATTTTCAAAGTTCACCAAAGGGCTCTGAGAAGCAAGTAAAGAAAATAACCCTTCTGTTAAGACTAAATAAGGCTTCTGCTCACTTGTATACCATTGGATTTAAATGTTTGTGTGCTCCCAGACTCAACTAATTTTGGACCACACTAGCCTTGCTATGTACCTGAATAATTACTAGTTGCATCACAGTTACATCCATAGAAACCACTGTCCGGCTTTGTAGATAATACACATCTACAGAGATCAGTCTTAGTAGCAGAGAGCGAATATTGAACAGAAGAGCTCAATTCAACAGCAACAAAACCAAAAGGCTGTTGTAAACCTTGTGTGATGGCACTGTCCCCTGACCTAATGGGCTATGTCAGACTATTATCACAAATGTTCTTTCATTAAAGCTTTGCTGCATCTGAAGGTGTTGAGTGATGCAACAAGAACCAAATAAGTGCCAGGCAAAAGAAGGTGGATGTTTTCTAGTCACCCTGTATTTGCCCTTGGCCTAGCAATTGGTTTTAGTCTCAAGCCCAAAATCAAATCCAAAACTTCCCTGTTAAATTGCGTGCTATAACTGCATTGCTCTCTCGCCCTGCAAACAGCATTTTTTCAAGAGATGCATTACTATGCAAGTGAAATGGAGATTTACATACTTTTCTCTCTGGACCTCCTTTCCTATAAATGTGGTCATGACTTGACTTTGCTCGGAGGAAATGCTTGCTTATCTTTGCTTCAAAAGGCTTCAATTAAATGCCAAAAACCGTTCAACTCTTTCTATATCCTCAACTGCCACATAGCTAGCTTTCTTCCCTCCTGGAGCTGTGGAGGACAGCAGAGAAGCACAGTGACCTGAAAGTAATAAAGTCAGAGCAAACCACAAAAACCTTGTTTAATTACTCAATTTCAGAATGCAGACTGAAAAAAAAGCAGCTCTTTCATTTTACTCCATCATAAAATAACCAGAGCCAACAAACAAATGACCAAAGCTGCCCGTTGCTGCCCGATAGCTGACAGAAACGCACAGTCACTCATTATCTGCTCACAGAGCTGCTGATTGAAAAGTGTTGGTTGGTTCAGACAGGTGAAGAACAGCGAGACCCGGAGGGCCGTCTGCATATAAAAGCATTCACTGTGGAGCTAATACCATATATTTGTCTTTGAACGGAACAGTGTGAACCCAATTGCCTGCTTGTCACCGAGCAACCTCAGTGGACTCCCTGCAAAGTGAGCCTGTGCCTTATATTGCCTCTGGATCATCCAGGCTGCAAACTATCTTAAAGGGACACATTTAAAGTTTACTGCAACTATGGTGACAATAGTGAAATTGTATTTACTATAGCTAAATTGTTGCAATTAGCTTCTTCCATTTAAAGTGCAATGCATTCAAAAAAGACAAAGAACCAGTCTAGGTGGCCAGTCTGGGTTTCCTTGTTACAGAAACAACTGGAGGTACAACCCCCTATGATGGGGCCTGATTTTGTAATCAACCCTGCCTCTTCCAGGAATGTCTTTCTGCCATTGCTTCTATGTGCACCTACAAATGTCAGGAAACTGATATGCCATAAGAGTTCTGTCAAATGCACAGTAAGACAATGATATTTTTTTTCCCTCTGGTGTTCCCATTTTAGCAGCCCTATTTGAAAGTCAAGACAGAGAGATCTACATTCTAAGCTGCCAAACCAAAATAACTGGAAACCTGAGTCCTCTATAAAAAGCACAGCTAGGGAACCATCACTGACAGTGCAAACTGGTGTGCTACCTCAGATAACCCTGTCAGGTTGCCTCGATGAAGAGGTGTCTCCTCAGATGAGGAAAGAGTTACCCTGGCTCTGCACAACGCGCTCTGCTTGTATTGGCAACCGGAAACTGGGACACCAGTCCATGACCATGAACACGCTCCAGGTTACCAAGTAGGCACGAAGTTGCTGTATCCAGTCCATATTTACTGACTTGGGCAATGATCTGCCCATGAAAAGCTCTGTACTTCACTACTGGTTTTTTGCTAAACATATCACCTTAAATAATCTTTCCTGATGTTTTGTAAGTTGGGCAAAACAGACATTTTAACACAACAGGAACAAAATGTTTTACAGCCACAAACAGTGCCATGAGCTACATAGTAGCAGAAACGTGTAGGAAAGCCTTGAGGTGATTCCTTTTGTGAAGGCTTCAAGCATGGAATAAAATAATTCCCCAGGTCTTATCTAATGCCTATGCATAGGTAGAGAGAGTGGCCTCAGCTGCTGCACGTGTTTGTGGGTAACTAAGTGAAGTGGTGCTGTGGGGGATGCTGTGTGGACAAAGATTCAAGTGGCACAGGCCTGTAAAACTTCTCCAGAGCTATTCACTGGTTTGGGGTTTTTTTTGAATAATATGTATATAGAGGAGATTTGGTATGTGCCAACCATGTGCCCAGTCCTCCCTGATGCTGGTGGGGCCCTGCTGACTTGCTGACTGCTGCTAAGCAGGCAGCTGGGGTCGACAGTATTTGTGGCTTCTCCTAAAGAGAAATATACCTCTTGCAAATAACGAGGCTTCCAGAGCACAGGCGGTTTCCTAATACTTTCCCTAGGCAAACAATGAGAAAATATCATTTACCTTTGAGAGGGAGCTGACAGTCACCAAGGGGTAGAAAAGATGGAGAAGGAAGAGGAGAGGAAGAGGATGCGAAGGTTGTCATGAATAACTGGCGCCAGGGAACAGAGCAGTACTTTCCAAAACCTTGTCTTCATTGCCAGTTAGTGCTTCAGGCTTCATCTGTGTGACACTTAGCATAACATACTGGCACAAAGGGCAGGAACTTCAGTCACCAAGGGTCCAAGCTAGGAAACCAAAGTCTTACTGTCCTATGAATACACTCATTATACGTACAGAGACAGTGTACGGATCTGTGAGCCATGTGTCAGTCAGCAGCAGTCTGCCCTCTCCTCTAGCCCTTTCATGACTGTTTTTTCTCTCTGCTTCTATGGCAGTTGCTCACACATAGCAGTGGTGTGGTTTTAAATTTTTTTGCTCACAAACCAAGAAGAGAAAAATAATTTGCATGAACCTGTATCATCTCTTCATCACTGTAAGTCCTCTTTACTTCCTGTGGATAAACCACTAGACTTCCCACTGTTCATTTCTCAGTGGTCTCATCTACTAGTAAAAACTATGAACCCAGAAAATTACAATTAGCAGACTCCATATCACATCACATAGGGTGACCACAGGTCATTCACTGACCTCGGGAAAGAGCAG
This sequence comes from Hypotaenidia okinawae, assembly GCA_027925045.1. Lineage (NCBI taxonomy): Eukaryota > Metazoa > Chordata > Aves > Gruiformes > Rallidae > Hypotaenidia > Hypotaenidia okinawae. Next base: position 21,685,742 of record BSDF01000008.1, on the reverse strand, counting down.
TAACTTGGGGATGGACCTTTTCTGGGAGACTCTCAGCCTGCAGAAGACTGCATGCTACCACAGGTGGGCTGTCTACCCCTCCAGCATCTGCAAGAATTGTCATCCTTGCAGATCCTGCACGTGGGGCCTTCTGGGAGGCAGGATGCAAGCAGTAACATGGCATTGCTATGGCTAATGCTTTGGGGGCTGCATTCTACTGATTTTTGCCCTTTTGCTGTAGAAACAGGCAACATATACAACATAGGAACTACAGCAGAACCTGTCGCATCCTCAGACACTGCACGGATCACCATGTGTGGGAGGTGAAAAGCCATTGGCACTGTTCAAATTATGTCTAGAAGTACTTTTTCACTGAGGACAAGGACAGTTTTATTCCAGGATGACAGATTTCTGGCCCCAGCAACATTATCATACAAAGCAGGGCTCTAGCTTCTTTTCAACGCACTGACAGTCTATAATTTCAACTGGCTTGCTTTTGTTCTGCTAGGTAACATCCTTTAGCGGTGACTTGAAGAAGCCCTACTTTGACATGTGAAACAATATCCCCTTCACATGGAAATTCCATGTAGCAATTCCCTGTTGTCTTTCCAGGTACAGGTGTTTGAACAAGCCCATATTGAAACTCCAGCTTTTCTGAAGGAGGATAAGAGGGCAAGGTGCAGTTTTGGAGCAGGCTACTGCAGTGCTGCAGCTCCCTGCTCCCCTCTGGCCCAGGTCAGCCTGCCTGACTCTTGACAGGGATGGGTCCACTCAGCTACCCCTTCAAAACACTTGCACCAAGACTCGAGAACCCTGGCAATAGGAAGAGCAAGTGTACTTGGACAAAGAAGGCAATACAGTAGGGCACTGAGCCTTAGGGAAGAAAAAAAAAAAAAACAAAAAAAAAAAGGGGGGAAATATAAAGGAGAAAAAAAGGAGGGGGGGAAAAGGGAGAAATTGAAGAAAGAAAGAAAGAAAGAAAGAAAGGCAAAAAGGAGAGAAAAGGGCCTGGTTGGGGGAAGTGAAAACTGCAAACCAAAGCAAAATGGGAAAAAAAACCCAGGGAAAAAAGATGGAAATAACTAGATGGAAAAGGTGGGGGGGGGGGGCGGGAAGCAGAGAGGAAAGGGAAGGGACAAAGAAGGAGAAAAAAGGGCCAGAAGAAAAGCAGCCGCGGGTGTCCTTGTGGGGCGGCTCACGGCGTTCCGCAGCCCAGGCAGCCGCCGGGGCACGGGCGGCACACGTGGAGCGGGAGCAGCCGCCCCCCCTGCCGCGGGGCGGCCGGCACGCACGTACAGCCCCGCCAGGCCGAGCCCCTCCAAGCCGGGCCCCGGGCCGCACCCCCGCCGGGCCGGGGCCGCCCCTTGGCTGCCCGCCGCGGGAACGGCCCCATAAAGGCGGCGGCGGCGCGGGCGAGTCGCGAAGCGGCCCAGGGAGCAGCAGGCGGGCGCGGTGCCCCATGCACTGCAGCAGGTAAGCGCCGCCCGCCCCGGCGCAGCGCTCGAGTCCGCGCGTTTGCTCCGGTTCGCTCAGGGTGCGCGGAAACCGCGGCCGGCGGGCTGCAGCCTCCGGGCAGCAAACCTCCCACCGCTCCCCTCCTTCGCGTTCCCAGGCCCTGCGCAGTGCTGGACCCACCACATCTAGTGCTGGCACTTGGCTTGTCTCTGCTAGCAGCCCACCGTTTGCACGCTGGGGTGGTGGGACGTGTGTGGTCGGTTACGTTTTGTTCTTTGTTGCTTGGTGTTGGGATTTTTCCCCCTCACCCCTTTTTATGCTGCAGAAGCTTAGGAGCAGATTCCCCAGGAGCTGGTTATGAAAGATACAGAGAGAGTATTTTTGAAGCCTGACTTCTTTTCCTATTAAAGCAAATCAAAACTTGATTAATCTGATGCTGGTACTCTCCTCATCCTACTTTTTATGGCAAATGCTGCCACAATAAAAAAAAAATTGCAAGAAGAATTAAGAGACTGGTGCAGATCCTGCTTTTTTTGGCAGGGTTCTGGAATACCAGTGAGAACCCTGGGAAGGAGAAAGCCATTTATTTAAATGACAAAGCAAATGCTCAGGCTTCCAATGACTCAACAGAAATTGATGTTTCCAGCAAGGACTGCACCATTTTTTAGAGGGACGTGCTATGGATGAAGCCCCTTTTTACAAATATTTAAGCTGACTGGCTTTGAAGGGGTCATGTTCTTGCAAAGCAATTCTCATTTTCATCAGCTAAGGGTGAGGGTTATGACTAAATATTTTCCAATAAAGCTATAGCATTCCTACTGAATACTTGCAGTTGGGTATTGGCATGGACTTTGGGAATTATAAAAAGATGGTTTAAAGCCAGATCTTGAAACACAATGAGATGAAAAAATAAAGTGTATCTTTCCTTCCATCCTTTTTCCCCCTCCTATTCACTCCGTAGTCAGTGCTAACAGTGCAGAAGAGTTCGTGTTGCCCAGACCTGGGCTGATACTTTCCGAAGGTGCTTTAGCATTTTTATTCATCTGAATTAACCAAAAGCAGAGAGTGTAACAAATGCATTTAGGGTTGTTCAGAGCCACAGAGTGATGGCTCTGCATCAGGGTGCATAGCCTTCAGCCTCCCATTTAGTGCTCTGATGGCATAGGTGACTTGCTTAATATAGTGCTGTCTCAGCTCAGAGCTGAAGCAGCTGATCCAGCTTGCTGGAATTTTAAGACCTGGCTCTGAGACTAAAAGGGAAGCTGAAGTGCATGAGCACTTCCACTGTAACTGGATCCGTTTTACAGCTTACTAGAATGTTCTTTGCTGTATTTTCAGGGAAATGTTTTCAATCAGCTGTCACTAAATTGGAAAAAGACTGTTTCAATTGAAGTTCAGGATTAGCAAGAAGTGGCTGAATAGTCTCACCCAAGTTCCCTAGCTTGAACTGTCAATTTTAATTTAGGCTGCATTATTTAAAACTATGCAAAGACAATGCCATGAATAATTAAGGTGGCAGATGAAGCAAATATGCATTCTTAAGAAGCTTCTTACCCAATGTAACAAACAATAACGTCCTGTCCTTCTGCTCCTTTAAGAATGATACAGATCTTGGAGCCGAGACCCTTACCAAGCTCCATCATGCCTGTGGATGTGGCCATGAGAATTTGCCTAGCCCATTCTCCACCACTGAAGAGTTTTCTCAGCCCTCTTGAGGACTGCCAAAGAAACAACTTTGTGAACAGATTTAAACCTCTCAGACCGTGTCTTCATGTGAAGCGTGACTCCGAAGCTCAGAAAAGTGACTGGAACCACTCAGCATCCCGAACCAAGAAGCGAGTTGTGTTTGCGGACTCGAAGGGGTTGTCCCTGACAGCGATACACACCTTCTCTGAGTTCCAGGAGCACCCGGGGTGGGATCTTCAGTTTGACTTCTTGGGCCTTGAAAACATAACATCTAGCTTAAAGCTACATGAGGAGAAAAACTTGATTCTGGGTTTCCCTCGGCCCTCAGCTGACTACCTGGACTTCAGGAACCGCCTGCAGAAGAACTTGGTCTGCCTGGAGAACTGTACACTGCAAGAGAAGGTGCTGTCAGGCACTGTGAAAGTAAAAAACGTGAGCTTTGAAAAAAAGGTTCAGATTCGAATTACTTTTGATACGTGGAAGACCTACACGGACGTTGAATGTGTATACATGAACAATGTTTACAGTGATTCTGAAAATGACACCTTCTCATTTACTGTTGACTTGCCTCCTGCCATTTCTTCTGAAGAGAAGATAGAGTTTTGCATTTCTTATCAAAGTGGAGAACATACCTTCTGGGACAATAACGAGGGTCAGAATTATGAAATTCTCCATGCAGAGTGGAAACCTGATGGTGTTCAGATACCATCTGCCAAGAAAGACTGTGTAGATCTTCAGACTCCAAGGAGAGGACAAGAGAGAGAGCCTGATCAGCTAGGCAGCCCGAGGCTGTCCAGTGGTCTCTTTCCCCAGTGGCAGAGCTTGGGTCAGATTGAAAATTCGTCACCATATTGGTGATGGATACTAGCAAGGAAGCATTCTTCCATTCGGCAACAAGACAGCGTTAGCTTTCTGGTTCACATACTACATGACGAAACCACTTGGCAGGTTTTGTTGGCTGGCTGAACAAATCCAAATTCACTAGTCCGTGGGACTTGTTCAACTTGTTAAACCATATTATACTACTGAAGTTCTTAGCCAAAACTTATCCTCAGAAAGAAAGAAAACCAAGATAAACTGACGCATATGCCACCAACTCTAGAAACAGCATGCCCATATCTGAAGTATGTGCTGCTTGCTTTTTGCTGTAGACTCCCCTGAGTCACTAGGAGAGAGACTTTTGTGAAGAATTACAGAAGGTGATGGTATCTTAGCGAGCTGTAGTAACTGCAAGTCTGAGAGTATGTGTGTGTGCAGAAGGGTGTTACATGAACAGAGCATGACAATGCATTTTGCACTTATTAGGAGTGCTGTAGAGATGAGGTGGTGCTGTCAGAACAGAGGCTTGCTATGACCCTCTCTGTGCTTGTAGCAGAGGCAGGTAGTAATGCATGGCTAAGTTTTGTGGCTTCAATACAGGTTAAGAAGATTGGATAGGATAATGGAGAAGTAGGAGAAGTGAAGGAGATAGGCTGTGCTGTCTAACTTGGAGATGTACAGTGTTTCAATTTCTTCTTTCCAAAGCTGGTCTTCTAAATCCCAGAGAAAATTCAGTGGGATAAAGGAGAACACAGAAAATGGTGCTGAGTGGTGGAAGTGGCTGCTGCTTTGGGAAGACATATCTGTCCTTGTTGGCTTTGAAAATAAGAAGTGTTTTGCATTTGAGAACAAATCTAACCTTGACTGCATCATCCTACTCCCTTGGGAGGCAGATGGTTGCCTCCTAATGTTAAGAGAAAAATGTGCCTTTAAGAGAAGTTTAAAATGAACCTACATGCCAAAAACAGGGTTAGATGACAAAACAGACCAAGTGATTTGTAAACTTCCTAGTCTGTAGCAGCATTAGAGGATTTGACTCATCACCTCATCTAGTCTTAACAGCATCTGATAGTCAAGTATCCTGCTCCCTATTGCAAAGTTAGCTATGACTTTTCACAGGTGTGTAACATAGGCAAGGTCCTTCATATTGAAGACAGTGAATTAGCTACACTTTGTGAAAGCTAATTTCTTTAAGAGAGCAGGGTTGCTACTAGTTTTTTCTAGACTGAATATGTAAGCTTGCACATAAATAGAAAAAACTGCTCGGTTTTATTGTACCTCATTTTATGAAGATTTTTTTAGACTTCATTCAACTAATGTATTTTTTGTATCTGTGTGCTCATAAGTTTGCTTTTTGAGCTCTCAAACTGTAAAGGTGATCTGTGTTTCATGTGAGACTTGTCAGAAATTGTCCAGTACATATCAGCGGTGTGAATACCAGCAGACCTTTCAGCTGGACAAAAATGGTGTTAATAAATCACATTTTTGCTCATTGCTAAGAAGTATAATATCCTGAGTCTGAAGCTACTTGCAATGCAGTGAGACAATAGATACTAAGGTAAAATAAGCTTCTTCCACTAATTGCACTTTTTCCCTACATAACCCTTGCTGTTATGTGTAAACTAGCTATTTTAAGAATAAATTGTATTTTGATACACCTGGTTCTTACTGCGTCAGTTCAATCTGTCTATTTTTTCAGGTTCTTTAAAGAACTTCTGCTGTGATACAAAGTACAACTAATTCTGTGCCAAGCAATGTTGCTAAAACCAGCTATGGCATGGTTTCAGGTCAGCAGCTGGCATAGCCCTGAAGATGAAATCCAAGCTCTTCACTAAATGAGAGATCCTCAAAGGTATTTGCCTTAATGATACAACTTAAAAACGACCCAACGCTATAACCCTCTATCTCAGCAAATTTAACTGGAGTATTTTGGTTTGACAGATTCTGTCAGGGATCTTGCTGTGCCGTGGGCGAGTTTGTCTGGCGAGTTTGTCTGGCAGGAGTCTCATCTTAATCTGATGGCCAGACGTACCTGCCGAGCTATAGCATATGTGATGCTTGTATCTAGATAGCAGCACTTAATGTCATCTGGCTCGCATTCACCTGGTACTTAGCTCATTACTGTGCCTCCTGTGGCTACATTCCTGTTTGGGGCACTGGGAGGTTGGGTTTTCTCCTCTTACACCCAGGAACCCGAGCAAGAAGTCTAGTTTTAATGACAAAAGAAGCAATTTGCAAAAGACAACATGGTGCTAACAGCAGTTAGGGGAATGAACTTGGAGCTTCCACACTGCAAAACCTGCGATACATGCAGAACCCTCCTTTCCACAATGCTATTTACCAGTCTCAAGCTCTACTAAGTACTGTGCTGTGTCTTACTGCGCAGGAGTTCTTACGATATAAACTGCACCACCAGCTCCCTGCTCTAGGAAAGTTATGCATCTCTCTTCAGTCTGTTTTTTATGTGACTTGAAGGCTCCTCTGACTTGATGTGGGACTTTACTTCAGCAAATGAGATGCAAGGTTAGCAGGTAAAGCAGAAGCTTTCTAGCATAAGGAAAAATAGCATTTTTTTATCTGCCAACCAAGTTTTGTGACCAGCTATCAGAACTGAAAACGCTTACTTGTCCTCTTGACAGAGGTATAAATCACTTTAAACCACCAGAAGACAGGGTCCTTTGACCAACCTTTGGCTTTAAGCCAGATTCTTTGCAAAGATGCCTTGCAAAATCTTATTTGCCTGGTGGAGAGGCAATGTGGTGCTGTAGTGTCTCTCAGCAGCTCCAAAGCCATCCTTCAGTCAACAGAGTAAAGGACTTCCCCTTTTTCTGCTCCCTACCAAAAGCAAGCAGTTTCACTCCTTCCTCTTCTAAAACAGAGCTTGCGTTTAACACTATAGCTTGCATACATCAAAAAGGTAACAGGCTCCACAAGGAACACATTAGTGACACTAAGGTGTTTGGTACTAACTGAAAAAAAAAAAGTTAGCCTTACAGTCCTTATCAGACACCGGTGAAAACAGCATGACCCTTGGAAAACTGTCTTGGTCCAGGAGCCTGAAACATGCATCCTAGATGCTGCTCTTTGAGACACGTCCTGTTTGAAAACTGAAGGTACAAAGCAGATGCAGTCTTTGAAACAGATCTTGCAAAGCTATGGGATCATCTCATTCTCTTAGGAAGTCACTTTTCCAACTGCATTTAGATTTGTATTTCCACTGCCGAGGTGACAGAGTGGATGACTGGATTGACTCCTATAGCTCTGTAGATCTAAGGTGTCTGATTTATAGTTACAGCCTATGGGTGGCACGGTACTTGGTGACACTTGAATCAAGCTAGGTTTCTGGTAACTGTACTCACTTCTGTGAAGCTAAGCCTAGTCTCACCATGGAAAATCACATTAAAGTTTGCTGGGATTTTGTATTAACAAAGGTCTGTCACCCTGGAAGATCAGCATCTGAACACTTCCTGAGAACATAATTAGAATTTTTACAGGCAATCAGGGAACATCTTTTTCTGTAATTATATATAACTAAACAAATTAACACAATTTATATGGTAAGTCTGGTAAATTAGTGGTAATATGGTAAATATCACGGTACTTACATATAGATAAAGCAACAACTTCCATTTCCTCAGACACTTCTGAGCTTTAAAATGAATTGTAATCAAGAACAAAATGTTTCATTGAGGTGGCAATAAAAAAACATAAGGCTACACTAAAGCCTCTGAGAAGCCTCTCCTGTTTCAAGCATCAACTGTACTTCAGCCATTCCCAAACAGCGTTTGCTTAACCTGTTCTTACAACCGTTCTGTGGATGGAGGGTCCACAAGCTTTCCAACTATTATTTCCTCCTCGTACGTTAAAAGAGGCTCCTGAGGTCTTAGCCTCATTAAAATTAATCTCCTAATTAGTAATTTTATTCTGCATAGGCAAGAGGAAACTATTGCTTTCTTTTCGCAATAGCTTGAAAGCAAGGAATAGCTTTCCCTCCCCTCCCTGCATCCCTCTCTATGCTACGTAATGCTTAATTCCATGAAAATTTGATATTTCATCTTTTCATTCATTTTTGGAAAGGAATCTGTTAGAATTTTACATCATCCTTAAGGCAGAATTAGCACTCTTAGCTGGCTCTGGTGAAAACCTTGCGGTGTGGTCTTCAACCTCATCACTGAGAACAGTACAGCTCAGTACCCATCTTTCATTGCTCAACTGACTTCACCTGTCTCATACAATAAGGCCTCTGGAATGTGTGTGTCATTTTTGTAGTGCTCAATAGATAGTCTGTGAAGCTTATGACAGCCAGGCAGATTGAATCAGTGATGCGCTTCACTGAAAGATTAATTCTAAGGATGGCATTTCCTTCTTTAAAAACATTCAGCTTTTTCCTGCATCTCCTCCCTGTGTTGCAAACTGCTTCTAACACTCCAGCCTTTGTTCATTTCCTTTCTGGACTAGTTGTTAAGTTGGTCTTTCAGTTTTTCCATGTGAAGAACAGTGTTTTCTGCTTCAGCAACAAGATTCACGCAAGCTTGATGGCCTGCCTCTTCTGCGTGAATCCTGAGTTCTCTGTTTGCAGTGTTCCCTGCAGGTGGCCCCGTGTTGATCTCTGTAAGTGCACCTTTCAAACACTACGTTAGAAAACACCAGGGTGAATTCTGGGAGGCAAAGTGTCAACACAGCGCTGTAGGTCTGCTCAGTTGCTAGTAATTTTGTAAAGAACTTTAGGCATTGCAGTGCACCGAAAGTACAGCAGCAGTGTACATGTGTTACACCCTCAGCTTCCTTTGAGCACAGAGGGGGAAAAAAAAAATCTGCTCAACAGCTAAAGAGTGGGCTTTCTGACAGGATAGACTTTCAGTACGATTGTGGTTACAGTATGTTGGCAGCCAGAACTGATTCAGGGCAAAGGAGCACGTATCGAACAAGCAAGCAAGCATAGCGTACCAGAAGCTGGAAGTCTGCAATAAAATAAATTGGTCTAGAGTTTACTATACTGTAAAGGAAATACATGGGGAAGAATATAATAAAAATTACTTGCTCAAAGGTGTTACTGGGGAAATATCTCTGCTCTCTCTTCATATTTCAGGTTGTTGTGGTATTTTTTGGACTTGCAGCATCTTGCACTTTGCTTTCAGGAACAACATGAAAGCAGCTGCTGCTACTCACTTGATTAGATGGCAATGGGACCAGTATGGAAATCCCCCTCTCTTACAGAATTAATAAAACAAAAATCTTCACCCAGCACAACTCCTGCCCTATATAGTCCCCTCTTCCCCTGATCATTCACCACAAAGTCAAATCTGTGAAAGTGTAGTGTCAAAAGCAAAGATATGTATTATTTTTAAAATGGTATTTTCTCAAAAGAATATTATTTTTAACAGACATTCATAGTATGCAGCAAGTGCCATTAACTGAAATCAGAGAAAACTCAGGGTGAGGTGCTTTGTGTAGTTTTTTTTTTTTTTTAAAAAAGACTTATTTGCAAGGCTTTGCTTTTGTCTCTTGCCTTCCCACACACAATCTCCCTCCAGTTTCCCATGGCTGGAACTAGTTCATCATCTAACCAGGAGGCAGATAGATTCTGAAAGCATCCAGCTGCCTTGCTTTAACCAAACAGTTACAATAGAATTTATAGAGGTTTACAAAGAACCCCAAACCTCAAACATAAAATGCCAAACAAACAGAAAAACATGCACCCCCCACCTAGTTTTAATCACCAATTTAAAGCAAATTACATACTGCAGATCCATCAGGTCAGGTCAAAAATATTATGGTACAGGACAGACCTCTGACTTGGCTCTGAACACTATAGCAAATTCCCTGACCCAGGAAAACATCTCCATCCATAAGCTCAGAGTACAGCCAAAGCCATTGCTCAACCTGTAAAAAGCTCAGGCTGCACACTGATACAGTGCAGAAACACAGAGGAGCTGTAGGGCTGGATGAGTACAGGTAGACATGGGTTTGTATTCAAGTGACAAATGCATGTCAAACACTGATAACCTTCAAACTCTCCATCTAACAAAGGTGAGTGATGGAAGAGCTCCTAACATTTTCCACTCCATTTTATTGTTCCCTTGGAAGAGTCCCACCCTTTCTTTTGCCTTCAAAGGTGGACAGCCAAGGCCAGCACATGGTCTCTGTAACTACCACCTCAGCAGCTGCTCCAGCAAAAACATCTACATTTGCTCTACATTGAGAAGCCAGGAGATGTCAATTTTCAAACCACTCTCCCCAGCCCTAGAGCTTCTCTTTTCTATCAGGCCATAAGATCCTCCATTTCTTACCTGGTATAATCTTGTGAAAGACCACAGGTACCTGGATTGCCAGATGATATCACCATCAGAAATCTGCCATCACCTTTATTCAGAAAGGACACGAGGGAGTATTTAATGCCAGCACACAGGAACAGTCTGCTGGAAAGATCACCCAGCAACTAAGGTGAGAAATGTTAAGACTACTCCTGGGTCCTCAGGACAGGAGCCAATACTCCCCCTCCCCAGCAGGAGACGGTGGGGTAGGTGTCATTGCTGAAGTAAGTCTTCAGCCTGGAAGTCAGTGGTGGGTTAGTGCTGAGTGCTGCATTAGCAGCAGCTGGGAAAATGGGATTAACAGAGCTGACTGCATGGCACACATGGTGGTTATTTGCTTAATAACTGACCGATGTTCACTCTCCTTCAAATCTAACCTTTACTGTGCTGGAGAAAACCAAAAGGGAAGTTTTGCAGGCTCTGTCTCAACATCCTTCTTGTACTGGGACCACTTGTCCTACTTCTTACATTGGCTGATAAGGTCAAGGGACCACTGAAAAAGTACCTGGGTCTGTGCTGAATGCAGTGCTGGCCTCTCCAGAGTAACAGAGAAATGATGCAGGTACAAGGTGTTTCTTCTCAGCTGGAAGGCATAGTGATAGGGCAATAATCTCTGCAATGAGGATGAGTGAAGACTCTGCTCCTGTACTTCAAAATCCATGAGCAGCTGAATATTGAATAACTTGACTCCAATATTCATTTTATCTAGTAAATCAAAAACCAGTATTTTGGTATTTTCAGTGAACTGCAAATGTCAAATGTTATGCTCTTATTCTCAAGATGTGTTACATAAAAACCACTGCATTTTATTCTATCCAATGAAAAACGTGCAACTTCTTAAGTATAAAATGACATACAAATGCTGCAATTGTACGTTCTGGCAGGTGACATAGTCGTAGCCTCAAGCAGCTAACTGACAGCAGAGGTTGTGCTGGATTTCTCCTCATGCTTCAGTCATTATTAAGGGAGCGGGAGGAAGAGAGATGAAGTCTGTTTCTGAGATCACCTTGTGCTAGCTAGCTATTAGACCTCATCTCTTTCTCCTGCCAGCTCCAGGAGGTGGCCCAGGGCATACACCTGAGCTGAGTTCAGGATCATGGTGGCTGTGAAGACATTTGCCCTGGCAGACATAGTCCTTCTTGCCCTTTGTGGTAAATTTTGAAAGAATTACTTTCTGTTGGCCTGGTAGTGATAGGGAAAGAGAGGCCTGTGCAGTCATTTTAAGTAATCAGTCACGCTCCCTGGGGTTAAAAGCTCCTTAGAAAAAGCAAGATTTTGCCCTTGGGGATCTAGGGTTTGCAGACATATACTAATGCCTTCCTCAGTCACTGGTGAGTGTACGGCAGCAATGCCATTATGAGGAACTATTAGGCAGAGACATATATTTATGGTTAATTTTATGTTTGGGCAGCAAGAGCAGAACAAAGTGAATTCCAAATGGGAAATACTGCCCCCCTTCCTTTTCTGTATGGATTATATTAGCCTGTCTGGCATTTGCTCATCCCTCCTGGGAGCCTTTTCAAAGCTTAGCTCTGGGATTTAATACCTGGCATGGCTGATGTGCAGAATTAAAAATATAAGGCATATTTACCACCTTCTGTTTTTAAATTAGTATCAGAGAAAATAGTTCTTGGCTTGCATGTAACACCAGGAGGGCCCAAGGGATGCAGCCACAATGCAAGCAGAGCTGGGAGAGGAGAGCCCGTCACTGGACAGCCCAGAGGGAGGAAGGAAAAAGTCCCTCTGGAGCCACAGGAGCAACCGGAGGAGAGGAAAGCTCTGGATAAAAGCTCTGTCAAACGCTCACGGCTGTATGCTATCTGACACAGAAACCTGTTAAGTGCTATTTCAGGAGATAAGAGGAGAACGTTTCTGTCTATAGCTCTTTGGCCAGGAAAAGGACTGGGTTAGAGCTTAATGGATACCTGCAGTTGTTAGCAGAGTGGTTTAACAAAAGATACTAAAACCCCTGACTTTCAGTGGATGGTCCTGATGTACAAAACTAGAAATATTTAATTAAAACAAGAGAATGGGAAGCACATTTTCTCCACTCTTAATGGAACACAATTAACAGCTCCAGCATCTGCGTTCTGAAGTGGCCTACAGACATTTTCCAGACACGATTCTACCTGTTTTCCAATTCATCTTGTTTACTGAGTATTTTTTAAACCCTCAAGGCATAGCTATTAAAGCAGTACTTACAAAAATGGTCTCTCATAACACTTTTGAAGGACCTTCTCAGACAACAGAGTTACTGCTGCTCTGGCAAGACTAGAAACTAGAATAAATTCCTAATATTTTAACTTTATTTTTACACTTTTGGCAAATAGAGCAGTGTAATTCATAGGCACAGAAACTGTGGTTAAGGTGCATTTTCCACAGGTTTAAAATAAACTTGAGATGGTGGTGGACCTTTTTTCATCCAGTTTCAATTTTCGCTAGAGCAACTTCTTGCCTTTTCTGCTCTGAGTCACCAGTTTGTGCAGAACAGAACGGAAGCCCCTGTGGTATTTTATGTAAAGGTTTATTTGTGCACCTTTATAAGAGACAAATCTGCACAGCGGTTTGTAATGTATTTTTTCCAATTGATTTTAAATTCCAGCCTCCTGCAACTAATCTTTGATGTTACTATGAATTTGCTGGTTTTGTGACTACATGACAGGCTCGGTTTGAAGTTACTGGTGAGGGAGAAGTATCTGTAGAGCAATTCTTCTTCAAGTAATGCCAGTCCTGCCAGAGTGACTTTGGCCCATTATCTTCAAGCATCTTTTGTTCTCCAAAGGGCATTCCTTTTCAACACCAGGAGCCCACAGGGTTTCCTGGACAGCGTGGATTTCCCTTCACATAATGGTGCAAATTAAGTGTCTCCAGCCTTCAATAAATTTGGGATGTGTGTGACCGCCTCTCAAACTGGCAAGTGGCACAAAAGGAAAAAGGAGAGACCATGGACTGGAGTCCCTGGGTATTTTCCATCATCCGGTCCCTCATGCTTGCTGCTAGCTCCTTGCTTCCCACGCTGGCTGCCAAGCAGAGCACAGCCAGCTCCAGACACAGGGTTAAGGGGACAGCTGGGTCAGTGAGGACTGTGGCTCAGTGCTGCAAAAGGAGATATTTTTCTGCTCTGAGACACTGAAATAGTTGTACTGCCAGCATCTGCTTCCTCTTAAACATCTATTTTACTCCTACATTTGACAGATGGACAAGTGACGGGGAGATGAGTGCTGAGAGCCTCTGGGTAATTTCACTGATTTGGAAACTTAACTGAGAAATATGTGTATTTTTATCCCTTGCTATTTTCACAGAGGTTTTACTCCTTTCATTCAGCAAAGGCCAGAACTACAAATCAGATTTGAATTTTGTTTAGCAAGGAGTGGGGTAGAAGATGGAGGTAGGAAGGTTTGGCTGATTTAAACCATTTCAATTCCTTTTCATGTTTCTGCAGGCCTGCTGAATATTTCAAATATAATTTTAAAATTCGTTCTCAGTGCAGAGACTACTTCTGGGGTAGAAGGAGCTATTTTTCATTTGTAGCTGGATTTCCCATCCTATTACAAATGGGCTGCAAATAGTTCACATTTCTCTTGGATGGCCCTAGGTTTCCTTGTTCGGGCAGCACAGCAGATCTGCCATCGTGCTTGACTCTCTTCCTGGGCTCCATGCAATTTTTCCCCTCATGAATCCTCAGTTCCCAAACTTGCAGTGGAGCTATTCTCACCTTATGTCCTGTCTGAAATTCACAGGCTGTACGTGCTAGTGTGAGTCAGCAGTAATTACATTCCATCTTTTGGAAAGACAGTGGTGAAGGAGTTGAAAGTGATTCAGCAGAACACTTTATTAGCAATATCACACTGGAAATCATCACACCTGAGTCATCAGGTATGAGCTTCACAGTCACAGGCGAGTGTGTAATAGATGGTTATCCTAAAGGCTTTCTGTAGTAGCCTGAAATATGCTATCCCATCATACTTACAGACTGCAAATTAAAGGACTGTGGAAGGGCAATGGTAGTGCCTGACTGCTATGAGCAATTTTGCATTTGTCTGCCCTGTCAAACATTCTTCTCTCGATTGTCACAAAGCAGTGCTGCAGCTAGAAATCAGTTTATTCTGATGAGTCAGTACTCATAGTATTATCCTGGCACAATTGAGGCACTAGCAATTAAACCTTGTTCTCCAGTTGTTCTGCCTTTTTAATCACTGCCAGTTCTCATGTGTTTCTGGCTTATTGCATGCTCTGAAGGAGCTGGAGGCAGATGGCTGATCAGGTATTGCAGAGACGTGCCATACTGATGTCAGTCTAACTCTAGAGTTAAAATCTACTGTCTGAACAGAATAGATTGGATTTATATAATGAATCCATCATGGCATTATGTTGCAACATCCATTAGAAGAAGAGCAAAGCAGCACTGCATACCAGTATCATAAAAGAAACTAGCAGTTAGTCATGTGATTGACTTGGTTAATTCTTGTTATAAATTACAGTAATTAGCAAAGTAAACTAAAGTCAAAGGAATTTCTTCCAAAATTTAACTATTTTTGATTTATTTTTAATACTGTACAGCTGGAAGCAGCTGTTTGTAAGGATGTGGGTGAACCATCACCAGACAGCCCCACAGAGTAGCCTGCTGTGCAGGATGTGTAAGGCTGCAGGCTTTCTCTGCAGCCCTGGCAACACACTGACCATGGCTGTCACTATCTTCCCTTTCTGGTCTACCTTTCCAAACAAAGCCCACTAATTATGTGATATTTTGTACAAGATGGATCAGTAAAGGGCCAGCATGAGATGAAGAAACTCCCCGTTTGTGGCTTAAGGAATGCAATGCTTAGCATGTTTTGCCTAGAAGTATTTTACAGCAATGACATGCTGTCCTCTCAGTGCTTTATGAGGCCAAGTGGATAATCTTTCCTTATCTCCTAAATATGTTTTGTGTAATACCCTGAACAGCATCTGCAGCAACTAATAGATGGTATTTTTTACGGATGTTCTAATTTTACAAAATCACATTTCATTATTTGTTTACTTAGTATAAAGTTACATTCTGCAAATATTTTCTTTAAGGCTGGCAATATTTTGAAGGCATGTCAGAATGTCCCAGGTTAATGTAAGCAGAAGACACTGTTTGAATGCCAAGTAGGGAAAGATGTAACTAGGGTGAGAGTGCTGTAGCTGTGCAGGGGAAGTCACATCTGGGAGCAGACATGATTGCTCCTAAGCCTGTAGCTGGGTCTTGATCAAGAAACCACTTTTCTTCAAGTGCAGAATTGCAAGTGCTCCTGCTCTTTCTAAGGGGAAAGCAGGCATTTTAAAAATATGTCTGTAAAAGCTACATGGTTATAGAAACCATTCAAGTTAGCCAATGTGAAAGTGTCAAGCCTTGCTCCTCTCAATAACTTATTTTGCACTTTATTCAATTGTATTTTAAAGTTTCACTTTATTCAGCACTGCTAAATCTCTGTGCTTCACACCTCCCCCCTTTGATTCCTTTCTTAAAAATACTGAATTGAAATCTATGTATCTCCTTTTATGGTTCCCGTTTCTGCTAAATAGAAAAATCAGAAAAAGGATGTAGAGACAGCAGAGATGAAATGGATATGGGACTTTGGTAACCTGGCTGTGAGAACTCCACCATTTCCTCTTTCTTTTCCTCTCAAGGACTGAACCACAAACATTGAAGACAGGTGTTTGTCTCCAAGCACACAGAGTTTCTGCATGGCACATTTCCTTCCTTGAAGCGTCTGATAAAACCGCAGCCATTACATGGTGTCAGAAGCATCCAGGGGACATGACCCTAATCAATGCATTCATCACCCATTAGTTGTTAGCCCTTCATTGAGACCACACAGAACAGAAAATACTTCAGATGACAAATTTGCTAGGTGGAGCCCATGCTGTGGGAGCTCTTGCAGCCACTGATTATTGCTACATCAACCCAATGGAAGACATCCAATTTGATTCCCTTTCACATCTCAAAAAACTGCATTTTTTTCTAGGAGAGGGTCCTGCCATGAGCTAACGTTCCCTTAGTATCTGAGAGGAGACTTTTAGAAACATCATTTCTAATGTTCCACTGTGCACTGTAGACATAAAGCTTCTTTGCATGTAATAAAAGTGGATATATCTTAACAGCTTATTGTTTAAAATACTCACCTGGCTTTCCTTGTCCTTTGAACATGTGCATATTTTTAAATTGCCATTGGATAAAATTCACGAGCAATTCCTGAAACCATACAGGGGTAACATAGCCTTCCATGTATCTGCAATAGAAATGAGTTGACAGAGGTGCTCAGTTGTTGGGGTTTCTTACCACTGAGGTATCTTTGGGGCATGCAGTCCCAAAACTGTAGGCAGTTGTGAAAGATTAACTACAGAAGCTGAAGCTGCCATCCACTGCATCTGCCTGGGGGCTTAAGTGGCAGCTAAAAGGAGTTAGGGGAGCAGAAGAGTTTAGATGGCAAAGTTCCTTTCTGCATCTGGACCTCAGTGCTATGAAGCTTCCACTGGACTTTGACAAGGGGCCTGTGATTTGACCTCTGGTCCTTCCTTCACTTTTAAAAGAAAGGTGGATGCATAATAAGATTACCATATGCCCCTGATAATACTTGAAGTAGCAGCTAAAGACATAAAGGGCATTCATGGATAACTTGTATGTACTCAGAGGGAATTGATTTTCATGGAAAAAAAGGCAGAATCCCTCTCTGAAATGTATACAGTGTTTGCATTTTCCAACAAAAAATACATCTAACTTCTTTATATGGTTTTACAGAATACTTAATCAGTTCTTCAATGTGAAAAGTTATGTTTTTTCCAGGTATGTATAAGTTTATTGAGCATTTAACAATGACTAGAAATACAGTCTACACCCTATTGGACACTATTTGTCTAAAATCTGTTGTAAATTACCTTGCTATAAACATAGTTGAGATGCCACAAAATCTTATTTTCCCTACTAAGAAATAGAGCAGTCACATGCAGTTTGGATTTCAGTGATGCTGATGTAGCAAAATATGTATTCATAAAGTACCATAAGGACACAAGTACCATGTTTTTAAGGAGATCCCACAACAAATCCCATAGTAAATAATATTCCAGCTTAATTTTCAATGAACAGGGCTTTTTATTTTAAAAGTGGAACATCATCTGAAAGGTACATACTCTTACTCAAGATGTGGATTAATCAGGCCCTGCCTTCAGCTGATATCACCCTTATTATGGAGCTCATAATAAGAAATGTTTTATGCTCACCTCAGACACAGCTTCACCTAATTTCAGTTAAAGCTCTTTTCTCTTTAAAGAGCTGATGGCAAAGGTGAATGCACTCTATATATACTTATAGCCTCATTTACATGTGCTTCATATCATGAGTCTCTTGCTTTATCTAGGTTATCCCATCTCATCCTTATCCTGGATAATTGAGCAGTGATTGTACAGTAGAATCAGGTAATGAAGAAGAAATTGTATCTTGGGCAGATGACTGCACTCCAGATTCCTTCCCAGGGATTTTCAGGGAGGCTAAAGTGTGCTAAAAATATGCTAGCTTCTGTCTCTGGCCCCAGCATAAGAACTCAGCGAGGTGAGGAGCTGCTCTCATTAGCCACAGCTTTGATGCTCCAAAGTTATGGGAAGTTGGTGCACAGAGCACTTTGGACACATTTTTGACTTGTCCTACAGACCTTTCCTAAGGTGGCTTGAGTCATAGCCTTATATGTGGGACTATAGGGGCAACATGGATAGGCAGAGTGTAGGGCACCATGGCTATAATAAGGCTTCACAGAGGAGGGAAGGTGTACAGGGATCTTCTGCCAGGCCCTTTTATAGCGCTACAGAATCCTCAGAATATGCAGGGTCAGGTTGTGCATTTAAAAGCACAAAGAGCATTAGAAGAAACAACAATTTTAACTTCTTGCTGGCTCACAAGACGGATGCATTTATAGCCTTAAATCTTGAGAAAATGAAGGGTATAAGGCTGCCCACTTTGCCCCTCATACTCCATGTGCTTCTGGGATCTAGTAGTAATACTGTATCTGTCAGAACTGTTAAATGAGCTTTTACAAAGGGGGGCGGGGGAAAGACAATTGAAGAGCCAAGGAGAAATGCAAGAAATGTCAGTGGTAGGCATCCTTCCCTAACCCCAGCCCACCAGCTGTGCTCAGTGGGAGGTTGCCCTTGCTGGAGTTACATTAAAAGCCACTCTGTCCTGAGCTTGATTTCCATGAGGAGAAGGATTCCACATGCCCACGTCAGAGATTAACCTGTAGCTCCCATTCCTACTGCCAGAAGGTACTCTTTTATACTCAACAGAACAACTTGATTTCAACCTGCAAACCACAGACAGGCCAGGATTCTCTCAGAAAAAAAAAGCCTAATTTTTACACATGGAGTCCCAAGTTCTCTGTGTTCATCAGGACAGTGCTGCTTAGAGGCCTTCAAACAGAGTACAGAGCTGGCACTAACACTCTAGGATGTAACCTTTCTTCACAGTTGGTAGCACAGTTGCATCTAAGGTGTCCGTCCTACGTACTTGTCTCACAAACTTGAGTTAGGACTGCACACCTGACATGCCAGGACTGTGAGTTGTGAGTATTCGATCTGGGAAGAAGTAGAAGTTACAGCCAAAATGCTTGCCAAAGCTTTGTTGCAAGAGATGGCAACACAAAAAAGGTTATCAAGTTTCCTTGAAAAGCAGATCTAATTTTGAAATCCATTGTAGTGAGCGAGCACTTGTGTTCCCATCCCCTTTTGAGAATTTCCCCTAAATATTCCTAAGCTCAGTGCATGCACATCTACCTCCCCATCCTTTGATCCCTAGATGACTTGTTTTAGGTTTTTTGTGTTCTTTCTTTTTTATTTTTATTTTTTTTTCCCCTCTTTCATATGAAGGCCAAGTGCTATGCTGTAGGAAACATTAATTCTCTACAGAGAAAACCAGGAAAGAGCCAGTGAGACTGAAGCATTCAGAGAAGTACCTTTTGTAGAGCCCTGTGCTAGCCTCATTGTTTCTTGACAAACATCTCTCTGGGTAGTTGTGTGGAGATTTCATTATTCCATCCAGTAACTTGAATTTATCCCACATAAACTAGATATATTTAGAAAAAGTTGTGGTCAAAATCACGTTATAAATCATTGATTTATGCGCAAAGCAGCAACAAATAAGGAATAAAGTTAAAAAGTATTGAGGTCTAGCAGATGGGCAAAGCACCAAAATAAACATTCTGATAAAAACACAGATTCAGCAAACCACTAAACCCAAGTACACTCCAGTGTTTCTGGGAGTTTAGCTTTATTTGGGTTGACTAAGTAAATTTGCTAAGAATGTTGTTAAGCTATTATAATACTAAGGCACAGAACATGACCAAGGACAGTTCAATATAATCTGGATATCAGAAATCAGGATATCAGAGAGAAAATACAGATCTAATTGTAGCTCAGTTACGCTTTGCTCCCATCACACGAGCTTAAAAATCCTTCTAGAAGAGCTGCCCTTTCCCACAATCTGCATCAATAAATAAGATGCAGCAACAGTATTTGTGAACCCAGAGCCCCCAGCTGCTGTTCCCCACATAGTGCCTTCATATTTTGCATTAAATTGCTTTCATTTCAGGAAAGTGGGATCAAACTTAGGAAAGAAGTATCGTAATATGAGCGCATAAAATACTGGGCTGTCTTAATGGGACATGGCAACTTGGCAAATAACTTCTCATTAGCAGGGTTTTTGGTCAGCTTGGTTCTGTTTTCCGCTGCAGGATGGGAAATGTTAGCTAAATAATACTTTTGTTTTGGGAAATGTGTCCTCATTATAACTGGGGAATCCAGTGCCATTACTGCTGGTGGCTTGGGTGCTGATTCTGAAACTTGGATGGTCCCTTATTTCCCATACCCCAGGTTTGAACCTGCTCACAGAGAAGGGAAGTGCATAAGCCCTCTTTTTGATCAGTAGAAGACAATCACAGTAGAAGACAATCACAGGCTCTACTCTGTGATAATAAAAATGATTGCAAGTGGCTAACACTGATGCAGAGTCCATTGCAAACTGCAAAAGAAATAGAAGGGTTTTCAATAGTCTGGTTTGCTTGTGTATGCAGCCTGTGTACAGAACTAACATTTAATTATCTTTTTGGGTTAAGAACATCTGAAAATAACCTCTGACTGCAATTACAACCCATAGAAGGAAGATGTATTTCCAGAGATAATCACCTGTTCTGGGCAGAAAGTGAGACTTAACATGGCCTGAGACCAAGATGAAATTTTAAAAACACTTTCAGAGAAATCATTTCTAGCAGATGGTTTCGCAACAGCTCTGAGTCAATCCAAGAGCAAGGTGCCACCACAAACTGCCCTCCTCCTTCCCCTGTATGGTTCCTCCCTTGTTTTGCGTCTTTGTGGCCAGATGGTGCCCAGAGCAGGACCCTAATCCAGCAGCAAAACAGACTCGTTCTTCATGGTATTCATTTTCAGCGGTCCAGGTTGGATTGATCCCAGACCAACAGTCTTAGTGACAAAAGTGCTCTTGGATTGTGTACAGTTCAAGTACTTTTTTACTGCTGTAAATAATTTTGTTTACATTGCAGCAGCAGCTCCAGAAAGTGGGAGCCCAGTGTGTATGGTCCCTGTTGCCTACAGCTTGCAGCTGGAAGCCCTGCGTCTACCGCTGGACTCTCACTCTTGTGCAGAAACCCTTTGTGGAAGCAGGGCTAAGAGGACCTGTCTATATGCTTCCAGCTATAATGTCTGGGACAGAGGAAACTTTCAGGATGAATAGACATTTGTAAATAAACCACATTTGGCAGATAACTCTTATGAGTAGCTTTAATCAGAAACGAAATGTGAATGCTGTGCAAACGGGGAACTTCAGTCACGGGAGACTGTATAGTGGTTTTCTCAAATATATGTTTGTTGGATATGGCTGTCGCAGTTTAACAAATCAGTATTTTCTAAATTAAGAGGGATTTGTATAAATGGAGCGTAGTCTCTAAGGTGCCATTTATGGTCTGTCTGGTATAAATATTTATGATCATTCTAAAATTAATGATTTTTCTAAAGTGTGCTTTTGTTTAATATAGCTCTTGACATTTTATATGGTTAATATGCAGTTTTGTGTTTTAAAAGAGAAACAGAGGCAACATGGAAACCCACTGTAAACAGTACTGCAGTGGTGGCTAATCAATGAAGGCTTGTTCTTGTTGAATTCTAAGCCTACTCCCTGAATGCAGCTTATCTGCATTCAACCATAGCTGGGAAGACCTGATCTTGGGTACACTAAGTGCTCTAAAATGCTTGGGAAACAATAAACTTCCATGTAAAGAGCTGCTGTTATGGCATAATTGCGTATGAAAATGCAGACAAATGAACTAAATAATACACTTACCTGGAAGCAGTTTTCCTGCATGGAACCTTTGTTAGGCTGAGTGATCAGCTGTTTAAAAAAAATAATAAAAAATTCGGTAATGTGATAGCTAAAACTGGGCTTAACATTGGTTAGGACTGGGCTTAATGTTAAGAGGAGTGCTGGCAGGGTTGGTGCTTCAGCAGCAGCTGCAACTGTTGGGATTTTCCCTGGGCACTCTCAGCTGTCCAGGCCCTGGCATCAGCCTTACAGAGATAAAGCAAAGTAGATTTTCCGTTCCACTCAGAATCAAAAAGGTGCCATGTTAATATATCCATGAAATATGCTCCAGCAAACACCCTCTTGACACAGGCTCTTTCCTTCCAGCTGTATATACTATACTTTGCTTCTCAGGTGCTTTTTATGACCATGTAGTGCGAAAGGAAAAGTAGCAGATCTCCTAACAGGGTAAAGAGCAACACAGGCTTACTCTGAAGGACTTCGATCGACAGTTCATTTTGCATCTCCCTCTGCTTTAGCATCTTACTGCTTTGTGCAATTCTGGATCTTCCTGAAATTTCTGGGTAGCAGTCCACACTGTGCAGCAAGCTGTCTTTAATGACTGCTCGGGCCAAAACATTTAAAAGCACTATAGTTTGTTTTCTTTCTAGTCTGTTTTTAAATGCCTCAGTAAAAACATGCGCCAAATACTCTGACAGCAATAGTTTACATGTTCTTAGGTACAAATCTAAAGGTACACCTAAATATCTATCAAAAGCCAGAAACATGGAATTTGCTGCCATAAGTATGTGGCACTTGCAGACTGTACAATTCAGCACTTGTGTGGTAAAATGACATTGAAATTTCACCCAGCTACTCTATTCAATAGTGTCACCAATGTGTCAGTACACCATTTGCAAGCTCATAGGTTTCAATTTTCGGTTTCACTAAACAGGCTCTATTCTCTGATTAGCTATACATTCATAAAGCACTCTGTAATTATTTGAAAGTATACATAACTCCTGTCCATTTATGCTGGGTAGGATGCTTCCAGGTAATATTAGCATGGCAGTTTCTACTGCCAAGAAGTCAACAGCCACATCTCAAATGTTCCAAGAAGCAGCTGTTACCATTGACTGTACGGTACTGGGTTTGGGTTTCAGTCTGCTGGAGTAGAGAACATACCTTGCTCTAACATTCAGCCATGGCTGGAGTGCCTGTTGTAAAGAAATAATATACCTTTGCTAAAATTAGTCATGCAAAATTATTTTCTTGTCTTTCAGCCTGGTGGATTTTTTTTCCCCGAAAAGAAATTGCTGTTGGCATTTTCATTCTTACCTTCATCACAGTAGCAAAGAAAAAGTAGCTATCAATTGTAACTTTGCATGAAATTTTACTGGTGGCATATGCAACTGGTTTTCACAAGCCTGTTTCTTATTACTTTCCTCATTATTGCTGAATAAATTTTGTTCTGGGACGTCTGGAAAAACTGACAAATGTTTGCCAAACTGTCTGTAACAAAAAGACTATGAAATGAGTTGTGAGCTTTGCTGGAGTCATGAGAAAAGTTTATCTTTCATTACAATTCAAACATTGCAAATCAAATAATTTGACTCTAAGTAAAACACCTCACAGCTTCCCAGTCTGATCTCAGCAACTGACCATCTCTCCCAAAGCCAAATGAATCACACATGCTTCAGGTAATTGAGATTCATCTCAGGCCATTTTCTGCACATAGCAATTACTAGATCATAAAGTTGGAGAAAAGTTGCTGAGTTTATGGAAGCTCAGCTATAAAATGAATTCCCGCTCCCATCACCTTGTATTCTCTTTGCAGATACTGGATCTAGTCCAGCTTTTTTTATCCATGTGTGCTGCTGCAATACCATGCTGGACTGACTGGCCAGAAAAGAACATTGCATTCTGCTCCATTCCTTCTCTGGCAGACACTGTGTGTACACAGCTAAGTCAATCCATCCCTTTGCTAATGTGCTGGTGTTTTCATGCTGCCTTTTCCTTTCTTCTTCTTACTCCTTTTAATGACATCTGCACTGTTCTCAAGTGTTCGTGGTTATACTCACCTCCATCTCTTTTCTGTCTGACCCCCTGTAGCTCTTCTTTTGCTGCAAGCTGCATTTCTAGTGTTTCTCTCTGCTTGTTAGCAAGTCCCGCCCAGACTTGCTGTTGCCACCATGCTGCTGCACCGCTCACGCTGCAAAGGCTAGTTGTTTTTATGTGGATATTAGTCAGCCCTGGAGAGAAGGGCTGCACTGTGCTATGGACAAGGTTGAATCCTGACCAAATAAATAATGTTTCATTTTGCTTCCTTTCAGAGAACAATTTATTTTGCTGCAGCCTGCAGCACTAAAGGAATCAAGTCTCAAGGCCACCAGAAGACACAGAAATTTCTGTGTCTGTATAAATAGACTGGCTCAGATTCTTTTCTTAAAACGGGACAAATATAATGAAACCTCTTATGAGCAACAGAAAAAAAACCCATGCATGTGCAGAGAGAGCACAGTTGAGAATTAGCTTTTACTGATTTGACTAAATGAGGGCTGACCGTAGCCCGGCATCTTGAGAAATGGCTGGAACCGACAGTCGAATCGAAGTCTCCCACCTGGGACATCAAAAGAAACTGTGAAAGAAAAAGCTAGCAGCTACTCAGGGAGGTGGTAGGACAGGAATCACTCAGGATTGAACAAAACACTTCTGTTTTGTTTTGTTTTCTTTTTGAAAATCAGCTCTTGCTTCTTTAGGAGCAGCTCTAGCCCCCAGCCCTGTTAGTTACTGCCACTGAAGTATCCTGGATGCTCTGCACTTTGCCTTTGCCTTTCATTCTTTTTCTGTTACTGAATGTCACTGGGGAGGTTACCTAGGGAAATTATGTATCACTGGTTCTGCAGACCTTGGGGAAAAAATAGGGTAGGTAGGATAAAGAATATTGAGCAGCTCCTAAGATGAGCTAGGACTTCTGCCTGTTCCAGGCCTGAACTTTAAGAGTTGAAGCATCTTTCCTCATTATCATGCTGCCTGTCTTACTCTCTGAGTTGCCATCTTTCCACCATTAACATGTAAAGCAATAGTTTATGTTACTTTTTGCATGCCTGGGTAAAACTTAGCCACGAGAGCTGCTTTGCTAAGTTGGGGAAAAGTCCTGCAGTCAAAAGAGCACTCTTGCTGAGCTGAGTTTCTAATTGAACTGCATCACATCTGACACATCAGGGCTTTCCTAACATCTGACTAAATGAGCAGCATTGCAGCACTTTCTGTTAGGCTTTATAATGACTTCCAAGGAAGTTTCAGTTCCTTCATTTCCTGAGGATATAGTGACCACCACAGAAACAAGTCTCACACTGATACGATCAGGCAGGCAGGATGTTGCCCGTCTCCATCCCTTCAGATTCTGCTGTGGAATGAAAATCAGGGGACCAGCTACAGAGCAGCAGCCCAGATCCCAGTAAGCAGGCTCCCTGGCTGCCATCGTCCCTCCTTGGCATGAAGGAAACACAGGGAGACTGAAGTCCCTGGACTTGGGAGACTGGTATCAGAGTCTTACTCAAGTTTGAAGAAGGGCTAGAAACAGTATCAGTCCACTATTTACATGTGAGGTTGAGACCCCATCTGTATAATCTGCCTTTCATTTATGCCTGAATCAAAATATTGGCCGTTTTTGGGACCAAATATCCTTTTAGTTGTTACTACAGGTAGCATAAGAGACCATACGCAACTCATGTAATTTTTTTTCGGCTAAGACCTGCAAGCTTTGCTCAGCTGTGCACTCCTGTGGGCTCTCTTCTCTCTATTTGAGAAGAATTCATTCCTGCACACTTTTTCCTCAAGCTACTTGATCCTTTTCCCCCATGACTGTGTAAGCATATCCATGCCGTACAGCAATATATATAGGAACAGAACAAGAGGAAGTGCTGGAGTCTGGTGCTGGCTCCTGCACTAGAAAGAATGCGATCACATAGCGTGCATCTACTTACCCAGATCTGGTGTCAGAAGGATAATTTGTGTCCTTTCTGCAGAAGTAAAAATAAATAGGGTTCAGACTGAGTTCAACAACCTAGGGTTGCATATTAGCAGCTTAAGGTTTTCTGGGGGTTGAGTCCCTTTTCAAGTTCCCACTCTCAGGAAAGCAGTCAGATGAAAGCCCAGAGCATGGGTGAAGGGCACGGTGCTCACACTGAAGTGACTCACACTTTTTTGGTCGTGACTTCAGTGGGCTTTTGTGGTGACTTTAGGGGGCTTTTGTGAGCCATGACTATGGCATCCTGTAGCAGGATTACCTTGAGTCACTGCCCTGTCTATTCAAGTTCTGTACATCCGTGGAACCTAGGCAGGTTAATAGAATAGACTGTTCCTGTTCATGCACTACATTATGAATCGTAAAGTGCAGCTGTGGGTAGACTGTCAATTAATTTCTATCTTAATCTCTCTTTTGAATAACAAAGCTGTATTAATAAGTAGTAACCATCCCTTTGCCAGATCTCACAAGTAAAATCTACTCTTAGTGTAGAAATACCAAATGAGAGTAGCAAACTTCAAATCATTATAAACTTCCAAATCCCTGACCAAATTAGGTCATCCAAACAGTGTCCTGCTGCCTCTTTTCCATTTCCACTCCTCTCCCTTGTTACACTGCGTAGGAATGCTGACTTCAGAACAAGAGTAAAAGCAAGTTTGCTACAGTTCTCCTCTTTAACTATGTTAACAAATCTCAAACACACAAACAGTTCATGTTTGCAAATTTACGGTGAAGGCAGAGAGCTGGCAAACTGTAAAGTGGCCAACCCACAGCTACAATTCAATCCGCCTGAGATGACAAGCTGAATGATTAATGTCTATTTTCAAACGGGAATGAAGTTGGCCAAACCAGAAGAAGCCAGACTAGTCGCTGAAGGGGGCATAAATGGGTTCTGAAAAGATCTGGGATTAACTGAATGCTGTATCAATCTTTGTAGATACCCGATGGTTGTGGTGGGGAGTCAAGAAGAATGAGCCAGACTCTTCTCTGTGGTGACAGTACTGTGACAAGACAGGAGGCAATGGACAAAACCAGAAACACATGGGGATCCCTTTAAACATAAGAAAAGCCCTTTTCACTGTGGGTAGTCAAACGCTGGTAGAGGTCACCCAGAGAAGTTTTGGAGTTTCCATTCTTGAAGATATTTCAAAGCTGGAGTGGAAAGAGCCCTGGGTAACTGGCTGTAGGTGGCCCTCCTTTGAGAAGAGGGTATGGAGATGACCTTCAGAGGTCCTTGCCAGCATCCATCTTTCTCTGATTCAGTGAGAAGCTGACTGTGGCTTTGCAGCACCTACACAGATAGCAAGCATGACAAGTATCACAAACTCACCTTTATGACTAGAAGTTGATATGAGATGATTTAAATGAAATGCAAAGTTTTGACCATCTGAGTTGCTGGTTTAAGCCATCTGGCAGCTAAACCAACCACACAGCTGTTTGCTTCCTGCCCCAGTGGGATGGGGGAGAGAATCTAAAAGAAACAGAAAAAAATTAGATTTGTGGGTTGAGATAAAGACAGTTTGATAGGACAGAAAAAGAAGATGATAATGATGAAAATGATGCTTGTAATAATAACACCACCACAACCAACAACAACAATATACAAAACAAGTGATGCCTAGCACAATTTCTCACCACCCAAAGCTGATACCTAGGTAGCCCCAAACTGTCTCCTGGCCCACCCACCAGTTTAATGTGAAGTATGATATCATATGCTACGGAATATCCCTTTGGCTAGTTTGAGTCAGCTGTCCTGGCTGTCTCCCCTCCCAGCTTCTTGGGCATCCCTCTGCCTTCTCCTTGGCAGGGCAGTATGAGAAGCTGGAGAGTCCTTGACTGCTTGGCAACAAGTAAAACCATCAGCTTGTTATCAACATTGCTCTCATCCTAAATCCCAAACACAGCACTACAGCAGCTGCTAGAGACAAGATTAACTCTATCCCAGCCAAAACCAGGGCAGGTGGATATTTCATCAATTCCACATTTGAAATCAAATCAGATGTTACTCTAAACAGCATCATTTTATCCAACTAGGAACTAATCCAGTAAAATTTCTTGTCTAAACTGTAATGTGTTTCTATTAGACTATTTTTAATAATGGTCTGTTCTATGTAAAGTATATTCTTACACTTTAAAAAAACCCCACATTTCTGAGTGGGGCCTATGTTCTAGCAAACTTAAGTATCTTGGTGCATCTTTTAGCTCATGGATTTCATTACATTCTTTTGTCACCAGAAAATTGAAAACATTCAAAATATAGTTTTTTTCATAGTATTCTCATACTGTAGCAAAAAATACCTGCAGTGAGAAGACCTGCTGATGTATTTTTTTAATTCCATAAGTGAAAAATATCTTTGAAGAAATAAAAATTCCTTAAAAAAGAAAAGAAAAAAAGCATAAGAGCTTGTACAGCCTATATTTCTCCCTGGGACACCCTGCAGTATTGGTCTTCAAGAGAAAGAAAATTTTGGTGCATCTTTTAGGCTCTGGTTTTAAAAAGGCTTATGAATGAAGAAAGTACAACTGTAAGCACGATGGCAGACTTCAGTAATACTTATAAATCTATGGAAAATGTGTCCCACTCCTCCTGACTGCAGAGGATGGTCAGGTGTCATGGGCACAGAACCAATTTGAGTTTTCAGCTAGCTGGAAACAAGGGCATGTGCATCCGAGCGGTGCGTTTTCTAGTTCAGTGTGTCACTGGGCCAGCAGTCAGTGCACGCATCGTGTCGCACATGAACAGGTGCCTTAAGAGGCCTGCTTCGGTTCAAATATTTATTTTGTAGATAGTACATCGATTCGGGCTATGCCTTTGTCCATCTATAGAGTGCTGCAACGATTCAGCTTACCGCACCCAGTTTGCTGCACATCCCATGTCTATGAAAAGCAGAATCTCTTACCCACTCCTCCTTTTGACTCTGGAATCTTTCAGAATTGGCTTGTGGCTTTTCAGCATCTCCTGTGGGCTATGTGGGTAGTGACAGCCACTGGGCTCCATGCTGGCGTGTGTGTCAGACCGCAAGGGAGCTGGGGGGTGTTTTTCGCAGCCTTCTGTCAGGCAGCCAGACTAAATCCCTTCAGACACAAAGAGGACATTCTTAGAATAACTAATGTTCAACCAGTGACAGGTCAGACAAAGTGACGTGTTTCAGAAAATTGCTGCTTAGGAAGGAGGACCGGATGTACCAGGGCAAGAGGATTCTCAGCTTTACAGAGCCATGTTAAGTATGTGCCAAATTATTTATGAAAAGAAAATAAGTAGAACTAAGTTGGCCAAAACCACCAAGTATGTTTGACATCTTTTCCCTATAAGAAGAATATCAGACTTGAGCTAAGGTCTCCCTCATGTGAAAAGAACGAAACATAACTTGTTCCTTCCACTACATGATTCCATTTTAGAGACAGGAAAGATAATGTCTGTGATGTCTGTGACTCCAGCCTTCCACGCTTCCATCTTCCCCTGGGTGGGACTGCATAGCAGAGCCACCTCCCCACAGAAGTGAATCACTGAATTGCAAATGCTTTTGAGCACCCTGGTATGGACCCTTGAATCTGCAAAAATCAGGACCCAGCAATGACCAATGCACCTTAGCAGCCTCTCCCCTCAGCCTTTTGCTTGCTTTTCATTAACAGAAAACCACACAAAAATATCAACCAAAAAAAAAGGAAAATTAACGTAAAGAACATTTCTCACTGTTACAGCTGCAATGAGAGACTCAGATTTCCTCTCTCCTGCCACCAAACTCCCCAGCACCCAAGCAGAAGGAACTGGGGAGCTGCAGAAACCCTGGTTTGAGAGCACAGCAAGGGTACAACTCTCACTCATATAAGCAAATTTCTAAATATCCAGTGAGGGTAAATTAAATGCCAAAATTATTAGCTGGGATTGGTGCTTTGTTTATGTGATTCACAAGCAAAGTTTATTTTGTAAAAGAGAAAACAAGCACTGCCATTTCTTTTTTTAAATCTGGGTCTGATGACTGGCAGAGCTCTGTACCAGCTTCAAAGTGAAGATCACAGAAGCTGATGAACTGCGGGTCACCTGGCCAAGCCAGAGTTAAAAGAGTAGTTCTCAGCTGGTGAAAAAGAATAACTTTTTTCCCCCCATTTTTCATTCTTCCCATTTATGGGCAGATAGAAGAAAAGAAAGTAAAATACATTGCTAACCTTAAAAGTTTGCTGATCTTTCTAAAATGCAGCAGCATAATGCTTAGCTAGCAATGGAGAAAAAAACCTCTTTCTATCCATTAAAGATGAAACCATTCCAAGTTTTTACTAAAAAGTTGCATTCAAAACCCAGGGAAGCAGAAATTTCTTGATCAGTCTCCATGTGTTTACTAACATGAAGATGTCTAAAAATATGTATTTATCAATCACAGGTTACCCAAGTTTAAAGTTTCTTTCTGATATATTAAAGTCAGTTAAAATTTAACAGTCATCTTCTAACTTGTGTGGCTGCAGACTTTGAAGCCAAGGCCAAAATAAAGTAGGAGTTCTCTGTAGAACTAACCTGATTTGAGCACGGTTGGAGGGTAACCTTTGAAGGACTGCCAATACAAATGATCCTTCTTGATAATGTCTGCCTTGAGCATGGTGCAATGTCTCTTGGATCAGATTCACTAAATGTTTCTCTCTTCTTGGAGCACCTTTCAAGTTAAAAAAAAAAAAAGAACAAAAGAACAAAACCTCACAGCATTTTAGTGAAAAGTTTACCTTAGTGATAAGTCTCAATAGTAGATCTAAAATGGGGATTGCCCAAGCCCTTTTTATGTTTTACTAAATAAAGATATTTACTCTAGTGTGATGTTAATTAATAACTATCTGATGGGCTAAAGCTGGATACTTGAGGATGGGACTGGACAATCAAAAGCAGAATCTTTTTTCATTTAGTTTGCATATGCTGCCAAAAGCAGTCTCTTAGACCTCTGCTTCAGTTCTCTTGTGATGACTTTAGAGTGATGAAGGCTGTTTGCAAAATTCTTAGATGTGCTTGCTAGAGCTAGGTATTCCTATTCCCCCTTTTCCTCCTTCCCTCCCCATCATGATAGCACCATTCTGTGACCCTGCAATAGAGAATTTTAGTCCACATTGAGCTTTAAATGTTTGGTTTAGATAGTGCTTTGTCCAATGGGAACCTGAATGTGCATGATATGGACCTTCCTTTGCAGCTGGAAAGGTGAAGGGAAACACTAGCTGCAGCTAGTCCATTTTCCCCAGTTTAGTTTGTTCCAGTGCACAGATTTGAGAAAGATTCATCTGGAAGGCCAGGACAGCCATTTCCCTTCATTTGTAGCAGTATTCCTTACACTTCTGAAGGCAGCTCCTCCTGCTTCAGGAAAAGGAGAGAGATTCTGGCACTTGGCAGGTTTGCTGCGTGCTGCTGAAGCCCTTCACACTTCCTGCCCATCCCTGGTCTGCCATGGATAGCCCTGAGGCATGTTACCACTGACTTGTGTTTGGTTGTGGTTTTTTTGGTTGTGTTTTTGTTTGGTTGGTTTATTCTGCCTCATATTGTCCTCTGAAAGAATGGAACCCCCCGATAGTTTCTATTTAATCACAGAATCACTAGGTTGGAAAAGACCTGTCCTCTACTAAACCATATCTCTAAGTATCTCATCTACCCATCTTTTAAATACATCCAGGGATGGTGACTCAACCACCTCCCTGGGCAGCCTGTTCCAATGACTGATAACCCTTTTGGTGAAGATTTTTTTTCCTAATGTCTAATCTAAACCTGCCCTGGAGCAGCTCGAGTCCATTTCCTATCACCTGTCACTTGGATGCCCATGTTTTAAGAGGTTACTTGTTGCCAGTGAGAATATTGGTATTGACCCCACCTATGTAACCTTGATTATGAGATATATTTTGTGGTATGACACTTAAACAACTAATGCAAGCAGGCAGAAGCAGCAATACAGCTGTAGGCTTTGTTGTAGCCTCTGCAGCATTAATGGTGGTGCAGCAGAAAGCAGAGACCACTTTTCCAATTACAGGAGAAATACAACTCTTGCCAAAAATCACAAGACACATATGAAAAATGAGAAAATGTGCAGGAATGTGAGGTTATTCTTCTCTTAAAATTTTTAAAACACATTCTTCCAACAATATCTTCCAGGAACATACAGGACAATCCTGCTGCAGCTTAATAAACCGTTCCTTTGCTCTGTGCTTTTTGTATTTCACCACACTTCCCAGATGCCACAATCAGCTGAAAAAGATCGGCTGTATCTACATTTACCAAACAAAAATGTAAACTTTCTGCAGTTTAATGAACTAAAACCATGTCATGAACTAGAGGTCTTCCGTTCCTCTCCTGCCTCTCTGAGCAAGCATTTCAACTGGCCTCTAAGCAAGCATTTAAACTTCGTTAAAAGCAGTATCGCCAAAAATGAAATCAACGCAGCTTTTGTTCTGTCTTCATACCTACTATCTATTAAATATGGAAATATTGTGGGACTCATTAACTGACAGGCAGTCCTACTGTCATTTCAGCCCTGCAAGAATTTGTGTAGTTTTTCCAAACCCAAAGAATAGTAAGAGAGACAGATTTTTGTTCAGCAAACGTGTGTATGTTGTTTAAATATTCATACCAAACGTAGGAAAATAGAAAATCCTGACAGCTGATATATTACAATTATTTTGCTGAGAACCACAAGGTGAGGTAGCCAGAGTTCTCCAGAAAGCTGGTGCGTGAATGAATCGATGCACTTTCTGGGTGCAGAAAACACAGGCTCACCTGCAAATAGGCAAAGTGCTGCCTGGCTGGTGTTGCATACAGCCCCATTCACGTGATGTGTGCACAAGAATGCATCCAGGTTTTCAGTAGACTTCAGCTTGGATAATATTGTGTAAAATATACCTGAAATGGGAAGATACCACAAAAAGAAATTTTTGGAAGTGCTTCAATCTTTGGAACTGATTAAAAAAAAAATAAATCTAACACACACCAGACAAACATGCATAGCATGTAATGGTACCTGTCTTCCTTGTGTTACTCTGATTTATATTAATTCTAAATGCACTGAAAAGAATCTTTTCATAGGCACTGGGCAGGGAGCATGCATTGCATCTATTGCATCTGCCAAACAGGGGGTAACTTCTGACAGTCCTAACCATGGAGGAAACAAACACCCTGAAACACTTCCACTGTACTTGTCATTACAGAGGGGAAATCAATGGTCATTGGGAATCAAACACAGCGTAATAGTCATGTACCATTTTGAATATCCATTTGTGCTGGGTAAAGAGAGAAGTCAGAGGTACGGAGATGCGTGCTCCAGCTTCCAGACTGGTGCTAATGCAACACTGGTAGACTGAGTCCTGGAGAAAACTCCTCCTTTGGGGAACATGAACACCCTTCTGCTTAAATATGGTGAAGATTTGGACAAAGAATTATTTCATATGTAAACAAAGTCTGCTGCTTATTTGAGAACACTTTTATGAATTTATTTTTTGAATATGGATCAATCTTAGGGGAGAATGATCAAAAGCAACGTATTTCTCAGGATGAAAAGGGGGTTGCTCTAGTAGTAATCCAGCCTCATTCTTTATTGACACTACCAGGTTTGAAGAACTAACTAGAAATACTGGGTTTAGCACCCTTTAGTCATAAAAGTGTCAGTGCCACACTATTTTAAGAAACTGCAAAGGATGCCCAGAAACACAAAACTTGTTTCTTAACCTATGAAGACATAACTGGGAGTAGGCTGAGCTAGATGAAGAGAAATATGAAACAACCATATAAAGGCAAAGAAAGTCTATTGTAATCACTGGTTGCGTTAACTCTGTAAGAAGTGTGTCAGCTCAGCCAGCTGAAGTTGGCAGCTCTGTGTGTACAGCTAGTTTTTCCAAAGGAAGGCCAAAGAAAACTGGAGTGTGTTTATTCTGGCATCAAGACACCCTCACTCTAGCTGAAAGCTCAGCTATATTTGTCCTAAGTCCAGAATTATCTTCATTCTACTCTGTATTATCTTTTCTTTCAGACACCTATAGATTCTTAAAACAAATCATAATTTGGCCCCAGATGTTGATGTTTTTGAAGAAGCTTAATTCTGGTGAGGTTACCCGAATACTCAGCACAAAACAGGGCACCTTCTGCAGCTCTCCATGGTCTGGTGTCCTTCAGTGTCCAGGGCTTTTACTAAAAAGCTGCATTGCTTCCACTTTTTCATATGGGGAAACCAAAGCCTAGGGAGATGAGCTGATTTACCATAGGTTCAATAATTTCCAACTTTGTTGCAGTCTCATTTGAGAACACTGACTTCATACCATAATTCCCAGGTAAAGGCTACTGGCTTTCCAAATAGAGTGATAACAAAGCATGCTGATGTTTACAATAGTAATGTCACACAAACTGTGTAGCTCGGGGAAAGAGTTGGCCATACTAAATTGAAAAGCTAAATAATCACATTTAGCTTATTAATGAGAGCTCTGCCACTGCCTCCATTTACACAAAAGTGTTATCTGGAGGTGTTACCTGAGAGCTGCTTTGAGATGCCAAAGTCACCAGAGCTTTGGGAAAGGCTCTGAGAATGACTGGAATATTACTGCACTTGGGATGAATCCTTGGGGAAGGGACAGAGCTAAAAGAACTCTGCCCCACGCTCTACCATGGGTGGGTAGGTGCTGCTGTGTGGGCTCTGTGGGTCCTGGGGGTGATACCAGCACAAGGAACTGAGCATCTGGTCACCAACAAAACAGGAGCTGGGGCAGGTCAGTGGGATGCTGTTGAGGCTGCCCAAACCCAGGCCAGCACCAGCTGTGGTCCCTTAAGTGCAGCTCAGTGCCCCAGCACTTGGATGGGCTGCTACCACCTCTCCTGGCTAGATTGGAGAGACAGCATGGAGCCCCCAAGCCTTGTCTAGAGCCACACTTCATGTCCAACATGTCCTGCCTGCTCCATGTGCCTCACTGTGCTGTGCCTGGGTGCCAGCTGCTGCTTACTGTAGGTCACACAGAAGCCCTAGTTCAGAGCCAGATGCTGAGTCCAGATCTCTGGAGCTTCAGGCCAGTGCCTTCATCCTTTCATCTCCCACCAAAGCGCTTTACTCTCCAAGGTGTAGCTATGGCTGTGAACAGGAGAAAAAAAATCAAACCAGGAAAAAACTAAAAAGAAATTTAAAAATGGTAATTACTTTATGGAAAAATCTCACAGAATACAAAAAAGAGACCAGAATTTTATAGAAATAGAGTTCCTCAGAAATGATAATGTGAAGTCTTCAGAATAATTACTTGTTCTTTCATCCAAACCTTATTCCTGCTAGAAAGTTTTGCAGCAAGCCTGAAATGTCCAGTTATAAAGCATTAACTTGTCATTTGGGCCTTACATAAAGATTACCAGGGAAATGACTTCCTTCTGCAAATCTGCAATTTCAGTCTTGAAGTTCACTATTATCGTTATAATGAGACAATTCTATGAATTTTCTACCTTGCAAACGCACTTCTGTGAGGTACTGCAAGATGGGAAAGATTATTGCCTTTCTATCTTTCCATTAAGTACACCTTAAAGCCTTTTTCCCTCCAGGATACCTGCATAATTGATATCATCTAATGCAAATGCATATCGTCACACTAAGTTCCCACAAACATATTTTTTGCACATAGCATGAAATTAGTTAAATTCAGAGCTAGATTTGTATCATTATTCATATAATTCCAGCTGCAGCAGTTGTATTAGAGACATTAGTAAGTAATTAGTCCCAAAATATGCGTGAATGTAATAGCCTACTAGTCTTTAAATAAACAGATGCTTCACCAGCTTTGGTTGAAGGACTTTGGCATCACAGTGGTCCCCCAGAGACTCCTCTCCTGGAGAAGGCAGACACACAAAAAGTATCAGAGCCTGAGTCTAAAGTACAATATCATTTTTTAGATTGTATTATCCAGATTTATCATGCAGGTATCATTTTTTAATTTAATCTCTGCATTAACTGACTTTCCCCCCAAGCATGTACCTTGGCAGGAAGATGTATTTTCCTTACCTTTCTATTTCATTTTTATAATACCAATCCTGAGGCAAGTTTGAAAAAGCAGAATAGCAGTTAGATCCCTATCTGGGTTTTGCAGAAAGTTTGCTGAGGTTGGAAAGGGCATAGGAAATGATAATTTAGCATCAGGTACACAGCTTTCAGATCAGATTTATTAGCAAGCCTGCTATGAAGACTGGCCTTAGGGACACAGGACAGCCTTGCTGATGAAATCCTTGTGCAGTTATTGCTGCATCCAGGACCTGATGATTTGCGTGAACTGCTGCCTCTTGCCATAGGCTGCTCAGGATGCTGTCATGGTAAACTGACAACAGCAGGATGAGCTGGCTTGTAGGACATGCTGTGGCTGATGTGGCCATTTCCACTTGGTGGCTGTTTGGGGTTTTTTGCGTGACTGCTGACTTCTGTATCCTGCTGAATCTCATCATCACTTGTGTCCTTACTGAACCAGTAACAATACAGGACTTGGGAACATGCTGAGGAATGCTGTGTTACCTTGTCTGACATTTTCTTCCTCATGTGCCTGTGGTCTCTCAGGAAGTCCTGCTGCTGCTGCAAGAGGAAAAAGCATACGAAGTCCAGTGAGTGGGCTCAGGCAAATATATATTGCTCATGGGGGGCACAGGACTAGTTGCTGTCAGAGCCAAGGCCTAATACGAATCTAAATTCACAGAGTAAGAAGGTTTTGGTAAAAATAATCTAAAATCTGGTTTGTTTCACTTCTTCACTTCGCTTTGTCCAACTGCCTCACTAACACACTGCCCCTAGAGCCTTGCTACCAAGAGGGCAGGCTGATAGCCCTGGCACAGGAGGTTGTTCCTTCAGCTGCACATCTGCTCCAGCTCCCAGGAATGGGCTATGACTCTATCCTGGAGCGGCCATGTGGGTCACCTCTGTCCCTTCACTTGAAGATTGCTGTGGAAGAGTCAGAGGAACACAGCAGCACTGCCAATGGAGCGACCTGTGGGATGGGGACCTCTACCAGCTGAAAGCTCTTGGTGATGGACCAGACCACCTGTGGGGCCATAGAGTGTAGAGCCCATGATCCTATCTTCATATAGCAGGTGGCAGAGATACCAGGGTATCAGAATACTATATATAGTACTCTGTACTGTCTGTCCTGTAAGCAGGACATAGCACACAAATCCCAATGTTAAGTGGAATGTCTACTTTATTTCAAAAATGCATTAATTATACTTAAATGTGAGGTAATTACTTGGTGAATGGGTCTGAACAGCAAAAAAGAAAACAGCTAACAATGATTTCAAAATTTATAATACAAGACTGATGTGTTTCTGGTATGTATTTTAGGTGAAAACCTTCCGGGAATTTTTAAGCACAGATTTATTTTTTTTTTCCCAACTGTCAACTTCTGAGCAAATCCTCCTTCACATTAGAGTGAGGAGTTAAAGAGGAGATACAAGCTTGGGTGGATTCTTGCCCAGCATGAACTCACACCTTTAGAACAGAGGACTCTGCTTATTTAAATAGCCATCTTTCTGCTAACATTGTGAATCACTGCTTTTCATGCTGACAATATACATGACCTGAGCAAGGTCCCTGCATGAACTCCATGTCTGCCAATGGACACCTTTTCTTACCTTGGAGGAAGCAAGAATTCTTTATCGAGTTCAGAGGACATCTGTCAAACACCTAATCTATAAAAAAGGCAGAAAAAGAGCAACAGACTAAGTGATTAGTGGGGAAAAAATCAGAATAAATAAAATTAAATTAGACAGGAAAAGGTTTTTTAAAATTAGAATTATTTACAAAATACGATTGCTTTTGATGAGGTTAAAATTGATTAGTTATACAAGCCTGTGCTGAGACACCAATAGAAACCTATCTGCAGAAACTGCAAAGGTTTCATGTTCTGGGCATTGATTTACATTACCAATTCAGGTTGATCATCCATAACTTCCAATGCTGAAAGGCAGTCAGCAGTTTTTGAAGATGTTGCTCATAGGGAAGTTACTGCCTGCAGGTTAGGGACTGGATCTGCACACTCTGCAGCAGCTGCATCCTCAGGGTAATTGTGCAGAAGACAGTGAGGCAGCTTGTGTTGGGAAACGGTTGAATTCACCTCAAGCAGAATTTCATCTGGAGCACTGGGAATTATACCGAAAAGTGATTAGGCAAAACTGATCAGGCACAACTGATCCTAAACATAGAACTGGGGCAGCTAATTTATAGCACTATAAATTCTTACTGAATAGAATGTATATAAAAAAGTTTAAATATATGCTGCAGAGGAGGAACCTACAGCAACACTATTTACCTTCTGATATCTGAAAAGAAACACTTCCTCAACTAAAACTGAGGGTATTTGTGTTTTAAGGATATTCTAGGAATTAACTTATTAAGGCAATTAAGGAACATTCCAAGGGGATAATTACTTTATTTGTTTCTGTCTTTCTGCTTTGAATATGAACACTTACAAAACATCGAAGCTTGATGAAGGGGGAAAAAGTTAGAAATTAAAGTGCTTCAAAAATGCCTTTTCATTACACAGACTGCAATTCTATGCACAAAGTTATGATTTTCATAAACAAGGAAAGAATGAATGATCAAGTTGTTAAGTTTGGGGAACATATTTTGTAAACTACTGAGTGTATAAATAGTTGTATTAAAGTCTTTGCCAGTCAGGTTGTCAAACTGAAATTTCTACAGTCAAAACTCGAGTTCTATACTGACAGCATTTTTACAAGTTGGCAAATATGGGATTCATCCAAAGCCTGCTGAAATCAGTGAGCTTGAATAAGGACTTAATATGATATGCTTCATAATGCAAATGGCACAGTGTTCTCAACACCTATCTCTGCAAAACTTTTGAAGATTTATAAGCAAAATGGATTATTTTCAGCTTAGAAAGTGTGTTAAAAATTCGAAGTACCATGGAGACTCCAAATGCCTATTTTTCAACATAGTATTCTTCAAAACCATCTGTACTTCATTAATCTACATAAAGATCCAGCTAATAAATAGAACAGAGACCCAGAAGTCAGGAAATCCACGTTGGATTCCATCCTCTATGTGACTTTGTGCAAAATGCTCTATTCTTCTGTGATGTAAATAATTTCAAAATGCCATAGGCATGTTGTCTTCCAGCATTGGAAGTGCAAAGGTTTTTCCACTAACAAAATCTGCAGAAAAACACCAAACTGAAGCACTAAACTTCTTTAATTATCTGCAATTCAGAACAGATTTGCAGAAGAAACGACCTAGAAAGCATTCATAAGCATCCACTGGTTGGTATGGCTTCTGCAAACACCCACTAAAAAGTTACATATACAAATCTCTCCATATCCTATAGAAGCGGAAATTTTAAGATGCCTTAAGCTGCACTTGTTCATACAGAATTATGAATTACACAGTGCAGGATATGGACCGCAACACTGAAATGCAGCATCTAGAATTGGTGAAAGGTCTCACTCTCACACAACAATGTTTGCAAATCAACTGGCATTGGGAAATGAAGCCCACACCTGATGTGAAGGGAAATGGAGAACCCTATATGGTTCCCTGCCTGCTCCAGGTTGTGGCTATCCACTGTCAGGCTGGACTCTACACCAGTTATTCCCAGTGAGAAGACTGTTTTCCTGGGGAAAATAATCCCTTTGATAGTTCAAAGGCTAGGGAAGGCCTTGTTTGGAAGTTTAAGACCTCACATAAACAGTTGAATACATCCCAAAGAATATAGCATTGATATTGCAACAAAACATGTCGTTTTCTGAGATTGAAAATAAAAAAGAAGTTAGTGCTATGTAATAACAGAGCAAATTGCTGTGATGGCTTTCACAGTATTCTCTGTATTTTCAGCTATCAAGGTCTTTCTGGCTTGTTATTTTTGCACATTGCTTGGGAAAATTTCATGCTGAGACACGAGGAACGACAGGACTTTTGTTATCAGACTTACCACGCTGTGCAGAACACTTTCTCATTCCCGGCCCCTCCTGTCCTCTCAGGTGATGCTGGCCTTGCGAGCAGGAGCGTGAGCTGCAGGCATATCTCCTGAGCATGGTTATTGCTTTGCTTTAGACACCAAACCAAAATGTTTTTAGAAAACAAAGATTAGGATCAAATCAAAATTGCAGTGGGGGTTGTTGTGTTTTTCTGCGGTGAGGAAGCCGAAGGCGCTGCTTCACACTGAATCAGAAACGAAGCTTTTATTCCACTTTGGGATGTTTAGCAAGAGCAAACACAGAAGTTAAAACCTGGAGTAAACACTTTGGTCATGATGGTGGAGAACACGGGTGTCTCTGACCAACGCCATGCGCTCGCCTTAGGTACAAGAGGACCAGGCTGCCTCTGCTGGATGCAATGCATGGGCTGAGGAGCTCATGGGCTATGGACAGCACAACTTCAAATCCTGCCCTCATGAAGACTTGAATGCCAGTTTCTCCCATGGCTGGTGAATGCTCTGACCACCTGAGTGTTGAATAAAAAGGAGACCTCCCTCACTCTGTGTGACAAGCAGTGGGGGGAAATACTTATGAGCCGAAATCAGCGATTAACTTTTATCAACAATTTTGATCAAACAAAAGCTTAGGTGGGTTCTGATGGCACATGGGAGGATTGCTGTAATTTTGAAAGGCCTGTATTATGCAAAACCTTGTAGCTATATTTTATGGATACTTTATCATATGTAATTTCTGATGTACTTTAACTTGCTGTGAAAATCTGACTCATTTGCTATAAAGCTCAGTCATTACTGAAACAAGCCCTTACACTCCTGGCTAGATCTAATACTGGTTACAAACTAGGACGTTGCCCTAGAGTTACTTTTTGTTTTTTAATTCCCTTTGGCCAAAGCCATCCTGTGCTCTGCTTGTGGGCAGTCTGGGATCCCCACCAATAAAACCACCAAAACAAAACAAAAAATCCCCAAACCCCCACCCTTTAATACACAAAAATAAACAAACTTTTTTTCATTATACTCAAGTTGCCAATGTGTGGTTCCATTTTCCGTGGTTCTCTCTTCACAAGCCACTAATGCTAAAATGTACTTGAGGGAGACTGGAAAGGCCGTTACTCAGTTTTACAAGTTATAGTGGAGGTAAAATGCCCAGCATGTACCTTACAAGATAACGAGACAACTTGATTAAATAGTATTAACTAAGTATTAACTACTTTGCAGTAGTAATATTTGATATTTGTGATGAAGCTGTGATCTAAGCAATACCTTTCCACATTCTTTTTACATCACTGCTTTTAGACTTGATAAGTTATGGCAAAATTTCTTTGCTGTTACTGACTACCCAAAAGTTGTAAGATGACATTAGGTACTGATGTTTTGTCTTTTAATCAGCTATAACTGAGACAAATGAAATTATGATATAAATACTGCACATTTCCAAACCTGCCTTGATTTTAAGTTTAAAGAGTGACCAACCACCTGACAGCCCGGCAGTAGCAGTATCTGATCCACCCAAACACAAGCACCTCCTGCTTCCTGTTTTGCTCCCTTGACCCCTGAGCTGAAAAGACATTGGGGTGCAAACTTAGTGAAATTATCACTGAGAGACCAGCATGCAGCTAATTAAAGAAGAATGATAATTTCAGGAACTGAGCACACCAGGATTTTGCATTTATGACATTCTTGGACAGCTGTATGTCCACATACAAAAAAAACCCCCATGAATAAGTGAAACCTAGACAAGGCAGATAGATTTCCCCCTCCCTTATTT
Organism: Hypotaenidia okinawae; assembly: GCA_027925045.1. Lineage (NCBI taxonomy): Eukaryota > Metazoa > Chordata > Aves > Gruiformes > Rallidae > Hypotaenidia > Hypotaenidia okinawae. The sequence goes on along the minus strand of BSDF01000008.1, from coordinate 21,644,466 downwards.
TCTTTGAAAGTAGTGACTGGCATTTGACCGACCAATCTTATCAGCTTGGTAACAAACCTATATTTCAAATATCTTTGCTCACCTATACTTACTGATTCTTAACAAAACCTTTTTGAAGAGGGTTGGGGAATCAGCCCCAGAATACAGAGCAAGACATGCCATGAGCTTCAGTGGGCCTTCATTGGCTGCCTGACCTCAACAAATGGTAAGGACTCCAAAGGGAAAAGCTGAATAGCTAGAGAGCACTGAGCAGGCAGTATGCTACATCTCTGCCATGGCGCTGGTAAATGAAGGGTGCTGCCAAGCCTCTGCGATGGCTGAGCAAACACCACCACCTTCCCATAGCATTGAAATCAGGCTTTATTCAAAATGGGTCCATCTGGACAGACTAGACAAACATATCATTAATTCTTTGGCTTTCTAAATACTGGCAAATAGTGTGGTATTTGGTGTGGTCCAAGACCAATTTTGGCTTCTTTCTCATCGCATAAGTGGAGCTCGATTGCTTAATCTAAATCTCAATTTGGACAATCTGAAAGCATGTGAAAGCCATCACCAGTAAGAATTATGTAAGCATGGGCTATGACAAGATCAATAGGGGGAAAAAAAAGCAAATATCCCCAAGGTAATTCAAATAGTAAGCTAATTGCAATAAAAAGGAAGAGGAGGTCAAACTACAATGACCTAAAACTCATAGTATTATCCCACAGGGATTTTTTTCTCCCAGACAGATGGTCTTCAATATGTAGCTTCTGTGCAACTCCTGAGAAATCCTCAGAAATGGGATATGAAGCATAAAGACACTACTCTTCCCCCTGCCACCACCTTGAACCATTGTTTTCAACCAGTCTTTTTTTTTTTTTTTGATGGCACATTTACAAGTTGCAGCCCAGGCACACCACAACTCATTATCCTTTCCAGGCAGCTTTATCTATGTGGTCCTTGTTAATATTAGAATCACTTTGATTTATGAAAATGTACTACAAATAGAATCATAGAATCATAGAATTGTAGGGGTTGGAAGGGACCTCGAGAGATCATCGGGTCCAACCCCCGAAATAGAGGATTGACATTGCATGTAGCTAGGATAAGGACTGACAAGAGACCTAGTCAAATAATTACTTTATGTAAGTAATAGTTCAGTTCTAGAATGTCTGCTTAAATCCCCTTAAGTTACCCTGTGTCTTGAGAAAATACAAAATAAAACCTAAGGTCTAGTAAAAACAAACAAAAAAAACCCCATCAAGAAAAAAACCCAAACAAATAGCTTACAGAATGATTTCCTAGTCTAGGGAAATTCCAAGTGAAATCTTCCATTTCTTTATCTCTCTACAATTACATATCTGGTTTATTACGAATGGCAGTAGGTATCGCACATAAGTGAAAGGCAGCACTATGCAAAGAACGCAGATTGTTGTATAAGTAGTGACAGCAGAAACTAGCCAGGGATTGGTTGTGCTGCATGAAAGTAGTGGTTCCTTCTTCATGGTACACCCATAAGTATGAAAAAGCTAACTGAATGCATGAGTAAGCATGGCATCTGTGCTCATGGCATATATAATTAATAAACTCTAATGAAGTCAGCAAAAAATGAATAGAGAAGAAATTCAAGGGCAAAAGATAAACAGAGAATACCTTTGCACCACAAAATATAAAAGCCTTGACACATCAGTTGGTGCCCTAGAGGCAAGGCAAGGCAAACCAGTGAGTTAATTTTTTTAAACACCTAACAATACAAAAAATGACACGAGCAATGACACCTTCAGATTGAGAACTGCTGTGTACCTATTGCAAACAGTTATAAATGAAAGACACACAAAACTACAGCTAGCACATGGGGACAGGAAATCAAAGAGCTCTCCAAATTCCAAAACTATCACTTTAATATCAGAAGTTACACCTATTGCATCTCTCACGTTTTGGTTACGGTGTAAACTCCTGTTGGCACAAAAAAGCAAAACAGGGAACGAGGAACAAAATACACCGCTCTCAGCATAACTGAGTTGATGCTGCCTGGACAGCTTTGAACACAGGATGATATTTAACTATTAAAATCAGTTATAGGAAAATAAAGCTGTGTCTTCTAAATTAGTTTAAGATTTTAAGTCCTGTACCTGTGAGTTTCTTGGCCAAGGTCATAGACTACTGAAAAAATGTAGTTTTTAAAAGGCAGATTTCACAGGTATCGAATATATCACTGCTTGACATACATGCAAAAAATCTGTAAGCATGTGAAACACACCACCAGTAGAAACTTAGCAAGCATGGGGTAGGAGATGATCAATAGGATGAGAGCAAACATCCCCTAAGTAGTTCAAACATGGTTTGGTTGTAATACCCCAGGAGATTTCAGCCCCTGTCTGGCAACTAACAGAGCAAAGAAAGAAATTATTAACTTGGAATCCTTTTCACAGAGTTACAGTAACCTCCAGTGTCACAGGCTACTGGAAAGAGAGTTTTCACCTTCCAGAATATGCCATTTGACATCAGAGCTTAAAGTGTTTCAATCAATATGCAGAAACATGATCTGGAATAGAGTCTGAATCCTAAAACAAAACCATCCAAACCAAAAGTCGATGAGATTGTTTATATGCACCAGTAACAAATGTATGTTATTACTTTAAAAGCTTCAGCTTGAATGAATACCAAGTGCTCTCAGTACTTGGGAAAGCTTTTCATTCACTGTAAAACTTCCACAAAAGTTAGAATTCTGAAAGCAGCACAGAATTGCAGGGGTTGTGAGTGACCTCCAGAGATTATTGGGTCCAATCCCCCTGCCAAAGCAGGTTCCTTAGGACAGAAAAGTGATGCAAAACATTTTATTGACTTCAGTACAATTAGACAGTGCAGTAAGCACTATACAGCAGTGCTCATGGGAAAATATTACAATTTACTCAAGGTTTAGGTAACATGCTGATTGAATTAAAGAAAAATAATTTCAGTTCTTAAACTATTAGTTGCTAGAAAAATGAAGCCTTCAGAAAATAAAATTAGATTTCTGAAACTCAACAGCAATTCTATGAAACTACTGTGTAAGAAATTTCCTCTCTTCCACTACTGAAGAATTTTTCCTGTGCTCATCTGTTTTACATAGGTCACTGATTATTTTTTCTATGAACAATGTAAAATGTTTTAACAATTAATATGATGCATTTAGTATCACAAAACCTGTCTTGTCAGGGACTTTGAAAAGCTGAGCAGAACACTGCTCCATCTTGGAATCCGGAAAGATTTGGGAAAAGATCCTTCTCTAAAGCAGATGAGATGACAAATAAAGCGCCTACTCTGCTCACTGTGACAGGCTAACAGCTAATCTAACCTGTTCCTTCCTACTGATCAAGGCTGACTATTAAACCCCCAAAACATTATACATGCTGCCACCACAGTCTTTAAAAGTAAGGTGTGTGAGGTTACATAATCAGTAGAGGCAACCAGAACCAAGACCCACACAATTGAGTTTAAACCACACCATCTTCGACACGGCTGTGCTTGGCTGCTTTGCATCCAGATAGGTTGATTTTTCCAGGGGACAGATCGCTCAAGAGTTCCTGCTCTCCACTCTACTGACATGAAATGAGTAGCAAAATTAATGAAGAGTCGAGCTCTCCACTAGAGCAAAGAGATTGAATGTACATCAAGTACACTCACTTATTGACAAGGCGGTTTGAATAACTTACACAGTTAATTACAGTAATGCTGTTCTGATAATGCCTACAGAGACCAGGAGAGGCCAGACTGCTATTATGCAGGGTGGCAGTAGCCAGGGATGCTAGCGTAAAGATACCAAAGACTCTGAGAACAGATACATTTCTCCTAGCTAATACTAGGAGAATATAACATATGACTAGAATATATAATAACTAGAGTTAAAGCACCATATAAACAAGAAACCTGACCATCATAAATCTATATAATTGAGGACAACTATATGGGGAAAAATGTCACATCAGAAAGTAAAAAGTCTGTTCATCATTCACTACAAATATCAAACCATAAATACTGACACCAGCAAGAAAAATGGCACATGAAGTATTGCTGCAGTAGGGCACAGAAGTTGTGAAATGGTCAACAAACCCAATAATGTATATATCCTGTTCTCACACATGTATTTAATGTTGGTACTGCAGCAAAGTCCAGAACTGAACTTATATTAAGTGGTGCTCAACTTGCATAAACTCCAGAAGAGTTCCAGAGCAACTACTCTACCAAATCCTCCGAGAGAATCTCTCTCAATCTTCTTGACCTCAGAGTTCTCTCCTACATGTAAGTTTGTAGTGTAGTGTTGTTCTGGTGTTTTTCCACTCAAATATCCATTGTTATGAACACAAATTATATCAAACTGTAATAACCCTTGCCATACCTGTTCCCCTGCCAGATTTTACATAAAGCCATTGGGGTTTAAAGACTTTATTAAAAAATATCATTAACCTTGTGAAAGATGATGGCCCATTTTTGCTCATTAATTTATCAACAAAACACACCCAACTCTGAATTAGAACATTTTTACCATAGATAAGTGAAACAGCCACTGCCAAAGCCATCCCATTGTTATTTTCTGGCAGGGCCATGAATTTTAAAAGTGCAAGGAACTTCAACACATACAACAGCACAGATCCTGAATGGGAAAACAACCCTCAAAAAACCCCAAACAAAACCATAGAGTGGAAAATTAGTTGACCCAAACCTAAAAGAGAAATTGTCTTGAAGGAGTAGATGCTCTAGTGGAAAAAAATAAATGTTATTACAGTCTGCCAGTCAGGACACAAAAACAGAGGCTTTGAGGGACATTTAAGATATTCCATTGATTTCAAGGAAGGACCCTTAAAGAACATTAAATACCACAGCAATGAAAAATAACAACAGATGTAACATTTGCTTTGGGAGCAGGTCACTTAGTACCCAGAACCAAGCAGAACCACAGAGAAGGAGCCTCATCGTTTTTGGCCCAAGGAAGTCGAAATACTGCATTTCAGTTCAAGCCTCGGCACCAGCCATCTGATCCCTAGGTGGAACAGGACAGAGCAAGCCAGTTTTTCTAACTAAATATCAGTCCTGACGCTATTCACTGTTGAGAGATCACCAACAATCTCCTCTTCAAGGCTTTGGAGTCTCTCATTTGTCCCAATGCACATTAGGGAAAGGGAAGACATTTTCAGGACCTAATGTTAGACTGAAGCAATTTTTCCATCCTCCATGTGCATTTGCTAGAGGCCAATTTCTATATTCTGATTTTGAAAAATATAAAATTATTTTCAGTATAGATAAGCTATAACTTTTCTTCATTATTTCTATTTGTAATATCTATTGTTAGTTAAGAGAAAAGTCCGACATCTAATTAAGTGGTTCCAATCCTCATCTTTGCTGCCATCTGTAGGTAACCGGAGTGGTACAAGGGAGACTAGATGCAAGTTCGAATCTGGTCAGACATCATGATATCCTGTGATCAGGACCTGTGTCCATGAAAAAGCATGATGGTGTTGTTCCCTGCCCAGTCCCCGTCGCCCCCCCCCCCCCCCAATTTAAATGTTACAATTAGTCAGGAAAAGGTAAAACATACAACAGCTTGGCTCTGTGTCTTATTGAATGTCAAAGTAATCTTGCAACTGAGAAGATGAAAAAGGAAGATTAAGTTGAGGATCCATGCTATTTTACAGCATTGTTACACCATGGTCTGCACTGGAACACCTGTAACTCTGACTACAAATGCAGAATACACTTCTGGGATTATGCCTGGTAGTTGAACCTCAGGGTTTTTTTCAGTGCCCTATGTGTAGCAAAAGACTAACTGTAACAAAAGCAAAAATGTTAGTCATGTTTTTTAACCCATTGTGATTAATTTTGGAAATAGGAAAATTAATAAAGACAGAAATGGAAATATTTCATTTAATGACTGCACAATTTTAATACATAAAAATAGATAGTTAATAATGAACAAGTTTATACAAAACAGATTTTTTTTGAATGGTACAAAACAATGATGGAGGTTAAGAAAAAGACTTACTGGATTACAGGTCAAGACAAAAGAACAAAACATCATTGAGGAAGAGTTTTAAAATGATCAGTCTTATTTCATAAATACAGTGCAATGCTTACAATTAGCAAATACAAAATTTACTATTTATCAACATCAGGAAATATATAAAATGTCATTGAATGACAATATTATTTAAAAACTGATGCAAATACAATAGCCTTCTTAGAATTCTGAGGTAATATTACACAGTAAATCAAAAAAGCTTCAATAAATAAAACTAAACCCAAGGCAAAGTGCAATTCTGTGAAAAGAAGATAAAGCTTTTATATTAACAATAATAGATAAATAGTTATTAAAAGTGGGCTTAAGCCATAAAAAAATACTTTGGCTAATTTGCCATATTTTCATAAACAGTATAGCTATTTATTGATAAGCCAACCTTCCATGAATCCAATTCTACAGAGAGGGGAAAGGGAGGTGGTGTTTGTTTCCAGAGTTCTTACCTACATCCACACTCAGCTGTTAGAAATTTAACATTGCTTGAAGCTAACTAGTTCATTCATTGTAACGGTGAAAGTTTAAATTTATGTCTTAACAACTGAAATCCTGTGAATGAAAATTTGTTTTCCAATCTCCATTTGGGAGAAACTATGTAAATGCACAAGTCTGAAGTGTTGCTTTTAATAAATTTTGTTCCAGGCTGAAGTCAACAGCAATTTAATTATTGGTTTCAAGGATCCTAGTTACTGCAGTCTTAAATATTTCAAAATATCCAACTATTTTACTGTGCTTTAATAAAACAGTGAAATCACCAGTACCTTCTCTAGGAAATAGAATAAAATTTACACTTAGCTATTGAAGAAAATCCACAACAGTTTTGAAACTGCAGATTAATTTGTTTACCATGTGTAAATCTGTTGGTTGTATGTAAAGAGAGGGAAAACAAGAATGATATAATTTTAGTCTTATTGCAAATAAGTAATTCAGTACAGACACTACAGGATATTTAAGCATCCATGCCCCAGCAGAAGTCAATGGGGAAAGCTGATAAATTAGATGCCAACGTGTCTTGAATGATCTGGGCCTCATTCAGCTGAAAGAAAAATCTGTAGAACACACAGTAGCTATTCATATTAATAAAATACTATACTGCATGCTGATAAATTCTTTCTATTTAATGAATAAAACCCAGACTTGTAATTACATCTGCATTTTAGAACCAGTTTCTTTCCTCCCGGTTCCTAATTTACAAACTTAGAGCAGGCATACCAAGAATTCTTTTCATGGAATTTGTGCAGTGAAAACCACAAAACACTGTCTTTAAATGCCAGCCTTCAAGTTAATGAAAGCTTAAACATTTTCCTGAAATGTTATTGTATTCATTTCTGTCACAGCTTACTTAAGACTTTCAACAAAGTTGCTGAAAAAAATTATAGCATGACACACTATATCCATTTTCCATGTGTTGTGGATTTCATTATTTTCTGAAGTATTTTACCATATGTGGAATTTATTTGAAATACCTAGTTTTGTTTACTATAAAGCCACAGTACATCTGGTTAGTTTGCTGTCAAAGAATGACCATACCAGTTGCTTAATACCTGTATTTTGAGCTTGTATCCCCTCAAGCTGAAAAAAGTACCTCTTAACACTCTTATACAGTCAAGCCTGTTGATCTGTAAAAGCTGAATATAGAACATCTAAAACCTCTTATTCATACAAAATAAATTTTTAGCAGGAAATGGCGCTATCAAAACCCTATTTCTGCACAGGCAGTTATTTACATGCTTCTTAGACAGCCTGTTTCATTGAGAAGGAAAACCAGAATATTAAAACTGCATACATTTTATAAAGACTAAAATTCCTATTTGCCTTTGTGAAAATATGGCTACATGCTGTACGTTATATTTTTTCTATCATTCATGTTAATTGAAAACATTCTACCACTGAGATTAGCTAAGAAAGAAATATTCTGTATGTTATCTCCCAGTGGGATACCTGTGATGTAAAGGAATTATGATTAATGATAAAGTGCTATTAAGAAAAAACCAAACAAAATATAACTTAGAAATTGTCTTAGTTTTTGTTTATCAAATAGACTAGCTTTTTGTACAAGGGAAAGCTACTTTCTGTGACAAAGCAAGCAGGAAATGTATTGCCATTCAAGAAAAAAACATACACTTAATATATAGTTTAAAAAAAAATCTAGAGTTGGTTAAGACTGGCACAGTATCAAGAGACATAACAACAAAAAGCTTAAAGGCACAATTAGAAGAGAGTGAATGCTACATCAAAATGCTGTTCTTGAAGTATTTCATTTTATTCTAGACCAAAACCCTCTGCATTTGAAATTCCAATGATCAACTTTTGCTTCAGTTCCTTCTTGTTCTTGTAAGGAGGGAGACAGAGCTGATTGAAGCAGGTATGAGCCACAGGTAACCTAAAATAATTTAAAAAAAACCACAGAGCACATTTAATAATACAATATAAGCAAAACACTGCCAACTGCTTGCATATTTTCAGTTAAACATTATTTAAATAAGAAACACTGTAAAAGGACATTTATCCTAATGTTGTTGCTTCAAGTTCTGTTGAACAGAAGTAATAGCCACTGTTGGTCATAGGCACCTCAGGTGAATTTGTCTGCAACTCTTTCCCTCTGCCTTTCCTGTCAAGTTGGAAATATCTCTTTTCTAGTTTTGCAAACTCCAGATACCACATAACTTCAAAATCAGTTTTTCTCTAAATGCAAAGTTTGTGTATAATCAGAATCCACAACATGAAGGAAAGTGGATTCTGAACATGAAGAAACACCTAGATGAAGCATAGTTAGTGTAAGTATACAGCACTTCACATTTAGCCAGGTAAAATACATCCTTGCAGACATATGCCTCTGCAGAGCACCAAGGAGCTGATTAAAGTCCTGAAAAAACAACAGTTCACCAGTTTTGGTCTTAGCCATACCAACACTTTCAGTTGCAAGTTTCTTCTGAGAGCTTTTAAAATCTGCTGGAGATGTCTCTTAGGACTGCCTGACTTAAACACTGGAAACTGCTCCTCACTAGAACAGATTCATTTGTTGAAAATTGTTCTTCATTAGCAGAAGCATTTGTTTTGCCATCAGTATGAAATGTCACTATGTCCTATCTGATAGTCACTGGTAATAAGAAGCTAGAGGACCTTCATGCCCTTTATATCCTCAAATGACACACAGGACAGGACAGAGAATATAGACTAATCCTACAGCTAACTACTTAGAGAAGAGAGACAATGAACTCAACCTATCATTCGGAATTAACACAAATGAAATATTTCTAAAACTTCAGACTTAAAAGTATATGAGTCAAAAAGCTCTCTATTTTTGTTTTCTTTGAGCCCTTAGACTTTTGAATGGCAGCAGCTTGGCCTTTGGTCATTAGCAAACCTTGTTGAAAGGGCGTGGACTGCCCCTAGATCTGGAAACCCAAGCTACTTCCTCCCCCTGCCCTTTAAACAACTAAGCAAAGATCTATTAATCTGACTGGGTCATGTGCTTCAAAATTTGGAAAGTTTGGAAACTAGATATCAACTTGGCAATTCTCATTCCTATTATGTTCTTTGATCCTATTGTGGGAGCAATGCAGTACCAACAAGTCTCCGTTCACCCCTGCACAGTCTGACTGTGGCAATTATCTTGCAAAACACAGACCTGCATTTTAAAAGATAAATTTTCCCAGCTTTAAGGAAGAGAACATTTTACAGGAGAATGAACTTAGATTTAACACTGAGCGATTTCTTTTTTCATTTCTCATCAGACCCTCATGTTGCTTTAACATGTTACTGGCAAGTTACTCAATTTTTTTTTTAATAAAACACTAGAAATATCACAGTAATGAGATAAATCACATTTAAAAACAAAACCAAAATCTATTTTACTTATGTAATTCAGCTCGCCACAGAAGACTTGACAAAATGTTGACTTTAGAAATTTATTTCCATTTAATTATTTTGATTGCTTTAAACGTTTGAGAAATCTAGGTGAAGCCAGTAATTACTGCTTAGTAGCAAGTAATAATGCTTAGCAGTGAGCTTCAGAGCAGTAAGCTTTTCTATACAGCTTTCTGAACTATTTAAACTGACTGTCGCCAACCTTGAGAAGGAAAATACTGGCTGGAAACTATGTGGAATGCCTCAATTCAACACAAAAACAAAACACCACCAGAAACACAAGATCTTGGCATATACAATTTAAGCGTCGCTATGAAGTTACAAGGCTGCTTCATTCTTATTTCTTCTGAGCAACCTCTGTATCAGCCATCCACTTACCAGAGACCCTAAAGGAGTGCTGCACCTTCTGCGGCTGTACATGTTGAAATTCTTATTTAGACCATCAAGAAAGAACATGAGCGTTTTCTGCAACTCCAGAGGCTGCTATACATAACAGCAGACTCAACTAATTCAGAAAAAGTCATGGTGAGTCACAGTATATTTTCATTAGCTTGGCTGTCATGTTAGGGACAAATAGTTTATTTGAATTGAGAACATGTAAGGAATCTTTACAAATAAAGAATTCCTGGTCTCAAATGCAAACATTGACCAGAGAATCAATTTTATGTTAGATGGTCACTTATACTTGCACTTGATAAATAGGTGTAATAACATTCTGAAGAAAAAAAAAAAGAAGGAATCCATGCAGTTTCTTCCTTACACTTTAGTTTGCTCTTAAAAATATATTAAAGGACAATAAGGACTCTCAGAAAATAATTTAATGATTTTTTGTAAAATTCAGAAGACTACTTGCCAATTAGTGGATGTTTCACTCTTTGAAATCTTGAAATTCAAATCAGCCATTCCTCCCACAGGTACTCTATCACTTCCTGTAGCAAAATGCAGTAGCTTCTTTTGAAGGTCAAGAGAAAATCCAAGTACTACATCCCAAAAGTATCTATGTTCAGGGCAGAGAGAGAAGAAAAGGGTGTAAGATGCAATATCATGACAACGCAGTATGAGGGTAACACTACAACTGCAGGTACTATGTGATTAATGCCACTTACTGAGAATCTAATTAGTAGGACCTCAGTAGTATCCTAATATGTAAGGTTAAATACATTCCTTAGGAACTGACGAGCACAATGTTTTCTGAATTTTGGAATGCTGTCTTGCCAAATGATGTCCAAACAAACTTTTGCATAAAAGTATGAATGTCTTCTACTCACTAATATAAATTTCCTTTTTTTAGAAGATTGGATAATAAAGACTCATATTTCACTATGTAGAATTTGAAGCTACTATTTTTAAATGACCTGACTTTCAACTTATCATAACCTTAAAAAAGTATTCAGCAACATGTTAAAGGATCTAATTTTCCTACTTATAGAAAATGTAATAGTGTCTTTTTCTTATTTAGAAATAGGTTTAAAATGATGACTGAAGAGATTGTTCCCAACAGTTTACCATTCTATGATCGTTTTAAACTCAGTAATTATGAGGAGAAAAAATTAAACCTACCGTATAGTAAGATCCGTTTTTTGGTAGCCCTCATATTGGGTACTTCGCTGTAAAGCAGACATATCCAGTTCAGGACTGCCACAGACAAGAATCTCAACCTCTTCTGGACGAAGTAGCTGCCAGAAATTAAGGGAGTTTTAATTTAATTTGTTTTAATGATGAGAAATGATGCTACGAGATTAATTTTTTCTTTTGTCATTACAAAAAACCCAGAATATCATTCAATATAAATCTATAACTTAAGATACTTTCTGTTTTATAAAAACAGAAATTCCTCAGTACTCTGGAGAATCTCTTACTGTTGTATATAGTAAAAAGCAAACTACTAGGTAACTTATTTTAGTGTATTTGTATCTTCACTTTTTCATTGTTCCATTTCATTCTTACACTGACTTCTTGTCATTTGATTAGATTACAAATGGGTCAGGAAGAATACTGAACACAACAGCCTGTGAAGTGGCTGTGAATACATGCTGATAGATAAAGCTCCATAAGTTAAATTTATCTTTTTCCAATGAAACAAGCACTACAGAGAACAGCTGATTACCTGCTTAATTTCTTCTTTTTATGTTGGATTAATCAACTACATTGATTAATCAAGATTCTTCATGAATCTTAAAATCATCTAGTTATTTAATTTAGTTAAGTTATTCTCACATATTTGAAACAGAAGAGTTGTTTCATTTTCTTACCAGTAATGCATATGAAGCACAGACACTATGAAATCCATAATAGAAAGCTGCAAATTGTTTGTAGATTGATTTGTTGAGAAGAAAATCAACATAGAGCTGCACATATTCTAAAGAAGAAAAACATTTTATTTAGTTATATCATAACTATTTAACTGAAGTAATAACTTGCTGTGCCCACTCAAATTGTACCAAATTAAGAAAAATGAAGAAATTTCATTTTAGATACTATTAAATTGCTATGTATACCAGAAAGGACTACAGTAATTTCATTTTCACACTTTCTTAAAAAAACACCAGGGCTTATAAGAGAAAAAAAAAAAGGATATACTTAAGTCTGCTAAACATGTGTAGTTAGTATGTATTAAAGTACCTTTTCTATTCTGATTTGTGACTGGAATTTTATCTCCATTTGGCTTTAAGTTGTAAGATTTTATAACACCAAATTCTTCCTGAAAAACCTGGAGAAAAAACAGGAGTCACAGTACTGGAAAACACTATTCATGTAGTCAGAAAACACAAAGCTTGTATTTATTATTTCACATATTTTTGCCATGTCTCTCTTTAGCACATGTTGTAATTCTCAGAGTTGGGGAGTTTTTGAAAGTTAAATGTTACAATTTTCTACAAATTGCTCAAAGAATTGGTATTCAAAGTAGAAAAATTGACCCTGTTACACAGTGGCTTATCAAACTGACCTGTAGGCTCTGAAGTCACAGAGTTTTTCATACAAAGTACAATTTTGGAGCATCAAATACAATTAAGGTGGTATTTGTTCCACTGCAGCTCACCTAGAAACTCAAAAGTACCTCTGCAAAAAACTCACAGTCTGACAATAATGTAATTCAAGCTGAAGAATAAAAGGTCAATATTAGTCTAGTACACTTCCATAAAGCAGTGTGAAATTTTACTAACTACTAACTACTATGGTTTCCAAAACAATTAACAAATGAGAAAGCCTTTCTTGATTGAAGTAGCAGTTAGACTTACAGGCCAGGCAAAACTACTGTAACTTGAATGAGCTATTGTTCAAGTAAGATTCCTAGACAAAGCATATAAAATAACCAGAATGAGTTTTGAATAGCACGTGGGTTAGACAGGAAAGAAATTGTTTTGCAGATAGATGAATTCCAAAAACCAGGTTACTGATTGCAAGGTGATGCTGTCATAGCAAGCAGAGAGCTGGAAATGCACCAACAGGTGGCAGGCAGCACTTAGATCCATCTCCACTGCCAGGGGCAACAGCTTAAAAAGCCTGGTAAGGGAGCCAGTCTCTGTATGCCCTGAGCCCCCAGGACTAGACTGGTGCTTGAAGCAAGCTTTAATGCCATGCAGTTACATTCCAAACAACCAGTAATCACACAGGAGTAGGCCACTCCATTGCAGAAACATTGGTAAAAGTTACTGAATGAGTGTGATGATCACTTATAATTGTGCATTTAATGACCTGAAAGGTTGAATAAAAATCCTCTTCAACATTGCCTTCATAGGACAGAAGTTCACTTAGTCCATGAGCCAGTTCCTGCAATAATAGTAAAAACTCTTTAGTAAACCTACAAAGTTAAGTAATATACTTTGCAATGACATGCCAGAATCATTACTTTATACAGCAAGTATCTTGGAAAAAGTTGTATATATAAAATTAATACACAAAGAAAAACTCACTGCTTAAAAGATATGTGTTTACATATAATTTTTTTTCAGTATAAACTTATATTTTTCTTTTTGCTATGGAAAATGTGTCTAAAATGCTCATATCAGATTTAGGTAGTCTAACTTCAATTAGATCAAAACAAGTTCTGCTATGACAGAAAACATGAAGAATTTCTGTTTTCAACAGGATACTTTATCAGCCTGTGCTGAAAAGAAGGCTGTTTTCAGACAGTTTATAATTCAAGCATTAAGTATCAACAAAACAGGTTTTAAATCAGTAATTTAGACTCTTAAAACACAATACTTACAGGCATAATCTGAAACAGGTCATCTAATGTGACATCGCAGATGCCTACAAGCGTGTTATGATCACAGGGAACAATGGGGGGACTCAATAGTTTCTTGTAACAGCAAGGAGGGAAACGAATATCCAAGGTGATGCTATTATATACAGCAAGTCCCATAAGCTACACATGGTAAAAGCTAAGGCAAACCACATATCCTTATTTCAGTTACTATTTTAAGTGACTTAAAAATACGTTTTGATATTTTACTCAGCATACTCTAAACACATGCTAAACAGAAAGAATGGAAGTTATTTAATTTTTCTGGACTGACAATTTTAAAAATATAGCTTTGTATTACAATTATTTAGTAGTGAAAATGGTCAAATGACACACATTGACAGAACACCTGAGAAACTTTATCAAACTTCTGTATGAGCATTTCTAGAAGTATTGCTAGGAAAAAAGATTTCAAAGTGAACTGTAGACACATTTTTCAATCCAAAAATTCTAGAGAGCTCAGTACAGAAATTTCTCTTTTCAATAATTCTAAAAGCATTATGACATACCTGCACTGCACTGGCACTACAGCTCATCAGCTGGCACATTTAAGTATAACTCATTTGAAATTACACCAAAAATAAGAAGAATTGAGTTCACGATTCACTTTCTCACTAGAACTGTTAAGTTGGAAGACATCTACAATGATCATCTGGCTCAACTGCAATAAGTAAAAGGGGGATATCATCTCATCTTGGTAGCGTTATAAGCATATTATCATTAATTATTTGTCTCAGGCTTTCGTAAGTGAACACAACAGAAAACCATCTTACGCTCAAAATGGCACATGGCTTCCATTCAGATAAAAAAGCCACATGTTGATCAACAGGGACTTCAGCAAAATATTAATGCATGCATGTTCATTTATGTGTATTCACTGAAACACAGAGATGTAAGTACATAACAAATTACAACTTATAAAGCGTTGCATGCGTAATTCTAGTACTTTCTGACTGTAAGTGTACCATGTACACACAGACCACCATATTCTTCCTATTTTTATTTTGCTTGTTTGAATGACAATTCTTTTTATACATTTAAAACTTACATAATACAACATCTGAATGACCTTTAACCGATGCCTTATTTCATCCTCATCCCAACCTCCTGGGTGGTGTTCATTTAGCAGACAGAAAAGGATACAGCTCCAACTAGTCGGAATTCAGAATAGTTGTCGCACTTAAAGCTGCTGAACCAATGGCAGTGTGAGTCCTTGTGGTAGGTGAACATGCCTGCAGAATAGGAACGGTGACCTTTACTAAGCCTGGGCTTCAATAAAAAGTTGTACAGAACCTCACCTTTCTCACATGTGCCCCCTCAAAAGCGATCCTAGAGGCATCCCTATCTCCACACTTGTTCTCAGCCCTGTCTTACCACCCCCAGCAGGAGCCTTCAGAGCCTTGGGCAAGGCCCACCAAAGGCAATGCCAAGCTCAAGAGGCCTGAGCCCACCAGCCCTGTTTGGTCCCGGTGCAACACGTTCTTCAGTGCCTCTAATCACAGATACTTTGCATTCTCTGCACAACCTGTTTATTGACTGTACTTCATGATCTGTGCAGCCAGAAACATTAATTGCAGCAAGAACTTTTGTGTTAGACGTGCAAGCCCATTTCCTCTTTCTTTCCTGGGTCAATAGCACACGACAATCTTTAAAAATGCCAGCATGAATCCCACCATACAAATAGCATAAGCTTTACTTTCTTACAACAGAAATCTGTAAGAGATCTGTCTTACATGCATACTAGCACCAAAGCGGTATGCTTCATATTTTCTGTCAAAAAAATTGTACCAGTGAAATTTAAAAAAAAAAACCAAC
Organism: Hypotaenidia okinawae; assembly: GCA_027925045.1. Taxonomy (NCBI): domain Eukaryota; kingdom Metazoa; phylum Chordata; class Aves; order Gruiformes; family Rallidae; genus Hypotaenidia; species Hypotaenidia okinawae. The sequence goes on along the minus strand of BSDF01000008.1, from coordinate 21,628,504 downwards.
CAAAACACAAATACCTTTAAAAAAAGAACAAAAATTCAATTGATGTTTTAGTGATATCTAGCTCTTATGAAAAACTATGCGTAAAACTCTGCCTTCATATTTCCTCTCCCCTACTGTTCTGAACAACTTCACTTTATCTCCTAAATTTTAGCTTCCAAAAAAGGTGCTTACCATAAAAGGTTTAGACAGTGCCTTTACTAGAAGCAATAGAACAGATGCATGTAAAGCAGAGCAAGGTTCACATACTGAAAGATGGCAGTGACACTGGAACAAAATAAGACTCAAATCCCATTTATTAATTGTCTGCATTGAGATGAAGAGAACTCGTAACATACACAGGAGGGCAGATAACTGAGTTAGTTCAGAATTCTTTAATTTCAGAGGTTAAATTTGCAGGATCAGCTAACCTGAAAAGGGTAATACCAGTGGTGTTTCCCTTCCAAGTTTCTGTCATCCACTATTTGCAACTTAAAGACAGCAGAACACACAGCCCCTTTCCAAGGGACAAGAGCATTTCTGAACTCCTCCCACACTTTGCTGATACTCATATCAATGAAAAGAATTCACACGTTAAAGTGGGGAAGCCTGCCAGAGCTGGTGAAAAAAATTACTCGCAAATGTTTCCAAACTCATCAGTTACCAAGCTCTGCTGACAACACATTTTTACTAAAAAGAACTGTCAAACTAACTGTATCCTGGAGAAAGTATTCTCTGTTTCCTATTAAGGTTATTATCACCAAATGCCAACTCTCCACACAGACCCCTTTTTACTAGAAAAAGAGCTATAGGCAAATAACGATCTCGGCAGATTTGAGGACATATTTATGTCTTAAAACTCTGGACCTTTAGAAGGATTCCTATAAACAACAGAGGATCATGTCTTTAGGGGACATGAGTGCTTCCAAGCACAGACAGACAAGCTCTAACATTCTATCAATGACTATCAGGTGTTAGGATGAAGTCCCTGGAAATCAATATTTCTAATTTAAGAGCCAGCCTGGAAACACTTTAATCCATCACATCAGTAATTTATCCATGCACAGCTAAGAAAAGCTTACTTGTTTGAATAGAATGGGGGGAAACCCATCTACATGTACCTACAGCAATATAAAACAAGTAGATTGAACTGCTTATGAATGCTGATTCATCTCTATGCTGATTCATCTCTTCCAATCTCCTTTTTGCTCCAAAAAAAAAAAAATCTTCATTTTTTTCCCCCTTGGGCCTGCAAATATCTTTATGGGCTCAAAGGTCCTGGCAACAGCAGAGACAGGCTATTTCATTCAGTCTCACTTCTGCCTATACTGTCTCTGCACCTGGCAGGAGATACCCCAAACAGAATGAAAAATGGCAAATATCAAGTAAGAACTTACCTCTACCTATACTAAACACAGAAATAGTTCTAGAATTCACAGTGCAAATGGAAAACACTAACAGAGTAGGCCAGAGACAAATGATTTTCTGAATTGCATCCAACTGTAGCTACTAAGGAAAAATTCCTTGACTGGCAATATGAACACAGCTGAGGGCAGTGTAAAAGCAGAAAATGCAGCAGCATGAGAAGAGAGAAGGATGGCAAGTGACATATCTGGCTTTATCTCCACATCAATATTTGCTAAACCATCTACTTCAGAGGCTGCTATATATCTCTTCCTATCTTGAAACAGGAATATCACGTTCCAGTTACAACCAAACAACATATTAAGTTAAATAGAAGAAACTTATTTTTATGTCCAGATATACAAATTTGCATAAATACATCTGTCAACTCTAGAAAATTTCCAAGCACAGGCAAGTATCAGAATATCAATAGCTTGCATAGCTTTTCTTTACTTTTCTTAGCTTACTAGTAGGTCTAGAAACCCTGTCCCTGGATAGAGATAGATAACATAACACCACAGACATATCAGAGGGAGAACTTCAAGGAAAATCTACTGTTAGTCTTGAATCCTCATAGTTCATAACCAATACACTCATTAGCCTAGGGGTAACAGTATTGAGCTTTCAGTTTCTGAAACAAGATTTAGTATGGCTGAACTCTTATAAAACTGAGCCCTAAGGTTACTTCTCAGCCTTTCCATTGATCAGATTCATTTACCTTCTAATTTTGCCATACCAGTGAAGCAAAATCTCTATTTTTTTCTGCTATGCTTGAATCTCATTGTCAAAAGCCAAGATCTCCAAAGATCTTCAAGTACTTCCCACTCTCTTCCACCATTCTCTATGCCAAAACTTCTCATATATATACAATTCTAACTTGTCTGATTTTGTTTTTACGTCCATTAGTAACTGGTCTGCCTAAAATTGAATTAATGAATTCTTATCCATCATTGTTTGATACTTCAAAATGAAGAAATTTTCATGTAATACTTAAGAAAATTTATGTGGACTCACCATAATCTGGGTGAAAAATCTGGCGAATCAGAAGAAGAAACCATTCTTTTGTCAGGCCACCCATATCAAGACCAGCCTCCCCTACAAATGTAACTTTCAATTTCTTTTTCAGATCTGCCCTCTTCCTTGCTAGCTATTGCAAAAAAGGCAGGGAAGAAAAAGGGGATATCACATCAGTACCTCTTGCCATAGAGAGCACATCTGTCTACTGCTTTTGCTTTGTTTAAACTAGTAAATTGCATCATCTCCTACTAATAGCTTAAAACTGTATTAAAACAATGACTGAATTGCAAAACGAAGATGATCATGACTACTTGACATCATCAACTACCGTGCACATGGCACCTCACTCTAGGTTTGAAAAACAGATAGGTGGTATGCAGACTTTTAGTAAGCTACTGGATACAATGAACAGAGTCTGTCTGGAATACTTTTGACCTATAAAATGATTTACCTATACAGAAGCCATTCTTCCAGGAAGAAATAACAGATTTCAAAAAAATACCCAATCTAGATATCCTTTGGAGATGTTTCGAAATATGGAGGTAGCTAAAACTGTCAATGTTTGGATATAAGTCTCTTCAGCATAAGATACCTGCCAGCAAGTATCAGCTATTATGTAAAAGTGTTTTTAGGCAATGGTAACAGGCTCTTTTCATTCATTTGTCCTAAGAGAAAACGTTTCAACCAGGTATGCAAAAGACCCACAAAAATGAGACTGCAGCCTTTCACAATTAGCAGCAATCTTTCAAATCCAATTCTTTCTTAAATCATTAATTACTGACCAGCTTCAGGGAACGTGTTTAAGCCAGTTGGGAAGCTAAAATAATTCTTATGTTGTTAGCTGCTCAAGTAACACTGAAAATATGAGTAATATAACACATTCTTAATCATCCCTGAGATGGACAGAAGAAAACACTGGAAATAAATAGAATACTTTGGCTATCACAGCTCTTGAGGTAATTTTTGGCTGTTTCAGTGTGGTAAATAAAAACCTACAATGCCTGATGGAAAGCAGTATTACCGCTCATACTTCTATCTTAGAAGGCCAAAATAGACAAGCTTTAATCTAGAAAAAAAGTTTAAAAAATTTGTTTTCTGAACATGAACAATCAGAGCTTGTTTGTTCTTGTTTTGTTTTTACCAATTGGACTTACTATTAAATACCATTGGGCTGTTCTTAGTGTTGAGAAAGAGTAGGGTACCATAATTCATTAAATAATGTTAACTGGCAAGATGCAGTGAATAATGAAGAATTGCCTACTTTAATGGATACATCTGTTACACATCTATAAAAATGAAAAGTTACATTCAAGAATATGAGGAATCAGTTAAAATAAAGTAGTTAGAAAAAGAAAGCCTAAAATAATTGTTATAGGATAGAGAAGTTAGTGAAGGAAAAGAATAAAAATATTCCAAGAATTAGAACAGCACAAACTTGTTACTGATTAGTCACTTACTATTCATTCTCCTATCATACTATCTTCTACATACCTTATAATTATGCACTGTATTCTTAAGACAAAAACTGCAAACACGTATACATGCAGTACGGCACACAAGCATGTATGCTTAGTAGTGGAGGAGTACGAGGACAGAAAATTAAGTTCAGGATGTCTAATCTGTTCTGCAGCACTGCTGTTGTGACATGTTAATTCAGTTCTTCATATTTAGCATTATACAGTTATAGCACAGAGAGATTTAAATATGACTTATCTAAGTGCAATAGGCATTCTGCAGCACACACCATTTAATTACATTTTTTATTACCTCATCAAGTGAATCACTAACAAGGTGCGTCCTCCTCACTTTCACATTTAGGAACAACATATTCATGTCAGGTTTCTGTCTGCGAGAGACTTTATCCACAAGGCTTTGCTATAAAAAAGAGAAAGAAACATCATACATGCAATATCATCTTTAAAAAAAAAAAAAACAACCAAAAAACCAACCAACGAAAAAACCCTGCAAAAACCCACAAAAACAAACCCAAAAACCAAAGTGCCACACTTCTTCAATGTAAAAAGTCCCTGTCATCTTGCATTGAAGATCCTAATGTGATAGCTGCCTTGCTATCTTCTAAGATCTGGAGAGCAGTTTCATTTCTACCGCAGATCATCTAATAAGAAGGCAGCAATTGTGCAGCAACCTTTTAAATTGCCCAAATAGTTAAAAGCATAAGATTCTGGAGACTGGCTTGTACTTTACTTAGATATTGTCAAGATTTATCCAGATAGGTGGTGGTGCTGCCATATTGAGCCCTGAGGTTATACACCCATATACAAGGGTCAGAAGGAAGATCCAGGGAACTACAGGCCTGTCAGTCTGACCTCAGTTCCAGGAAGATCATGGAGAGTGTAATCTTGGGTGCTATCATGCAGCACATGTATGATGGCCAGGGGATCAGGCCTAGTCAACATGGGTTTACAAAAGGTAGATCCTGTCAAACTAACCTGATCGCCTTCTATGACAAGGTGACCCTCGTCCAAACTAACCTGATTGCCTTCTATGACAAGGTGACCCACTTAATGGACAAGGGGAAGGCTGTGGATGTGGTCTACCTGGACTTCAGTAAAGCCTTTGACAGCATTTCTCACAGCATTCTGATTGAGAAACTGGCTGTCACTGGCCCTGACAGGTGGACCCTCAGCTGTGTTAGAAACTGGCTGGCTGGGCCCAAAGGGTGTTGGTAAATGGAACAAAATCCAGCTGGAAGCCGGTCATGAGTGGCGTCCCCCAGGCTTCAGTCCTGGGTCCAGTTTTGTTCAACATCTTTATCAGTGACCTCGATGAAGGGATTGAATGTTCCCTCAGTAAGTTTGCAGATGACACTAAGCTGGGAGGAAGTGTTGATCTGCCGGAGGGTAGGGAGGCTCTTCAGAGGGATCTGAACAGGCTGGACCGATGGGCTGAGACCAACAGGATGAAGTTTAACAAGGCCAAGGAGAAGAGGAGGCTGAGGGGAGACCTTATCACCACCTACAACTACCTGAAAGGAGGTTGTAGAGAGGTGGGCGATGGTCTCTTTAGCCAAATAACAGGTGATAGGACAAGGGGAAATGGCACAAAGCTGTGCCAGGGCAGGTTCAGATTAGATGTTTGAAAAGAATTTTATTACTGGAATAGTTGTTGGGGCCTGGAACAGGCTGCCCAGGGAAGGGGTTGAGTCACCATCCCTGGATGTGTTTAAAAAAAAGGGTAGATGAGGTACTTAGGGATATGGTTTAGCATGGGACAGAAACAGTGGGACTTGATGATCTTAAAGGTCTTTTCCAACCTTGTGATTCTGAGGTAACCAGTATCACACCAGCACCTGAAGAAAATTATTAGTGAAGGAGGCAAACACCACTATCACAGCAAAAGAGGCCACCCAGAAGCAGTACCTCTTCTGTGAATTGTGAACATACAGTTGCATCTTGGTCTTCCATGACAGCGTATTTTCACAGATTAAGCAGGAAACAGTCCAAAATTCTCATAGAATTTTTCTTCCTTAATTATCCTGCTAACTTAACAAGCTAGCACGCTAAGCTGGTTTCTCAAGAAAGAAAAAAACAAGACCCCAAACTGTAACTCTCTCCACTGGTATTTATAAGCATCCTGAAACTAAGCACATGAAAATAAAAACATATTTAAAGAACTCAGCATGAACATTTGTAGACTAGGAAGAGTTAACCATTTTAATGGCTCAAGTTCTTTTTCAGGTTAGTCTGAAATACTAGAAGTTGTGAGGGAAGGCTGTGTGTAATATCAACCTAACAAAAACTTAAAATAAAATACCAATGGATGAGAGGCAAACATTTATCACTAACTTACCCGTGCAATACTTATCATCTGCTGTTCTGAATCCCTTTGAATAATAACTTTTTTTGCTGTTATAGAAATAATAAATGGGTATTGACAGAAAGAAAACCTAACAAGAGAAAAGAAAATATTTCCTTTTTAGCATCTAGCATATTATTTTCTTTTTAAGAATACAGGAGTGAATCTTTTCATTATCATTCAGTAACTACCTACCCTCCATTGATGGTAGTTTGCAAATAGCTGCAGGGTTTTTGCGTGGTGTATACAGAGATACTCAACTCAGAAGGACAAGCTGTTATTTGCAAATACTACTAGAAACTGTAAGTTAGTAATAATACTTATCCTCAATAAAGCTCTTCTTTATTGCTTATCATTGTCAATAGACCTAATAAAAACGAGTCATCTTTTGCTTAGAACACTAAATTTAAAATGCTATGCTAAATTAAAGAAAACAATATCATCTTATTGAATGCAAGAAAAAGAGTGCTCTGTGCAGCATTCTTAGGTGCACAGTAGAAATCTTTCTGGTTTTGCTTATTTGCTGCAGAATTGATTTTCAAAGGGACTGATTTTCCACAGGTCCTTCAGATTTAACCCTGCATTGTGAGTGTTTAGGACTTCCAAAATATCAGAACACAGCTACATTCCACTGCAGTCAAACAGTACAAATAATTTTGAAAGACTTCAGAAATCACCAGGGTAAAAGAATTTTTTAACTGGTTATTCTGGTAATTTTTGAAATTTAGGTCATTCATCACCTAACAGAAGTTCATACTGAAATACCCAGAGCTTCAGACTCTATATGTGCATCTTCAATCCAGACTGCAAGCGCACCCTGAATCCTGCCTGTGAGCAGCTCTGGATTCTAATGTCTTTAGAAAAAAAATGCCAAATGAAGAAAAATACTCTCACTTGGTCTCCTGGAAACCCTAGCTCAAAAGCATTTTACTAAGTGTTGACTTAGTTGGAAGAATTAAGTACTTCAAAACAGTTAATATGCAGAGGAAACAAAGACCAGCTCTATTTGGCCTTCTTAGTTCTGCAAATATAGTCTTGAAGTCTTGATTATGATGCATTTTTGCTTTTTTTTTTTTTAAAGTGGAACGACAGAGTTAAGATATGTAAAACTGAAAAATGTGGTTGTAACAAAGTAAAAAAAAATTAAAAATAAAACAGCTATACTTTAGATACCCCAAATTATGCACCAAGAAAACTTTGTTTTGATAGAAATTGAATTCCCAGTGTCCCAGCTAATTGGAAAAAAAAAAACTGGAGCAGGTGGAAATCTCACAACCCTTTTATAAGTTTGGATGTGGGTGCCAAAACAGCCAGATGGTGTCAATGAAAAAAAATAAAAATGTTGAAGCTCAGCAATATTCAGATTCCAATGCTTTGACTGAGACTCTGCAAAGCCTACTGTACATTCATTGCTATCATATGTCAGGGGGCTTGGGTTTTTTCCTCCTTTGTTTTAGGTATTGCTTTTTACCTCTTTCTTCCCAAGCAGAATATAAGGTATCAGACAGAAGACTAGCCAAAAATACCTGCTATGTTGGAGCAAGTTACGGTCTCCAAGTTTTTACCAACTGCTGCTAAGAAAAATTGCACATACAAACAGAAAGCTACATTTGGATGGTTGAAGCCTTAAATTAGCTTACTGAAAGTCTTGAAATATAGAGAAACTTTAATTGATCTTGTGATTCAAGCTTTAAAGACCAACTGATAATCCTCTGATGCTAGTCTTCAGGATGCTGAAAAATACAGCTACAAAAATTTTTTTAAATTAAACAATTTTTTAAACTTTAGCAGAAAAATGAAATGTGCATTTCTCTAGATGTTTCTAAATCATATCACTGGCTGTCTCTCACAAGAGGAGAAATGCCTTTGCAAGTTTTGAGTCTGTAAATATTTACCTTGTGTGTTTATTTTCATGTAACAAAAATAGTACAATGTATTTCACTGGAACAAATATGGTCAGAGCTACATATAAGCAGGTAAGTAGATATATTTTCATCCTTAAGTGGTAAGTATGCATACAATGTCACTTTCTGTTAATGTACTGGAGGTTAAAAGATGTTTGTACCAAGACACAATTAGAAGTCTATACCAATAAATAATAAACTCATTATCATCTGTATTTCACATCTTTTCTCTAGCTTGCAAAGATAGATGAGATGTATTAGTCAGTCTCACATCCATGCAATAGCAAGTATAGCAAGTACTAGCTACGCGATGTTTTTCCAGGAAAATACAGCATTTAATATGGCTGTACATATACATAAAGGTTATGTATACCATACATATACACATATCTACAGAGTGTATATCTATCTTGTATATATGGTGCTTTGAAATACTTAATAGGAAGCAACCAGTTATTGCTCTTACCTGTGAGAATTCCCATAACATTGCCAGTTATGATATTCTTCCATAAGATCAATATGATCGAGTGTAGAATTATAGAAATCCGTATATGAAATAATAGGAGGATTAATCAGACTATTTGCAGCATCTACAAAGAAAACAAAAAATCTTTTAAAATAAGGCTTGGCTTAGGCACATATGTTTTCTAGGCATCCTGAGCATCTGTGATCTCAGAAACTTTAAGACAAATCAGCTACTAATAACTTCATTGCTACAGAATTGAAACTATAACACCATACGATATCATATTAATTACTGTAAAAAACAGGAAATCCCTAGTTTGGTCCATTTAAGAGAGAACCTGCATTTCACTCTAGTCCACTTAATGACACTCACTAAGTTAAAGTCTGATAGACAAAGAACATTATGTACAGCTGAAATCAATGAAAAACACAGCCTGATAGATGGATTTCTTAAACACCTTTGTTTAATTCCAAGCATAGTTATGGATATAACATCTACATGCTTGGAAAGGGAGGGGCACAAAACATGATACTCAAAGATATGCCTATGTCCTCAAGTAACTAATATCCCATCTAGATTCACCAGTACATAAATTAAGTACTTGACCAAACGAGGAAAACCACTTGACCTTTAGGCTGCCTATCTTATATAGAACTCATATAATGCTAGACAACTGTTAAGTTTTTCTCTACAGTTGTGTGTGTCCAAGCTCTCATTTGCCATGCAGAACTGTACAGATCACTTTTAAGCAAAAGTTTTAAGTTGAAAGCAAAATGAAAACATGTTCATTACAATTTTAATTCTCATTTGGTGGTTTCATTTTCTCTCAGAAAGGGGTTTTAGCCTTGAAGAAAAAAGGACTAACCTTAAGCATCCCATTGCCATTCTAATCACTAAGCTTTTGGTTATGAGTGGAGGAGGAGGTTTGCATTTGCAGTAATCAAGTTTCCTGTGTTCTGTGTTGAACTGGACAGGAATTTCCTTTTTAAGCTGTAATACTTTTGTGCAGGTAAACCAGTTACAAAAGAAGTTCTGGCAATTACACATTTAAAATAGTTTCTTGTATAAATCTAAGGGAAACCTTAGCCACCCAGTTACTTAGGCAGATTTTTGAGTGATCTTCAATTGATGTAACAGGAAAGTGATACACAGCAATTTTCTACTGAAAAGTAAATCCAAACACTCGCCAACAGAAGATGTTCCTTCCACCTTATTGCTTTCTAGCATTTTATGGTTTTTTATAGTGTCACTATCATTGCCAGTCTCCCCCAGAAGAGAGGAAGTATAAACTGTCCCACTCTATGTGTTAGCACGTATACACATGCACAAATATACATATATATATACACACACGCATACACAATTCAAGAAAAGTACCTACTAAATAAAGCCAGGACTTTGGTTGCTGATGGAATCCACCAGGTACATTTCACCATAGGTGGAAACTCTTCAGGTTTTGCAGGGAACAGGCGTAAAGATATAAATTGCAGTAACCTGTCCACCAGCTGCTTGAACCTCTTCTGTGAGATCCTAAAACAAATATGTTGCAGTTACTGCCATGTGATCACCATCCATACTAGAGTTTATACTATTAGATTTCAGAGTTATCTAACCCTGCCCCCCCCCAAGAAAACAGAAGCTTTTGCCTTCTACAAAAACATAATTCAAAATACAAAGTTTGAGAAGCATGCCTTTAAATACTGGTAAACAGCAACACTCTTCAGCACACCTGTAACTATGCTTTTTAATGTCTGTGATTTAAAAAGAATAAATTGATTGAATCATTACTTGTTCTTAGCTATTTCACCCCAAATTTGAATACTGAGGAATTATTTAATTCTGAGATACTTTGTCCTATTGACTAAAGAATGGAAAGTACTTCATATGCTTGTGACAAATGCACAGTTTAAGTTATGTGCTGCACCATTTCCATAATACCACAATACCTATATACATGTAGATAGATTAAAGCATCCTTTTCTAAATAAGAGCTTTCCTTTTTGAATGATGTAGAGTTTTAATACATGTTTTAAGAATAAAAAACATCCTGTCTATTGCATCCTTAACCAACGGGGTAAGCCTTACTTGTAAACACCCATTCAAATGAAATCATATATTAACATAGTTTTCAGCAAATCTAGACATGGCAATGGGAGGGAAATAAACTTTCCATCCTCACAGAGGAGAAAATCCTGTATTAACAGATTCTGCAGGAGATAAGGGAATTGTGAATACAGTCATTCAAACTTTTTGTTATCCCAAACTGAACTTTTTGCTCAGTCAATATAAAGAAGGCAACCTGCATATGCACTTAAAAGCCACCCTTTGGACAGTAACCCCTGCATGACTTCATTATTGAGGTGCTATTAGAGTTACTCAATTAATTAAAACCTAATGCCCTAATTACATTCTCTCAACACCTCTACTGCACTATTAAGTGGGGATTTGATTCCGTTTGTGGGTTTCATACAATACCATAAAGTTACAGTGCCTTTTGCAAATTATTTGTAACGATAAACCTGTATTTAAACAAAAATCATAAAGGTGTTTGTCTTATTGGTAACATTTAAACAGGAATCTAAAGACCTGCATGTGTATGGAAAAATAACTTACATAAGTTATTTTGCAATTAAAGCTCTTTAGCATAAAGAAATTCATTTTTATACATTAAATACAGCTTGCATCTATAAATCAGTATCACTTAGTGGATTACATCCAAATGTACTTTCAAAACAACGAAAACAATCTTTTAGTCAATTAACTTTCATATAATTTATAAAACAGTCAACATCAATGGAAATACAGTAACAATTGTAATCCTAAAAATTGAATTTCTAATTTTATTTTTTAATTTCTTTTACTTTTTAGACCAGTGCACTAGGAAATGATGGTCAGCTTCTGTTAAGGCTGCTATCTGTCTTAGCAAGTGAGCATAGATGACATAAGTAGAAGTGTTACTAAATTGAGGATTCTGAAAAAGATTAAAAAAAATGTGTTAGGTTAGAAACTGCATAAAGGTAAAAAATTCATTAGGATTTTTTTATGTTTGTTGTAGCCAATACAATTACAGAGGAAAGGAATTCACAAAATTGCTGTGACAGTGGTAAAATTATGAAAAAATATTATTTGCAACTTCTAGTCAGATAAAAAATTACATAACTTCTATCCTGTAAAAGAGTGGTTTTATTTTAAAAGAAAGCCCGCAGGTAATAGAAGCAGTACTCAACATATTGTTCTGTATTATAATTTACCATGTAGCACCAATTATCCTCCTCTGAGTAATGTGCTTTCCACCTCTGAAATACGGATTCTCATAGCTCTTGTCTTCCTGCACTTTAACCCAAATTTATTTTCCCCTCTTATGTACAAGTTCACACATTTCCACTTTTTAGCAGGATATATTCCTTATAATTCACAGTTAGAATACCACCCCAGAGAAGAAAGCTACTGTCTCAAAAAATGAGATTATCATCCAACCTTCTCCATAAAACAGAAAAATCTTCTTATGAGGAGTGTTTTATCTACACTGGTAAAATTTAAAGGGGAAACTAGCTACAATTGCAAATCACCTACAGCAGGAAAGGTAATAGATTAACACTTATGGAAATCAGACAACTTAGCCAGTCAGATAGACTGGACAGCGTCTGCTGGATAAAATGCAACACTGGAGAAAGTTACAGCAATATGAAAATTAGACACACTGAAACTTTCTGACCTACGGCATACCAACAAAGCAAACCTGGGAATAAAGAAGAAATAAGAGCATATAACCTGCTGAAACATTTGTTCTTTCAATTCACAAAATGATAGGCAACAACTTGTCTGTTAGTTCATGGTTTTAATCTATGCAACCTTTCCCCACCAACCAGCTTTCATTAAGTTCCCATTTTCATCATGCATACCCTACACTTCTTCCATATGTAAATACATTATTGGAACGGGAAATTAAATGTGAAGTATCTCAGCTATACAAAGTATCTTGTTTCCATAGTATACTGGTATATAGATAAGTTAGGAGACGTATACTTAAATAAAACCAACTGTATTTTTCTTACCTGTAGAAGTATACAGTATGCTCTAAGATCATCTTTTGTTCGTGGCCTATGAATAAATGAAGAAATAAGCAGAACCATATGCATACATCATAGACTAACATTAAGAGTCATGAAATCATGCCCCCTATGATTTAAGTTTCTTTGCGAATACATACTGAATATCACATTTAAAGATCATAGAATCACAGAATCGTAGGGGTTGGAAGGGACCTCGAGAGATCATCGGGTCCAACCCCCCTGCCAAAGCAGCTCCCTAGGACATTTCACTCAGATAGGCGTCCAGACGGGTCTTGAATATCTCCAGAGAAGGAGACTCCACCACCTCCCTGGGCAGCCTATTCCAGGGCTCTGTCACCCTCACTGGGAAAAGTTTCTCCGCATGTTGGTGCGGAACTTCCTATGCTCCAACTTGCAGCCATTGCCCCTTGTCCTGTCTCCACAGACCACTGAAAAGGGGCTGGCTGATTCCCCCTGCATCCCCTGCTTAAGATAATTATAAACATTAATTAGGTCCCCCCTTAGTCTTCTCTTCTCAAGGCTGAACAGTCCCAATCTTCTCAGCCTTTCCTCATAGGGGAGATGCTCCAGGCCCTTAATCATCTTCATAGCCCTTCTCTGGACTCTCTCCAGGAGATCCCTGTCCTTTTTATAACAGGGAGCCCAGAACTGGACACAATACTCCAGGTGGGGCCTGACCAGGGCAGAGTAGAGGGATCTTCACTGCTCTCAGAAATTAAGACATTTAGAGATTCTGACTACTTTCTAAAGTCCATAGGCTATTTTAGCATGTCTTTTGTGATACAACATGAGAGAAGGAAAAAAAAAAGAATGGAGGACTAAAGTGTTTTATTAATTTTGGTTTTATTGTTTAATGAATTTTTTATAAGTGGTTTCATTCTTTTTATTTTTTTACTAATAAGTCAATGTCTGTGTCTATCTCTTATGATACCACAGATGACTTCAGTTGCCCCATTTTTGGTATTTCCTGCCAGAATACTCCATATACTTCTACCACTGCAGCCCCTGCACTTCTTGCTATTTGTTTGAGGCTGTTCCATAACCTCAAACATACATGCAGTAGCAGCTCAGAAAAGGTAGTGTAAGGTAAAGAAATGAATAGCCAAGGGCTGTGTCACAAGAGAGTCCCATAAGACACTGTCTGTTGCTGCATCTTCGTATGAACCAAATGATGCATCTCACTTTATTACTTCTTGCTAAAAGGTTGTCATGTCCAACCCTCCTGCCACTGAGCTGTCCCTTCCTGCACCTTGCACTGCTCCTTAAGCCATTGCCACACGTGAACAGTATTGTGAGGTAAGCTTCTGATCAAGGATTTACCTAGGTTAAAACATGCTAGTTGCTGTTGGAGGCAGGCAGGGAGAATGTGTTTTACTCCAGATAAACTCCTTAATTCATCTCACAACTCAGATGCCCGAAATACCGTCCTGACAAAGAGCAGCTAGATTTGGGGGGATGTATGGCTGGGTTTGGGTCTGCTTCACTGACCCTCAGTGTCAGCTTACAGACTTCAAGACAGATTTCAGCAGACTTGCCTGCCTAAAAGGAGGCAAGTTCTTATGAGTCAAGTAAGTTGTATCAGAACATTTTCTTTCTTTGGCTAAAACAATAACGACAAAAAATATATTACTTATAGGTGCTGGCACAGCACTAATGCAAACATTTGTTACAATTACCCTTTCCACTCTTGTAGCAGACCATTAATTACTCCTTTTAGCACTGACTTCTGAACATCTTGAGGCTGTGGAAAAAGGAGAGGAAAAGTCATATCTGATGTAATTACACACATTCTATGCAAGATACTGTATGAGCAAGCAAGTTTGTTTTGCTTGTGATTCAAGTTAGCTAAGAAATCTTAGTGTTATGATGCTAAGCAATTAAGTATCTTCTCTCACCTGAGGCCTGAAGTTGTGCCAGTGGTGGCTTTCAACCCTTTAAACAACTTAAAAACTGTAAATATATTTTCTAAATGACTCCCATCCTTTGTTTACTAGGCACAGTAGCTACTTTTTGCTATGCCCATCCTCACATTTTCCTTATTTCCCACCATGCAGTATCGCATCGCATCCACGTCATATCTTGAAAGCAGTCTTTGAGAACTACCACAGTATGAACCGTGCCTTACTAGTAGCAAAAATTTCCTCCTCTTTTACTACATCAGTTTTCATGATTCTATGGCAATTCTCATGAGACCATTTTAAGTATGTTTTGAGAGATTCTTCACTACTTGTGCCTATCTGAGAAAAAATTTTGGTATAAATGGCTTCTTAGCATATTTCTTTATTGAAATAATTGTTACAATGTTTTAAAACATGAATTCTTTCTTCTACTTACAGTATTTAATAAGGCATCATAGACAACATTCACAAATTTTGCATTGATTCCAGAGTCCTCAATGGTATTAAATGGAGAATTGGTATCTTTCTGTAAGGTAGATAATACATGAAACATTTTGGTTTTGAAATGTTTTGAATATTTTAACTGCCTTTGAAAATAAAATTTAACAGACCCACATATAGATATAACTATTTATTTTCCTTATAAAAACATAAGAATCTAAGCTGCTTTTATTGATATGTGAAATGTAACACCATAACTCTGTCATTCTATTTTAAAGTAAGTGTAAGAGTTTCAAATGAGTTACACTGAACTTAATCTTTCATCTTCGCTGTTGATCCATCATCAGATAGATGCAACAAAATTATAAGTATTCAGTATTTGATAAGCAACTAAAAGTCACAGGTTATTTTGTCTAGGTTCAGGTCCTACTGTCCATGCACATTTTTCTCTAACAGGCAGGAAATACTAATTCCACATGAATTCAGAAAGTTTTCACACAGGTATGATCTTTCCCAAGGAAAACTGAATATGCCACCACAACACAAGAGCTATACTACTTGAGCTCATACCACATTTTTTTTAGGGACAGTCAATTTCTGTTTGCAGATTTGCCTAGGCCTCCACAGTAGCTGCATTAGTTACATACTTTTAAAACGTAGTTTGCATAGACAGTATCTATGCAGTCAGTGTGTCACAAAAAAACTAAATACTAGAATTTTAAAGCTCTGCAAGCACTTGAAGCAGAGTTGCTTAAACTGGAATTCATCAATCAATGCAATAATAGATTGGCTACCAAAGGCAGGTGAGAACATGACAAAGTTATCTTGTTGGCTTTGAGTAACTGGCTGCAAGACTAACTGATGTTTTTGTAAACACTGTGAAGATATAAAGCACTATAAGTACTTAACAGCATTATGAATTATTTTCTACCTTAAATGCAGCATTTATCTCCAGGAAAGAATCAAATGTTGTAGAATAAAAATAATGTACAGCTTTCCAATCTCCTGATAACTTTGCCTTCTCCACATCATCCCTAGAAAGAAGTATTAAAGAAGTGGTAACATAAGGGTTCAATCTTCCCAACCACTTAGACTTTAGCCTGCACTATAACTCTAGGATTCCCTCACCAAGCACACACATAGCAGACAGACAAGTATAATATCAGTATCTAACATCTTCCTTGTCATTTTAAGAGCCCGGTATTACCAGAGAACAAAAGCATAGTCTGTGTTTGATACACCTGAGCAATGTCTCTTATTCAAAAATGTTAATTCATGGTGTCACAGTTCATTATGTTAAGACAAATAATTAGCAGAATAGAATTACACTGAAGATACACTGACATGGTACGTTTCTGAGACTAATTTATTTCACTATGCAGGATCTTGACTAGTCAAATTCATTATCATTTGTAAAAAAATTTATTTCTCAATTTTTTCAAATAAAACTCAACCTTTGTATGCAACTTTACACATTCCTAAAGTGGGCAACAAGATCTAGAGATTTACCCTTAAAGTCCTTTGAGGTATTTGGTCCTTAAAGCAAGTATCTGTATATTGTACATTAAAAAAAACCCAAGCCAAACAACAAAAAATCCCATCCAACCTTTCAAGCAATCTACAATGCTGGTGTTACAAAACCCAGATTGAATTGCACTACCCCCCTTTATTTGTTATAGATATTAAAAAAAAAGATAATTACATGATTAGGCAGCAGTCAATAGATATAAAAATCTGAATACAGAAAGAATTTCAGTTCTTCAAGTCACCTGAACACCTACAAGCGATCAACTTTTGTCAAAATCTTTTATACCTGTTTCCTTTTCCACCAAATACACATACTGACTAATCAAAAAAACATTCTTTTTTCCTCACTGTTGAGCAAAATTTCAAACATGGAAAGAGCAATGAAAAGGATATGCTCATATGCCTCTTGGAGCAACTGTGATTTTTTTTTTCCCATCTGTTTGAAAAATAGAAGAATCAGGATTTTTCTTAGGAATACTTCTCCCAGTTTCCAGACCAAAATTATATTACTGCAAAACACTGAAGGGTATTACAACAGCATAATGTTGCTCTATGCCTTCTAAGGATTAAAAAAAAAAATCCAAACACAAAAAAGCGCCAAATTTTCAATTAATTCATAAATACCTAAGAACACATCCACTCTAAAGAAACACTTTGGCAATATACTTTCCCATACTGCAGGTAGAATCCACTAGTGTAATCACACCTTTTGCCATTAGTTTTCAACAAAGTTATGCCATTTCCTCGAATGACAATGCCAACATCACAATTTTTGGGAACATAGCTATGTTGAGAAGGGCCATTCTCTATTGCCTTGTGCCAACAGAGAACCAAGCAAAGTCATAAAAATTTTGTGGTGTAGACCTGACAATAAGGAAACAGTTAAAAACAATTCAAGTGGTTTCCCTGGGGACTTCTCCTAGTCTAGCTAAGCTGACCAAGCATCATGTGCTGATTATCATAACAGCGCTGAAAGAAATCTAATGCACATGATTAAGCGTTTGATCTGAAACAGAAGTGGAACACGACACACTGTTTCACATCAATCCCACTTTCCTCCTAGCTAAATCAGTGTTACAGAGTAGCAACATAAATACCCACCACACAGACTCTTTGATCTTAAAACTCTTTGACAAAGCATAGTGCTTCTCAGAGAGGCACTAAAGTAGCTTACACTTACTCTGCTTAAAATTGCAGTCACATAAGCAGAAAGTATACATGAAAAAAGAAATGTTTTTGCATTTATCTAATATTGAAAATGAATGCTTCTAAACTTCATGCCTGAAGAAAAGTCATCCCTACTTTTAACTGAAGTTAGAAATAGTGTAGTACATGTAAATCACTACTTCAGGGCCTCAAATATGATATTACACATTTAAAAGTCTGATGAGCAGCATTTCATACAAGGCCAATAATGCCGAGTACCTCAATGGACAGGTCACACCAGAACTGACAGTACAAAATCCCTAACATTAAAAGGGATTTTCCAGTGTACAATAAGCCTTTCCCCCCCCCCCCCAAAAAAAAAAAAACAACCCCTAAACATCCACAGAATATCAAGAACTGAACTCTATCTTGGAGGTACAAGCTTTGCCATTTCTTGACTAGAACAACACTTCAAGCAGGAGACAGTATTTTTTTTTAAATCACAGTGATAGAAATCACTTGCACCATCACAGACTAACAACTACTACTAATTAGTCTTACTCAACTACTCCCTTATTGGATATTAACAAAGTACACTTCTGGAAACATCAGTGTAACTTACTGAAAATCTTTCACAGTTTTGGTTCGGATAGGAAGGGAAGGTTCAGGAGGAACTGGTGCTTTCACTTCCTGGGGTAGTGTATCTATAGGGATGCGCTGCTTTTGTCGTACATCGAGACAAATAGGCGATAGGTCTCTCACTGATTAAAGAAATAAAATGCAATCATATAAACAACAAACAGCTAATAAAATACAGAGGTACAGGAACTAAGAAAAGAAAACTCACACTTGTCTGATTTTGTGTCTTTAAGCCCCTTATTATCCAGATTCTTTTTTTTACCATGTGCTCATCCCAGATAGGATGGAAATTTCCACTAACTGAATGGAAATAAGATCCTATAAAGAAAAAACGCATCCAGAGTTCGTAACTTTTTTTTTTGTTAACAAAGTGCTTCCTTCTGCCAACAGAGAAAGAAAATTGGCCAGTCCGTCTCTAGGGCTTTCCCAAAGATAGGAGTCTCTTACTATTTTGTAAGTGAACTGCTGAACAACATTGCAAATTATTTGTCTAATACAAACCAAACCAAAAAAGCCCAACAAAACAAGACAAGTTTTCACAGTTTAATTGCTGGCATAATGCTGTAAAAAAAACAAAAAAAAAATGCAGCAAGCTGGTGGTCTGTATTCTAACTCATTATTAGGGAAAAACAGCAAAATATTGTACTTACATTATATGCACTGGTATTACATCTGTAATAATGGACTGATATACACACAGTAGTATTCATACCACACAAGAAAATCTGAAGTTGATATATAATTTAATTTATAAATGAGTGCTGCAGAATGTTAAGTTTATTTGCAGCTGTAGATGCTCAACTCTCTAAACATTAAGCCAAATATCTTCCAAAGTCACATACATTAAAATGCCTACTCTGAACATCGTATCTATGTGAACCTATGAGGAACTCAAGCTAAATCAGAACATAATTGCAAAAAAAACCCCAAACAACTCCAAAAAAATCAACCCAATGAAGTCAAAGGATGGTGATTCCGTTACATTCATTGTTTGAAAGACAAACTGAGCAGGCTATACAAGTAGCAGTGCTTTAACGTGGTCTTTCTGTTCTACACTTCATATTTGATCCGATAACATTGTATAGGGTTTACATGCCAAGACTTCGGCAGGAGGTGGGCTGCAGAGGCAACCTCTATGAAAGGAGAGATGGGGCTACCCCTATGTCAGACATAGCCAGCTCGAAAACAGACACACTGCTGGACAAAGCTGAGCCCACTGGTGATGCTGGCAGCACCTCTGTGATAATGTTTTTAAGAATGGGTAAAAAACTAGCGTAGAGCAGCTGAGAGAGGGGAGGGATTAAAAAAAGACAACACAAACCACAGAAGTCACTCTGCAGATACCCAGGTCTTCTGGGAGAAGAAGGGGGAGGAGGTGCTCCAGACACTGGAACAGAGATTCCCCTGCAGCCTGTGGAGAAAACCATGGTGTAGCAGGTTGTTCCCCTGAGCCCATGGAGGACCACAGTGGAATGGATATCCACCTGCAGCCCATGGAGAGTCCATATCCGAGCAGGGCTCTGGCAGGAACTGTGGCCTGAGGAGGCCCACACTGGAGCAGTCTGTTCCTAAAGGACTGTACCCTGTGGAAAGGGCCCACATTAGAGCAGTTCTTGAACTGCAACTCAAGGGAAGGACCCACGTTGGAGAAGACTGTGAGAGACCCCATGCTGGAGCAGGAGCACAGCATGAAAAGGAAGGAGTAGCAGAGATGAAGTTTTATGAGCTGACCACAACTCCAATTCTTCACCTACCTGTGCTGCTTGAGGGAAAGGAAACAGAAGAGTGGGGAACAACAGAGCGAAATTGAGCATGGGAAGAAGGGGGCAGGGGAAGGTGTTTTGAGTTTGCTTTTGTTTTGTTTAACTGGCAATAAATTAATATCCTCAAGTCAAGTCTATTTTTCCTATGCCAGTAATTGAAAAGTAGACTCCCATTGTCATCTCAACCAATCGACTTTTTCATCTTATTTTCTTCCTGTACCCTGTTGAGGAAGGGGATAGAGCAGCTTGGTAGGTGTCTAGCTGCCAGACAAGGTAAGCCCACCAAAACCACGAAAAAAATATTCCGGGGCAGTATACACAAACTTGCCTTTTTTTCCAATATCCTTAAAATGCTTTTAAAATCTGATTCACATGCATGTTTTAAAAAACACTTATGTGAATTATGATGTGTGTTTGGGATAAAAGACACTATATAAAACTGTCCATAGAAGTCAAACATATTATGCAATTCATAGAGGATTTTGGTTTAAGAACCCTCTAAGCCTTTTTGCTGAAATTCCAAGTGGTGGTTGTTTGGGGTTTTTTTTACATTATCCAAACACCATAGTAGTATCACTGCTCTGCTGCCTACTCCAATTGTCACTGCAGAGAAACAGATGTTAACAAAACCCCCAAAACCCAAAGCCAGATTCTTTCCACTCATGCTAATAACACAGACAGTGTCACTGTGACTTGATTCATCCACCATTCATCAGGTGATCAGAACTGCCCTCAATACCCTGAATACAGCATCAACTACAGATATGGAACACTGCCCACTCTTACAGCTGGAAGAAGAATAATTTTATAAACAAAGTGGACACATAGATACTAAATTAATTCAAGCTGAGATGCCAAACAGTCCCACCATGCAAATACTCTGCTACTGCACATCATCTTCTGAAAGCAGGACAGGCTGACTTAAAAGAAACTAAGACTATGTCTTATTTTTATACTCTGAGAAACACAACTCATTTTAATTTAGGTTTTGTTCTGTCTTCTCAATTTTAAATGGATTAAACATTGTATTATAACCAGCTGAATATACTGAAATGAGGAAAATAATCTCTCTGCATCTGCATAAGAGTGTCAGCAGCTGTTTCTCATTTCAGTAAATTGAGGCTGCAGGTGCTAAACTGGTAACTTGCACACTGCCAGCGATGCAATTTTCCCTGAGATATATATAGCTTAAATTAGATATACTAAAACTGAGTTTTAATAATGTTTAATAAATACTGTCAACTTCAGAATGTTTTGCAATAATTAAAGTTTATTTGTAAACAGATTTATATGCTTGTCTGACATTCCAAAATACTAATTTAAGATCTGTCACTTGAGATCCGTTGAGAAGAAACTTTCAACTTCATGTTCTTAGTTGATAAGCAGCAGTAACACATTACAAGACAAGAAAAAGCAGTCATTTCTGGCTGATTGCCCAGTTACATCAAGTAAAAACACCCAGCAATACATGACTGCTCAGGAGAATGATCAGAAGGAGGGAGAAAGGCTCATTGACAAAGCAGACTTGACTATTACAAGGAAATTTAAGGCAAATTAATTTAGAGCAGCAGTTATTTTCATGGTGACCAACACAGCTACTTGCAGATGAAAATTTTCAAACTATGTAAAACAAACCACTTTTATCTGTAAAGCTATAAAAGAACTAGAACAAACCAGTCACTATATAGGTTTTATACTAGATCACTGTTACAGAGATTCGATCTGTGGCAGCTATATAGCAAACAAACGTTACCCTAGCTTTTGTACTGAATTTACCAACATTACTTTTTCCACACTTTTGTTTTTCCATGAAATTAATGTTCTTTGCACTCAAGCCTAAGGTATTACCAGTATATGCACGTATACATATACACTCATATTCACAGATAGCACGTGTATAGATAAATTGACAAAACCCACCAACCAAGCATTGCTCCTGAATTCCAGAATAGAGGCATTTGTGTCTGAGAAGGGTTCCTCCCCCAGAATACACACACCCTCTAAAAACATTTGTGAGTGCACATTGAACTGTTAGCAAGAAAAATCTGGTTTTATATTGACAGGTAACCTTGACCCTGAAATTCTGAGCATAACTGCTCAATTTTACCTACTGACTCAATTTCGAGAATATATCCTTGACTATAATAAATATTGCCATGCATCAGCATGGTGAAAATTAACATCCAAGTACCTGTGAGGCAATAAATACAACCAGGACCAGTATCATGTTCAGCAAGAACTGAGGACACTGAAAGAGTCATGGTTAGAGTTTGTAATTCTTGTCAGATACAAAAAAAAGAGGGAGAGGGAAAGTGACTTCTGTTTAGTGAAATGATTCTGCAAAAGGGTACTGTACTTTTTCACTTTACTTGGCCCAATACTAGGTTTAATTTTACTTTGTCCTAAATTTTAGTAAGCAGCAGGCTTTCATATCACAACTGTTCAGACAGAAGCTGGACAGGACATAATTAAGGCTTCAACAATTAAAGACAGTAACTTGGAGTGGCTGAAACAACTGCACACGTTTCTGTTAAAAACAGTAGCAGCTGAGTAGTTAATGTTGACAAGAGGTCACTTCAAGCTTCTGAGGAAAATAATGTTATCAGAGAAAGGCAAAGCATTTTATTTCTCAGGCGGCCTCCAGATTCCAACAATGTTGCCATTATTTACCTGCAATTCACAAACAAGAATTTCCTTTAAAAGTACACAGGTGAGATCAGTGGCCACCTGAAGGTTGTTCTTCCAACTTTGTGAGCTCCACCTTACAGCACTTCGTAAGAATCAGCAGAGCTCTGACCTGCTCTGCAGCATCTGCTTTTTGCATTACCCAAGCACCGCCCTCAAGAACACTACTTCTACCTTAACTTGGAAGTTATGCAACAGTGGGAGAAGTCTTCACTGGCCACATCCAGCCACCTTTGTTTCCTTTGTGTAGTACAAAGTGATTTGAGCAAAGTATAAAATCCTGTCCAAGCTGTCATTTACACATAATTGCCTTTTGTTCCCTCTTGCCTTTAAAGTTCTTCAGAACTTACCAATCATCACCTGTGAATTTTATTTTATGCCATCACGGGCCTTTACCTCCACTGAAAAACAGAATCTCTTGGCAACTGTCACCCTTAAAAGCCCTACACTTGCCTCACCCCCACCATCCTTCAGATGGTGATAGAAGAATCTTCTTCACAAACTTCTGACAATTTCTAGGAAAACTGTCATCTGACTGTAGTTAGACAAACAGTATCTGCAGACAGACTACTGTAACTTTATTTAAAACTTCAGATGCTTATTTCATCCTCCAAGTCTATTTGGTTTTTTTTTACTTATCCAACTTGGCTCTAAGCCATAACCTCTACAAAGGATGGACTATCATATATATCACTGCCTGTACTGTGTACAGCACAGCATAATTTAATAAAATTTAGATTTTCTGGAATTACCACAATACAAATATTGGCAGAACACTGAGCACCTTCTTAAATTGGTAACTAAGTAACACAGGGCTTTTATTCTCTTACCATTTTTGATGTTGGGTATAACAAGTTGCGTAGGCGAATTTCTGTTTCCGATGCCTTCGTTCTTTTGGTTGATAGTTGTGATGAAATTGCTGAAAGTGGAAAACTGATTTTTGGCTCCTCTCTCCAACCCCTGTAATTAAGATGACAGCATGCTATGAAGGGCTAATACATTACTGCAAGAGTAATCTTACTCATGAGGTATTACACGGAATACTTTAATATCTTTTATGTTGAAATCAGATAGGTAATACCTAAATAAGACATAATTAATGATTCTGCAAGCTTGTTTCAAATTGAAACAGGAGAGATACCATAAAATTCCTTTCCATTACATTAAAAAATTCAAGTATTAAATTGCAGAATTTGAAGATCCCTTTGAATTACTGTGATGAAAGCACAATACAAATTAAATAGAATGCTTCCAACAATATTCTTTCTATGTTCTAGTTCTAACTATTTTTTTATTTATATATTTTAGATTTTGCTAAATCCAGCTCAGTTTAAACAGATGAAAGAACTACATACTTTTTTTCCAAATGACCCCAGCATACTGAAGTATTTTAGGCAAATTTCCCAAGACTTTAAATATGAGGCTAAAAATTCCACGTAAGCTAACCTACTAATAAAATTTAAATACTGGCTACCTGGGTAAAAACCGTGAATGATTCAAAATTGTCAGCATCAGCTGCCACAGAAGAAAGGCTAGCCAACAAATGTTGGTTAACAGAGCAGTAAAAAAACCTGCTTGAGCACCTGTATGTGCTGCCACCCAGGAGCCTGAACAAGCCTTTACTAAGAACTGATGAACACTAGTATGTTTTAACAGTGAACAGGTGTGAAATCACACAACAGATTTCCAAAGGATTGCACCAATTGGTCTGTTTTCACACTGTTATTAGATACAGTTGTTTGGTCTGGAGTACTTGCAAAACATAGGTGGGTTAAGGGGCTTGCCCAAGGTGACAGAAATCACATGATGGAGATTTTAATTTCTATCTCGGCTCCAAGTCCTCAGCTGATATCAGGTGAAAGTACTCAAAACCATATACACACTGGCCCCATACATCGATTTTCAGCCCCATATTAACCTAAAAAAATCATTTGCTTGATATCTGGTATCTACACCCTCAGAAAAAAAAAAATATTGTTTAATGCAAATCAAAACTGTAATTCCCCAAATAAGAATAAATATTTTATAATAATTAATGTAACAGCCTATCTTTTTTAAGCCCATACATTTCCCTTCCCCCTTAAGAGCTGTAAATTTGGATTAAGACATGCAGCCAGCGTTCTGAAGAAAGCACTTCACTTCCACCACAACATCCTGAAATACCACCAGGAGGGTAATAACAGAGCCCATAAACCTGCCACACCGCAGTGTACACAAGCTGGTATGCTGCCAGGAATTTTAAATAACTGTGGCACAAACAACCATTTTTCCATGGCTTATAACTCACCAAATTATAAATCTGAACAATCAGCAGGACTTCTGGCTTTACAAACACCAAGTTTCAATTACTAGCTCAAAATTTCTTTAATGCAACAAACATTTTAAAAAAAAGTAATCTCCACTACAGATTTTTCTTTTATTTTATAACCTTTGAAATATCATTAAGATGTGTCTTAAAAATCACCTAGCACCTGACTGGAAATAAAACAGACCCTGAATAAACATGGCAAGACATGATTTACTGAAAAAGGGCTTCTAAACAAACGCAGATCTGAGGTTAACATGTTGTGTCACAGAATGCATGATCTCAGTAGAAACACTCTGGATCTTGGACTAGTCTAATTATGATTAATAGGGAAAAGATATCATAGTTAATTGAGAAGAGGAGCTTTTATGAAACAGACTATTGTGACAGCCTTTTTGACTGACTCAGCTTTCTAAGTTTTATTCCAGCCATACCACTGAAATGGTATAGTCGAGCAGTTATTTAAAAAGGCCACCTCCCTCAGCAGTGATCAGAAAGAACAAAAACCCAACACATTATTTAACTCCATCATCCTACTCCAAGTGCAGTTCAAACAGTATTAAACAAATATGTGGACAAAGGCTATACCGGAAAGCCCTGAAGGAATATTGGGAAACTACATGCTCATTAATGAGGATTTCTGACATCTCCTGGGAGCGTGAACTAGGACAAGTGTACAGCACCGTGGCATACTTACAAAATTTTGTAGGAGGTCAGTGATCCTCTAGAGCCTAAGACTCTACACACATACTGCCATCAGAAAACTGAACCCCCACATAAAGAATGAGCATGCCTAGTGGGAGTAAGCAGATTGAAATAACCTTTAATCCTCTTTTTAAAAGAGCATATTAATAACTCACAACTCTGGCTTCTTAGTGGAAGCTTTCCAAAGCATTAAGCCCTCCATCAGACTGGAGAGGCACTACCTTATACTTTATAAATCTACATTTTTTCATTATTGAAGTTAAACTAGATGGCGAAAACAAATCAAATTGTTTCCAAAGAGCACATACAGAGTGCTTTCTGAGAAGAGGCAAAGACCATCTAGAAGTTTCTACTCTTTAGACCTGACATAACTCACTCAAGACTCACATGTACATTGCAAGCAAAGGCCAGCCAGGAGTAAAAAGCTTTCTGCCCTGTACAAGATGACACGAAGGACACTCAGATTACTTAAAGGCAGATATTAGTGCAAGAACCTACTCAAAAATTAGGATTTTCCTTTCCACTCATATCTTGAAAGGTGCAACACAGGACTGGTTTTGCTTTACAAAAGCCTCTACTTGTTCCTGCTTACTACAGGGGAAATTACTTAGCTTCCCACAAGTTTCTTTTCAGAATGTGAATCCTGATCTCCAAACCATCATCCTTTACACATTATTTCTGATCACCATTTGGCCCATAAGAAAGGCCTGAACTCCTTGCAGGATCACGTTAATTTAATCATGAACTAATTTAATGTCCACAACTTTCCTTAGAAATAAAATATAAAAAAACCCGAAGTAACCATGCCTCTACAATTCCACATGGCCCTTGGCTAGAAAAAGCCATGATATAAATGACCATAATAAGAGTCACATAATCCCATTATTCCAATTTGCTGCCATCTTAGAACTCCAGATGAGACATCTTTCATACACATGCTCTTTGGAGAAAAAGGATACCCTGGTTATCTATTGACTTACTAAAATTCTGACCTTCTCCACAATAGCTGTAGAAAATGGAAACTGCTTAAAGGATGTGTCACACCTTTATGTTCCCTTCGAGGAAGCTCTAGTCATGTTACATCAGTTGCACAAATCTGTGGTGGGTCTTTAGTGCATTGGAGAAAGTGTCAGTTACACAAAATATGGGGAGATGTTCTGAGACAAGGATACCATATAGAGACAAGATGAAGTATCTCTATCTCCATAGTCATCATATAATGGCTATAAGTTTAGAAATAATAATCAGAGAGAATAGAAAAATAAAGATAACTGAGTATCACTGTATTTGTATCAGGCATGTGTTTTTAAAGAAAGGGAATTTTAATGGGGAAAAGAACTCCATGAATAAGCAATGATTACTTTTTAAAAAAATACACTAATTCCTCCCTTTTGTCGTCACATTGTATTACAGACTCTCCCCTCAGTTTAATAAGGGGAAAGCTGAATTTTTCACTCTTTAAAAGTGTTTAAAGGGGATTTAAGTAACACCTGTTTTTTTAATCTTTGATCAGAACTTTTAATACAAGAAGTTGTATTACAATCATGCTGTACAGCTCACAACATATTACACAGAGCTCTAGAATCAGATGTGTAGGTGGTCACAACTAGTGCTTAGCAGACCAATTGTCCGATACCTCCTTTACAGTAAGTCATAAAAGTCTTGCAAGAGCATACCTGCCTTCCCTATTTGGTACGTTTGGATCAAAAACTGCATTCTGCTACAGAGAAATCCAAGACTATGGAAATACCTATTACTTCTGTCCACAAAACTCTCCGTAGCATACTATTAAAACCCATATGAAGCTTTTTCTTGTAAATTCAAGATACCACATGCATTTGACAAGCAATCACACATAGCTAGATCTAAAGCTCCCCTGTAGCAGGTCAACTTAGGCAACTTATGCCCATGGGGAACAGTTTAGAGGTACACGAAGAATGTCCAGCTACAAACCAGTTCTCCCGCTTCTTTAAGGCAGTGGGAATTCTACACAGCTGCCCAGTTGCACACATTTTTCATTAGCTGAGCTAAGCCTGACACTTTTTAGACTAGCAGTTGTATCTTTATTTTAAGGAGTTAGCATTTGTCATTCAAAGTTTGAAGTGGAGATATTCCAAGGTACAAATAACTCCTGGGCACTTGTCCATTACACATTTCTCCTACTAAATCTGTATTTGAATCACAAGAGCAAACACATTCTTCCACTTTCAGACAGATTTGCGAAGCTGAAAGTCTTTCAGACGATTGGAACGTTGTAGGCAAAACACAAATTTGGCAGAATTGCTCTATGGAGTTTGCAGTTTGCCTATGATTACTTCATTTAACATTACAATTATTTTATGACAGTCATAAACATTAGATGCTCAATCTTTTAAACTCAAGTTATGTAAAAATTACAATTTCTAGCAAGTCAGATACTTGTCCGGTACTTAGGAGAACTGCTGAATTCAATGTCATAACTGCATTACCTACTACAGGACTAGTCAAATTTTTGCTCTGTTGCTGGAATGGAGTAAGTTACAGCGAGCTTTAACATTGAGCTATGCAAGGTACTCAGTTCATGCCAGGAAAATTTGATGTTTCATAACACTGTATGGTCAGCAAAAAGAAATTCATAACTCCAGTAAAACTAAAAATCTCAAATGAGGTTTCTGAAATTAAATTATCCTGGCAAGAATCCTTCTCACAGTTTTTTACCTGTGCTAACTCATTCATCAGTTATTACAATCTTCTGGCATCTTTGCTTCAACACAGTGTAAAAACCTCCCGTTTTTTACCTTTTAAGAAAAAGTTAAAAATACGAAATATTTGCCAGCTACCGCTCTTGCTATTAACTGTATTAAGAGCTGAAACCCTCCACCCCCGAAAACCCTTAACGAACATTCCCAGTGCTGCAAAACCCTCAGTCATGACTAACCCAAAAGAGCAGACCGTTGTAAAATGTTAAAGAACTATAAGTAGATGGGGAATTTATAGCTTCATTATGTCACTGCTTACAGATGCACTTGTTATTTTTAAGAAACTTGAATGAAAGCTTCTCAACGGAAAAGAACATGAAAGAAAACGAACATCATGCTCTCCCCCACCCCGAATAAAGCGGCAAACAGAGCAAATGACAGCGGGGACCGCAAAGACGGTTCCGCTCCCCGTGCCCAGGGCCCGGCGGGAGGCAGCCCAGGCTGCCCGTCGTTCAGCCACGCCGGGGACCGCAGGATACCTACCCCGGCCGCCGCGCTGGATGCCGACGGGATGGGCAGCAGTTCCTCTCGTTCCTTTTCTTTCTCCCCTTCTTCCTCCTCTTCCTCATCCTCGCCGCCCTCCTCGGCTGAAGCGGGCGCCGCGTTGCCCTGGTTCAGCTCCGCGCCCGGCGGGAGCCCCGTGCCGGGGCCGAGGGGGAGGTCGGCGGTAGCCGTGGCCGCCGGCGGGCTCTGCAGCGACATGGCCCCGCTCCCGGCCGCCCCGCGCCTCTCTCCTCACGGCAGACCCTCAGCTCCCACCAGCACCCGAGACCCCCGCCCTCTTCTTCTCCTCCTCCTCGTCCCTCCCGCCAACCCGAACCTCTCCAAGGAGACCCCGCGGGCACCCCCAGTGCCTCTGCTCCGCTCCGCGCGGGGCCGCCGCGGCAATGCAGCAGCCGGGCTGCTCCCGGGCGCTCAGACACCCCCGCACGGCGGGGCGGAGCGCGGCCCTGCCGCCCCCGCCGCGGCCCGGGCGAGGACGGGGAGTGGGGGACGCGACGGAGCGGAGGCGGCCGGTGCCGCCGCACCCCGCCTGCCCTCGCGCCCCCCTCAGCTACCGCGCCACCTACTGACCGCGGGCAGGAAGAGGGGGTGCGGCCGCCATGTTGTTTATAGGCGGCTCATAGAAACGCGCTTGGCGACCGGGGGCGCCGCGCGGGGGCAGCGGAGGACACGGTTACGGAAACTCCGTAGCTCAGGAAAAGCCGCGGTGCCGGCCAGGCGGCGCCGGCCGTGCGGGAATCGGGGCTGTTCCCCCGCGCTCTGCGCAGCCGCGCTGGCGAAGGGCGAGCTCTACACTGCGGTCGTACGCCGGGGGTGTCTTTGCTCACCGGGCCTCGGTGGTTTTGAGGGAGTTCGGCAGCATCCGCAGCCTGGTGAAGCGATGCTCCCGCCGGCCGGGACCTTCCCGTGCTCCCCGTGTCCCCCGCCAGCGGGGAGCGGCCTCCCGCCGAGCCATGGCTCCAAGTAATAATACACGTGTAATAAATATAAAACTGCGGCGAAGGAACCTCGGGGCCGGTTCGGGCACAGCTCCGCTCCTCCTTCACACCGTGCTGTGCTGTACCGCTGGCAGGGCTGCGCTGTTAGGGCACCTCACACCGCCCCACTCACCTCCTGGGTACCCTCATCGCGGCTTCGAGTCACACTCTAAGGAGGGAAATAGGGACATGAAGAGTAACAGCTTAGTCCTGTCTCCGTGTTGCTGGCAAAGCCAGAGCAGAGCCCGGGCCTGTGTGATGGCAGATCAAGCCTTTCATTTGGACAGGCCCTGGCAAGCCCGAGAGAATCCCACGGTCAGAGCCTCTGTGTGGTACCCCAGGCTTGAAGCTTTGCTGTAAACATAAAATTAAAAAAAATCATCTTCAGAAGATGAGCTATGTTGAACTGGTTGCAATACAGCATCTAGACTACATGTTGTCTGGCATTTGCCTGTGGGGTACTGGCACTTGGCTTGGTATGCAAAGGTGTGGAGTCCTTTTGCATGCAAGGGGTGCCATGTTTGCGTACAGTAAGCTTTAAATCCTTCAAGCCATTACCTGCCAGATGACAAGTTCCTTTCAGAGCATTCTAATTTTGTGTGTGGAGAAGAGTTCTTGGCCCAGCTTCAGGATCAAAGGAGTCTGAATAACAGTACAGACCGCTCGAAACAAATTTTCGGAATTGTTTTTCAGATGAAGTTAAAACACGTGATAGTTTTTCTCAGCATTGGCACCACACAAGTAGCTCCTGCAGGTTGGAGCTGTGGTAAAGATCTCTAAATTGCATAAAAACAAGGGCGTAATAGGTACTGCAGTGTTAATCTAACACATTGGAAAATACTTTCCCTTTTTGAAGGAACTGGCAGATCTAGAGTTTATTAGGTTTCATTAAGGAATCGCTTTGTCTCTTTACTAAGTTAAATATGAGAGCTGGTTTTCCAAGAAGTTAATTCCTCACTGTTCCTGCTTCCCAGTTGCTCTCAGTGGTTTGCATGAGTAAGTGGCCTGCTGCAGTTAAACAAAGCCCCCCAAGCACTCACTCATCTTCTCCCTTCCCGTGCCAAGAAATAACATAATCATAGTAATTGCAACAACTTCAGTACAAGCAGCTATACACCCAGTGGCAGTTCCCAACTGGAAGTAATTGGCACAGCTGTTTTGTGGAGCTGTGCCAACTTGAAACATGGAAGGATCTGCTCCCTTGAGCCTGCAGAGAAATGAAGCAAAGGGAAATTGAAGGCAAGTATACAAATGAATTTGTAATGCTCCCCCCGCCCCCCCCCCCCGCCAGTTCCATTGAGCTATAAAGGTCTGATTTCGATAGGTTCAAAAAACACTGAAATAGCGTTCTACTGAGATTATTTTACAAAGTGCTAATGCAACATCAAAGACATATTTTTTTACTGTCCATACTGTTTTGTGCTATTTGAAGCTGAAGTGTTCTGTTAAGCTAAACAAATTCAGGTGAATATTTTGACCTGTGACAATTATGAAAATAGGCACAAAAGTACTGTTAAAACCCCTTCTTATTATTTGTATAAGAGAGTAAAAGGACCACATACTGAAGGAGAAGCAAATGTGTTTTCCTGATTCTAACAAAGGTAGCATACATCTGGTGCCATGGTTTGCAACTAGAAGTATTTCAATATAATTCACAGATCCACGAGGCAATCAAAGATTTAACCACAGCTGGGAAAGGCACGTCTAAACTGGCTTTCAATTTGCTAGCAAGGATGGATGCTAGCTGGATGCAGCAGTGCTGTGTGTAATGAGGCAATGCATGTAAACCCTGCAATCATTTGTTGCCAAAGTGATAAACCAGGGTAGCAGTCAATGAAGCAGTCAGAAGACAGGATAAAGACAGCCTGTCTTCTATCAGACAAGATATGTGCATTACAGAACATAGAAAATTTTGCAAAACTAGACAGAGGTATGTGACTTCTATTTTACAAAACTTCATGGGTTTGTTGCCCAGATGGCCTGTGAGCCTTGACAAAGGGCTGTGCCTTTTTTTTTGAAAGTGTTTGCAGGCTTTTTGTTTGCATCACCTTTCATGTTTCCATTTATTTTTTGGAGGTTGATAATGCTTTTGCTTACCTCGGTGGTTGCTTTTCCACTCTCAACTGTTATTATGTTCCCTCCTTTATCCTTCTAAGGACCCTTTCCTTGATTTTTAAATTTTTTCTGAGCTGCTTAAAAGTCTTGGATCAAATGGTACCAGCTACTTCACAGTATTTTTTGGTGAGTGGGGGAAAGGTAAAGTTCAATGAAAAAGTGTTGTTCATGCCAAGTACATGCTGCCTTGGGCCTACACATCCACCCTAGTTCCTGGATGAGTTTGCAGCCTGTGCTGAACCCCACGCTGGCATGCCACACTGCTGGTTCAGAGATGCATACGTACACTGCAGTACGTACTGGGGGGCACAGGCAGTGCATAACCCTGGACATATTTTCTTGTAATTATGGGAGAACAGTCCTGCCTTAGGAGGATGTTGATCCTTTAAAACAGACTATGATCTTCTTGACAAATTATTTTATAAATGTTCACAAACATATTACTTCTACCCAAAGAGTTTCAGTTGTCAGGAAGGGGAAAAAGTCTCTGTGCAATGACGTGGCCAGGCACAGACCGCCACTCGGAATGACAGATGGAAACAAACCAAATGCTAACATTTGTTCACAAATGATTAGTAAATGCTTACAAGTAATATACTCACAGAGATTAGCATTTGGGAGTGATGCACAAATGAAAAAAAAAAAGGGCTAAATTCCCTCACTAGTATTTTCATGACAAATAATTGAGTGTATCTCACACCTTCCTCTGCAGTCAGAAGTCAAAATGCAGCCATAGCCAAAATCAGCCCTGGTTTAATTCAGTAATATTAGGGGTAACTTTGGCCCATTATGTATTTTTCCCTGGCTCTCAAATGCTTTACCAGTGTTTGCAGTCAAAGTGTATCAGAGATGCCTGGTGCAAACTGGCATTTCAGGAGTTGAAGTGGGCCATGCCCTTCAGCAAAGGTAGGCCAAATTTCTTCTTCAGTTGGTGATGCATTCTCATGACACAGCTGTGCTATGTCTCTTTCATTGAGTAGTACTGTTTCCAGCCTTTCATGCTATTTCAGTATCTTGTACATGTCCTAGTACAAAGTATTCGGACCATTTAACAGATTTGTGCTATGTGAGATGGACCATTCCTGAGTGGGCACAAGGGGAAGCACAGGATGGCTGAAACATCAAAGGGGAAGCAAAGACTGGAGACAGCCCATTTCCTCTCTGTGGGAATAGGAGAGAGATAAATGGTTGGGACTTTTCCAACATAACAGGTTTTCAGCAAAACATTTCAGTTTCAACAGAAAGACCTGATTCATTCAAATGGAAATGTTTTACAAAGAAACATCTTTTTCAGTGACCTTTTAGCAGAACTCAGGCAAGATGCCACTGAAATCCACCTGTTACTCTGCAGACTCAGTTGGAGAGCTCACCACATTTGCCATGTGAATCATCAAAATAGGAGACTGCTTAACTTTTGGGCTCTCCAGCTAGCTAACTCCCGAGCTGTTCTACCTTCCGGTGCCACCTGCCCACATCACTCATTAGGGAAGATGGATGTTTGTGTTTGCCATCAAGTCATGACTGTTTTGAGACTGCACAACCTCAGAGCTTGTAAGGGATGACCCCTGTCTCATCCCTCTTCTCCTCTTGGCAGCTATGATTTTTGAAGTTGGACTGTGGTATAAATTTGAGGACTTTTGTCCTAAAGAATCTAAATTATTGTGATTCCATCTGCCATTGCTGACAGTCATTTGCTAGTCAATTACATTTATTATTTTTGCTGAGAATAGGAAATAATGTTAAACTTGAGCTTGTCTTACTCTGTCTTTCGTTCCCTGGATGATATGCCTTCATCTATGAGAGAGAGAAAAGCTCCCTCTTTTCCAGGAGCACATGGCAAGGTGAACTCAAACTCTTCTCGTTGTATGCCTTATGATTAACATTGAATGAACTAATCTATAGCTCCCACTTACCCTTTGGCTGTCCTCCAGTACCTGGAAAGACCAATTTTTTAAAGAGTTTATGAACATTTAGAAAAGTGGTGCAAAGAACTCCTCAGCTAATTAATCAGAGGCATTTACATGCAAGTTAGCCAGCTGTTGTTTTGTTTGGCAAATAGTAAACTTTTGATTGATGGTACATCATCAGATGGGATGCATCCTATCTGGGCATTCCTAGTACAGAAGAGGAGGAGGAAATCTGCAGTTCTGTCTTATCTGCATCATGACATTTGCAACTTGTGTTCCTTGTTGTCACTGACCAGTGCAATACAACATCTGTACCAGGTGACTGTGAAAGGTTCATGGACACTGGTGCCTAGGCAACAGCTGATTTTTTAGGTTAGAGATTAACTCTTTTTTTTTTTTGTTGGGTTTTTTTTTTTTTTTGTCTGCCTGAATAAGCTGAGTATTATATTGACCCTTGACATGGAACAGGAGCTTTGGGTTGAAAGAAATCATTACTCCATATTTTAGAAATGCTACGGATATTTTAGTGATGTCCAGAGTGAGGTCATCTGTGGTAATGTAGTGTATGCAAACACTGAAAGACAGACACAGCAAGAGAAAAATTCACCAAAGAGAATGAACTCAGCGACCATGCAACTTTACTAAGGTTTCCTATTCATCTCTCCAGAAGGTTGGTGGTGGTTACTCAGTCTTTAAGCTCCAGTTAACTTCCCTTCAACTCTTAAAAGATGTAGCAGTAGCGTAATCTCCCCCAAGGTATACTAAAGTAAAAATGTTAAGACTAGCCAACAGCCCTCAATCTTTGTCATGTCTGATCTGGAAATTATTTTTTAAATGAGATAGAGGCAAATACTAGAGCCACAAGTTCATCCAGTTTCTATTCAGTCTGGAAATAGGAAACAAGTGTGCCAAAAGGGTTCAAATGAGGAGACAGGCTGTAATGTTTAATTCAGAAAGTTGCTTCTGTACCTCTGTCATCATCTGACCTATAACATTGTAAGATGCTGGGAGAATTAAGGTTTCTGTTCATTACGGCTTTGCTAATCTTTGCTTACCTACTGGTTAAAAACCTAGCCTGATTTCTTTGAAAAGAGAAATTCCTGAAGTGACAGCGAGGGATAAAATGTAAATAACTTAAACACGCTCATCCTCTTTGCTGAAGAGGACTGGCTGAACGGCGCGGTGCGGGGAAGGCGGTGGTAGCCGGGGCTGCAGCTCCCTCCAGCGCCGGCACGGCGCCGTTGGGCCGGGAGGGGAGCCGGCCTCGGCTGAAGCAGCATCGCGCACGGCTGCGCCCCCGTTTCCTAGCGTTTGGAAGTTACTTACTAGCTCACAGACATGTTTGACATCGTAGAAATTCCTAGATTTTGAGCTTTAAGAGTAGTTAAGTGTGGGATTAGATCATGCAATCATTTGCATGAGTATCCTGGAAAGTGATAGGGCAAGTGGCATAGACAAAATTAATCTCATATATTAGTTTGGGCAGGATTAAGAGCTGGATGCTTGAAGACTGTTGAGAATTTCATACATTTAATTCCCTTTCTAACATCTAAAAGGCACGGCTACAGTGCCTGCTTCTTCCAGTATCTTGGTTTAGCTAGCTCTCATTATTGCATTTCCTATTTATGGCTAACTTTTATACATAGAAAGATGTCTGAACAGTTTAGAGAGGTCTTGACTCTCCCCAGGAGTAAAGGTCGCTGGCAGATAGGATGGTAACTCAAATCAGCTGGCTGGGCTGTTACCTGCTTCCACCTGTTGAATGGCATCGTTCTTGACAATAAATCTGCTCCTTTCCTGACACACTTTTCAGGCTGGTCTGTAAAATAAACCAGCTCTGATTTTAATCAGTTGACACAAGCCTATGGGAACCCAAAGTGGTGGGGGAACCTCTCTTACAGTGCTAGTGGGGCTGTTCCTGCAGCAGATCAAGCCCTGAAGACAATTCTCCCCAAATCCTGTTCCCCACGTGCAGCTGGACGTGTGGATCCACCTTTGGATCTGTATGATAGGCCCCGATGTGTCCCAGCTCGGCACCTGACTGAGCAGTAGCTGTCAGGTGCTGTGTGAAACAGGCTGGTACCTGGCTTTCCTAGGCTCAGCCTTCGCTCTTCCAGGGCTGCTTTACTTTCTCTTATTCCCTGCTCAGGATAAGTTATTTGAGAAAGTCAGTTGTTTCAAAACATGTCCCAGGGCTTTCTCCCCTGCTTCCTATCAATACCATCAGTTCTAAACTCAACTCTTCCACTTTTACAGGATTTTCTTAGCTTTCCCCCACTGCTCTCAGTGACAAATTCCTTCTTGGACTCAGGTATAGACACGCTGCCTTTCAACAGCTTGCCCAGTGTAGCTGAGAGAGGGAGTGGAGGTAAAGAACACTGTGCTGTGCTATTCCAGCCACAGACTAAAACCATAGGAGGGAAAGAAAAACTCACAGGACTCCATACTCTAGCGTCATCATAGACCCCTCATGCACACTAAAATGTTCAGCACACTTCTGAGGAGCACACCTGACATTTCACAGCAGCTTAGGGGAGGACAGCAGCTTCAGGACATATCCTCAGTCATCTGGGACTCTGACACCAGAAGGTCCCTGTGTGCCAGCAAGAGACAACAAGTTTTCCAGGAGCACCAGAAGTGCTTATGGGATCAGATGGGTGCCAAGGGCATCCCTGTGCTGTGCAGCGTGGATGCCATTCAAACACCTTGAGGGGCTGGCATGTAGCTACAGACAGGGTCCAGTGCAGGTCACACTAGCATAGTCCCCAAGGGCCTTTAAAAATAATGCACACATGTCAGTAAATAAGAATTAGATGGATTTTATGGCTACTGGCTAGTTTCTTTTACATAAATAATATACTAATTCAGAACCTGTTCCTTAATGAACAGTATCTATTCTAATAAAACTTCTGTGCCCAATATAAAGCACAAACGCATCCCCTCAGTGTGTGTGGAAAAAAAGCAGTGCTGCAAATACAACTAATGTAATGCAACTAATGTAATTAATAAGTGAACAAATAATGCTATTTTGCTTCTTTCATCCTCAGAGGAAATGTTCACCAAGTGGTTAAACACAGCCCCTCTATAAAAATAAAAATCCACCACCATGTTCGACTCTAGCAGTAGAAACTTTAAAAAAAGCAAAGCATTGGTCTAGATAATAGGATTGTTAGATCTGCCCTCTTCCTGAATAATTACCTTTTAAGAAATATTTTCCCTTTGTACTTTTTTCTGAACCAATTCTCCTTAAAAAATATACAGTCTGATTTTTTTGGGGGCAAAGATCTTCAACTCTACGTAATCTCTAATAGGGTCATGCTCACTGGAGCCCTGACACACATAGTAAGGCAGCAGAGAATCCTGTAGTTACAAAACAGTTTCCATATATAAATAGGAGATATTAAAACTAACAGCTTTACCAGGTCCCTTTATAAATTATTACAGTTCTTTAAGTTGAAAACCATGAGGCAATAAGGAGATATGTATAGATATTTGTTGTGCTGCAAAGCCTGGGTGGAGGTGAGCAGGGGGGCCCACTCTGTCAGGGTGTCGAGGGCAAGCCAGGCAGGGGTGGTCCTTCGCCCTCCAAAAAGCTGAGTTGGCAGCAGCGGAACAGGGGAGCTGGCTGTGTTCACAGAACAGTGTTCCACGTTTTCAGCTGATATCACAGAACTTTCTTATTGAGTATAGAGGTGTCTGATTTGCTGGAGAGCACTGCAGGAGCTCAGGCTCCTTCCCAAGATAGTGGTGCCAAGTTATAACGTCATTTGTATTCAGCCAAGTAGTTCTTTTAACAGTAGCCTTTCAGGTGACCCAATCATGTACTTGGTTAAGTGCTTCTAAAGAAGGAGATTACTTTCTATCTTCCCAGGGTATGAAGTCGTGTACTATATAAATACTGCAGCTTAACTACTGTTTTGAATGTCAGTTAGGATCAAGTAGTGTTTATACACTCCTGATCTTTAGCAGTTTTTATTCAGGACTTTTCAAATTTGCCTCAAGCTGAAACTTGGCATATAAGCTGTCAGCACAGACGCTAGTTTTATTCAAAAAATAGAGTAAGTTAAAGCTTTTAAAAGTGTCAAATGACTTATTTATGCAGTGGTTGCAGATGCTTTAGTTTTCTGTCTCTTTCAACTATACGAAAGCTTACTGTATCACCTCCCTCCCTCCTCTGTTCTCCAACATTACAGTCCTGAACTGTGAGGAATAAAATGACAAGTCATTGCACTGGAGTAATAATCCAAGGATGGTTGTGAGTCCTGGAAACAAGTGTCAGTAACAGTCATTTTTGGTGAAACAGAACTATCTTTATGGAGTCACTGTAAAGAAAAATATTGAGAAAACACGTGAAGTGAACATTACCCACAATGATGACAGTGAAAGGGAAGATTAAATCCTCAGCACTGTGGAGTGTCCCTAACACTTCCTTTAGACAAGGAACCAATGCCTCCCAGTGATGACAGCAACCTCCTGCTCTGCAGTAATCACTGCAGAGGATGGCTCTACACCCATCATGGTATTTATTGAGTATGTGCATTCAAGTCTAAGGCATCATGATTCAGAAAACTAATAGTATGGATCACCTATGTTCAGTGACCTGTTACACTGCTGGAATGGTAAAAAACTGCACTTCATAGAATAAATCATCCCAGAGACATATCCACAGGTGAACCCACCTGCTCCATTTTGCATGGGCAAAGAAATGCCCTCTACTATATCCTGAAGTTAAACCTGAGTTCTGGCAGACTACAAAATAAAACCAGGATATTGTAAAACACAGGACCTTTCATGCACAGTGTCCTGCCAACAACTGCAGGGCAGTGCAGATCAATATAAAAATGACACACCCTGCTCTCATTTGTTTGTAAGTTCCCTGAAAGACAGGATGGGAGAGAGAATGCAAGGAATATTTAGAGATTGCATTTTACCTAACGTGCATAAAAATGAGATAGTCCAGAAAGATACAGGCAGAAGAATTGATGTTTGTATTACTGTCTGCCGAGACCACCTCTTGGAGCTGTGTAAGTGCAGGGATCTTCACATCATACATCATCTACTGCTGCTGTGTGGGCTTAAAATGGTGTTTCTTTAGCACTGTTCTCTCCTTTGAGAGAGCCTGTGGAGGTGGAACACAGAATGGCCACAGCGCCAAGCACTCACACTTTAAGAAGTCAGCATGGTTCTCTAGGACACTTGGTTCTATCCGGAGCTCTGGGTGTGTCCTCTCTACTCACTGTGATGTGCTCCAGGCAGTGTGCAGCAGCAGCTGTAGCTCTGCACCTTTCCTGGAGCTGAGCCATCTCCCAGAGCTGAGCCACTGGAGGGAATGGGCCAAAGAAGCACACCTTGCCCAGAAGTTTTTTGCATCTTCTCAGCTTCCACAAACTCCAGGTTGCATTGTAATGTTTCCCCTCAGGAAACACCATGCCAGAGTCTCCTATCTCCAAAGGGTTTCTTTTGTACCTGTATCCAAGCAAAACTAATAGAAGCTGGCTTTTTTATTTTTATTTTTTTTTTTTGCTATGCTGCTCATCCCATTGGCGGTTGGCAGTGACTGTAGTTTCATGGATGCTTTCAGGTAGCATAAACCAGTTCTGATGTCAAAAGAAGCTGTCCACCCTACAGCTACTTGCTGTCATCTCACTGCTCCCCTGCCCTGGTGTTTGCAGAAAGGTTTTGTCTCATCACATGGAGAGTTGATAGTGCTTAACCCAGGGAAAAAACAGGAACATTCATGAAAGGATGGTGAGGGATAGCAGCAGTACTTGGGCTCAGCAGTGTCTTGGTGCAGTGCCTGAAGGTTAAGTGCCAGCTCCAAGGCTGGAACTCGCCACAGCAGTGTAGGTGCTGCACAGGAATGGGTGACTGGATCAATCCCTGGAGGATACTCAAACAGGATACCCTTGGGCATCAGAGGTCAAATTCACTTCTGGTGCCTGGCTGCCTATGGCATGGAAGGGGAACGTGCACACAGGTTATATTTTGTGAGAACTGCCCAAAAATGTACAGTGAATATTTTTTGCCTGTGGTGTGATATGACACATGACATACCACAGTAACCTTCCAGGGCAAGGAATGCGATCCTAGTGTGTATCTGGTACAATTAAGGATGTATGACTTAAGTACCAGCTTGTGGCAGCAGTCTGAAGTGATACCATTGGACTGAGATACAACATTGTGGTTTTGCTTGCCATCTAGGGAACTACAATTTGTGCTAAAAATACTGCTGGGTGCATGGAAATGCAGAGTGTTATCACATGTGAAGGGGTAGATGGAATGGCAGTCCCAGCAGAAGTCACCACAGGGAAGAGGGAAAATGTAGCACTGAACATTTTAAGGTGAGCTTTTTTTGTATTGCCAGCAAGACAATCTGTGACTGGGTTGACATTCTTTATCCCTCCCCTCCCCTGGTAGGGTGAGAAATGATTTGTTTAGAAGCAAGTCATAGTTAAATAGAACATATATAGATAGCATTTGCACGATATAAAGTATCACTTTTCTGCCACACATCATGTCTATGTTGCTCCCAGAGATGTTTTCCTCCCTGTGTTTTGTCATGGGAAAGCATTTATTTTTTAGCTGTATTTAAAGTCACTCACCTCTAGGGAAACATAGGAGGGGATGCTCCACAAGAAAGGAGCATGGTGACTCATCCTCCCCTCCAAACCCACTCTGTGCCCTGGCTCTGCTATCCCAACTCTGGGTGGCACACAATGACTGTGATTTAAAAGAGCAGCCAAAAGAGAAGCAGTTCTGCCAACCTTTTTAGAAAAACACCCATGACCCTGTTTGAAATTGTAGTTACAGACAGCAGCAACTGCAGAATTATTGAAATTGATACATTCAGGTTCTACAGTCATATAATTAGAAGAGAGGAAGCAGAGACAGGGCTGCTTGTGAAGGACAATAAGGTAGTAAACAAAATTTCTGGATAAATAACAAATTAACAGAAGTGATTAGATTTCAGCCTTAGAGAGCTGTAGAGACAACTCCTGCCCATTTTACCCAAACGAGTAGTTTCATTAACAACAATCTGCTTCTTAGTAAATTGCCAGTCATAATAAAATGAATTAAACTTGTTCTTTTGCTTCTCTATTGTTATGCATTTTAATAATTCCAGTCAGAACCACTGAAACTTGTGCTTTTGTACCCCCATGTTGCAAAATACTCTTCACACTGCTATTAAACCACTTAATCTCCCTTTTCTGTCTGAGAATCAACATTGCATACAGAGAAGAGGCAGAGGAAAAGGAAATAAATCCAGACCAGGTGCATTAGCAGGATGATGCAATCAGCTGCTCATCTAGTCCATGGGACCAATGCAGCACCTCGGGGCCATGAGCATGGATCCAGATAGTGGGACTGAGTAAATACCATGCCAAATCATTGACAATGTCTGGTGTGTGCAGGAGGGGAGCTGAATGCACAGAACTGTGTGTCTTGCTGACCAGAATATCATGTGAACACCAGTTGGGTTCCAGTTGCATATAGAAATCAGTCATTTGCTATAAAAACGTATGTGCCTTGTAACTGCATCTAAAAGGCGTGGTCCCAGAATTAACAATCCAAACCCCATATGAATATAAAGCATTTGTAACTACTAAAATTGGTATTTACTGAATAAGAAAATGGAGACTAGCTTTTCTGAAT
Source organism: Hypotaenidia okinawae (assembly GCA_027925045.1). Lineage (NCBI taxonomy): Eukaryota > Metazoa > Chordata > Aves > Gruiformes > Rallidae > Hypotaenidia > Hypotaenidia okinawae. The sequence continues at coordinate 21,586,845 of BSDF01000008.1, read as the reverse complement.
TAATAAAGTACTGATTGAATTCTATGAAGTTTTTCTTCAAATTACCTTAATTTTTTCACATGTTCATGTTATATGACCCTCTATGCTACATAGGTAATGGGGTGGCTATGTACGTAATGGCTTAGAGTAGTGAATTTTCTTTAAAAGAGTTGTTTTATGGATTCTACAGTATTCACAAAGTACTTAAGGCCATTGAGGTAAATAGCTAGCTAAAAATCATGATCTTTAATATGCCTGTGTACAATACTTAAAATGAATCAGCAGAACTTAGCATGAACATCACTTACCTGAACAGAGGTATATTTAGGAGGTGGCTGGCAGGTTTTTTCTGCCCATGAAAAGCAACAGTCCAGGAGACTCCCTTTGTACCTGGTCTTCTCAGGAACTTTACCATGAGAGTGACTGGTTCAGCAGTGCAACAGCTTTAGAGGGAGAGATTCTGCTTTATTGTCCCTATGGAAGGGGAAGAATGAGGTAAAATTATATTAATTTGGACTGTTATCCACACTTCCAAGAGTCCCACTTGAGAAGCTAGCAGAGCTATGTACGGTCATTACTCATCCCTGTTTCTGGACCCTCTAAATCTGTTTGTCCTGCATGTTGTACAGAACTGGATTCAAAATGCTTGCCCAAAGGAAGCTGGCAATCTATGTGTGGTACAACAGACAATAAATGAGTGCTAATGGATAGAAATAAGGAAATAATTATGTTATAGGCTGCTCAGCAATCTGAGAATTGGTTTGCAGGGAAGATTGGGGGGATAAAAACTTTCTGATTTCTAGCAAAAAACCCTGCTTCCAAAATAGAATGAGTACTTTGTTCAATATCCTTTTACAAATCTGTTGAAACTTTCTCATGAAACTAAAGGCTGTTTAGTGAGTTTGAAGTATTTAATCTCATACTTTGAGAATGTAATCTCATCTTTGAAGAACTGTTACTGAACCCTCTTGGATGGCCACAAAGTCACAGTCTCTGAATTAAGGAAGGACAGGTGGTCTGTCCTAAGGCTGAATCTGATCCCATCAGAGCTCATTTCTGTGTGCTGTGGTGGTGATCTGCAGCCAGAAATCTGGCACCTCTGGTGCTGGTGTGGATTTACCAATAGAATTAGCGAGACACCAGGCTGCTGCCAGTGTCCATAGGTCATGGCAAACGCATTCCAGGTAGAAAAAGCTCTCTTGGGTCTTTGCACCAAGGAGAACACAGTCCCAATGCAAACTGAAGCTCCAAAATACCAGTAAGAATATATTAATGGTAACAGACTGCTATAGAGCTGAAAACATGAGTCAAGGACACAAGACATCCTTGCCTCAGCAGTTTTCCATTTGCTTGTGATGCAAATGTCTCCAGTGACTATCTGACTGTTCTCTTAGCTTGTTCCAGTCTTGTGGGCAAAGCATTAACTGTGATGAACTTGGGGTTCATGTGAGCTCAGCTCATGTGGTAAGTCAGACTCCAGGGTCCCAGGCTGTATAAGTAACTCCATTGATGGCACTTCATTTAGCAGAGTTGTAGCTCTGTGACCTTCATTCTCTGCTGTACAAACTTGGGCTTGTTTAATCTAAGCAATTCCACTTAAATTTGGTTGGCATAAAGGAGTTTTTGCTGAAAGGTGCTTGAATAAGGAGATAAAAAGTAAGTGATATGAAATGAAGTCGAACTGTAGTGGTGTGAACCTTGTTTTCATTTTCAAAGTAAAATTAAATGTGTGTGATCTAATTTAAAATGACAGGATGCTTTTGAAATAGATAGAAAATGTTTCAGTTTAGTAAGAAGAAATGTTGAAAATCTTTTTTGCTACCAAGCAGACATGTGGATGACATTGGCTGGCAGCCTGTTACAACAGAGTAGTACAAAGGTATTTTTTTCAAACATTGCCAGAGTACATGCTTTTTTTCCATTTGAGATCTTACTACTATAAAGTCAGTCAACTGAGAAAAATTTCTTATGTTTTGGGTGGTAATAAATCTTGCAGGGAAGTGTTCTTTTCTCACCTTGAGCAGTTTTGCTGGTTCATATTACTCTGTATCCCACAATGCAAATTGCTGGAACAGGAGAAGGGGCTTAGGCACACATCTCAAACATTTCCTTCCCAGTTGTGGTCAGCATCATATGACTCCATGAGAGAAATAGCAAGGATTCATCAACTATACAAGCTGTAAGCTACATCTCAAGCTTTAAGTTAGAAAACAAACCCAAAACAACTCTTCTTTCCCCTTTTCCTCCCCTTATTCCCATCTACCGGTTTGACAGACTTTGTGAGAAGTCTTGGAACAACTTCCTATTTCAACACTTCTAATTTAAATGACTTGCTAGAAATTAATATTTCATGGCCTATCAGGACTCCATTCTTCAAAGCTTTGTCTCTTTACTGCTAATTATTTCAACAAGACCTGTACTCAAGGCAAATCCTGTCACTTCTCTATATTGTCTGCATTAACTCTATAAAACTGGATTCACATGACAGTTAAAGTTCTCTTTTCTAGTATTGCCTCATTTTCACTTTTTAGTGTCTCCCACATGAAGAAGTGACACAGTTTGAACAGATACAGGGTTTGGAAACCCCGCAGTTAACCAGGTATGGCTTCATTAGTAAGAAAAGCAAGAGTACTAAGTTTTAATCCTTACTTGCCTTTCTTGTCAAACCAAAGCCACCTTCAGTTTCTATACTGTCAATTCCCACAGCAGTATCCACAAGCCAAGCAACATTTAACCATCTCTGTCAGTCTGAAGTACTATATATTGCCTGAGCAAGGAAGCAAGGTCTGCTAACATGTTTTGAGTTAAGAAACTTAGAGTTCCACTCGACCTTGCTTCTGTCATCATAGTAAAAAAAACCAAAACAAACCCCAAAGCAAACAACCCTCCACATGTATTCATTTCACAATCTGATGGGCCCAGAGGTAATAAAATAACCCCCTAAACTCAACACTTATATCATCTGATCAAATGGAAAGACACACAGTACAAAGCAGGAATTTTTTCGAGGTACCTTAGCCAAGGTCAAGACAACCCTGTGTATAGCCTGTCGCCTGGGGTGCCAGTGTTTCTCTGACACAGTGTTTCACGGAACACTTGCCACAGTTCCTTCATGCACTGTGCACACTATGAAAAACCTGTAAAAGGGAAAGTCCAGGCTCTCCTTTTCACCCTCTGAAATTCCCTGTTGCTCTGCTGTTTGCTGGTTTAGTCCCCTGAGTGAGACCATCATGGGCCGATGGCGGCTGCTCTGTGTTGCCAGAGCAGCATGTAGTAAGGCCAGTGCAGCCAAAGAGCAGTGAACAGTATGAGCAACGGTGGCAAAATTTTTTCCAGACTACTGAGCAGAGCCTGAAGCTGGGGAAACACCTCAAAGGAGGAAAGAGCCAGTTTCAGATTTCCACCGGTTGTCCTCCAACCTCTGAACTGAATGACTTAGATCAGTTTTGACTTTCTAAAATTGGTGTTCACAAGAATCACACTTCACTGCTTCCAATGCTCAAGGCAGCTTTTCCTTCAATATCTACATATGCGCTTTACTCATCCGCACTAAGTTTTCTGAAGGAGAACTAAGCAGCTTTGTGTGCCCTTACCAGGTGCCTGGTATCCTTGTTCTCACTAATCAGAGACATGAAACCAACAATTCAATTCCAGTTTTATGAAGCATGGATTTCTGTAGGGATGGAGTTACCATCACAAAACAACCTGATGTTATTAGGCCCATAGGTTTTGATAAGTTTTCCTAGTTTTTGATTTGGATCTTAACTAACTCCTATTCCTTGACTATTGCAAGAGTGACTTTAGCCTCTTGCAATACAAATAAATAAACATGACTTAATAAACATGATGAAATAATAAATTAGCCAAAATGAAATGTTGTGGGATTAGCTCTGCATTTGATCTGAGCCCTTATTGTATTATTTAGCAAACAGAAGGATAAATGCTTTTAAGGTTCTTTTGAAATAGCAAAACAAGTAGGATGTTTTGAAGAGACATGGTGTGATTAGGATCGAGTCTTATAAAGAAAAATCCCTCATGACATTGTAGCTGAAAAAGCCAAGGCAATTTTCCATTTGTCCATACAAGCTATTGCAACCATTTCTGCCACAGAGCTGAAATGATATCTGCAGATAGTAATTGGAGTGCAAACAGGTTTTGTATGCATGCAGCATCCTGGCATGCACAGATGATCTACAAAGCAAACAAAACATTTGCAGTAGTCTTATAGCATTTGACAGAACTTTTATGATTGAGGGCCAGATGATACCTGTGTTCACAGCTTCTTAGCTTATACCCTAGCTCTTCCCAAATTCCACTTCATTTTATCCCACTTCTGTTGGGCTTGCGACCATACAAACAATTGTATTTGTCAGGCTAGTCACCCTGTTGGAACTGCCAGCATCTCACTGGGCTGATAAATTGCAGTTCGATAGCTGTGGCCAGACATAACAGGGATATCCACTGATGTCAGTGATGCTATTTGTGAAGCAAGGCACTGCTCAAAGGGAATATGGGTATCTCATAGTTGATCTGATTTCCTAGGAAAGTGGAAGTTAGGGGAGCAACAACATGCAGGAAATATTAAAACCACTTTTTGTTTGGTTAAATACTTACTTTGGGACTGTGAAATACAGGAAAACAAGCAGCAAATATATTAATTCAATAAAGACTAGATTAACGAAAATGATTCTTCACATGGAAGCTGAAGCACCTCAGTGAACAAGTATATATTCCAGCATGTTGCAGTTTTGTGTAGTTGTGCTGCTGAGATGGCTTTTGCAAGCAGCAGCTACAGCTTGCTGTAAGCCCCAGATGGTAAACATTGGCCAATTCAAGGCCAAAGTTGCTGCTAACCAGGGCTGGGTCAATTGAAGATGATCACAGCGCCTCTGTGAATCACATATAGGAGAAAAAAACCTTCAGGCAGACGCACTTTGCCACCGGAGCGGGGAGTGAGAAGATGTAACAAGCTGTGCGGACACCAAGGCCAGGCCCAAAGGAGGTGGGGGGCAGGGATGGGAAGAATGCAGAAAGAGAGATTCTCCTGCAGCTCATAGTGAAGACTATGGTGGAGCATGTGTCCTCTTGCAGCCCATGGATGAGGACGGGGAGCAAAGACATCTATGCCCTGTGAAGAGATTGATCCATGCCTCAGCAGGTTTGCCAGGGGACTTGTGACTTTGCAGGGGACCAGGCCCAGGGAGTCTGGGCCCAAATGTCAGCACCTGGGGAAGGGAGGCCTTCTGAGAGGCCTGTGGTGAGGAGATGACTCCCTGATAGAGAGGACTCATGCTGCAGAAGTTCGGATACCAATGGATACAAATCTCACATGGGTGGGACCCCACAGCACCACAGGGGAACTGTGTGTGTGTGTAATGCCCCCCGCAACTAAGACAGAAGACAACTTGGGAGGAACTGACTGAAACCCCCCATTCCCTGCTCCTCCCTGTGCTTCAATGAGGGGGAAGAGTGAGCAAATTGATGATTAAAGTCAAGTGTGCAAAGAGGCGAGTGGTGGGGCAAAGTAGAAGCGTTAAGATCTGGGGAAGGAAAGCAGAGGAATTCCCGGAACCCCACTCCCCACCCCTCCCCACAACATGTTATGGGGGGAAGAAGGGAGTAAAATTGTGATGAAGTTTAAGTCTGCTAAGAAGGAAGGGGTGGGGGAAGGTGCTTTAAGACCTGTCCGCACTTCTCATTGCCTGACTCTGGTTCACTGGGTGTATTAGTTGTAGTAGTAATAAATCCCTTTTCTTTTATCCTGTGCTGAGTCTGTTTTGCCCATTGCACTAACTGGAAAGTGATCCCTCTGTCCTTATCCTAAGTCCTAAGCCTCCCGACATATATTTTCTCCCCTTTTTGGCTGAAAAGGGGAGTGAGTGAGCAGCTTGGTGGGCATTTAGCCTCTAGCCAGGGCCAAACCACCACACAGCACAAAATCCATTGCTATTTACCTCCTTCTGTTAATACAAACACAGTTTAGACTGAGCCCATCATAATACTTAAATGAACTGGAAAAGAGAACGTTCTGTTTTGTAACTCTTAAAAACAATTGAATATGATGTTAAATTCCCCATCAGTTTTGGTAGCAAGTCTTGGTTTCTTTAAGCTTCTATGTACATGCTTTCTACTCTTTTGTAATAGGAACTTTAAAAGTAATTATTTTGGCTTGATTTGCATGGGAATTATGTGATCTGGGCAAGGTGGAGAGCGGTTTTGAAAGCCACTATTTGAAAGGTTGTGCTGGGCGGCAGCAGCACTTCAGTCCTTCAAATGTCTGAAACTTGCACTCACACTGAGAAATGACAGGACTAAATGAGGAAAATGAAGTGATACTGGTCACTCAGCTGCAGCAACAATGCCTTACCTGGCATGTGGCTGAGTGGACTGGCAAAGAGATACCAGTGGTGTGCATCAGCAGGAATCCTGGGATACATCTGGTACTTGAACAGAAATATTTCTCACTTCATCTGCAGTGCTTAGCAAACAAACTTGTTCCTCTAATTTTTCTTCAATCAGATTCTGAACTAAAATGACACACGCTTCAGTGAAACTGGAATAAGGAATATTCTAAAAGCATGAACAACTGATAAGACATGAATAAAATTACTTCCATGTGTATGTGATTATTATAAATGTGACTCCTCTTTTAAACAAAGAGTACTGTAAACAAATACACAACCCAGTTTATTAACTGAAATTGGCTGGGTTGCAGTTTGCAAATAGGATACATGTGTTGGCAATTACTGTATTTCACTAGAGTTAAGCTTTCAAAAAGCATACTTTATGTGTTTTTTCCTGTAGAAATTGTAGCCTTTTCAGCTTGCCTTACTAGAAGATTTTCAAAAGTATCTTTTAAAAACGTATATACAAGCCTGGCTGCTGAATCCATACTCAGATAGGAGAGGGCAGATCCAGACTCTGACAGTTACATAGGCTGGGGTAGGAGTTAGAAAGGTTTTCCATCCAGACGGGAAACACCACTGAGGGGGACCAGGTGAACACACTTAACAGTTAACATGCTTGCTTCTAGTCTGTGTTGCTCAGGATACAAGACCAAGAGATGCAGAGCCTGGTTCAACTTGTAGAAGAGCTGTGTCAGAGCTCTGTTTTATTAGGGCTAGTTTATCTTGCAAGAGAAACTGCAGTTTTCATCTCCTGGTCTATAAAATGGTGACAAAACAGACATTCTCCACTTCCTATAGATGTTATTAAGGGAACTTAAACTGACAGGCTCTTAGATACTAGTCATCAAAGAAAGGTAGATATTTTTTTAAGTTGTTTTTTCAAGGTAACTTTGAGAAGAAAAACCTCTTTGCTTTGTACAGAGACACCTTCTGAACAACCACAGCCTGGCATTCGAGGCACTGGTGGGATGTCCAGGCCAAGTTCCTGCCCCGTCACACAGGGCCCTTGCTTCACCGTGGTCTGCTGCCTTGCTGGTGAATAAGCCCTAAGCACTTGGCTTCTTGACATTCTTGATGGAGCAAGTCTCAGTCAGGATCAGAGTCTACTCTCTCTGACACACAACAAAAATGTGATTTAAACCCTTAACACATCTTGAGAGAGCTCTGTGCTGGGATGTGCTGGATAGAGTGGAGGGGGAAAGTTAGATCCCATGGAAAGGAACAACAATATATATCCAAACCAGAGCACCATATTCAGCCTAAACAAATTATTGTTCCTGCAGTTTGGACAGATGGCTGTCCAAACCAGCCAGGGGGAATTCAAAGATAATATTTGCATGATGATCCCACTTTCTCATGTTAAGGAAATGCATGTCAATCCTGGCAGTAATCCAGTACTGGGCTATGACGTTAGAACACAGACAGCAAGTAGGAATGCGTCTGCAGAGACCATTGGGGATGATTATTCATTCTCACAACACCAGGACTTCATGTAGCAAATGTAGAAATAAAGGAAACCCAAGCTCTGAATCTCTACTTCCAACATATCCCAGCAATGGTGACAGAGTGTTTTGCAGACATCATTGGAGGAAAACTTTTGGATGCTGTTAGTCCCATCCTGGCATAGCTCACACGCAGACAGGAGACAGACCATACCTCTTCCTTCCTGTCCTGCAGCCTAGAAAACCAACAAAGTGTCACAATCAATATGAACAACAGCACAAATGAAAATCTAAGTGACTCCAGTACTGGTGGCTGACAGTTAAATGCATTAGAAAGACATGAAGTTAAAACATCAAGTTTAAAAGCTGAAGGGACTTACTCTGGCTTCATCTGAGAGTCTCACTCAGCAGCTCTACAAGTAGAGGACCCCCACAGTTTGAGTGTTCATTACCTCAACCAAAGTTTAAAAAATTTACAGTATGAAGGATTCCCCCACTGAAGGAGCTGTGTCAGTCCTGTGGCTCTTTACAGCACGGCAGCCACAAAGGTGGCAATGTGAAGGGTTTGCTTTGTGTGCTGTTCTTCAGGCTTCATCAAGGCTATAGCAAGACATAATTTTCCAAGCAAAGCCTGGGATAAAATTACATTAGATGCCATAACAGTCTTCTGCTGCCCTGAGCAGGCCAGTACCGTAGGAAACCTTTTTTCCCTGTCTTGTGTTAAAGCTTTCCCCCAGAAAACCTCAGCTCATTTTGGGGGTTTGGTGCTTATTTTAATGCCACTTTTTAGCAGCACAAATTAACTTGTCATTTTCAAATGGAATAGAGTTCAAATTGAGAATGTCATAAATCTTATAGAAAAAAAAATCTCTTCAAATTCCACGAGATGGAAGTATGTTCTGAAAAATCTCTAAGGCATCTTAAAAATGCAATGAGGGGAGAGAGATGCCGTCCACTTAGTCCTCTAGTCCTAACCACCATCATGACCATCATTTTGTTTAGTGAAGCAGCAAAATAATTTGCTTATGAGGGATTGGAAAATACAACGGGAAATTGAGTGAAGGACCCAGCAAAGCCAGTATTCTCACCTCTCTCTGTGTTTCATTCCATCATACAAAGTCAAAGATGGTTTTATTATCTTTATAAAATGAAAACAAGCCCTGCCCTGTCTTGTTAGAAAGTGTTGATTTTTTTATACCAGCTATCTGCTCAGACAAGCAGAAAATTTTAGATAAATCCTTGTTAAAAGGATTGTTTTTACTGTAAGGCCAAATAAAGGTTGAGGCAGTTATTTCTTGGAAGACTAACAGATGAGTTTCTGCTCTGCCTCTGCATTTGTGGCCATTAATTGGTGACAGCAATTAAAAATTATTGCCTTGTAAATTGTTTCCATTACCAGCCTAGTTCATACCTTGGAAGGAGGCAAAGGTGAGCAAGGCCACAGCTGCTGGTGGATTTCTCAGATTGGCAGCCAAGGCTAGCACTATTGATGTTATGCCTTTCTTCCTATGATGGGCGTGTGCTGGAACCGAGCTCCATCAGCCTTTGTGGCATGAATGGTGGCATGCATCTCATGCCACAGCAGCTCCAAAAGGCTGACAGGATTGTCTCTACTTTCATGTGTTTCCATCGTTGCTGCACATTAGGCTAAGTCACAAGCCAGCTAATGGGATTTATCAACCATCTGCAGAGGATTAGATGGGCATCGCTTGACTAAGGCTTCACAGCAAGCCTGGGTACTTCACTGGTGGCTTTGGCATGTGGGGAGCTGAACTGCAGGGTCCCATGGCCCCAGTGAAGATCAGACTGCATTTATGCACCTAGGCTTTAGAAAGCAGCCATTGGTCCCTGTTCAGACACAGGGCTCTTAGGTGGGTTTTGGCAGCTGGATCCAGTCCCCACATACTTTACTGTCTGGATGAGATCAGGCTGCAATCAAACTGTTACTACTTGGTGATGGAGACCTGGGGAACTGCTCCCGAGACAGAGACAGCCTCCCCAGCACAGTAAACCCCATGCTAAGAACTGCAGAAATCCAAGGAGAGAAACATCCATCGTACTACCTAAAAGGTGTTAGTAATGTGGTTCATACAGTAAGAATAGTATTATTAATGTCAAATTGGGACCTTGCTCTCCAAAGCCATGTGTCTAATACTGTAGAAATCACATCAGAGATGACTGCCATCAAAACTGATTTTAACTGGCCATTCTGGGGGTGTTTCCAAATTCAAAAGCCTTTGTTTAGGCAACTTGGCAGATTTCCCAGGAGACAGTGAGGTTATTGAAAAAAGAATTTACAGAATTTGGATGGTTAATAAAAAAAAGGATCATAAATCTATCTTACACTAAATACCTCTATTATTCCATTAGAATATAATTTTTATATTTTCTAATGCATGTCTTCTAATATGGTAGGAATTATACTGATATCATTTGGTCAGCTCTAGCAACCATTACTTTCATTAAAACCAATGGAAGCAAGATTAGATGCAAACCTATTTATAGCAAAGCCAGACCACCAAAACCCCCCAAGCCCCTGTAATTCATGAAACACTTTCTTTGATGCAGCTACTGCACATCTCCATGAGTACCATGAGGGATTATATTAAATCCTTTACAAGGCCAAAGGAGGCAAGTATCAGATGGAAGGCACTTTATAGCAGATGTACTCTGACTTTTTCTAAGGCATTCAAACTTCAGCAACCGTTTGAGATGTCTTCAGGTTCTCTGACTATAATCTGTTCTTTTCAGACCAAACATAGATATTCTGAAACCAAAACATCTTTCCAACCAACACTGCAGGGGATTAAAAGAAGAAAAAACATCCTTTCTGTACACAATTAAAGGCAAAGCCGCAATGAGGAACTGAAACCAATACTCTGCTTTTATATAGAAATTCCAAGAAAAGAGTTGTGGGGGAACAAGTATAATGAACAGCTAGGGAATGGTCTTTAAGGATGGAGTGTCAGACAATTTCCAAGCATATCTTAAGGAGATACCACTGTAAAAGTGGACATAAGGAACTTTTGTTAGTTTTAAAAATTTAACTGGGAGCAGAATTCTGTCACAGGAATGAAGCTGCTACTGGAAATATTCTACAATGGAGAAACAAGCTTTTAGCAGCTAAGAAAAACATACATATTTAAAGAAATGGCACATTATCCAGGTTAGTGTTATGTTTCACCTCTCATTTCCTTTTTTCCCCACCCTCTGCATATTTCTTTCTTGCTGAAGGCTCTAATCCTTGAGAGAGGAGACACTGAGCTTCTGCACAAGCATAATAGTCTAAACCTGTCTTTTTTCCACAGATTGAGACCTGAGAATTTAATGACTTACAGACAACACCTCTGCTTGAGGCCTTTCAGCTTTTATTAATTAAAAGTACATGCCTTTGATATAAAGTAGAATCTCTATGAGGTGAGAGGCATGACTTTCTTGAGTGTATTTAACAGAGCGCAACATAATAGATGCAATTTAGGGCTCTTCCATACTGCTCATCTGTTTGGTGGCATAAATTTAGAAAGTGTTAAAAGGTCTAATGCCTATAAAACTTAAGCATGTTACAACAAGCCAAAAGAAAAGGGAGATTGTGTATTCCCTCAGGAATCTGTCTAAGGAAGTTAAGGGTGTAACTGCAGTGCTGCTTGGCTTTGGTGAAAATATTGTGGGAAGTCCCTGGGGAAACTTTCAGAAACAAAAGCTATAAAGGGAAAAAATTAGATAAGAGAACTCATATAACTCCTTAGAAGAAATGGATCTCCTTCTGGACTGAATGCCTAGAAGGATAATATCTTCCTTTTGGAACTAACAGCTTATTGCAGAAAAAGAAATTAAATACCATAGCAATGATGGGCCATCCATCGCAGTTACTGGGACCTCGCACTTGGGGAAGAAGCAAGAGGGACTTTATTCTGCTATTCTATTATTTATGGCTGTAACAGCATTTTAGGCAACAGAAGGAATTTCTAAACCACTTGGGGAAGCTGTCAGCATTTTGTGATTAGCTATTATTTTGTGATTTATAGAAATGAGTGAGACTCCCCACAATGAAACTCCAAATCTCACTCTCCTCACCAATGACCCAGAACAGCTTCTAAGGTAATGCTGTGAAAGCCTACGCATACTAACAAAGAACCATCACTGACAAACATGGCTTAGAAAGTGTTCTAAGTAACCATGTGGCCTCATGCCCGACTTCAAATTACCTGGTTAAGTCTGTTCTGGAACAATGTTGTCAGTTGTTTTCTGAGTATTCAGAAAGTCCTGCTTTGTTTGCAAAATTTGACCAAAGTCATGATAATCATGTTAAGTTTCTTTAGGGAAGAGGGAGACCAGAATTAGTTTCCTTTAAGCTATTTCTTCTGCTGCTGCAGCTTTCCTATGTATTGAATTATTTGGTGTAAAAGCTCAGATGTGTGCTTAATGCCAAAATTCCAGTGCCCAATATTTTATATCTGTGTTCACTTTGTAGTATAATTCAAGCCCTAGAGAGGGCTGTCTCAATAGTTTCAGTAACAATTGCTTAAAAAAAATTAAGTTACAGCAGCTCCTCGGGAAGTTCCCTCATGAAAAATCCACTGCAGACAGACTGAGGAGGGAAGAGGTTCAGGTAGAAATTCTACCTGCTGCATATACATCTGTAAGATTTTATGTGGACCCTAAGCCTGCAAAGAATATAGCTTTCACCTACAGATGGTGATGAACACAATCTACGCCTTGCCCAAGATAGAAAATTGTATATTTAGACTCAAAGAAATGCCAACATACAGCTTAAGGAAAGGGGCTGCAGTTTACGTCGAAACTGTATAATCAATTTGGCAGGAAAAAAGTGAGAGTCAGATTGGTATCTACCCATTCATCAGGCTCCTGAGCATCACAGGAAAGCACAGACTCTGAGAAGAAAACTGCCTCATCCAAATAAGGCAGAGCTGTCTGCTAGCGACATAGTCTGGATGCCTTCTATATGAACTAATGCAAACCATCGGGAGAGCTGCTTCTGTGTGGCTGAGGAACTGTATCATCTTTCCATCAATAACAAAGCATGATCATCTTTGCAGGAGTATTCGTGCTGACTTGCACATAAATGCTTTGCTCATACGCAAGCTGCACAGAAATCTCATGTTACAAGAAAAGCCACTTACTGATGTCCTGGGTTACCCTCTGCATCTCCTTCAATATGAAAGCACAGTGAAAAAAATCCAGTCATCATGACTGAATAGCAAACATTTTTTCTGCACAGAGAATATAAAATTATGGTAAATATTTGATTTATTTTTTACTCTGTAGTAAAATAATATTGGTTCTTAGTTTGACTTCTCAGGACCTTCCTTTGTCTAGTTTTAACTTGATTTGACTGAATCCTTTAGAAATAATAGATGTGCTTTGGAACAGAAGAAAAGAGCTCAGAAGAAGGGCACCTATCCAAACAGCCTTTCTGAGTGGAGGTGTCAGGATGTCTGAGGAAGTAGGAGCTACTGCTCCTGTATTTTGAAGAAATGCCTTTATTTCTTGATATATTTGCAACATTCATATCCACTGGTTTAATACATTTCAGGGAGTGCCAGATCTCCCTACTGACGTCAAGAAGCAGCTGAAAACAGGCCAATAACAATTTTTGGGTTTTGAAGCAGGCGCTGTGACCGTGCAGGAAGGAGGAGATTTCTTGTTAAAAGCACAAATAAGAGAAAATAATTTGCAAAGAAGAATGTAAGTAAATCACATAAAAAAGTTATTCATGTTTTGCTTTATCTCTCGTTAGTTTGTTGCAAAAAAATTTTATCCTTCCTGCAGTAAGATTTCCATCTGAATTATTAGGAGATTTGCTTGATTAAGGACTGCAAGATGAGGCTTTTACTCCAAAACTTCATTTAGTCTATCAGCATTGTGGGCTTTTCTCATTCAATCAGAAATATTCAGCATACTAAAAAGAAAATTAAAACTCAGCTACATAGACTACATCTCACTGTTTTCTCTCAACAATTATAAATATCTATCCAAAACAGGGTGACATTTAGTGCTTTTGTAAAGGAACTACGTTAAAACAAGTGGTGACCTTTCTTAGAGCCTGCAATAATCGAGTATGGCTCTACTAGCCTGCTAATCCCCCTCCATGCCCTCCTTCCAGATTTCTTCCTGGAATGAGGTATTTGTGGCTTGAAAGAGAACGAGGAATTGCACTGAGCATAGGAGAACATGTGATGGTGCTCTCAGGTGACTAAACAGGGCAACTGAAAACATTGTGATCTAAGATGTTTATCATTGAGCAGAGGAAAGCATGAACCTATTCAACTTACATTTTTATGAGTTGGTTTGGCTTTGTTTATCATCACTGGGGCTCCATAAACTTTTCAGTTCAAGGAGATGCTCTTGCTTGCTGATTCAGGGAATGAAACTAGCCCCAACATTCACATGCAGAGAGGAACCTCCACCACAAAGCTGCCAGTTACTGGAAGCAGCTCCTTTAATAGCAAACTTCTGCAAAAACACAAGATATGCAAGAGGTGCCACAACCAAAGCACAAATACACTAATAAGGTAATAAACCAGAGACAAAGTAGATTTAAGGTACTTTTAAAAATCTTTCTAATGAATATATACACATGGAGACAAGGAAGATTGTGATGCATCTCTTTGTCGTGTCATCCTCTACAGATATGCCTTTTCTCTACCAACAAACCACACAATTCAAACCTACCTGCAATAGTAGAGGAGCTGGGTCTGACTACCGGTCTACAATTCACTTACAAGGCCTCCTGTTTCACTTTTTCACTTTTTTAATAGCTTCAATTTGCTAGTCATACGGCTTCAACAGGAGTTAGCTTCCCACCATGAATTAAGGCTTCCAGGCCAAATTTCCACATTTGAATAGATGGACAGACCCAGTTATTTAATGTGTAGATCTTGTTCTTTGGTGTGAACCAAAGAACAATGATGTATCTAAGTGTAGATACTTGGCACTTCGTGGCTGAGCACCTATAGCTGAGGAAGCTATTTATTTAGTAAGCCAAATACCCTCATTCTGCTCACCCTGAAGAAACGGTCCATCATCATTCTACTGCTTATTCTTTTATGCTGACATCCACAGAAAGCCTAGTAACTCAGAAGTGTGTCCACTCTTAGGCAAAAGAAAATGGAAGACACTAGAAAACAAAAGAAGAGAAACTTCCTTAGCCCCAGGAAAGGTTTGGGGGTTTTGGGTGGTGGTGGTGGTGTTGGTTTTGGTTGGGGATTTTTTTCCTGTCATTTATTTTTAAGTGGGCTGGCCATACAGGAAATCTTCTTTCCTCTTCCACCTTGTTGCTTGAGTTTTCTAAGCAAGCTCTGAGTCCAACTTGTGATTGGGAAGAAGCTCACTCATCTTTAACACTAGTTGTAGTGCAGGGTTTACTGGACTGAACATTCTCATTCTGGTTGAGAAACCTGTGTCATTTCACCACCTTCTATACTCCCTTTTGTTTCTACCTGTTCTCTCCATGTCACTATGATGAGAGAATGCCAAGTTCAGTCCTAAGCAATCACTCTGAGTATGGTCTTCAACATTGTTGTTAATTTACTTGTCAGATAAGAATCCAGGAGTAGTTGGATATATAGGTACCTGGGCATGCTGCATACTTAATCTTTGCTGTATATCCAATTATAATCATAGTTGTGAGTAGAATCTTGAGATTCATGTTTTTACACCTCAATCTTTACTTGCCAGTTCTAACTTTTGTTTCGGCCTCCTCTTTCTGGCTCCAGCAGCAAAGAAAACAGACATTAGTGATGGGGAATGCCTGCCAACACCACAGGAGAGAGCCAATGCTGATCCCTCTTCCAGGAACATGTGCTGGCTGAGCATGTCCAGACTAAAAAGTCATTACAGCCAAACTCACACATCCTCAAAAGCACCTAGTATCACTAAGATGAACAGCACTATCATCAGAAGCTTCTTAAATAGACAACCTTTAGATTAGCAGAGAAATTTGAAGCAGGTTTTTTCCTTATGCTGGAGAGTATTTCTTACACTTACTTGCACTGAAAATATCTAATGTCTTGAAATTCTCATCCATTCAAAGACCCGGTGGGGTCCCTTGCAATGAGGGAATTCAGACCAACAGAGCTGGAAAAAAAAGACAAAAAAGGATACAAGGGAGCATCAGAAAGGACTTATGCAAGATTCAAGTCTTGCATCAAATACCTGATCCCAGATTCTCTTTGCTTGGTTGCCTCCTAACACTGGAAACAACTCAATGTGACAGATACCTACTTTTTCTACCTCTCAATACCCAGGTGCCCTATGCTGAGCCACTTTATACATCCAGAACTGTCTCAGCTCAGATTGAGCAGAGAAGCTGAGCATCCAGCTCTATTTCAGCCTGCTCTACATCCAGAGGCAGGGCTTTAACTCATATAGGTGGCAGGAATCACTTGGTCATGGTGCTGCTGTTTTTTAAGTCTCAGAGATGCAGACAGATACAGTGGTGACTCCTGTTTTCTTGTAGAACAGAGATGAGGTGGGGTCCTCTTAATTCATCATCAGTCTGATGCTTCTGCCATGGGCAAGAAACCTGTGATTCCAAGCAGGATGTCTTTGTCACTATAAGACAGGTTCATTCTCAGTGAGAGAATACTCCCCATGCCACCAGCTGCAGCTGTGATGCTGCTTACGTTATCACTGACCATGCTCAGGTCACACCAGGGCAAGAAGGGAGTTCTGCTTACTATCTCTGACACCAGAAACACGGGGTCAGAAACCACAGCTCACAATATCTATCTTCCTTTAGTGCCCTAAGCATTAGCCTACAGTCCTGCAGGTTGCTTATTTCATTGTATTTATGATTTCTCTCATTTCAATTAATTTTGATTTGGTGGCACACATTCAGAAAGAGAAGAGAAGGTTGTTCTTCCAGGATAAGCAGTTGCCTTGAAATTAGGACATGTGGATATGGATTCTCTTAGAGCTAAGAAGGGAACTGAACGTAAATCCCATGCTTTCTCTGCAAGGGCTGTAACCACCATTGCCATGGGAAAGGCGCACATCCAACACACCCAGCAAACTGTACTCCTTGAAGGAACAGATCTTGGAACCATCCCCAAGGCAGAGGCAGGAGCAGGGTCCTTTAGAGAGGCATCTCCCTGAAGCCTGAAGCTAATAGTAGGACATTCCAATCAGGTAATTATTCAGGCAACTTGTTGAGCATACAGACTTTGCATGACCCTTTCCATGGGCTTTTTGGTTGCTAATCTGAAATATTGTGAAAAAAACCCATCCAAACCCTGTGGTGTTGCCTAAAAATTAGTATGGTAATAACAGCACTTTCCGGATTGAGCCAAGATGCCCAAGTGCTACACTGTCCTTACTGTTCAGGTGAGATAGTCTTACACCTGCTTTAGTTACTTTTTTGACTGAAATGTTCTTTTCCCCTATAACTTCTTTTCAAGCAATGTTAGTATTGGGTCTGGGTTCCTTAGGGCAAGTCAAACTGCCAAAAGGTTGTCTCAGGGCATGATCTTGCTGAAAAAACACCAACACATATTCACAAGCTGAGCTTAGATCACATTCTGAGTTTTGTAGGCTGCTGTGAAGGTGTCAAATGATGACCACTTCAGGCATCAATAGCAAAGGCCCAGGGACTGGAGAGGCTGTGACCCCACCGGTCTTTAAGCCCTACTCTCCTGTGCATCAATGATCAAAAGTGACTGAAATAATGGTTATGTTACATCATGTTGATTCAGTGCACAAATATACATATTTTCACTTAAACTTTTCCTGTGCTTTGAGAAAAGTACAATAAAAAAAAATCTATGAAATTAAATTCTGTAGGTCCAAAAGCCAAGCCTGTTTTGCTACTTCTCAGTTAATTTACACTGACAGGATTTAAGAAGTTCAACATAACCACTGCTGTCCTGCAACAATACCCCACAGTATGGCAAGATATGCTGCCTTATTTTTCTCTTTGTCCCCGAGTGAATAATTCAGCATTGCATGTTTCATAGTCTGAGGCATAAATGTTGAAATTGATTATGCAGAGGCACTGAAGTAGTCTGCCATTTTGCTTGCTTAAAGATCCACTGAAATTTGTGGAGACATTTACAATTCCCATGAAACTCAGGCTGCTACCTTAAAGCTTTTTTATTTTTCCCCCCACCCGCTGTCAGGACAGCGACCCAGGGACACCCGACATGTTCAGAAGTCGCAAGAACACTGGAAACCCCAGATACTGTCCGAGAAGGGAACATGCAACAAACATCACTTAAACCTGCTTTCTTCTAGCAGTGAGCAGGTATTAGCAATAGACAAGCATATGCTAATCCCAAATACCATACAACCTCAGTGGCAGTCCCTGTTTCTGTGCCTACAATGTGCCCCCGCTCTGTTTTAATGGCTCACAACTCACCCTATTTGTCAATAATTGCACTTGGTTAAAAAATACCAAAACATATTACTGCTCTTCCTACTTGAACTAATCTCAACTACACCAGAGTGCAGGATGAAAGACATTAAAGTGGTGGGGGTTTTTTTAAAGGTGGGATTTAGCTTCTTCCCTATGGAACAAGTTGTGGCCAAGTCAACAAGGGTTGTTTGTGCCCATGTTGAAATCCATATAGCGATGGAGTAAATTACTATTAGACAGCAAGTCCAGCATTGTTTGACATTGCTCTTCATAGAGGTTTAACTGATCCTCTACACAAAATCCAATGCCACGGCCAATTAATGTTTGTCATTTTGGAACAGAGATCAGAATTGATACTTGTCTGACTTCCCTAGATACCCTCAGTACAGGAACTAGCTAACATGTAGCTACTGTCTAACAGAAAGGCTGCAGCCCAAGGTAATGCAGCTAGCATAAAAAGGGCACTAGCAAAATGTATTTCAAATTCTGAATATGCTGCTTGTGAAAAAATGTCAATGGAAGACTAACAGTTTATAAACATACTGGCCATTTAAATAATAGCAGTATGTTACATGCCCTAGTGCAGATATTCATCCATCTGTAAGTAACATGGAAACACTTCATGCAATGCTGAATTCTCTTCTGCAAGCCAATGGGTACTGAAATGGAAGCTCTGGGGCAGATCAAGGTATCTTACGCACCCCTCAGCACCCTACTCATTAGGCCTCCTACACAACAAGGACTGGACAGGATTTTCTGCACCCCACGTTCCTCATCCCCAAACTCACAAAGCAAATTAGAGTACATTCAATTGAGACACAGAGGAAGCTTCATCTAGAAGGAAATAACCTAATTTTTATTTCACTGGGACATGAAGGTGATATATCTATCTTTATTAAAGCAAACAGAACAAGGGTAACAATGCTCTAGGGTCCAGGGCCAGAACACAACCTTTACTATAAATAGAGGGTTTAAATATTATTCTTAGAAAGATCATTTTTCAAAGACGTGTCAAAACCCTCGCTGCCCAGAAGTAAGGCCCTCTGGACATTTAAGAGGCTGCATTTTTCTGAAATACCTTGTCTTTGTGACACCCCCACGCCCCCCATTATAGTTCACTCTGTTGTGGATTGTTCTGTGGACACTTCACACATTGCAGTCCTCCCATCATTGGTCAGATTTGCAGCACTGTACTTCACAGAATTGCCTAGGTTGGAGGTGATTGAGTCCAACCATAACCTAACCCTGACTAGTCCACCTCTAGATTATGCCCTTAAGCACTTCATCTATAAACCTTTTAAATACCTCCAGGGATGATGACTCTATCACCTCCCTGAGCAGCCTGTTCCAATGACTGGCAGTCCTTTCAGTAAAGAAATTCTTCCTGGTATCTAACCTAAATCTCCCCGGTGCAATTTCAAGCCATTCCTTCTCATCCTATTGTTTGTCACTTGAGAGAAGGGACCAACCCCAACATCTTTGCAACTGCCTTGCAGGCAGTTATAGAGAATAAGGTCGATACTGCTTTGATCAATTGATTCCCTGTAATAACCTCTGGAATCACAGAATTGTTTAGGTTGGAAAAGACCTTTGAGATCATCAAGTCCAACCATTAACCTAGCATTGCCAAGTCCATGTGCCTAAGTATTACATTTATCAGTCTTTTAAATCCCTCTGTGAATGGTGACTTCACCACCACTCTGGGCAGCTCATTCCAGTGAATGACAACCGCTTAATGTGAAGAAATGTTTCCTAATACTTAATGGCACAACTGGAGGCCATTTCCTCTTGCCCTGTTTACCTGGGAGAAGAGACAGACTCCAACCTGACTGCAGCCTCCTTTCAGGGAGCTGTAGAGAGTGATTTGGTCTCCTCAGCCTCCTTTTATGCAGGTTAAACAACCCCAATTCCCTCAGCCACTCCTTATCAGACTTGTCCTCCAGACCATTCACCAGCTTCGTTGCCCTTCTCTGGACACGCTCCAGCACCTCAATATCCTTCTTGTAGTGAGGGGCCCAAAACTGAACACTGCCTCACCAGTGCTGAGTATAGAGACTTACATCTTTGGGAAATTAGACAGCAACAGTCCTCCAGAGATAACAGTTTTCAGGTGGGCTGGAAAACATTCCTTGTCACAGATGAGACTCAGGAGTCTTTCATTTGCTTTAATGCAGTATATGTTTTTCTTGGCTTCAGCAGGGAGAGAAAATAATGTTGGTATCAGATGATGATAAAGCAAGTTATTTTAAAAAGTGTTGCAGTTCGCTGTAGCTGTGCTGCTTAGGTGGCTTTTGCAAAGCAGCGGTTACAGTTTTCTGCAAGTTCCAGACAGTAAACATTGGCCAGTTCAAGGCCAAAGTTACCTCTGACCAGTCAGAGATGGATTCATAGTGCCCCTGTGAATCACATATAGGAGACGTGTTAAGAGCTGGGGAGGGAAAGCAGCTTGTATCGCTGGAACCCCACTCCCCATTCCCTGCCCCTCCCTGTGCCATGTTGGGGGGAAGAAGGGAGTAAAATCATGATGGAGTTTAAGTTTGCTAAGAAGGGGAGGGGTGGGGGGAAGGCGCTTTAAGACCTGGCCGCTTCTTACTCTTATCTCCTTCCGGTTCACTGGGTGTATTAGTCGTAGTTGGAATAAATCACTTTCCTTTATTCTGTGCAGAGTCTGTTTTGCCCATTGCACTAATTGGAGAGTGATCCCTCTGTCCTTATCTCCGGGCCTAAGCCTCCAAAAACATATTTTCTCCCCTTTTCAGATGAAGGGGTGAGTGAGCGAGCGGCTTGGTGGGCATTCGGCCTCTAGCCAGGGCCAAAACCATCACAAGTGTGTATTCTACTGTCTCTTGATCATGCAACAGCTTAATGGAGAGGAACAGAGACATGAAACAACATGGTGCCCACCACGGGGGAAGAAAAGGGCACATGCAGACACCAGGGCACAGCTGGATCACCAGGTCCCTCCTGGCACTCCACAAAGCCCCAGGGCTGTGGAGGGCTTGCTTTGCTTGCTGCATGCTTTTTCAAAAGAGAAGTATCACTGAAGTTAGTGATCTCTATATCACACAGTAATGTGCGGAATGATTTGAGGTGACAATAAGTAACACTGTTGTAAACCTAACCAGTTTGCTACTGGTGTCCTATCCCTACTCCTAAAGTTTCCAGATAACAAGCATTACCACTTCCCTAGCAAACCCAAGCCTACATCAACACAAAGCCAAGTGAGGCCATTGCATCTTTTCAGGAATACAAGAGAAAATGAGACCCAAGACATCAACAAACTGGTAGAAGGTTAAAAAAAAAATCAGTTTGCTCCTGGGTTTGAAGAGCCAGCTGCCAGGACAAAAGACTATGGAAAACGTCCTCTACAAAGACTCACAGCAAATGAGAAAGGTCAGTGGTGACAAAGCAGCTAAAGAGACAGTAACTGTAGCTAATTAGATGGGCTGCTGCCTAAACCCAAGAATTTGTCTGTGAGTTATTGTGTTTTCATTCTTTGGGGCCTTGCCAGTCTTGCATATTATACTGATGTAGCTCATGCAACACAAAAATGTTTATTTTCCCTTTCTTTTATTACCCTAAATGCATCATTGTGCTCTCCTTTAGGTCTTTTTTGTAAAAAAAGTAAGTGAGGGTATCTAAAGGACAGAGCTTCAAAATCTTACATACCCAGCATTAAAGGGCACTTTTGATGCACCTTTTGTATTTTACAGGTGGATGGTTATTTCAGTACAATTTTTTTTATTAGGAAGACATTTTAGCAGTTGAAACATCCAGTAACAACACTTTCCTTATTAATTTTTATGTTCAAAATTAAAGGAAATTCCTGTTAGGGTCATTTCAGCTTGGCATCTCCAAGTCAGCACCTCTCCCCCTTTCTTAGCATGTCTCTGTTCTTTCCCTGCTGGAGATAAGCTGGGGGATTTGCATGCTATTTTCTCACTGACTCATTTTCCAAATATGGCCATTTAACAAATATTATTTCTGCAGGCAGCCATCCCCTTCAGATCCTTCATAAAGGAAATTACTCAATCAATGAAGTTAATTTTCACTCCCCCCGAAGCAGCCACCCACCCAAGCAGATGTTCAGAAACAGACTAAAACAAAGCCAGAAACCTACTCAGATCCAAACATCTCTTGCCAATGTTCTCCTACAGCTAAGGTTGAAATTAATACTTTATCTATACTAGGAAGCTATGCAGTAAGCAAGACCATGTTCTGCTGCTTTAATTAGCTAACTGAAAGATTAATAAACAGCAACAACGAGCTCTGTTCCATTCTCACTCTGTTTACAGTCAGCCCACTTCTACAATAAATACTATTTTCATGATATAAAGTCAAAGGTGATGTTAACCCTAGCTAGGTGTCCCCTGTGAGCAGCACAGATTACTAGAGCTGGCCCAGCTGGACAGAGGAACTACTCTCACTGCCTCATTTTGTCACAGGAGCAGGCCCACACTGGAAAGAGATCAAAGACTTACCTGGAGATCCCAGGGAAATCCTGTATTACTTCACACAGGCAGGATGGGAACTTTCCAGAGTAGGGACTCCCTGGGGAGGATATCCCCACACATTTGTGTCATGCTGATATCGAAGGAGCGGTTGAAGACTAGGACAGATTTGCATTCAGACCTGAGCAACTGCACATACCTGTGGCTGCTGCTTTAACAGCAATTTCCATCCTGCTGGCACAAGCAGTACCAGAAGAGCTGGCTGCAAAGAAATTAACCACTGCCATTTCAAACAGAGCTGTTGCTATTAAAAGGACAAAGATCTTATAGTGACAAACAGGGGAATCTTCTGTAAGAAGATCAGCTAAATGATCCAATCTGAAAGGATGGAAACTGGTAATACAATACAGGTGGCTTCCCAGGTGGGACTTGTGGTACAGAGAGCATGCAGAGGAGTCACAGCTGCTGGTAGAACTAATGGCAAAAGCTCATGGCTCCACAAGCCCATTGGCTGCTTGAACTGGATTGATAACAAAAGATGGTGAGAAAAACCCTTCTGCAAATTACACAGGTACCTGTGGCGTGTGTCATATGTAATGAGCTTAAAACATGGAGGTCTAGCACATTGCTACCAACAGCTCCTGAATATGAGTAACTGTTTGCTCTCTCTGCTCTGCTTATTGCAGAGTATCAGAGCAATTTACCTCAGTGTTTCTACATAGCTACCCTGAGTAACATTACCAGAAGGGTCCAGCTCTGGCTGCATCACCTTTTGACAATAACAGATCCTGGAGATTAAGGATATTTTTAGAAATCTTTACCACACAAGAGAGCTAGTGCTGCTCTATGCCTCATCCTGCCTGGGTATGGAGGCACTCTGTTTAACTAACACCAAGCTCCTAAAGGTCAGGCTTGATGACAGACTGCAAACAGATGGAGTTTCCAAACCTTAAGATAACTCTCTACAACTCCTCCCCAGCTATCACAGCTGATCTACAGCAGCTGTCTCTTGCATTTAGGCTTACTTTTTGCCTAACTACTGGAAAGGTATTGTTTACAGTTCAAAACCCTGACATGGACAGATCTGAATCCCAGGAACAGCTGCTCTGAACTGACCATTAACAGCAGTAAATTCTACGCTAACAGCTTAGGACTCAGCCATTGTCTTTGTACAGGGAAAAGACCAGGTAGTAATGAACATGGAGAAAATCTATAAAACCATTAATAAGCTCTTTTTTTAAAAAAAACAAAACTCCTTTCTTTCCTTGCAACCCAGTCAGTTATTTTTTAAATCATCTGTAGATTTTTCTAGTGAATAAGACATTTTCTAATCACAGAACCCTCTTCCTTTGCTGCTGTCACATTTGAGGTCTCTCTATGTCACTGAAGGTCTCTCAGTGCTAAGGGATGAGCTTTGCTTTCTGGCCTTCCAGTATTGGGTTTTATCATTAAATTTAGAAAAAAAAATAATGCCTGGGGCTTTTGGGAAATTATCCACAAGTCATTTTTCTTTGAATGCAAAGCACAAACTCTCCAGATGCATTCCACCCTTGACAAAACCACTGTGTGTGTGTGTGTGTGAAACTTCAACAGGCCTTGATCCATCTGGATCTGGAGAACCATGCAAAGACTCTTTCTCCCGTTCCTCAGAATGAACACCACTCCTTCCTCCGTGTCCCAGTCTGGACCAGCACCAGTCTCTGTGCTGTGCTGTTGCTCCTCATTCATACTCAGAATCATATCTGGGCATTGCTGACTTGGTCACATATTCATTGAAGTCAGGGAAAACCTTCTTGCCACTTTGTGAATTTTGTAGAAGTGCAACTGGAACATCTAAACTGCTGCTTGGGAGGAGTCTCTGACACTTCGAGCATTCTTAACTCAACCTTCACAGGTCATCACCCACCAAAGCTGGATTTCTCTTCTTTTTCTAGGTATTACTGATGCACGAATTGATACAGATTCAGTTCAGCTTCAGCTCCTCAAATTAGGAATGTATATGTGCCTTGTGGCTCATTGCATGAGAGGTGCTTGTACCTGTAGGCTTTTAGAGATGTGTATAATTGGTCCCATATTGAAGTGGAAGAAAACACATTTGACTCACAGAGTAAGTGGAAACAATTGCCAGGCTCTGTGGAGACTACATTTAGGTAAGTTCTCTTAGTTGCAGGCTACAACTCACTGTGCTTTTGCTCTTGGGACACGGTATCTTTTCTTAGAAGCTATTAATAGTACAAAGCACTATCTAGTGCCCACCTCCTCACAGAAATGTTTTATTTATATTCACAACTGTGTACTCCTTACCGCATTGTTTTCCACCACTACCACTCCCAAATAAATATCCTTATTCCAGTAGTTGCTTGTGTGCAAATAAAAGCAGACCAGACAATAGAGCTGCTTCGTAACACCTTCCTTTCCTTGCCCAAGACCTACGCTCCCAAAGTGTTTAGCAACCAGAAACCCATGACTCCACAGGCTGAGTCTTGCCCTGGGTTTCACAGACTCAGTCTCAGGCTGATGGCCACAGCGAGAAGCTATCACTTACCTTCTGCTATAGCTAATGCACCCTTCTTTCTGTCTGTAATTCCATGGCAAGGCTCTAGGATGCCCCTCTACTGTTTCTAAGGTCAAATTTTTCAGTAACTCAAGGCTAATGGTAGCTGGAACAACTCCTGAGTTTCCTAGCAGTAAAATATGAGGCCATTTAAGAAACAGCCATACCTTCTGGTCACCTATTTTAACCTGAGGTGTGGCTTGGCAGCAGTTAAGAAGATGGGTGATACTAAAAATGTATTTGTTGGTGAAAGGCACAATATAGTTTGAAACTATTTTATATACACCCCATCAGCAAACATACTGTGTACGATGAAGCACGGTGTACAGGTAGCCTGGCGAGCAATGACCCGTGCTGGTGCCTTGGCTCAAAACCCGCCGCCTATCTGCTGCGCACAGCTTGCACAGTGCCGTAGCGAGGCAGCTGCTGTCTGTACTCAGCGGCTGCCTCACTGCTGCTCTGCGGGGTGCTGCCCGGTCCTCCCCTCTGTTTCCTCCCCACAGCGCTACCTTCGGTGCTTCGTCTTTGGAAATTCTTGGCCCCACCTGCTGTTGTGCAATTGAGAAGCCTGAGACCTACAAGAACTGAAGAGCGAGTTTCTCACAAGCTATTCAACTCTGGCTTTAGCCAGTCTTCCCCTGTGACTAACAGTAGATGACATCAGAATAAAGAAAATTAATACACAGCTCTCTCCCTTGGAAAGACAACTAGTATCTGGCCTCCACGTCTGTCTCCCTCTCAAAATGCAGCAGATACTATGAGGAACTTAAAAGAATTTAGCTTCTCTTCAGCTCTTTTTAGCAGGGATTATTGTAGCTTCCTCATGCTGGGAAATGAACATATTTTAAGGTTCATAGTGATAAAGTGTCTTACTCTGTTTCCTGATAAAAGAATTTTTTTACTCCTGGGAACTCGTTTGCCATAGAATAGGTCTTGGCCAGGAGCTGCAGTGAGTGTTTTGAGGCTGAATGCAGATGGTAAGCAGCTCACCACATGCAGTCACTGGAAGGGTTTTTCTAGGCACTTGTCTCTAAAGCCAGGGGACTGACCTGAACAGATTTGGGTGCAAATTCTGATTTCACGTTACTGTTACCTTAAAAACTTATCTTGCAGTTGCAGCTGAATGCAGTATTAGTTTCTAGTGCTAAGTTGCTCTATTCTATTTTCACCTATGGCCACGTTGCCATGGCAAAGTCACTCCTGCATGTGTATGTTTTAAATACATAACCTACAAAGCACTTTGGATTCCTTTGACAGGGTAGGCATCTATTTTCCAGGTGATTTTCTTGTTTTAGATACAATCTGTAAAACAAGTGGAGAACAGGCTACCAATAGGCCAATTCATATTGCTACAATAGCGTAAGTTAAGTCCTAGGCAGACATGTGGCATGTTACGCATGTGAGTGCTTTAAGCACATGCTTGTTTTTTGGATCAAGCACCTACATAACACATCCTTGGTTTCATGCTGTTATCATGCTGCAACACAATTCCTTGTGGCGTAGAAATTTATAGCAGCCTTTGATTGAAATGAAGAAGGGTGTAGATTTTATCTTTCATAGTATAACTTCTCTAAATAAGCTGTAGCATTATGTAGTTACTTAGTTAGTTATTCTTGTATTAACACAAATTTCCACTATCCTGTCACAATGACCAAACATTTTTTATATGTTTGTGAATAAATAAAAAAAGAAATTAGATGATGGGTAATGCTCTTGAACATGCACAGTCATCCTGTCAAAGTACTAGCCAGAGAGTTCTTCAAAATATGAATTATTCAAAAACTGAAAAGCAAGCTCATATTGCTTACCTCAAGCAGATTAGCAATGTTCTTACATTTATTTATACAGTACTCTGGAAGCACCTTTTCTAAGAAGAAAGATTCTTGCAATCAGCAGAACATGAAAAGAAGGGCAGGTTGTCTGCTGCAAGTTACAGAACTATTTACCAGTACAGGCCCATGCCTCTTTTTTTTTTCTTGTTCCAGAGATTCTCATTACCAGAGAATGACAATCTGAGATGAACATTTGCAGAAAGAGAAAGGGTCTACAAGAAGTCCATGAAATTGCTGTTTAACATCATAATGCAATCACTGCTGGGGGTGAAGAAAGAGTACATATAAAAATACAGGTGCTATTCCAGATGCTGTTTGCTTCCAAGGGTACCCATTGGGATTACATCCCTTTCTCTTTCCTTTCTAAAGGATTCAAATACATTCCAGAACTCGGAGAAAATCAATGCTGTCCAGATAGACAATTCTGGATGCTGTACTATGGAACTATTTACTGTATGCAGGTTAAAACCTACTATGTAGGCTGTACACAATGCTGTATAGTAGGTTTTACAATGAATAGTAGGAAATCCATTATTTTCAGCTATGCTAGCACTGATGTTTTAGATGTACAATAGAATACGTGCACTTTTTTTCAGTAATGAAATTGTTTTAGCATCAAGGCTGGTAACAGGCACAACGTTCACGTGAACCGGAATCAAATTACTGCATTGAATTTTGAGAGTCCTCTGGAATTAGGCAAGCAGCCCCTTATATCACAAATAAATAATTTATTTCTTAACATGAGTGAGTCTCTCTCTCAGAATTGACCATCGGATTTGCTGTTCAAAGCCATCTTTCTGCTGGGAGCTCTTCATGAGTAATAAGGTGGTTTACAAAAATCAACACCATAAACTAGCAAAGCACAGGAGCAGCAGCAAACTTCCTGAGCCTACTTTTTAAGATCTTCAGAAATGAAGATGATGTGTGCAGCATAAGGGCAAGATGAGCATACAGAGTAGTCTCTTTACATCTGCATCACTTCTAGTAGTTTATAGGGAGGAGCATGGGAATAAAACTAGTCAAGGCAAAATCATACTGCTTTAAGGCAGATACAGACAGGAGAACTCAAGGACTGGCTAGTAACAAGCTCTGCCAGTCCCATAGATGTACAAGGACATTAAATCTGTAGAGGCTCCTAGCAGCAGGACTGGGAGTCTGTATGGGCACTGACACACACATACTGTTTATCTTCAGTCACCAAAGGATGATCTTAAATCCAAGGAATACCAAAACTGATATTAAGTACAGCTTTTCTTTAGGTTTATTATTGCAATTATTTTCCATATCTATAAACACATGCTCTGTAAATATGTGTATACTGCTGGAAAGGACAGAGCTTCACCTATTTTTAGAAAAGATGGACAATGTTTTTGGATGTAAGAATGTTTTCTCTTCCTGTGTTACTTTAACAGATGCCAATGCTTTTATGAATTATGAATGCAGCAGTCTTCTTTCCAAATGAAGATGTTGGAAGCCTGCCACTGGAATGAGGTGCTCATATTACATACTGCCAGCAAATTTCTGTTTCTTTAATGAAAACTAGATTACTAAATCACTTTTCTTTTGAAAAACACTACTTTTGCCTATAATGATGTTGCAGAGCATATTCTCCTCTAGAATGAAAGAGAAAAAATAATCAGGATAGAAAGCAATTTGAATCACAGTTCTAACAGGGAAATTCATATGCTGTGCACCTGATGTAAATAGCTGTTTGCATACCACCCACCTTCCTCCTTCAATAAAACATAATCTGGGTTTATGACTGATCAGGCGTTTGTTACTCGTCCTGTGCCTGTTTTCCCCCCCCCCACAATGGCTCCCTTCTTACCTACCTGAAACGAAAGTAATTCTTTAAAATAGTGTAATCACCAACATTTTTAATGGAAATCTTGCTTGGTGAAGCATGGCTCCCCACTTAGGAGCAGAAATCCCATGGAAATCCGCTGGAAACCATGTTTCCTTTAATCATATGTACATATTGTCATATATGACATAACCTTCACATTTCATGTGCAATTGCTCTCTCCTGCTAATATCTAGAAAGATTTCACAAGATGATGCAAAATGCAATTTGTCTCTGGTTATTGTAGGTTAATCAGAAATCCTTTCTATCGTTGCCAACTCTGAACCACATCGCAGATCTCAGGTGGTGGTATTGCAGGTTTCGCAGTAGCATTTCAGACAAAAGGTATGAGTTTTCCTTAACAACAGCTCTCTCTCTTTATTTCTTTATTTCTTTGGAATAACTCAGTGCATAGTATGAAGACCAAGGGCTTGTTTATAAGGATATCCTCTAGCTTCCAATTTGCATGCACGTTTATTTATGTTATTTGAGAGTTAAACGCTAACAACATAAATAAATGTTAATGAGAAGGCAAGTGCGTAGAACAATAAATGAAACTACTGAAAAACCAGATTAACTAAAAAAAATAAAAAGGAAAAAATAAATCTGACCTGATAAACAGCAATGAAATCAGGTTGGAAAGAAACCGTAGCAGAAGGTCTATAGGATTGTTAAGCACTGAAATGTATTTCTTAAAAAAATCCTCAAACACACAGTCACACTGTGTAACCCACCTGGTTGTATTTTACAAATGGGGTTCCAAACCCATTCATTTTTCACTTTAGGCAGGCTTTGCACCCATGATAGTTAATGGTAACACTCTCTATGACATTACAAGAACAAAATTAAGCCATGTAAGAGCCTTCTGATTTTTCTGTAAGGCAAAATATTACTGCATTCCGTACTTGGCATTTCTGTGAGTTCATAGCATGCTTGCATGATAAAATATAAAGCTAGTAAATGTTTTAATTCAAAAATTACAAAGTAGAGAGAAGTCAGATAAAACCAGAGATTTTTTTATTGCACAAAATAAATTATATAGAAACAATGCAACAAAACAACTTGTATTGTAGGCTGCACAACAGATGTTACAACATGAATATATTTATTGCTTTGAGAAAGGAGCAATTCAGTGCTAGTAAGCAGATTAGTTATACGTCTTGCTCATCTAGATTTGTCATAAAATTAATCCAACTGGGCTAGAGGCATCTTGCAGCATACGGGCCAGACCAAAATTGTCATTTGTTATCAGCTATTACAAAGGTGCTGTGAGTATTCCTGACATTAGCATGAAGCACTCCAATTTAACATCACGGGTACTGAGCCATACAGGTAGTTACATAATTAGAAATATCATTACACATGGGATACAGGAGATTCTAAAAGTCCCATTTACAGGGTTTCCATGAGCTGTAGTTCTAAAAAATGATCTTGCTTAACAAATGTCGATGCGGCGCACTTCACATCAAGAGGCAGGACCATAGGCTTTTGCCGACTGCCCCAACCCCTAGTACCAGCACTTCCCTGACCTAATTGTAAAGTTGTTCACTGCTACTAACTCAGTTGCAGACATCTTTTTTTTGTTTTTTTCAAGGCCACACACAGCTTCTAAGGATTTTAACACAGATTAAAAACAAACAAACAAACAAACAAACATTCCTTTGGTAAAACTGGGTGAAAATTACAGTGCTTTTTGAAATACTGCACGATAAGTTTGGTTCTTTAAAAGACACACGACTACAATAGTGGTATTGCACTCAGCTCAAATGGATCTAAGGTTTCTAACTGCTATTTTGTGGGCCCTGAGATGCTGACCCCAAATGGACTAATACAGAAATTAGCTCTTGACAAAAATTGTTACAATGGATAATATTAAAATAAGAAAGCACATCAAAAACTGATGGCTTGCAGATGTTTGTGAGGCACGTGTACTAATGAGATAGTGACATTACAAATGGTCATAGTCTGAGTTAAATTCTCCCCCAATTTGACAATTATGCAAATATTTATTCAGCTGAGTTTTTAACATTAAATTCTACTGCTAGTGTACACATTCAATGTTACAAAACTTATTTCCAGGAAGGTTAATATAATAAGATTAAATTTAAACACTGTCAGCCACCCATGAAAGGAAATTCAGTGAGCAAGTGGGAAGTCTGGGTCATTTCAGGTCTACAAGGATAATTAAAGAAAGTAGCTCCGCTGAGGTCATGCTGCAGAGCTTAACCCAGCATCGGGCCCATGGACTAGACCCCTGCAGCATCCCACTGAATAGATTTTGGATTATACACTAATAAGTACAAACAAATGTCGACAGTCTTTACTGTGCTTTAATGAAATTCTTTGCTTTACTGTTTGTTTGGTTTTTTGCCTGAAACTGTGTTAATGCACTATGTTGAATCAAAATACAGTTAAGAGTGAGGCTTGAAATAGCTGCAAAATGTTACAAGAAATGAGTTACTCTGAATTTTAAAAATACTCTGTACAAGCGCTCAGAACCTTTAGTGATGCAATCATGTTCCATGCGTGTACGCAGTAGTACTTTCCTTTGCAGGAAAGCAAGTATTAAACATGACTACTCTGGCATACTTTTTCACCTGGGGACCTGTTTATTTTAAATGCTGTACGTAAAATTCTGTCACCATTTCATAAAAATGTTTATAAGTGTAATAAGATTCGACTGAATAACCAAATATACCCTGAAACATCCATTAAAATGCAAAAATCACCCCCAAAATAGTATTATGAAGTAGAAATATAAGGCAGAATGAAGCTAATATCAAAGACAAAACCCAGCACCACCAGTCTATCTTTTGCAATTAGCTTTCTGATCAGACAGAAAAAATATCATTGTACTCAGATACAACTGATTAAGTTAAGAAATGCATGTAGCCCAGCTGTACTAACTATACAGCTTCACACAGAATAAACATTCCATAAATCAACAGAAAATGCATTGGAGCACAAAAAATAAAACTACGTGATTCTCTAAGCAGCATTTTGTTTTCTTTTTTTCCAAAACATTAACATAGATAGATATCAGACTGATTAAATATCTACAAGTGCTTTTCCTTTACAAAAATACATATATTCTTAATAGTAGGATAGACTGTCATTAACAATGACCTGTGTTCTTTTTCACTTCAATTTGAATGATTTATAAGCTAAATTTTACAACCACAAAAAGGTTTATTTGTAATATGATGTTATCACTTTTGACAAAAAGCTTAAAACATTTTATATTGTAAAACAAATGAGCAACATAACATCACAATATGTTCTATGAGCTCCTAAGTACTGTGAGGGCTGTTATATTAAAAACCGGTAACTACTGATCAAATGCAAGGAAGCATTAGAACGTTATTACTGCTCACCATAGGCTCCTTTCGTATCATAACTCGGATCACAGCTTATATAAGGACACTTAGGCCCCCATCCCAAAAAAAACATCCATTGAGAGTAAATGTAGACCATCTCTTTAGTAGCCCAGCACATCCAACATTTCAGGCTTTGCATTAATTTAAAGAAATGCAACTTCTTTTCCTTTCAATAGTTTAGTCTGCAGCAAGGGGAAAACACCCGATGCATTGCTTCATGTTTATTCTAAGAAGCTTCTATTTGAGAAAAAAAAATACAATCAGTAAGTTTTCAGAATAAAATATTTCAGTCAGCTAAATAATTAAATTCCTTACTTTTCAGTTTAGTTAATCACTATCCTGGGAATCAGGATATTTTGATTTCTTTATTCTTTCTATTTTATACTGCACAATAATCAACTTCTTGCTAATCGATGGTCTCACGCTGAGGACAGCAATACCATTTGCTAAAAAAATATCTATAAAAATCTGTGAAACATACTTAATATCTTCTCATTATCCTGCTGGCCTGTCCTTTCCACCCTCCAAAATATCACTGAACGACAACTAGAAACCCCAAAAGTAGCTTGGTGAATACTTTGTGCTTTGGAAGGTTCATGGGATTGACAGCCCACCGAAGTTGTTTTATGAGTTCACAGGCCAGGTATAGCAGACACATCAGTAATGCAAGCCTTTGTGCTTTTCTTCATGAACATGAACTATCACTCAAAGAGCTACTCTAGGTCTGTCACCTCAACCTTCATGCTATTTCTGTCGTTTTTCCTCCTTCTCTATTTTGTTTTGGAAACTGCCAGGTGTGCCTAACCCTTTAGCCTGGTGACACACACAGCTACCACCAGCTAAGTGCTGCATGACTGATTCCTGGTGTAACTCTTGACCACTGCATTCTGGAAAAGTGTCAATGCCTTATTCCAAGTCTATTTCTGGGTGGCTTTACCTTTGGTATTAAAGAGACCCCTTAAAACTACTAGGCAATCAGATTATCCATAAAAATAGGTTGTTTATTAAAAAAAAGCCCACTTTTTTTTTTTATGAACAAACAAAATATCTGATGACAGAGTAATTTTAAATCAATTAGTACGTGATATTTTTCAGTAAAAAGGGATCACGTTTCAATTTACTGCATCAAAAATCATGAAACAACAGCAACAATCAGTGTCTACTCTACTCAATATAATACAAACCAGAATTTTAGGACTGGAATACCATCATAAAATACGTGCCTCGCACACTTTGATAACAAATATCTTTATTACAACTTCAATTGTAACACAAACCTCAGTATGTTAACCAGCAGCACAAGCGTTGCACCACATTTTGTATGATGTATAGCAACTTACTCTCAGCTCTTTGCTTTCCACTCACTACCGTAAGGAAGAAGGAAAATGCACAGTAACTACTTCTGCTCACCTCATCCTGTCAGCTGTCATATTATTAGAATCTTCTTAGAAGCATTTGCTAAAAATAGATGTAAAAGTTATTTCAAAGACAAGTACGCCTAATGGTGTAGATAAACATGCAAGTCCAACTAATGCCTCTCTTTGGTTAAAATTAATTACAAAACTTCCATTTGTAGGTATCTTTCATACTTGAATGTCTCTTCCATCCTGAGGTGACAGAAATGGGTTTCTCTCTGCAACTACAAAGGGTAGCCTGGATCTTTCCACCCATCTATAGAGCTGCTCTGTTTCACTGCCACACATCAGAACCGCGCAAATCTAAACTGCATATTAGAGAGCGAAGCAGTGTCCTTGCTCAACTGCAGTAGCAAGCTACCTGAATTCAGAAGATGATTTATAGCACATATGTTGGATGGAAGAGTATGTCAGGGATTCATCAATAAAATAGTTACCTGTTCTGAAATCTGATGTTTTGATCTGATCTACAGACAGTGTAGACAGCAACATTTAAAAAAACCCAAAAAACATCAGGTAGATCTGCGTATGGAGAAAAATCTATTACCACTGTAAGATCATCTTTTGGAGGACATTACTGCAGAAAGATGGTTCAGCTGAGGTTTGAAGGCCAGAGTATTGCTATGTGATAAAACTAGTGGTAAATGAGCAGTTGGAAGCCTTTCATGTTTCCTTTAGGGTGGATCAGTCTCTCTGTCTTAAAATACATCCTGGAACATGCTCTAATAGAAAGCAATCCTTCCTCAAACAAGTGTCTTTAGCCAAACACCTACTGGAAGCATTACCTTGTTCAAACTGGCTATAAAGGATTCAAAATGTAGAACTGTGAAAACTTCTCTGAAATCCACAAGAGCTGCCTGACAAGCCAAGCCCATTCTTCATGTGTAATTTCTCCTTTATAACTCCTCAAATGCTTCTGCTTGTTGGGCATGAAACGGAGTGGGGTGTGGAAATAGGCAAACGATGTGTAGGAAATTAGAATTAATTACAGGACATGTCTGAATAGACATTTTAACTAAGATAAATAATAAAATAAGATAGCATGAAGTAAAATAAAAGGGGAATATCCTGCATGGTATATGCATTTTCAACTGAATCAAACAGACACCTTCAACCTCTGTAGGTCAAGTGAAGAAAGTGAACCAAGCTCTTGATTTAAACAGCTCTATGTTTATGTATATGCTGTGGATAGGCATAAAAGTCTTAACAGCCTTTATTTTTTTCCAGAATTAAAAGATTATACATGGGAGAGATGAGATGGAACGTATCCCTTTGTCTGTAGCAGAGAACAAGAGCCTAACTTATATCTAAAGGAACTGTGATCAATCTCTTTCCTCCTGCAGATATACTGGAACTCATTTTGATAACTGTAAAAGTCAAGTGAAATTGCTGGAGCCAAAGGAGAAAGAAGACCAAGATCCAGAATTCATTGGTTCCTCATGCAGAAAATGAAATAATTCCAATATAAAAGTAATTCTTTTCATACAGTTTCTACTGAGATAGAGGTTTTTTCAATTTTAAATTATCTAACAGAACACATTTCTTTTTCTGCTTGTTTCCCATGAAAGCAAGCTTCTCAATACAGCATGTTTATGAAATATTCTTGCTGAAAATATTAAGACCACAGATAAAATACAGAAGCAAATACCCTGTCAAATGCAAATAATGGGCTTAAAAGGTATTAATAATCAGGCACTTTGCTTTATATAACATTTTCAGTAAAGTCAAAATAACACTGTTAAAATTTTTTTTGCGTAATAACTGCAAGCTAGCTGAGTATGCACAACGTAGCGCTGCTATATCGAAGCTTTCAGATGAACTGTACCTACTACAGCGATGAGTCACTTAGAGTACTGTAGTAATCTTATTTGGTATTTCATCCAAATAAAAATATGCTTATTTGACAAGGGCCTTAGCTACCAGCAGTATAGTAAATGCATGATGGAAGATACACTTCTTGCTTAATCATCTAATTCCATATAGTTGGAGATTTAGGATCTCACTTGTAAAATCTAGCTTACAGTTTGTTGCTAGACAAATGCAGCATACAGCTATGTTCAACAAAAAGTTGTTTATCACCTTCATTAATGAGTTATCCCACAGATGAAAGTCTTTCAATTTTATGGAAAAAAAGCAGCTCACCAAATGTGGTAAATAAGAGACAGTAAGGTTAGGTAGTACCGTGGAATTGTTAGGTCTTCTTCCTCTGCAGCTAGGTACTGCCAACAGGGGAAAGCCATAGAAACACTGTGGCACCAACACTTAATATTCCTATTCCTTACAAACATGCAGTGGTGACACTTTGTCATGGAAATGCTCAGGAAGTGTGACTCTATACAGCAATCTGCTCTCAGGTGGCGTATAGTGCGGTTTAATGGAGTGCTTAGGCACTCGTCTCGCTTTACCCCCATCTTTGGCACACAGGAAACTGCACATGCATTCTCCTATTCCCTATGCTGTTCAGATACACTTAATTGGCACAAATGAATTAAATATGCATATCTGTAGACACATAGGTACTATATGGGAAAGAAATTTCCTGTAAAGCAGGCAATGCCTGTGTTATACAAGCTGCCCAGTTAAGATACGTCTTTCACTGGCACTTCAGCGCTACAAAAACTATTAAACTATAACAGCACTCAGGCACCACGCCATCAGATCAGAAATGCATAAGGAGTAGGTGGCTAGATCATATGCATTTAATGCCGTGAGTCTCAGCTGGGTACATCAAATCATATCTGTCAGTAGTATTCATGCTTAAAATGAAGATTTGCCTTCTGCGCTGTAGCTTTAAGTTGCATCAAGAAAATACCATGAATTAAACCAATATCCAATTCCAATCAAGAGAATTCATGGTTCTCTGAACTGTGAATACAGAAAGTCAATAAACAGTCAAATCTACTAGTTGCCATTCAAAAACCAATACAAAGTGATCCTATTTCAGGGGCCCTGTTAGGTGGATGCAAACTTGCATGTAAGATAACTGAAAATGGACTAAAAATAATAGAAATAACGCTTCTCTTTCTAGAACGACGCTGTTCAAATTTGTCAAAACTGCAAGTGCAACAGTTGAATAAAATTTGTCCCCTGAACCAAGCAGAAATTATGCTCAAGAGTATGACCATTAGGTTTGTGATAAACTGAAACAGGCATTTTATGTCAAGTGAATCTACAGTGAAAATTCTGGTATAAAAAACATGTGAAATATATAAAACTTGTGTTATTTGTATGTGCATGTAAATATTTACAAATAATACCTTATTTCTACCATACAAAACAACTGTATATACTAAAGAGAAGAATGATTTGCAATTAGAATACATGCTCTGCTCTTCCAAGCTGCTACCCGAGGAGGATCTCTATATACACAAAGAATCTATTTTTTCCTAGAGACTCTACAGAGGAGAAGAGCCTTCCCTACATGGAGTATCTTCTTGTTTCTGTCAAGGAGCACATCACAGACTGTGTGGCCAAAATGATGACCACTACAAGCAGTCAGCATGTACATCCCTTCCCATCTATGGCGTGGGCAAACCGGTGCCTATGCCAGTCAGCGCACTACACCTGCAGAAACAAGCAGCAGCTTCCTAAATATTTTGCTTCCCCAGGTTCACTGGCAACTGCACAATATGTGCAACCTTGACCTGCAATGGCAGGTTTCCTAAACAGACCGCTACCTACAGCATCTTTTATTTCTGCACGTCATACGGGCTTTGGAGTGCAATGGTAGAAGTTAACCCGATTATATATGGATCCCACAAGTCATCAATGTTACAACTCCTATCAACATTAAAGGGGCCAGATTTAATCCACAACATGCTTCTTTCTCCTACAGAAACACACAAATGTACATAAGCAAAAATGTTCAAAGGAGCTACAGCCTTGCATCTATCTTTTACACTCAATCCCAAGATAGAATTTCCCCTTGTCTTACCTAAATATAAATCCACTCTATAGTAGCTCCTGAAAAGTTGATTTGGTTCCTTTTTGCTATATGCAAAAGGCATAAGAAAGTAAAGAGTTATCTACAATACTAGCAGGCGTGTATTAAGTAGAAATTAGATAAAGGTACTGAACTATGAGTATCTCCACATAATTTGAAGTGCGAAACTCAACTGACTTTTATAAGCAGAGTGAAAACAGTGGAAGACTACAGAAAACATATGCCTTACTACACTCCCTGGAACATTAACAAAAACCTCAGTAAACATTCTACACTGGAACCATTACGCTTGCAATACCTAAGGCAACAATCACTTTTTATCCAGCGCTACCAGGTCTTAGGAAAAAGAAGACCTGAACAATTATTTTGGTCAGACTGCTTATCTTCAGTATTGCATTACCTCTAATTTTATGGGGAAAAAAAAAGGGGGGAGGGGTGTGTGTGAAAAAAAAAAAAGAGAGAATTTCTATAATGAATTCTAAACTGCAGATAGTCACAAGAGATACATAATGTAATTAGAGCTTTTATTTTTATTTTTTTTTAATGTATTATATACCTCCACCCAATCTTAAAAGGAAATGCTTACTACGAAAGGCAGTAATTATGTCAAGTTTTGCCCGGTTGGAATCTTATAGTGAAATTTATTTGTTCCATAGACACTTTATTTTTAACTTCCTTTTAATGGAGGCTTTATTAGAAGAAATGTAATGTGACCAGAAGCCATTTTCAAAAATAGCTAGTATCCCAAATTCTAATCTTTAGGGAAACCATAGGAAAGTGCAATCACAGAGGCTGCAACACTTTTAAGTGCTATTAACTGTATCCATTTAGAAGATTTAAAATTTAAAATGTTTTGAATTACCATATTCAACACCTCTTGTTAAAGGTAAGTAATCTTCATTCACGGTAAAAGGACTGTTGCACACTCATGAGTGAGCTATACCTGGACCCATGAGAAGTTTATCAAGAAAAAGGTAGTGGCACAATCACCACTTTTCTAAATATATTTTCTATACAAAATATTTTCAAGGTATAATCCTTAGTTATTCGTACAGTACTCTATGATTTAAACAACAATATTCAGTAAAATAGTAAGTGTGTGAAACCGCAACACCACATGGGATGAGCACTCTGCCATTTTGCTAGTGTAATCAATATTAGGACCAGAAAAATTCTCTAACACGCAAACAAAAATATTCCATAGTTTTTGAATCTTGACTGTACACATCATGATTTTGGCTATGATTTGCAGCACACTCGTAAGATACACAAATATCTTATGCACGTTTCAGTAGCAGAATGGCACTTGGCTTGCTCTAATAGAAACAACAGAGATGCAACTGATAATTTTAAGAAAGACAATGTCCTTATTTGCATGCTGAAAATCTGGTTGTGTCCCCCTAATCCAGGCACATCCATTCATTGTGCAATCTGTCGATGGGTAAACAAATAGTGCAGGATTCATCTCAGTGGGATCTGGCCCTTTGGTCTAACCGAAGTCAATTCTAGGTCGATACTGAAGTACCATAGGGTAAGACTGAAAACAAAAGCAAAACAAAAACAACAACAAAAACAGACAAGAAAACATGAAGACATAATTCATAAAAAATACCAACAAAAATGCAATTAAGGAGTGCCTTAAGGATTGCCACAGCTTATCCCCAAGACACACGTCTATGGCAATCAGCTTAACTTACACAAAACAATTCTATAAATTTCAACCATTAAATTCACACCTTTACTTCAAATTTAATCTCTTAACCAGTTAGATGTAGTTATTTGTCACTAATATAAAATTCCTGTATCTGCTTTCATATATTTCAGGATTTATATGGTTTATTTTATACATATACACATATATCTACACACAGGGAGTGGTCAACTCTTATTTTTGCATTGCTGTGTCTGAGGAAAAGCAATCTTGACATTTTATACTTTCTAAAACAAAACCCATTTATAGATCATATACTTTGGGCGTTTTTAATATATGGAGGTTCCACAGCTATACTAGTAGCCAGCACTAGTTGATGGGAGCTAGACAGAGATCTTAAAAGAAAAAAAAAGATAAAAGGTCAAATATCTGTCATCTGATTTACTGAGAGATGAAGGCTAACTTCTGCCCCACCCTCTCAACTTCAGTGATACTTTTTTGTTAGTTCTTAATGGAAAAAAAGTGGCAAATCAACTGCTTGGATTCCTGACCTGGACAAAACTGTTATGGAACAGGAGGAAGGAGTAGGTAGGTTTCCAGAAAGTGCTGTGGAATACCTGGGCATTTGTTGCTGGAAGGTCTGTTTTACTAAATGTCTTATTTTTTCTGTCAACATTTCATTTAAGTCTGATGTTTTCATTTTAACTTCATTAGGGTACTGACATCTTCTATCACATAAACCCCAGGAAAGTCTTATTGTCTCAGTAACCATCTGGGTTTATCTACCTCTGCCTCCGAGCAGAGGAATATCACTAAGTCTTTTTTTACTGCAAATTTGAAATAATAATTAATTATTACAGAAGCTATTGTTGAAACCAGAAATATTTTACTGCATCCTCCAAATGCGATACAGATGAACTTCAGTGACCAAGAAAAAAAAAAAAAGATATCACTTCAGAGACTTATATGGGTTAAAAAAACCTTTCCATGCCATGTTAGTGAAATGATCACCAGAATTAAATGTGATCATAGTTGCTGGGTATTTACAAACAGGAGTGCAAAGAAATAAAAACAAAATCAGAGGTATTCACCAGTAGTGGGAATATTTAGGAGAGAAGACAGGGAGAGCACCGTGTGTAGTCTGCATGTGCAATAAATTATTTGGTGTCTGATTTTTTTTTGCATAGGGTATAACTACCATATTATTTAAATGCTATGTCACATGTTTTTCACTTTGATTATATATATTGTCTCCTAAGGTACTCAACTCTTATTGGAAGTGCACATAGGCAGAGTGCACATCACAGTCACCTCACTGAAATTGCCATGTAAACCAGCAAGGCTCAGTGGTCTTCACAAATAAAATTACAAACCAGCTGTGCAAATAAAATGCACTATGCTGGAACAATTCTAATTATTGAAGCAGGCATGACTGCAGTAGGTCACTCCCATCCATAGCGGGGAGCGATGCTCTACCAATTTTTTGCTCAAGCAAGAATATTATTTCACTCTTGCAAAGTAATCTCTAGAAATTAGTTCAAATCAAAATTCTCAATGAGAAAACTGAGATTTAGTTTCATATAGGTGAGAACCAGTTTGATCAATGACATTTAGACTTCAACTTCAGTTTGCAGGTTCTGGAGGTTTTTGTTTGTTATTTTCTGGAGACAAGACATTGCTCCATTTCTAATTGTAAAATATGTGAAAGGAGTAGTAGAAAAATCTAGTGTTGCTTTACTCCATAAAAGATAAGATATGAATTGCCAAAAAGAGATGAAACAAATTTAATTTCCTTTGATTCACACTCTTCAGTTTTGATTCCTTGTCAGTGATTGCCCAACACTAGTAGCTAGAAGGATAAGATAATAAGAGCTGGGTAATCTTTCCCAGCTGTTACAGATATCAGCTACCAAATGGGATCTCTCTATTAAAAAAAAAAAAAAAAAAAAGAGAGAGAACCACAACAAAAAACCCAAAACAAAAACCCTAATGTAAAGTGAAAAAATCTCTGAGTCTCTTGAATGGATTCTACTCATTCATTCAATAAAGCTTTCTCTGAATGATGAAAAGTGTCCAGCCCTTGCTTATAGAGTTTTAGCACTTTGTAGCAAGGAATTATAAAATCTCCAAAACTTGGTTTACAATTGAAGTCTGACACAACCTTATTGACTGTAGTATGTACAGTCGTGAGTGCCTCTTACCTGATAAAATGTGCCATCCTGTGAGCAGACTTGCGAAGATGAGCAGTTCTGACACCGAAACTGCGGAGGAGATGATTTTCTGATCAGATAAGAGGCATCCACAGCTGCACATACACATTTACCATTTAATCTTTTTTTATTTTATTTTTCAAATGTAATGCTTAAAATTAATTTATTTATTTAAAACAGGAAAGAATAATTAATAAATCGATCTTTTCCCTTTACTAGTCTACCTCTTGTACGGTCCACAAGTGTGCCAGTAAAAGCTTGTGGTGAGGAGTACCAAAGATGGTGACAATGGATTTACTTGATCCCCATCCAAAAGAAGATATGGTTAATTAACTACCATTGCAACTTCTGTTTTATAACAAGTCGCAATCCAGCTAGAGAGAACAAAATCATAGAAGCCCAGATATTACTGGATTTATTACCAGCAAAATATAACATTTACAGGTTTTAGCTTGTAGTCTCTGACTTCAAGGGAGTCATTTAAAACTACATAAAGGAAAAGATAGCATGTACCTGACTATAGTATCTGTATGTGAATGCAACTTAAAAATTTGAATCAGGAGCTGTCAATTCTTGTATTTTAAAAACTATAATTCTAACTTTAACCACGGCAATCAAAGTCCTTTTTGTGCATAGTTACTGTTGCTTCCAAACCAATACAACTGACAAAAGCCCGTTTATAAGAAGTTGCTGCAGAATTAAACATCCTGAAATAATTTCATTATCACTTAAGTTGTTGCTTCAACATTTCTCAATAGTACAGCCAATGCTAACAAAACATAAGATGGTAAGCCAAACAAACACTCATTGGTTTCATTGCAGTACTGGAAAAAATGCTAATTAGAGCTCCCTTATTGGTAGAACTTTGGGGTTTCAGCAATCATATACATATACATTAACTCCCCTATAAAAAACTTATACTTCTCCCCATCCCCCACCCCGGTTCAGATTAAGATAAAACTTTAAGAAACTTGTGAATTGCTAACTCCACAGTGTGCTTAATTGTCTGTCTTCTCTGCCTGTGTCCCAGCGCTTTTTACTCTGAGTACTAGGAAGTTTTTAAAAAAAAAAGTACAGAAAGTTTGGAATTTATTAGATTGGTTCATTAACATCTATTAAGTGCTTCACCTTAGCTGCACTCCAATATAGCTTCCACTGATAATGATAGACAACAAATCTGTGCACACTACAAAGCAATACACAGTGAAAAACAATCAACAGCCACACACGAATGAAAGAATTGGGGATATGACTCTTAACAAAAAAAAACCCAAAAGAACCCACAACCAAGGCAATATAAAGGCTACCAAATCCAACTGAATATCAGACCTGAAAGAAATGCCTTTTAATAATTTTGCAATGGTAAAATAAATGCATGCAGCAAGGAAAACCCATTTAGCTATGTTATGTGGATGTTAATGTTATAGAGCATATCTAAAGAAATAGGCGTACTATTAGAAGAAACAGTAATAAACCAACAAGATTTCTCCAATCATTTTTCAGTGTCACTTTGTAGTGGAGTTTACTACCAAATAAAACAGACTCTTAATAAAAAACTGCTGGGTGCATATTCCCCAACTACTGTAACTCAAAAGGTCATTAAAAGCAAATTTGCAGAAAAAGAAGTGCTTGGGTTTCAAATGCTTGACTAAAAACTCAGAGCAGAACTTGTCTGTCAACTTTGTATACCTGCTATTTTTACATTTCAGAATCTGCACAACACATGTGCCACAGGGTTTCACTTACAGGGTATAATACAAGAGATCCAGAAAAATATACAAAATGCATTTTTAAAGAAAGGGTTTTGAAAGGTCATAGATTATATTTTGGACCAAGCATGTATGCTCTCTATAATAAATATACCAAACCATCATTTATTAATAACATAACAGCATTTACGTTTTCGCCTCTTAGTCTCCATC
Organism: Hypotaenidia okinawae; assembly: GCA_027925045.1. NCBI lineage: Eukaryota > Metazoa > Chordata > Aves > Gruiformes > Rallidae > Hypotaenidia > Hypotaenidia okinawae. The sequence continues at coordinate 21,543,447 of BSDF01000008.1, read as the reverse complement.
TCGTCATATAGATGAATTCCATAGTATGATCCTTCCCCATGATTTCTCCATTGCATAGTACATCCAGCTTAAAATACAACAGAACAAACAGTAAGGCAAAGGAATACAAAATTTTAATGCCTACAGGAAGTCCTAAATTAATCTCAGAGTTAATTCCTCAACTCCTATCATTACACAGTAATTCCGTAAGACATGTATGCCTGGATAAATACAACATACTTAAACTATATTGCATTTTTTAATAGTAGTATTCCACTTCTAAGTCTTCTAAGATATATCAATGCTTTTTCAAACCCAAAGATTCAAGACAGAATCACTGTCATTTTCATTTTTTAAAAAGGAAATGATAAAGCAATTTAAAAAAATACTTTAACACTAACTGTATATCATAAAGAAAATGCAACTGTGAGTATAGAAACATGATTCTTCATTAACTGAAGGCAAAATAATAGAAAAGTAATGATCTTATTGTGAAAATTGTCTGGTTTAAACCATATTAGAGCATCTTACTTCTACCCTCCACTGAAAATGTTTGAAAATTCTTTTATTATTATAGCCACAATGATTTTCTGGGTTTTAGAGGAAAAAACAGTCCAAATTTTGAAGTAAGCAGATACTAGGTAACCCAAGGCATTAAGACTCCAGGGACAGATTAAATTAATATAATTAACAAAGCCAAATTACATCAAAATGGCTGGCTAGCACGTAACAACAGTGTGACCAACTCCTGCTTGTCAATAACCTAACTCAGCCCTACCTCTGACCAAAGCTGGGATGCTGACATTTGTGCTGAAGGCAGCTGGCAGTTCATGGAGTCATTGACTCCTGTGAGAGAACCAAAGATACAGTCTGTGCTGAGCTCAAAATTCCCATATCCCTGGGAAGAGGGAAAGCAGAGGCAGGAGTCTCGCACTTCCCAACTCCATCCTACATGACAATTTCTATCATGTTTGGAAGTCTGCCCAGGGAACAGTCTTAGCCATGTTCAAATCACTCATAGAGCAAAGACTCTCCATCAAATTCCACCTAATTCCAGAGAAGGTGCAAAAAAAGTTTCTGCATTTTGAAAGATTCAAATGTGTTGCAGTTTTGTGTAGCTGGATTCTAATGGGGGGTGTGGGGGGGTGTGGGGGCTGAAGGGGTGGCTTCTGCAATAAGCAGCCAGAAGCTCTCTGCAGGCCTCAGAAAGTAAACATCAGCTGATTCAAGGCCAGAGTCGCTGCTGACCAAGGCTGAGCCAATTGGCGATGGTGAAGCAGGCTGTCCCCCTGCAGCCCATGGATAATGACAGGGAGCAGAGACCATCTACAGCCTGTGGAGAGACTGACCCATGCCACAGCAGGTTTGCCAGGGGACTTTTGACTCTGTGGGGGACCAGGCTGGAGCAGTCTGGGCCCGAAGGTCAGCACCCCATGGAAGGTGGCCATGCTGAGGCAATTGGTGAGGAGATGACACCCCAATAGAAAGGACTCACGCTGGAGAAGTTCATGGAGGACTGTCTCTCATGGGTGGGACCCCACAGTGCAGCAGGGGAAGGGGGTGTGGAATGTCCCATCCACACCCGCACCAGCTAAGAAGGAAGACAACTTGGGAGGAACTGACTGAAAACCCCCATTCCCTGCCCCAGTCTATGCTGTGATGGTGGGAGAAGGGAGAAAAATCATGACTAAAATCATGACCTGGCTGCACTTCTCATTACCCAACTCTGGTTTCACTGAGTGTGTAGTGTAATAAATTAGTTTTCTTTCCTTTATTCTGTGTTGAGACTGTTTTGCCCATGACACTAATTGCAGTGATCTCTCCCTGTCCTTATCTCGAATCCTAAGCCTCCCAATATATATTTTCCCCCCTTTACAGCTGAAAAGGGCAGTGATAGAGTGGCATTTGGCCCCTAGCCAGGGCCAAAACATCTCAAAATAGTATCACTCCTTATGTCTTCTTTCCCCAGTAGCTACCAGGCTAGAACTGTAGTGACTACTTCATCAGTCACGTGGAAAGAGAAAGCATTTATTTCTTACATAAAAGTACCCAACCTAACACATCTGTTCCTTCACAGGAAAGCAACAAACTGAAGTTACTAGAACTGTGTGAGTTCCTTGATTAGCAACTTTAATCATCATGATGAAACCATCACTTCTTATTTAAGGAAGAAAACATAATTTGGAATATTTGAGGTTGGATAAAAAAATATTCCTAAAATATGATTAAATGTAATAAAAACATAATACTTTGTAGGGAAATAAAAATACAAGCAAAGTTCTTTCAAAAGTACCTCATAAGAACTTGGAAGTTTTAATTTCAAGCTGAGAAACTTTTTGATAGTTCCCACGGTCACTCGAGTTGAACAGCGGATAAATTTCTTCATTAAACCCTAAAGATTAAACATCAACAAAGCAGAAAAAGCACGTTAGAGTTCTGGAGCACGTAAGCAATCTTTAGTGCAAGAACAGCTGTAATTGGTATTTTTTTTGAACCAGTAACCAATTCTACTGCAGTCTCTTCTAATTCAAAATAGAATGGGTTCATTTTTGTTCATTTTTTTCCAAAATTCATATGACAAACAAGTTAATTTAACTCATTAAAGAAATTTTCAAAAGATACAAAAGGGAGGAAATTAAAAAAAGCAACAACAAACCACCACTACCACAAGCCCCAAAAGAATTTAATTAATCTTGAGTGTCTGTGTTCGTAACGTTTGGTGTCAAACAGATGTTATATTTCTTAGAAGTTCTTCAGTCCTTAAGAGAAATAGGAAGTAAAAATATACTCAAAATACAGGAAAGCCACAAATCTGACGTGATCTATTATCACAGATTCTGTGATCCAGAATCCACTAGTTTTGATTCAAGGGAAAGCTGAAAAACTGAGACTTCTACATGGTGATGGAAACAGAGATTTCTTACTGTATATAGCATAAACAGTGATAAGACACATGTATGTTTTCCTTCTGAATCAAAACTTTCTTACTGTTTAAGAACTTCCAAAATTATACATGTAACATTGCACACAGAAAATATAAATAGTGTTTTATTATACAATTTTTTAGTATTTTTGAATTTTTGTATTTTTAAACTTAATAAAACATTATTAAAATCTAAGAGAACTCCTAAACACTTTTTTCTAAGTCAATACCATCACATCATTTTAAAGAACAGAATCCAGCTATCCCTGATTCTTAAAAGAGCAGTAGCAGGTATTACTCTGCACATTTTACAGATAGAAGTGACCTGCCCAAGGCCACAGACATTTCAGTGTCAGAATCAGGTTTACAGCTTAAGTCTGGATCCCAGTCATTCAGTGCACAACACAGCTGAAAAGCAGCTTCATGCTGGTATGGTAGGACAGCAATCCTGAAAGTGTGAGGCACCTCACCTGCAGCTGGCTTTTTAAGTACCTCTGTGGTATACTGTTATCTGTTGTTTAATACAGGCCACAGAGCACAAAATTACTATCCATGAAAAAAAATAAAATTCACCGTTGCAGATGGATTTTTGTATGGAACTGTATTTTTTCACAAAATTTCAATATTAATTGAAATGTTTCAAACAAAAGGACTAAATAAATGTGGAAGTGGAGACAGGTCATAACATTAAAATGTATTGTTTATGGTTATAAAATGATTTGTTTCCTGTAAAATACTATTCTGCCAACACTGACAACAGCACAGATTATCTTTCGTACTCACTTTGACTACATTATCTCCTGACTGCCCATTGTTGCGTAAACAGTCGAGGCAGATAGCAATCTGTGGGTCACTCCTGTGATAGTCTTTATCTTCCTCATTTTCATCACACTCCTCATCTACTTTGGGTTTATCAGCCTTTGGGCTTTCATCTGTAAAATACAAAGATCATACTATTGAAGTGTAAAATAGCTAAAAGTTCCAGTAGCAAAAAACATATTTAAAGTAATACTTCATTTTCAAGAGCATATTTTTTCATTCAGATTAACTTTATACCATTTTAATTCTGTGCATTCTTAAAGCAATCAATTTACAAATCTCTGAAAACAAAGTCTTACTATTGAAATTTTAATGTAGCATGCAAAGTTTCTATGCAACAGAAAATAGTAAGGCTGATGGACCATTAATGGTTATGAATCTTTACTTCTATTTGTGCCTAGTGATTAAAACCCCACAACTGCACAACTCATATTAACTGTCTGCCACAATAACCCAGTGGAGACAAGTTCCTGAAATGCTACCATGAAGTCAGCAAAGGGAAGAAAAATGTAACTTTTGACTGGTCTGAAGTAATAAAACTTAAAACTTCATGTGTCTCTATCCAGAAAGATTGCATCTTTCTTGCAATAATGTAAGAAAAGAGGAATTGACCCCATATTTTTTTGGCAGAGCACATATATCCTATACAATCATACATACCACGTTCTCTCTTCACTGATTCTTTTACATGTTCTATTTATTCCTGTTTTCAAAATCTAACTCTTTGGAAAATGTACCATCTCCTACAGTTTTCCAAGGTTTAGTATAGCAGAACATTCGAATCTTAAGACCAGCAAGCACATCTACATAATGATTTTTTTCTGTATCCCAAACACTTATATTGGTTTAAACCAAAGGTTGCTCTTTGTTGGAATAAATCATTATCACAAGTAACTTGAATAGGCTACTTTTCCATTTCCTGAGAAACTTTCACATCAAATTGTGTTGTTTTCTTACACTTATCACAAACTTTTTGTGGTTTAGACGTTGAGAAGACAGAATGAAAACTTCAACAAATATCAATCTATGCCTAAGCTTCAGTTCACTTTTTTCAGTTCACATATCCAAGAGGAGTTTTAAACTCCATTAATTGCTTTTCTTGTCTACAATTATTAACTATTTTAGACTTAAAGAAAGACTTGTCCACAAGTCCCTACTACCTACTGACACATTTAATTGAACGTGTATTGTACAAACACTTTGTTCCTCTCATCTTGATATGAACAGAACTTACAGTATCAAACTACAGGTCTTTTTTCTTTTTTTGTGAAAGTCCAGGAAGCAAATTCCTAATCAAGCAGGTGCAGTTTGCCTGTCACAAGCATTTGTCTGAGGAGTGTCAGCCTATGATTCACAGATTCTTTAGCAATGCAAACACATCCACAACTGTCAATGGTTACCGCTGCTGAGTTATGGAGGAAGATTTAGTCATGCAGTTAGGTAAGTCTTGAAAGGCAAACAAATTGCAAAACTAGGAAAATTTGCTAAAATTTCCAATATAAAATTATTCCAGAAACAAATATACACACAAAAAACATTGTATCTTTCAAGGTATTCTGACAGAAATTCAAATGCTCATCCACGTAAATGGTACTACACTGTTTACCAAAAAATCCTTGCAGATATTAGAATTAATGATGTTGGTACAGACAAATAATTTGTCTCAATGAGTTGTCATAACTTTCAAATGATAAGCAGAGCCAAATTTCCATAGCCCAGGGGTACAATCACTAATAGAGCTGGATATATCTGCAGGTACCTAATAGTATATTTTGGGAGATAGAGCCTTCCTGTTAGAGCAATCCCATGACTTGATACATTTAGTAACTGACTTCCATTAAGTTTACCATTAAATTGTAGGAGGAAGCTAAGAACTGGAAGAATAATTTGAATAAAAGTCATATTCTACAAATATGCAAATCATAGGTTATATTTTTTTCTATCTATGCATATAACAGAAAGTAGGTTTCTAGGCAGCCAACGAATGTCTATATTTCATAAAAATACTTCCTAAGTATTTGTAAAGTGAATAGGCATACATTACAGAGTATGTTGTAGTTAGCTTAACAGAATTTAACCTGAAGTGTCCAGTACTACTTCACTTAATTATATAACAGAGAAAAGAACCATGTCCCAGATGACAAACGCAAATCAGCAAAACTAGTGAGAAAGAAAATGGAATGTTATGAAATTGAAAAGAAGATATAAAGAACTGAGTGCAGAAGAGTATTGTAAGATGTTAACTTGACAGAGATCCTTTACTAAAAATAGTTAGTTCTTTAGCTTAGCACAGCTTTTCAAAAATTCACAAAAATCAAATAGGCCATCAATATGGTATCAGAATCCTGATGTCAAATCAAAGAGACATAAAAACAGTTGGATGTAGTCTTCACTTAGCACCTCAATACTGAGCTCTCTAAGTTCATGGGTCAACTACCCAAAAAAAAAAAAAAAGTGAAAGAAAACAAACAAAAAAAAGCATTTTGGAAGCTATATAATACAATTGTTTAGCAAGTGTTTAAAACTGTTTTACTACTTGTCATAACTAATTCTTGACAACCTCCTACTGAACAGCTGGTCAAATTCAGTACCAGAAAATAATCTGTAAAATCTCAAGTAGTTCTGCATCTTGCTGTATTAAGAGAGTTAAGAATTCAAGTGGGAAATCACATGGATGTTGAAAGTGAGAGCACAGGAAAATGCAAATAAAACTAACAGTAAAACAGTTAGTGTTTGTAAAACAACTGGTTAAAAGATAAGCAACAGTGCATGAAGGCCCAGACTACGTTTACATAGATTCATTAGGAATTTCTGTAGTCTCTTTGAATTCAGGAAAGCCAGTGTAGATGAATAAATGTTTGAAGAAATGGGGATTAATGAGCAGTTACTTAACATACAGACAAGAAAGGGGGAACAAAAATAAAATCATCACCTTGTCCATTTTCTTGAGGCTTGTTTTTCTTCCAAAATTCTATCTCTCGCTGCAGTTCCTCTAGTTAACATCAAAGAAGAATAAGGTGAATTTTTAAATCAAGTCTACAGGTATATGATTAAAAACAGCCATATTCCCTCTATCAGCAAAACAGGTACCCAAAATCAAATCAGAAACTTACGTTCTCGAAGTCCAGGCACCAGTTTAAATATAATTTCCTCTAAGGTGTTATCCAGCCTTTTAAAGGAAAAGGAAAATATTTCACATTAGGTAGAAAATATAATTTTAAGCATTTTTAACCTTTAAACAACAAAAAATTTCAAGTAATAAATGATGTTGCATATTTTTAGTAAATACTACGTCACGTAAATCCCAATCGATTTTAGCTTGAGAGACAAAATGCATTAAAGCTGGTCTCAACCACCTCTTGATTTGATTTCTTTTAGAAATAGCCAAGGATTTTTTTTTAACATATAAAGACAAAAATTAAGGAAAAGAGAAAACACATGATACTCAATTTTTTTTTGTTTGTTTGGTTTTTGCTTTAAATTGTTACATGCAAATAGTTGTGTTACTAAAGAGAACAAACTGGAAAAGTAGCATCCAATTTTAAGGTCTAGGTCATGAACAGCAAGCATGAAATTTATTAACTGTGTTATCATATTAAGTGTTCAAGTGCTTTGTAATAAGGTTGTTATGAAAAACTGAACTGACTATTCCCTACTCATTACAACACAGACAAACCAATCTTGGCAGGATAAAGAAGACCACAGAGCAACCATGCTGCTCTGGCTAGACAGTTCTCAGTACTCAACCTAATTAATTTAACTATTTAAATCTGCCATGGGTTGGTCTACCAGATGACAGAACACAGTGCAGACATATCCTCTGATCCCCTGAAATGATCTATTGTTCTCTATAGTACTGAAAATAGCTATTACAGTTCCCCCTCCAGAGGACACAGTGCATTTATCTTTGTTGTTGAAGTGAAAATATTTTTCTTTTCTCTTAATTTTACCTGTTCTCCTATGCTCTTTCTAAACCCACTTCCTGCCTCATTTATCCTTTGGTCTCCTCTGTCTCTCATTGTTTCATTTTCCTTTCCTCTATCCTGTTCGTCTTGCAAACAGTAACTCCCACTGCCCCCAGCCTAAACAAAAACCCATGATAAAGGATCAAGGGATACAGCCAGAGAAATTAAGTACCTTTATATTCAGGTAGAACCTAAAATACAACAATTGTTTCTGATCTATTTTTAATTGACTTAATTGTTCATCTCAGTAATTACATATATATATATATGTTTGCATATATACATACATGTATGTGTCCGTGCTAATAACACACTATAGGCTTGTTATAGAGAACAGCTGTATGTTTTATCTTTTGCTTACTTGGAGTGGCAAAGTAGGAAGAAGAGTGAATGATTTTATTGTTGAGGAATGCCCAAATGCCATTCTAATAAATAAAAATTATCATCTTATAATAAATATACCAGCATTCCTGGTTCTCTTTACGGAATTTGCATTTATAATTCAAACTTTACAATTAAAACTTATTACCCAATCATCTTCTTTCAAGACTAATACCCTATGTTATGCATCAGTTCATGAAGACATTCAGATTGTAAGAGTATTCTTATGTCAGCTATGATCACAACCTATTTTTAATTGCTGCTTCTTATAAGGACAAAGAACAAAAAAAACCCCAAACTCAGCAAGTAAAACAGACCTCCCCTAAACTAAACCAGCACATAGAGCACTTTCTAAAACGTGAGAAAAGTAAAATGGTGGGATGTCAGAGCACTTGTTTTTTGATAGACAGCATGTAAGAGGTTATTTCCAGGCAATGCTGAAACAAGAACATTTGTGTTTGAGACACAACCCTTTCCACCCCCACATCTTCCAACCTCCAAACCAGAAAGCACAGAAAGAACCACCAAGCATTTATGTCAGCTTTGTATAGTTTCTTTCTTCACCTCTTCTATAATATTGAATGAGTTATAAAATCAAAGCTATTCCCTGATAATTGCTGATTATCTAATGTGAAGCAAATGAAGACTATCACTCAGGAAAACTTGAATCCAAAGCAGCATGCTACCAAGAAAAATAAACCTGCCCAGACCCAACTGGATATTGCTGATGCAGAATTCTGCTACATCAGGAAAGGGACTACTCGAACTTAACACCCTTCTGAGATTTTAATTTTAGAGCTCCATGTTGAATTTCAACTTAGGCTATTAGTTTCATCAAACCCTAAGTCTTAAAAGTTTTAATATCAGTTAAAAACATTATCCAGAGTGTTCAACACCATTCCTCAGACAATAACTTCATCCTGAAGTAAAGACGTGCCTGGTCTCTAGTCACAGAGTAAGACAGGAATGAAGTTATGCAAGCAATATGCAAAAAAGATAACTTCATCACACTGCTCAGATGCTCTTCTGATTATTAATTTAGCAAATGTTTAAAACTGTTTTATAAAACATAACCAACAAACTACTAGTTATATGCTGTTTGTTGGCAAATAAACCCAATTACTGTAAAAGGAGTTTCAGGAAATAATTGCAGAGGAAATAATTTTTCCCACATTTCTGGCTTGTGCTCTCAGCTTTTCTCACCCTCCTATCAATCCCTGCTTAAAGCATATTATTATTTTACTAAACATCTACTAGATGGTTCAGAAAATGCATTTTCCAGTTTGTATGAAATGGTCCTGTCAGAGTAAAAGAAGTATTTCTAAAACGCTTTTGTTTTCAGCTTATTAGTAGCCTTATGCACTCTGTTCAGCATCTTCCCTTAGAGCTGACACAGCGCCTCAGACACTGACAGGAGACCAGAAAAATACTTATGGTAAACATCTACAGAAACCCTTTTAGCCCTTCCAAAAAACACTCAGAAGACAGACTTAGGCTAATAACACCCTTTAGAGTTGCTGAATTTAATCTCTCTCACCTATCCTCCTGGCATATAACTGAAGCATGGGAATTGCTCTGCACACACATATCTGTTATAAAAATCAAAGCAAAATACAGCAAACTGTAGCAAACAAAATGACATTATGAAATAATACCAACCCTAGAAAATTCCATGTGTAAATGTTTAACCTTTATGTAAGAATATTTCTTCCTAAACTCACAGGAGCATTACAAACTAATTAATACTAGGGGAGTGGGAAAGTGGAGGGGGTGTTGAGAGTGACTTTTCATTTTAGGAAAACATGAAGTTGTTGTTCTTGTGATGACAGTTCTTGATCTCTCTGTAGTATACATGTGGGATGGCTATTACCTTTATTTCGACACAACATCAAGAAAACAGGATCCAGAATTTCAAGAAATGTAATTAACCAAAGATGGGTTATTGTGATATAAAAATGCAAACTCTCGAAAAAGGGCATTTTCAGTGTCAAAACTTTCTTTCATGAGTGCCTCTTCCTTAATCTGACAGCAGATTTCAATTCAGATAAGGAGAGCTACATCCTGGAAAACATTCAGTTATTTGCATTATTCTACATTAGTGTAAGAAGAAAAAAAGTTGCACAGTTTGGAATACCCTAAATCATTTGAAAAAAGAAACTATATTTAATTTCATGTGAAGAATAAAAACTATGTGGTTCATTTATTTAGTAGAAATATTAAAGTATTTATTTTAATTTGTACAATATACTCAGACTGCTTTTTTCACCCTTATCTTTCCTCCTTTTATTATATCTGAAAGAAACCAATTTACAATTCACGGGGACATGAGAAATTTACAGAATCTGTGGCCAAGAACAGTTGGTGTATGTATTGCACAAAGAAGCAAAAAAAATTAATTCCCTTTGAGGATAAAGACAATATGTTTTGGGGTTTTTCTAAAATATTTTTTGTTCTTCCATTTCAGCAAATGTTGTAAAATGTCATCTTACCTTAACATTTCTAGTGGATTGGTCTCATGCACTTGGTTGCCACACCTGGGGCAGTCATTGCTGTCTTCAAAGTGTTGAACAATACAAGTCTTACAAACTGAGGGACAATAAAAAAAAGGAAATAAGAAAAAAAGGAAAAAAATTACACTAAGTTCTAAATAATATTGGTTGAACACGACCTAATGGTACCAGTGAACTAGTTCAGGCACTGCAGGTACAAGACTATTATTTTAAAGCAAATAACTACAATGTATGCTATCCACTTCTTGTTCCTCAAAGCCACAGCGTATTCTACTCTGCCAAGACAGAGTTCAACAGCACTGAGTTCAGCAGAACAGGCAAAACAAGCGCTGCTTTAACGTATGCAGTACTTTTACTACTTGTAAGTCTCCTGGCATCATAAAATGCAAACCCCGTAACACGTAGCATATGTAAAGAGCAGGTTTTGAGAAAGTGCATGGTGGGGAGCTCTAGCTCAGCAGAGCCAATCATCCCTTCAGACAATGTGAAAATGACTTATGCACATTATTTTCTTTCCAACAGTGTTGCTGGCAGCTGAAAATACTGGTGTGAATACTTCTGGTAAGAGAAAAGTTCACAGACATTGTACACAGGCGCAAAGTGGTTCTGTTTCCCTCATGACACAGGGTCTTCAAAAGCAACAGCACAATTTACAGAAAACAATACTTGATTTTTATAATAAAACTCAGGATCATGACCATGGCATGCATAAACAAACCCAAAATAACAACAAAGTGATTTTAAAATCCAATAAACTGAAATTAAACTAAACTAGGTGCTACGCTACCAAATGATTAATTGCAGACTGTAGATTTTACTGCCATTAATAAGAGAATAGAAGCCAAGCTGATGACAACAAATATGCCTCCTATTATTATTGTGTTACAACATTCTGCATGGAGATAAACTCTATCCTCTGTTTATTATTAGTTCACCTAAACTGAAATGAGAACTGCAAATTCATCAGTAAATGGACTGAAAAAATAAATGGACTGCTGCAATTGCAGTATGCTTTCTGCTGAAACAGAGCTATTTCTTTCATCAATTACCTAAGGTACTAAGAGTACCACTAAAACAAGCTGGTAAATCCTGATTATATGACAATCTTTAAGGAATCCTGAAACTCCTTTAACAGATGTCACATAACAAGCAAAGCCTGCATTTACCTTTGCCTTAGTATGCTCAGAAGAGTTACTACAAATCAGATGATGCTGATAATGCACACATATTAGGTCCTTTTTCTAACTGCTTTAAAACACTAACTTCAGGACATTAACTTCATAGCATTGGCTGAAATTACAATGCACTTTCCCCTGTGGACAGACTTCAGAGCTCACTGGCTGGCTCTTGGCACTCTCCCCAAGCTAAATGGCTCTACAGCAGTGCTGGGTGCAGGGCAGATTTCTGATAGTCTGGTAAAATGAGCTGAGGAAGCCCATGAGTTCTGTCAAACAAGCCCAGTACCTGGAGTGCAGTGCTGCCCTCTGCACATTGGGACTCCAAAGCTGAGCTGAGAACACTGATGCTATGAGAGCACCATTCAGCCCTCCAGATATGAGTTAATTCTTTCCTAACCTCAAGTTGTGAGGTATTTAGCACTGGCATACAGATGCGAGAACCTGTAATCACAGAACTCTTCTTGTATCACAAATCTTCTATAATTTGTTAAATTACCAGATTTAATTGACTTTTGCACATGCATTCCCTAACACTTCCACAAGGTAAAAAGTCTAATACAGAGCAGCAAGTGTGATATGCCATACCAACACTTCTTCACTTTTCTGTATGCTTTTTATAATGTATACTCCTAAAACTAAACATTTTGCTACTACACTGACAGAATACAAAGAATTTCATCACCCACATAGAAGCCTTCATGCCAACCCAACAAAGCATCATCCTTAAGTTAAAGCAAAAGTCCCAATAACTTTTAAAATATACGTAATTAAGACTTCTATAAAATCTCCTCATTAGTATGACTGAGAATCTCCTCTAGAACTGAAAATAACAGGTTATCCTTGAAATTGAAAAGACATGAAAATTCTCAGCTCAAAGTTTTTCTTAAGATGCAGTCTGTGCATGTTCAAACCAGGAGCTAACATCACAAGGTGGAATTCTTTAGCTGATCAGTAGCTCCTCAGCCATCCCATCTCCCATCACTATCTGAACTATCTTTCCTCCTGTCACCCACCTGAAATACAAGGAAGTACAGGGGGCAACTGAAAGCATAGTTTCTTCAAAACCCAGCCACATACCACAATAATAGGGAAGAAGCACAGACAATAAAAATAGACAAAAATGACCTCTTCAAGAACATCAACCACTATTCTCTTTTCTTAAATTAATGCACTAGCTGCATAGGGGTTAGAGCTTTCCGATTTCAACTAGCTATGCCAAGATTAAATAGAAGTGGGTGTTTTTTTTTTCATTTCTTCACCTACATCTGTTACAGATATTTTTAACTGTGTTGTTTGCTTTAGATATCACAATTAACCATGGTTTTTTGCCCCTTACCTGAAAATGGTTTAAATTCTATAAGATTTTAAGACACACGATATTGTTCACCAAAAAGTACCATCAATCTGCTCTGCAGTGTTCCCTTTAAACAATTATTCTGATTCTAAGCACAACTTCCAGCACCCCCAAAGGTAACAATGCATACCTTTATTTCAGGCACATGGCCCCGGCGAGGAAAGGGTCATGTAATAAACACAAAGCCCTCTCACCCATAGACAGGTAACAGGTCTGGAAGTGTCACAAGGATGTCTCAGAGTCAAAGGAAGAAGCAGCTTCACTTTCCCAAAGTTACACTTTTTCAACAGGTGTTGTCTTAAGACGCAATGCTCTGTAAAAATACGTACTAAGGGACAAACAGAAACCCCACAGGTGTCCAGACCTGAATTACGTGTGAGAAGCCACCAAGCCCACTCAAGTGCACAGACAGAATTTGATTAGTTGGCCAAAGTACATAATGTAGCATTTTCCAAAAAAAAAAAGAAGAAAAAACAACCCAAAAGTTCTTTGTTATCTTCCAGCTCTATTTACTTTCACTTTTTTGATACTACCAGTAGTCCTGAAGGTTATTAAGTAAAATATATGGCTCCAGCTGTATCACAAGCATGCCACATTGTTTCAATTGAAAGAAACAACAGCCAATAACACTTACTAATATGAAATTCTGACATAATGTTTTGCAAGACAGATAGGATGAAATGAACATTTCTTTCTGAAACAGGCCATCCATTTATCTTGCTCTTCGGTTGAGAAAAAATGAGCTAAACATAAAAAGGTCCTACTCAGAGCAGGACAGGAAAATTGAAACAAGACAACATGGCACAAAACTGTGATGGACAAGGCTCTGTAATTAATAGTAATATGTATTGTCATAACTATTAAAAAAAAAAAAAAAGAAACATTTTAAAGAGAAGACCTTATGCAGACATAGTGGCTAAACTACATTCAAATTTATTTTATGCAGCCCAGAGATTTTTAGAAAGAAAATAGTCTAGAAAAGGACAAAATTGTCATGAATGGAAGTAGTTAGCATTGTTGAAAATCCCATCTTCCCTCTGCATTAATGGAGGAGATGCCTTTTTATTCATTAAAAAAAAAAAAATCAGGGCATTTTTTGGGGCATGATTTGTCTATGTTATTGAAGTATCAAAGTAATTAAATATAGAGATACCAGGACTGTGTGAAGTAAACCAAAGGACTAAAGCAGATTAACCTAATAAAGCTAATGTCAGATACAGTAGAAGTCTGGAACAGTTGTCCCAGAACACTTCCTGGATCACTTCAATGAGAATGAAAATAACTATGTTCTGCCCCAGCTTCTCAAGGAATCTGTGAAATGTGCTACTGTCAGTTGAGGTCTTCAACCGCAGCACCTGATATCTCATAATCCTAGTATCTATACTGTGCTGAAGATGAAGATGGCACACTACCTCTGTCAGGAGGAACTGTACAGATCAGTGAAGAGCAATGACAATACTGATGAGAACTGAAAGGTTAAGCATTGGCTGTTATCTCAGAAATACCATCAGCTGGAGAATCTCAATGTAAAGAGTTTGGGAAAAAAAGGCTGAGAATTCTAGTTTGATGATGGAATTATGAAGTCTAACAGAGTCAGTTGAAAATCACTGAGGTAAGTAACATAAGGATACAGATTACTCTAGATCTTTTCTGACTTGACTTAACAGAAACTGAGCTTAGGGATAACTCTTTTCCAAAGCAGAACCTCAAGTGAGAGAGTGTTCCTCGGCTATGTCCTAAATAAAGGAAGGGGTTGGTCTTTTTTATTGATTTTTTTTTTAAGCCTCCTTTCCTGTAGAAACAGCAGCATCTCTCTGGAGTCAATGTTTTTAACTTGAGAACAATTTTAAATAACAATTTAAAAAAACCAAACAAACAGAAAAAAGAAAAATGGTATAAACATAATTGATATTGGACAATATTAATTTTGGAATTGATAAGCATAACTCCTAACTTTCTCCTTTTTAGGGAAATTTTTACCAATGGATACTCTTAGAGGATTAGCAGAAAAATTCTTCAATAGAGTTACCAGTAGCTTTGTATCAATACCAGAATGTTTGGGTTATTTTCTCTGCATGCAATTAGTAGCTTCCTTCAGAAAGCTTCTACCTGTGTCTCAAGAAACCTATGTCTGAAATTCTTTGAGAAGGATTTAATTCCCTTCCCTTGCTCCTGCCATCTCTGCTCCATTCATGTCAGAGAAGTTCTTGAAGTCTGTGTTGAGATGACACTGATCTGACTGCTCTGAAAAGGACTTATTGATTTGTCTTATAAAGATATATTCAACTTGGCTTTGGTGGGCTTCTTGCTTGTTTTCCAACCTGAAGAAAATAGGGCCTCTCTGAACAAGAAATTTGGAATTATTACTGTTCAGAACTCTATGCCACAGGATAGATAACACTCTTATTTAATAATTAATAGAATTGTAGAATTGTTTAGGTTGGAAAAGACCCTTAAGATCATCAAGTCCAACCATTGACCTAACATTGCCAAATCTACCACTACACCATGTCCCTCAGTACCAAATCCACACATCTTTTAAATATTTCCAGGGATGGGATGGTGATTCAACCATCTCCCTGGGCAGCCTGTTCCAATGACTGACAACCCTTTCAGTGAATAAATTTTTCCTAATTTCCAATCTAAACCTCTCTTGATGCAACTTGAGGCCATTTCCTTCTGTTCCATTGCTTGTTACTCGGGAGAGGAGATCAACTCCCACCTGGCTACAAACTCCTTTCAAGAAGTTGTACAGAGCCATAAGGTCTCCCCTCAGTCTCCTTTTCTCCAGGCTAAACAACCCCAGTTCCTTCAGCTGCTCCTCATAAACCTGTGCTCCAGACCCTTCGCCAGCTTTGTTGCCCTTCTCTGGACACGCTCCAGCACCTCAATGTCCTTCTTTTAGTGAGGGGCCCAAAACTGAACGCAGTACTCAGGGTCAGATGATTTACTCCTCAAACCCTCACAAATATACACTGCAAAACATACAGCCTGATAAAATTCAGACAAATGTAACTCGAAAGCATATCTAGAATATAAACCAATCTGTGGAAAGGATCTGAATTCCTCAGTTCTTCATACCCTTTTTGAGAGAGAGAAGCAGCCACAGGTGGTCCAAGGAAGAGACTTATGATTTGTGAAGAGCTTAATCTAGAGTGTAAGAGAGGTATGTGAGTAGAATACACACAGACAAAGCATCATAATGGACAAAGAATCTTAAGTCAGTCCTATATGGATATATTTCCTGTCCCAACAAAGATGTGGATCAAGTCTGTGCAGTCAGCTCAAATTATAAGGTCATCCTATACTATCGACAATCCCCTTGAAACTGTAAATCAATGCAGTAGCAATCCAAAACAACTTTTGCCTTTTCTCATGTAAAGGTATTGTGCTATGAGGATTTGCCTGTCAAAAAAAAAAAAAAGTGATTTACCAACAGCAATATAAAAGTAAAAAAATAGATAAAAATTCTAGCACTCAAGAATAATGAGCTGATGTGATAATCCTAACAAGAGTAGGATCATATGCCAGCATTTTCAGATATGATAGATACAATCATCCTCTGTTATTCTCAATATAAAACACTGAATATTTTCCAAATCTTATCACTTTGAAGTTTCAGAGAATGGGATGAAGTCTTAGGTAAAAAGGTAGAGAAAAGGGGAATCTTTCAACACAGTTAAATTACAGATATATTTAATTCACAACCTTAGGGAGAAAACAACAACAGCAAAATTAACCAAACAGAAAACCTCAAAAAAAATCCCAAACACTTTTAACACTTCCAGTAGAGATTAACAAAACAACACTGTTTCACTTGCTTTACTGTAGGTCATGGTGTGATAGCAGACAGGCAAAATAAAACAGCTTAACCAAAACGTACAGTTAGCAGAATTCTGAGGTATGTGCTGAGGTATGTGCTACATGTGTCAGTGAAACGGGGACCTGAATTTCATGGCAGTACTGTGACACTTCAGATGAGCCATAATAAAAAAGTTAAAATGCACATAAGATGATTTACTACAGCTGATAAAAGTACTTATGTGGCATATGCTCATCGGCTGGCAAGCACAGCATACTACACAACACTATGTTTTCCACTACAAAGATACCTGGTTCACACATTCTTTCAGATCCTTGCAATCAGCTGCAAAATCGAGACGGGACTGTGCTGTATGTCATCTTGTGCAAATAAAGCCAGTACGGAACCTGTGCATATCTACATGCATATTGTGAATGAGAAGACTCTCCCTTGTTTTTTAAATGCTGCATAGAAGGGCACTTCTGAAAGTTCCTAAACTGTATTTGTTGACAATTTCTTAAGGAAATACTAGAGACACCAACTAGAAGTAATGCACCACTTGATCTGCTGTTCATAAGCAGGGAAAACCTGGTGATGAATACAGCAGCAGTTGGTAGCTTGCCTTAAAGCGACCAAGTTCAGGAAGTTATACAGCAGAGCTAGGATTCTGAACTTCAGGGGATGGGAATTCAGCTTGTTTAAGCAACTTACAGTCAGATTTCCCAATGAAGCTATCATTAGAAAGAAATGTCCTTATGAGAGCTGATTGGTTTATTTTAAAGAAAATTGATTTACCACCTCAAGAGCTAACCAGCCCATTGTACAGAGAATTTTGTCAGAACTGCTTACTGCACAAGAATTACTTGGTGCATAGGCTTCCTAGTTAATATGCAAAAAAAGAGAACATATTAGAAGTGAAAACAAGACTAGGAAACAAAAGGATATAAAATCATTGCTTCAACACTTAGAGACAAAATGAGGAAGGTCAAAGCCCAACCATGGCTAAAAGCAATGAGGGAAATAAGGGGCTTTTGTAAGCAGGCTAGCAACTGAAGGAAGTTCAAACAAAAGGTGGGTCTGTTAATGAATGAGGGAAACCATTTAGGAATAGATTATATAGAAGATTTGAAGTCCTCAATATTTTCTTTGGCTTGGTCTTCACAGGCAAAGTCTGATCCCAGATCTCCATGCATACCAGCATCATTTGAGAAGGAGAGGGATGACCTAGACAGGAATCTGCATATTAGGGCCTGCTGAGAAAAGCTGGATATACTTAAAGCTATAGATCAGGTAGGATTCACTAAGCTGAAAGCTTATGACAATAATCACTGTGATCATGAGAGATGCTCATGATTGGAAAAGGGTAGTATGTTACATCCACCTCTAAGAAAGAAGGGAAGGATGACCCAGGTAACTATAACTAAAGATTCCCCCGAGATCCCTGGAAAGATAGCAGATCACACCCCTTAGAGTCAATTTCCAACTATGTGGGGGACAAAAAGATAACCAGGAATAGGCAATATTAATTTACCAAGAGCAAATTATGGTTGAGGCTAATAGGTGATCTAATAACAGCCTATTCCATCTGACTAGCAATTACAGGAGTGATGGAGCCCAGCTTTTCTTGGTAGTGGCAAATAATATCACAATGAGTAACGGTCACAAGCTGTTGTCTGGTAGGACATTCAGAAAAACTTCTTCACTATGTAACAGCACAGCACTGGAAATGGTTATCAAGAGAGGCTGTGGAGACTCCACACTTGGAAATTCACAACTCAACTCTAGAGAGCCATAGCTTGATCTGGCACAGTGTTGGCAATAAACCTGTCTCATGTGTGAAGTTGGCCTAGACAACCTCCAGATATCCCTTCCAACCAACACGCCTACATTTGTGTAAACAGTCTGATATTTTTTAGGACACTAAAGAAAGTTCCTAAGGAAAGTATATTTTCCAAATTTTGTAAGCACACACTGTACTCAACACTGTTTAGTGTGACTCAGGAGCCAGGTGATGGGTCATAGCCTTTACCTCACAGCTTGCCTGCTTCAACTGGTAGCTCTTAAACATCCTTGACAACTGTGTAACAAACTAGAAAAAAGGCCTAAGTCCACAAGATAAAACCATTCTGTTCAGAGCAGCAAAAAAGAAATGAAGTACTGAATTTGTAGAATAATAATTTTGCAGTAATATAAGCATTTCATCCCCAGAAAAGAGTGGGAAGTTTGTACTGCTGATGCCCAGGTTGCATTTGTTCTTCCCAGTAAATGGTGAAGTTGTCTGCCTGGCATTTCCAAAAACCTCACCAGAAACAGCTCTTATTAGAAAGGCACACATTTCTAAGAGCAGAACTTTGCTATTTAACATTTTTCATGAACACAGATGATGTGAATTAAGGCTAATTGATTTGGTTCCTACTGATCACATTAGTTCCTCTAAGATCACTGGAGAATATCTACGTCAATACATGCTTTTCATCTTGTCCAGAGTAATATATTGTACTACCAGTATCTAATTAATTTATGCTGCTTCTTAAACTGTTAATATTGGTTTGATCATTTGTGCAACACTGTTCTGAATTATGTCAATTAGAAGTACAACACAAATACCAAAGAACAGTTAAAATCATTGTATTTTGTGGTAAATATTTGGATATGACTGAAGAACCATACCTGTACTTCAAAAAAAAAAAACCACAACAAAAACCCCAAAAAAGAAAAGAATTTAAATACTTTCTAAAAGACAAAGTGTAAAATAATTTGTTTCAGAGCGTCTTCTTGAATTCTGCCACATACAGATCACTTTTTTCCTCTACACTCATGACTTCCATATCACCACTTGAAGTTACTGATTTTCCCTTCCATCACTGCAGGCTTCACATTCCAGCAACTAAACTTTGTGTTAAAGAAAAAGCACCTTCTTTGCTGCAGTTCTACTTAATGACCCAAACAGGTGGCAGCTTTTCTGTGACAAAACCTGACTATGGTAGCAACTATATGGTAGCTCGGTAAAGTCCACGGGCACTGATGTGGGGACTAGGCAGTAACAGAGCTGTCTCAGCAAAGAGCTCACCATCTACAAGTGAACAAAAGAAACAGATGCTGCTGAGTAAAAAAAAAAAAAAAAAAATCAATGCTCCTTCTGCCATTATGGCTTTGTAATGGGAATGAAAGTAAACAAACAAATACATTATCTAGACAGAAAAATACATTTTTTCCTAAGTCTGAGCTGATGTCTGATGTAACTTTTTTCACCTCACCCCAAGCTTTGAAAAGTTTGTATTGTTCATTAAACTTCAACTGTAAAAAAATCAACTAAAGCTGGAGTTTTTTCCATTTTCTTTAAAGGAAAAAGATAATTTAATAATAGCTAATATACCTTTCTCCTCCCTGTTTTATTTCAAGTTCTTATTAGGACACTTTGCTTTTGGTCTCCTGAACTTGAATTGCTTTACCAAGTAACCCAAAACAAAGTACTAATACTACATTGTAATCCTTAGCTGATACTAAGACTTGGAAAAAGTCAGTTCAATGCTACATTTTTCTCAAAAACTAAGACAAGGCTTTTAAACTAGTATTTATTCAAGGTTTTAAAACGGGAAATCTACCAGAAAACATATTGTTCCCCTTACTCTTCTTTCAGAAGAATTCAAATTTTATTTAGACAGATACTAAATTCTCAAGGTCCAAGCAAATGCTTTTCTATTAATGAAAAAAAGTTAACAATTCAAGTGTGTAAGTAACTTAGCTTGTGGAATAAGACAACTCAGTTTGACAGGACAATGCATGTACTTAATATAATTCATACACACTGATGTTTGCATATAATTTATATGAACATCCCAAATAATTCTTCCTGAGTCAGTTTCATTCAAAGACATCTACTCCCTAAATAAATATTTTGCCAACTTTCAAGTATTTGTATGCATTGTGTCATGGAACACATTAGAGAGAGCTGTGAGCCAGTACTGACCAAACTGGTGTATCCATCGTGCACACTGCCAACAGATAGGTTGACTGAAGTTTCAAAAGCATAGTTACATTATCAAAATACCACACCCAGCCTAAGGATCTCACATGTGATCAGCAAGGCTACACTGATACATGTTTGATGCTAGAGGCAGCACCATCACCACTAGCTTGGGGAAAAGAAAAGGGGTACTTTTACTCTGCAAGGTGTTAAGCTGTGTCAACATGTCACCAAGATGACCCAAATAGCAGAGCGGTGCCTAGAAACCCCATCAGAAACTACATACCATTTCATGCAACTCTTCAGAAGTAAACAAAAACCCGCACAGAGATCGTATTAAGCATGTAAGCCTCTGAGGAAGTCTCACGAAGGTGGGATATTTTGCAAAGCACTACTTACAGGTATGGAGGCACTCAGTCACTGTCGTTGGCTTGATGAGATAGCCTTTACAGATATAGCAGGTGATATGAGGATTGAAATCTTTCACCAAGTGCTTCCTCTGAGTAGCCATTCGTGGGGCAGGAAATGCTGGCAGAATGCTCAGGGCCAGAGGAGCAAGTCTGAGAGGCGTCAGTGCCCTCAGTTCACAAGAGCTACGGCACTGCTCTGTGCAACTGGACTTCTCCGGGCATTTGCTCTTAATTCTGGAGGACTCACTGGGACATGGCTCGTATCTCCTGCTCCTGTGCCAGGCGAATCATTTTCCTACCTGTAACACACGTGGAAAGAGAGAGGTGCGTAAGCGCAACGCCGTGACGATGCCCAGAAGCACAGGCGTCGCCATAGCCTTGGCAGGGGCAGCCCGGTCATATTTACATGACAGCGGCTGTGCCCGGCGCTCGGTAGCCCAGGTTCGAGGCTGCGCCCTGCCTCCGACAGGCTCCGGCCGCCCGCGGGACAAGTTGCCGGGAGCCACGGGACAGCGGCGACAGGTGCAGGGTCGCCAGCCAGCCCCTGCGGGGTCCGCGGGCGCCCCGCTGTCCGCCCCGCACACCCCGCCGAGGAGCGCCGCGGTCCACAGGCCTCGGAGGGCCCCCGTGGGGCGGAGCCTTCCCGCAGCCCCGCCGCCGCGCAGCCCTGCGGGAGCCCGCCGGCAGGAGAGGGCGGCGGTCGGGGCACCTCGGTGGCAGCCGCCGAGCTGTCCCCCCTACTCACCCGGCTCTTGTCCTCCCCCCAACTCCCCGTACCTGGCGCAGCCCAGCAGCCTCGGGCGGGCGGCCGCCCAGCGAAAGAGAAAGGGAAACGGCGTGCGACTCCCGCCCCCTCCGAGCCCTCCCTCCTTCCCTCCCCGCCAGGCTGCCGCGGCCGGTCCCAGGGCGGGCGGGACGGGCGCGCAGGCGCTGCTCCCCGGCCGATCCTGCAGCGCCACGGCCCGCAGCGCCGCTCCGGGGCGGGAGCCGCCGGAAGCCCCTGAGCGGCCCCGCCGCCCGGGTAGCGGGATGGGCGGAGGGGCAGGTAGCCGCGGAGGTGAGGGGGAGAGCAGGCGGGAGCTGGAGCGGGGCGGGGTCGCTGCCGGGTGCAGGTAAGCGCAGGAGCGGCCGCCAGTCCCCAGCCCGCTCCCAGCCGCACGTCACTCGCCCCGCTTCTCCCCTTGCGCCCTTTCTTAAAAACAGCTTCAGCTTCTGCCCGTGGAAAGGTGAAACTTAGACCCGCTTTTCCACCCCTCGAGAGTAAATAATAAACCACGGGACTAAGTCAGGCCCAACAGTTACAATGGTACACGTGCTTCTCTAACTCGGACCGACTAGCCGGAGGACGATGAAGCACCAGAGAAAGCTGTCTCTCTGGTTCACGCGTCTGCTTTTTGCTCCTCTGTTCACAGAAATGCACCATATTATCAGGAACTTACCCATAAAACTAAAGCTGCCTTAATGGTATTTTTCAATTGCACTCTTTCTAGAAAAATGTCTTCTACACTCCTTTTAACAACAGTAACAAAAATATGAGGCATTTCCTGTATTAGCTGTGATATCATCTCATTACCTCTGACTTTTCTTTTGCTTTTCCATAGTGCATTGGAAATAACTACTCATTTTGCTCTCCAGTGCAGTTCATCCTTGGTATGTGCTGCAACAGCAGAAGGCTTTAATAACTTAGGGATATTCCTGCCATACATTCCTGCTTCTGGAGTATTTACCTTCCAGTAGATCTCTATTTGCAGCATTTCAATTGCCAGACTGAATAGGGTACATTAAAAACTGTTATAATTACTTACAGTGCAGAGGTAAATGCATGCTAAACCTGAAATAAGGTAATTCAACAGAACGTACATATTTTTTCCTAATAAAATATTCATCTTGTATGAGATTATTTCTCCACAACATGAACAAAAGTTTATAAAGCTAAAAATCTTTTGAAGCAGCATGTAGTATAGTTTAACAAAAAAATTGTGGTTTTATGGTTTTGGCCTTCTATTGTTAACCATAAAGCACAAATGCCGAGTCAAAGATTAGAGAACGCTAAACTAACAAAGTAGACAACATAGGCTATATCTACATCTATCTATCTATCTATCTATCTATCTATCTATCTATCTATCTATCTCCCATGGGAATATTTTAATTAGTAGTCGCATTGTGTCAGTTTAGCAGAAGTTGACATTTTTCAGAATGAGCATGAGAATGGCCCTGCTTGAGTGTGGACAAAGCACAATACAGCATTTTTAAGCTTATTTATGTGCAGCCCCTAATGTTTTCCTGGCTGTTTCAAAATGACTCGATTCTAAGTGATATTTCAAAGCATAGTTTATCAAGTGACCCTACTGGAAAAAAAACCAACCCACAACCCAACTAAAAAACCACCCCACAACAACACCCGCTCCTCCAAACACCCCAAATAGTACTTTCTAAACAAATTTATCACCTAAGCTCATGTTTATACAATAATGGTGACACAATATTCTATCCAAGCACATTAAAAGCACAGGTACATTAATTATTATAGTGTGTAGCCCCTGTACAGTAGTAACTGGGCAGCAGTTGTGATACTTGCAAACACACACCAATGGTACGGAGTCCAACAAGCCCTGCTGAAGCCCCACATTTAAGGACTACCAGGTAAGTGACAGTGTGCACAACATTCTTGTCTCATTTCTCCACAACGTAGGAGCTCAGCCCTGCCGGTAGCAAGCTCTATTTGTGAGCCACTGAGTGCCCTGAACTCTCACCGAATGCAACAAAAGCTGAAGCCTTCAGCACATTACAAGACCACAACATAAAGTACAAATGAGAAGCTGAGCAGAAAAAGCTCTCGTTAACAGAGGAAAGCAGTCTAACAAAGATCCTTAAATACTTACACCTACTTTATATTGTGAGGAAGAAAATTGTTAATAAATGCTTATGAATTAATTATAATTTCAAAGATGGTTAACTCCTAGCATTGCTTATGAGTTTATTTAAAAATACAGGGCCATATATGTGATACGAGCATTCTGATCCTCTTATAGCAATTAAGAGGCAAAGAAGAATACTGTTTTAATCAAACAAGGTGATAGATGATCTTTCAAGTTCCCTTCCAACCCCAATATTCTATGATTCTGTGATTCTGTAATGTACATGTTATGAAACAGAATTAAAAAACTGAACTGATCTAGTCACAGTAAACATTTACCATATATTAGCGACAGAAAAGGTGGCATTAAAAAGATTATTATAGCCCTCAACTCGGTGATCAAAATACAGCTGCTCTCATTTTTCAGTGTTTCTTAAACTTCTGACTTTACTATCGACTGACTTGTACTCAATAGTTCTCAGAATGTCCTCTAGCAGTACTTACTTTTTAAAAAAAGCTAAGTTGTTTTTACATATATGAATGCATCTAACACATTGAAAATAAAGGTTGCTTTCTCAGCATGATCAAAGATGGGGAGTAGTTTGTTGAAATCCCCAAAGACGTCCTGGATCATTCTAATGTGAAACAGAGTAATTCTTCACACAGGAATAAAATACATCCTCTTAAAAGGAGCAGCCAGGACACAGAAGAACTTGTGAACTCTGAGGATTTAATTAACTTTACTCATTAATGCAGCTCTAACATTTTTGAAAGACCCCAATGTTTGATGTCAGTTCTTAAGTAAATTTCAGAGAGAAAATAAACATTGGTCAATACAGCCAAGTTCTCAGTAACATTTGAAATGAGTGAACAATTCTAATTCTGCAAGTAAATCCACATAAAGTGCAACCTTACATCTCGATAGAGCTATGCTGGAGTCTGTTTCTAGGCAAGTCTCCAATCACCCTCCAGTTATCTAAGAGTTACTTGTATTTTGTAGATGGAAGAATTACTGGGACACATCTGGACTGGGAAAATAATGGGAAAAAAATCCTGACTTTTCTTAATAGATATTGTGGATCAATCTGAATGGTATTTAGTCATCTTTACTGAATACTTAGTCTCTAGGCATCTGATGGAAATGCCATTTGATAACTTTTAAAATCTTGAAAACTTCATGGAATTGTTTAGGTTGGAAGAGACCTCACAGGATCAGCTAGTCCACCCAGTCTGCTCAAGCAGGGTCAGCTACAGCAGGTTTTCCAGGACTGTGTCCACACTGGGCAGTCTGTTCCAGTTTTGACTGCTCTCACAGTGAATAAATGTTTTCTTGTGATCAGATGGGATTTCACGTTTCACTTCATGCCCATTATCTCACCCTGTCTGTGAGCACTACTGAGAACAGTTTGACTTCCTCAACTTCATTCCTTCTCAAGTATTTATACATGCTGGTAGGTCACCCCCAGCCTTCTCTTCTCCCAGATGAGCAGCCCCTGTACTCTCAGCTTCTCCTAATATGAAAGATGCTCCAGTTCCTCAATCTTCTCTTTGGCCCTGTACTGTATTCACTTCATATCATTCTTGCACTGAGGAGCCCAGAACTGGACACAGCTCTCCAGACACCATCTTATCTGTGCTGAATAGAGAGGAAGATCACCTTCCTCAAAGTGCTGGGGACTTACTTGAAATTACTGCATATTTACTCAGGTAAGAAAAATAGACCAAATAAAAACTTTTGGATGTCATTTCCAGTGTTAAATTCCCTATCCACTAGAACAGTATCTAAGATAGTACCATACACTAATTGGGATAGATGTGACTTTTGGACACCATCTGGTCCCCCATCCCTGCTCAAAGCAGGTCTAACATTAAAGTTAAATCAGATTTTTCAGAGCTTTATCAAAATAAATTTTAATATATTCAAGTAAGGCAATTCTACAGCCTTTCTGGGCAACCTGTTTCAGCCCTTGGCAATCCTCATTGTCAATTTGTTTTCATTAGGTCCAGTTGGAATTTTCCTTGCTGCATCTTTTGTACTTTCCTGTATACATAAAATTTAGTTGCAGGAAGTAAACTTAACTCTTATTGTCATTATCACTGTCTTCGCCATTATTTTGGGATCATGCATATTTCTTTGCTTTTTAGGCACAGAGCAGTGGCATTGTTTATATGATAAACAATATTACTATGCTCACTGTGAAGACAGTCTTTGATTTTTATAGGAAATGATAGGAATTAGGCTATTCTTATCTCTATCTCTTATTAATGAAAATGGTCAGCAATGAGGTTTTAGCCTATTGTGAGCGCTTCTCTTCATCCCTATTGAGCTCCATTAAAATGCTGTATATTAGCACATAATAGTACTTCTTGTATTTATATATATATATATATATATCTATCTATCTATCTATGATTACTCTTCTTTCATAGTCTAAAGTAGCAAAGCAGGTTGTAAAATGCTAACATCTGTATTATTACACCACTGACAAATAAGTAAACAAGACAAATGCATTTAAGACACATTTCAAGAGTAAGGTGAAATTGTGTTGCAAAGCATTCTAACTTCATTGAAATTTTTAAAAGTAAGAAACTGTAAAGTTCCTACAGGTTTTATAATTAGCTGCTAGTAAAGGGGAGGGAATCAAATTAGTGACTCTACAAAGGAAAATATGAGCAGATCTGTATTGTTAAACATTTCCTTGGCACACTAAAACACTGATCAGTCATAGCACACACTATTTCTTCCCAGTCAGAGAAACACAGAAAACAAGTAAGGGACAAGGCCATAGCACTGGGAAGAGGAGATTGCCACTGCAAGGAAAAAAAAAAAAAGAATCATAGCTGTGAAATAAGATTGACTAGAAATTGCCACTACATGGAGGAGACAATTCAACTCCAGCCACATGTATGCAGAGGTTGAAGTGAAAAAATACTTGGCTTCAAGCCTATTATTAGTTGGCTGTTAAACATACTGAGGGAAGACCCAGTGACCAGCTTGATATACCTCCCTGTGAACAACAGATTTAAGAACTGTTGTTACAGCCTTCAAGGGTAATGCAAATTTAAAAATACCAATCACAGCAGAATTCAAGCTATTCAGCTGAAAGCACTTGTAGACTTAAGGATTAAGTGCAAGAGAAATATTTAAAAAAATTATTTTCCTTGTATTCCTTTGCTATTTTGTCACTATTTTCTATTTTTCTTCTGAAGAATGGATTTAATAGGCATGACTGTATGCATCAGAGAAAAACATCTTCAGAAACTTCCTAGAGAAAGTAGGACAAACTTTTAAAATATTGGTGACCAAATTCTCTGTTCAGTTACTTTAGTACCCAGCTGTATGAACTGTGACCAGCTGTTGCTTTCTGGTTTTGGGTTTGTTTTGTTGGGTTGTTTTATTAAGTAGTCAAGGTACAGTAGAAGCTGCCATGTAGCCAAGCTGATTCTTCATGTGAGAATGACCTAACTGATATTATTTTGGCTTGAAAGCCTTGCATTGTGCCACAGTATTTTTTATTCTTTTCATAAATAATTGATTTTTGGCGACAAAGTGGAGAGAGGGGTTTGAACCATCAGAGACTGCTCAAAGGACCGATGCAACAGCAGGAAGGATACAAGATGTGCAATCAAGAGGCTTCCATGCATCCATTTGCCCCTGCACTCAGTTTCAAAACAATGATCTGCAGTTGGGTTAGAACTGTAGACAACTAATATAGTGATGGCACCCTCAACCTCTCCTGGTTTTACCTTATAGCACACTGTAGTTTCAATGCACTTTGGTCTCCTGCATTATATCACCTTTAGTTTTTTGTGGTTCTTGGTATGTTCTGAAGGCTGAAATGGAGTAGGCATAATTTCATGTAATTTGCCTGTGATTGTGGGGAACCACAGAGAATGACCAGTGTAGTCTTTTACAGC
This sequence comes from Hypotaenidia okinawae, assembly GCA_027925045.1. Lineage (NCBI taxonomy): Eukaryota > Metazoa > Chordata > Aves > Gruiformes > Rallidae > Hypotaenidia > Hypotaenidia okinawae. Next base: position 21,515,381 of record BSDF01000008.1, on the reverse strand, counting down.
TCTATGTTTTATATAAATTTATAGCCATTCTGTATATGTACTTAGAACAAGTAATGATCACACATTTTGGTAACAGTTTACAGAAAAGGCATCATTTGGAACAACCCACCTTGGTTCTAAATCAGCTGCTCTTCATGCACCACAAAGATCTTGCATCTTCAGAATTACTTTTTGGTCTCTGTGGCTAGAGAAATCTACTCTGTGGCTAGAGAAAATCTAATAGAGAATTAATGCTATTTTGAGACTCCAGGCTACTGCATAATGGGGAAAAAAAAAAAAGAAAAAACAAAGAAAGAAAGAAAAAAAATCAATCAGAGCCACATCATCAGAAAAACTACAGTGGTGTAACATACTCAGTCCAGGCTGAATATAGCAAGATTATGTCTTCACAGATTTCCAGAATCTGTTGGTCCTGAGGCAAACATTTTGCCAACTCTATGTATGTATCCTTCCAGGGAAAAGTACCTCTCTACCAGTATAAGCACAGGTTTCAAGTTTTCTAATTAGGTATTAATGAAATCTATACCTTTCCACGAGACATCCTAATGGCTATTTGCTATAATTCAGTTAACTTTTTTGTTTTAAAATCCTTGCTTCTGTCAGCATAATGCTGCTTCATACTGCATATTACATATCATGTACCAATATATTTTTACTCTTTTTTTCCTGAAAATACAGGACATATATAGTTCAGCAAAACAATAATGTTAGGTGTTCAAATAGGTTTATAAGTGTGTCATCTTTCAATCTCTAGGAAATGGAAAACAAACCTTAAGAACTCTCCAATGACTCCTGCTAAAATTGTTACTAACAGATTTTGTTTCTTACAGTTGAAAACTGGCAGCAATGCAAATCAAATTGTATCACACATGTCAAACAGCTTCACAATTATGCAATCAACTTGCACTGCAAATTAAAAACAAGACTTGCTACTAGATCTTAAGTCAAAACAAATTTAAAACTCCAGCAAGCTCAGCAAAAGCAATCCTCAAGAAATGTACTGATGCCCATTACAATGGCAGAACCAGCAAACAAAGAGAAAAGTAGCAACCAAATTGCCTCATCTTTTGCAAGGCAAATTAATGACACTCACAATATCTTAAGGATTTAGCTACCCTACTTCAATCAATTTTTAACAGGAGTTCTGGTTCCAGCTCTGTCAAGAATAAAGCCTTCAACTTAGTACAGCAGTGTTGGATAGTCTCCATTTCCTCTGAACTGCACAGGAAGACGCTCATTCATGGGAACCTTCACTTTGTCTGCCAATTAAAACAGCAGGCTTCATTGGAGAAAACCTAATATCGATCTTTGCCAATTTCATTTTTAACTTGTAAAATAAATAGAGATTTTTTTTTCTGGATAAGTTAAGAGAAAAGTAGAGGCCTGACCAAGATATCCCAGCCTAAAGCTTCCCATCCTCATATGATCTTTTTTGACAGCAATTTAACAAACATATAGAGATACAGAGTCAAACTGTTCCATGTGATCCAGTCTATCAGACACAGATGAATTTGGCATATTGATTTAGGTTATCTCCACCTTCCCTAAGATTAAGATAAAATGGAAGTTCTTCATATATTTGTGAAATTCGTAACAGTGCATATTACCAAATGAGAGTCACTCCAGATAAAATTTTACTGAAAGTATTATCTCAAAATATCAATAGTTTTTATCAAAAAAATGGGAAAAGATTAAGCAAAACTGATACTTTAAATTGATTCGTCATCTGAATAATATGCCAGTTTAAGTGAGAGACAAGCTCAGGATTCTAGCCAGAAGCTATTCTCAAGTGAACAATTGCTCCTCAGCCCATAACTTGGCATCATATGCCAGTTCTACAGTCACATTAGCTTAGGAAGTTGACAGTGCTGGTTTCCCAACTCTAGTCCTATGACTGCAGTAAACCATACATGTTTGCATAAGAAGTACCTGCATCTGACATTATCATCATTGAGTTTTCTAAAGAAAAGGTGTTCTCAAATATGCAAAAAGTTTGGGTTTTTCCCCCCACCTACAAAACCATGTCCTTCAGACTCTGCCTGCATGCAAACAACCTATTCTGAGATGGTGCATTTAATCAGATTGAGCACAAAATCAACCAAAATGTGTGAGAATATGTCTACCATCCCTGCATCTTGAGCTTCATTTTTATAATGCTTAGGAGTTCGGGTTCAGCACGGTGCTAATGAGATCACATGGCTTTGAGCCGAGTAGGCTATGGCAGTTTCGACTCTCCCTTTGTAGGCTCTGGACAAATGCAGGGCTGAGTCCCTCACAGAAGACAAAGAATATACACAGTCCTGCTTTTAAAAAGCTGTACTGTCTGCTGAAGTTCATTCTCACATTGCTAACTTGTCCAGTCTCATCAGGTAGACAAGATCATAAACTACTTTGCTAAAAAATTCTGTTGGAAGAAAATTCTGGTAACAAATACTTCAGGAGACTACATGTTTTTGAGTCTAAAAATCAGTTCTCAAGCACACTAGCACAGGCAAAGCCCTTCAAGAGACACAGTTGTTTGAATAAAACAAAATAATGTCTGTTTTGGTCCTTAAATATCTAATGGCACTTACTGAAAAGGTGTGACAAATGCACAAATTGGATTATTCTATTGAGTCTTCCATTATATTTAGAGAAACAGATCTTTTTTTCCTCTTCAAAAACTTGCATTTTAGCAAGAAATCAGATTCTTGCTAAATTCACTACATTCTTCTTCAGGGATATCTATACTTAAATAGCAAGTGAATGAAGTTTATATTTCATATCTAGTCTCTGATTCTATAAACACTACTGTTCATGCTTCACTATGCATGATCATAGTTCATGCAAGTCTACAGTCCAGCTCCTTAGAGGGGGTAACTACGCACTTGCACTTAGTATGTAAGTCCATACAGCAGTATACGTATGTACGTCACCTCCTTTTATTTTACAAAGGTGTATCAGATCAGCAGAGAGCATGCATCATTCTTTACTAGTTTCATGCCTCATTGCTATTTCTAATCTATACTGCAAAAATTCCAAATCCTATAGTCAACATCAAACACTAAGAGATGAGGTGATGAGATTTATCTCAGGTAAACCCCAGCTTGAGGTTGCCAGCTGCCTTTTTAAAATTATGATTATGACTGCAGTAGGAACACATTTTTTAAAAACCCAAACATTTTCCCTTTAAAAATTTTCCACAATTGGTAATGATCTGACTTGCCTGTTAAGTAGATTTTGAATATGTTGGTTTTGATGATAACGAAACCATACAATATCTGATCTTTTTGTTACTACAACCTGTACACACTTTGCTGAGTTATTTTAGATGTGCCTGTTCTCTTCAGTGCTGTAATAAGTTTAGGTCCTAGAGGCTTAAAGCTAGAAGGTTTCACCTATCAATTTAGATGACAAATCTCACTCCATTCCCTAATCTAATATCCTTGGTAGGCTTTTAAGAATAAAAGACATGATACTCTTAAAATTATTTCCCTTTATCATAGATGCATAGTTGGGAATATGAATTTTTGACAAGGCTTATAAGAACTTGTTGATCCATATAACATGTAGACTGCTCCTATCATGATTCTGCTGTCTATTTAATAATTCACATTTAAATACAAGACCTTAGTTGCCACAGCTCAGTGTGAATAAAATTAAGGAGATTTACATTTTCCTGCTGAGAAATCTGGAATGCTGTCTAGTGTTTTATCCTTCTGTCTTTTAAACTTGTCAGAAACATTAGTGCCATCATAGCCCTCCATCAGTCAGGAACTAATACACGTATTTCAGGGCTATGTCTTCTTCTAAGCAGCAACTTACCAAAACCATGGGAGAAATCATTTTTAGAAAACACATCAAAAGGGATACCTTCAAATACACACTGCCACTTTCCACTTTCACCCATTATATTTTAAATCTATTGTACAAATTTCTTCCTTGTATCTGTTGGTCTCCACATTTGTACCAATGAAGCAATTCCCATATTTGCCTATGTGCCATCCCTCCCACCTCTGAAAAAAAAAAACATAACCAGTGATTAGTGTAAAAAATTGCAAGAACAGTTGAAAACCCTCAAGGTGAGGTATTGAAACCACTTTCTAATAATCCTACTTTATGTTACTGTTCCTCATTCAACAAGAACAAAGTAATTAATTTTAGTGCAGAGAAACTCAATAATATTTCTGAGCTGGGGGTGCACAAGAAGTTGGGAGGGGACACAGCTGGGACAGCTGACTCCAACTGACCAAAGGGATATTCCATGCCATATGGAGTCATGCTCAGCACAAAAAGCCAGGAGAAGAAGGAAGCAGGGCATGTTCAGAGTGATGGCATTTGTCTTCCCAAGTAACTGTTTCACATGATGAATCCCTGCTTCCCTGGGGATGGCTGAACACCTGTCTGCCTATGGAAAGTGGAGAATAAATTCCTTGTCTTGCTTGTGTGTGTAGCTTTTGCTTTACCAATTAAACTGTCTTTATCTCAACCCATGAGTTTTTTCACTTTTACCCTTCAAATTCTCTTCCTCATCCCGCTGGGAGAAAAGCAAGCCAGTGGCTTTGTGGTGCTCAGCTGTTGGCTGGGGTTAAACCATGACAATCCTCACCATGAACATGACCTCTCGAAGTTATTGTCCAAATCACTAGCACAGATGGAAACAGAAGCCAGTTTAAATGCTATTTAGTGGTCAATAATAATAAATTTGTAACCACTTACAAGAATACTGTAATTTACTTAGAATAGACAAAAGATTACAAAGAGCCCTACTTCTTTGATAAGTGTCTCTTCTTCAAAGCTGCAGAATACAGTAGCATTAATCAGACACGTTGCTGAGTGCATATTCACCAATTTTTCAGATGCAAAACTGAGAGGAGTAGGTTTTTTAATACACCAGATGTTTATGCCACCACTCACAGGGACCATAAAAGGCTAGAGAAAGTGGCCTACAGAAGTCTTATGAAGTTCAACAAAGGGAAATGCAAAGTCTTGTACTTTGATGGAAGAGCCCCACACCAGGATGTGCTGGGGACTGAATCTGAAAACAGATTTGCAGAAGAAGACCTGGGTGTCCTGGTGTACATGAAATTAAACACGAGCCAGCAATGTACCCTTATAGTAAAGAAGGCCAACAGTCACCAGGGCTGCATTATGAACAGTATTACCAGCAGGTCAAGAGGTGGTGAGATACATCTGAAATGCTGTGTGCAGTTGCAGATTCCCCAGTAAAAGAAACATGGACATACTGGAGTAAGTCTAGTGAAAGGCCACAAAGATGACTGGGGGATTGGCTTATCTATTGCATTAAGACAAGCTGAGAGAGCTGGGAGTGTTTGCCCTGCAGGAAAGAAGGTTCAGGGAAAATATTGTCATCATCTACAAATCCTTGAAGGAGGGAGGAGTAAAGAACAATGAGCAAGAATCTTCTCAGTGTTGCTCAGTGAAAGGACAAGAGGCGATGGACACATATTGAAATACAGGAAATTCCATTTAAACATCAGAAAGAAGTTTGGTTTTTTTACTGTGAGGTTGGCTGAATGTACTTTTTGCCCAGAGAGGTTGTGGAATCTCCATCCTCAAGAGATTTTTACAACCCAACTAGATAAGGCCCTGAGAAAGCTTCTTTAGTTGAACCAGCATGGGTGCTGGACTAGGTGACCTCCCAACATCCTTTCAAACCTTAATATTTTTGAGATTCTGTGTAATACTAATCAGAATTACTTAATAGGTTTGGAATATGCTCACTAAATGCAGTTGTAGGCTATCTATGAACAGAAAGAGTCAGTAATTCTGATTGAGTCTTCAGTGTATCAGAGGAGCATGCCATGGTGAATGCAGGGGTCCTGTCTCATGCTCATGACTTTGGTCCCAGGTGAGTATGCAGCATGGATACTAGGGATACACCCAAGCATGCACTGTCTCTGTCACCTCCTTGTCTTCAGTGTCTTAAGGGATCCACTGTGGAAAGCACCAAAATTTAAACTAAACAACAGCCACTGGGTTTTCCTAAAAATCATTACAGATCATTATATTACACAGTAGCTCTGTGTCCATTCCCACGTGTTCCATGACATGTCTAAAAACTTTGAATTATGAAGAAGCTACTGTATATGCTAAATAATTTACCATTGTAGTAAGCTTCTGGAATAGTGCATAACAGCAAAATCCAGAGTCCTGTTAAACTGGGTTAGTAGCTGCTTTGCATCTCCCAGCTTCCTCTTTTCCCTTCAGGCCAATTTTCCCCTTTTTCTTGTCCCTCCTCCATTCATCTGCTTCTACAGATTGCTTCATTTTTCAGAGGCCCCAAATTTTAACTCAAAATCTGATGAAAAAATTTACCTGTTAGCTTCCAGAAAAATAATTGTGTTTTTAAAATATTATCATCTTGTGTAGAAGTGTTACTCCAGGTTACTTGCATAGCAGGAGTCTAAATACTTCTCAAAGAGGAAAACTCAACAATCTCAGACTGCAGAATATGTCCTTCCATAATACAGAACTCTACTCAATCAAATTTTATATTCAGTGTACTACTTGACTTTTGAACACCTAAATCCCAATTGTCATAGATGAGAATGGAATTTCAGAAGGAAATGGGAGCTCTGTTAGAGGTGGTTCAGGATAAGAATGAGGGTAATTACATTTGGGGTCTGGGCTACGTATTAGCACTATCCAGCCCTAGGCAAATCTGTGCAAATCTGTATTGACTCGAGATTTAATTATGTTTATTTCATGCTTTCCTAAAAGCACTAGGAAATCATACTTCTTGGGAATTCTGGGGCAGCTGTCAACTAATATTCCCAGCAAAGCAGCTTTGTTGAGCAAAGCAGGCACAGAGGCATGCCTTGTGGTCTTCTGTGGGTAAAGGAAGAATTTGTGTATTATGGGGCAGGGAGGGCCAAGGGAAGATAGTGGATGGAAAAAGCTTGCCTCTACAGCAGAATAAATCGAAGCAAATCTAAAGGTTGACTGCAGAATTTAGTAAAAGATAAAACAAGAGCTGAATGGAACAAACCAAATTATTTTTGAAAGGAAAGAGCAGATCTTCTCTTTAATTCAGTATGAAACTAAAATGTGTGAAGAAATGGATGCATTACTGAGACTGTTTTACACAAATAATAAAATATTTCTAGTTGGTTTCCTAATAAATATCTGATGTCAGCCACGCAAAGGGACATTAATTAAACTTCCAAGTCTCAAATTCCAATAGAATGTGTTAATCAGGACATTATTCTTCATCTGCATGTTCATTTGACATGCATTTAAACCAGACATCTGATATCTGAGGTGAGCTTTTATTTTTTAAAAATAGCCATACCAAATACCTAACCGACACACTGCCTCCTGTTGCTATTGATGCTAGCTCCTGAACAGAATCAAAATACCTGCAGTTAATTTATAACAGGATTAGTAAGGAATTAAAAGGTAAACCTCAAATTTTCAGTTTATAGCAGCAAGTATAACATTTTGTAAGCTAAAATATTTGAAGATAAAAAGCCAGATTCTTCAGAATTTCCTATCTTAAATAGTAGATGTGTGTGTATTTATAGATAGATAATTTTATACACTTGCAAAATGGGAGTGAAACAGAACATTGTGTTTTAATTGCATTTTTGCACTCAGTTTTAATCAAAAGTAAACGACCACTTAAGATGACAAAGAATCAGACTCATCCACTCATCTTTCTTTTATATATTAACAAACATCTCATGAATGTGAATATCACTGTTTACACAGCCAAATCCCACACAATAGCTCCATGACTTCCTGAAACAAGTTATTTTTATGTCTCTACGATGTAAGTAAATATGCTTTTTTTTACCTCTGCGGTGATGAAGAGGATGTTGATTAATAACACACCTAGTACTGAGAGTGTTTTGCAGCTACACATTCATTATTAAAAAGGAAATAAAAATGTACAGTTACACTAATTTCCAAAGCAGCAGTTAATATTAACAAACTCAGAAAAAGTAATCCTCTCTCACTTTATATTTGTCATTAGCTGGAAGTATTTTTTGTTGCATATAAAATAATACAACAGATTCAAGTGCACACACATATCAAACTCTGCACTGAGGTTTAAAGATAACATCTCCATCGCTGCATTCTTTGCAGCCTGGTTAAAAGTGTACTTGTAAACTACTCTTTTTCCACACATGCACAAGTATCTCAATCTCCCAATAACTAGGAGGGAATATGTCAGATAAAGTATACCACTGGTGTCTACAGTGCATTTATAACTCTGGAAGAATGAAGTGTCGCTCCTAACTCCTGTAAGCATTCTATGTGAGGGAATTCCAGCACCACATTATCAAATGAAAAATGTGCTGGAAGCATGTGGGCATTATTAAGAACTGAAGTGGTCTCTGATCTGCTGGTCTATTTCACTTCTTAGTCTTGAAGCCACAAAGACTGCTCCTCACCATAAGAAGGACACTGAGGTCCTTGAACGAGTCTAGAGAAGGGCAGCAGGTTGGTGAAGGGGCTGGAGAGCAAATCATATGAGGAGAGGCTGAGGGAGCTGGGGAGGTTTAGCCTGGAGAAGAGGAGGCTGAGGGGAGGCCTTATCACCACCTACAACTACCTGAAGGGAGGTTGTAGAGAGGTGGGCGATGGTCTCTTCGGCCAGGTGACAGGAGACAGGACAAGGGGGAATGGCACAAAGCTGTGCCAGGGCAGGTTCAGGTAAGATGTTAGGAAAAAAAATTTTACTGAAAGAGTTGTCAGGGCCTGGAACAGGCTGCCCAGGGAGGGGGTTGAGTCACCTTCCCTGGATGTGTTTAAAAAAGGGTAGATGAGGTACTTAGGGATATGGTTTAGCTTAGGACAGGAACAGTTGGACTTGATGATCTTAAAGGTCTTTTCCAACCTTGTGAGTCTGTGATAATCCCATGGATGCTTCATTAACTTTGCTTAGATTTGATAACCACTGCATAGGCAGAAAATGCTCCTACAAATTTCGATTCTTTTCTAGTCCCTTCCTCATGCTTCCAAACCTAGGATGGTTGGATACTATAAGTACCTTCTACTGTGTCTAAAGTACTTCTGTACTCTGTAAGCATTCAGGCGAAATCTTTATAGTGGAGTCAGTGACTCATTTCACTAATGACATGTGAAGAGAAATGAGGAAGAATAAAGTTTTCATGCAATATTCAAACATTGTTATGGGAAGAGAACTGTTCACATGAGGAATGGTAGACTGCTTACATCTCTACAGACTCCATGTCAACAAAAATAACAGCAACCTTTTTGCCCTATTCCCAAAACAGCACTGCTGGTAAACCTGCAAAACCTCAAATAGATTCCATCAAAAATTTCAGTTTTATTAAAGACTAATGCCAAATATGATCTTTCAGATCTTATTTCTCTATAAAAGGAATGCATTATGTTAGACAGGAGTAGGTGGAAACATAAGACATTTAGGCAAAACATCCAAAAGACTCCTGCACAAGAAAATAAACACTTTGTGAAAGTTAAGCATTATGTATAAGTAGGCTGTGTTAGTCTGTTTTCTGCAGTAAAAGGAATGAAACGGAACACTTACTAACCAAGTACAAAGGTGTGTCCAAGACAAACCCAAATTCTCATTATTCAATTCATTCAAGTTGTTGCAGTTTGGTGTAGCTGTGCTGCTTAGGTGGCTTTTGCAAAGCAGCAGTTACAGTTTGCTGCGAGTTCCAGACAGTAAACAAGAGCTAATTCAAGGCCAAAGTTGCTTTTGGCCAATCAGAGATGGATTCATAGCGCCTCTGTGAATCACATATAGGAGAAAAAAACCTGCAGGCTGGCGCACTTTGCCACCGGAATGGAGAGTGGGAAGATGTAACCAGCTGCACCGACACCAAGGCCAGGCCCAAAAGAGATGGGGGGTGGGGTGTGAGGAAAGGAATGTGGAAAGAAAGTTTCCCCTGCAGCTTGTGGAGAAGACCATGGTGAAGCGGGCTGTCCCCTCGCAGCCCATGGATGAGGACGGGGAGCAGAGACAACTACACCCTGTGAAGAGATTGATCCACGCCTCAAGCAGGTTTGCTGGGGGACTTGTGACTTTGTGGGGACCAGGCTGGGCGAGTCCGGGCCCGAACATCAGAAGGATGGAAGGGAGTCCTGCTGAGGGGCCTGTGGTGAGGAGATGACTCCCCGATGGAGAAGACTCACGCTGCAGAAGTTCATGGATACGACTCTCGCATGGGTGGGACCCCACAGCACCATAATGGAAGTGTGTGTGTGTGTGTGTGTGTGTGTGTGTGTGTGTGTGTGTGTAATGCCCACCCCCCACCATCCCCAGCTGAGACAGAAGACAGCTTGGGCAAAATGGACTGAAAACCCCCATTCCCTGTCCCTCCTGGTGCTGCGATGGGAGGGAAGAAGGGAGCGAATTGATGATTAAAGTCAAGGGTGCGAAGAGGTGAGGGGTGGGGGGAAGTAGAAGTGTTAAGAGCTGGGGAAGGAAAGCAGCTTGTATCGCTGGAACCCCACTCCCCATTCCCTGCCCCTCCCTGTGCCATGTTGCGGGGGGAAGAAGGGAGTAAAATCATGATGGAGTTTAAGTTTGCTAAGAAGGGGAGGGGTGGGGGGAAGGCGCTTTAAGACCTGGCCACTTCTTACTCTTATCTCGTTCCGGTTCACTGGGTGTATTAGTCATAGTTGGAATAAATCACTTTCCTTTATTCTGTGCAGAGTCTGTTTTGCCCATTGCACTAACTGGAGAGTGATCCCTCTGTCCTTATCTCCGGGCCTAAGCCTCCAAAAATATATTTTCTCCCCTTTTCGGCTGAAGGGGAGAGTGAGCGAGCGGCTTGGTGGGCATTCGGCCTCTAGCCAGGGCCAAAACCACTACACAAGTCTTGAACAACTTCAGTGGGATACACTCCTTAAAATTTGTACCTTGAATATCTTTCACGTGTTGATTCTCTTCTGTTAGAAATATTCATCATCTCTCCCATGGTAAGAACTACAAAATATGTTTAAAAGCAGTAAGGATATCTATAAAAGACTGCCATACAGAATAATGACAGAATCTTGTAACAGATAGATATGTATTACAAGACACTGGCTTTTTTTTTTAAAATAGAATGGGAATATACTAGATACATCACACTAGTGCCATCTCATTGATACCTGTCACTTTTTCTGCATTCATAGTAAAGCACCATTTGTATTACCACATATTCCTAATGTCCTCTCACTGAGCATGAAAATGCTTTATTATGTCAAAAATAAAAAACATCTTAGCAGTAGATTTTCATACAGAAATATTATAAGTAAAATAGGAATCAAAGTATAGACGCCGTTGCAAGACAATTTTTTCTATTGACTTTAGGGGAATTTGAGCCTGTGGCTTTTGAATTTTAGAATAAACACTGTATCACTGTCATGCATATGATAAATGATAATAATACTGAAGTGTACTGCAGAACTGGTGTAATCTACTTGTTATAACAAACTGAGTGTCTCTTACAGGGAGTTAAAGATTACTGTACATCTGAGAGAAAGCTCTTTCTTGCACACCACTGGAATACAGTACAAACTACTTAAAGAATGCAACTATTAAGGAGGATGTTTATCAATTATAATAAAATATTTATTTTCTAGCAGTGTTATGAAAAAGTCTGCTAAAATGAAGAGAGGCCTGAAAGATATGAACCCTGAATTCTTAGGATTCCTAAGCATCTGTTAGTTCTACTTACACAACATACACCCTTGTGTTACCTTAGGGAAGCTAAGGCATACACTTCCACACAATATTTATTTTCTCTAACTTTATATAATAAATAAATATGTGATGTTCACTCAGGTCTGTCTTTCTTCTCTCAGAAGGAACTCTTCTGGAACGCTGACCCTGGATCTTGTAAACCTCTGTTTGCTTTTATTAGTTGTTAAAACAACACATCTTTTCTACATTTATTTTTAAAGGACATAAAAATATAAACGGAGATGGGTTTTATACAGAACAAATAGGGAACAGTATTTTTACAGATCTCTAAGCTACTTTGAGACTAACATATTATCTAAATTCAGTACATAGCCCTGTATCCAAGGGCTATCTTTTGCAGAACTACACTGCTAACCATTGCTTTACTTTCTGTATACTTTTTGAACACTACCCACCTGAAAGGAATATGAAATCTCATTTAAAATGGAAATAGACATGTAATTTACAAGGGACCCTGTCATGCTTTTATAAAGTGCTATCAAGCTACACTGAATATGCTGCTGAAAATGTCTCATCTATCTAACAGTGTCCTACCGCCTTCTTAACATACATGTCCCTCCATTCTGCTTTTACTGAATTAGCAATCTGATTTCTGGAGAATTTCAGGTAATCTCATATAGAACATTCTCTGCCAGGATTGTGTACAATAAAACACCCAAATGTTACAGTAAAGACTGACCACACAACCTTTACTGCAATACATATTAAGTCAATATGATCATTGTGATCATCTATTTTGACCTGCATTTAAAAAAAAACACCCAAAACACAAACCACAGGACTTTTATTAATTCCCAGATGAAGTTCAACAGATTAACTAAATCATCCTTCTTAATTTTCAAGATTACCAGTGCTGAGGAATCTACCACAATCATTAGTAGTTCCAATCAGAAAAAAGCCTCAACCAAACAAAAACCCCCTTAATTGTAGTCTGAATTAGCCTGGGGTTTATTACCTCATTTGTTAAACTGTAGTCATTTGATTTTCTTTTAATCTGTAAAATTGAACAATCTGGTTTTGAATATCAGTTACTACATCTCAAATGTTTCCATTTAGTTTACCAGAGATAAAGATTGTAAGGGATGGCTTACTAAGATAGTAAGGGATGGCTTGATTACTGGCTTGAAGTGCCACCTAAGCTTTACTTTTACTAAGCTGTGCCTCTGGCCTTTTATGATAAAGCATGCATCCCAAGTCCTGTATCATTCTTTCACCTTCTACACACCCCTTTCAATTTTTCTGCATCTTCCTTGAAATGCAATTGCCAGAACCAAGTTCAGTACTTGAGTAGTGATCACAGCATTAACAACCACAGAAGCGCTGTAATTCAACAACTGCTTGATATTCCCCGTGCCCATTCATCCAAGACTACATTCATTCTTTTGCCTCCCCTTGACACTAGTAACTGATTATACCATGACCCTTCAAAACGCTTTTAGAAGTCTCTGTAGGCTCCTTATTCTTCTCTCACAAAGCACATAGTTTCTACATAGTGATTTCTTCTTTGCTGTTTATCCTATTCTTCTATTTTATTATCTCAGATGTTGGAGAGATCTGGAATATGCTCATGGAAGTGCAGGAAACCTCTATTTGAACTCAACTAATGTCAGAAAGCTTAATTACATTTACATGGAATATATCAGTTTTAAAATTACCCCCATGGGTGTTTTCCTGCTGTTTCCCTCGTGAACACCTAAACAGCATATGCTTATTTCTGCAGTTTCAAGTGAGGAGAGAGTTGGTAGGATATGAATGCCTAGTCCTCCTATATGCATTCTTTGGCTTCTGCCTTCTTTGTGATACTTTCTTGATTCACTGTTAAGCTGTACTCTAGTCCTAACATTTGAATCAAATGTCTGTTGTAGGGAAATCACAATTATATTACCTTAAGAACATTGCCAGATTATATCTCCATTTCATTTCTGCTGATGGTCCTTATGCAAGGCTTTGTATCATCTAGCTAAAGTACTTTTTGTAGTGGGTTTTTCCTCTCTCTGCTCCCTGTCCTTCTTCTGGGTTGCCCTGAACATAGAACTAACAAACTTGTGCCTGCAGCTGAAGTTGGTACTTGGCAACAGCAAGATCGTAACTTGAATTTTAGTTCAGTGGGCAGTAAATGGGTCAGTTTTGTATAACAGTACCTAGAATATGGGCCTAGAAAACATACAGTTCAATGTCTGGATAAAGTATGAAAAATATCTTAGTGGATACTATGTCCCACAGACTACAAAATATGTTAGCCTGAACCTACTGAAATGCTTTTTCTAGTAGGCAGTAATCCTTGTCCGTCCAGCAGAGACTCAGTAGAACTGCTTTATGTGCTATACTCCACACCGAGAAAGGTTTGTCTTCCAGAGCAGACAGTGACCTGAATTCCAAGGAAAATACTTAGAATTTCATACCAGAACTTGTACTCTATATTCTTCTACACAATCCTTCCGTGATTTCTTTTCAGTGTATACAAGTTTCTTCTTATTCTGAAATTTCCCTTCTACCTGGAGTTCTGATGAGCTCCTTGTGCTTGTGAGATAAGCAGGAACATGCAGAGGGAAGAAGAAGAAAAAAAAAAAGACACAATGAAAAAAACCCAAACAACCCAGGCCTGAGTATGATCTTGTTAATTCAGAAACAGAAGTGGTGCAGAAAAAGCATAAGACCTAAAAGCTAGAAACTGCAAACATATACTTACATAGACGACAGCTCCATCCCCCAACTGAAAAAAAATAGCACCTATTTGCTAATAACAAATTTGAAAAAGACTCTTAGCAACTCAGCCCAGCAGTCTCTTGTGCAGGTAACATCAATGCAGTTCAAACCTGCAGGGACCCCTAACTATGAAGGTCCTTCAAACTGGCATCCTGCAAAGTTCTGATTTACTGCCTTTCCTCTAGAGAAGTAATACAGCCTAAACATCTCCTGTATCTGGGCATGGCAAAAAAAGTACAAGCTGCAAAAGCAACTATCCTATCATAGCTTTCATTCTATGCAAGTAGCACTCAAAAAAAATCTGGAGCTCCTGCTCTATGCTCTGTTTCTGGGTATACTCCACTGATTAATTTTGCTACAATGCAAGACAAAAGCAGCAGCTGCACAGTCAGCAGATGCATTTCCCTCCCTGTTTAGCTAGATAGCTTGTGTGGAACCACTGTTTTCCTGTATTTGGTATAGGTCCAGGGACTGATGCATGCAATGCATCACTGGTGACTTCCAAATGGGTGTTGCCCATAATAAATAAAATGAACAATGAGAGAGTATGGGAGGTTTTTTCCCACTATTTAAAACCACTTCAGCCCACAAGATACATAGAAATAAGGGATTAAAAAGAAAAGTTACTATAGTTTAGCAACTAAATAAACATTTAGGACACAATCTAACACTTCATATACTACTTCTGTCAGACAGCTGACTGAGGAGCCACACTCATTAATGTCAACATTTTATCACCCACTTTTAGAACATTACCACACTAAGTTGTCTGTTCTGCTCTGACCTACAAGGAGCTCCTACAGCACAAGCTCCTGAAACATCTGTAATACAGGATGCTCAGCAATGTTTATGCTTTTCTTACTGGTAGGAAATCACAGGAATCAACATTTAACTGTCAGTCACCAGTTTTGGGGAATGTGTAGGTTTATTGCTGTGAACCAAGTAAGTCTCACTGAATCCTATAAGCAAGATCAATAACATCCCACTCACTGAGGTATAGAAGAGAAGGTTCTGCATTGTCCAGGTTCAAGACTGTGGAGTCCTCCCTGTGATTCTACAGTTACCCTGGTTCTTTTCTGGCAAATACCATATTCAGAACTCATACACAGGATCAGACCTTCCTAAAACCTAGTTTGTTTTAATAACATATGTTTCATGAATCTTCTTTGTTTAAATTATGAGAAAAGTTGCAAGCTGGGTCTACTAGCAATATCTGTGATGCAATCATTGCACTGAGCCATGGCTAATGTACTCTTGATATTACACTAACCATAGACAGTTATCTTCTTGGTTTCTTCAAACGCAGGGAGCAGGAGGTTACAGTTGCTTAAAGTCACATAGATGTGCTGCAATGCATATGTAGTTTACAGAATAAAATAGCACCTTTGTACCTCCAAGCAGCACACCCCAATACATTATGAAAAAATATACCTGTGTGATGGGTGCCTGGCCTCCATGAACCCAATTTGTCTGTTGCATTCCTCTGTCTAAATACACAAACCTCAGGCAAAACCAATCTTCTATACATCTCCGTGAAACCAAACTCAACAAAACTCCACATCTACATGGGGTCTTCCAAGATTAGTGGAACTTCAGTAAAAATTACAGACTACAAAAGAGTTTTAAAAAGTCCGTGCCTTTGCATATATGAACTGTGACACCAGTTTTAATACCATGAACGTGTATTTCCTATCAAATAACCTAATATAAAAGGCAGTTATGCTTTTTTAAAATTTTACTCCCAGGTGTTTGATACCCCTACACACACACTCATTCCTCTAGTATTTCCATGCTCCCCAAATAGTAAAAAAAGAATCTTCTCCACAACTTATTCAACAAGACAACAGTGCTATCCATAATTTGCAGAGAGAGAAACAGGAGATGTAGAAGGATAGGTCCAAACTATCCCAAGTACTCTTTAGTTCCATACACCTGATGTAAGTTTTAAGGTTCATTTTTTCAGGATTCTTAACAGTGAACAGCTCAGTTTCCCATGATTTTAGCTGCACTAGTGATATCATAACACCAGCAACTTTGGCTACATGGGTCACACAAGTGTTGAAAAATGAATGGTCATCCACGAACCCCTGACCTATATTACCTACCCAGCATAAAATAGTCATTTAGCATGCAAGATGGACAGAAACTAGTTCTCCCAGGCGACATTCAAAATCCCTAAGCCAAGGCCATTCTTTGCCTTCCTGCATTCCTCTGCACCCATTCGAAGCTCTAGGGCAGACAACTCCTACTGATAAATTCTCAAACACTTTACAACTGTGCTGTGAATGGTAAGGATGCTGGTAAGAAAGCCTGTTAAGATCAAAGTTGAAGAGCACTACAATGGATAAATTATGGTCGCACCAACAGTCTGAAATAGGACATGTCCTAACATTTTAGCCCTTTAGCCTTAAAATAGCTATATTACAACAGTCTAATTTTTATATTTAACCATGCCTAAAATACAGAAATTCTACTGCAGAGCCAGTATGACTCCGGGCAGTGTTAGTTGTCAGCAGCTTGACTTCTGCACCTACCAAACAGACCTCATGTGTCTGAATAAATAGAATTATACCAAACCAGCGAGCACTGAAGCCAAAAGACATTCTTTTCTGTTACTCTCTCTGCTATTTGCAGAGGAAAGAAGAGGCTTAGGAAGTATGCTCTCTACTGATTTCAGACCCAGACCCTTACCCTCCCCTGAGCAGGGGACCCTTCTAGATCACTCAACATCCACATCTACATTTCTCTGTGCCTAAACACTCCTAATGGTTTTCTAACTTCCTTTACTCTCTGATACTTGCAAACAGAAGACACTTGCAATTTGCACTTCTATGTAGACATGAAAGTTCTTTCTCCTTCATGATGTCTGTGCTGCTAATAGTCAAAGCAGAGTTAACTCCCTCCTTTTTAATACTTGTATCTGAGTCCATATTGGGATTCAAGGAGGAACAATGACAGGGAAAGTTCTACTCAACTACTTGGCTGCAGATGCTGTCTTTGGAAAATGTCACTGCCAAATTCTCACCAGCCCCTCCTATAAGCATATATAAACTTAGACTTTTTTTCAAAGGCTTATACTTAGACCAGTCTGTTCTATTTTCGCAAGATCAGGAAAAATACGTTCATAATGCAAGGGCAATAATTATGCCAAACTTGAAGTCCCAGCTTAAGGAAAGTTTACAAAAAACTGTTTCACTGGGCAAAATGACAGTATTTCCCTAATCTTGTTCTTGGAATTATTTAATAACTGATGATTTTATAAGCAATTCAAGGCAAGGTCTATGGCAACTTAACTATGGTAAGTACAAGCAGTGCTTGCAGTTAGACTTTATCTACAGGCTTATTCAATATTGGCATGAAGCCAAACGGAGAAACTGAAGTTTAGGTTACAGCAGTTTTAAGCAGCTAGGGCTAAAGTTGTAAATTCTTTGTACTTCTATGGATTCTACCTTGGATTTATAAGACTCAGGACACTTCCTCTGAAAACATACAGTAAAAATTACATGGTAAGCATCACTGGTAGGAAATACAAGAAATTTATTTTCAGTCAGTACTTTACCTGTCAATTTTGTCATATGTTACCCACCCCAAAAAGATGGAAACTGTAAATCTCAAGGACCAAGGTTCAACAGATCTTTTCAAATATCCATTCTATATCAGAGGTGCTCGAGAAATAGATGTGAGAAGCAGGTAGGGTTCTCCACTGTCAAGAAAGAAGTCAGGTGCAGAGTCTGCATCTAGTGGTCCAGAACAAGAGAACATCAAACTTGCTCCAGCAACTTATGTCAGTGTGACCCGAACCCACTTCTACTGTAGCAGTTTATTAAGTATCCAAGAAAGGAAAGTCCCAGAATGAATTCCACAAGAACATTTTTCATCAGAAAATTCTACCTCTCACTTCTCAGTCCCAAGAACGAAGTCAAAGCTGGAAACTAGGATTCATAGATCTTCTAGATATCAAAAATTATAGACTCACTGGAGGTACAACCTCTACTACATGACGACAGTCCAGCTAAAGCCCTCAGTGTTCTGGTGGTAATGACCTGTTTTCTTTCTGCCCGTGATGGCCCATTACCTCACAATTTCTCTCTATACTAATATCTCATTTATTTTACACTTTTCCCTCAAATTAGCTAATTGATTGTTATAATTGTAATAAACGCAAAGCAACTATTTCCAACTTGTCCTAAATCTACAGTTAACTGAACAGCAGAGCTGATCTAATGGACCAGTTGTACCAAAAAAGGGAAGCAGGACTCTGGGGCTTGTTGATTCATCTCTAAGTCCATTTAACACACTAGCCCAGTGGAAAACTTGTTTTTATTAGTATCGTGCTGGGCAAATTAAACATAATTTATTTTGGGGTTCAACAACTGTCAGAGCTCAGTCAGCAGAAGAGGTAGTGGCTGCACTTCCCTTGTTCAATAGCAATGGCTTTAAATGTCATCTGAAACTGCGCCCTTAGTTCAAGATTTGCTGCTATTGTTTGAGACCTGAAGAAGGGCTTGTATGCCCAATAGTTGCTGTGTTTTTCCCTACTGCATTAGTTGCTGTAATAAGAGCTATTAGGCCTTGAGAAGGCAGATGTTATCGAAAAGCTCCTTTGTTACAAGTTTGTCACTGATTTCATCCAGCTTCACACTGAATTCACTGCAAAAGCTCCCCAGCAAATACAGTAAATTTTGAATTATAGACTAATCCCATGTAAATTTCTGTTCCAGCAATGAATATACAAGTTACACACCAAGAGTATATCTTAAACACTTGCCTATGTGAGACACCAACTGTTCTTGAGTACATTATTTCAAATACATCCATTTGCATTCTGTAACCACTGTCCACACAAAACATTTGCAAATTTTGGTAAATACATATTTGGGATGAAAGCATGAAAATTTACTTTATCTATGATATATCAAAAAGAGTTAAAATGGAAAGCTGAAAAATATTGGTTTGATTAAGCAGCTCTTCAAAATCACTTTGTATGCAGGGAAATTCTACAGTCAGAATCAACCAAGAGTACTTAGTCAAAATATCACTTATATCATATAAAGGATCTTTTGTCTCTGCAGCTAGTACTGATGATTCTTCAAAAAAGTAAATAACAATTTTATAAAACCATGAAAGAAAGAAACATCTTTAACTTCATTCAATCCATACATTGGCTATTTAAAAGCTGATCTTCCATCTGAAGTAAGAACTGTGTTTTCATTATGAAATTAATCAAGAGCCTGTTTTTTTCACTACTCTGTCCTTCTTGAGGGAGGAAATATAATTGCACTTCTTTTAATTAGTGGTGATGCTTCTCAAAGAATCACTTAAGACTTTTATCTCAAGATCAACTACTTTTTTTTTGTGGCAGAGAGAGTTTATCTGTCTGTCAGGTTTGATCAGTAGCAACTAGCACTGAAATCTATCTTCAGAATATTTAATTTTTGGATTCTAGCACTTTAATATGCTTTGTTAGTACACAAAGATTTTAATACACGTAACACAATGCAAAAAGTCATCTGAAAAATTCTAAGAAACTTACATAAATAGATAATCCTAACATATTTTACATCCCAAAGAAAAGTGATAATTTCTCTTCCAGGAACTTTGAACACATACTGGAATAACCTAATAAACAGACTTTCTAATCCAAATGAAATGAATGAGGTAATTATATTTTACTAGTATTGTTAAAAAGAAGAACTAGAACTAGTAAGAACAACGCAAAGTCTTCTGCTGTGGAAAGGAACTCCTGTGTCTTTTCTTTCTTCTATATAGTTTCAGATTCAGGAAATTTGTATCTTGTTATAGAATATGCCAACAGTATTACACTGTATTATTACATCAACAACTGCTGAGGAGACTTAGTGTTAAAGTTTGGAGAGCTGCTTTTATGAATCAAGCCCTGCTATTGATCAAGACCAGTTAGAAATTATGACTGTACAAGTAATTTCAATTTGCAGGTATTTCCTCTCCACATCACAAATTCACAGGCTATGAAAAATGCTGTGATTAGGAGAATGCCAAGACTGGAAATTGAGACTGTTCCATTACAGGAACTTTTTCATGGGTTAGGATGTTCATGCTTTTGTAAGAGCTACACATAACTATGGCAGAATACACGTTATAGCCTATGTTCTTGTCTTGTATTAGGGTGGGGGTTTTTAAAGGTCTTATGTACTTGAATTATCCCCATTTTAAAATGGCTGAAAACAAAAATGAAATGTCTATAGGCAGATCAAAATGTAGGAATTAATCCAACTGTTCCACAGTATCTGTATGAACACAAAATACTTCATTTTCTTATATGAGGTAGAAAACGTAAATGTTAATGCGCATTAAAATGTTCCATTTTATACTTCTAAAGAGAAATCTTAGATCTTCTACTTCTGAAATTAGTTTTTCAGCTGCAGCCACTAAGAAATACGTTATTGTCTCATAAACACTCATAAATTTATCTGTATGCCTAGTTCACAGTTGTGGCAAACTGAGATGGGTGTTTTCTTGCTTTGTTTGGTGAAATGGAATGAAGCAGTATTGACTGAAACTGCTACAGAACAATTGCATTAACCCTGAAAAAGTAATTAACAAACATTAATACTTTTACAGATCACTGCAAAGAGATATGAATATAAATGTACCAGGTAACACTACATTGAAAATCCATATATTTCCTATACTCTGATACAGTGCCAATGTGAAATTACCCTTGTAATTACAAGGTGAAGATAAACTGCCTTTCTGTATCAAGTTATGACAGCATTTATTTCCTCAAGGAAGATAACTGTAGCGATCTCATCTATATAAACACTGTCTAAAATCGATGTAAGCAGTCTCTTTACATCTCTGTGAAGAGAACTGGGTTAGCTCAGGTACAAAAAGAACTGTGTGACTCAAGGTCCACAACTGGACAAGCTTCTACTCAGGGTACCACAGGGTGTTTTGGCTATACAAGAAAATCACTAATATGTTGGGTTTTGGCCTGTTGGTTTGGGTTTTTTTTAAGAAGGAACGGAAGATACTATGAAAATTTCAACCAATCTGTCCCATACATAAGTTTATCACATTTGAGAATTCCTGTGAGATTTTTCCTGCTGAACTACATGAAAACAAAACTGAAGTCTTATTTTTCTTAAATCTTAATTTTGCTCTTGGTGGCATTCATGGTCTCCCTCACTGGTGCTTCATGAGTCACAAAAATGTTAATTTAGAATCGTTACTCACTTTCATTTGTACTGTTGTCTGTTTGGAGTCATATTTTACTTGCAGTGCTAGTATTTGGATAAATGTTCTATTAAAACTGCAGAAGAGTTGCTTTGGTTTTTCTTTGCACTGGGATAGAAAGATTCAGGCAAAAACACCTAAGATGAAATCTATTAGTTATTTCTTATTTCCATAGAGACCAGAAGCCAAATCAGGTAGGATACTGAAGTGCTATAAATATTACAAATACAGAATGAATGACAAAGTTCCTCTAGAGCTCATAATTGCACACCTGAACTGTAACAGGTGAACTAAACAAGTGTTCAGGGTGGAGTTTGGAAGATGGGAATAATAAACTGGATGCAAACAATTCTATGGCAATTACAAACTACAGCCGTCCCTGCTAGTACAAGATTGTACTCACTGATCCAGCTGTCTGCTATCCATAGGGACAGAGCCATACATTTTTCTGAGGAAGCAGGTAACTGCCAGAAAGTTGTCAGAAACAATGTATCTTTGTCAGAAAATAATTTTGTAACACTGCCATCAATAATATGCACAGAATGAATCATACCAATGAATCAGGAAAAAACCACAGCTTCACCATTTAGGTCCTGACACTATTTCTTAGCACATCTCCAAGGCTGATTTAGTGCAGTGTCTAAGAAGGGTTCTTTTTGATAAGAATTTACTTTGAGTAGAAGAGGTATGATGACAAACCAATACTGAAGGTGTGCACAAGGGGTCACCCCATTTGCAGGGTGGATACCTGGTTCCTCAGCAGTCCCTGCTCAATGCCCATGCAGTTCACTCAACTACTGGTGTCAACTCAACTGCCAGTGAAGATTCAACATGAGAAAGCAGTTTGCAACTTGAAGCCTGGCGCCTGCCTCTCTGGGATGTACCAGTCAGCAATGTAACACCGTCTTGAAGAAGCGAATATCCTCCCAATAACTTTTACTCTCATCTTTAACCTCTTCTGAGAAAGTAAGTCTTCTTGTCTTTCCATACTTAGGTCTTTTATGAAAATAGGATTGTTACGGCAAATTAGCCAGCTTTTTTTAAATTTTTTTTTTTAGGCAAACCTCAAAGCACATAAAAAACCAATGACAAAGAAAGGGAGAAAATTCTTCCATAACAGGAAAGATACGACCACCGTACAGTAGCAAATGAATGATTTGGCCAGACGTTAGGAAAACTGACAAGACATGCATGAATTCAACTATCAATACTGGGATAAATGGTTTCAGCTTTAGATAACCAGTCAAAATGATTTGTTTCACATGTAAGAACTAATAGCGACTGCTGTTGAGACCATAGTGGTCAAGTAACACTATATATATTTCATTCCAGAAGTATCCTACACCTGGCAGTGGACAATTTTTATTTATAAGCCATAATTAACAGAGACAGTAACACTGGTATTTCCTACACGCACCTAGATACACGCGGCCCTGTCATAGCATGGTGGACCTTGATGACAGTGCTACACCTGCTCTGCTCATTAAGGGCTTTAGTCTCAAAGTCTGTCAAACTGGCACTTTTCATGGCACTACACTTCTTGGAAAAATTTAAAGAGAAAACCACAAAAATCAGGGACATAAGATTCATGGTAGGAAATGTCTGAGACTCTATCTGCCCACATTAAAGAACAGGTTAGCTACAACTCTAATAGACAAGGTGATACACTTCGGTATAGTGGCAAATTTTTCCAACTATTTCCTTTAACATTTTACATATTGAGACTAGTAATGGAAATTAAACTTCTTCCCATGGAAGCACAACAAATGTTTTTAACTGAAGATTTGAGGAGCAAACGACCCCCAGGTCAATATGTATTTGTTAAAAAGTTTTCAATAGTTGAAGAAAGGATTCTCTTCAACACCAGCAGTATGTCTTTGTACAGGAATAGTTTGAAACTTTGCTTGAGACTGCTGCATCTGCTCAGAAAGAGTCTTTAAAGCAAAAACTACAAAAATGAAAGATTATTTTTTTCCATTGAGATGTTAACCATTCATTTCTAGGTGAGATAGCTGGAAGGATATATGAAGCTCCTGTTGACACAAGTCTTTCAGAGTACATAAGGCATTTGATAACGTGAACTACTTTTTGAGCGAAGTACTATTATTTCAAATAAGCATTATAACTTAATCTCTTTTTTTTTGTCTTTTTGATAAAAGGCAGTGTAAGATTTGATATAAGTTCAGGACTTTATCATGCTAAGAACAAGGGCATGTATCCCAACATACAAAAAACAAGATACAAAGTTCAGGCTCCACTTTTACCTGCATTGTGCTCTGCTCTTCTCAAAGTTGTGCTGTGCCCCCCACAGTAATCTGCTTATCAATCCTAAACATGGAGCTGCACAGAAGCAACCTTAAAACAATCCATTTTATTTCATTTTGTTTTGCATATTCTGCAGGTTTAAAAGTGAAACCTAGAATTTTTCACTTCTACTTTGAAGCCTAGAGCATATATAGAACAGGGGAAAAAGGCTGGACAGATTGGAGGGTGCACTTCCACCATTATTTGCTTTCCTGTGTTGAGCTGAGGTCTGGGCACAATGAAAGCCATATTCACGGTATGATTCTGTCTTTTTGTATGAGGAAATTAAATAAAAAAGGATGAATGCTATTTGACTGTTGATTTAAATGCACAAATAAAATAGCAATTTTTCCTGTCTAACTAGACTACTCAATATACCTAACTTAAGAGAATCTCTGTTACATTGTGTTCAGTCACATGCAGTCTTAACATGGGTAACTTCAGAATTTTCTGACAGTGGGGTGTTAAAAGCCACACAATGAACCCTGAAGTAATACAGCTTTCCCACACTTAGCTGCTCCAGTCCTGTAATTAGTGTTATAGAATTGTTTTGGAAGTGCTAGTACATTCAATTCTAGACAAGCAAAAAAAAAAGGTAACTTGCCCTTTTCACCGCAGCAAATACCCAAACCAACTCTTTCCATGACTGATTTTCTCCTCCATTCCTGTTTGGAGCATGAATAGAAGTACAAAACATGGGTAGCTAGACAAAGGATACCTGATGCCAAAGGAGACATACATCGATATCGCAAAACCAAATGCCTTCATGTGTAAAGCACTACCTCTCTGATTTGAACAGTGTCTTCATTTCTTGACAGGGGCAGGTATGCTCAGAAAAAAAGAAAAAAAAAGAGGGCTTTTGCAAAATTCAGTTTTATCTTTGTAAGGGGAGAGATAACATATGTCCAAAAAAATGTGGAGGACAGAGATTCCACTTTGGAACCAAATCAGAATTAAAAGAAAAAAAAATATATAGGACCTAGCCTTGATCCCATTTGAAAGAGCAACAGGCAAGAAGATCAGGAACAGAAGTCTATCTAGGTACAACTCTAACACAGTTGTTAAGTAAGCTAGCTTAATTTGTTTCCCAGTATGTATTTTTACTCTAACAGCAACTATTTTTGCTTAACAAAACTTAAAAGCATCTGGGATCTGTCTCTGGCTTCAGGGTATGGACATGACATGATTTAGGTTGGGTTGGGTTTTTTTTTGATTAAATTTTATTTTAAAATAATACACTTTGAATAACACATTTACCTAAATCTTAGGATTACCATCTCCCTTTTGAGAATTTGGCTAAAAGAACCGATAGCAAGTTGATACAGAAAGAGGTTACCATTCAACCACTGAGCCATGAAAAGTGCAATTGAGTGTAACAAAACTTTCACAGCTCACAAACTAGCCCCAGGAAACCTGGTGGGTCTATACTTCCTACATCCCATTGCATGTCAGAAACTGACACTAACCTTCCACTATTTACAGTAACAACTATACTCCCTCACGGTTATGTGTCTCTGTGTGTGTGTGTGTATGTATGAGAGATGATTCACTTGCTTTTATTCCATGGAACTGATGATTCATTCAATCGTCTCCAGATCATGTTAACATACTAAACATGCACATAAAGGAAGTAAAAATCAAGTTCTTAAACTTTGTTCTGCTTAAGCCTTTTTTTTTTTTTTTTTTTTTTGAGAGAGAGAGAGAGGGAGGGAGGAAGAAATCAAACACGCAGAGAGGAACGAGAACAGGTTATGCTTCTGCTCCCTGGCAGGGTTTGGGAAACACACCCAACCCACGTGTAAAACGAGCTGCCGTATTTCACCGGCGGGCTGCGAGGTGAGCTCCGCGCCCTGCCCGGGCCAGGGCTGTTCCTTCTGCTCCGGTACCTGATGCGGAGGAGGCACAGCGGACCGCTGTAGTCGTCGTCCCCTCCGCCACAGAGAGTACTTGTGCCTCTCCTCCTCCGGTGACATCTTATATAATAAGCCAAGCTAATCACGACGGAAGCGAGCCAAACTGCCACGGAGCATTAGCCAGGGATAATTACCCGCAGGAACAGGCGCTTTGGACCAGAACCTACTCCTCGCTAACTAGCCGCCCAGGCGCCTTGCTAGAAAAATCCTGGCAGGGGTGGAAACGGTTCCCGCAGCAGCCAGACGCGGAGCGCTCGTCACCCAGCCGCGCTGCGCGCCGTCCCCCTCAGGAAGCTACAAGCATCGCGAACGGCAGCAGCCTCTCCCGCCGCGCGTTCCGCGGTCACCGCCGGCAGCCAGCACCGCCGCCCTGCCCGCGCCGCAGCCGGCTCCCTCCTTCGCGGCGAATTTGAGGAGAAAGTTATTCGGCGGCCCCTGCCCCCGGCGGCCCCCTCCCCGCCGCCGCAGCAGCGCAGTTCAAGAGCAATGTCACGTTCAACAACTTGTTATGACACATGATTCCTCCCCCCGCACGCATCCACACCCCGCCGCCGCCGCCGTCTGCCTGCCTGCCTACCTACCTATCCGGCGGCCCCCGCCCGCCCCTGCCGCCGGCCGGCTCGGCGGGTCCCTTACCTTCCCCCTCCAGAGGCCGCGGGCACCCGCGGGCGTGTGCGGGAGTGGGGTGCGTGTGGCAGCGCGGGCGGCGCCGGCTGGGCGGGCGGGCGGGGGGAGGGGAGGGCGGTTGAGGCGGTTGGGTGGCGGGAGCGCGCGCCTCGCCTGAGTTGTTGGCGGGCGGCGGGGGAGGCTGCGGGGCGGCGCGGGGAGCGGGCGGGAGCGGCGCGGAGGGGAGAGCGGGGGGCGGAGGAGTTTCCCGGGGCTTGTTTACGCATTGCCGCCCCGCTCGGTGCACGCACTTCACTCTCTGATTGGACACAAACTGGGGCACAGCTTGGCTCAGGCGCTGCCGACCCGGCAGCGCGGCCGCCCCTGGCGCCGTTCGGCTGCCGGCAGAGCCTTCGCCGGGCTATGCCAGGTTAGGGCACGGGGAGCGCCGCCGCCGCCCGCCCGCCACCCCACAGGCTCCGTCAGCACCCGTTGCCGCCAGCCGCCCTCCCTCAAACGCCGCTCGGCCGCCGTCTCCGCGCATGCTCGGCGCTCTGGCGGGGGCCCGGAAGGCGCATGCGCCAGAGCGGGAGCGCATGCCCACTGTGGCGTTGGGGCTGGCGCCAAGTTGCTGTCCGTTGTCCGCCCTCACCTCCCGCCGGAGGCTGGCGGTGGGGACGCGGTGGGAGCTGGGGGCGGCGGTTTACTTGCGGGAAGCCCGGCTCATTGGCCGTGGGGGCCGAAAGAGCGTTGTCCGCCCCTCTTTGGAGGGGCGAGGCCGTGACAGCGTAGGGACCGGCGGAATTGTCCGCCTCCTCTCCCTTCTGTGCTTCCCCGGAGGCGTTCTGTAACCGGCGGTTTCTGCTGA
Source organism: Hypotaenidia okinawae (assembly GCA_027925045.1). NCBI lineage: Eukaryota > Metazoa > Chordata > Aves > Gruiformes > Rallidae > Hypotaenidia > Hypotaenidia okinawae. The sequence continues at coordinate 21,488,080 of BSDF01000008.1, read as the reverse complement.
GGCCCTGGGGGTGGCGGAGTCCGGCGGGGCGGGACGGGACGGGGCACCACGCCACGCTACGCTACGCTGCCTCTGTGCGCGTTCTGAGTCGGGTGGAGGCGCACACCCTTGTTAGTGCCCCCGCGTCTGCCCGCGATCGCGCCTGGGAGGGGTTCGCGTCGCCTCGGGGCTGCTCTCCTCGTTGTTTACGTCTCCTGCGTTTCCTTTCCGGGGAGATGCGTTCGGCTTCCCCGGCTTCTGCCCAACGTCCGACTCCCGCCGTGTAACGGGAGGGGCCGGGGAGTACCGCTGCCCCTCTCCTGCCCCTCCCCGGGCAGGTGCCTCCCCGTGGGGCCTCCGGTCGTGCGTGTGTGGCGGTCCCAGGTGTTAAGTTCGTGATAAGAGCACACCGTTACCAGCCGGTGGGGTAATGCTCCTAGCCTGTAGGATCAGGAGAAGTTCAAAGTTTAGGTGGTACACCGGGTATCAGGTGTGGAGCGTGCATCGTCAGGCAGCAAGGCTTACTGATCTGTGAACAGCTGCTGCACAGAAATACCACCTTATTCCTGTTTGTGTAGGCAAAAGGCCACTGCAGCAATGGGTATTTTCTCCTTGGTGTATTTCGTCTCTGTTGTTAGTGACTCATCCTTGGTAATTTCCAGTAAAAGAAATAATCAAGGAATTAATGAGGATATATCATGATTGTATGATGTTGCCTATGTATTCATTAATCCTAATTAAGCATCTCCTCACTGTTCCTTTTACTTCCATCCCACCACCAAGAGCAGCAATAAATGTTATATTAAAGTAAATGCCATGGGAGCTCTTTGCAATAGGAATCCCCAATTTGCACTCTTAGTATGCACCACAGGAATTTCCCTGACTCATTTTCAGATGAGTAACATAGTCAAGTTTTCCTGAGGTTTAATAATAAAACACTCAATTCCTCTTGCTGGCAAAAGAATCAATATTCCTTGTAATCTATTCCATGTTGCCTTTTGCATGAAGTTTGGGATAAGGCCCCTTGCAAGAACCATTTTCCTACAAGCCAGTAGAGCAGTTTGCCAGCAGTCATGACTGCTGATGCTAACTTGAAGCTGAGGATTTACCTGCAAGTTAGCACTTCTCAGGTGCTTTCATTCTTAGATAGGAAGTAGGAGAGCAGTTTTGAATGGCTGGCTTAAATGTATCCATGATGCTTTCCAAGTAGCACTGTGTTAAAAAGAAAAACAACCTTCACACTGTCTAGGAAAGAGTTCTCTTGTGCTTGCTTGCTTAAACCTTTTTTCCTTTTACCCACGTCAAGCCTTCCTGGGAGCACTTAGCCAGGATATCTGAGTTTAAGATGCTTCAGCGTCCTCTGGCCAGGTCACAGCATCACATTTATTTAGACATCAATGTGCACTGTCAGTAAGTGGATATTCTGAGGATTTGCTGGTCAGGCTGGTGTTCATCTTGACTGTCAGGCCAGCTGTTGGCTATAATTGGGTTTGTGATAATCAGCCAGGTTTGTGATATCAGAGCAGTGCTCAACTCCTTTGAGCTTGTGCTTGATGGGGGTCACACAATGCACAGAGTAATTTTAGAGATTAAAAGTAAGTTCACTGAAAATAAACTTGTCTGTCTATTCTTTATTGCATCAGGCTCACTTAGACATATATAAATTGGTTTTCCTGACTTATACCCTTAAAAGTTTTTTTGGGGTTTGTTTGGGGGGTGGGGTTGGTAAGTAAAACTTCTGATTGTAAGTTTTCATTTGGAGAAAATAAAATCTGGAACAGGAATTAATAGCTCCTCACTAGAGTCTTTATCTTGAAAAAGAGCAGAAAGAGAAAAAAAACTACTGCCTGTACATACATGCAGGTACTTGAGCATTCAGTGATTTTACTAGATAACAAATCCTGCGTTAAAACTGCTGAGAGCCCCCTGTTTCTGAGAGGTAGCATGGCACCAAGTTCTAACAGTGAGATATGCCAGTGAGGAGCAACTGATACCTACGTGAAGTCACGGAAGAAACAATGCCAGAAGATAAAGATATGCGAGTTATTGTTACAAGTAGAAAAAGTAGCTACTGTTGATGTTCTAGGAATGGCAGGACAGAACTCAGAGCAGGTTAGCTTTCTCTACTAAGACAGCAAGGAAAGCATAAGATAAAACCAATGCAAAACACAATTCAGGATTAAGGCCATTACCTCACCAAGCGTTCTGTGTCTACCTAAGTGATAGATGTGGGTTTCTGCTTTCAAAGTTTTCTTCCCAGCCAAGAGTGTCACAGATTTACGTATAAGCACACGTATATAAACATAATGTAAATTTAAAGTTTATCTTCTCACATGTTTGCTTGGCTCCTAAGGAGACACCAAATAGCAAGAAACTAATTATCAAAGCCCAGGAGCTGGCACTGTTTGTGCTATTTGTTGCAGCATAAGACATAAAGGTCTAAATCCATTAGGTGGTTGTGAAGACCTCAACTACAGATTCCAGTTCTATTTTATATTTTTTAATGATACTGAATTTTTAGTATAAAGAGCTTTTACAGTTTCACAATAGGCTTTGCATACAACAGAATACAGTTTGTCTGGTTCAAGATTCAGTTTTCTATTTGTTTGGTTTCCTCTACTGACTTTATTGCTAGTAGAGTGAGGAGCCTTAAACTCATCCCTGCGGCTCTCTTCTTGATCCCAAGCTTTTTTAACATGTAAGTGGTCCCTCAAGATAATGTTTTTTATAAGTTGTCAGTTAATTGTAAGTAGAGCAACAGCCACATCTGGATCTCCTAATGATGCATCTTTGGAAAACTGCTGTGTGTGGATGTGGTTCTCAACTGTAAAGTATGCGGTTGGGAGATATATTTTAAAATTAAAAATAAGAAAAACCAAAGTGTTTTACTTGGGTCACAGCAGTTGCAATGTTTAAGTTGCAAGTTAAAAGTCATTAGCAGATTCTACCTGTCCTCATAAGCCCACATAATTTCCACTGAAGGACAAGCCATACCCTTTTAGTATGTGTTTATCTTTCAGATCTCTAGCTCTCAATTTCTGACTTAATGTACATAAGTCTCAGTGGGTGCCAGGGCACATTTTTCCATTTCCAAAGCTGACACAGGAATTGCAATTCATGACTTTAAAATATCTAGCATTAATTATGCAGCGTAGGACTTCTTGCCAGAGCGAGCAATGAGCCCCTCTCTCCCTTTCATCCAGAATTTGACTACTAAGCTATCTTGTTTAACAGAGTGTGGGGACACTGCTCACATCTGAAAAGAGCATCACTGCTCCCAACTCCCTATTTAGAACGATTAAGCTGTTTTAAATAATATCACTGTGATTTTGCATTTCAGACATTTCAGTTTTGTTCATTGTATATGTTATTGTGTCATGTGCAATAGGCTCTTCTAGCAAGGTTATCAGTTGTTTACTGTTCAGCTATAAGCACCCTTGGGTTTTACTTTTACTGAGCACAGCTTAGTGGTGCTCTAAGTCCAGAGGACCTAATGGCAACAGTAACTCTAAACTGTGAATTCTGCTTGTTGGTGGTGTTTTCAAGTTTTATTTCTATTGTATAAATGCTGAAACACACTAAGACGAATCACACAGCAGCAAACAAGTGCTCTCTTGCCTTTAGACTAAACAGAGAGTTTTCACACTGTTGCAGAGAGGAAGGAAGAAATGTAAAACACCTGTTCACCCTGGATTCAGTACCAGGAGGAGGAGGAGCTGCCAGGTGATCTCTCGATCTTGTCAGCTGGAATAGCTGTCTAATTACAAAATTGGTATAGAGCCTACCACAAGAAAACATAGGAGTTTACTTTCTCCTGAGGACAAAGCTGTTAAGATCAGTGGGTAAATGGCGTGTTTAACATATAACATTTATTGGTGCACTGTAAGTAAATTACAAACATCTTCTAGGTCCCAGACAGCATCTGGTACTGAAGACAAGTGTATCTAGTATTGCAGCAGATCTTATGCACAGCTGCAGAAACATCATTGCTAGAGCTTCATAAAGACCTTCAGCAATCCTGCAAAGACAGCAGAGTCTCCACAGACCCAGTCTAGTGCTTCCAAGCAACTTGTATCTCATCTCCAGTTACACCAGTCCAGAAACTTTCTCTACGTACTTTCATTTCACTGCTTCTTTTTTTTTTACTAAACCATGCTCTATGTCTTAGTATTACTGTGAAGCATTTTAGTTTTATTGTCAGAGAAAGGTGTTTCCCAGCAGTAGTTTGAATTTCATAAATTTATGCAATATGAAGTAAGGTATAATTACATTATATAAGAGAGTATTACAACATGTCATTTTGTAGGTGGGATAAAAATCCCTGTGAATGACTGTGGGCAATCTCCCTCCAAAATGGAGAGTGGTATAGACAGGTTGTCTCCTTGTAATGAGCTGTATTGTTTCACACTGGGGGGTTCCGCTCAGAAAAGCGTGAGAGGGAATTTTAATAGACTAAACTATTAAGGCTCTGTTTGTGTGGGGTGGTAGGACAGGGCTGATATGTGCACTCTGTAATCACTGCAGCTCTTTCTGCTGAAGTCTCCCTCCAGTCAGTGAGGAAACAATCCCTTATCAAGAGAGTCTGAGCATAATTACTGAATGGAGTCAGTCCTTTAGCAGCTCAGAGACCATGACAGTGACTGCTATGGTGCTGAATGAAATGAATGTAAGAAAAGAAGATGGCAGAGCAAAGGTTCTAGGAGTGATTTTCTAATTCTTTTAGAGTTGGAGATGGTGCTGATCTCCTGCCCTTCCCTGCTGTAGGCTAGAGTGTGCAAAACAGCTCATGGGTCCATTGAGAGAAGTGGTTGCTCAGGAGGATGCTTAAATTTGGATCGTGTGCATACCCTACTGAGTGAACATTTTTGGATTGTCTTAAAGAAAAATATTTCATGCATGGGATCTTTATTTTCTTTGAGTTACGGTGATTTGAGCCAATGTTTGAGTGAAAGAAAACAGGACTAGACTTAAAAAAATGAATAATCCCTAGAAGTCAGTTTAAGTTTCTACTAAAATACCTGCAAGTAGGTCTTGGTGGCAACATGAACAGCAAGATAGATTTTACTACCAAACCCATGCATTACACTAATTTCTAAATTAAAATTCAAAATCCTTAAAGGCACAAGAGTTTTATCCTGGATTTTTCTAGTGCTAAAAGGGCAAATATATTTCAAAAATTGTATTTGCACATCAGCTAGAACGCATGACTAGAGATTTCCAAAAGTTACAGAGAATAAAGTTCTGCTTACAGAGTTTTTAATTTCAATATGGCCTGCAGACCATGTTGAAAACAAGCAATTCATAGGGGGGTTTATACGTATAGGATAGAGTAGCTGAGGACTCCATGCAGATTACTAGAGCTGTGAATACTGGAGCTTTCTATTATGATGGGAGGCAACAGGACAGGGAGAAAAGGAGAAAGAAAGATTTGTATAGCAAATCCATTCCAGAGATCTGAGATCTTCATTGAATTTAATTTAAAAAGAAGCAGCAGCTAAGAACTCTTCCCACAGGGTAGAGCACACAGATTGAAAAGTTCCTATAGGATAAGGAGCTTTTCTAATTAAAGCTCAACCTGTTCCCTAGAGAATACTTAGGATGACACAGCACACACAGTGTTGGATAAAAAGGGGTATTTTTTAGCACATATTAAAATGCACAGTATAAACCAGCATTTTTTTCCTGCCCTGTAGCATGAACATATGTTTGTATCTCCTCTGCACATACCTGATGGCACCATCACCTGGAACACAGTAACATTCCTTACAGATTTCCTTCAGAGAACAGGGATCCAGCAGTTTAATCCTAGTTTAAAAAACTATTATAAAAACATACCTGAGCAGTCCAAACAGCTACTACTGACAGCTTAAATTATAATTAGGCTATATATATTTATTGAAAATGAGTCAGTGAAAGATTAGTTATAGGACATTAGTGTACTAAGTATATTTTCATGGCAAACAAAAGACTTTCAACGAAGAGATAAGGAAGGAGAATTTGACAAACTGCTCTTTAAACTTCTAATCAAAATGGTTACCAAGATATTTTGGTTTAACAAATGCATAAAAATTGTCCCACTATGTGAAAGTTTTCACTCAAAATGTGAAGAGTCTGCACCTACAAATCCATGAAGAAAACAGTACTTTCATAATTTTATTTTTAATTTTCAAAGCTATGTACTGCAGAGTTCCATATTGCTATAGCAAACATTAAATAAAATAGAGGTGTGTGATCTCTGAGTTCTGCTATTTACAGATGAGTTTATAGCAAACCAAAAACATTTCAGTCACAAGTCCGATTATTAATTTATCTGACTTCACTGAGGCAGAGCTGCCTCTGTCTTGGCAGCTGGGCTACAGCTTCATGGTAGGTAATGAGTAATCACAGGTGGCTTGTATTTGTTCAAGGGAGACATGTCAACACCTCGGACTGATGTATTGAATACTCTACCGAAGGCCTCAAATATCATGTCCCTCCAATTAATTTTCAACTTTGCATATGAAAAACTGGCATAAGCATGACTGCTGGGAAACACGTGGACAGCCTGATGTTCCTCAATAAACATCTTACAGGCAATTGCCTGCAGGTCAGAGTGAGACCACAGGATTGCAGAATCGCTCTGTCCATCACATTAACAGAAATGAGTCTCTTGCCAGAGGAGCGTGCCCAAGACAACCAGCTCTCGCCTCTGGATAATTAGTCTGTGGACACAAGGGAAAGGTGGCCACACAAAAGTACTTATCACATCACCCCTCCCTGCTGTCTTTAAACATTAATTATTTTATTTGTAAACCAATAAGTTGCTGGACTGTGATCACATGTTCCCTAACCGTTATTGTCCCATGGACTAACACTGCCTCTTTCCCCAGATGCTGGTTTCCCCTCTCAACCACAGCACACAAAGCATCATCTACCATCCCTTTGCATCCCTTGGAGCTAGGGACATGTCAGGGACCAGTTGCCATCCACACGGGTGGTTCTCCTCTGATCAGTTGCTGGTGTTCACAAATCCTCCAGGAGCTTCGTGTTCTCAAAGTCTCTGTCAAATACAGCTAGAAGTGGTCAGTAAATTCAAGCTTCAACAGGCCATGGAAGCTAGATGGACAAACTTAGGGACTTATTTCCTTCAAGCACCCAGCTGAAATCCAGTTAGATCTAGCCTTTTGGAATTATCTTAATAATTTCCTATAGTTTGGGCTTTTAGCCAGCATTATATTTTTAGTAATCTTATCATAACATATTGGTGGGTTTAATTGAAATTCAGAGTTTTGAGAAAGCTTTAAGCAACAAATTTACAGACATCCTTTGTGACGAGCCAATTAAAGGAGGTGGACATTTAAACTTGAAGCTATTTTCACACAGGCAGCATTGTAAATAAGAAGAATCTACAAGATGAATTGGTGAAACTGAAAAACTTTATACCCCCAAATTTTATGTAATGGAGGTTTCAAGATATCATCTAAATTCCTGCCAAATCCAGGATCCATATGCAGTGCTGTGGAGTTCATTTGAATTTGGAATTTAAGGTGTTACTTCTTCACTAGTGTAGAGCATGTTTGATAGAGACAGATTCAAAGTTGGAGAGATTAAATGAGAAAGAGCAGTTGAGTGTAAGAAAGTAGAGATTGGAAACAGAAGGGCAGTAGAGAGAAAGAAGATGCATATCAGGTGCCGGTATGATTTCTCAGCTGCACAGGCAGTTCCTCTGCCTGTCAGAGCACTAGCTGCAGGTAGTGTCAGCAGCAGGCTATTTCATGCTGTTAGGACATTTCATTCACAAGCTACAGAGAAGTAAGAAGGAAAAGAAAAAAAGGAAGAAAAAAAAAATCAATCAATGCCACTTTTTCCATCTGGTTGCCAACAAGATCATAGGACTGAAATCTGCCAGTGATACCAAGTGGATTGCCAGGTTGGGTGACTGTAATTTCCTTCTTCCTCCCCCTGTGTTTAGTTTGTTTTCTCTGCTACACGCTTCTGTTCAGCCCCACATAATCTTTGTTACTGATAGAATCATTATTTTTAAATGTGCATTATGGAGAATGATGTCAACCAGAGGGGAAGAGAAGCCTTCATGATTGCTTAGAGATGGACACTGGTGGAAGAGTAAATAAGCAGGATGCACAAACCATCTGGTGAACACAGCAAGAAGTAGGTAAGTTCTGTCTACCTGGGATGACATTCTCATTTACAGTCTTATACATCTATTGCAATGCTCTAATTCAAGGTAGTATTTTGGAAATGCAAGGAGAAAAGGCCCCAATTAAGTATAGATCCAAGTTTTGCAGAAGGCTGTCTTCCTATGACACCTATACACTATGGTGCATCTATGTCTTTTCCTAAAATAGAAGGGAAGCTGTCAAATACCTTGAAACCTGTTTAATAAGCTCTCACATAAGAGAAATTAGAAAGAAAATACCTTGTTCCTGACTGATTATTTTAGAGCTAGATAATTTTCATAATCCTGTTGCCACCACACAAAAGTCGGTCAGACCTGGTTTAGTAACTGACAGACAAATAAAGCTTTGCCAGTTCTACCTATGTATATGCAGAACTACAATAAAATCAGAGTTCTTTTTTTAAAAACAAATCACAGGAGATGTTTCTGAATGTTGATATCTTCAATGTCAAGTAATTTTGATAAATATTTTAAGATTTTTCACTTTGGAGGTGAGCAGATTTAATTTAGCCATGACTGCAGCACCTTAAACTTCAGTTTCAAAGCTCATCCATGCCTAACTGGACTCTTATTCAAAATTAGAATCTTGTATGATACAACCAAATTTGAATTTCTATTTACGATGAGTTCTCTCAGTTGTCAAGTACAAGGCTCAAAAGTGTATCATGGTAGCTGATGAAATAATGAAATAGAATGACTGTCTAAATGAGAGCTCAGCCTAACCAGTAATAATATTTAGTGAAAACTGAAAGCTTATAATTTGATGTTTCAGTACCCTCAGAGCCTCAGAAACCTCCAGTACAGTCCCTGCTGCACCAAGATGAGGGACTGTGAGAAACTGAAAGACCTTTAACACAAGATGTGTCACCTTTATTACAGAAAAGTAGTACCAATCTTTATTATCGCTTTGACTCAGGAGGCTGGTTGGGCTGAAAAGCCACTTTGAGCGATAACTGGAGCTAGGTGTGTCCTGGCTGCAGTATCACAGCTACCTCACTTGGTGAGGTGAAAAGGCAGGCACACCAATGGGACAGGATACACTTACACTGGCATTAGCTATGCTAAGCCTGTCAGGTAGATTGAAGACTTCTGTCTCCTGCACAGATTTTAGGCACATTTCATCAGCCCAAATTTAATCTCTCCTGACAGCATGCCAACTTTAATGCCATCTTTCTTTCTGAAAAATTTCACCCATCTTTCCTCAACAGCTTTTACCAGAGTTCCTGGGTAAGTAGACCCAGGAGTGTGAAAGGTGCTGGGTTGTTAGAAGGAGAGGTCAGATTCCTTTATTCAAGTTCCACATGAAATTCAGCTAGAAGAGTACCTTCTGACTACTGCGTTCAGGTAGTGCAGTTTATACATGCTTCATGCTTAGCCAGACTCTTCAGGCTGATAGTAACTCCTTGTAGCCATTACTTAAAATAGTCTGAGAAGAACAGTCCACCATTAAACCATCCCCAGGTATGAGAGAGACACTGAATGAAGTGTCAGCAGTTTAAATCATCAGCTCCTGATTTGTTCATCTTTACTCTCTGCAGGGAAGGTACCTCAGCTGCCTTGCATTCATTCTTCATTCAGTAAAACGTGGAACAAGAATTCAGTGGCAGCCTGTTACACACCAGTTTAATAGTGCATGAAACAAAAAGGCTACTGGTAGCAGCTTTTGGAAATTTAGCTTTTGTATTTAAATCTATTCAGCTTTACAATAATGTGATGGTTCATTCTGCAGTTTGATTTTGAAATGTGTTTGGCTTTATATATAGTAGTACTGCTGTATTTAAAACACTTCTGCATTGTAAGTAGAATCTTTTGTGAACTCCTAAGAAGTTTGTTCCAGATATTGCAACAAGGAAGAGTTAATAATGCAAATATCCCACTAACCTAAGCAGAGTACTTCATGATCCATGTTCTCCAAGAAGTCACCAAGGGATTTTTTCAGATGTAAAAATGCAATAGTAATTTAAATCAATAGCAAGGACACATTTCTCTGATGGATATGTATTTCTACCTTCTTGAAAGTCTTAAATACTGTCTAAGCACTTCATTACCAGACCATGTATCTTCTGACTACTAGTGAAGTTGTGCTGCTGCATTAAGGAAAGATGTGTTTCTATCAGAGGGGAAGCTACAACCAATTTTTCAAGCTACAGATGCAGATGTGGAGATACATTGTCCCAAATTTCCTTCTGTCTTCTCAGCCTTTCCCTCTGCTCTTTTTTCACTTGCCCATTTAGGACTCTAAGTAGCCCCTTTTTTTTTCAGAATGCTCTCTCCAACACAGGTCTGACTTTACTACCAGTGACTCTCCTCCTATATTTCTCTTGTCCTGCTGTACCTTGCAGAGGTTAACCATTTTCCTTCCATAGGACCTGTAGGGGCTGCATGAAGGAAATCCCTCCAACTCTTCCTGTGACTGGTGGGTGGCTCTGTGTGCTACAAAGAGGCATAGAAGCATCTTTCCTAGGAGGATCTTTGGTGTCCCCATGCCCGAGTTTCTCCCCTGACTGCTTTAAGCAGGCTGTGGGATGGATACCCCATACACCCACATGCTCTGCATATACGTGAAGACTCCTTTTTTTTCCTGGAGGCTGAAGATGACAATGCTAACTGCTCCATCCATTCCTCTTCAAAGAGCTTCATAGATGTGTGGAGCCAGGAGTTGGTCTTGATGATCCTTATGGGTCCCTTTCAACTCAGTATATTCTATGATGCTGTGATTTTTCAAGCCTATCCCTCGATAGCTGCTTTCACAGCAAGCGATGCTGAAGGCTGCAGAAGGCAAGCCCCTTCCTTTCTCCCTCCTTAAAGAGCATACTGGGGATTACAGAAGAACATATCATGTCTTTCCAGTTGTTCTCCCTCCTGTTGTGCTAATATTCCCATCAGCAGCCAGCTCTTCTGAGCCAGCCATGAGACATTCTTGTAAACAGAACAGAAGGCAAAGAGCCTACGGAAGCCAAGAGCATAGTTTTGCGCACAGTACTTAGTTTTATAAGAGCATTTGGGGGTCAGGCATCATTCCCTGCCTGTATTCATCTCCCATGACAGTTTTTAAAGCATCTTTGAAGACAGCTCTTAGCAGAGCCTTCCTTTTCACATTGTACATTAAACATAAGAAGTGACATTTGAAGAAATGAACCACTTTTGTATACAGTTAATCTTCTAAGAATAAGTCAATCAGATGCAAATGTATTTCCCAACAGCATATAATATGTCATCTTAATATAGACCTCTTTCTAAGCAGAATGGTTTCCCTAATAGCAAAAAATAGAAAGCTGTCCTCATGGAGAGGGCTGGAAATAACACAACAGTGATGAAGTAAACCTATACAGTCAAGAAGCCTTCAGACTGTAACTTGACATCAAATCCTGATTGTCACCTACAGCTGGTAGCAAAGCTAATGCCTCTGAAGACTGGCCTGCTTCAGTGGTTTGACTCCATTTACCTTTGGCACACTGGCAGTGTCGTTAGAGGGACACAAGTTGTGACAACTCCAGTCCTCTGTGAGCATGAAGAAACTATACACAGAAGAGGTCTCAGCTCAACTGTCATCCATGCCCAGAGATTTAAATGAAGATATGGTTGACAGATCTTTTAAAAAAAAAAATCACCACCTGCTAAAGAAAAAAAACCAACCACCCAAGTGACTGCTAGCTGAATGTTCTTACCTTCCATCAGTACTATAGCTGAGAGGTGAGCAACATGAGAGGGAAATGCTGCTCTTGCCTACTGCTGTAAGAAAGCTTGCATGCAGAAACCACTTTTGTTTCAGATGTGAAGTATTATAAAACTGATTATGTGATTATGTTCGCAGTTGTCCCATGTGGGACTTTTAATAAACAGGGAAGTAATAGTAGAAGCACCAATTTTGCATATGAAAAATAGGAAAACTCCACAGTTCTAGAGATAACACCTTAAGACATGAAACAACTTTTGCAAGAAATGCAGTCTTTTCTTTGACTTGAATTATGTTGTGAAAATACATTTACCATCTCCAGAAAATAAACCCCAGTAGCTCAACATAAAATAAATGGTGGATCACTGTGGTTAACATTCTTCAGAACTATCGAAATGCTGATCACTACAATGAGAAATCAAACAGTGATAACATGCCAAAAGGATGATTTCATTCAGTTTCATTTATGCAGAAATGAAGCAACAATTTACCCCCATGAAGACAAAAAATAATGTGCAGAGTGCAGCCAGGAGTCCATATCTCCACCTCTGTTGGTCCAAGAACAAGGGAAGGTTCCCAAAGTGCATTCTGGTCTGTCAGAAGCACTCACTTTAGAACGTTGTAGTCACCACAATGCCTGTGACCTGGAACGCCCAACACTTTTTTTGGTCTTGATTAAGCTTCATTAGAGGTGAAAAAGCTGCATGCCATTGCAAGGGAGGGGAGGCAGCAGCACTAACAGGCCACTTTCCAAACAGATTTCCCAGAAACAGAGCAATTAATAAAGGTGCCCTAGAAATGCTTTCTGTGCAATTCTATTTGTTATGTCACAAAATGTCAACTGAAAGCTTAATGAATCATAAAATGCAGAATTTTTATGATTATTTCTTCATGCCTCTTCCAGATATTTCTAAATATGCAGGGTATTAGTAATACATCGGCAGCAGTTGGATCTAGCTTCCTCCTGACCAGGGTCATGTACACAAAACAAATTATTCTGTGAGCAGAGCAGCTAATGGAGACTGGTTTGCTGTGAATTTTATCTGATGGCTGAGTTAGCTCGTAGCAAACCGGGCATGGATTTTAAATGAAGTTTTTTCTGGATTTAGGATACACATAACAGCTCTTAGAGGGTTTTCCCCTTGTCAGAGGCACACAAAGCCTTTTGCACTCCCCTGTGTAACAGACTCTTGAGTTTCAGGAAGTTGTAAGAATATAAATTGCTAGTAGACTGCTGTTGCTCTCTGATTTGAGTAAAATTTGTTAGTGGGTTAAAAAGCTGCCAAAGCAGGACAGACAGATGCATGACCACATCCAAATCACAGGACTGCATAAGCTTAATTTCCTTAGAAAACGAGACAAAAAATTTCCAGACCCACAAAAAAGGAAATCAAGTGATTTAAACGTATTGACAACAGTTAAATGTACCTCCTACTATCCACAGCAAATCTACACACATGAAAGTTCTTCAAGCAAATGTTTTTCATAGATAAAGACATCTTAATGGCTCTCATTTACCACAATAGTTTTATTTTTTCATACAGGTAACACAACTGACCTTCACTGAGCTACCGAACATGCTTCATTATCATAACATTTCTTTAATGCAATACATTGCATTATTGATATTATCTAGTGAATGGCATTTCTTATTGTAGAAGCAGAGACATCAATAGATGTCCAACTTCTACATTTTTTCACAAGTTGCTATTTTTTTCTTGAGAGACAACCAAGTCGCCTACAAGTATTTCTGTTCAATTAAATAGGACAATGAGGATCCCATCTCTTTAAAAATAATTCTTTTTGTATCTTGTAAACCATACAGCTTTCTTTTAGGCAATATTATTTTACTAGAAGTAGGATCATAGCAAACTTTCAGAAAACATCTCATTGGTTCAGCAGAAGCTCTGCTTTGGAAAACTGTCTCTTTTGATTCCCTTCCTTTTCCTTCCCCACAAGCTATTTTCAGTGTTCCAAACAAGTTTTTAGTCGGAACAAGTTACTGAACCTGGAGGGTATTCGCTCTGCAATGAAACAGGAACAAATCATAGATGAGGTTCTCTCCACATACCTTCATCATATGAATGACACATGAATTACAGGACCCTGGATATACTGCTGGAGCTTACTTTGAATCAACATTTTGATCATGTTTTTAAACAGATGTATATTTCGGATGAAAAAGTGGGCATATCTTTCCACAAGAGACCTTTATGTTGTTCTATGAACACCAACACAGGTGATAAGACAGGGTTGTGTGGCACCAGGAAGGCATGCTTGCCTGAATTTAAGATCTGTGACACTAATTATGGCATGACAGCAACATTTGGAGTCCTGTTACAGCTTTACACAAAAGGATGGAAGGTGTGTCCTTCCTCCTAGCTGTAGTTCTTAGTCAGTTGTGCCCCACTCCCTAGTCCCTTTTCTTCACCTCCTTCTTGGCTGCTGCCATGACCACTGTGGAGTGGCAGCTCAGACACTGGCAGAGATATCCACAAACTGGGGCAGATGGTCTGCCAGCCCTGCACTGGAACAGCAGCAGTGTGATCTGAGCTACAGTGTATCTGCAGAAAGAGTGACACTCTACATTTGCATACGTGCCAGGATTTTGCATAAACTGAAAAAAGCTCACTGCTGTTTCCACTGAAGCAAGCATAGGTAGGTGATGCTCAAGGTAAACAAGTCTTCAGCTCTGGAGCCCATCCCTGCCAGCTTTCACAGCTTTTTCCACTGCTGCTGCTGACACAACTGGCAGTGCTGCACAAGCATTGTTCTTCTGGGTGTAGCACTGCTGAAGGGGCTCAGCACGAAGTGCTACTGCAGCTTAGTGCACAGGAGGTAGTGCATTTGTGAATACTCAACTTGGTAGGTGAATTAGATTTGATACTGGGGAAAGAGACTATAACACCAAAGGTTAAGCAATCTGTATTGTCACCCAGAGGAACAAATTACATCATTCTTTCCTTGTTTCTGAGTTAGCTGCAGTCTCAGTAAAATTTATTCTCAAACTTTGCTCCTTGCAATTATGTGCTGGTTAAATTCAAGTCAAGTCTTTAGTATTTTTCTCCTGTTTAACGGGATACTCTTTACTTGACAAGCACCACAGACCTCTGCTAACAAACATACTTGGAGTCTTGCTTTTTCCTAGGGGGATAACAGCACAATTTTCCTCACTAACTGTTCAGGTAAAATAGTCAGTTGTAAAGTCTGATTTCATAAAAGAGGTAGTGAAGTGACAAGCTCCAGGAGCAATGGAAGTGCCCGTTGTAAAGGTAGTATTTCTCACAACAATCATGCTTTGTCTTTTTAGCAGACAAGCTGTACTAGTTGCCCCAGGTTTGTTTTTCTGATGACCTCCTCTCCTAGGGAAACAAAATCCTCAGCAAGCAGCACTGACTGCAGTAATTGCTGCAAGCAGAAATAAATGCACATTCAGGACCAATCTACTAATAACCTTTACCCTCCTTGCCCCCAGCCCAGAATCTGTGCTTTGCATCACTTACATGATGCCTAAAAGTAACCAGACAACTCTAAAGCCTGAGAAGCTGAAATTGTTTCAGTCCCTCCCCACCATCAAGAATCCATCTCCAGCAATAACCAAATTTTAACTAACCTGAATGCGTATATTTTTCATAATACATACTGGAATTGGAGTAACCCAGAAATAAGAAAGTATTAATGCAGACAAGAATTTTACTGCTCTTATATACAGGGTATTTGTAACTTTCTTATCACACTTCAATTATTATTTTATCATGTCTAACTGGCAATCTGCCAGTTGCCTCTACCTTTTGAACTGCTCCTTTGTATGCTAGATCCAATACAAGCATCAGCATGCATTAATATTTCTATTTTTGCACCTAGTACCAGCTCATAAAATGACAAATATGATAGCACAAAACCAGAATTTAATAGAGGCTGCTGATGAGCAGAATCAGATTTTTCCTGGTGAGAAGAGAAAAGATTTTGATGAGATCTGAATGGAGTGAAGTTTGTCATGTGCAGCTTTGGGGATTCAGATAAACACTGATTGGAATTTGCTCCTTTTTTTCCTTAATATATTTAGCATCTCAGCTCAGGACTCATCTTGTTTTCTTGCTGTGGGAAAATGTGCTCTCAAGATACTACATTCCTCACCTCTGTACCCCCTCCCTTGTGGTTTTATCTGAAGTTCATGTACAAATAGTTGTCTATCATTATTGTACAGTGAAACACTCAGATTTGGAACTTGGGTCTCCTTCAAGACAGGAAGATACAAATCCACACACACCCTTTTGAAAAATAAGAAAGAGTCTTTTATTTATAGTTTAAACACTTAATCGTGCAAAGGGCTTATTTCTAGTTCAAGATCCAACTCCAGAAAGTTTTTTTTCTACAACAGTTTTCTGTTTCCATTCAGCCATAAGAAGTCAGGATTCAAATCCTTCCTTTCCACATTTTTCTCCTTTACACAGAAACAGATCTCTCAGTATAATCTACATCAAGTCCTCCATGATTCTGCCTTCGTAACAAGAGGCATTTTAAGTGATGTGGAAGAACATATGGCTTATATTGCTTATGGTAATGGAGCTAAGAGGATGTAGGCAAGAGAGACAGCAGCCATTTGAAGGAAGAATTCTGCAGGAATAGGTCTTATAATTACGTATCTAAGCATTGGATCCTCTATTTCATTCTAAGTGAGCACTGTTAACAGTATATCATCAAAACCAGACAGGAATGCAACCGTGTTTTGGGACAACAGAGCCTAATTTCTAGTTGTAAGAAATTAATGTTTCAATCATTTTATTTAAATCCTGAGTCAGAGCAGGTAAGGTGGCAATATTAATTCCCGCTACCCTCACCAAAAGCTGAGTTTGTTGGGCAGGTCTGACAAGCTCTTTAACAGCAGGGATGCCTCTCTTCAGGACAATCCACCCAGTGAACAAAATTCAAATCTAAAAGAAGCATCTTCAGCTTAAAGCCCAAATGTAGCCCCAAATTTTATAGAGTTATATACATAATGATGATTGAAAAAAAAATATGTATCTAAACATCCACCTATAAAAGGATAGTTAAGAGCCTTGCACTCCCCCATCCCCCTTATTTAGCTCTCCTTACCAAAAACACTATGAAGAAGCAGCTAGTGCTTTACATTAAGAACAGCACAACTTTGGACAGCATGCCTTTGTCCTTAGTTTGTCAACTGTTACATAAATTGGGTGAACAGAAGCACTTGTTTGACTTCATGCCCAACATTGAGGGGTAAATAACCTTGAATGACAACATAGCAAGAAGCAGGCTGGATATTACTAGCCCAAAATCTTGATTTGGTTCTCACTCCTCCTCGTCTTTCAGAAAAACATTGCCAGTGTCAGAGTTCTGACTTCTCCTTTTAGAGAGGACTTCAGTAAAGGGACTGTTTTGGCTGGTGTTAGGAGGCAGTCATACAATCTACTGCAAGTCCTAAAGTGGGACTTCAACAAAATATTTCTGACTGCAGCAAGAGCTGTAATTTCACCATTTTTCAGAAAGCAAACAGCATAACTTCTGAAGATGTGCCATGTCCAGAACATGTACCACTGCCATCTGCAGGAAGATCAAGGTGTGATTCAGCTGCAGGGCCAGAATTTCTCTGCAAGTACTGGGGCACACAGTCACACTGCTGCTCCTTACTGAGATTTTTGGCACTTGTGTAGCCCTTATTGCAAGGTAATGCCAGAAAATGTTACCCCTCCAGAGATGTGCAGTCATAGTTACATTAGAGAGAGCAGTAACATTAGTCAGTGGTGAGAGCCAGCAGTCATGAGGTCATTATCTCAGATAATTTCCTGCTGAGTAAGGAACTAGGAGCCTGCTACCACAGCAGGTTTTCTGAGTTCTAGGGAGTCACCTTAATTCCCCAGCAAACCCATCCTTTTTTTCCATCATAACTGGTCACTGAGTTCAGTCTATGGTCCCTTCATGACTTGAACCTCCCACTGACTTCAATGGGACTTCGGCCAATATCAGATGCTTTTCAAAGTTAGCATCTGAAATGCACCTTAAAATTTAAAAAGTTTTAAAAATAAGGTAAGTGAAAACAAAGCCATATCAATGTCTAATCCACACACTTACAAGGCTCACACAGAGTGCCTTGAAGCATATTTCAATTATGATCTTAGCTTGGTTATGTAGTCCTCAGCTTATTGGATGTGCCCTGTCTTCACTCAATAGGGCTGAATCAGAGTTTGTACAGTGTTTTCTGCCAGCTTCAGGATTTTAGTTACATTCCTAGATTCTGAAAGTGGAGGAGGAAGGAACCTTTGAAGTTTTTTTGGGAACCAAGATAATAAACTTGGTGATCAATATTGTTTAAGCAGCTTTTCACTGTCACTGCGATGAGTAGGAAAGACTTTCACTCAGATGAAGTAGTGGAAGTAAAGCTCTAATTAATTTCAGGAGAGCACAGACATCCAAGTCAGGCAATTCTTCAGGTTCAAAAGAGAAGAGACTGAAAGAGGCTGTGACTCACCTGCCAGTTATGCTGCCCTAATATACATGGACTACAGAACTCCTTATGAGAGCAAACTCAGACTAAAGAGGAATTCTCAAAGCTCATTATGCAGTACTCACAATGAGTCAAAGTGCTAAGGTTTTGATTTCTGGTGTTGCCAAACACTGTCTCAAATCCCAAGTTCCCCCACCTCCAGCATACAGCCTACATAACTAGGACATACACTGAGGAAATCAACAGGAGAGAGGTTTTTCTTCTCCTTGTGAGTTTAGGGGAACAACAGAGCCACTTTGCACTTAAATATTCAGTAATTGTATCTCTAGCAACTCAGAGATGCATCTTTTCTCCATGGCAATGACAAGCATGGTTATGTACCTGCAGTGTCCCACCCTTTCCTTTCCCTGACCCTGAGCAGAACCTATTAGTTACCCTCCTTGACTTCATGGTGGGGATGAGGGAGAAACTTTCATCTGGAAGTGCTTTTCCAACATTGATGTCTTCCAAACATGAAGGACTGACATGAATCAATTGCCTTAAAGCATTATAACTGAATTACATCTGGCCCAAAGCTTCTTCAGTCACCTTTGGCCATCAGATAACACATCACTAGTTACTTTTGGCATCACTAGGACTCCTTCCTTTCATTCCCAGGAGGCAAGAACTCATACAGAGTAACACAACTGAAGAGGCATCCTCCATGCAATTTGCTTTTGTGATTGCTGAGCATTCAATGTATGAGCTCTATCTTTATTAGCTTTGTGAGATTGAGCTGCTACAAAACCTAATAGCCAAGTGAAATTTTATAGTTACATAATTAAAATCAGGAGGGAAACCCTCCACAGTCTCAACAGGAAACTAAGATAATAGCTTTGGTGGCTGTGTTTTCTGGTTGCTTTGGGTTTTGGTTGTTTGGGGTTTTTTGTGTTTGAGTTTTTTTAAGATATACTTTAACTACATGACTCTTCTACCTGGGTTTGATTCCTCCCCTTGCCCCCACTCAGTAAATAAACCCAAAGTGTGTGGGCTATTTATAGAGTGATGGTAACTTCATTGGGGCGGTGCCTGATCACTATGCTGAGAGAACACTAGGTAGTAAGGGGTTGATGCATCTCGAAATGCTCCAGACAGAGGAGCTGGTAACTTACAGGTCAAGGGGGTAGAAATCATCTTTTTAGTAAAGCTCTGCAGTAGGTTCCACATTGGATACCCACCATCAGCAGTTCTCAAGAGGTGAGGAAGTACCAGCAAGCACACAATCATTAGTGTTTAAGAATGTAGTCTCTACTGCTTGTGGAGGAAGAATGGTCTGGATTCCTTGTGATACTGTCTATCTCAGGGTTTGGATTTTTTTTTAACACCTAATTTATTCCTTTAATCCACAGCTGAGGAGTTACAAGCTCCACAAAGGTAAATCACAATTCATTTTGTGGCTGTTTTCTGGATTAGTAATTACATGTGGAAGAAAAACAAACCACTCATGAATGATACATAGTTATTGGTTTGATTTCAAAAGCTCTTGACATTGAGGGTATAAGTAATCCTATTAGTCTTTTGTACAACAAACCCTTCCTTTCTTTTAAGGAGAACGGTGTATTTTATTATTGTGTTACCAAGCCAGGCCACAAATTAAGTAAGACCTGATGCAATTGGTTGGTAATGTTAACATCTTTCCATTTAATATAAGAATATTAGCAGTTAACTTTGGGGAACACATCCCATGTGTTCCTTCACAATTTGTCTCCTCTTCTACAGCTACAGCCATGAAAAAAAGTGCCATGCCCTTTTGGTCATGCAGGGCATCAAGGCTCCAGGAGACCTTGTGCACTTACAGGATGTTGGTACAAACTTGTTTCCAACAGACCTTTCTTCTGTAACTCCTTGGAGGGAAAGTAGTGGTGATGTATCAAGATGATTTTCATGATGCTGGAGATATAGGTCTTTCCTGCCTGTGAAGAAGGATACATACCACTAGACACTATTGTGGTTACAAAGAGAAGTTGATAACATCTCACTGGCCTTTTACTATAGTTCTCACATCCTTTTCTGAGATTAGTTAACTGTAGTTGTTGGTTGCCAGGTTTTCCTCTCCTTAGATACACAGTGGAATGAAAATAAGCCACCCTCCACTTGACCTTACAGTTAATACTTTCAGGGCATTTCTTATTTTCCTTTGAGGTCATAACATTAATAGTTTAAAAATACACATTTTGTTCCTGCTGCCTACAGCAGAGAATGCATCTTGTGTCATCTTCAGCATTAGAACTCCCTTGTGTCCCACCAGGTTCAAAGCCACTTCAATTTTGTCTCCTACTGCTAAGCAGAAAGGAAAATAAATCAGTTGGCAATCATAGATAATGCAATTCCTTAATAAGAAGGGCTCAGGGATTATCATCTCACGATATGAAGTTAAAGGCTGGGCTAGCAAAAGAGAAGATCTGTACTGTGAGCTTACAACTCTAAACTGTGGGCTCAGAGACCTCAATTTCAAAAGGCATTATACATTTGGCATAGTCCAAAGTGCTTGGGCAAACTTGCACTCCAGGTGCTTTCATCTAAATGACCAATGGAGAGAAGCTGAAGGAAGAAGCTGGTTTGGGTCTGATGTGTCAGGAACACTGAGAGGCAGAACAGGTGCCCAGGCAGAGGAAGTTACAGTGTGGCATGCAACTGGATATGCTGTGAGCAGGTAACCTAAGGACAGACCTGATGACAGAGAGTTTAAGTTAACAGAACAGTGAACTTAAGAGATTTCTTTGCCTTTATCTATGTTGTTTTGCAACAGTTCTATTTGGCAACTTAGCACTCACCCTCCCTTTGACATCAATGTCAAGTCTCTGCTGAGTGGCCTTTATTATAGTACTGAGTGCATTTTAGAACTTTAAATGATAAATCTAAACAAAAAGGGAACTTTGATGCAAGGATTTTCCTTTGGGGCTTTATAGAACCAAATAAAAATCTGTTTGAAAGGCTTACTCTACCCTTTATGAGTGCTAAAATATTCTGATGTGATAATGTAACTCATAGTATTCCTGACTAAAATTCTATGTCAGCCCAATTTGTGATGTTAACCTTCCTTCTGAATGGACAAAGCTAAAAATTAGGTATTTTAATGAGTCTATTAAGTCAAATATTGCACATCTACAATTCCAGATTGAAAGAAATCTCTAGCTTCCTCACTTTTTCTTGTTTCACAGCAACAATCAGAATACAAGAATTATTGAATCATGCACTTTACAAATTCAGCAGCCACATTAATGGATGCATAAAGCCTTGTTAAATAAGTTGGCTGTGATTGAAGCAAACAACCTTTTTCATCACAAAAACCTACATATGAACTCACACCCTCCCCCCCAAGTCCTAAAAGCACTGCTTTAATGGTTGCACAGATACACAAACTGGGGACTGAAGCTGTGCACATCCATGAGATACCAAACACTACTGTGCCACTGCATAAAGACTGGAAGAAATTACAACCTGGATTCCTGCTCATGAAAACTTCAGGGAACTGATATTGATCTGAACATGGTATCTACCTATTCTACCCTACAGGCTTGAGGAAAGAGTTTTTCCAGTGTTTGCAGAGAGCTTCTAATCCCCTTTTGGATCCTTCCTTCAAGCCTTTCTCTTGCAGTAACAGCAAGAGAGTTTTTGGCACTTGGACATCACTGCCATTGCCCCATACACAGCGGTGGCTGTCCACCACCTGGGGGCCCTGGCTCCTTGTCTCCCTCACCATCCCCCGTCTGCACTCCTGGAGGGACAATTCCACCTCCCAGCAGCTGGGACCATCTCCATCCTCTGCATCTTGGCAGCACCTGGTGTAACAGGACCCCAGGCAGCAACACCAGTGCTGGAAGCAGTAATCCCAGCCCCATCTGAGGGTAATCAGAACCTCTCATGCACCAGGCTCTTGTGCCAAAAAAGAGCTATCTAAATTTTTAGTCAAGTGAGGCCAATGGAGGTTGCTTGATGACTTATCCTTTGGACAAAGATCTCAGTACCCAACCTGGTCAAACACCACAAGACCTACTTCAGTCTTGAGTTCTGCAACTGAAGTTACATTTGGAATTACAAACACAGGTGAGTAGACACTTTTGTTTGAAAAATTCCTCCCTTAGGAAGAGAAAGTTAGCAGAAAGTGTTTTCATGGCCATGGTTCAAATCTAGGATGCAATGCAACCAAAGACATCAAAAATAGTAAAGTCAAAACACTGTGCCAAGCAAGAGTTAAAACAAACTAAACCTCTTGCTGTTGAGTAGAACAGTCACAGGTAGATCTCTTATTTTTCTGACAAAAAATTCCAAGAGACTCACTTTAAGTGTTGGGTATTGCAGTTTCACCACTGATCCAAATGCCCTACTTATTTAGGCAGCTCTACTTACAACCCACTCCCTCAGCTTGGTTCTAGAAGCAGAGCTCTGGGGAGCTTTTTGTTGATGCTCAGAGGGAAAAGTTTCAGAGGCTCAATTATAGGAGAGACCACATCAGTTAAAGCAAGAAACACCAAAATACTTCCATGTGCAATAAAAGAATATAAATTAATCCTAGTTATAGAACTTATTTCAGCTGTATGGGTCTTCAGGAGACCACTTCAGGCACTCGACCACTGCCAATGACACATGCAGAGCTGAAGAGAACTAAGAAATTGGATGATCATCTATCAACAGAAGAGCTTGCCAAGTAGGATTGACATCTTTCACAAAATAGATGTTTTTCTGCAATTGGTGAAGAGGGAGGTAAACCATTACTTCCACAATGCAAATTTTGTTGGAAACTAGATTTATCATAGAAGTGTATGAAATACCATATCCTTGAAAGTCTGTCATTTCAGAATTATGATACTAATTCAATTAAACTCCAAAACTCATTGGCTTCTCCTAACTCTACCCTGCTACCTTAATGAAATCTGTAAAAAACATGCACTTGTTCAAACATGAGGCTACAGAAACAATTTTGGAATAGAAAAACCACCTAACACTAAAGCGAAATTTGGAGATCAAGAGAATTTAATCAGTCACTGAGAAGTGATGCTGTCATGCATTACTGAGGCTTTTTACTGAAAATTAAATTAGGATGAGAGGCAACTATTCTGACTTTGGAAAAAAATACGATGCTTTTTAACCACTGATTCAAGGTACTATTCTCATTCAAACTTGTAGATCCAGCAAGAACTTGACAGTAACTCATCTCATGTGGATGAGATAGCAGTTGATTTGGTAGTTTTATTGCAGCTTCTGTGTCTTCTGACCCTAACCCTGTTTCATGTTTTTGTTGCTAACAGTAAACAGATACACTAATTGGCACCAATAAATAAAAGTTTGCCTTTGACTGTTGGTTCAACAGCAAATAAGCAGAGTGACTATATGACAACTTTCAGATAAATAAACACCTGTGGAATGGATGTTTCAACTCTTCTGTTTCTATTTCTGCCTCTTGAAAAACATTTTTGCTTCCACATCTAGAGCTGGATTATGTGGAAGAATGAAGTTTACCTTAAAAAAAAAAAAATGGGATGAAGTGCTTGCACATCTCAGATCTAAAAGTAAATCAGAATTACCATTACTGAAGCTTCCTGTTTTAATCTTCCCCCTCCTACCAGAGAGGTTCACTGAACATGCACTTGTGTCCTGTAGCTCTTTCCTTGCACTCTCAGCTGTATCAGCTGGTACTTGGGAGGAAACATGTTTTTGAAGTAGCAGCATTTCTGATGACATTAGCATGGTTGCAATGCAGTCTTTTGCCCTCTGCAACCTCTGGCTTTGCATTTTGGGGGTGGAGAAGGGGACATAAGTTGGGTTGTTGTAAATGGATTTAAGACTTTACCTGACAAATCCTTTTTTCTTCCCCTTCCACTATCTTGTCTCTGGTCCAAACACAATATGAGGAAAAAAAGACCACCCATGACAGCATAAAGCTGTATATTATATACTGTCAACAGATTAACTCTGAGCTCTCACACTAACTTAGCATCTACTTTCTCAATAAAACGACTCATAATTACAGTTTTAGTCTTTTTCTCTAACCAGATTGAGGTATTTGTTTAAAAGGGCCACAGCTCTGGTGAACATTCCTGGCATTAAGCATAGGTTGGCTGCAGAAAAACAAGAACATAGACCTGAATTTACATGGCAGTGAGTTTTAGAAGTGAAATGACTGTTCACAGCAGCTTGCCTTGCATCTTCCCTTTAGCTTCACTTTCAGAGGGTGTCAGCACAATGCACTTTAGAATGAGTTTATGGCTATGTTATTTTTAGGAAAGCCATGGTGGGTGTTAAGTGAAGTTCTCCACTCCAGCCAGTACTGGGTGTTGTTTTTTTTTTAAAGGAAGGGGCTGCAATGACATTCAGTTCCAGTTCTCTGCCAGTGCTGTCCCACTTACACCCAACAGCTCTTCTCCAACATGTTTATATGCCCGAGATCTACACAGTTTTCTTGAACATTCAAAAAGTTTGCATGCCTGTAACCTGTTGTGACAGGTGTGCAAACTTACAACTGGGGAAGAGTTGTGGAATGAAGAGACAGAACAACGCATGGAAATGCAATTAGAGGATACATTTATTGTAAGGAACACATGGGAAGAACAACTATTTCTTTGCTAGCATAAAGATTCATTCCTTCAAACAGCTACAGATGTCATGCATGAAGTTTTGTCTTCCATGGACCTGTAAGAGAAACTCTGCATCTTTATTACCAGCGTGGGCTGTGACCCCGCAAGCATGTAAGTGCTTGAGCTGCCAGTACAGATGGAGCTCAGAAAAGCTACAGTCCTGCCATGACCAGCTAGTCCTCATACAGCTCCTGCTTTATCATGCCCTGATGGAGTGCTTGGCACAAAGGCTTACAGAAAAACCTCTGCTTATTTAAGTTACAACCATCACAGGTAGCCCAGTAACTAGCGTTCAGGGGATATAACACCACAGTCCTGTTACTTGCTTGGAGGCCAGTGTTGCCTGCAGGTAGCTGCATTATGGTTTTGACTGTTGCAATAACTGCCATTTGTACACTGAAGACAATTCCTTTGTTGAAGGGCAAGCCTTTTCCTCTCCACCTTTTGCACATTGCTAATCTGCTACATCACAGTAAACAGCAGAGATCAGGGTAAATCCACTAGAATAAGTTTACATCTAATTTTTTTTCTGTTAAATAAATCCCTGTAGAGTGAAGTAACAGAGTGAAGTGCTTGATATATGGGCATAAAATTTGTATCCTGGAGTAGTTCAGAGATTCAAGAGCTCACCTGAGAAACTACATACCCAGGTTCACATCCTTACCATGTCCTATCCTGACAAGAGCTTCAAATCTGTTTCTCTTTGGCTAGAAAAGTGTCCTAATCAATAGCTAGTGGCTGCTCTGCTTTTCTATTCTGGTAGCGTCAAGAATTCAAGGAAGAGCAAGTTTCCATGAAATTCTGAGATAAATCTGTTTTAGTGAATCAATTGTTTTATAAAGGAAAGCAAATATCTTTAAGAAAATCCTTATCAATTCTATTCCCAGTGACAGGAAGGTACTTTGGAGCCAGGGTGTGCAGAGGGAGGCTGTGCTTTCCAGGCATCATGCAGCAGCCCCCTTCTGCAAGAGGGTGTTCCAGCTTTGTGGAAAGCTCCTAGAGGGTGACCAGATAGCTTCAGCCACCAAAAAATCAGTTTGGGATTTGTCCAGCTTAGTGGCAAGAATCAAAAAAACAGATGAATACCTGGGTGGGTGCTGTATGAAATTTACTGTAGGCAGAAGAGAAAATAGAAAGCAATCAAAGTGAAATTGTCACATGTATAGCACCAGTACCTGAAGTATGAGCAATAGAGGCACAAGGAGGAGAATAATCTTATGTTGGGTGAACTTGGAGTTATTGGAAATCAGAAAACTAGGTTCTTCAGGGAAGGCTTAGCCTCAGGATTTTAAAATGAGAGCAGAAGAAAATCATAAATTATTTGGACTAGAAGGAAACTTCAGCACCTTCACTTTTATATGAAACAAGAAAAGCAAGGAGTAGGAAAAGCCAAGTAGTAACACTTGTTTACATTTATTTTATTATAAAGTTATCTTAAAGGGAAAAAAACCAGGGTAAGAGCAGCCTACAGATTGTTTGCTCTGAAGATCTTAATGACTAGAGCTCTCACTCTTCACTTTGGACTGAAAGTGGTTCCCAAGTTCTTGCCCACTTTACATCAGAGATTTCAATAACTTCATGTCATTACCATAAAAGTTACTTTTCACCCAATTTGAAAATAAACAAGAAAATGTATTTTTATTATTTTTACTGAAATAGGGAACACCAGGATTAGTCTTGCAGTGCCTCATAATGGTTGGCAACAGGAAGTTTTCATCTCATGTTACTCAGGGGCCAACAACTTGGGAGAAGCATCCAGAACGTTTTACTATGACCCTTGAGCATCACAATTTTACCAGTTTATTCACATGATAGGAAGAGAGCTTTATCACAAGGTCACAGAAATTTACTGCTGGAGTTAAAGAGGGGGTCTGTTAGGTACACAGTAATGCACACTTGAAGCCCGAGATTGGCTGTTGTACACTCAAAAATTAGACTTCACTGAACTGAAGGAGTCAGGCTGTTGCATCCGTCTAGCTCCAGTTCATGCATTTCCATCAAGCAGTGAGATTTTTCCATGTGGATACCAACTATTAGAATAACATAACCTGGAACCATGGGACATACACAAACATGAGCTATCCATTACTATGCTCCTAGCCAGCCACACAAAGACTTCAAACATCCAGACCAATGCCATGCCACAAGGAGAATTGCACCATGACCTTATAAGCTCTCAGCACACTAAATAGCTGTGCATCACACATTTTCCAGCATAACACTCAACTTCTTTATTATCATTATGCAGCAAGTACAAATGCACACAATTGGTTTGCTGTGGAATGTCTCTGTTTTAAGTAAATTTCAAAACATTTTTTCCTGAAATAAGTTGTCAGAGTGTTTTCAGTATTGCAAAACCCTGTATCCTCTAATCTCTGAAGTCAATTTCTTGAGAAAGATCATCAAGAAGGTTAGTTCCCAAGATGGGTACAAAAATTTCAGCCCAGGTAGTTGCTTACAGTTTTCTTAATTTTAATACCTATCTTTTAACAGCTATTTCCCCACTAATCCACCTTGCACAAGTTCAATCTTTTCAAACCATACCTTTGCCATCCACAGATCATGCCTTTATGCCATTCCCATTTCTCCTACCCATTAAATCTGATCTATGCCAGGTTATCAAAACGTCTGTAATATCATGGGATTAAAGAACAGAAGGAACAAGATGAGAAGTTCTTCTGACTAAAGAAATAGGGATGGGCTACATCTGCAATGAAGACTTTAAGGTAAATATTTTCTGAGTTTTTAATCTTTTCACAGCCAGTTGTTAACCGTCTCAAATGACTCACCCCTAACAAGATGAGTCAGTAGATCCTACAAAGAGATTGGAGGGAACCTAAAAAAACAAGTTTTGCATCAGAGTCAGCTTGCTACTCATGATAACTAACATACCACCTCTTCTCTCCCCCCACCCCACACACTTTAGACACTTCCTTACTGTAGTCCTGATAGGCAAGCTTTCTACTCTCCACTTTTTCCTTCTTTACACACACAAGCCTCAAAAAACCCCAAACCAAAACCAACTGAAAACATGGATGAGTGCTCTCTTTCAGGAAACATCACCACATAGGGAAAAAAAACATATTGCTCATCCTGAAGTAATGCTTGGAGGTATGCTTTGTATAGCTGATGCCCTGACACAGATCCTCTCCATGTCCATTCAAAATCACAACACCCCATAGAAATCTCATTTAACTTTCAAGAACAATTTCAGAGCTGTAGCAACAGTTTGGGTTTTTTTAATACTGAATTTCCAGGAATTCTGAAGCAGACTGCTTAATGCCCTGGTAACAAAAGCACATTGATTCATGGAAATCTCTTCAGCTATGTTCTGTCTAGGTTCCTACATCTAGCTTATCAGCTGAGCTTCTTCCAGCCTGGCATTAGAAAACACAGCTAAAGTCTGTCACATGCTGTTTGTTCCCATCTTTCCCCAGGCATGTGCATTAGAGGGCCTTGTTTTGGTTGGTTATTTTTCCCGAGAACATGTATACTGTGATATGTTTAAGTTGGAGGATGAGTTCACTGTTATTGAGATTTCTTTTGCTGAAAGATGCAGTGATCTCTAGCTTGCAGAAGAACATGTTTCAATGTCTTTGAGATTGTCCCAGGAAATTATTAATCTTCTTTACAAACTTGAATGTAAAAAGGCACCTACTGACCACAGGAGACCTGGAAGTTTGGCTGAAAGCTCACAGGGATGCCCACGCAGAGAAGTAGGAAATAGGCTAATTGAAAGAGTCTAAGACAGAAATCCCATCTGAGTGCTATTATTGCTGAGGGTGCTATGGGCAAAACCACTCTGTGGCAAGACACAGGAGCTACCTCTGACAGCTGTGCTGGACCTTCCAGCACTGGATGTGCAGAGCCAGGTGAACTTCTCAACACATGCAGCATCCATACAGGGCAATGCCCAGATGAGCCACTATTCTGCTCACAGCCCTCAACAGCTCCCCTGCTTCCTGAGTCCAGCAGAACAGTCAAGCTGCACAGTCACCCCACATGAAGTTCAGAGCATAGTCAGTGATAGCCAAATATACATGTGGGGAAGGGGGTGGTGTTGGTGCATGAAGCAGACATACCTTTGTTTTGTTCTCAAAGGATATCTGCATCTGTTCCTGCCACAATACAGGATGCCCATTCAATTTCTGAAACACTCAAACGACTAGGAGTTTTGCATTTTAAAAATGATGATCTGTAGAAGCCTACAGAAGCATCATCATGTAAAGTATAGCTGCAGGAAGAGGATCGCTCCCACCCTGGGCTGGTGTTGGGGAACTTTCACTTGCTTTGCCGTGCCTTGAGGTATTTTGTTCACAATGAGGGACCTATTTAATAGGGTTGGTGCTATACCAGATAACAAGGTTGAGTAACTTTTCATCCCTAGAGGTTGCTAACCAAGCTCTGTTACAGTTTCGTGCTGCTCTGGAAAAACCTGAGCTGTTTTCTCCAGCAGGCTATTAACAGAAGTTCCCCTCTTTCACTGCTGGTTGGGATGCAGAGCCCTCCTGCGTGTGCTGTTCTCTCCTGAGAAGCTCCGCAGAGCCCAGCAGGGGCAGAACTTCAATTTCTATGCCCTGGGAAGTTAACATCAGCCAACCTTGCCCACTCCTCAATGCCGAGAAACAAGAACGTAGCTGAAAAACTCCTTTCCTCCTTAACTCCTCACATTTCAGCATCTTTTCCCCACACTGGGCTAATACAATTTTCACTTACCAAAACATTTTCAAGTTAACTTGAACTAGTTCCCTCCTCCAAAAGCTGTGCTATCTGTCTACTTCACACAGCAGCACCACAGGGCTCCAGCTCCACTCTGCTCTTCTAAGATGCCCTTTAAGGCATGTTCCTGCAGATGAGTGAATCTGAACTCCAGTTATCTGCAGACACAACCTACAGTGGTTGATAATTAAGCTAAGAAGCAATATTACATTCATTTGAATATGGACCTGCAGGATTTCATGGCCTGAAAGCAAAGCCATATAGGCTCTGTAAAAGACAAAAGCTGAGGTCTATGCACTCAGTAGCCAAAGCTAAGGTTGGGTTCAGAGGCTATTAAAAAAATAAAAATCAGTTTTGCAGGGTTTGGGGGGAACAGGCCAACACCAAAACTAATACCACCACGTAACTGCAAAATGAGCATGCCCAGCAGGCATCTGCAATAGGTTAGTACCCACACAAGACACAGTCCCCCAAGAATCAGTCCCATAACCCCTCGACTGCCCCTTTTCAGAAGCAAGATCACCAATATGCTCTCTGGAAGCCTCCAAGACATACAGCCAATCACACCAATAGATGCTGCAGCATCTAGGCAAGAACTCCTACCAGTCTGCACACTAAGCAAGCCACTGGAGCAGCCTTTGTTTCTGTCCTCTGCAGGAGAAACACAGCCCCGAAGAGATATGTTACCTCCCATTATTCACAAGGTTCCCTGCCTAGATCAGTTACATTATCATTTTTGCAGCTTCACATTCATTCCTCCTTCCCCTCCCTTTGTACTTTCTCCATCTTGGAAGCACTGGGGTCTACGTATTCATGAGCACTTCCAGTTCCATCTCCTGTTCATTTTGTTCCATCTACTCCAGGGTCTTTTACAAGACTTTTTGACTGCTTATTTTTGGTAAGCACATCATCAGATCATTCTGATGGAAATATGTAGTATTTGGATAAGATGGTGAAGTAGCTGAATGAAAACAGAATGAAGGAGTTTCCTGATGTCATTTATTGTAACAGTCCAACACCTTACTCTGCTATCAAGCTTTCTGTCACAACACCTCAAAGAAATGATTTTTACTTCAAAACAATCTGGAGAGGTGAGTATTTTGTTAACAGAGCCTCATCCTGCAGCCTCTGGCAAGACTGAACTTCTTAATAGCTTGTTCAGCTCTGCTTTACACATGCCTCCTCAGGAAGACGGCAGATGTGGTGTTAGCAGCAGAAGATGCTTTCCTTTCTTAGTGCATGTTTGGCATGTGCCTCGGAGCAGTAAAGGTAGATCCTCTTCCTTGCACTTATTCCAGAATCCAATACCTGATCAATCCAAGGCTGTATTTAATTTGTTTTTGCTCCAACAAAAAACTCTAAAGCCATCCACCACTTGTTACCAGTGCTGCCAAGCTGAGTCACTTTTATTACTATCTTAAAGAGTAGGTGGATCACATGGCTCTTTACTGCTTCAATAAAAGGAATTTTATTACAAGCTGCTGTTGCCTTTTTGCTTTCTATTCAACATATGTGGCAGTGCCAACTGACATATTCACAATTAATTTATTCATCTCTGGAAAAACAAAAGAGAGGTATTTTATTTTACAGCCTTGACACAGACACATTGCATTTCCATGAAGAAAACGGATGCGTGGGGTAAAACAAAACAGCTTCTAACCCTAGTCTTCTGAAGTCATCAATTTTAATTGAACTAACTTCTAAAGAGCTGCTTTTAGAGGCACTGGCAAGAGATCTCCATCCCTGAAACTGCACACAGTCCTCCTCCACAAAGTTTCCTAGGTGGACACCAAAATGTGGGTCCACAACTTCTGCATTTCAGACCTGCCAGGAGAGCAGGCAGATGAAGAAAGCAGATAACTGGTGGGACAAAGCAAAAAGAAGTCATACTTTCTTTGCAGAGAAGGAAAAATGAGAAGGCACTCATGTCTCACTCTGCAAGACACCCTGCTCCCAGCATGAAACTTGTTGCTTACACCAGTCTAGCCCTGGCCATCACCCGAACCTGGCTGGTTCAGGCTCTCAGCCTCATTCACTTTACATGTAACAGCTTGGAATAAGCAACCCTGTTAACAAGGACACCCTCAGATGTCCCCTCTATGTTAGGGACTTTGTGCTTCTCTAGAGTCAAGTCCTATGCAGGAGAGAATGGAAAATGACAAAAAAGGGAGTCAGGAAAGATTCCTGGAGAGGTAGACAGCATTGAGCTCCTAATGGTTCCTGCATAGTTTTCTTCGGAGAAATGCACCCCTCAATACAATGCTTGCATCAGCACGAGCAATATTCTAGCTCATCTTTTGCTTGTTTTGAATTCAAATTAGCAGGTAAATCCATGATTCCAGGATAATAATCTGATCCCAGACCAAGGCAGCCTGTGTTAGAGCTAAATTCAGCCATACACCTGCCAAGGTGCCCTCAGAACTGCACTCCTCACATGCCAGCATCAAGAAGGTAAGGATGCCTGAGGCAGACAGGGAGTCTAGGCTCTCCTGCCCTGGGGTATGTGCAACCCAGCCAAGGCCATGCTGAGACTGTTTAATCCTATTAAAGCATAAACTGGGAATACACAATACTCATTAAAAGAAAACAGCTTGCTTTGCTCCTGAGATCTAAACCCCACAGCAGGAAATGCTATAGGATAGCCCACCATTATTGATCTCTGCAGGCAGGGCTTGACATCCTGTTTCACTGCCTGAAGAAATCCCATAGCCCTACTCTTTACTCACATGAAGACACAAGTCTGGAATCCCTATTTGGCACAGGTGCCAGAGCAGAAGGGGCAGAAATTCCATAGCATATGAGAAAAATCTTTTACAGCATCTAACTCGAGCACCAGATTCAAGATTTCCTCTGATTTCAGCCATTCCAAACATTAATATGTTTAGCAGATTAATCCAAGTATCTGAACCATGAAATTTTCCACTTCCAGGACTGCTTATTTTTAAGATACACGTGCTGCAGTGCAGCACACCAAGTTGATTACATATCACCTTACTGAGGAAGCAATGAAATCAGCATTGTTACTTTTATTCATCCCAGCTATAATGAGTTGAAGCGATTCCTCCCACCCTCATGCCATTCAGAAAACTGCAGCCACATGTATCCAGGTAACCACTGCTGGCACCACAGAGCTCGCTGCAGGTGAGTGCCCAGGGACACGTTTCCCAGGAGCTGGCAAAAGGACCAAGGAGGAAGGGGTCAACCTCCTAAAGCGGCAACACTACTGAACATGCTTGTCTGCCCACCTTTTGAGGTGGGTGAGCACATCTAGGTACTGGACTGCTTCATACACTCTTAGTAAATGTAAAGTGGAACGTAACAACAAAACCCAGAGAGAGGGAGAGGACAACAACAGCAGCAAGGGGAAGAGAGATGTGTGCACGCAGCCAAGGATTATATGTTTTTCTTTCCTTCCCACACGTTTCCCATCTTGTTTCTCTGCATCCTCAAGTACTAGAGCATTGCCTCCCTGTCTTCTGATAGCAAAGCACCTGCCCTTCAGTAATAGATTCCTTAAATAACAGGTTTTATGGCTACCAGCTGATCCTGCTTCCCTCCCTGCCAGTCAACTGAGCTGTCCTTCTCACCTCCCCCTTGATGCTTGCCTCAGGTAAGTCCCCTCTTGATCTTCACTATGATTATTAATTCACTGGGCTGCTGAAGAAGTGATCACCACGGATCTTTCAATACAGTTTGCATTCAC
The DNA here is from genome assembly GCA_027925045.1 of Hypotaenidia okinawae. Lineage (NCBI taxonomy): Eukaryota > Metazoa > Chordata > Aves > Gruiformes > Rallidae > Hypotaenidia > Hypotaenidia okinawae. The sequence continues at coordinate 21,454,747 of BSDF01000008.1, read as the reverse complement.
AGTTTGTGTAAACAAGGCTGAAGTCCCCCATTCCCTATACAGAGGGTTTTTTTTAAATGGTGTTGTCTAAAACAAAACATGCATGTAATCTTTTTACCACAATGAACAAACATTACACAACACTTCCACACAGCCAAATGTGGGGTTTTTTTCAGAGCCTGTGTAGTTAGTTATTTCTTGAGGAGGTGCTTTATATGCTCACTGAGGCAGTATTCATACTATCCCACATATCCTTGCTGTTGCTATGGAAATCATTCCTCCGTAAGCCAATGTGCAAATGCAGGTCTCATTGCTGAGCACAGAGGCTAAAGGTGTGTATGAGTCAAACTCTTTGCCATGTTATTCCTCCGCAGCCACAGTGCTGCTGGGGGGCAGGGGAAGGAACAATTAGTGTCCACAACAAAAGGACCTGTGGCAGGGAGCTCTGGAGACAGCAAGTGTTAGCAATACTAGAGAGTCACACGAAGGCTCTGGACAGCACCGGCAGCCAAGCATGATGGAATCACCCAGCTCACCTGCTCCAGGTGCCACAGAAGGGACAGGAGGCACAAAGCATCACACATAGCATTTCTAAAGAGTTGAGGGGAAAGAGAATAAGTTCTGATGCACCATCACTGATACAAGGCAGACAGCATTCTGCCCTCTGTAGGCCTGTAGCCACTCAGTAATATCAATGATGAAATTCTGCTTTGGACAAGGACCTGCTGTTGACTACAGAGAATGAGACACTACAGAGCCATCTGGAAGCCAGCAAAGCCAAAAGAGAGACACGCATACAAACATCAAGTTCCTTTACATCTGCCATGTTTCGCAACTCAATACATTGAGACCTGCAGGTAGGCACCTAGGTCAATACTGGAGCACTCTCAGTCAAAATACAACATGATGTCAGCAGCTACTTCTCAATAACAATCTCCTCTCTCTCACAGTGTAACAGAGATATAAGAACCTGCTGTCCCAGGACTCATTGGCCATTTACCAACAGGGAAGGTGAAGCCCTTAGAGCAGAGGCTACACAGGACCAGCTGCAGAGCTCCTCCACACCCCACTCCAGCCAGACACCAGCACCTTTCTGCATTTGTGAGCCTATACATTGCAGCCTCCAGAGCAGACAAGAACTCCCTACACACATTTCCACAGGTATTGCAGTAAGTAGCATGTCTCAGGGCAGCTCCCATGCTATGGTGGCTTCCTGCTTCAGTGTCCTATATCCTCCTCTCAGCCTGGAGAGAGCCAGGCCCAGGGAAGGAGCAGTAGGCACTCAGGTTTACAATATATTTAAGGAGGGAGACAGTGGTTGGACAAATACTGGACTGCCCCTGTCAGGGTTGGAGTGTGTTGTTTGGGGGGTTTTTTGTTGGTTTTAAGTGAGGAACTAGAAGGCTGCAGCAGATTCATCAAACAAGAACATATGGATTTTTTTTTCCCCCCTCCCCCCACTGAAAGAGAAGGCTCCTGCAGAAGATTGGCAAATGGTTCACAAACTGAAGATTTCTATTCGTATCCCCTTTCTCATAGCTCTACAAGAAACACAGATGTTATACCTATCTTCTGTTATTTAACTTCTGTCCTAGACATTAGGGAATTCTTAAAAGCCTAACAAGTAGGTTGCAGTTACAGAGTCACAGAAGTTAGTGAAGTTTTTAACCCAACTTTTTTACATCAGTCACCCTGGGGAAAGGCACCCAGTTGAAAAACAGAATCCAAGCACCAAAGCAAAATCCAAACATCTACACTGCATCTCAGATCACACAGGCAGCAACCTCAAAGCACAAATCCTTTGAGGCACCATTACTTATAGCAATTAAACAGGCTACAGCATATTGCCATAAACAAAGCAAGCAGATCTCCCTCAACCCCAGCCCAAAACAAAGGTAGCACTTACTTCAGTTCAGAGCTAGAAAGGAGCCTGCTATCACCTAAAGCTGCTCTTCTCCACATCAGCTTGCTTTCCCATATGAGGCCAATCTGATCTCCTCTTCTCTCTTATTAGCTATCTGCCAGAGGTCAGTCGGTCAGCGGTCCTTAGTAGAAACACCTGCTAGTTCAGCACAGCTTGTTAGCAGAGTGCAGGGATGGAGGGGATTTAAGACAAAAGAATACAGTTAACAATTCTTTATAAAGTTTGTTGTAATTCTACCTATCTGTGAGCTGTACTGGGTGCTTTTATGTTAGCTTTCTGGTTAAAAACAGCTGCATTCAGATTTGATCAATGCCATCCTAGTATGCTAATAAACTGTTACACCATTTTATGAAAATACAATAATATGCAAATAAGTGTCTCAATTTGCTTTAAGAAGATATGGTATGAATGCAAATACATTACATTAAATCTGGCTGTCACAGAGAAGTATCTTGTGGTTTATAAGTACCTACCTTATGTAAATTAATACCACACAGTTCCGCAGCCCTGAGGATAGATGTCTTCTGTGTCATGGTATGAACACATATACTATGCCTCAAATGCTTCCAAACATGTGGGTGGGAGTTGGAGAATACAAATGACATAAGAAACTAAAGGATTTTATTTCAGGAACAGTTTAGTATGCTAGAATGTGGTATCAGAGATTAGAGGTTATGGATTAGACATTCACTTTCACTGTCTTGTTAGAAATGCTATAAAAGAAACAGTGAACGAATAGTAGAGGAATAAAGAAGAGCAATGTATACATTTGCATTTATTATAATTAATCACTATTCCTTTTATTGTTATATAATGCTATTCATAATGAATCATGTTATGAGTATAAATTTAAGAAATATAATTGTGATTGGATTAAAGTACAATCTGTTTATGGCATTCACAAATGCAGACACAATCCCACTATCAAAGGGACAGGGAATGATTCTTCTCGTGTGCGTGAAAGTCTAAACCTCAGAGCTTCTATACATTTAAACTCTGAACAAGCTTCTCAATTTGTTAATCCATTAGGGTTATTTCTGCTTCCTCAGCTGCATCATTTGATGTAAGCTCCTTCTTTGTTAGTATCCATTTCAGAGGGTCAGTATGAGCTAGCATACTCCTTAAAAATATTTGATGCTCTTCTTTAAGAAGTATAACTGAATTTAGAAATCCGGATCAATTAATTGACAGATTGGCTTCAATATTTTCCTAAGATCATTTCTTCAACAACAGAAACTGAAAACAAACCCAAGTCCAACTCAGAGAAAATTCTTGCAAATGTTAAGAAACCTTACCCTTTGCAGAGAAAGCTTCATTGTGAAATGAAAGATCAAATTAGTGTGTGAAGAGAAGATGCACATCTAAGAAGAGTACCAGAGAGGGGAAGAGGTGTTACTGACTCAAAGTTGTGCTAGCTTTTAGCTTTCCCTTGGGACAGACACTATTTTTCTTCATTAGAAAAGGCTCGTTCAGCTATGGCAAAATTACAAAAAAAAAAAGACTTTCTTATCTCTCAGTTACAATTGCACCTTAATCTATGTCTGTGACTACAGGGGGACACAAAATATACATCTGATGCCAAATTCTAGGGTTAAACTGCAGGGAAGAAGGAGAATTTGTCAGAGTTTGAGAAGCGGGATCCTGTACATCACCCTCTGTATGGGCTGTACCTAAATATATCAAAAGTCTGCAGCTCTGATCACAGTGCCTCTTTATACTGATTCTACACACATAGGTGCACTCTAGTAAATCTTATCAGCAAAACATCAGACCAAAACTGCTGCTCTCTTGGCTGAGCATTATGCAACCTGGCTTCACTTCAACAGGAACGCACCCTGAAATACAGATATAGGAAGGATATTTTCATCCAAGCAGACTGCTGGTGAAATGCTATTCAGCTTACCCTGCCACTCCCCTTTGCTGCTGGGTTTATTTTGTGAGGACATTTGTCCTGTAAACCAGAAGGAAATCATGTGGTTGTGCTTGTCATTTAAAAAAGTCATCCCAAAGCTTTGATGGTGTATAATGCGACGACCTGTCCTTCCACAGGACAACAACTGGGGTCTAGTGGGTTTTTTCTGTGACAAAGCATGCACCTTAAATTCAAGTCTCTGACCATGAAATATAGATTTAGAACTGGATAAAGATAGAAAATGGCATAACAATAATCAGATGAACCCATTCTACTGATTTTGGATGGCAATATGCAGCCTACTGCTTCAAGAAGAAATCTCCCAATTATTTGACTGCTGAATGTTGAGAAATCACATCCAAGTTGCTGCTGTGCACACAACAGAGTTGTTCCAAGTATTTTCACAAAGTTCAGCATATCCAAGACGTGCTTGAACGTGGTACATGATCAGGTCTACTGTGTCACCGACTTGTGTTTGGACTAAAGTGACTTGAAGGCACTGGAGCTCACATGGTGTCCAGGGATGCATTTGCTGGTGCTGTGTGTGTCCTCAACAGGTCTGACACATGGAATGCATCATGCTTCCTGGTCACAGTCTGCGCTGGCATCCCTACACACTGTAGTAGTTTTTCTGTGTGCTTTACATCTCATCAGGCAGTTTGTGGCATCTGATCATATTTTAATAAAATTATTCCTAAGAAATATCAGATTTCTGTAAGATTTCAAAATTCAGATTAGAAAATGGATTGATTCATAGAAATGGTCTTTTAGATCAGTTCTACACTATTAGTTAATAGAAAGGCATGTTCTCCCAGCAGACTGATTCAGGATTACTTGAAGAAAGGCAATTCAGAACAATCTGTCAGAAATTTCACTTTGGTCAGCAGCACCTCAGTTCATTCATCAGCTCATCAGATTCTCCTGGTCTTTTCTCCAGATCATCTTGAACATCAGTACAAAAGGCATGCTGCCTTAGGGAGCAGTCTCTTGCAGGGACTCTGGAATGGGATAGGCATGTTCCTTGTCCTGCGGTAACCTGGACTCAAACCTGATTTAAATGCAAGTTATTGATGGGGCTGCTATGGTTACACTTCCTCTCTTGCAGTGAAGCATGGTGGCAGCTACCTGGTTCTGGTTTATCTAGAACATTAGAAAGCAGTAACTCAATAAAAAGGAGGCATCAGTGGAGGTCAGAACACTGCACAGTAGCGGCAGTTCCTGGCCTAGTAGCATGGCTCCAGATGATGTTAGGATGGCAGCTCAGTATATCAACCACAGTGGAGAATACAAAATTGTCCCCATGTGACATGTAAGATGACACTGTCCACAGCACACAATTTTAGCAATTAGACATTTGTTATGAATACCTAGCAGCTGCAGCTGGGAATAGTTTCTAGTGTGAAGGGCTTGTATTCCCTGTACAGACTGAGTAGAAGGGAGAGCCAGCAGCTGTTGAGGTTATTAGTCCTCAGCCAAAACTCTGCAAGTTTCTGACCCCAAATGTTTTCCCTGGACTTGGTGGCCCTGTGACTGTGCAGCTGCAGAAGCTGCAGCAGCGGTGTTGCACTTGCTCTGATAGAGAAGATTGCTTGCAGCTCCATGTTCATCTCTTGGGACTGTTTGCCCGCTTCTGACTGACGCTTCTGACAGTTCCTTGACGCCGCTTTCTCACTTGGGACTATTACAACTAATAAATATCTCACGTCATTTTTTTTAAAGATACTGTTAGCACCTATTCCCTTTCATCCTCCACACTCAGGCCATCTTAGTGAGGCAGGAAGTATACAAAGCTCAGAGCAATAATCTTGCAGGTAACTGTCCTTGCAAGCTGGGAATTGAGGGCTGTGGAAACTCATCTATGCTTAGAACAAGCAGCACTTGATTAATTTTCAGAGAAGCTGTTTCCATTTCTCTCCTGTGAGCAGAACTGGTATTAATAACTTGTTCCTGTCAGCTGGGAAGTATTGTGGTTCAGTTTTTGTGTTTCATTGACTTTTGACACAGAGACAAGCTGTGCACTTCAACATGGGGATGTTTGTGGTCATTTTATTGTGTCTAGCAATGCCTTCCATACAGATGCTCTGATTCATGTGACAGTTCTTCATGAGCCATCTCACTAACTGACCGCATGCAGCCAGCAGGACATAACTGAGATAAATTTGCTGTATGCTGGCCAAAGAGAGGGTAAAATGGTTGGTTGTCATCCTAAGTGAACTGGGGCAAACAGGGTCAGGTCCAGTATAACCATGGCACAGCCTTCTGCGAAGATGCTGAAGGTAGCATCAATTTTGTCATTAAAGGGTTTTCAAAAGGCACTGTAGACTAATTTATGATTTGGGGATTTCTGCTTTTATCTGACGGTGCTCTTATACAGCAACAGAATGGCTCAAGGGCTTCTTCTGTTAGCATCATCTCTGTTTTGGACATAATAGCTTCCACCAGCTGCTTTTTAGCCAGTTTGAGGTAGGAGCTGATTATGAAGCTTCAAACTCATCTATTAGCATCTCAATAAACTATGGCTTTTTAGGCCATACCCTTCAAATCACATAAGTTATGAACTGAAGAGCTTATTACCTGGAAAGAGAAATAGATAAAATATCCTGAAATGCAGATAATTAATGGTTAAAACGTACCAGTTCATGCCAAAAAGTTTGAATTGTTTACTTCCATGAAATGTTTGAAGTGCAACAATTTAAAATCAGTTGAAACATCCATTCAAATACTTTTGTAAATTCTGGGTTTGAAGTAACTTTGAAACAAATGATTTTGTATTCTGAAAAGTACAGAATTAGGGTTCCTTCTGGCAGGTCTAAAGCCATTAGACTTTCAGTATCTATAGCATGATAATGCAAAATAAAACAGATTATGCATGGGATAACACTTCTTTCTGCAGTGAATAGTTCATTAGGTCTTGTTATGTTTCAATAACCCATATCCCATTAATTCATTTACCTTTTATAGACTCTATACCTTGATTGAATTTATGCAGCTTGTGTTTGTGGCGCATGAAATTGGTCAGATCCTTATGCTGTGATCAGTGTTCAGTATTTCACATGTCTGTCTGCAGGTGGTCAAAACCATCAGCTCATAAAGGAAATTATCTGCCTGTCTGACTGGCTCTGGTGCAAGGGCATGACGTGATTTGCAACACAAAACTCATGATAACCATTGAAACAGAGTGGGTTTTCCCCCACCTAATTCTCTCAGCTGGTGGCAGGCATTTATGTCCTACCCTTAAGTGTTCTTGAGGTGTTTTTGGTATGGTTGCACTGCCCACTGGGTGCATCAAGCACAGGGAAGGGCTGGGGTGCAATTTGCTGCAATGTATTACGGATCTAGGTCTGTATGACCACATCATGCCTTTGCCAGTAATGAGACAGCCTGTCTTTAGCTCACAGTGTGCACAGCTAGCATGGAGTCTGCTTCAAGGCCTTGCATCCACACTGACAGTGAGCCTGCTCCAGGGCACCCCGGTGTGTGACTTGACTCTGATCCCACCAAGGGAAACACTGCAGGACTCCTAGTATAGGTGCAGGGGAAATTACCAAAAAGAGCCCCTCCAGCAACATAAACAGCCTTAGAGACACATGTGATGGTATGTCCAAAAGTATGCTTATAAAGGAAGACTACGAAAGAATTAGGAACTGACACCTGGCAGAATGTCAACATTCTAGTGGGAATTGTCAAAAAACCCAAGCATCTCTCAAAATAGATTTTATTCCTTAGCAGTTTTGGGAAGAACTGGAGTCCAGATTTGAGTTCAGCCTGGAAATAAACATACTCATTTAATGATGAATAGTGCATCATTTCAGGTCAGAAGTCAACAGAACATAGCATAAACTCATGTTAGTCTCCAAGTTTTGTGTCAAGAAATCCTGTGATCACTGAGTTAACCTCTTGAAAGAAAATGCGTGCCTAAGAGGAAGTACTCATTAAGCTATTCTTTTGTTACTTTTTGTAATTTTTTTAATACAAGCGATAGAATGATTTTTTCTGCTGAACTTGGGTTTTCCATCCACTACCTCATTCTATTTCCTCAAGCTCTGTTTTCATGCCAGACATCTCCCATATTGCCTACTTTGATGCTCACTGGTTGGTCTGGTTCTACCCCAGGCAAGTGCCTGTGCTGAAAGGAGAGGATGAGGTTTCTAATTCAGAATACATGTAGTGGCACTTGGCCTTTAAATCCCACAAGGCAGTCTCTAACAGAAAGCTAATGAGAAGTGATCTTTCTGAGAGTCTGGAAGAACACCTTTTCCACTGGCTTTTAAACTGCTAATGTGATCTGAGAGCAGACCTAAGTACTTTCTGCAGAAAAGCCACAGGAGTGAATAGCAGGTGAACAAGGTGAGTCACCTGTCCAGCCTCAACTAAACACCTAGCACTCTAGCACTGATAGAACTCTAGCACAGGAACAATCACGTGAGAGAAAAGTCCCAAAGATTAAATAGAAGTTCAAATGCATCTTTTTGTACAATATTTGAACACAAACATCTATTTTTGATGAAGTTTTTATGGATTCACCTGTAATAAGTTTTAAATAATTTCTTAGGGGTAAACATTGATTTGTCACTAGGATAGTGAGGAGTCTTCACTGGATTTCAAAGTCTACTATGTATACTTTGCCAGTCACCTGTATGTTATACCTCTGGAAAGAACCTGTATGGCAAGAGAGTAAGAAGAAAAACAACTGCACACCAATGCTTCTTTAAGCTAAGCCAACGTGCACATTTGTGTATGGTGATTCGCTGTGGGGACCTGCAGAACAAGGAGATGTCACAGTCTAAAACAACACATCAGTCTGCCTAACACTGGTATACCCACCATGACTAGATTAATATGGCGAATCAATTCATTAATTATTGTTTTTCATCATAGAATTGCTCGAGTATTTAGCTATGTACTTATAGGTTTGTGCTTTAAAAATATATATAATCTACAGACACTACCAGGACTGATTCCACTCAACTGTAACCTTGTTATGAACATGGAGGTGCACTCCGGCCAAGAGCCTGCAAGTTACCAGATTCTGTTTCTAAGTTAGCACTTAGGGTCCCTCCGGATTTCTGATGGCAAATCAACTGCTAAGTCCACTATGCTTGGTTTTATTTTCTGGGTACGTTTGTCTCTGCATGTATGAGATGTGGTTTTCAAGTGTCCATTTCCCCGGAGTGTGCCCAGCCAATGGCTTTGCGACAGCCCAAAAATGCAAAGGTCTTACGAGTCTAAGGAAAAGCGGCAGTCCTCTGCATGTACAGAGCTACTATGGGATTGCTTCCAAATTGCCCAGCCCACTTGCCTTGGCATTAACAGGTGGCAGAGGTGACATCATCACCTTGTAGTTGGAGGCTAAAAAGCTTGCCCCTTTTACTTTATTTTTTTATAAAAATGTCATATATATGTCAGTAAAGCACTATCACTCTGTGAAAGCTGCTACCACACGTTCCTGCCATTATTCTTAGACAATAACAAACAAGAAAATATTTATCGCTTCTCCCCATTCTGAAGGCTCTGTTCATATAGACAACTGAGATCTTCCTAAGTAACAAATAATCATATTAATTAATCAACATGTGAAATAAAACACAAAGAAAACATGCACTTGAAGGGACTGTTCATGTATCTGTGAGGGTCTGTAACTCCAACAGAGACAAATGGGAGACGCACATGCAAACAAAAGGGAGAATACATTCACTGTGCTGGATGGAAAAAGGCCAGCCTGGAACACAGTGGAATGCATAGAGAGATTTAAAGCAGGATTACAGATGCCTGTGGCAACTGCTCTCGATAAATGATAGATAGATCAAAGAAAAATAGAATGCTTTGATAAGAGATTAACAAGTGCCATTCTCAAATGTACAGCTGTAATTAAAAAAAAAGTTACATTTCAACTTCTTACTCGTATTTTTTTCTAGTTTTAGTTAGGAATGATTTCTATCACCCAGGGATAACAACATTTTCATTGCCATCGTTCTGTTGGAGCCAGTCACAAAATAAACACACAATCATTCTTTTCATGCATGCACTAAGCGTTCTGACACAGGACATGGACTTGGGGGTGGTGGGTGTCAGTTTTAGAAAGACTAGGTGACATGGCTAGAGCAAAATGGTAAAGACATAATCAGACAGCAAGGCTGTTACTTCCCTTAAGTTGCTAGCTGAGTGTTTACCAACATGTAACAAAGAAGAGAAAACCAAAATGGGATTTGCTTTCATCTATTTTTCTTGAACCATTTCTTGCCCTAGAACATAAAGAACACACGCACGCTACTGCTTATGCAGCTCAGTAAAAAGAGTAGTTCTTTGAAAGGTCAGTGGAAAATTAAAACAGTAAAGTCATAAGTTACTACAAACATGAATACCTTCCATCATCTCATATAAAACATGAAGGTTGCTGCTTTTTTTGTTGTTGTTGTTAACTTAGAGCTAGCGTGGGAAGATGCATTCTGACTGTTCCCTGTTAGCATAAGAAAAGCAGCAACCAAACACGTGTTCTTCAGCAGCTCTGGGACTGCAGAAGTGTTCGCAGGTGCTTGATGCTGACTTCAGAGCAGAAAGGGTAGGACTTCTCCAAATCTGAGCATTTCAATGCTGCAGTTGTCTAGAAATTCTTTCTTTGGTAAAATCACCTTCACATGACTGTTCTTCATTTCTGGAAAAAAAAAATGTTCAGACAATAAATGTTAAATTTGTCACTACAGCCTTATGATTTCATACATGGGAACTCCTTCATCTACACATTTTTCATATGAAAGTAAAATCTACTATTTTCTAGCACTATTTCCTGGTTGTGTAAATCATAAGTAGAAAGTCCTTTGCACCTAAAAAGTACATTTAGAAGTTGACTTTCTCAATCAACTGGCACTGACAGTTCTGATGGTTTACTTGGATTTAATTCATTTGGGTCAGCAGGCTGGAGGTCTGCTTCATACATACATATGTGTTCCAGTGCATGATACTGTAGATCTTATACTACCCAACATTCATTTCTGATGAGAAGAGGCTTTCATGTTCTCATCAACAATTTATGGTTGATATAGAATATGGTGTTTTCTCCCTTTAAAAATCCCCAGTGAAAGCATCATCATTTCCAATCTCACAATTTTCCATTAAATCTGAGGCATCAGGCTGGAGAAAGCATGAATGCATACTCCTGGGATTAATTTTGTCAAGTTTATGAGAAGTCATAGACTAAATTCAGTGTCTGAAGTCCCTGTGTTTGCCCATCTGGAAAAGAGGCTGCACATGGCAGTAGCTCTTAAAACTTTAACCACTGTTGTAGCATGTAGCATACACCAATAGTATTCTTATTGCTACGTAGTTGTTGAAAAGCATGTTGCAGTGCTTTATTTTGGCTCTTTTGCATTTATTTTTTTCCTGCTGATTTATTGATTGACTGACTTGTGATCAAAGCAACAATTCTATCTTTCATCTGTGCAGGTCACTGGGTGACCTGCTAGAAATTTCTGATAGGAAGTGACAAACACCATATGCCTCTCAAGTGAATAATTTTTTTCCCCTCAAAAGAGAGGGACATTTTTTCTTCTGATTTCTGTGCTGAAGCACTATGAAAGGAAATTGCAAGGATAACTACAAATTCATCTGTACCTGGCTCAAACTCAGCTGTCTATCATGCCAAGCAAGCACGTGTAAATGTAAGATTTTGACTGTGAACATGAGTTTGACCTTCGACAAATAAGGCTCAAGAAAATTCAGGAGAGAAAACATTTTCCTACACCTATTTGAGCTAGAAATCAGACCAAGTTGTCAGTCTGAGATCTCCTGTACTTCCTTGCTTCATGAAAGCTGGGGGAGCCCAGCAGAATTTAGATGGACTCGCAATGTTTCAGCCTTCCTCTTCCACTTTCTGCCAAAATGAAAAGTTGCAGAGGGACTGCATGAAGAAAACAAAATAATAAGCCAAAATGGTGCTGTGTTTTACAAATTGCAGTTTCTTGGAAAGAGCTGGGTGATTTCTTATTTTCTCCGGACCAGTTCTCCCAGTCGTGCCACTAGGCGGGGAAGTAATGGCCTTTCCCCTCCTCATGAAACGTGACACAAAAGCATAACATCACTCACTCACCAGAATTGAACGACCACTAGCTTGAAATTAAGACAATACTTGTATGAATCAGTGTCAGAGAAGGCTGCAGCCTCTTCACTCCATTCAAAGTTGGGAATTAGAATGCCCTTCAATGATTTCAGTTTCTTGATTTTTTTTTGGTATCAATATAAAAAGGAAAGTGTGTGTCTGGTTTTACTTTTCTTCACCCTCAAATTCAGTGTTTCATTTGGATTCATGGCATTTGGTATCCTCCCCCTCAATACCCTGAGGGGAAGAAAACAAAGGCTCTCCCAGGTGTTCCTATCCCCTTATAGTGAAAACAGCCTACCTCTACACTGGCTTTGCCACCCAGATGGTCTAAAAAGACATGGGAAAAAAAATAAAATAAAATAAAAGGTCATAGAAAAATTCTTACAGGGTATGAATTAGATACAGGCAGAGTATGGGATTAGTACGTCTCAGCAAGAACTGGCTAGTCAGAGCCTAGTGACCTTTCTAGCTTCATAATTTGGATAACAACAGATTTCGGGGGAAAAGGCCTACTTCATGGTCTCCTTATCCCACTGGCTCTGGTGTGAAGATGCCTTTGCTGAGAGAAAATAGCTATGGGGGAAAATTTTTAGTATTTTCTCTTGTGAAATAACAACTTACTAAAAATAGTGCCTACAGATGAATACATTGCCGTTTGCAGGCCCAGAGAAACCAATTTAGATCATTCACTCCTCTTTCCTACTTTTTCATGCATTCCCTACATTTTTTCCTGAAATAAAACAGGATACAGAAATCCCATGCCAAAGTGTCATAATGGACTCCTGTAAAACCTCTGTGTGTTACAGAGGGGCACAAGGTTTTTTCCAAGTTCATCCTCTGACACAAATTTGCCTCTGATTATGATATTTTAAATGAAAAGGTGGCTTTGTTGTTGGAGTTTATTTTTGGTGTTTGATTGGTTTTTAGTTACTCTCTTCTCTAAAATGAAACTCAAATTACAAATTCAGTATATGCACTGTACCTGTAACAAATAGATAAAAAAGAGAAAATTGGTTTTTTTCTACCTGTATTTGAGTCACATAAATACTTACCCACTATCCCCAAGAGAATGACCAACATAATATCATATTTGGGTTGGGTTGGGAGGGAACTCAATGATCATCCAGTTCTAACCCCCTGCCATGGGCAGGGACACCTTCCACTAGCCCAGGCTGCCCAAGCCCCATCCAACCTGGCCTTGAACACTGCCATGGAGGGGGCAGACACACCTTCTCAACCTGTGCCAGTGCCTCGCCACCCTCAGAGAATTTCTTCCTCATAACTAATCTGATCTACTCCCTTCATCTTAAATCTTTACCTCTTGTCCTATCACTCCATGCCCTATCACACAGTCCCTCTCCCCCTTTAGGTACTAGGTAGGTTCTCCTCAGAGCTTTCTCTTCTCCAGGCTGAACAAGCCTAACTCTCTCAGCCTTTCCTTATAGTAGAAGTGCTCCAGCCCTCTGATCATCTTCGCGGCCCTCCCCAGACTTGCTGTAACATATGATGTAATTCCAAAGTTGCATCAATGCTTTTCCATCCTCTCTGGTATTATAGCAATGAAAGGAGATGTGTTAAAAATAGCTTGGATACAAATCCAATAGTATTTCACTGCTAGTGAAACCATCTCATGAAAGCGGGGGAAAGCTTTTCAGTAAATTCAATATGAAGCAGATTTATGCATTTACATTTTAATTGCAATACATTATAAGCTAAAACCACCACCACCAACAAAAAAAACCCCAAAAACAAAGCTTAGAAGGGTTGGGTTCTTTTCTAGATAATAGTGATTTTCAAAATCTCATCAACATGTTTCTAACATTATGGAGGTTATGGCTTCAATAACTGAGAGAGCCTGTGATACATGAATGCATGTATTATGCCAGTGTTGTGACATACTATTGTCTTGCTAAGAGATTACAAAACTAATGATCTATAGAAACATTCTCATATTTTTTAGCAACAATCCATCAAATTATTTTTCACCTTGGGTTCCTGAGCTCCCTTTTATTCAGAAGATGCAGGAATCTCCTAGAGGTAGAGCATCCACTTGGCTTGCATCCAAAGAACTCAGTGCCAGTAAAGCAGAGCAGCTCATTTTTTGTTTTTTCTTAGCTCCTATGATATTTTGACTGGCTGGAAATGATGAAAGAGAACAACAGGCAAGCTGACCTGACTCGGTTCTGGAAAAAACAGGGGGAATAAACTGTACAATAAATAAATGTAATGAATAAAAACAGGGATAAAGCTTTGGTTAATCAAAGCCTTATCAGGAAAGAATCACACACGTTAAATGCAATGAATGCCAATCCGTGTGTCTGGATGCAAAGCAGATCTCTTAAAATTAGTCTCTACACAGGATGAAAGGTCTTGTTGAGAGTAGCGTTCATGTTAATGCAGTTTACTTGAGTCTTGCCAAAGCATTTAATTTCATGGCAAAAGTTGATACAATTAAAAAACATGCATTATATGGAATTAAAAGGATGCACTTTGGAAGAGCGAAAAGCTGGCTTACTGACAGATCGCAAAGTGGTGAGAGTAACGAGTGGAACTATTTCCAGCAGATTCCCACAAGGATCAGATCCTGGTATAACATCGTTTAGTATTTTCATCATGTGTCCAAACAATGATTTGAAACCAGTCCCAAGATGGTTGCAGGCTGGAGCACTTACTCTGTAAAGAGTAGCTGGGTGAACTGGTCTTGATCAGCATGGTGAAGACAAGGTTTCAGGGAAACTGAGAGCATCCTACAAGAAAGTTATAAAGAAGACAGCCAGGGTCTTTACAGAGGTTTTGCAGGAAGAGAATGAGAGACCATGATCATAAATTGAAACAGGGAAAATTTCAACAGTGTGTATAAGGGGAAAAAAAATCTCTACAGGGATACTCAGGCATTGGATCAGGATGTCCAGGGAGGTTATGTTATCTCTATCCTTGGAGGTTTTCAAGATATGACTGAATGAAGCCTTGAGGAGAAACTTGGACTAGATGATCTCTCGAGTTCCTCCCTGTTATTGCATGTTATGACTGTAACTTGATCTATTCTGCCTGGAGACCAATTTGGGATTCTTGATAAAAAAACAATTCAACATGTGCAGTAATGTAACGCTACAGAAGCAAAAGTTGCATGTTGTTTGGCCATTGATGGTAAGCAATCCCAACACAAAACTTGCCACCTTTGCAGAGTGGAATTCCCAAAATTGAAGCAACCAGTTGCAAGTGAACATTGCTTCTTCACGAGCAGCCCATGAGTCCAGCACTGCTGCCCAACGGAGTCCTCCTGCACCACCTGGGCTGCTGGTTTTGCTATGCAAGTAGAGAGAAGGTCAGCTAGGACCTGGATTATTTTTCTGTATAAACAAGGAACAGTCCTGCACATGCTATGCAGCACTTCAGGGGGTTGTTTTTTATCACCCAAAAATATAACATCCCCTTACACAATGAACAGGCAATTGCACTGCCAGAATGAGAAGGAGCACTTCGGATCTTTCAGGCAAAGGTATAGTAGGATTTAATAACTGGAGGCTTTAAATTAGACAATGTGAAATTCAAAATAAATTTAAAAGCAGTGACAGCATCTTTGGCGTGAAGCTGAATTGTCCCTTGCTGCCAGTCAAATGCACTGGCTGTGCTTTACTGAGAAGCAATTGCCCAGTTTAGGTACATGTTGGATCAAGACTGCAGTGACTGGGGTTTCCAGGTCTGCTTTCACTGTAAGGATAACTACTTTTTCTACAGTTCTCTACTTAAAGCACTTTTCCTTTCCTAACTGACTCGGAGTTGCTCTAGAGTAATGAGTGGCAGAAACCATTTAGGGAATTCCACATGGACACAGATGAGCCTTTTTGCTGCAGCTGAGGGAATATTGTACTTCCTTGGCCACACAGAAATGCAGCCAGAGGTTACGTGACCAGAGCATGAGTACAGGCATGCTGCAGCAGCAGGACCTTGACCTGTATTGGTGACTGGGAAGGCCAAGTAGCTGCTAAGATAAACCTATTTGACCACAGATAACAGCCCTTCTGGTGTGTTTTGCTGGTCTTTATTTGTTAACCGAGACCCATTACAGTGAATTAGGCAGATTTATGTGTTGTACAAATACCATCATGATAAAGCTCAAGGCTTCAGGTAAATTAAAATCCTTTATTTTTAAATAGAAGTCACAGGGTTGGTGGGGTTTTGGGTTTTTTGCGTTTTCTACTATGTGAAATCCCCAACCCTAATGTCATTTGAGGAAGGTTTTTTTAAAGCCCTACAGTAAATAATGCAACTATTGACTCATAGCTGGTTTGGGTTTTGGCACCAGAGGACTGTGGGGGCCAAACCAGCAATTTGCCAGATTATGAGCCCATTTTTTATTTGATAACAACTGATCTGAAGAAATGGAATTGAAGCCTCATCCTTTAATGTAATAATTTATCATGTTCTAATTTTGTACTTAAAACTAACTTTATATTCTTAGTGATTCCCTCTCACAAGAAGACAATGTGTTTCCCTTTAGTAGTTTTATACACAAAAACATATGTTAAGAAGTATCCAAGTTGTTTTAAACAGATGATGTAACAATTCCCTGATCACTTCAGAAAAAGTAGACAGACATACATATCACTACATTGAAATTTAGAGCATGAACCCAAACTTCTTTCTGACAATATATATCATGTATATGTTAGACAAATAAAAACATTTCCTGCCTTTTATGGAAACACAGCTAAAGAAACAGGAGGAAGCAAATACAGTTCTTGCAATATACTATTATTTACTGCTCTGTTCTACATGGCTGTATGTAAGGTGTGCTGGATGCTCACACATACTGAGAAAATACACCCCAACAGATCACTAATCTGAGAAGAGTAAGCTATGGGTTATGGCTTGTTATGTGTACCTTGGGTATGAATATATTTTTTACTGCACACACATGAAACATACCCTCTTAGGTGCACAACCACTCCCCAGCAACTGATTTTTGCATACCTTTACTTATTTAGCAGCAGGAGACAGAAAGAGACAGCCAGACACAATGGCACGCCAAAGGGCAACATCTTCAGATGCAAGGACAGAGCCAAGGGCAGAGTACTGGAAAATGTAAGATAGCCGGGTACAGCAGTGACAGCCTTGAAACCCTGATGGTAACTCACTTGACAGAAGGCAGCAATATCATCTGTATCACACATAATACTTTCACTTTACCATTAACCTCTTTAAAGAACAAAATTACAAAAATTCTTTATCCTATTCAAACAACACTTTTGATAGCAGGGAACAGGGTGTACCGCATAGTTTTCTCTGTCACACTGAGCCTACTACCCTTTTGTATTCTTTTTGAATTTTTATTTTTTTTTACAATATCCAGTTGCCTCACACCTTGCAGATCATTGCTCTGCCCTTATCCTTTAGCAGACTGGTGAGAGGTTTTTCAGATTCCTGTTACATATATCCCACTGACCATCTGCTATTGCCACCTTAACGAGAAATCACTTGCTGAAAGGTGATTAAGTGGTTACAGTCCAGCACAAGGGTTACAAGCTCATTATACTATTTCCCCCTCCAATATTAAGCAGTAGTGATAAACAACCATCCGAGAGTCTTAACTGATATGAATCAGCACATTTCCACCATTTCAGTAGGGTTACCTTGGTTTACACGACATTTAACTTAAAAGCATTTTCCATTAGGTTAATTTTAGATTCCAGCCTTCAGTTAAAATGGGTATCTGTGTGCCACCATTTTCACACAGGAACTCAGGATAACCAAGGAAGACTCATTTCTATTCTTTATTATTTTTAATCATCAGGGATGGATGTTTTAAAGACAATTACTGAATTATCTCTAAATTAGCTGGGTTTTTTGGTAGCAGTCATGATGTGAGAAGTGGGTTTTTGTTTCCCCACAGAGCACTGAAGTTTACTGTAAAGCTACTCTAGTTCTGGATTTACATACCACTTGCAGAGGAAGATCTATCCACTTAAACCTTCCAGTTTAGGTTTTGCTGAGTCAGTTCTAGGTATCAGCCTGTTTAAAAAAAAAACAAACCATAAAGGAAAGAAAAGAAAAGGAAAGAAAAAAAAAAAAAAAAAGGAAAGCAAAATTAAAAAAGGAAAAGGAGGAAGTTTCAAATACAATGGGGGCAGAGGCAATTCACAGCTTCTTAAACAGTTTTTGCTCTTAAAGCCCCTCCTACATTTCTCTTCCCACATCAGGTCTCCGCTGTGATCTGTTTCCACTAAACCAGAAGCAGTCTTTGCAGTTGCCCCATTAGAGCTGTGGATTTAGAGACGATCTCCCAAATAAGTGTCACAGAACAAAACAGAATAAGAACTATGTTTGTAAACAATGAAAAGCCAAAATGAGCTGCCACTTATCATTGAGCCACATAGATGTGAAAAAAAAAGCCCAGAGTGTGATTCAGGACATTCCACTCCGAGGGGGATGATATCCTGGCTGTACTTAGGTTTGGAAAAAAATGTTCTGAAAGGTTCTCTTGCTGCCACATACTCTATTTTAGTTCTGGGGCTCATCCTCTAATGTCATATATATTCTGAGTAGTAAAGGAACCACCTGATGTCCAGCTTCATTTCAGGGAAAGGGAGGTATGGGCACTAGAAGACAAGTCTGGATGTACTCAGATTACTGGGAGATAGTTCAGAGGAGAGACACCTTGAAAGGTCAGTGTCAGGAACACAACATGCTAATGATGCTAATGATATAAACAACACCCAAGATAGTTAGGTCTTGATTTGGTGAAGGACTTATGTACATGTTGTACTTGAAGCACCTGAGCAGTTGTATTCATTTCAGCCAGGTGGCACAGATGCCTACAGCCAGGCTTATACCTCACCAGGAAGGAGCTCCAGGCATTGCAGAATGACAGAAGTGATCTTTCCTGGCATTTATCAACACCCTTTAAATGCACAGATTAGTACATCTTCCTTTTCTAAAATTGCCTTCTGCTTGTGCTCATGCTCATGCTTCCAAAGTACCCTGATTCATGTCACAAGAAAAACTTTTCCAAAGGACTCAATAACTTTTTCCCCAACACACACCATCGGTATGTAATTGTCTGTATCCCACCTTGCCTCCAAAACTGAACAAATCACTTCTGTGCCCCTACTCTCCCATATCCAAAAAGAAAATGTTGCCTGAGGAAACAGGGTTAATTTTACTTTCCTTTGGCATAACAGGACATAATTTATTATTCTGCTTATGATCACTGACAAAGTCCCAGAAAAATGCAAAGCTTGCTGTTTTGAGATCTTACACTGATTGTAACTTATCATGTCATAGGACCTTTTAGCACCAGAGACATCATTCTGGTTTAGTAATCCCTTCAGAGAATTCCTTCCAACAAATATAGAAGACTGCCATCATGATGAGAAAAATCCTTTCCCCTAAAACTGTTTATCATCCAAGAATAAATAGCAATGAAAAGAATGGCTTTCCGAGACTTGAGGGGTCATAATCCATCTATCAGGAAGATACTGCTATGAGTATTCTACAGCAGCCACTTACCCTTTCTAGTGTACTACAGTCTTCTGGATGACAGTTTAAATTTTTATTTTATTTTTTTTTTAAAAGATGAAGTTATAACGCTCCATCAACAGACAGCTGTCCTAGTGGGCACTGGGAACACGGAATGACTCGCATTGCTGAGCTGTGCAGTCATTGCCAAAGGAATGATGAGCTCACATTTCATTCCGATTCACATACTCCCTGTGGTTAGACTGTGAGGCTCACCCTTCCTCGCCCAACTGACGCCCCCTCCCTGCCCGGACACCAGATCTGGCTTGTTAACATGTCTGGAATGAGCGCGAGCCTACCTCTCAGCTGGCAAGCCCAAGGGGCATACTTGGATTCCCAGGTTGGAAGATTATCTCATTCAAGCACAGTTCTCCCAAAGATATATAAGCAAAGCTAGCGTGGTGGTCCCTGCAGAGCTGGCTTGAGAACTTGGGAGTCTGAGCCATCCAGGAGTACAACCTTCAGAAGCTGGCAAATATGATGATGATGACAGTAGAAGAGCTGGTAGGTACAACCTTCTCTCATCTATTCATAATTAGTTTTCCCTCTAGACTGTGATTATACCAGGCAGAGAGACACAACCTTTGTGAATCACTGAGGTGATCTGGCAGGTTACCAGGGCTGCTGTGGTCTAGATGTAAAACCTGTATACATACTATAGGTTATGTATGCTACTGTATTCTTACTTTAACTTTTCCTTGGGAAGGGGGCTTAGCACTGATACAGCTACGCAGCTGTTTGGAGTTTGCATCAGAACACAGTTCACTGGGAAGAAGAGATTGACCAAAATTTAGCTATGTGTTGTCCTTTGACCTTGATCTTAATTTGAATTGTTTTTGAAGCTATTAAGTTTATGATCTCACTAAGAGAATTTAAATCCAGTAAGGGACCAGGAGGGGGTATCACTGAAGGAAAATAAAAATATTTTCTAATACTAAACTAGCAGTTTAGCAATAGTGTATTTTTCTAACAATACACTGACAGTTCCTACACCCACTCCTGCTCATGGTGTAACAAGCCTTTGAAAAATAATCTCTAAACCAGACCACAAGTAACGGGACATTCCACTGCTGGGTTCAGGCTAAAAATGCCTGATTTGACCAATAAACTGGGCAAACAGGAACCATCCAGTAAAACACCAGCACATCATAAAGAAACGGCTTCTTTTCCCAGATGGCTATGTTAAGATGCAACTGCCATACAGCTTAACTAGTCAGTGGTGTCTTGGATTCTCTGGCGAGGCCCTAGCAGTTTCTCTAGTGTTAAACTCTATAAAAACCACAGTTCTACAAGGTGATTGAATGGAAGGCTGGTCCAGAACACATGAATTTACAGAACCCCTCTCAAAATACACAGCAGCCTCTTCTAAGTTTGAAGAATTATCTCTCTGTACATACTTAATCGAGCACCAGAAGCATTTCCAGACGCTCCTGCAAGCTGGGCTGCTGCACAGAAATTCACAGCCACTGCACAGGAACCACCTTCTGCTATTTTGCCGAGTGCTATAAATGGGGACTTAGGTACTGACAGCAATGGGTAAAACCAGCCTTGAAATTACTCAGTAACCCAATTTAACCACATCGGATGGGTTTCAATAAAACTGCAAGGTCCCCAGGGAGAAGGCCTCTCCTCCCACCCTGCCTGCTCAGTTCCCCTGCTCAGCTCTCACAGGGTGCTGCTGGCTGCTCAGGGTGGCTCTCTCCACCATGGCCTTTTGGAGACTTCTGAATCTGGTACATGCTGCTGAGTGAACAAACAAGAAAACTCTGAACAAAGAAAGATGCTTTTCCCAAATCATTGTTTTTTGTCAGTGCAGCAACACCTCGACCCTAGCCAAGCAGGGACTTAGACTGTGAGTTGTTCTCATGGATCCAATCCCTGAAGATGCTAAGATCGGGTTTGCTGTGTGGATGCAGGAGATCTGCCTGCAAGCATGATTGCCCTAGCCATTGGCATACACAGTGAATCCAGGTTTGCACTGTGCCTGTCAGACCCTCTCAAGCGGGACAGGAATGACATGCAGTCAGCCTCTAGGTAATCCACGTTCCCCAGGGGAGGCTACTGCAGTCATGAAACTGCTGCTTATATTAGATCACGTTTACTTTTACAGGTGACTGGGAAGAAGGCGGATGATAAAGAGACTGGCAGCTTCCTCCCTGAGGACTTCAAAAATGGAGAGTATGAAGCTGCTGTAAGATTAGAGAAGCAGGAGGACCTAAAGACAGTCTCTGAATACTCACTGACCCGAGGTGATCTGGATCATGAGAAGGAGAAAAAACTAGAAGCGGAGGTAAGCTCTTGGGGGTTGTAGTTGGCTTTTTATCATCTTGTGCGCACTTTCTGCTGCAGTCCTTGAAGTTTTGCCACTTTCTAAGTTAGAAATACATGCATAGTGAATTAGATAAACCTTTGGGAGATTGCCATGGAGGGAGATTGGTCTAAAGGCCATAGGCATCTGCTGACTACTGTAGCCTATGGATGCAGGCAATAATGCTGTGAAGCAGAACCCAGAATTCACCCATAACATCTGACAAACCCTGGGGGCTCTCTCCTGCTACCAGAAATGGGGAGCAATCATAGCCTCTAAGACACCTTCAGCTTGCACACCTAATGACTGCCACCAAAAATAACTAACCCAAGAAAAATGCAAGAGTGCATTTCTGAAGCCAGAAGCCTTATCTACCATGAAAATGTATTTTTTTTAAATGAAAACACTGCATTATGCTTACTAGCACATTTTTGAAAAATCAATTACAAATGAAAGTGATACTGGTCTACAGAAAAGTACCATCTTGTACTCCTGGAGCTTGATAATGCTCGTTATATCCCTAAGAACCAATGCTTTCCCCTCACCCCCCAAAAAATTAGTATCTGTAACATCTTAAATTCTTTGGTGAATAAAAAAAAATCAACTGGCCTAAAAATTTGCAGTGATTTGGGGATCAAAAAGCTTAACTAGCAGTGGGTATAAAACTTTGTTCTGAAAAAAGAAGGGTGGGAAACCGAGCCTAAGAAATATTAAAATTAACACTATTAACCTTCACCTTCCATAGGGAGATCATTACTTGGTACAGAGATTTAAGTTCCTCCAAAACAGGGTCCTAAGATTGATCCACAGTACACTCAGAAAACATAATTATTTTCCATTAAGTCAATGGTCTATAGATCAAACCCTAAAGGCAGAGATTAATGAAAGGAAGAGGTAAAAATAACTTCAATAAGCATTCGGCTAAAAAAAATGCACACCGTATGACAGGCTCTCACCAATTCGCTTACTGTTAATGATACCATGGGACTGAATCTGTCATCTGTATTCACCCTGGCTTACCCCTTGTTTGTGAATCCCCCTTCTAAAGTCAAGGACACCTCATGATACCCGGGATCTTAGTTCAGGCAACATGTTGGCCCTTGATGTAAGCAGGGCCTCATACTGACTACATACAGGGATACTTTTTACAAACAGGCTTGAAAAAGTCTTAAACATTTCTTGAACTGCCCCTCCAAGGATACTGGGGATATTCTTTGTAGCTTACTAAAATATAACCCTTGCTGACTGAAATGCTAAGATCACTATAAACTTTGCTCTTCACTTGGGGGTATATTGCTCATTAAAGAGGATTAAATAAATCAGGAGCTGAATCATAAAAGTGGTTGAAAAAAACCCCAAGACTTGGTGAAAGCTAAAACTGCAGGGTCATCCCAGCTCTCATAAGCTGCACGTGAGATTTCTTAAAATGTGACGCCAGAAGAGATTGCAGTGCTGCTCTGACTCTGACTAATACAGTCAAAAAATGCATGCTATGTATCCCATAACATATGCCTGAAAAAGCATCTAGGAATAGGTCCAATGATGTATGAAGAACTATAGATGATGTAGAATTTCTCATACAGTAATTTATTCTAATGGTTAATTAGCCCTAGCTGTAAAAAAAAAAAACCAAACAAACCAACAAAAAAACCCCCACAACAATAGAAAAAAAACCAAACCAAAACCCCAACTTATTTCAAAGTTCATCTGGTCTTAACTGAGTTCAGCTTAATAATATAAAATATATTATTGTGATATGCTGTCCTGCCACTCTGAAAGAGAGAGGTGGTCACAGCTCAACTTGTGGTCTTCCCTGGTTTGTTTCAGCTGAAGAAGAAGAAATTAGAGGAGAGGTCAAAGCTTGAGAACTTGGAGGATCTTGAAAAAATTATTCAGCTGAAGAAGAAGAAAAAATGCAAGAAAGTGAAAGTTCCCATTGTAAAGGAACCTGAACCAGAATTTATTGTAAGTTATCTCAAAGTACCTGCTTCTGGGCCAGCACTGATGGGGTTTTGCACCACATGCATTTACACTGCATGTCTTTCTTTCCATCAGACAGGACCAGTGGATATACCCACATTCTTTAGAGCTGCTTTGGAGAATAAGTTGCCAGTAATTGAAAAATACCTGTCAGACAAAGGGGACCCAAATGTCTGTGATGAGGTACTATCTTCCTTCTTACTGCAAAGCCTGATACAGCAGTGAGGTTATTACAGTGCAAAAATTACTTTTACCACTGGGTTTTGTAGCTTCCACAGATTTAAGGAGACAAAAGGGTGGAGGGAAAGTAAGTAAACACCGAGAGTTTTGCATATCAAGTCTTCTAGTAATAAAGGGACCACTGGGACCCTTCACAGTAGTATTTTCTCAAAAAGTTTTTGCGTTCAAAAGAAAGCTGTTGGTGACCAGGAGACCCTGATTTTCTGTGACAGGTGGCCCTTCCAGAGCTACAGATGAAGAGACAAGAAATATGTCTGCAGAATGACTGAAAAAAGTAAAAGAAAAAAGAAAAAAACAGAATGATGCTTCCTGCCCTCCTACTCCATAATGCATAAGTTGCATTAGCAAACTGCAGTGTAGCACGTGGGATGGGGGAACTCAATAGGCGTCATTTTAAATTTGAATGCCATACTGCAGATATTTCTCACACCCTTTAAAATGCTGGGTAGGCAGCTCTCAGTTATCAGGATGCTATTAAAATTTAGCAGATTTCAGGTCTCAAAAGTATTAGCTCTTGAAAATGAATCAGCATAAAGTATGTGTTTGCCATCATCCTAGGGAGGCGGGGAAAAAAGATTTAAAGATATCTCTTTCTGCAATATTAAATATCTGGCTTTGCACTGTTTTAATTGCCAGTACAAGCGCACTGCACTGCACAGGGCATGCTCTGAAGGACATCTGGAAGTGGTGAAAAAATTGGTGGAAGCTGGAGCCAAGCTTGAACAGAAAGACATGGTATGCACATCAACTCACGGTTCTTTCGTAACCTTGCTCATTGCTTTTTAAGTGCCAAGAGAAGCACTTAAGAGTAGTGCTTCTTGTAGAGGAACATTAAAAGGCCTTAAAGTGTCTTGTAAGTTTATCCTTAAAATAACACTGTTGAGAGGTTTCAGGAGGAGATGTCTGCCTCCCTTTGCTACAGTGGTTGACAGAAAGCCCAGGAAGCGGAGGAACATGCTGGCCAGCAGACTGCCACAAACAACAAAGCCTGAAGTAGGGTGAGAGAGCTGAGGTCAGGCTACCACTTCAGCCTGATAGCAGGTGGTAGAGATACCACTGATCCACGCAAGTATCCAGGGCCCAGTGCAGCGCATTACGTTCTCTACTGGGATTTCAGGGCTGCACTCTGGAGAGACCCCTGCTCCTCCGGGTGGTTTAGTATCAGCAGCTTCTGCAGCTGTTTTTTCGGCTCTTCATCCAT
Source organism: Hypotaenidia okinawae (assembly GCA_027925045.1). Classification (NCBI taxonomy): domain Eukaryota; kingdom Metazoa; phylum Chordata; class Aves; order Gruiformes; family Rallidae; genus Hypotaenidia; species Hypotaenidia okinawae. Next base: position 21,429,590 of record BSDF01000008.1, on the reverse strand, counting down.
TTGCTAAACATTTGGAGCCAGCCAGCCTTGCTCCCCCTCACTTAACCCAGAAGTACTCCTGGATAGCCTAAGAAACAGGAGGAATAACTGGCAGAGAGAGACCTTCAAGGGGCATTCTGCTGCTCCCAGCAGAGCAAAGGGCAGGGAAACTGAGCCTTGAAGGGATGAAGGTTCTATTTCACTTTGTGGACCTGCTTAAGTTTCAGGGTTGGGATTTTTTTTTGTCCTTAAAGAGAACCATTCTTTCCCTTGAGCTTTATTTCCTATGCATTTTAGAACCCAAAAAGCATTGAATGGAAGATACTAAGTAGCACATACCAGCCACCTGCCTGTCTAAAGATAACTTCTGAATTTCACAGAATAGACAGAACACATCCTCTCTCACAGAAGTTTTGCCAAGATCTTAGTCTTTAAGAGCAACATGTAGCGAGTGTGAAGAGTGAGAAACTCACAGTACTAAAGAAATTAGGGCAAAATAAGAAAAGCTGTTACGGGAAACAACACAGCGATCACTGTGAGGTGCTTTAGGTTAAATTGCATGAAAATTATTTTGGAATAATTTAGAAATTTATCAGAAAGGTTTAAATTTTACTTTTTTAAAGAAATTACAATGTTGAATTAATTTCCTAACAACTTGGTTTTCCTGCTGCAGCTTGAATCTACAGCCCTGCACTGGGCGTGCCGGGGAGGGAACCTGGATGTTCTGAAATTCTTACTGGACAAAGGGATAAACAGAAATGCAAGAGACAAGGTATGTATTTCTGGGCCGCAGCAGCTTTTTAAACTGCTGAGGAAAAGCTAACCCTTAGAGAATTTTTGACAGCTGCTCTTCAAGGGGTCTTTACCTGTTCCATACCACTGACTGCTTCCTCCCACCTCTCAGCTGCTCAGCACCCCCTTGCATGTGGCTGTGAGAACGGGCCAGTACGACTGTGGAGAGCACCTCATTGCCTGTGAAGCAGATCTCAATGCCAGAGATAGAGTAAGTACCGACAACTTCTTACCTGCCAGCAATCAGGTAGAATCAAGCTGCTGTCTGCCTCGGTCGTTTCCCTTGCCTGTAAAAATCCCCAGCTACAGAGTTGGGGCTGGACGGCAGTGCTGGACCGGCAGGGCTGACGCTGTGGTTCATGTCTCCTGCCTCTAGGAAGGAGACACTCCAATGCACGATGCTGTGAGGCTGAACCGCTACAAAATGATCAGGCTTCTGATTCTGTATGGAGCAGATCTAACTATAAAGAACTGTGTAAGTAACTGCAAAAAAAAAAAAGCATCAATTCAAAATGCTTTAAAGTAAGATTCCCTTTAGAGCAGTTTCATAGGTTTCAATGCCAGGAGACACTACTGTGAACAGACTTAATTAGACCACTTCAGAATTAATTAAAGCAGAGCTGACATGGGGAAAGTATAACTTGGGGGAGGTCAGAGAAAAGAGGAAAAACCAGTAACTCTTCTAATACCAGAACCCATCAGCCACAACTTGAAATAACATCACACTTTTCTGTGATTTGATAACCCATATATTGAAAAGATATAACACAGACACTTGTTCTCTGCACAACTCCCGGGCTTCAACCACCACTGGGAGAACAAAGATCTTAGCTTGTCAGAGAAATCTCCTTCCTGGTAAGCCCAAGTACTATATCTGGATGACCGGCTGTTGACCTGACCACTGGGAAACAAATCCCCACGGCTCAGCAGAAACTCAATTTCAGAAGCTCCACTCCTGACACTTTACTCAGCCACTGCAGCAGCACATGGCTTGCTGAAGCTCTTTGACCACTTGTTAAAACACAGTACATCACAGCCTTCTTCCTTTCCCCAAACCCAAACAGAGCAGCAGTGGGATGGACAGCGAGTGTTACCGGTGCCAGTTAATACTTATACTGGCAATTACTCAAAACATAATGGGGCATGGAAGAAGCCAGAAATTGCAGCACTTTGCACTCCCTATTCTCTGCTCACACTCTCCAATGCAGGGCCACTCCTGGCATTATCCCTCATCAGGATATGAAAATGATGAAAAGTACAGCCCTGCAGACCAAAGACTTGCCTCTCTCTGGGTCTGTCTGCACACAGAAATTGCTACTGTTTAATTTAGATGTGGTTCATAACCTAATTAAACCAGTACAAACTCTTATCTGAATTCCCTGCTAAATAGGAGAGTAGCTTATTGAGGTTTCATCTAAATGTATTTCTAATCAGTTTAATCTTCTAGATCAAAAGAAACACCTGCATGCTCTGCTAGTCACGGCATTTGCTAATATGGTTTAGACCCATGGAAACACAGAGAGATTTCATCATGAGTTTGAACAGGGCTGGGACCAGACCTGTAGAGCCAAAGAACTCAGATGCAACAGTTAGTCTGACCTCCCATGTGCAGGAGGATCTCACGTCAGGCAGACCCACCGTGCAAATATTTAGGGAATAATGAAGGACTCGGTAATCACCAACTGAAATTAAATCTTGTTTCCTCTGCTTCTTTAACTAGCAAGGGAAAACACCTATGGATCTTGTTCTTCAGTGGCAGAATGGCACCAAAGAGATCTTCAACAGCCTGAAAGACAATTCCTATAACAGCGTCCGTCTAGACAAGTTCTGAAGAGACACATCAGACCTCTTTTTGCTGCTTTGAAACGCTTCACATGAACCTGCAGGAAAAAAGCCCAGAAAATAGTACTTTTATTGAAAATGGGATTAGTTGAGGTGCCTTCGCTGAAAGCTGCAAAACAGATATGCAAGGAAATTATTTTAAAAGGCAGGTTGAGTGTTAAAATTCCACTGGTTGTAAAATGGCTTTATTTATTATTTATTTATTTATTTATTTTAAAAGTAATTTTTAACTATTCCTAATATTATTGTAGGGTTGGTTGTTTTTTTTAAGAGCGCTTTACATAACGCAGTCTTTGCCATCAACATCAACTTTTGTCTTAGATGGCAGCATTTCCAACTGCGTTAGCAACTTCCCTTGAGCCTTTCTAGCTCTGAATAGTGAATACTTGCAACTGTTGCCTTGTCTCTGCCAAATTCTTTTTAAATAGTATGTTAAGTAAGTGGAAAAGCAATGGAAGAAGGTATACTGAGGTGCCAAGTAGTTTTAAAGCAGTGGTTGAGTAACTGTTTACACAGGGTTTGGCAATCGTGGTCGATAAATAGCTCAGAGAGCTCCAACCATCAGGTGGCGGTTTGGACTGTGGGATTCAGATGCAATGTTGTGAAGGTGACAGGAGACAGTATCAGGAAAGTGATTTTTTTTATGGTACTATGAAGTCTGATGACTAAAGAATGCAAAATCAGAGTATGTATATTTGTAAATTTGTACTGCTGTTTCTGTACATTTTGTACTGATCCATTTCAGGTTAAATAAAGAGTGGTTCTTTTTACGTACTGGAGTGGTTTATGGAGTGGTGAGCATGCACAGGGTAATTCTGTCTCTCTAAAAGAAAGTTCACACCTTGGTCTCTGTAGAATTCTTAAAAGCTCAACGAAGTCTCAGCTGCTTAGAGCAGCCTGCCCTTGAGCCACCTCCCTGCCAGTTTGATATATTTGTTAAATGGAAACACACATGCAGAAGCTAAAAAGCTACTTGAGTAGCTAGTGGAAAGTTACAGTTTTATTCCTGAGATTCATTTAAAATCTCCATTTCTCAGCAAATCAGCACTTACTAGGTGTCGCATGTGAGACAGCTTCGGTTGTCCAAGGCAAGGAAGACAGGAGTCCTGCTGGGAAAGGCAGGCACCTCACCCTTTGCTTCAGCAGAAGTGGAACCACCTTACCTGAGCCATCAGGAGCAGCAACAGCCACTTCAACTGGGACACGATGTGCTGCATTAGTTTTACAATCCTCACGCCTCACACTTTCAACAACCCATCAGCTGGTTTCAAGCCAGCAGGCTTTACTCTGGCCCAAACCATGTCCTGGCCATGGTGGGGTCAGGAGTGGACTGTGATGAAGAGTGGTTACCAGAGTGCCAACTTTGAAGACTAAGTGAATTTTCATAAACCCCAGAGAAGCAAGCAGAAGAAACACCTGTTCTGTCAGCAGCCAGCTATCCTAGGCTGAGGACAAGACCTTCAGACAGATGAGACTTCTCACACAAGCACCACAACTCATGAGTGTCACCTTGCCAGCCACAGGCTTTATTTGTGAACACTCTCCTCTGTAAAAGTTACGGCACACCTCCACTCACGGCCCTTCTCTGCAAGCCACCACTTCACCACCTGTTTCTGCCCAATTAGCCAAACACTGGGAGCATGTCTTGCAGGAAACAGAAACGGTATCAGTGCTGGCTAACTCAGGCTGTTTATTGTGCTAACTGAGAAGCAATTCAAACATTCAGGCACCAAAGTGGCCAGAACAACACGCTTCAGGAAACAGGGAGAACCACCTTTTCAGACAGTTCCCAAAGCACTGTATCTACTTCAGGGGCAAAGATGCAAATTTTTGTAATTTTTTTTTTTTTTTAATTAAGTTGAACAAATAGGAAAAAGAATCTCTAGCATTCAAAAGCCTTTTTCCATATGCTAATTACCAAAACTTCTCTCATGCTCAAGGTTGGCTATTCTCTAGCGAAGGCAAGATAAATAATATGTCATTCAGAAAATTGCCTCAAACACATTTCTGCTACTTCTCTGGTTAAGGCACTGTTCTGAAATTATGTCCATAAGTTATAAACTTCTGCATATATATATGTATACACACACCCCATCCCAGTACCCATAATAAAACAGACGCAAATCACAGTCAATAGCTAGTAACACAAGAAAAAATACTTCATTATTTGTTGAATAAAGCAAAAGCTGTGTGACTTACACCAGCATTATGTGGAACTGTCTACTGAGAACATCCATTCTGATCAGTCCAGTTACTAAGATCTCAGAGATGACCCACTGCAAGGACTTCTACAATATTTGAGGTGCTCTAACTTCCACTTCTCAACTTCTCAAATGCAAACACAGAACTGGTATATCCACAGTAAAGCTGGCGCAAGGGTATCTTGAGTACAGTAGCTTACATAATTTTTATATTGGTTTAATCAAAAGAAAAACTTCAGTCAACATTTGGAAGAGCTCTGAAAATGCTCTGCTGATTATAAATATGTTATGATTGCTTTTTTGGCAGCCAGATTAGGTTTACTGAGGCATTAACAGGAAGGAAAACAGAAAGGCAGGAGGCAGCAAAATGAACTCTCTCATAAGGCAACACTGGCAGAAGAGGACATACAGAAGGAAATGATGCTGTAAAAATGATGTGACATAGAGACTGCTCAGGCCAAGGTAAGGCAGCTGTTACGCTGTGACTGCAGCACACCACGCTGAGTATAACCTTGGGCTCTTCCTTCCCATCTGTGGTAACCATCTCATGTTACAGTTCGGTTTTAAGAGCTGCAGGACAGGGATGGCCTTCGGGATGTGTCCAGCACGTGAGGTCAGTCAGTCCTACTGTAACACAAATCTAAGATATCTCCCAGCAAGTGACAGATGCTGGGATCTTCTTTACCGCCATCGATCACAAAACAGAATGGGAAGCAGATTATTTTTTTTCCTGCACCATTACTCTTCACAGGCCACTAGAGATAAACTTACCTACTGGCTTGTGGCTGCAAGGTTTAGCCGAGATGTGTTTAGAACTTGAGAAATTGTAAGAACTACACTTTGAAAGCACGTGTTATTAGAAACATATTTAATAAAGGAATGAATGCACATACAACTGAAATTTCCATGTTAGAAACATGTTCAGTTTGCACTAACTCCACAAGACCTCAGACAGTGTGGAGAGACGGTCTCCCAAACTTGGCCACAAGCCCAGCATGACCTTTCAGATGTGGTGAACTACCACACAGCAGTCTCATTCCCACTGCTTTCCTTTCTTCACCACGAGAAGAGCCATTCTTCTCCAGGCCAAACAGAGCAGTAAGGGAGGAACTGGACTGGCTGTAGGGTGGGAAAAGACACAACATTGGGTAAAATAAGGGATGGAGGCTCCTGTTGACAATTGGTCCAGTCCTCAAGCTTGAGTCTTGGCTTTTTTGCAGGCTGGCAGTGTTGTTTCTTCTTCCTCAACCTTGCGAGGCTTCTTTACTGTGTACACCACCCCACAGGCAGTCTTACGAGTTTCTGGAAAATACAAGCAGAAGTTGTAGTACCTCAAATAAAATTACACTAATGCATTTCATGCATATTCATTGCAGGTGCTCCTGCCCCAAGCACAGCACATGTTTAACAGCCAGCATACACAGCGGGTAAGTAGCCTGCATGGTCAGGAGCTGGGGACATGCTGCCTTATAGAGTGGGGAAACAAGAGAGGGGGAATCTAGTGGTGGGTGTAGAACTACAGCAAACATAAGGGAAAAAAACCCAAGGGCTGCAGCAATTGAGGGGCTACAGACACACAAAACCATAGGAAACCAAGCTTAATCAGTTCAGTAGTCACAGGACACATTCTCAAAGCATTGGAAAAAGCATTTCTGAGCAAAACATACTGCTCTCTAAAAAAGAAATAAATACAAAAATGATTTATATACCCCAGGATTCTTAAACAGACTATGCTGGCACAGCTACACTGGCAGAGGCTCCCCTATACAAACCAAGTGGCTTTATGGTATTCTAGACAATTTTATTTACAGAAGCCTCAGCATTACCAAAAAAATACTACTGTGAGATGTTATCAAACTCCTCATGTGTTTGCCAAACAACCTAGTGAGCCCAATCCAATTTCAGAACTACTGGTGGGAGGATTCTCTGCAAAATACTGTTAGCAAAGAGGTTCTGCAAGAACCTTGCCAAAATATATTGACTTATTCTGGGCTAGTATTCTTTGGGGGACAGGGAAATGACATCTGCTATTTAATTTCACAGAGGAGATAGATGATGGTCTCAAGAAATTCCACATAAACTTGACAAAAATTCTTTCAACACACTGTCTCTATGTAGATGAGAAGCAGGCAGGACGAGGAACCTGCATTCACAGAAATGCCCTATCCAAGAGATGAAAGCTACCTGCTGTGAATTACAACAGGTTCAAGCCTCACCTCTGCTGAACCAAGAGATGCAAACCAAATTCTACTGTACATTTAAAACTTAGAGCAACTCAGGTTGTTGGGAAGGTGACTAGAAATAGAGAGGATAAAGAAGCAAGTTTTGTTTCACCAAAAGCCGCTGTATGTTATATGAAGTGTTTTTTTCCTAAGCAGCAAGCACTAAGAGTATTTGATTTTGCATCAAATTTGAAATGGTCCACACTGTCAAACATAGATCACATACTGAAGCATGGGAAACATGGGCAAAGTTGTTTCTGCACTCATGCTGCAGAAGGGCAAACATGAAAGACATGCATTCTGATTTTCTCAAGGTCAACAACGTCATTTCAGCTGGTGTAATCCAGCTCAGCATTCAACCCTTTCTGAAACAAGGGACAGTTTCACAGTGCAGCCCAACAGGCAGAGCTGTGTTTTGGCTGAACAGCTTATGACTCTAATGTGGTTAACCAAGTACTCCAGTACAGAGAGCACCATCAATTCAGCCACTGATCTGCAAACATGGCAACAAGGGAAAATGAAACACCCTTGTCACACAAGCTCCACTTCGTGCACCGGACAAGCGAGTTAAAAACCCTGAACTAACTTAACCTGTAAGGTCTTGGGACTTTTCAGAAACCATGCTTTAACAAATACAAGTGTTACTTAGAGAAGTTCACACCTGCTTTTCACTTACCTCCATGAAGCATGGTGGCTCTGCAGTTGGTAGACACAGCTGCCTTGGATTCGCTTTCTGACAGGCCAAACAGCAAACCTCTGCCATCTTTGTTCAGGATCAAAATGTACAGAAAGGAACAAACACAAGAGGGAAGTCTGTCTGCATAATAGGTTTGCTTACCCTACAAATAACTGGGAATTAGCAAAGCTGTAACTCAAAGTGACGTTTTGCATAAGGTTACCCAGAGGCAGGGAACCGAGGCACCCAAATCCTCCAGCTGCATTTCCCCAGTAGCCCTCCTGGAAAGCTCCTGGCAATGTTGGTTTTTTCCAGACAAAAAGCTGTACTTTGGAAAATAAAAGTCTGTCAACATAGGAACATTTTTGCATGCATAATCATGTAAAAAAAAAAAAAAAAAAAAGACCACACTGAGAATTTCAGTTTTGGGGAAAGCGTATTACACTGAAAAGCTCCCAGTCACCTTGAGCAGTGATGACACTGGATTAGGCAAGTTAATTTGGGTTGAGCCTGACTGCTTTTTTTTTAAAAGTAGGAAGGAAACGTCGTGCATAAAATCCTTCCAGGCCACACATCCTCCCACACAGTTCTCACGACTCAAGCACACTCCTCCCCTTTGAGGGACAGTCCAGATATGTGCTTGTGATGCAAGGACAGGGGAAATAGTAAAAATGCATCTGAATTCCTAAAAGGAGGGAGAAAAGTCACTCTCCTTGATTTCTAGACCACCACCACTTAGTTACATATGTACTCTTAAATAAGGACTGGAAACCTCAGAACAGAAGTAACCAGCACTCGCATGGGAACTTTTTCTTGTTTAATATAAATACAATTTTATAGCTGCTTCTACCAAAGATGTGGCACCTTGGAGATCCTAAGTAATAGCTTCTTGTTCGGTTCATAATGTCCACAGATTTTTATGGCTTTTATTCATTTTTCCCCTTATACCCACACAATATTGACACATATCACAACAAAACATACCTGTAGCTGAACACAACCATTATTAGTTACACTGACAGCTCAGCCACCCCATGACCAAGAGCTGTTGCTCCTATATCCACTCAGAGACCCAATTCACTGAACTGGTCACCAACAAGCACCGCTGTGTAAGTTCAAAGAGTGTAAAGGATAGAAATATTTCAAAACCCCTTTAAACTTTCACATGTTACTTTAACTGCTGTATTCCACTTAAAAAAAGGATACAGATTAGCCACATCATAAGGACCTCTTAGTTCTAAGGGCTAAAAGAAAACAAAGAAGGTTGGATACCTGCATGTACTCTCTTGTAGGCTGCTAGAATATGAGCAGGCAAGACAGGGCTATCAGGAAGGCAAGATTAAATGCTATGTAATAGAAAGCTGCTGAAGATACACTAGGAAATCAAGCAAATACTATTATTTTAGAAAACAGAGTCCCCATCAGGGAGAAAACTGTCCCAAATTGTCATAAGGAAAATACTGCAGCAACAAAACCCCCCAAAATTAACCAACAATACCCCCCTTCCAACCAACCAAAAAACCACCACTACACCAAACTAAACCCCACCAAAAAAAACCCCAACAAAACAAACAAAACCAAAACCCCCCTGAAACAAAGGAAAACCAACCAACCAAAAAAAATCCCAACCCCCCAGTATAATTCTTTGATAAAAGAGACTGACTAAAGACCCATGAAATCAATTTTTATATGTTTAATATATAATTAAAGCTGTATTTTCAGCCACAGCTAAATCCTTGAATTGTTCCGACTTCAGCAAAAATCTGGGACTTACCCTTTCAGCCGCACTAGATATAACAATGTTCTGTAAAACAAAAAGAACAGACATTCATCTGTCAGACAGCACCAAGAAATGAAAGAAACCCCAAAAAACCCCAGAACCAGCAAAGACTTTATGAGGATCAGGCTGCCCAAAGAGGTGGTGGATGCCCCATCCCTGGAGATGTTCAAGGCCAGGTTGGATGGGGCCCTGGGCAACCTTGTGTAAATCCAGGCCTGAGGTTGGTGGCCCTGCCTGTGGCAGGGGAGTTGGAACTTTCTGATCCTTGGGGTCCCTTCCAACCCACACCATTCTATGATTCTATGATTAGCTAAGCTCAAACTCAGAGCTCAAATAGCTATCAGAGTATCTGATGCCCTCAGACAAAGTGAATTCTAGCAGAGTGCGGATCCTAATTTGGAGACATGGCTAAACTCTACCTTCCCGTCCCCTACTGAGAAAGGGGTAGAGGGACAAGTCCTTCCTTGCAGTTACAGATCCCTCACAGACAGATGTGAGTTCAATATACACCACTTTATCACTTTTAGACGGGTAGCCTAAGCAGTATAAATGCCAGCAGTGTCATTAAGCAAGCATGCATCTGTCTGTATCTTTCTCTTAGTGGACTTTAAAGTGACCATAAAGAAGAAACGCCGAGTTGCACACACAGCGCTGAGAAGTGCCCCTTGATTTACTCTAGCTGAAAGAGGCCACTCAAAAATGACATCTTGGCTTGAGCGGTACCAGAAGTGGACATTGAAGAGCAATCCAGGATCCTTCAGAAAGTGCTTATGGATGACACCTTTAGACAGTTTGGTGCTCCCAAATTTTCAGCCTACTCTGTGTGGTGATAGAACTCAATCCTAACTTTGGCATTTGACAGCCTTACACTCTCATCTCTTGAGAAAACCTGTCTGCAGCTAGGCATTGGCTGCCAACTCATGTTATGCCTTAATTTCCCTCAACACCAGCACCCCATGAAAATCACCATGCTGAGAGACATCCTTCACTCTTCTATCCCAAAGGGTTTCTACAGAACAGATAGGCAACTGCTCATGAACTGGCAGATACCACAGCTCAGCTACCAGCACTCGTGATGTTCAACCTCCAAGATGCTCACCCAGGGGAACACTGTTTTGCACAGGTAGAAACTGCAGCAGCAGCCAAAAATTCCTTGCCACTGTCGTGATACTGAGTAAAAGGCTTTGGGACTTCCTGCTTGAGTGGGTGGGGATAAGGATTGCACTGAGGCAGTGAAAGATTTTCCCTCCCTGACATCAGTACCACCAACACATCACACCACCTTCAGTTACAAGGTGGGGCTTTTGATCCCAGCCTCTCAGTGCTTTGCTTGTCCTGCTACCTCCCCAGCACAAAAAGCTGGTCAGACACTTGAAGAAAATTCTCTGTGTGCAGCAGGAACTCAACCCATAAAGAGCTATTTACATGGAACTGACTGCACATTCTCTCTGTGCCCAGGGTTTCCTCATGTACCGAGGAGGAAAGGATGGGACAGGCAACTCTGCCTCAGCATAAGCAAAGCCAGAAGGAGAAGCAATACATACATGAAAGTGACTTAGCAGTGCACATCATGATGGAGCCTAGGATACTTCTTTCCACGTAGTTCACCTTTAAAATGACTGCACTATGGATCCCAAGGGTGCTTTCGAGCTTCAGTGGTGCTGACTGCAAGAGCCTGCTGGGAGAAATGAAGTCTCCTGCTTTGAGCTGCAGCAGCCAACACCTGTCGCCCAGGCTCAGAGAAGCTCCCAGAGCAGCTGTGTGAGCTTGAACCAGCACAGGACTGTGGTTCACTACTGTGCACCAGAGATGTGCTCCACCTGGTTCAAATGGCAACTGGCTTCCAGTTAGGGGATAGGTAAGATGGAAGGAGACAAGAACAGGCAAGAAAAGCACTGCTAGGCAGTGGGAGAGGCAGGCAAAGGCAAATCCAAGGGAAGGGCTAAAGGGAAGATCTTAAAGGCAAAACATTATGTCCCCAGGTAAAGGACACAGCAGCTGTTCAGTATGCTGCTCCAGGCACAGCACTCACACTTTTTACCAAAACAGAGGAGGTGTGGCACTGTGGCTATGCACACCTGTCTGGCAAGGCGGGTGAGAGCCCCACTCATTCCCTGTACATTTTAATATGCATTAAGGACTCTGATCAATGCCAGGTGTGAGGACAGGAGTAAACTTCAGGAAATTTCTCTGCCCTACTACAACAGAGCAGGAACGAAAGGATCCAAAAGCTGCTACAAGTTCAGCAACTTCAGGTTACAGAAGGCAAGAGCCTATGCAAGCAGCCTGGCGAGCAGCCATCCCACATCTTGTTCAAGAACACCCTTTACAAAACTGATGGAGAAAAGCTACCAGCAAGGGCTAACAACCATCTCTGCTGGCCTGCCAGGTACTGGGCCTCAAAGAAAAAAATAAAAGAAAGCTAGCAATCCCCTCCAAGCTCTTCCAGTGCCTGTCAACAAACAACTTGTCATCCCCAGCTCCCAGTGATTTACCTTCAAGGAGCATACGATACACTAGATTGACAGATGCATAAAGAAAGGGGTACTGTGCCCAAACATCTCACTTGCTGTGTTTGTAACACCAACTGAACTGGTGTTCTCCAAATCACCAATCACATGAGAAGCACATCTTTAACTGCACAGAGGAAACAGGAGTACTGCCAAAAATCCCAAGGAAAAGGGTTTTGTGTGTGTATACCTCATCTCAAAGTCAGTATTTTGTGCACTTAACTCCAAGAACTGGGCTTCCTCAGCAAAGGCCACACAAACAACTCTCTCTTGTAGTGCTAAGGGAATTCATCTCTTCAACACACTCTGCTGTCCCATCCATTCTTGAGGGGAACTGAGGCAAATCTGCTTTTAACTGACCAAGCTGTATATCCCACTTCAGACTAGATCTGCAGCATGCTGACAGTTTTGGCTTCTCTGGACTAGCTATGCGAGGCAAAGGTTGTTTCCAGTAACGGTGTTGAGAATGACAATCTCTAACTTGGATATGTATTATGATATGCTTCCTTGTTAAAAAAAACCAAACCCAAACAACATGGCCTCAGAGGACCCAGCATTACAGCCAGCTTAGCCTGGTAGCCTGGGAGGAGGTAAGGTATGAAAGCAATGGAGTACAGGCGTCTCAGCTGCAAGTGTTACTTCTTCCTTGGGTTTCAGTAGCAGGAAAGAATGCAGTTGATCTGACTGCAGGAAAGTCCTGGCTGATAACCAGCTAGCTAGCTGTTGGGTCTATTTTGTACACTGGGAATTTACTAACCATTCAACAACACAAGATTTCCACATCTTTCCTATTAATTTCTACCCCTCATACTCAAAGTATAGTATCAAAAAAGAGTTTTTGGTCAATGAGAAATATGAAATTGGGGTTTTTAAAGAGATGCATGGATTTCAGTTCTACTGCAAATCTGAGATCTCTGGCACCTTTTTTTCCCTTTTGTTTTGGGTATTGCATACAATAACAACAGATAGGTTGTTCTGAAAAAACAATCTAACCATTTGACAACTTAAGAAGAAAGAAAGCATGCAGTGGTGCATGGCTGGAAGAATCTGGAGCTTGAATAATTGCATCCTTGTATTAGTAGGGAAAAATTCAGTCACAGCTTCAGAAATCCCAGCATCAAACTCATTTGAAATGGCTGTCTGTACAACTCCAGAAGAATCTGACCTGAATTTGTTAGCTTGTTTTCACTTTGAGAACTTACCTTTCCTTTGCAGATCTGCATCAGGCTGATGGCATTTGAAATTGTGTATCTTCTCATTGTAGAGTCTTTGATGGCAGGCGTGTAAAGAAGTTCAAAGTAAATGCCTCGATCTATTGCCTTCACATGAAAGGGAGTGATCAAAAAAATCAAAAGGAAAGAAGCATAACAATCTAAAAATTGCTGTCTAATATTGATGCAGCTTATTCTCAGTTTAACTGTATTATATATGGAAAAAAATAAGATAGAATTATTCCAACAAGAACACAGGAGAGCACCGTAGGGGCTGGGGAGGGAGAACATTTCACTGTATGCAGGATGTGTGTACTTGAATGACAGTTAAATGAGGCTTAACAAGCAAGGCAATACCAGCCACTTGCTAGGTTCAAGTGACTTTCCTGTGTCACAGAGCTGAGGAGACAGGTAACCACTCCTGGTGAGAAACAAGTCCTGGAATTCGAAGGAAAACCACCATTTACCACAGCATCCAAGTCTTGCAGATGAAGAATTCGTTATTGCACAAAAGCTGCAGCAAGGTCCCTTCTCTCCTGCTTCACACAATACTCTGGTACTTGTGGCAAGGCTGAATGCTGGTGAGCCACAGGAGAGGTTCCAAACAGTAATACTCAATACAGCTGTTTTTAAATCCCTTGCTATCTCTCAAAGTACCTCACCAAAAGCCTAGTATTCTTGCTTTTGCAAACGCAAAGGTTAAGCAACTTGCTATAGGACACAGTGAGCTAGCCATGAAGACACAATTCAAAGCTAGGAGTTCCCAGAGCCCATTTGCCTGAAATGTTACTCTATGCTTCATACTCATATTATTTAAAAAAAAAAAAAAAAAAAAGGCAATGTTTATACTGTAAGAGAGTCCAGTAACTGAATACAGATGGAAATAATCCAGCTTCCATCCAAGCACAGCCTTGAATGCAAGCACAACAGAAACTATGTACACATCAAATGTTTTACACAGAGTTGGTCCGACATCTGCAAAGAAAAGAAGCCTATATTTATCAAAGCCCAAACAGGTGATGGCAATACACCAATTTCCCGCCAAGCAGATTTTTAACCTCATCCCCACTACTTCAGCTGCCTGCCAATCTGTCTGTCTGGCATCACAACAACCAGAACTGACTGTCTGAGGAAGCACAAAACCAGTCTGACAGACACACTGGCTTGCAGCTGTAAGCGTGGAAGCTGAGAAGTAGCTTGTAAGGAAAATGTCTCCAAACACAGGGCTCCAAGAGCCTTCCAACTCCTCACCTGGGTGAGCTGCTGGAGTTTCAGTAGTTAGGGAAAATTTCATACAAAACTGTTATTTCAAATGGGAAAGCTGAAATTCCCAGACTGTAGTAAACTGCAAAGTATTACTTTTGTTCTGTTTCAGGACTAATTCTACTTAGTTTTTAATTTTTATTCTAGGTCTAGTTTTCTGTAGAAGAGGAAGTAGGATTTCTAGCCAATTCCAAATTTAAATGTTTAACCACTAAGGACTGCCAGCCAAGAACATCCATGTGAAATGAACCTTGATGCATACTCAGAAGAAAAAAAAAACCAAAAAACCTACTTCACCAAAGAGCATGTTCAGATTAAACTTTCTGTCAAACCACCAAGCAGCAGACAGTACTACATTAACAAAATATTTGATCCATGCCGATAGACATCTTGTGTCCCACAGCAGATATTTAGCAATTCCATGTTTGGTTCATTTGCCAAGACATTCCTTTGTCTAAATATGGATTCAATACAGTTGTCATCCAAATAACTGGCACAACTTGCTTCTCCCAAATTAACACTGTCATTCACATTCTCCTGCCTTTTAAATCACCGTGCTGTTTATCTATTTTGACACAACTGTACCACTTCTGGTTTGGGAGGCAGCTTCGTCAGCAATCACATTCACTGCTTCACACTGCAGTGGCCTTAAGGCTCTATTTCCATTCCTTGGGAACACCACTTCTGCCTTCTAAAGTGGGAGACCAGAAGGAGAAAGAACATATATCACTGTGCATTAAATGCTGCAGTGGAAGCCTTGAAGTGAAGGACACCTGAAACAACACTATACATTATGCAAGAAAATAAAAGAACCACTTGGATGGGAATGGTGGGAGGGAAATAGTAGGGAATTCAACTCAGACTGACATTAAATACAGAATTTAACTGCAAGAAAACAATTTAGATGTAAATTTACCATATTCACAGGGGGCCTTCGGAAGTAGAACGGCAGCTTTTCTGTTACATTTATGCAGACCAGATCCACATCTAGGGTTGTGCAAGCGATCTACAGCAAAGAAACAGGAAATTATTAGACAAGCCAAAAAACATGTAACGGAGTTTAGGCGCACTGCTATTGTCCTTCATTTCTTAACGCAGGACTTATCTCTCCAGAGCGAGTTCCGTTTTACAATGAAGAAGTGCTATGCCTTGCAGGTATGCCAGTAAAACAGCAGGGCTACAGGTGCACAGCTTGAGCACTTCAGGCTTAAAACTCAAGCCCTCCCTCGCTTACAGAACCACTTTTCCAATAATGATCAAGCCAAAGGCAAGTCTTACTGCTTTGCTCTTATCTGACACAGAACATGCAGAAGCAATGCTGGCTTTTGGCAAAAAGACTCACAGCTAATGAAGGACAACCCCTGTTTACAAAAAGGAACAGTCTAGGAATTGAGCCTTACCCCATTCCTCTCTAATTCTAGCGTAGCAACCATTTGCTTTACAGATCAAGTATTTTTACCAGAAGCAACCAAAAGACTGAAAGAGAAGCAGAATGTTAGACAGTGACTGGTGGCGCCTCATGCCCAGTACCAGAAGCCAACCCACAGAACTTCACTTTCCTGGAACATGCAGCCATTCCTGAAAGCTACATCTCTGGATAAGTCTCAAGATGGCACTGGAGGTCAAATAATTTACACCCTGATTTAAAAGAGGAAAGGAACAAACAAAGGGTTGAGAATCTCCACAGTGACATACAGAGAAAATTAAGTGCACATAAAAGGGAGCCCTTGATTTACATCTATTTCATGCATACAAGGTGTGTAGGAATTATATATGTGTAGCCCATAAAGATGATTACACAGGGCCAGATTAATGCCTGCAAGCAGTGTTGTAACAAAGATAAAAACAGGCTGAAGATATTGGAAAGGAATTTTCTATGCACCAGGGAACTCTGTTTCCAGAAACCTGCCAGCAACCACTCCAAATACACCTGGGCCAGGTGCCAACCATTCATCCCTCCTTGCACCAGCATGAAAGTAGCGGGGGCTGCAGGGAGTCCCAGGGCTGGGCTATGGGGAAGCCACACTCCGCTGTAAGGCAGGGCAGGCTATTGCTTTGCAAACTACTCTTCTACCAGCTTGTTCACTTGAAATCCGGATGGAGATGAGAGTAGAGGCCCAGCTTTAGGAATGTTTCTTAGCTGTTGATACACTCCCTCCTAGACAAGAGAGCCACAGCACACATGCAGGCAATTCAAAGATCCAGTAAATCACGAGGTATTTGATGTAAAAATGTCTCTTCTCTACCAGGCCATCATGACTGCTTCATGCCCTACCTGTACCAATTCTGTTAGGCAGGACACAATTGGAATCTGTTGCATCAAATCAGACTTGGATGTGGAAGTTCAGCCTTACTACAGCCAGTTTTAATACTTTTCTTATGTGGAATACAAGTTACCATCTAGACAGAGGTGATTTATGGGAACATGCAAAGAGCAAGTAGCTCTGGATCATGTCCTAGAAAACATCTGTGAGGAAATTCAGGAAAAAAAGCTGAAAATGAAGGAAAGCAAGAATACATGTCAGAAACATGCAAGTTGCCCTATGTGATGAGAAAACAAGCCTTCCTAATCAGCTGCAGAAACACTGGAACATTCCTCTCCATTTTGCAAATAAAGCACAGTGGGAAGGAGTGACCCAAATGCCAGGCTATCTACAAGATTCCTGTGACAGAAAACACTACCAAGAAAAAAACAAATGTAAGAGCCATACTTCCCCATAAGGAAGAATTCCTGTACTGCAGAGAAAGTTGGATAGGAGATTTCTCCAAACATTCTGATGTTCATCCCAGTTTTGGCTCCTGGACAAGTCACACATGCAGGCAAGTTAAGGTTACCCTGCAAGCTGTAAGGATCTCAAGTGCAAGAACTCAATACAGAAAATAATACGCAGCAGTTGCACAGCCGGGTGCTTGCCCGGCCTCGCTGCAGGCAAGAGCCCCATCTGCTGGGCAACTCCGGACAGCATAAATAAACAAATTCGCCACTGCTTGGATGGACTGAAGAAAGCTTTGGCAAAGACTTTAAGAATAAACATTGAAATTTGGCTTTGCACAATGTCCTCTGACTTACATAAGCAAGTGGGTTTTTTTTTAGATACTGGTGATCTGCTAATTGCTTATGAACAGCAGGCAGAACTAACTAATACAATTAAAACAGTCAGAATTCTTGAAAAGCAACATTTTTTAAAAGCAACAGGCACAGATCTTATTACTGGCATGAAATGGGAATTCCTGTTGCAGCCCAAACCAATCCTCTCAGGAGATTTAAAGAAATTTTACAATAAGCTTGGCAAGCAGAGCTTCCTCATACCCCTGAGGATATAAATTACTTGAATAATTTGAGCACATCTCTCAGTACGTATCACTACCACATTCAATCACAAAAAAGCTTCCCTGGCTTGTGACAAGAGGGCACAGACTGTTTTCAGGCCATGCTAAAATTAAGAGCACATCTCCAATGGTCATGTATTTTACAAAACCATGAAAAAACCTATACTGTGGAGAAGAGTACAACTGCCAAATTGTTGGTAAGAAAGATGATGCTCTTGAATTAATGTTGAGTTACCAACAGCCAGTTTTAAAACATAAAGCTAACTTGTGGTGCAAGACCTACCCTAGGAGGCTTTACCCTTAACAGTGAAGGATCCAGGAGTTGTAAGAGCTAGAGGTATATGCTGAAACTCCAAACGTATTGTCATTTGTGCTGGACTCCCTCTTGATACCTCTACAAAACTGACATGGCTCTCCACAGAGTTAGAAAACCTATAAGCTTGAAACAAAAGACAAACAGAAATCTGCCCCGAATGGGAACACGTAAGGATGAAGCCTTGCACTTTCTGAAGTTTACAAGAAACATGTTTGTGTCCCCTCCTCAGCTCAAAAAGCTGCCAGCATGGAAGCAACAAAGATGATATCTTCAACAGTCCTGCTTCCTTCCTAACACACTGTCCATCCACCCACACGAGTGTCAGCTTAAACAGCCACTATCTGCATGGTCTACCCAGAGCACAGCCATCCCTGGTGCTAACACAACTATCTGCATGGCTGAATGCTGACTGAATGCTGACTCAGAGTGGGAAAGCAGATCTGCTTGCAAAATAACTTGGCAAACCTCTGGTTACTCTTCAGTCAAAAACGTGTTCCTCAAACCAAACTACCATGCAGCTAAGCAAGCAGCTGCACCAGCAGAGCAGGCAGGGACCTGCAGAAATGGGTTGGCTGTTGATGCCAGTTTAAACGCTGCTGCAGCTGTATGTCTATCCACAGAACTCATGATGAAAAATTTAGAAAATACCCACCCTTAAATGAGAGCATACCCTTTCTCCCAGAACAACACAGCATGTTCCTGCTGATTAAAGATGCACCTGAAGCCAGGTAATCACATAATGAATTGACTGAGCTCACTTGAGAATTGAGATTTTTACATTGTTGCCAGAGACCAAAAGAAAGGGGTGGAAAGTGGCCCTCGGAAGTATTTTACAACTATTCACCTCTCTCACACTCCCAAGAGTCCTAAAAACGTGCAAGGAAAATAATGAAACTAAAACTTAAAAGCAGTCAGAAGTTAACTACTATAATTAATGCTTGAATTCTTCTGCTGAAAGGTTCTTTAAAGTTCACCTTCTTTTACAGCCACTTGCTTTGTACTTGGTCAAATTCTCAAGGAGGGCAAATAATTTAGAAAAATTAAGAGGAGTATTCCATAGAGTACAAGACAGACAAAGGAAACCACAGCACAGGGCTATAAAAGCCCATTCATCACAGAGATGTTTCAGGCTTTAATTGGCCACACCAAGGCCTTGCAGCCTCCTGCAATCCCTTCCAACCTTCTCAGCCCACCAACTGACCAGGCAGCCCGTGTTGCTTGGTTACCCCATGACATGCAGGCCTGTATAAAACGGAAAACAAAATCAAAGCAGAGCATTCACTTTGTGACTCAAGGCACTAAAAGTTACTGGACAGCAACTGCCGATCAGATGATTGTACTTACATGGAACAGTTTCTCAGTCTTTGGATATACTGCTATGATGTCATATAACCTTACATTTGCAGATGTTGATCTCTACAAAAGGAGGGAATAATTACTGCCTTGAATTCTTGCAGATGCTAAAGCTGTGCACAGTAATTACAAACAAAATGAGAAGAAAATCCCTTTTTCCCTTTCAAGTAGTAAAACAAATTACATAGACAGTGTGGTTCACAGCACAGACCTTCAAGACATTCATTCTCACTTTGAAGCTTGCCCCCACCCACCTAATGAGGTATTTATACCTTTTGCTTTGATCACAGCACTAAAACATAAAGTGACATGGGGCTTGCTTACGGTCTTCTAGTCTACACAAGCAAGTCCAGAAATCAAAGAACTGAGGAACAGAACTGTTGACAAATGATGAACCAAATCCAATCCAAGTCTTCTAAGTCTACATCTCTTCATATCATATTATTTGCTAAAGATGTGATGTGACCAATCACTGATGAGCGCCCTATAAAATCTATTAAATTCTCCCCATGCAATTGCTGAAGTTTCATTAACTAATTCATTCATTGAAAAAAGGAAATAAACCCTGGTAAATTAATATCCTGAATATACTTACCAAGAGATTACAGTGGGAAGGATCAGAAACAACAAGTGTCAGCCGGGTTAAGACTTTAATTCTTTTAGATGTCCCCTATAAAAAGGAAATAACACAAAGGACTTAAAAAGCTTCAAAGCAAAAATTCTTTTTATAGCAGAGAGGGTGAAAGCAGTAGCTTGCTCATATTCTTGCCTACACTAATTTTTGAAAGTCTGTAATTACACTTCCCTATTTTATATTGGTCTGTTTGATATTTTACCTGTCCTTTACAAAGAATAACTTACTGTGTTTCTCTGAGGAAGTACAGAGAGACAGACAGTGTGAGGGGAAGTCATACAGAAAAATTGACTATATTTTAATACTGCTGTGGTTCCCCAGGCAAGCTACAACTCTGAGTAAAAGCAGTTCCCAGATTAACATGTGTCAGTGATTTGAAATATAGACTTGGTTCATTATATCCAAATCTTGCTCCATGAAAAACCAGGAAGTTATATCCAAAACTAGAATTTCAAGAATTATCCTGTAATTTTTTGACTACAACAAGATTCAAATTCACACACAGCAATTTCTTCAATAACTTCTAAAATAACAAATAGAGCCTACACTGATGCAAGCATATCATTCTGCCAATGTTGGGAGTTTGAATAATCAAGCAATCAATAAATTTCTCTTTTTTGATTAAAGTGAAACAAAATTTATATATATAAACATACCATGGTAAAAAGCATAACTCAGAAAAATAACACAGAGATGGTAAATAGCTAGACATACTTGTACAATAGGCAAAGATGGAAATAACTCTGAAGGAGATACTGGCTTGACAATTTCCTTAAAAGAGAACAAAACAAAGTTATTCAAAATACGTTCCAATCCTAAAAAGAAATTTGCCACACTAACAAAAAACTACGTTCCAGAGAAAATGCACAGACCATATCAAAAGTTAAACTCCAGGGCAATTATACTGAATTCTCCAGGGCAATTATACTGAAAAATGGGAGTTCTGTCACATATGCAGGCATTTGTATTTGTGTCCAGATAAAGCTATTAAGAAACACATAATAAGGCATGTAGTTTTACACCCTAAGAATACACCCTAAGAACAAATCATCCCCCAAAGAATTACCTGTTTCTTTTCTTTAAAATCGATGACATGATTAAGAGCAACTGCAGAGTATCCCACTGAAAAAGCAAAAACACAGTAAGATGATTTTGCCTACTGAACTAATAGAAACAAATCTAAAGAGAAACCTGTTAATTTCAAGACATTTAAGTGATGACTGTTTAATAATCATGTACATACTTACCTTTCAGATTATGTTTTCTGAAGATAATTCACCCAAAGTGCCTTTAAGTAATAATAGTTAAAAAAATCTGATTACCTTCTACTACACCCCAGCCCTGACAACACTCACTCAATGGCAGAGCTTTACGAACTTGGGATCCCTAAAGATTTTGCCCTACTTTGGTTATGTTGATGATTTTCTTTAGGAAGGACACTCAGGAAAGTTGTTAAAACTGCAATCAATGCCGAGCTGGGAGAGATACAACTACAAGAAAAGGCAAGGTAAGCGTTCGAAATGATGCTGACAAAATTGACGAGAAGATTCAGTAGGGATCAGAGCAAGATGGTACACTTGCCAAAGCTCAATCACCCCCCAAACGCTGGGCAGGCAGCACCTGTACACAACAGCCCTGCGGGACGGGAAAGAAACAAAATGAAATACATTGAGGCCGTAAGAAACTGCAGGCAGAAAAACGCCTCCACGTTGGGAAAAATCAACTGTTACGCCGGGATACACAGGCAGAGCCTGCATGGCACGACACGAGCTTTCATCGCTCCCCGGCAAGGCAGAGCCTTCACTCACGGAAAACCCCAGGTTGAGCAGAAGGAGAGGAAAGGGAGGACGCGACCCGCCAGGGAAGCAGATGACGAGATTTAGCCTCAGGGAAGGAAAAGTCTGCCGAGAGACTCAGGCAGACTCCCCGTTTCCCCCAACTCAGGCCCACCGGGTCCATAGCACAGCCCAAGCCCCGGCCTCACCGCTGACCCGAACCCCGGACAGACCCCACCGGTCTCCCCGCTGCCGCCGCGCCCGGGGCACTAACTCACAGTGCGCTGCGGTCTCCAGCAGGCTCTGCAGGGACTTTTTGTCCGGCCCCTGCGGCAGGTTCAGATCGGCGAAGCCCGCCATGCTGTGCGTTGCGGCAGGGCGGAGCGAACCGCAGCCGAGCACGACACTCAGAACCGCCCCTCAAGGGCCCGCGGCAGCTTGGGGCTTGTAGTCACCTCCGGTCCCGGGCAAGCCGACCTCCCGGGCGTCAGCCTGGCGGTATGCACCAGCTACCGCTACAAAACCGCGGCAGCAAACCAAGAGGGTGTCTCACTTTATAGCGAGTACTCTTCAGGTAGAGGTGCTCCACCAAAGAGCTGCATGACCCGGGGGAAAGCCTGTGTGCTGCATTCCTCAGCGCTCAGGCCGGGCTCTGAAGGAGATTACGCCTGCCTCCTTGCCGCTGCCCTCAGCCAGAGCAGACCGAGACTCACCGCTCCCCTCACAGCCCTGCCTTGTACCCACCAGGTGGAGCAGTAACCTTGCGCGACTGCAGTATCACTAGTGCTCCATCTGAACACTGCCAATAATAATTAAACAGAATCCAATAAACCCCTGATCCTTACTAGTTATTGAAAGATCTTCTCTTTCCTATGTTAGCTGAAAAAAATGTGAAATAAAGCCCCAAGCTGCCATGTTTAGACTGAGGAATTGGAATAGACCAGTGACTAATTGCAAACTGACTGTCTAGCTCTGTTTAAAAAAGCACAAATATCGACCTGCCATTGATAGACAGTGTAGAATACATAAAGCACAGGTGGAAATAAACACTGGGGTTTTCTTGTCTAGGGACCTGCAGCAGCTGCTGAAGACAGCGGGTCTGCAATTTCCAGCCAACAGCAAGAGACACACCAGGATCTGGGCCAGGAGGCCTCAGCTTCCTCCTTCAAACTATGCTAAGTGCTTGCAAAGGGAAGTTTGTGGGGTGGCTGGATCTCTGAACTTTTAACAACACAAAAATGCTTCAAACCAAGGACAAGGTATCAGTGCTGCCAAGTCCTCAGGACGTACCTACTTATGGGGGTCTCTCCTTGGTGCAGCTTGTATCAGCTGTGCCTGGGGACCTGCTGCTCATTTCTACCAAAGGTATCAAATGCTTTACTATGGATGACTGAGAGACGTTAGTGCCTGCTTGGCACATTTCCGGCTTTGCTATCTGATGAGTTACAAAGACCTGGGATGGTGGTAGCAGAGAAGCTTGCTTGTGGGCTGCAGAGGCTTGTCTAGGACATCAGGTCAGCTTTGAGGGTCAAAAGATAACAGCCTGACATGTATCTGTGACAGCAAAAAGGCACGTTAACACTTGGAAAAAAAAACAGCTTTTGGTAAATTGTTTGTATCACATGGCAGCATTTTGTTCTTTACAATACTAGGCCACAATATTTCAGTACAGGAGCTCTGTTTTGGTCTATGTGCATCTGTAAGGTGCTTACCTATTATATTAATCTGCCAGTCATTTGAACAAGCAGCATAGCCTGAATGGTATCGTCAAGGCTTTTCTTTGACATGTATGAAGATGGAAAAGCTATTATTCCAGGTTTTCTTTGACTAAGTGTAATGATGGAACTTGATTTAATTTGACCTAATGAATGTAAGAAGCAATCCATTAACATGCATCAATTATTTTTGAACGGTCCTGCTGCAGCAGTGTTCAGAGACATCCAACAGGATCAAGCAGCTTTTGTGTCTGGAAATATACAAGCAAAAGAAACCTTTCCTTGAGGCATTTAAAATGGAAAGCATTTAGACAGATCTTTGTGCAGAAGATCTACAATACCCTATTTGCTTTAATGGTGTAACAAGCTGAGTATCAAGCACTTTCAGCATCAGGTACCACGAATCATGTACTCAGACTAGTGTACAACCTTATTTCCTACATTAATTACTCAGACCGTACTCATTATGTTTAGGCAGGCCCCCATCATCTACTTAGAACCTCTTTGTGGTCCTCACTGTTAAGCCAGAAGATTCTAACCTGTCTTTTCATTTGTGTCCTGAAGTCCTCTTAATGGAGCCAGAGCATGAATGTCATGGTCACTGTTTTCATAACTTCAGTAACCTCCGTTTCAAATGTGCAGACTGAATTTTCAGGGATGGGACCTCTGTTTTTCTGAGCAGTACAGAATTTTTGCATAAATTTCACCTTAAAAGTTTGCTTTCTTTTCAGATGACAGCTTGCTGTTGTTAGTATTTGCTGGTTCCAAAAAGGGAAGACATCATTTCACATTTAAGTTGCACAGATGTGAGTATTTATTTTGACAATGATAAGAAATGCCAAAGATGAGAATGGTTACCTCTCTGTTTTACTGCCGCAAAGTGGTGATGATTTATTTTCATAAAGACAAGAGAAGGCATGAAAGAAAACTGCAGCTGCAACATCTTTGCTAGAAGTTGGAGAAGAATGTTATTTGCTAAACAGTACATGCTGGGAATAAAAGTCAAGGTTTCAGTAATTTGTCCATGGAATTGTAACCAGTCTCTGATAAAATATTCTAAACAATTTGACAACGTATTCCCCCAAGGCAGAAGAAACATAAACCTATATTTTATTTATTGCTCCCAACAACAGGTTCTCATCAGACTTATAAAGGCTTCCAAGAAAAGAAGATAAAAACAAAAGGAAAAGACAAATGAAACCAGCAGTTTACGAAGATAGATTAGCTCAGGCAAGGAAGGACAAAAAAAGGGAAAATAAGAAAGGAAAAAGAGCAAGAAATATGTCTTCTCTGTTTATTTATTACATTACATTACATACTCGTGTTACCTTCCTGCCATGCATCCAAAATTGAATTGTTTAAGAAGGTGAATGTAGCAGTACCTGTAAGCTTTTATGCTAAGATGAGCATGGCTGTTGTATCCCAGAGGTGTCTGTGTGTGGGAAAGCTACCATGCAAGGCAGTCAACACTTTCTCCTCAGCTCACTCAGGTGAAGGTCTTGTGCTGCACTTGACCTGTTTCAGTCAGGGTGCTCTAGTTAGCAAAGACCTACCGTGTCAAGAGGCTCTATGAGCATTAAGGCCTCCAGAGAGCGACAAAGGATCCAGGATTTAGTGTGAGTTCTTCCAACACAAACACTTTGATAGATACAGTCTGGCCTCACTAAACCAACATGCTGGGGAAATTATGTCCTTAGCTAGCTCTGACAACGCCTGCCTCATCTTACCTCACTAATACAGGGGGTAAAAAATTG
The DNA here is from genome assembly GCA_027925045.1 of Hypotaenidia okinawae. Taxonomy (NCBI): domain Eukaryota; kingdom Metazoa; phylum Chordata; class Aves; order Gruiformes; family Rallidae; genus Hypotaenidia; species Hypotaenidia okinawae. The sequence continues at coordinate 21,404,237 of BSDF01000008.1, read as the reverse complement.
ATACCAATGCCCACTGTTAAACTATACATTTACTATGAATGACAAATGCAGAAGATGTTATGTGACTGACACTATTTCTGGAGAAGAGGAAAAAAATAAAAGAAAAATGTTCATTTACCTTTAAAAAAACCCAAACCAAAACAAAACACAAAAACACAAAAATCCAAGAAACACAAAACCTGGAATATTTCTATATCAAAGATGAGATTTGCAAATAAAGTACATTATCAGGTGAGAACAAAAGAATTTAACTTCAAAGAGTGCATGAAGAATGAGGGATGAGGGCCTTAGCACAAAGTCAGAGGTACACAAAACAGTGGAGAGACGTTTTATACATAGAGAGCCTAAATTACTCAAAGGACACGATGTTACTAAGCTCAATTAGAAAACTGATTTGATAATATTTATTGAAGCCTAATAGGTGAAAAAATATCTTGGGAGTGAGGGGAGAACAAATGTCCACTTGTTATTCTTGCTACCCAATCAGCCATTTTTTTATTTCTGTGTGTTGTCTGGAACAGGCTGTTAGAATTTGTAAATGGGGTCACTGACAACAAAAATGGGATGTACATTGGAACTCCTACCTCCATGTACCTTTATTTTAAACACAGACTATAGATGTGGTCCATGGAGTGATGGGTGCTCTCTGCTTTCCCAGGCACTGGGGAGTCTCTGGAGCCCTCAAGGAAAGCACCTCAACAGATTCAGCTGAGCCCAGGAAACTGGAATGTTATTCTAGGTATGTCCCAGTGAAAAGTTTTAAAGGAAAAGATTTTGAGAGGGATAAACTGCTTCATCTTGCTAAGGTTCTAGGCTTTCTGTGCAATAGTATGTAAATCTTTTCTGTAATGTTACATAAATTAAGTTGGTTCATCTCTTCAAAGATAAAATTATGGGAGTAAATACAAAGATGGTCTTTGAGAAGGAAAGAAATCAGGTGATTAACTACTAATGAACTCTACAGGACAAAAATGAGTCTAAAATCCTCCCTTCAGCTTGTAATGAGTAAAAGTAACACACAACTGATACTGCATATCAGCCACTGGGTACACTCAGAGAGTCACCAACCAGAAATACATTGAAAAGCTGTCAAGAAGAATGACTGATATAATGAACTGTATCATCACATTTGCAGGAAGCACCAGATGATTATTTGCTCTGCCTTAGTGACATTTTAAGCAACTGAAAAATTGCTTTTACAGTGAGTATTAAATTGTACAGTGCTATCAGATTTTATGATATGAATCTACTTTGAACAAAATTTACCCAGTTCCTATCTCCTTACTGGTACTTCAGTCACTATATTTTTAAAATGTATTTACACAATGAGGAAATACTATCCCTTCTCCACGTTTTGCCTTAATAGTTTAACTTATTTTCATGTATCCTTCCTATTTCTAAATTTTATTTTCTTCCTAATATTATTTGCTTAGCTGGGGAGGAAGAATGAAGAGCCTGCTTTATCACCCTAGAGGGAAAAGTCACCTGAAGCTCAAGGCTCATGAATGCATTCTGGGTGGAGAGGAACACAATAGGACGCATTCTATTGTGAGATGACACAGTGAGGCAACTAAAAAAGTGTAGGAAAATATGTGACTGAATAGGGAAACACTTTCAGCTTGATAATGGTCACAGAGCTGCCCAACTAGATTTCAGCCTTACCCTGTGAAATTTTCTTATTTCATTAACTTAGTCAAATCACGATGTGGGGGTGGAAGGAAAAGCAAGCAACTGAACTCCCAAGCCCTGCTCACTGACTGCTGCATTTCTGACTAGCATAGCCTGCCTGTGCTTGGGCTGTGGCAGCCACATCTGACCCCAACACCTCGGTCCTGTGCATGCTCATGGTGCAGCTGCGCCAACGCAGAGTCATGTATGGTGGAAAGCCTGCTTTCAGGAGCAGGTGATGCTGACAGAATGGAAAATTGAACTGAAAACAAGAAAATTCTTGAAGTTGGTCAGTGCTTAATTAACTGGGGTTAACGGTCTTCCTTTCATTTCCTCTTTCTCTGGTTCATCTAGTTTCTGTTTCTTATTGGAAATAAAAGGGGACATTTATGAGCAAGTATTTACTATTTTTTTAATGAACATGTTGCTGTTGCTTTTTCAGTATACAGGCCCTGCAGCCCTAATACTTGAAAACTTGTATTAATTCACAAGCCACGAGCAAAACGAAATGGCTGTACTTTCCCATCCACTCCTGTAGTACATTGCAAGCTGAAAGAAGATTTGCATTTCAAAGAATTAAGATTTTTGCTATCTAGCTTGTCACTGTACCAAGAGATGTAATCTGCTGGCATCCCATGGGTAACTGACATTTCAAACCCTTAGTTTTTACCCCACTTGGAGGCAAGAATATGATTTAAACAGCAGAAAAAATCTAACGAGTCCAAGAAATGGGCTGGTGTCCAAGAGTTCAAGGAATCTGCAGGAAAAGGAAGATTTTGCTGGTTTTAACTTTACTGAAAGTATTGCACATGGATCAGTGAATAAATTTTATGCTGTGTAAACATTAAATACAAGAGGAAATGCAGGTAATGGTATTCACAATAATTTAGTAGAAAGGAGAATTTCTAAGCTTGAAGACACAAATAAATACTTCAGAGATGACCTTGTTGTAGGGGTAGATCTTACAAGAACGACCGCATTTACTTGCAAGCTGCAGCCGGACCGAAGTCTTTCAGCACGCACATTAGGTGGCAGAGACAGAGGCCGATCCGGATGCGGGCTGCAGCGGAGCAAGCTTACCCGGAGGCTGTCAGCCCGTCTGCGGCCGGAGCAGCCCCGCTTGCTGTCGCTTATGCTCGAGGCGCGTCCACCCACCCGCAGCTTCTCGGGTACGACATATATACAGAGAGAGTTTCTGAAGCGTCCCTGCTTGGGGCGGCTGCAGAGGAGAAGCCAGCGGTTGAGGCCGCAGCGCAGACGGGCTCTTGGCGAAGGGGCGCTCCCCGCACCTGCCGCTCAGAGGGGAGGAGGGAGGAGGGAGCGGGGAGCGGGGGCGGAGCGGCTCCCACCCCGTCCCCCGCCGTCGTCGGAGCGAAGCGGCCGCTGGTGGGAGCCGGCGATGGGCGGCTAGTGGCCACCGCTACCGCCGTCCCTCTCCCCGCGGGATGAGGGCGCTGGCGCCGTGCCCACTCCCCGGCTGCCCGAAGAACGCCGTGGGCGAGCCCGGCTGCTCCGGGGGAAGTTGAAGGCCGGGCCCCGCGGCGGGCAGCTCCGCAGGCTGCGAGGGGGCGGGCGGCGCCGGGTGCCCGAGGAGGAGCCCGCGCACTCCGGGCAGCGAGGAGAGCCGGCGAGCGGGCGGAGGGGCTACATGGGCGGCTCACACCAACATGGTCCTCGCCCTCAACGGCAGTCACCTCTACGGTAACCTCCGGCCCTTGGTCCTGGAGGACCCGCGGGCGCTGAGCGGCGGTAGGATGATCGCCGGCTCCTGGCCCCCGCGCAGCCTGGCGAAGCTCGGTCCGTCGCCCCCCACGTCGGCGCTGCCCGCGACGAGCCCCCTCCCCACCAACGACTCCCAGTGCGGGGAGCAGATACTTAGCTACGGCAACGTGGAGAAAGTTGTCATCGGGGCTGTCCTCTCCCTCATCACCCTGCTGACCATCGCCGGCAACTGCCTGGTGGTCATCTCCGTCTGCTTCGTGAAGAAGCTGCGGCAGCCCTCCAACTATCTCATCGTCTCGCTGGCCCTGGCCGACCTCTCGGTGGCTCTAGCCGTCATGCCCTTCGTCAGCGTGACAGACCTCATCGGCGGCGAGTGGATCTTCGGGCGCCTCTTCTGCAACGTCTTCATCGCCATGGATGTCATGTGCTGCACGGCCTCTATCATGACTCTCTGTGTGATAAGCATCGATAGGTGAGCCATCCGGCGACCCGCGGTTTGCCCTGTCCTCTCGCCGCACCGGGGGTGGGGACCGGGACCTCGCCGCTGCCCGGCGCCCCGCGGTCGAGGACGTCCGCCGGCGCCGGGGACCTGCCCTGAGCGGTTCCACCGGAGGTCTGTTCTGCCTCCTCCGGGCCCCACGGAAATGAGCTGTAGGCAAGCTCATAGCACGAAGGGAGGCGAGCGCAGCCCTTGCAGCGTCTCCTGTTCGAAGGAGCCCGCCGGAGCGGTGCAGGCTGCCTCCCGCTATCCCAGCCCAGGCGCCTGGCTATCCCTAAGGGTAACTTCCTTGCTGTCCTTACAGACGTCGGAACTAAACTGGAGCTAAGCTGTGGATGTACACTGTGGCTCTTCACAAATAACGGGCCGTTTACAGCCGCTTTAAAATTTGCACCGTGTTCCTTAAAACTGCTTTATACCACTGCTAGATTTTAACTGATTCTTCCGGCGCTGGTGGCAGTTTAACTTCACTGAGCTCAGCTGAGTCTTACCAGATCAGGGAAGCCTCGGGAATTAGAGCTGATTAGGTTTGGATCATTAATCTAGTACAATCCTAGAATGGCTCCATTTCAACTGACAGAACAAATTTTTACTAATAACCTTTTGTTTGAAATAAAACTTTGTTTAAAATATTTGCTTTTGAAAAAAATTAATTCTGCCCTCTTAAAATCCCAGCTATACTCACTGACATATAGCTTCTTCCAAAGGTACAGGCACTAGGGCAATAAGGAGATGTATACACACTGCCAAAGAGGATCTCAGGCATTCATTTCTGATGTTAAGATCTCCCACTTGGCTGTGTCTAAACTCTCCTCTGCAGAGGGATGCTATCATGTTCCTTTATTCCATGTAGATCCCATTCTAAAATAAGTTGTAGTCTGTGACTCTTCCACAGCCTAAAGCTTATACTGAAGACTTTTAGCATCTAGAGGGAGAATGTTTTCATTACAGTTCAAATGGCAGAAATTGACGAATTGTAGCTAGTCTGATGTCCAACAGCAGCCTTGACTCTCTACTTCAGAAAGCTTTGGGAAAGAACTCTGCAAAGTTTCTGCAAAGAAACAGCCTTTCTAGACAGTTTTCCACAATAACTGGAAGTTGTTTCATGCCAAGGAGCATCACAGTTTATATTAATTTCAGAACCATAATTTCTATATAAGCATCCAAAGAGCTCCACTGCTCTTTACTTTGTGACTTCTGTAATAGCTAGTGGATACCTGAATGCTGCAAAACATCCTGTAGCAATGAAATCCACATACAGGCTTTGAGTATCAAAGGGTGTGGTTCATGGTTTTGGTTTTGTTTTTTGCTGCTGTTGCCTTGAAATTTGCTGTCTTTTAAGTTAATTCCAGCATTGTAAGTAAATATGAATAGGCCCATCCCACCATTATTCTTTGCTTTTCTCACCTATTTTTAAGCTGGGTGATTTAATTTTCCCACTTTCTCCACATAAAGTACTTCAATTCTTTGATTACTCTTGATGTCTATGTATGAGCTCTTCGCCTCTATTTCTAATAACCTTTGAAAGACAGGTTGGCATAATTAGCCAGGTAAGGATATGTAACAGAGTTACATAGTAGCACTGGAGTAGTTTAGTTTTACTCTTTTTCATTTCTTAGCTTAACATTTGAGGTCACTGCTGTATGCTGAACAGGGGCTTTGACTGAGCTGGTCACAGTGATGATTTGGTCTCTTGCTGTCTTTCCATTTTCCACCCACTCCCCTCTCACCTAAAATACCAACAAGAGATAGAGCTACGTATTTAGAACAGAATATAACCTGTTATAAATGACTGATTTTCATTAACAAATGCTGGTTTAAACCAGAATTATTCTGCTCTCATCTTTGCATTCTTACTTCTACCACTGAATGTTTATTGAACTTGATTTCTTCATAATTCATCATACTCTTGTCTACTCCCTACTTGAAATCAAAATTCTGTGAAGCATGGTTCTTTAACCTCTGCCACCCAAATGCATTGTATGGTAAAGATATCTGATATCATAGAGAAAAGGGGACAACCAGCAATTCATTAGCAAAATGTTTCTACCACTTGGCAATACAGAATTGAAAAATCTCCATGATTTCTAATTCTATTAAAAAAACCCAACCCCTTATACTGTATTAACATTTCTCAGTCAGTCTAAGTATTAGCTTGGTGCACTAATTTTAATAGCAAATATGTGCAAAATAGGCAAACCAGGGAGAAATTATGAAAATGAAGTGTTGCTGGTGTAGTATTGATTTTAATGGTGCTATCCTGTCTGCAGTTGTTAAACTTACCTAACTAGGTAAGATTTGAATAATCAGTGATAGAGATGTATCTATGAAAAAATGTGTTCCTCCAGATAAAGCACTTTATGTGGTACAGGAGCTTGCAAAGCATGATGTATGTAAGCGCATTACAGGGTCAGGCAATTTTCCATGGGTTTGATGGAAACGCATGTTTTGTATTACCTGGGAGGAGAACACCTCCAGTGATACAGCCCTGATTATCTCCATGCAAAGTATACAAATAGAGGATTAACAAAAAGTCCAGAGTGAATAAAATCACCATCTTCTAACTTGGCCACTATCCTCGGTGCCATTTAGATACGCTTAAAACTTGTAGCACAATTAAGTGATTCTGGGGTCACGTAGGAAACATTTGTTTATGGAGAAGGGTTAAGATAGGGGAAAAAGGAACATTTTTTTTAAGAATAATTATGAATTGCACTGCTACCTGGCTCTTTAGGACAGTTTAGGAAGCCTTTGATGTGATCTGGTGAAGTTTCTCCTGAAGGGAAAGATGAGGCTGTAGCAGGCAGTGTGGAAACAACAAATAAGTTGGATATTTCAAATTTTTCATTGTTAAACTTCTAGGTTATTCCTGAAGCAGATATGAGATTCAGTTGAAGAGGAAAAAAAGGTGGAAGAACGTTACTACTAAATTAATTCTCTTAGAAAAAAGTTTGTAACAAAGTGTTTGGCAAGGTTTGTAAGTAGAGGCAATATCAGTATCTTTTATTAGACAAACAAATATAACTGGTAAAAAAGAGACTTTGAGGCCCTTCCAAACAGGATAAAATAAGTAAATTGAAGAGGCTTCTTGATTTGTTTCCCTTGCACAAATATGTGCTACTTGGCTCATGTTACTGAGCGCCCTGAAATGCCAGCAGCTGGCAGGCCTATTGCACATAGAGATGTTTTGCTGCCCAGCTCTTGGTGTGGATGAGATTTTCAGCTGAATGTATCATTTGGAAAGCTCTGAAAGATGTAGATTAGTCTACAAACGGGCTGGGTTGGTTCTGTTGTAAAAAAAAAAAAATGTCTTTTTTCCTAGTCAGACACGTTAAGCACTGCTTGTACTTTTAAGTTGCTTCACTCTAAGTTGTAGAAATGTTAAGACTGCAGAGTATATGTTAGTGTGCTGTTATGGGGATCGCTAATTTTTTATAGGGTGCACAAGAAAGAACCTAACTGAAAAGGTAATTTTGTTATCCACAAAGAACTAAATTTGTGGAGGTCGTGAGATAATGTCCATAATGATACCCAGATTTGGACTATTACGCTTTTTGTCAGATCATATCTTTCCTTTTATTTCACCTCTACAGATCTTCATTAGGGTGACCTGAGATGAGTATGTTATGTTGGAGGTAACTGTTTTATTTAAGCCCCTCCTTTATAAGAAGGCTATCTGGTTACAAGCAGGTCTGCCACAATTAAAACATGTGACAGGCACTACAGTATTTCTCCTTTTTCAAATTTTATAAGGATTAAACAAGCATGACAGCATGATGCCTGTAAAGTCAATATTACCTTTGCTGTACTTGTGGCCATGATCTGAGGGGTAGTGCTGAAAAAAGGTTGGAGTTACAGAGACTTTGGAAGGAAAATTATGTCTCAGTGAATAGTAGCCTTCCTTAAGCATTTCTTATTAACATCTTGGTTTTTGTTTTGGGTGTTTTTTTGGGTTTTTTTGGTTTTTCTTTTTAAGGTTCCACTTTTCTGTTTCTGAATTAAATAAATTACACCACATTTAGATTCCTTTACACTTAAGAATGAGCAAGGATTGGGAGTGAATTATGAGAGACGGATGCAAACCACGTCCTAGTGGGTGAATGAACATATAAAGGGAATTAATTGGATTTAAACTGGTGGTGTTTGCATGCTGATTCATCATGTTCTTCTGACCCAAGATAGCTACAGAAATCCTGTTTTGGAGAGTATCCACTGAATAACTGCATAAGTAGCAATTTTTAATTCAATTTAAAAATAGCTCTTTGGCTTAGAAAGTGATAAAGTAACATAACTACTCAGATACAGTTGACGAATTATAACACTTTCTCCACACCCACACAAGTAATGAAATACTTTTGGGGGAACTTTTCCAGTATGTATCTTAGCCAACAATTCATGAGTGTTCCAGACTTCCATTAAATTGATGAGGATTTAGAATTTGTGTGCAAATTATACCAAAGTGCGCCTTTTTGTTGTTCCTGAGACTATTATATACAAGGATTGATTCTCTCTTCCTCCCTTTTAGTATCTTTTGCCATATTCCAAGTCAGCTGAAGCATAAGTACTCAGAATATCTCAATACCTAAAAGCTCACCCACTGCAAGTGTTCTTTGTGCATATCTGGGAATTGAGGAGTTCAGTGCCTCAGAGGAAAATCTTGGGACTAAATTTAAATAAAGACTTATGTGCTTTAAATAGAATCCAGGTGTCTGAATTCTATCTCCATCCAAACCTGATAATGTGACCTGAAAACCTTGTCAGTGATTTCCTAAGCCTAAAAGACACCTATGAGCCCTTCCTGGCTTCCTGCTCTGTATGAAACTCTTCTTTTACCTCCAGACCTTGGAGGAAAAGACTGGCATGTTGTGTCAGTCCTACCCAGTTCCTTCAGAAAATACATGTAGAATATATATGTAGAGATAGGTACCAAAAATCCTGTGCATAATGTATTTTAGATTTAGAATAAATATAGACACTCATGTGCAGTGCCCTCCATGAGATTTTGTTCACTGTATAGTATCACAATATTGAGAAAAGCAGAAGGCTTTTATTTACACAAAAATAAATGAGGGATCAAGAAAAACCTAAGGGTTTTTAGGAAGAAACTGTTCCTGAAAAAAAAATTTTGTGATGGAGTAACTGCAATTGAAGTTATATTGCTGAAAAAAGTTTTGGGATCAGTATGGCATCTAATTCCTAACCACCATCACAAGAACCATTCTTTCAATTGCTCAACCTGATAAACAACAGTATTATTTCTTAGTTGATAAATGACTTGTCTAGTTTATGAAAGATGCAGACAGCATCGATATACTGAAGTTATTTTTTATTCCTTTCATATAATCAACTTAGAGAACATTGCTCAAGTTGTAGGTTCTTTTTGCAGTGAATTTCTTGTTGAACACTTCTTCAATCTCCATTTTATTATTTATATTGAAAAGACTAACATTATTTTTTGCTCCCAAATCCTGAGATGAAGTAATTAAATTGGAAGTTGAATGCATTAAGTAGTAGAGGGCAGTTGAATGTATATAGCTCACTAAGAGCCAGCTCCAAAATAGTAAAAGAACCTGGGGCATTTTGCTGTACTAGCATGACCATGCTTCCTTAGGTACCTTTCGGTGGCATAATTAGGTATCCTTTCCCATGTCATGTAGGCAGCCTGCAAGAGATGCAGTTACTTACTCTGTAACCTGTTCTTGGCCATAGGACTTGTTATCTCTTTGTAGAGACATTATGCTTTGTGACTAGGTTGCCAGATGTACAGTAAGTAAGATGGGAACTAAAAAATAAAAGAGGTTTTATCAAATAGATGGGCCACTTGGTAAAAACTTAACTCAGGAGTAAAGGAGATTCTTTTACCACCAAAATGAGTGGAAATTTTGTCCTTCTGGTGTGGGAATGGGCATAAGATCCGAAGTTTGGTATACGTGTCCTGTGGCTGCACAGCAGTGGCTGATAAATTTTGGGAAGCTAGAAGACATTACAGAAAAACTCTGTACAGTGATTACTCTATGGCTAATATATACTGGATGCATATAAGTAGTATTGCTGAAAGGGACTCATGAAGTGTGGAGCTACAATATAAACTAGAGGTAGCGGTGAAAAGATGACTGGAGTTGATAATGCTCCAAGTTATGCATGAATGGGAAATTAAAGTTCAATCTCTAGTGGGAGATTTGCAGTTTCACCACATCTGTGTGAATGCCTTTTCTTGAAATTGGCTTGTTGCATTTTTCCTCTGCATTTGAAACTATCTTCTGTTTGCTCCTACCAGGGTTTAACACTGGATGAGTTTTCAGAAGTGATTTTGGGGTCTCTAATTCTTGGGGGTTCATCCAGACATTTCAAAGGAGCCTGATAGTCAGAGGTAAGGGGACATTAATTCACTTTTTTGCCAAGCAGGGTATTCTAGAGACATTTAAGAGTAGTGTTTGTTGGGGTTTTTTTCCCCTTGTCAAAATGAGAAAAAATATTTTCTATAAATGAGGTTGGAGTAGCTTCAAGATTCTGAGGAAAAATACAATTCTAGAAACACTGCTCTTCGTTCTTGGAAGGAGCTTTCAGAAATATCTTCTGACATAAATCGCAAAAATGCAAATACATACTATACTGGCATGATAGCGTAGTGTAACCTATGTACATTGATATCAAACTATATTTTCATACAGTGTTTTCTTTAAACTGAATGAATATCATAGAATGAAACATCAAAGCATTTGTAGTCATCATGCTGCCTTTGAAGGAAGACATATATTGCTGGTAACACACTCTCACAACCTTCTAAAAGAACAGAAATAGTTAAGGAATGTTCTTTGACTTACCTGACATTTTTTCTGAAATGTATTTTTAAAATCTGTAAATTATATAAATAGACCATCTTATTTAAAAGAAATCCAGTATTCTTTTTACTATTGTTTTTGAGTTTGAAACATTTTATCAGAAAGATTTGTAGTAACTTATGAAACAAAACATCTACAGTTGATACTGCACATAAAGTGCTGTCCTTCAGCTACAAACACCTCTTTTTTCTTTTTCTCTTAATATATCACACAAAGATCTGGTCCTTCCTCAGTGGGCTAGGAAATCTGAAGAAAAAGCTGGCCCTTGTAGGTCTTGAAACAGTGTAAAAGATCTTGAGAAACAGTTGAGTCTTCCAAGGTGCAATTATCATACAGCAAAGTGTGGGGAGCAAAATTACACATTCTGATATGTGAGTTTACAGAGCATAAGCATCATAATGTGGTTCTCACTCCACTTTTGTTCTGCTATTGGTCACTACTCTTTGTAAGGTGAGGATAATTTCTTTCAGCCGGAAGGTTAAAAAGTTAGGTTTTTTTCATATTGCACTAGATAGCCAACTGTTTCTAAAGGACTGATTCACAGTATACCTGTTCCTATGTATATGGAATATAGGAAAAACAGATGAAATTTTTCAAGCAGGCCTGATGTCTTCCCCGACAATACTCTTACTAGAAAGATTAAATTTTCCTTTCCATAAAACTCCAGTAATAAAATATCATGAGGAAAACCTGTTTGAACTAATATAACAAAATTAAAGAGTAGAGCAGCTTTGATTTTCTTATTGCACCTTGTTGTTTACTCAGGAGGCTTTATATAGAATGCTTAGATTATCTTTACATATGGGTGGATTTTGTACATATTAGCATATATGCAAATAAAGTGGTGAATCACCTCTAACAGTAAACAAGTTTTTTGGGTAATATACATACAAGAACCAAATTTCTAATATCACCAGCTGTTCTAATAACACACAGAACTGAGATGTGCAGGGAAGTCAAGTCCATATTCAGTATATTCTTTCTGGCCTCTGCTATCAAATGAAACACCTCTGGGGGGTTAATATCATTTGGTACAGTTTTTTTACTGCAAAATGGTCATGAATGTTTAAAAAACCCTACAGAACACAAAAGCAAGGAGGGACATTACAAAAATAACTTTTTTAATAAAGAAAGAACAAACCAGGGTGAAGTCTATTCTTAGAAGTACATTGTGTTTTGATCAAAAAAGCTGGCAGCAAAGTTTTTTCCTGAGATATATCAAGGAAATGGGTGGGTTTTTGGTACAGTCCAAAACTTGAAACCAAATTTTTTAGCTTGTGGAAGTGTAAGTTAAAAATACTACCACAGGGGAAGCTGGTTATCCATTATTGTTTAAAGGTTTTATGTTCCTTTAAGGAGACTCTGTTGGAAGGGGAGGTAGAGCTGTATGAAATTAACACTTTTCTCACATTGGAAGCTATTTGTTCTGCAGGGTGTAGCAGGTTGAGGATCCAGCAGCAGCTTGCCATGTATTAACAGTGGTAGAAAAACTGCTCAGGGACCAAGGGCAGAGTTTGTTTTATTTCAGATGTTCACAGATATGGTTAAAATCAGAACTGGAAGCAAAGGCTTGCAAGGGCACTGTTTTTGTGAGAGTTGTGTACAAACCTTTAAAATTCTAATTCACTATGTGATGAATTTTTTGTATTGAACAAATTGAATTTTTAGTTTTCATTTAAATAAATTTCGACTTTGAGTTGGAAACTCTCCAGTGTTTTCAGAAGAGCTTATTATTGGAGATCGAGGCAGACACATCATGAGATCTCCTCCCAAAAGCCTGGCATGCAGCTGTGCAACCTTCACTCCCACTGAAAAATACTCATCAGTAACCTTACCAGCATTGGAATCATCAGTTCTCATCAGCTATACAAGTACCTGCAATCAGAGACATGGCCTACTGCTGCTGCAAGTTAAATTGAGCCACAGATACAGAGCTTTTTTTGAAGTATACTATCTATTAAGTGTTTGCTTTTCATGAGAAATGTGTTAGAGACTAGGGATGATATATTTTAACATATGGCTGGCAGATCTCCAGAGAACATAAAAGGTAACTCCAGAAAAACCGAGTCTGTTGTCAGTAGTGTCAGTTTACTAGTTGGAGGACTTGTTGCTGTACTAGAAAATGTAGGGATTTGTGAATCAAAGAACAGTCACCTAGATTTACACTAATAACGGGTATTTAGAAATTGGCAACAGGAGAGAAAATTAAAAGGTGGAAATAGAAGGCATGAGCACAGGTAACAGAAGTATATGCTATTATCTAAACTTATTGTAGAATTTGCAACATAACTGTCATCATGAATACAAACCAGGAAAACATGTTGTGATTATCGTGAAATATTTCAGATACACAGCACCATTTGCTAGAACAATTTTCTATAAACAGTTCTCCATATGGGTTGTTAAATTTTGTTTATTTGCTGTAGAAGTCAACATTTAACAAATAATTGAGATACTAAATCCCTGAACAAAGTCAGTGTGTGTTGTCTGGTCACAAATTACTAGGAAATATTTATACTCATGACCCAAAGCAGCTGCTGACAAGATGCAAAGCCTTTCTTTAATGGTCTAATAAGATGTTTTGATGCTAAAAATAATACAGCTTTGACTATAAAGGCTTAACTTTTGCATTATTGTGTACTGCAGTTTCCCTTTAAGAGCCTGCATTAGGAGACCCACTTCTTAGCATAGCAGTTTAGCAACAACACTAACTGTAGTCTCTCAAGGGCCTATTGTCCCATATTAGAAAGCTATTTTTGCTAAATGAGTTTGGTCATTAGCAGAACACAAGCTTTTTTTTAAAAAATAAAATAAGTAAAATAGCATAGTAAACTGTTTGCCTATGAATTAAACAACACAAAAAGGAGCTTAACATTTCCAGAGCCTGTTACTTAACACAGAGCTTCTGTTCTGCTGCCTAAGTGTTGAAATGAAGGGAGCATATTATCAAATGTTCCAAACACCTGCACTTTGCAGTGAGCTCCCTGAGATGTCCATAGGCTAACTGCAGTGATTCATCCTACATTGATGCCAAAGTTCTGCTCCTAAATTCAAATACATGTTTGAAGTTGTTAGCCTGGCAATGACAACTGATATTATTGAAAGCTGTAGGACCAGCAGTAAACCTTAGGTATTTTAGTCTTTATCCACACAAAACTGATGCCACCACATCTCAGAAGAACTTTAGAATTGCCAACTTGCTGCTTAGAAAAGCAAAGGGAAGACATACTCACTGATAAACGAGAAGGGCTCCCTTCTGCTAATGACACCTTACTGCTTTCATGTGTGCTGTAGCATCTGTAAAACGAACAGAGAAGAGGCGTCTGGGATCCTTGATAATCTCCAGATTTTGCTATCTTTAAAGACTTTGGTGGAGGAGATAGTCTATCATCCTCTGTATCTGTTTCTGTTTTAGCATAAAGGTATAACTAAACCCTGAGGAACATGAAAAGGCATTGTAAGAGAATTGTGTTGCATGCACTGAGCTGTACAAACAGTCTAACCAGTAATTTAATCTAGCCTCAAATTTTGTCATCCTATACAGAAAGCCCAAGGGAACAGGGTCAGAAACTTCTTTCTCGACAGGAGCAAAGCAAAAGATTTTTTCTGTAGATTGGATGTGCTATGATTTCATGCCTGCAAAGTTAATTGTAGCAGTCTGTGATGTTGAAATTTGTTCTATATTTTAAATATATTTAACGTTGTGGATTTCACAGGCTTTTAAAGGAGAAAAGTTAAGAAAGATGTTGCCAAAGAAAAAGGATGTACTGGAGTGGAAGCCTGTTGTGGGCAGGCCCTTGTTCAACAAGACAAAGAGGACTAATTATCCTGGTTAATCTCCTTTTTTCAGGCTTCCTGTCTAAAGATCTCTAAGCCTACTTGGCACCACCTTTTCCAAAAGTAGACCTGGTGACATCTGAAATGGGGAGTATGAACTTTTGGTTATGGATTAGATTTTACTGAAGCAGCAAGCTGGAAAAAAACAGCTACGTGGAACCACACCCTAGCAGGTCTCAGATCCAGGAGGTTCCCAGTTCATTACAGCAGAGGACTGGTTACTTAGCAAGAAGTAGCGTCCATGTGCCTGTTACTTTCCTCATTTCCAAGGGGAATGGTGAAAATGAATAAATAGCATGGTAGATGAAGTATTAAACACTGTGGTTGTGAAGAGCTGAACATAACAGTTTTACCCATCACAGTTTGCAGTTTTTTCATCACTAGATGTCCCTGCCTTCAACCTTCTCTTTCACAGTTAAAAGGACACCTGGGGCTATGTATTCAAATATTCTGAGTGATTGCCAGGAGAAGAAATATTTGTGAAGTAATATTGATTCCTACAAATTTATTTCCTGTTTGTAGAGGAGAGCTTGATTTGACCAATTTAGTTATTAAAAACAAATTCCAAAATATCACTGAATGAGATATTTTCTGAGGAGAATGACAGAAGTCAGAAGGATTACATGTGAAAGGGGAACTTGGAATCTGGAATTTATGTATACTGTAAATAAATACTCTAGTTAAAATGCGTGCTAAGGAAATAAATGACGTGGTTTAGAGATGTGCTAGCTACAGTAGACTTCACATTCACTGACATGAAAGATGATGAGACATGATAATCTCATTCTGTATCACATACTAGACTAACAGTATGTCAATATCAAGAAATGGCAAATAAATTACTGTTTGTATTAGTTACACGGAAGGAATCATCTTTCTATCTTCGGGTAAGTCACCACTCCAGAAGTTTGGAAAGGATCGGGAATAGCAGTTTTCTAAAAGGTTCATTGAATTGCATAAACACCATTTGATCTAACTTCCTGCCTTCATGCCTTAATACCTTCCACTCATGTGCTCTCTCCAACCCACTATGTCCCTTCCCAAAACAGGTTAGATTTCTTCCTATTGTAGGACCTATTCATATTAGGAGGTTAAACATGCTTTTACTACAGTAGAGGAGAAACAACTCCAGAGTCTGCATCTTTAAAAAACAACTGGTATTGTAGGGGATCCGAATGAAATGTTTTGTTAGCAAAACATTTTATAAAACTGAGATGACTTTGCTAGAATTTATTTTTTTAAAGCAACATGATTAGGGTCATTTTCTGTTGTTGTCCTCTCTTGATATTTCAGAACAAGCTGGTTCAGTTCATTTGGTGGTATGTGAAAAGCAAGGTTCAGTGCACTATTGTGCCTCAAATCAGTGAATTCAGGATAAAAAACTTCAGATTTTTCCTTCACAAAATTTAGGATGAGGGCCAATTTTAAAACTTTTCTGAAACCCAGTACTGCTAGGTACCTGTCAGTATGTGGCTCTGAGCAGAGGTAACTTACTTTTGTAGTGCTTTGACTTGAGTTGTATTTAGTTGTTCACACAGTAGAAATTTATCACAACTCATACCTCATATTTTGGTATTTTGGTTGGGTGTGGTGTTTTGTTTTGTTATTTCATTGTTTTTTTAAATTGACTCAGCCTTACAAAAATTGCTTTGCTTTGGTTGCTGCTATTCTCAGGTAAAATATCCCTGATCTAAGTCAGTCAGCTAGAAAATATTGGTGTTAGAAAGGATACAGTGTCCTTTTTCATCTTGGAATGACACAGAATTACTTAGATGCCTTATCTGCTTCAGTACCTCAGCTACAATCCAAAAGTTGCCATTTCTCACTTTTATTCTGTTAGTGGATTTTCCTCTTGCTTTCAGACTGATTTGCATTCAGAGTTCTTTTGTGAGAGGATGACATTAGTGAAAAGTGTATTTTACACTGAACCACAATAATTAAATTTTAAATACATTTTTCAGGAAAGGAGTGAAACTAAAACTCTCAGTGCCTATTTTTCTATGAAAAGTAAATGCCTTAGGCTGAAATTTCCACAGGTAATATTATAGACCCAGATTCCATTCTATATAAGATGCCTTGCACATCCCAAAGTACTCGGAATAGGACTTCTAATCAAACCTGCTTTAGAAGTAGATTTTTGTAAACATATTTTTTTGATACATTGGTTGTTTGGGTGTTTTTCCTGCTGAGCTCAGGCAAAAAAAGTTAAATTTGAGACAAACACAAATTTTACATACCTGACCCAATAGAACATAGCAAAATCTTCATGTCTTTTTTGAAAAATTCAGATTTACCTTCAGGCCAATACTTGGGTATTTTTGTATTTGTCCATAGCTATAGACTAGTTCTGTATTGAGTTTCACCCATAATCATTATATAGGTGTTTGTTAAGGCTCTTACAAAATTACAGTTGTGGAGAAGCAAAGAGGAGAGTTTGGGCTAGGTCCTCAAATATTTTTCATGTCTCTTTAGAGAGAGGAGAGACAGAAGGGGGAGGAGGGAAGATGTATTCTAGAGGGGGCTGTTCCTTAAGTGCTTTGTCTGGAGATATTATATTTAAATTGTTTGTATTCTAGGAAGGAAGATAGGGGACATAAATATCAGCACATTTAAATAGCTATTCCCTGAAGATACTTTGTTCTAATATAGTGGTGTTATCAGTTCATTGGGCTGTGATTTTTCATTTCATTCATTGCTTATGCTGTGGAAGTTTCTGAAATGCTTCATTTAATTGTGCTAAAGACATCAGTCATGATTTTCTAGTTAAAGTTGTAGGAGGCTTTCATTTTGAAACACTATTATAGCTTTCAAAATAATTCCTTTTAAGCTGATGTTTTGTGTCAATCCAAGTGTGACTCATGCAGTGAAGTTGGAGAAAATCACCGTAGCCATTTTTACTTTATGGGAGTCTGATCAGGGTTTTCTTGTTAAAAAAGACAGTTTTTCATAGGTCTAAAATCAAGCTCCCACACATTTTAGTTGAAAGTATTTGCTAACTTACATCAAGCAACACAAAAAAACTGGTTATGCAACTAAAAAAGCCAACCTTGGCTTCTGATGACCCAATGATCGGGATCTGTAGACTTAGCCACTTAAGCTGCATCTAAAGTGACAGCCTGGTATTCTCAGGGAACCCCTGATATTCAGGTTCCCTGATCATCTAGAGCAGAACTCTCTGTAGCTCTCTGTGTGTTCAGGCTTTCTCCTGCAACAAGAAAGGGACAAAGGAGGCCTGGGTCTTCTACCGGTATGGTGCCAGGGAACATCCAGAGTGCCTAGCTGCACGCAGGGACTTGTGAGTTCTGCATTTTTGTGCTGTTGAACTGGACAACCTTATACTGTTTTGGTAACCTCCTCCTCCTGAGAACCATTGTCCTATCCCAAATCTGAGTCTCCACCTCTCTCCCTGAGAAACTCTTCAGGCTGCCTCAGCTGCATCCACACAGGCACCCTCCCATCTGCATCTGCAGGGACTTGAGTACCTTCTCTGAAGGTTCTCCAAAAGTTGGATCTGTTTTCAACTTGTTTGTAGCACATACATTCTGGGACCCACCTTTCTACCAGATACAAAGGGATCATTTGTTGAGTGTGTGATCGTGTACACACACACATGGGACGAGGAGGTGGTAGACTGATACATTGGCCAAATTGTAGACACAGATCCAGTGGGATATCAGCCTGCCTCATTGCTCACCAAAAAGATGTTTGTGCTGGTGTCTGCTAGAGTACCAAATCAAGAGAAAACACACTACAATTTTTATTACAGCCTATCTGAATGCTTGCACAGAACAGGATGGTCCCAGGACTGAGGCATGTCTAGTGGCTGTCTCCTGGCATGTCTCCTCTGTCCTGGCTGAAGCTAGCAGGCTGGCCTGGAATCATGAGTGTTTGTCTCTGCCACAGGACACCACCAGTCAGGATATGGGAAGAGAGTGAGAGCACTGAGCTCTGTTAAGTTGCAGGTTTGAGCTCTAAAGGGCAAGGGGTGGGGGAAGTACCTCAGACTCCAGAAAAACCCTGAAATCTTCATTGGCTTGGAAAATACCCCTGGGTGTGAGGGAAGAGGAGTAAGATAGGGGGAACCTGAAAGAGGAAAATGAGGATTTTCCAGTTCCTAATCTGCAGAACATAATCTTTTCCATTTCCCTGTTTTGTTTTGCTCAGGAACTGCCTCTCTTTAACACAGTAGGGATTTCATCTCAGCTGGTGCTTAAGAAACTAAATCTTTGCTTAAAGTTACTCTCCCCCGCAGGGAGGGCAAAGTAGCAAATAAACCTTTTCCTCTCAGCCAATATAAACTGTATGGAGTGCTTCTGCCTATCAGCTGGCCAGCTTGAGTTATCCTCAGGACATCTAACTCTCATGTTTTTTTTATACTGCTTAGCCCATAAGATCAAATTAAGTTCAGGGACTCAAACTTTAACTTCAGTTGCATAGGTGGCTCAAGCAAATGAGCAAATCAATCATCTAAGGCTTTAGAATCTCTAAACATGTAGGCATTTGGTAAAAGATCATAGTTAATGCCTGTCTTCTGACATAGCATAATTGCCAGGACAGTAAGATTGATTGTGCAGGAAATAGAAATGCTTGGGAATAAGGATCAGAACATAAGATTAACTCCCCAAGAACTAAGACCGTTATAAAGATGGCTTCCAGTGCTAATGCATTCCTCTCAAATTCTTTGTTATATGAAGAAAGAGTGGAGCTATGGCCCTTCAGTGCCTTACCAGCATCCAGTGGTTCAGTCCTTCATCCAATTCATTCACTGTCTGTTTCAGATCCTTTATACTGATAAAAGGAGGTCAAAAATAAGTAAGTGCCAGTACCTCTCTGCCTCTTTTTTTTTTTTTATATATCCATTTCCTTTTTCTATCTTGAGTCCCACACAAAACCATTAAGCAATATATCAAGTCAAGCCTCATCCCTCTTCAGTGGCTTTTGAACTACATGAATTCATGCTCAGGATCTCCTCTGCTGCTTCTCAGACTCACTGCCAGTGCCACCTCCCACCAGTCATGGAAAGTCATTTGCTTATCATTCTCAAATCATTTTCCCTTTTCAGATTTAACCAGTTCTCTGCTGTACAAAAGTCCATATAAGATAAAACATCTTCTCTAGCTTTCTTCCAAGCTTTCTTAGTGCACACCCGCTCTGAAATGAACATTGTAGCACAACCAGACAAAAATAAATGAGAACACGGTTTCTTTTGTAATCCTTTTCTAGACCAAAAATTTTCCCATCTTAGTCTTCTCAGATAGCATCAGAAGGCTGAAATATCTTATTTGCCCCCTCAAGAAGGGATATATATTAACTTAATAAAATGAGATACTGCATCATACACATAAAGATGAAAAATTAGTCACATAAGACAGACATCAGTTTACGTGTAATTAGAAACTCAAGTACAACAGTTGACATGATGCAAATGCACTGCATTTGTTTCTATGAATCTAAAACATTTTGGAATAATAAAAAGGTGCTCAGCGTAGAATGAAATGAAACATGAGTTTTAAAGAAATTTTTTTCCCCTATATAAACCATCTTCATGAATATAGTAACAAAAAGCCATTTTTTAAGATGTGTTGCTTTTAATTTTTCTCCCTGATTGATAAAATTAACTAACTAGTAATGTAAATTATATGATAGGGTATGAAGCTGTAAGAGCATACAAGGGCCTGGCCTTACAGACTTGTGAAGCACTTTCTGTGTATACTCTGATGAAGTCCATGAAGTGAGATACTGCTTAAAAAGCCTGAGAAGCACCTCTCTAGGAAATGTTCCTGGAATGTTAGTAATATGTTATTGTAAATTGTACTTTATCCTTTACCTTGATTAAAACAATATCTTTTATTTGAAAAAAACCCAGAAATTTAGGAAGAGCCTTTTAACTCTCTTCTCACTACTTCTTTCACAAAAACAAACAAATAAACCCCCCCCACAATGTTAAATACAGGGAAGCTGTAAATCTATTGGCGTGCGGGGTGTGGGTGGGGAACAAAAGGGCAGAGGTGCAGAGTGTGTCCCCTAACACAGTTACACTTTTTCTTTTAGAAAAGCAGGAAATTCTCTATTTCCCCCCACATTGAACATTGTTGAACAGTGTAAAGAAAAAATGGATTCTTCCTGTGTGACTTGTCCAGATTTAGAGAGCTTTTGGAGTGTTACAGATTATCTTTCAAGAAGTGTGGGGAGAAGCACTTTTGAGCTCTGTATATAATTAATCCTACTGCACTCAATAAGAAAAACATACTTATATACAGGAAACCAGAGATGATGCAACCCACAGAGTTTAGACATTTTGAAAAAGTGCAAAAATAAGAAGCCTTCCACTACAGTGTGGAACTTAATTCTAAATATTTCTTCGCCAAAACCTTTTTTAGTTTTCAAATGCATCTAGGATTCTAGGAGGCTGGTGAAGGATGAAGGGCTGAAATTAATTTTCCTTCTTATGTCTCCTACCCTTGCAACATTGATGAAGGTACAAAAAAGGAAAATATACCTGTTGTGTTTTCTTGCAAGACAGTTAACAAAAATGTTTAGGGTATGGCATAAAATGTTTATTTGGGTAACTGCAAAATATTGGCTAGGAAATAGATACTATTGTAACATTCAGGCAGTATTGCAAGAAAACATCAGCACCTATGTGTTGGGACCATTTCTTCCAAACAGCATGTTACTTGCAGTGGAAAACCAAAAGCTACTGGATTTTGTCAGGAAGCTAAGAACAAGGCAAAGCTTTTTCTCAGGAAGCTAAGATCTGGTGGCAAATACTTTGAGAGTCGTGCTGGGGGAAATTAAAAGCAGAGGGCAAGGACCAGTAAAAGAAATTTGCCAAGGTGTGAAAGGAGAAAGGAGTATGGTGTCAGAAATTATGACTACTATAATAGAAATTGAACGGGTAGCCATTGCACATCTCTGGCAATACGGCTGTTAAGCGTTTCCTAGAATGACATGATCATGAGGCCAGCCTGTATCACAGAAAGGCAGGTATCAGTACTGCCATACAATACTTAATGAGGTTACTTTTCACATTAAAATACCATAGTCGTACACTATAATGCTCATGTCTCAGCACTTAAGTCTTTACATTTCTCTCCCTTTACTTCCATCTCAGTTACTTAAACATGTGATGGGAGTAGTATTTCCCTGATTGGTTTATACACCTTGCTCTGTGTGAAAGTAGGTCTGTAGGACTCTTCAAAGATATTGTGTTTACTCTAAGAGAAGAACAATTCCTGTTAGGTAATCGGACATAGCCATGCTGGAAATAATACATTTGATCATTCTTTCCACTTCTTACATTCAGTTTACTATTTGATGTGTCAAAGAATAAGAAAAAAATCTAGATTGATCATTCTATTAGGGACAATATTTCTGATTGCTGGATAGCTTTTAGGAATGGCATCTCTCTCCTATTCAGGTAAAGTCTCTCAGCGTTGCACTGAATTTAAAAGAAAATTATGAAAGATCATGAGAAAACCACAGCCACTGAAGATCAATCAGTAAATCAGCATCATTCTTCAGAATAGGTTATTATTGCAGGTGAATCATCAGGCAGGATTCTATAGCTGTGGCTAGCAAAGAAACTAATACAAGGAAATATGTATTGAAGCTGTAAATCTGCTCTACTAGAAAAAGAGCACAAAAGGAAAGTAGTAAGCATTTTTGTGTCTTTGAAATGAAACTGTTTTATGACTATTAAAATTCAGAAATAGAAAGAACTGAAAGAACCTCAGGTTAAGGGCAACTCCTAGTGACATGGTAAGTGATAGCAGAATAGTATTTCAAGATTCCTGGTAGAAATACCTATAATACATTTCTCTATCAATTCCAATACAATGTTTCTAGGTCTACTCCATAGTAATCCAGTCTGCTTCATAAAGGCAAAGTCAGATAGTGAAAGATGCTAATCTGATTCTGGAGTAATCCTCTGTTAGATCAGGTCAGTGAATTCTGAGAAACGAACTTGGACTTATTAAAATGGAATTTTATCTGCCTATAAAGTACATGGAGACCAGAGGCAAAGGAATTACATGTGTGAGCTTCAAAAGTGGCATAAATATCATGGTGCATTCAGTTTATTACCAGATTGGGTTTGTTTTCAAAACAGTTTTAATGCTTTTAGTTCTTAGGTTTTCTATTACTCTGTGACTTTGCTGATTGTGAGAAGCATGTCCTTTTACTTTTTTCTCTATCTTCTAGCCAGATAACAGATGTAATAAAGATTTTGGACACAGGACCCCAAATTGGACCATTCTATTACTATTTTCTTTTTGTTGTTGAAATTGATGTAGCTGTTAAGTCTCAGTTTGCTTTCTGGATATTTCAGAAGGTGTGAGAATTAGATCCATCTCAGTTTCCAGCATAGCTATAAAGAATTCACCTTTTTTACAGCTTAAATATTCCAGATATGGTTAGCTTCCTTGGGAACAAACACAAAAGGAAGGAAATGAACTTTTCTACTGCTGAAAAATTTCAGGTTCATGCCATAGGAAAATAAAAGTTATACCTGATTAACCTGAAATGCTACCATGCTGGGCACTGCAGATTTTCTTTCTTCTTGGAGGAAGAATTAGCATCATCTTCTGCATCTAGAGGATTACTAATCAGTTCAGCCACAAATAGAGAGTTATTCATGTGAAGGTTATGAGAAAGATCTTTCTGAAAAGTCATTCTAGTAGATTGCTGTGTGAACTCCATGGCAGTACAGATAAAGCAAACTACTTTTCACAATTTCCTAAATTAGAAAAAGAAATATATTTACAAGAAAAGAAACCATATCAGATCACTCATAATTTCAAATATAGTAACATCTAGTGGGACAGAATGGTGGTCGAGTTTCCAATTTGATAATCACTGTGCAAGCAGTAACATGACAGCCATCACAAGCAGCACATAGCTAAGACAAGCTTGAATGAGAAAAGGGAATACAAAGTGTCACAGAAAGATAAAATGATGTACCAGAAACAGACACCGGGGTCTGTGTATGCCTGTTCCCTCTGCCGTATACCATTTGACTTTCCATATATGTTACATCCTAACACTTGTTGTAACATTTAATAGATTGAGCAGAAACGCCAGTGGGATCCACAGTTCAAGCAACAGTGGAGGCTTTTAGCCCTACAGGATAAAAACTACTCTGTGTGGTCGTTGTAATGCATCAGTATCAAAAAGCCAGAATAAAAAAAAACCCCAAAACCAGGCACAAAACAACTGCTCTCAGGAGCAGTCCTATACAGTTATAATGGGTTTATGTTAAATTGTCTATAACAATTGCTTGTCATTAAATTGTAACAGTTTAGAGCTACTGGGAAAGAATACTGGATTCACAGGGAGCCAGATTTTTATTAAGGGAGAAAAAAAAAGACAAAAAACCCCCCACCTTATTCATATACCTTTTCAATTGTTGCTGTTTTGTGGGTGAATGTGGCAAAAGGCAATCATTTGCAAAGGCTGGTGATAGCACCCCACAAAGGAGATAGCTCTTTACCCACCATCTACATCTCAACAGAGCTCCAGAAAGAGGATTCCAAGGGATAATTTTTCCTCTTTAGAGCTGGGCACCCTGCGTGCACATCATCCCTGAACAGAACTGCAGCATGGGAGCCAGTTTCTGATCCTTCATCAGGGAAGAGGAAACACTGAAGATACCATAAGTAACTGACCCAGAATGGGGGGTATGCTTATGTGTTTACAAACTCTGCCCCTCACCATTTGCCTCCTGTTTTGTCTGTGTTTGCTCTTATTCTGAGCTCTTTGAGCAAGGGGCTGTTATCCAGATTTCAGTAACGTAGTACAAAACCAGTTCTTATCATCCTTTCTTTTTTCGTTGTGGCACCTACTAGATACTGGTGCCATCTCCTCCCTACTCATATTTGTCCACTCATCCAGCTTTATTCTTGGCACTGCAGCAGGACCATGACTGGAGGCTGATAGGGTTGCTCAACAGTCATTTGCTGAAGCATCCTGCAATTTGATGTTCTGCTTGTAGCATGAGGCAACACTGAATAAGAAATACAATGACCAGTTCATAAGAAATAAGGGCCATGCATCTGCAGTAGTGTGCTTTTGGAGAGTAACCTAGATGCAGTCCTCACAGTGCTGGGTGTAATATGGAGAGATGCCCTGTTTGGCAGAAACATACAGTCAAGAAACTCAGAGGAGGAAAATAGGAAATAGCATTACCATTCTTATACAAGTGAGAACTGAAGCAGGTTTCTTCCCAACAAGATCAAAATGAACATCTGTGGCATGTAAAAGACAAATCTCAGAGTAACAAATCTGAGACACTTCTTTCTTGTGGGGAGATACATGAAATGGGCTTTTTAGAAAATTTGACTTCATAATTTCTATGAAGCCTTTCATAGCATTAAGGCCTCAAGGTGTTACATGCTTTTGAATGAGATCTAAAGTTATCTGATTTGCCTTTATTAATTAATTTTTTGGAAGGTAGTAATTACAGATTAAGCATTACAAAGCATATTTTTGCAATTAATTTAACTCAATACTTTGGAAGTTCATTAATCTATTAAGTGTTGGACAGACTAGTGTATTAAACAACAGTAGTTTTTTACATTATTTTGAGGCTGCAAGTAAGTTTTCACGGGTAATGGATTTCATGTGTAGAGATAAAAAGAAAAAGTTCCTTCAGCTATTCCTGCTGACTTATTTTTCCCTATCATACTACATTTAACAAAATGGATAATGCAGAAAAGATGCTGTTGTATTTTTATGTTAATTAATGTATTTTAATTTCAAATAGCATTTTTGAAGCTCAGATATCTTCCAAAAAAGTAGTGCCAGGGCAAAACCAATGAATTTTAATTCTTCTCAGTATACTTCAGCTTTCAAGAATTCTTTTTGTTATATTCTGATGCATGAGAATGCATCAGTAGGCATTCAGAGCATACAGCCCACAGATCTGATTTTTAAAGAAATCTAGCTTAACTTTTTTGGTTACATAATAAAGCTCATCTAATAAGTGTGCTATTTTTAATGACCAATTAGGTAATAGCTAGGAAAATGCATACTTGGGTAAGGTGGACCAACTTTGTGAAGATTTTTTTTTATAACAAGTGACAAGTAAGCTTTCTACACAAAGGATATGTTTAACTGTTTTGTAGCTGAATGATGTTATTCTCAGACAAATTCCACGGGTGTGCCACTGTTGTCCCAGTAGGGCTGCAGCTAATACCTTACCCTTGCTGCAGAGGACGATGTACCCCTTAAGTAGTTAAACTCCAGGATGTCACCACATAAACCCAGCTCTCCTACAGCTTGAGGCACCTCAGAAAACTCTCAGTTCCTTGGGAGCACAATTAGTTTTGGCTGTGGACTCTACAGTGTGCCCACAGCTGCCAGAGCTGCTGTGGTGACTGTGTTCTAATGCTGATGGTGAGGTGCACAGGGAACAGCCTTTTTTATAACACTGTCCATGCATCATGCTGATCTAATCCCAACCAATTTTAATAACTGCTCTTGGCACAATAAACCAGTCTTGTCCTTTGTGTAACACTTGCCGTAGCAGTAATATAAAATCAATGATGTTGTTGAGACAGTGTTGCTACTCATCAGAGCAGATCATGAAATGCTGCTTCTTTATCCTTCGAAAACTGTACCATACCTGGGTTCTTGTGTAAAACAGCAGCACTGGCCATAATTTACTGCATTGCAGTAAAATCAACAATGCAGCATTCTGCAGTGTCAGGCAAATACTCATATGTGATTTGGTAGGTGAAGTGAGAGAGAAAAAAAGCTCTGAAAAAAAAATTAAAATTAACTATATTACTACTTTTCTTGTCTGTAACCCTCCAAAACCTTCACTGTTGCCTCTTGAAACTAAAATTCTGTTCTGAAACCTAATTTGAAAACTTTTATGAGTAGCAAAGTGAATAACACGATTCTTCACAAATTTTTTTCTTTAGGGACAAGTGACAAAAGAACAATGTGAGAAGTTAATAGTAACTTATAGCTAAGTGTGTTGGGCAGAAACCTGATTTCAAAGTAAAAATGTGGGATGTTAAAAAATCCTTTCAATTCCATCGAGGAGAAACTTTCTAGTTAGAAAGGAAGTTAAAAAATCTTCCAGAGTTGAAAATCAACACAGAATATTGCTGTCCAGCTACATAGGGCAGCAGTAATATTTTTAAATTAGAAAAAACCTAACAAGTTTAAGCTGTGACAACGTAGGAAATGTGGAAGTTGACTTCTTTTTTTTTTTTTCTTCTTGTCCCTATGAAAACCTGACACATTAAAAACATTTTTCTTGTCTCTTTACAATTTGACACCTTAAACTTAGCTTCTGGTAAAACACGTTTTTTCCCTCAGGCCTTTTTGAACTGACAATGTGATAAATTCTTATTTTGTTCAATAAAAACCTGATCATCAAATAAATACCATCTCTTTCTAATTAAATCATTATAAAAATAATTATTGCAGTATTGAAATAACCTACTCTTGGCATGTTTGCAGTTTGTGTCTGAAACATAAAGGTAAGACAACTCATCATCCCAGTTTAGTGGCAGGCATCTTCATAACAGTTGAATACATAAGAAGGATGAAGATAAATCCACACTTGTTTCAATTTAATCATGCACTCATTATGAAAGGCTTTGTGGAGGGAGTGTTCATCTATACTCTAAGATTTCACAAGTTAACCAAATAAAATTTAGGTTTCAGAATTTTCTTAACAAAAAAAAATCATTATCTGTACAAAGATTGCACAGGTTAATCAAAATCCCAGTCCTTTGTGGCCAATGGGAGATTTCATTCTGGAATAAAAGACCTTTTATATAGAATATTGTCACTATAAATTTTCAAGTGAAAGTCACATAACTTGACAGGTTTGCAATATGTGCTAAGAGAGATTGAAAAATGTAAAATGGAAAGCGTAACCAAAAATCTTTTATTTTAGGGCAGATTATGTGAAATAACTTTTATGAGTTAACCACTGCACTATATAGTAACTCCACATTCTTGTTCTAGGTACCTGGGAATAACGAGACCTCTTACATATCCTGTAAGGCAGAATGGGAAGCGTATGGCCAAAATGATCCTGTGTGTATGGCTTTTATCCGCCTCTATCACTATACCCCCGCTCTTTGGTTGGGCTCAAAACGTAAATGATGAAAAGGTTTGTTTGATCAGTCAAGACTTTGGCTACACCATTTACTCTACAGCAGTTGCATTTTACATTCCGATGTCAGTGATGCTTTTCATGTACTATCAGATTTACAAAGCTGCTAAGAGGAGCGCTGCTAAACACAAGTTTGCTGGGTTTCCCCGGCTGGAAGAAATGGAAGGAATTTCTATGAATGGAATTGTAAAACTGCACAAGGAATCTGATGAATGTACTAATTTTTCACGACTCCTAAAGAACGACAAGAAAAACATTTCCATTTTTAAAAGAGAACAGAAAGCTGCCACTACACTTGGGATTATTGTTGGGGCTTTCACTGTCTGCTGGCTGCCCTTCTTCCTCCTCTCAACAGCCAGACCCTTCATCTGCGGTACAGCTTGCAGCTGTATTCCACTGTGGGTTGAGAGAACATTTCTATGGTTGGGTTATGCAAACTCTCTCATTAACCCTTTTATATATGCTTTCTTCAATCGGGACCTAAGGACAACCTACCGCAACCTACTGCAATGCAGATATAGGAATATCAACCGGAAACTATCAGCCGCAGGGATGCACGAGGCTCTGAAGCTTGCAGAAAAGCCAGAATTTGTTCTGTAAGGTCACTCATCCTTTAAAATGATAATTTATTTTTTTATCACATGAACTTTTCCCCCACAGATCTGAAAGAAGAGTTACGGGAAGAAGCAAGCTTCTTAAGCACTGTTAACAGCATCAATTGGAAGGTAGCACGGTTAATTCCTGTACAGCCCACCAGACCTAGCAAGCCTGGAGAAACACCACCACCATCTAAATAATTTGTGTGTTAGAGGAATACCAGAAAGGGAGAGGGTAAGAGGTAGTGCAGGATGTTTGAGTTCCCAGTGAGGAAAGAACAAAGTCAGCCTAAGCCATTTGTTTGGCCCTTGTCCCCAAACAACTTTTAGCAGGTCTGAATATTGGATGCATCTTGTATCCTGGAGATCTTTTGCTGTAATAAAGATCTGAGAATGGTGAAAAGTTGAGTATAATTCCTTGCTTTCCACATTGTTGTTATAAAAATAAACCATTTAAGAAGAAGCTGGATCCGAGAACTTATATTGCTTAGATGTACTCTTTATTATAAAAACATACGTTCATTAAACATTAATTTACAGATTGCTTGGAAATAAACTATTTTATGAAATGTAATGTCGCCTTTGCACACCAGCGATGGCACTGAAAGAATATGTTATGATTCCAATGTGAATATAAAAATTTGAGTAAAATCATGTGGGCCAACAACTACTGCAGCATAATTAGCTGCAGTGCTGTTATGCCAATTAACATAACAAATACATCATATTACAGTTTATTTCAGGTTTGGCCTTAGTCTAGTTTTTCTCCAAGTCTTTCAGCTTTATCAGTTGAGCCCCTCTGTAATCTAGATGGAGACTGTCTATGCTGACTGTCTCTAGATGGAGACTGTCTGTTGATGTATGACTAGTCCTTGTTCCACTTCAGTAGTTCATTGTCTATTTGAAAGCATAAGTGTGGAATTTTCACAGGCATTCTGTATTTTTTTTCCTTATGTGAGGATATATTGAGGAATATACAAGTAAATGTATCTGTGAAGATTCCAAGTAGGATAGTAAGACTCTGAAGTGGATTTCAGAACTCTGGGCAGAAGTTTCAGCCATATTTATTCTGCAGGAAAGTCTTAGAAGTTGTTTCTCCTCCAAATAGGAATTTATATTTAATTTTAAAAATATGTGTCTTATGAGTCAGAAATTGACATTTGCCCAACTGTCAGTAAAGGCAATTACATTCCTCAGGGAAAGCATCTTGCCCGACTCCACCTCTCCTCTACCATCTGTTTCAGGTAATGAAAACCCAGGAAAGAACAAGAGTTGTTATGGGCTATGTCAATTGTTCAGCCACCTTTCATCTCTGTGTATGTTTGGAAAGAAAATAAAAAGGAAAAAAAAGTTTCTTCCTACAGTCAAAATAAAACACAGCTATGTGGCAAATGGAAACTGTTGTTGGATGGAGCTATATTGAATGGGAAAAGCAAAGAAGTTGAAAAGATTACAAGAATGTGCCATTACCCAAGCACTTGGGTAACACAGCTTTCATACAGAATTCTAGTTGAAAGAGGCTTGGATAAGTGTAAGGAAATAATTGCTTGGGTTGCAGAACAGGACTTTTACTTTTTAAAAAGACAGATAGATTAATAGAACTGCATGAAAATACCTAGTTTCAATAGAAGTTTGGTTTTTTTTTTTAATTGGACAATTCACTATTCATCTGACAAAGGGGTAACGTATCAGCGGGGGAATGAGAAGTCTGCATCATCACAGATGCAGCCTGGTACATGCTAGTACTAACCCCTAGAAGAAACGGCACTCTTGGTCTGTGTGTTCTTATGCATGTTTCTAGAAGAAAGTGAGGGAAATGAATCAGAGAGAAGCAGTTGTGAGAAAAAAGGTAATAAAAATCTCCCAGAGCAAGCCAGAGCACAGAGGAGACACCATAGCACTAAATGAAGACATGGGAAGAGAGAGAGACATGGGAAGAGAGAGAGACATGGGAAGAGAGAGAGACATGGGAAGAGAGAGAGACATGGGAAGAGAGAGAGACATGGGAAGAGAGAGAGACATGGGAAGAGAGAGAGACATGGGAAGAGAGAGAGACATGGGAAGAGAGAGAGACATGGGAAGAGAGAGAGACATGGGAAGAGAGAGAGACATGGGACCAATTCTAATTTTCAGACTTGTATATAGGTAGTTCCTTTCAAAAGAATATGTAAAAATGTAGAAGCAGTGAAGGTATGTATCCAAGATTTCAAGGTTAAAGACACAAACATTTCTAAAATGTGCTTGTACAATCCCAGTGTAAAGACTATGCTACATCATTGTTTAAAGGACAGCAAGACTCTGCAGGTCAGCAATGCTCTGAACTTAGCAAAACTCTATTTAAAAAAAAAACTCTCTTTGCTTCAGGCAAGCAGCATGAAGTGAATCTTGACTTTAGGTAAAATCTGTTGAGATGTAAAACCAAGAAATCTAAGCCAAGTTTTCTCCTTAAGTAACAGTGCGTGTTGTCTAAATCCACAAACTAGTCACAGAAGGATGTGGATGACAGTGACAGCTACCTCTGTAACCCCACTCCTGGGAGGTTTGGAAGGATTCAGGTCTCATCTGTAAGTCACACTCTGGTATGTGAGAAGTCCCACATTAACTGTTGCAAAAGACTCAAAATATTGGAGAGTCTCAGATTTTCTATGAGCATAGCTGGCACTTCATGTAACACTGAAGTCTTTGACAGGAAAGGTTGGAGTGGGTCCTCAGGTGCACAGGGCAGCACAGTCATCAAAGCAAAAAAGCCTGGAAAAAGCTGTCCTAAGAGAGTATGCTTGCCCTTTAACTGTAGTGCAGAACTGGCCTTACCCCAGATGGATTTTTTTGTGTGAGGAAACTCAACACAGCATTTTTTATTAGCTACAGCACCCACATGTAATATTTCTGATTGGAAAACTTAGTCGTATTGCTGTATGTCTTAGACCATCTTTCCACCAGCTACTAGTTCTGAAATTAATTTCTAGCCACTATGAGATTTCTGGATGGTGATGGTGACAGGAAAATGGGACCATATTTTGCTTCTGGTTACTAGACTGACAAGTTTTTTAAACAGTCATGCTCAGTAATTGTGTTTGCTTTCCATGATCTCACTGTTCTTAGGTGGGAATTTATTCCTTACTAAGTGGGATTTTATTCCTTTATTCAGGGAGGGAAGGAGTCACTACAACGCATTTTTATGTTAGGACTTTTTTCTGGTTGGCGTTTCTGGGGAGATGTAGCTGACTATACTAGTTCAGTGGATGTTTACTCAGCTATATCATGCCTAAATACTGGGAGAAGCAATCTGATAGTGGGAAATGCTCAGACAGTGGTTTCAGAGTGTTTAGCATAGTCTGTGCTAGGAGCTGAGGGAATCAGGAAGCAGCAATGCAGCTGCTGACAGCATCTACGTCACCTCATCATCTAGCTCAAGCAGCCAGTCTTCTGCTGCAGCCCAAGATCTTCAACTGCTGACAGAATTATCTAGATATCAACACAGGGAGATGGCAGTCTGACCTTCTTTACCCGTCTCTTTGTACCTCTAAAGTGTACATAAAGATCCTCGAGAGCAGCCACTGTGTCAGTTCCCTAAAAGGAGTTTTAGTCACATCTGAACCAGACATCCTTCCCTCTGCCCACCTTCGTGTCACAAGTGCATTTTATTAAAGGTAAACATAAACTGTGGCCAAAATGAAAGCCAAAGAGCAAAGCTCTGAAAGGAGCATTAAAAAATACCAAAACAAAAACTCCTTTCACAGCTCATTAGAAGGTATTAGCAATAACCTATCTATAATTTATGCATACATAATTTATGTAACACTAGCTCCCAATGGATCTCAGGTGAGTGTGTCCTGGATGAGCTTCCTTTACTCAAAACAGTCTTTCCATAGCATGCCTCATGCCAGGAAGTCTCTTGCTTCCTTCTGGTCTCGTCCTGCTCAGATGCACCACATTTATGTCATTTTTCCGCAAGAAAAAGGGCACAAAGCAGCTTAGAGTAAGGGCTCTAGGTGAATACACTTAGACTGAACAATTCTCCTCAGCATAAGCAAAGCCCTTGGAACAGAATTTGAGATACTGGTTTTCTGAAGAGTTTGCTTTGGCTAGCTCTGAAGTCTTGCCTGCCCACCCCACACTGTCCCCTATCTGTCTCATTCATATTGAGTTAATTACCCTGAGTCAAATCTGTAACTGTAGCTCAGAGATTCTCAAGTGCCACACATGGCCATATTTCTTCACTACCACTCCTGCTGACAGCTACCTATTGAAGGTACTGCTATCCCACTGTAAACCACTCTCCCGTGTAGCAGTAGCAGTTAATCTGCAGTAGATCCAGGCGGTAACAGCACCTAACATTCCCCATGGTATTTCACCTCCTTGTTCAAATAAAACTCAAGGTTTTGTTGCCGTATCAATACATCATGAAAGATGTACTCCCCTTGCTCACTTGGCACTGCTTTTCTGAGGGAGCCTTTCTGTGAGAAACTTCCTAACATTTTTTCCCAGCTCTCACAGCCTATGAGCATGTAGGTTAAATATTGTAGCACATTACTGATGGTTACCAAACTCCTCTGTTTAACAAGAGCCTTACTGGTCAATAACACCAGTAACAACAGAAAAACATATTAATTTATGATAATATCTCATCATTGTATGCTTATTACATCACACTTCCATTTCAAGAAAAGAAAAACAATGTTTTTCATGTTCTGTTCAGATGATTTACTAGCTAGCACCACCTGCAGAAAGATGTGTCAAACAGTGGGAAATAAATCTACTACAATCAGATAAAGAAGGGAATTATTTATCAAATTAACACTGTAAATAATGCAGGCAGCATCTGTTTGCTCCCTCTCTCCCTTCCACTTTATGGCAGGAAAACAAATTTCCAGGCAGCCCCTGCTCCAGACATGGAGGTCAGCACAGCATCACTACATGAACATTACTGAGGTAAGTTTGGGGATCACTGACCAAGGTGTAGGTACAGAACTGGAAGATGTTTTGAAGTAATGCCATTTGTTCTGTTGCTTTCCTTTAGCCTCTCAACTTAGCTTTCCATATTATATTTATTTCAGGGAAAACTACTCTAAATATAATATTCTCAGAAAATGTGCAAAATTTATATATTGTCAAATCCTGTTAATTTCATCCTTTAAAATGTTTCTCAGGAAGATGCAGGGAGAGAGAAAGGAGAAAATTCAGAGACATGGGCAACAGTCTTAAAGTGCAAGCTTATTAACAATCTGGGACAGAAAACACTCTCCCCTGATTTCAAAGGGAAGAAGTAGGAATAGTGAGGACTAAGTGGGGTTTTTTGTTTGATTTTTGGTTTGTTTTTTTCTTCCCTAAGAGGAGGCTCAAGCAATTAAAAATAACAACTTTAATAAAAGAAACAGCCTAAGAAACAATGCATATATCTGTAACGTGCAGGGAACATTCATCTTTACCGATTTTTATCTCAAGTGGTTATTGCCACTAAAGAGTGGGTTCAGCATCAATCTGAAGTGAAATAATAAAGTTTTCTACACAGACTTTCTCAGCACCTTGCCAAATAGCCCTGCCATTCCCTACAGCCTCTATTCTGGCACCCCTTTTAGCTGCCCTGCTGCACTGCCAAACCCCTTCTCAAGTAGCAGGATTTCCAATAGGGCAGAGTGGCTTTTACTCACTGAAAACTGAAAGATGCTTATAATGCCAGACTAAGTTTTCTCTGCTGCAAGCAAAAAAATCCCACTGTTTTCTTGAAGTATTCATATATGGTTATTCTAGGGAATAATATTTTGATTATTTCTAACTTTGTGACTTTACTGATTGAAATTATTAATTCTGGCATTTGTGGTCTTTCACATAGAACTATTCAAGTTACTTCAGCAAAAAAATGCATACAGATGTATCAAAATTTCCAGAAGAGACCAATGCAATTTTATAAACCAACATACCAGACTGAATAAATATTTTGCTTTTAGTTTTCTATCTACTTGGTCAAAACCAACAATATTTCATTAATTCAGTAGTTGTGTGGTCTTGCTAGTTCCAGAAAAATCGTGTTTACAGTATACTTATTTTTACTTTCTGCAAGAGAAGAGAAAGCAAGCCACTGTAGCAGACTTGTTCAGCCCTTCTGGAGAATCTATTTTAAAGCATGGAAAAATATAGCAGAAAACATCTGGATAAACTTACTGGTGTCTCAGAAAACTTTGGGTAATCCATTCAGGATTTCTGCAGGTCTGTAATAAAACAGCAGAAAGAAGTCATATCTGTCATTGTGAAGTTGCTTGAAAGGAAAAGATAAAATGAATGTTTACTTCCCAACAATAGTTGCAAAAGGAAAACCACCTCACCCAATAAGTATAAACAATGATTACATTTGTGTAAACTCAACACTTACTGACAACCTATTACACCTGCTCCATAGAAATACACAAAACAATGGTATCCATTTACCAAACTGAGTAAGAGCTACTTACCCAACAACTTAGAGACTGCTTTCCTTCCATATTGAATTAATGGAGATTCTCCTCTAAGGAATCCTAGAGTAAGTTTCTGTGGTTTTGTAGTGTAGTAAAATAATTTTACTTTAGGAGGTGTTTGCAGTAAGGAAGGCGTACACCTGTATAGTGATATACTATTGAGTATCTACTCAAGGTATCCCTTGCCTCTCCAAACTAAGGCATTACATAAGCCCAAATATTTATCCTGACAGAGAAGAAATAACAGAATTTAAAAGTAACATGAGAACCCAAACAATCATAGACAGTTTGAATCCTTTTGGATATTTGACTGTAAACATGCAGAAATCCTATCTGTTCCTTACAGAACAGTTGCAGTTTTTCCTATACAGTAAGCACTCTCTTCAAGCAAGGCAGTAAATACAGGAGTACTGTGAAAATCATGCTAAGAAACTCCAACTAGCAATTAAAAAATAATCAAATGTTCAATTAGACAGATAAAGTTAGTGTTATAAAATAACCATGTTTAAAAAAAATTAGTTGTCTTTTTCCAAAATAATCCCCTGTCATCCCAGAAAACAGCAAATATCATCAGCAAAAAGCTTTGGATTTACAAAGATTTACAAAATCCAACTTTTAGCCACAATAATGAAATAACTTGTCCTCCGTAGTCCACATGTATATTTTTCTTATGTTGCTCCTCCAATGAATGCAATATATGAACGGAAAATAAAATTTCCTAAGGCAAATTATACAGAGTCCATACTTAGTTTATTTATTTTTATATTTAGTTTCAAACCGCTTGTCATTAACTACAATATATCTGTAAAAAAAAAAATCCTTGCTTTCCTGTATACCTATGTTTTGAACTTGGATACAGTTACCTGGTCAGTTCTCAGAAGTTCCTACTCTTCCTTTAATTCCATTTATTTTCATGTGATAAAATATCTGAAACATAGGAGAATGCAGGTCTGTCTGTAAAAATGCCTGCTCCCAATACATTTACTGATGGGAATAATGAAATTATTTCATTACGGAGGCTATAATGAGACAAGACACCTTGCTGCATGCCGTAGGCAGGCATAATGGGCTGCAATGCCACGAAAGCCTGTCTTGTAATCTCACAGATGTACCTCTGTGCAAAGCTTTGTGCAAAGCTTTTGTAGTAATGTGTCTATAGAAGATTTTAAGAAATTGAGGGGGAAGCCTACATTATTGCTTTGGCTCTTTTCTGCCTTGCATGCATGAGGTGTCTATGAGCGGCAGTACAGATGTAGGCTTGTGCTGCCACCAGAGGCTGGACCAGATGGGGGGTCTCAGTAAAACCAGATGAGTTTTCTAAAGTAATTTTGGACTTTTGTCACTGAATTGTGTAACAGTGACTGGAAACTTCCTCAGTTCTCACAGCAACCTAGACTAAAAAGGACTTGAAAACCACCACAATCCTCCACTTTCCCTAGCTTCTTCCTGTGTATGGTGCCTCTGACATTTATCTCATTAGCCATGATCTAATTGCCTCTTAAGAAATATTTCTATTTGTTTCAGTGGTATCTGCAACAGGATTTCAGTTGTTTCAGGACATTTCTCACCTAATTCATTAACTTTTTTTAAAAACAGGAGAAGTTCTGATTTCTCCAGGGAAAAAGAATCATGACCAAACATACATTGAAGCATCCAGAAAAAGCCAAACTAGAACTGGAAGAAGAAAAAAGGAGAACTAGCTTCTGAAGAACTGAAGAGATCTATGAAATATACTTCATCTCCTTTTGATGGGAATGTGCTAAAAATACTCAGTGAGCTCAATGCATAACATTAAATATATTTCTATAAAAAAGTAATCACACCATGTTTGTTATGGAGAAAAGTGCTGCTATATACAAATGAAAAGGGTTTTGTGCCTGAGAGAGCCAAAATGTTTCAGCAATAAGAGTTTGGCACATGGGGTGAGTGAAAAAAAAAGGCAACTAAAACTCAAAGATAAAGTACTGTACAGATTGCCAGACCAAACAATGTAGAAGAGCATTCTTTTATGTTGAACATGCTTGTGGATTGTTACATCAGTATTAATATTCAGGGACCATCAGTGATGCTGAATGTATTTTGTTGTACTACAAAATGAGGTTTTCAAGCAAACAGTGGCTCCACAGATGCTTTCAGGGCTTGTGATAAAGATATTCTATGCACCTGGAATGGGACTGAGAAAGGCAACCCTAACAGGCTGATTTTTTGTAAAAACATTCTGTTATACTAAGGAAATGTCTGTTTACCTGTACATGGTTTTCTTTGCTCCTCAAACTTCTTGAAAAGCTGCCATTGGTTACACTCTGACAAAAGTTCAGGGACAGAATTAGAACACACACACACAGTACACCACAGTGCATTTACAAATATTTCTTGGATTAATGTAATTTTCATGATCTCCCAAATTATAGAAACCTATTTTCTCTCATTCTAAGTCAAATATCTATAAAAGGCTGGAAAATTTCTACAGTGATTTGCTTTTTGACTTACTTAGTCTAGACTGATAATTGTTTGTTAACAAGATTTATTAATTTTTTATATATCTCTTCAAATATTCATTCTGGAATCTGTACAGGATTGTGTAAATTACCAATTTTCTCTTACTACAAAATTAATAGTCAAAGCATTCAACTCTGTCCAAGTACAGAACACAGAAATAGAACAAAACCAGTTTAGGTAGTGTTACTTCTGCCAATGTTTAGTTCATAATTAAAATAAACCCCTTTAACTTGACAAAAAAAATATATAGAGGAGTGTTAATTACCATTTGTCGCAGGGAAAATTGATTCAAAGGATCATTCCTCTAACATGTCTTTGAACAATTTTTTTTTTTTTTTTTTTTTGAGTTTCTCATATTCATTTCCCCTCAGAGTTTCTAAAATATGTGTGCTTATACAATCCACTGTGCAGCAGGATATGGCATTCCTAAAGGCTACCTTCTTTAAAGTTACCTCTCTATGAACATTTGCACAATTTGCAGTAAGTCTCATCCTTCCAATTTAGCAATTTAATCAAAACATTGCTGGTAAATAATCCACTGACTACATATGCCATTATAGCTTTGATTTCCTTTGTTTAAATTATATTAATATATAAATTTGCAATGGTTATCTAAATAAGAAGCTGGACATATCAGCACAGGCCAATTCATTACTTATCAACAGGAGGTAAATACAGAATGCCAATCAACCTATATTAAGCTTATATAAAACCTAGGGCAGAGAGCCCAACCCATCTTCTGCTCACTATCCTAACATCATAAAGTCCTGTAGTTACTACAGAGAGTGCTGGAGTAGCATATTTTCATTGTACTAGCGCAGCAAGACTTTTTTCAGTATTTCATTGATAAAACAAATCACTACAAATTCTGCATTTGGGGGAAGAAAAAAAAGTCCTATAATTTACTTTATTTCTCAAAGACAATGCTTTTTACTTGGATAGCCTTAAGCATTTAACAGGAAATGGGACAGCTATTGTCAATGGCCAATGGACCAGTACCGATTGAATTACATGAGAATACATATTAGAGAAACTCAGCTGAAGTCAAAATTACACTAGCAAATAATATAACAACTGGACCTAATGAGAAAGGGCCATGATAGATCCATAAATGTAATAACAATTTAAAAAGTCTGTTTCTTCTTTTAAAAAAAGCAAAATCTTAAAATAAAGGACAGTGGTTGTACTCTGAAAGTCCTTTTTTATGCTTTACATTCTCACTTTCACATCCATTTCACAAAGGCAAAGAAACAATTTCACTTAGATGAATTAGGTTATCTCTTTCCTTGTTCATGATGTTGTGTCAAAAGCTTAACTTCAAGTGAAATGGAGAAATCGTCTCATAAGAATAATTTAAATAATTTTTAAAAATCTAAATAAACAATCCCTATGTGTGACACCTTTCTGTGAGCATCCATGGGATTTTTAGTGCCGTCATTTTACACTTAAGTGAAAATTGATTTTTTAGGACAAATATAATGGAGGGCAAAAGAGTAAGAAAGAACTTTTAGTTGTTAGGTATCTATTGTTTCAGATAAGTATACATGTATGTAACACACAGAGACATTCCTCATATCTTTGAGCAATACTTTTTCATTAAAAGGAAGCAACAAATATATTATTACATCATAAAAATGTATTTCTTTTAATATCTATTAAATTCCCATCATCTGGCAGAAAATATGATAATATTTTAGAATTAATGGCAGCATCAGGGACATAGAAAATTGCAGTTCTGCCTCATTTTTCCATAAACATCATCCAGGAGTTTTCAGACGCATAAACAAGCAGGGAACATGGGAAGCTACAGAATATACTGTCACACAAGATGAAGCTAGTTTTTCTCCCACTGTAACTGCCAGTTGTGTCACCTCTCTCAAACCAATGCACTACCCCACCAGTAACTAGAAGAGTCACCCAAGACTAGGTACATATTCAAGACTAGCAAATAACACAATAGTTTAGAGAATTAGAAAAAAGTAGGGCTGATCAAAAGAAGTCAAGAGATTAGATGGCCCACTGGGATAATGAGTTGAGCTTTCAATAGTTTCTGTAGCCAGAATTATAAGAGCAGCACGCAGACCTGCCTTACACTGAGATAATTTAAGTCCCTGGTCTGTAGGCAGAAGTCTAACAGAGCAAATCATGCCAGAAACAAGGCTTAGACTCACAGCTCTCGATCTATACAAGATATGTTTCTAGCTCAGTCACCAAGCCTGTTCCAGGGTGTGTCAGTAAGCAGTTTCTGTTTTCACATGGCTGCCTTGTGGTAGTTACCATGGCATTAACAAAACTATTTTTCCATTAGTTTTGCAAAACTGCTGCCACTAAAACTTCAGCCTCTCTTGTTCTTGATGTGTGTTCCAGAGTTGAACAGACAGCTGAGATATTTGGAGGACCAGCTGTTTATACCTTTATTACCTCCTGTCCTTCCCTCCTAATCTATTTTTGTCAGGTTGATCTGTTCTTTACAAACTTAAAAAACTTTTTTTAGCTGCTCCCTTGATTCCAGTTTAAGGTTCTTATTCAATAAGCTAGTTTTATTCATATGAAAACATAATTAATTTGCTTCAGACTTCAGTCAGCTGTGACTTCTAATATGCAAAAGTCACCAGAAGATTGAGAGGATTGACTCTATTTCAGCTTATACTTTTTCCCTATGATCTAGTGAAATATCAAGACAGTTAATTTAAGAGACTATTTCCCACAAATAGTGAACAAAAAATACAAATAAAAGGAAATAAATCTCTTCAAATTGTAAGTGGTCTGTACTGGAAATACTGAATGTCTTTTATTAGAATTTGAGTCTTATTTGGAAAAAAAAATCATTGCTGCCACATCATTACAAATGATTCAAATTCATACAGCACAGTAATTTGGTAGAAAGGAAATAGGGTTCTTCTGTATTAGGTACTGAGTAATATTATGCTTTTAAAATGTATAAAACCCTGAGGGATATTAAAATGTTAATTTGGATAGTATTTAAAAGGTAATTACTTTTATACAATAAAATAAGAAGTCTACTGAATACTAATCCCTGTGTCATGTGCTTTCTTTGAACTAACGCTACAGAAAATAGAGACACCATTTAAGTGATTTTAATTTAGATTCATGGAAGACATTCTCATGTACAAAAGTCTGAGGCTTTTTTCAGTTTGACTCTTAAAAAATCTTTACTGTATCAAAACTAAAGAAAGGTATCTCTTGTTGGATAGCATTGAACTAAAAGAATGAGAGATGGGAAATTTTAACAACTCTGCTGGTGAAACGGTAGTTCGGTTTGCTCAGCACAAGCACTGCTACAAAAAACATCAGCTCAGGCCCTGCAAAGTAGGTTGAGATTGATCTGTTCTAAACAAAAGCAGATTTCATCTATTCAAGTCTATTAGGGGAAGGGCAAATGCTCAAAAACTTCAGCTGTATTTCAATCTAGAGAATAATGCCCAGAACAGAAAAGATCTTTTAGTCAAGAAACTAAGTAACATAGTAACATAATCTAAATATGGATTGGGATTTGTTTCTAGTTCTGTTTAAAGAGGTCATATAGCATATTGTCTAGAAATCCTGACAGTAATCTTGTTATTAAAAATGGATAACCTAACATTTCTTTTTTAAAATATCCAAAGAGCTTGGCTAGTGCAGTCACAATTATTTTTGTTTCTAAACATATAATTTTATATATTTCTATTTTACTTTCATTTACAACCATTTTATTTCTTTCCTTGCTGGGATAAATATATATATAAATACTAAATAGTTTTGTTTTCCTTCAAACATTTTTTGCCCCCACAGTTTCCAGAGCAGTTTTATAGTTGCTACTGATAGAGGCAGTTCAAAGGCAACAGGTTAGGAAACACTGATTTACAACCTCTAAACCCAAACATGCTTCAGATACACCAGACCTTTAGAGTATGTACCTGACAGCCGTATTATGCCTCTGATGATGTATTCAATGCACAGAGAGCATCTGTCTTGCAACATCTGCAGAAAGCATTGACTTTGGTGTGATGGCTGAACACCTGGCTGCTGATGATGAGGAGGGAATGAATTCTTTATTTTGCTTTGCTTTTGTGTGTGCTGTGAGAGGCTGGGCAGTTTGGGGGGTCTTGAGAAGCAGCTGGGGGCGTGTCTTATGCAGCATCAACTTCAGATAAAGAGAAATTACATTGCTCATCACTCATTTGGTGTATATATTATTAGTATATATGATCACTGTTATCTTTTTTTAATGTGTCCTATTAAAGTGGTTTTACCTCAACTCACATGTTTTCTCACTTTCATTCTTCCAATTCTCTCCCTCATGCTGCTATGTGGGAGCGAGCAAGTGGCTGTGTAGTGCTTAATTTCTGGCTGGGGCTAAACCACAACAGCCAACATGCCACCTTCTGCTCTGGAGCACACTACAAGGCACATCTGCATCTAAAACACAAATTGCCAAAAAGCAAGAGCACAGTGATGCCTACAGACCCACATCCAAAGTCAAGTTGCCAATTTTTTTCCCGGGACACACTAGGTCGCAGCTAGTCCTCTCTTCCTCGAGAAGTGTCCGCTGTGAAAGGTCTCATCCAGCTCCCTCTGAGGAGGTATATGGTAGGAATGGAGCAGAGCCAAAAAGCCTCACCTTTCCAGTTGCCATCTTTCTGATTCTAGCTGTTATTTCACTGAATGGAAAGGAATCTTTGTGTTTCTCCAATTCTTAATTTACTCTTGCCAAACTGGACATCTGTTAAACCTTACTTAATCTTAAGAATATAAAGCCTTTGTTAAATGACTTTTGATGAATTTACAGCCAAGGAAGATGAACTATGTAAGCTTCTTTTACATGGCAAAACGTGGGTTCATCTGTGCTTAAAAGGAGAAATATCAAGAACCTCTCTGCTCTCCTAGTCCATTTATATATGCTCACTTTGTATTCATTGGTTTGAGATTTACTGCTCATATTCTGTCAGTGGAATGTTGATTTGATTTTCACTCTTGCTATTACAATGTCAGAGGTATAATAGCACTATGAATGGAGCAGTGGATTTATAGAGTGAATAAAATAAGATTTCTGAGAAGTAATTACTGGTAGGAAATTAAATTTTAATAACAACTTACAACTGGATAGCAATTAGCTAAACAAAATTATTTTATTAATTTTCATAATTTACAGATGAATCATTGGAGAAAAATGCCTAGCTACAAGTTTATCTCTCATCTAAAATGTTATGAACATTAGGATATAGAGAGTACATCACTTTCTTGAAAAGGGCAGCAAGGGCAAGAATAAAGCAAAGAGAAAAACAGTAGAAAAGCTTCTGCCTGTTTCAAATCACAAAGATCTCCTGCAAGGGAAAAGCTTGCTTTCAAATTTGAGCATGATAAAGTGAAAAGTAGCACCAGTTTTGCCACAATGCAACCAAGAAATAGTGATTTTTGGGAAGACAGTGTACCTAAATAAAAACTTACCCTAAAGGAAACATTTTGTGGGACTGAATGAAATGAAGCTGCCAGTGCACCATGGATGTATCTAAAGAGCCGCTCCTCTGACTGTAAGCTCCTGCAAGGCACAGAGGTCTGATCCTGAGCCAGAGGGCTGCAGAGCCAGAGCCAGCCCTTACAAACATACATCCACTGCCCAAGTTGCCAATCCAACAAGTACAGAGTGAGAGCATGGGCTGTACACCCACCAAAACCAGAGCTTTACGTGTCACAGATCTGGTTGCTTCCTTTTAGAGATGATGACGACTATGGTAGTATCTATGCTTCTTATAAAATTCAGAATAATTCCTCAGCACATGGAAAATCTGGCATCAAGGTTCACATCAAATCCACAACCTCCCTACACCCAGAATGCTCCAGCCAGCATACTATGCAGAGTGACAGAAACTGCATCTGTCCCATCTGGTGAAGGCCCTTTGCAGAAAGCAGTTCAACATTAATTGGACCAAAATGGAACTGAAGAGATACATGACTGCATAGCCTAATGCTTAAGATATGATTCACATTTCAGTTTTTATCCAGGGAATGTGTTGTGAAAGTACAGTCAGAGCTGTGACAAAAATTCTGAGAACAAAATTTTAACAGGACTTAAGGTCAATGTTTGCCAGATGAGCTTCATCACCCCATGGCCCTACACAGTCAAGCCTCTAGAGATTCTGTTTGGCCCACAGATCTCATTTTTTTTTCCTGTTAAAGTACATCACTTCAATAGATAGGGAAACAATTCCACAACCAAGTCAGAAGACTTTGGAATTAGGTGCTTTACTGAGAGACGGCTGAAGATCAGGTCCTCTCAGGATAAGGATCACTGTGTAGAGTGAGTATTATAAAGACTAGCTTTTCTCCATAAAATACCCACAAATTATTTGCTCCTTCAACAAAAATAGAGCACTGCACTGAGACCTTTGTAAGAAAAGGGCATAGATGCACACCTCTAGGAACAAACACAAAAAAATAGTAGGCATATCCTAGCTTCAGAAAGTAGTTTCTAGCATAACACAGACTACAACACTATGTACCTGAAGGAGGCTTCGTTGCTCTCAGGTCTCACCCTGAATGTCCTCACCCTCCTTCAGGCACTACAGAAGTAGCCTATGTATCTAACAGAGCCCGGGATTTCAGTTTGAGCATCCAGCACCTAAGTAGTTAAGCTCTACAATGGATTTGATACGATTATTTTTTAAGTATGCTGGCACAAACATGTGGATGAAGTAATGGATATGTATTATTGCCAGCTCTAATTAAAAGAAACCCTATACTGTTCTCACTGAGGATCAACTACAGTGTAGTGAAAATTAAGTCAGTAGAGCCACTGTGCAGCTAGCAGAGGGGTAAAAAATGTTATTTTACAATGAACGATTACATTCATTAATATAGCTTACCAGAGAGTGACTTAAACATTCATTTGCAGCTTTTCATTTTTGTGTATGTTTCTACTAGCAACAGTAGTAATTTCTTTGTTATGATGCATTTTGGATTTACGG
Organism: Hypotaenidia okinawae; assembly: GCA_027925045.1. Lineage (NCBI taxonomy): Eukaryota > Metazoa > Chordata > Aves > Gruiformes > Rallidae > Hypotaenidia > Hypotaenidia okinawae. The sequence continues at coordinate 21,360,022 of BSDF01000008.1, read as the reverse complement.
CAAATAATAAACCCTGGTGTTGCTGGAAATTTACATATAGATAGTTAACTTCTGTAAAATGAAAACCAAAGTCAACTAACATGTATAATTCACTTATGTAAAACCTTTAATTCTATGTTCACATTGCTGCTTAAATTGCTAGCTCATATTTTACTTTTCTAAGGCTTTAATGCTACATGTCTACTAGTTCTTCACATAAAGTACCCACTGGATACAAAAGTTTTCATCCATTATGGGTGTTTTTATCCATTATGTATTATTCACTTAAAAACTGAGAAAATTAATTTCTTCAAAATCATGTTGGGCTAATCAGCAGCTATTTGTTGCTACACACATTACTCTTCATCTTGTAACATGCCAACAGATGATAGTAAATGCCTTTCCTCATATAATTTCATTCTACAAGGATGCATATTCCACTCATAAAACTGAATGTCTTAACAGGTCATTTCTTCACAATATATTATCAGTTCTTTAAGGTTATTTTCTAAGCCTATAAAATATTGATGTTTATCAGTCTCCTATCTGGCAACCCTTTGTCTAAATTTATTGTTATGCTTTACTTCTAAGTTCTCTTTGCATCCCCAAGGCCATCTTTTTCAGACCAACCCAAATACCCCACCAGAACTCACAGCTAGAAAGCCAGAGCACATAAGCTGTAACATTTTCCATTACACTGAAATTCAAATCACTGTCTTAGACTTTGATCAGCAGTTGACAACTGCCATGCAAAACTAACCACACATTTCTTTTAAAGATGATCTTAAGATTATTTATTAATTCAATTTCACCTCAGCAAAACTAGGATCTCTTCATCCTATATCCTTTATGAAAATGTGGGACATTTAATTTCGCACTAAAAAAAGTTAGAATGGGAAGTGAAGTTGCTGTAGCAAGGTCTGCAGGGAGAAAGGCAGGCCAGATAAACCCAAAGAGGGAGAAGGAGAAAGGAAACTCAGTTCAGAGAGACCTGACACATTATGAGCATGCTCTGATTGTTTAGTATAACATAAATCTGTACTCTGATTTACCAATATACTCTGAGAATGCAAAAGTGAAGTTTCCTCACATCTAAGTGATGGATGAAACTTCACACAACTTTGTAAGAAAGCAATGATATTTTACCCATTAGAGAAAATCTGAGCTGGCACTATGAATACGCACTAAGCACAACATGAAAATACCACTTTGGGGGGGGCAGGGGGCTTCAGATCAGAGGCCCTTATTTAGCCATTACATCAATACTGATGTGATATTAGTTGCATCAGTGATGAAGAACATTTTGCATTGTAATACTCAGCATTTGGAACTCATAAGAGAAATTGGGCAAGTTCTCTTATTTGGATATGTCCTAGTTAATTTATCCCCAATTTCTAGCTATCTACAAAAAATGAAATGGGAATAATACTTTCACAGGGCAAAACTGAAGCCAGCAGTCATATATTAATATTTTAGATAGCATAAACTTGAATTTTGCAGGATAAGCCTAGGTAATATCTCAAAAAATATCAATATACAATATTCAAAATTTGAGAAATGCTAGGAACTTTTACAATGTGTGGCCTCTTATTCTTCTGCTTCAGTATGACTTTTCTGAAGATCATCCAACAGTTAAGCATAAAAGCAAGTTTAAAAATGCTATTCAAAATTATTCTGTTGCCACAATGGAACACCGTAGCCTCTAAAATGTTCCCTTTAGAACTGTCCTAGATAACTGACAGGATGAAAGAACATTGTTTACTTTGTTAAATTATCACATAGAAGAGGCTTTAAATAGATTGAATTTTCTCAATTTCCATTAATTGGCCTATCTAATTAGCTGGTTAAAGAGCACAGCAGGTTGCAAAATGCATACCCAGAAAAAAAAGTTAAAAAAAAAAAAATCACCTGAATGATCTCCAACACCCTATTTCTCTTTATCTGCTATAGTTCCATAAATTGCACCTCACACAGATGTACCTTTTTCCGTTTAGACTTCAAGCTCTTATCTGCAAATTACAGTCTTCAGAGCCTAAACTGTGGTTTAGTGAACAAAGTAGTAGAAAAGACTAGGTATTATAAAACATAGAGAAAGATTAAGCCTTTATTTAATAAAATGGTCCTGAGATTACTTGGGATACAAACTCATAGTAGTACCTCTATCCTCCAACTGACATTTGATAAATATTTCAATCTTTTTGATTTGTTATAAAGAGTTTTAATTTTGTCTAGTAAAGTCTTTGAAAGGAACTAGAGCACATCAGCTGCTTGTGGAAACCAACAGCTGTGCCTCTCGCTGGTACCACCCCAATACATCTGCTGGGTGACCATTTTGAAACCAAGAGGGTGCGGGAAGCAAACTTGTTCCGGTCATCTTTTCCTAGAAGGTGTAGAATTCATTCTCTGACTCTCAGAGAATGATAATCAGGAAGAGATAATCAGAGCACACTTTTTTCTTTATAGATTTTTTTCAGCACATACGTAGCCCAACATGATGGGCCAATGACTGATAAAATATGCTGTGGCTTGCATATTTGAGTCTGCAAACCCCCTGCTTCCCTGTGTCCTGTACACCACGTTAGCAACCATGAGTAAACTCTAGTTTATGCTGCCTATGGAAGGTCACAAAGGACCAAACAATAACAAAATTTCTTCTCTTACATTTCTTTTGAACTGCCATGAAGATGATTCAGCACAGAAAATTTACACTTTCAGAAGTTCACCTTCTTATAAAATTTTTCTAAAGATTGACAGTTAAACCAGCTTTTACTGTTTGTACAATACTGTTAAACCACAATTCTTAAATTGTTTAAGGTTTAAGCTAGCAAAAAAAAATTGTTTAAATCTTTGTTTAAAAGATCAGGTTTAATCTTTAGATTTGTACTTTCTGCTATTTTTCTAATGGAATAATTAAGTCTCGTTTATTAGAAAATGTGGATATGTGCTGTTTTTCAGATGAATATAACCTTTACTTGGAACTTGATACTTGCCTACACTTACCAAAAGGATATGATACAAATATTCAAGCAGTTATACAGTTTAATAACATTCAGAATCTTAAATTTTAGTTTTGTAACGGGTTAATCACATGTCTAATTAAAGATGAACAGATCTGAGCTACAGATTAAAGCTCTTTTAACTGATGTTCTATGTCACACTTCTAGAATGGAAACTGAAATGTAATGAATTTGAAGAAAAACTTTTATAATTGATTTGTTATGTAACACACAGGAGAAAGGATTATAAGTGTTTTGCACTTCAAAAGCTGATTTATTAACTTATGGTAATGGGATCTGTATTTAATGAGCTGAAATAATGGTTTCCTGGTCCCTCTGTCCTTCACTGTTTGAGAAATCACTAGTAGCAGTTAATTGCACACTTTGTCTATGGATTTAAAGAGAAAAACAAGCTTTTGTGGTTTACAGTGAATTAAACAGAAAACAAAACAGGACATTTTGTCAAGCCCACGTGTCTTTTAAACTGCTGTCTGGCAGTTTAAAACCAGTGTCAGATTTGTAGTTTGAAATTTCAATTAACTTAATATTTTGACCCTTTGTAATGCAACGGCAGTAAACAAATACCATAGGCTGTCACTGATAAAACTGTAATTTTGTAAACTTTAAAGGCTTTTTCTTAACTAATACTACAGGTGTTGGTCAGAGGATTTTATCCATAACCATTTTTTTGTTTCAAGAATGGTTGAGGATGCAGCAACATATCAGAACAAGTTCTTCATAGCCTGTTGAGGCTGACAAATTACCTTATGTTTTTTTGCCATAAAACTACCATAAATGAACCCCTCATCAATACTATTTATTTAACAGATTGATATCATAAATTGCAAAGGAAGCAGTAGTTTGTAAAAGAGGGCTATGTTAAATCTAAACTCAGTTGTTCACATGCAACACCCCCAGGGGCAAAACCCACATACGTAACTGCAGGGAAAATAGTGAATTTATACATCCATCAGAAGAACTCAGATATAAATAAAAGCTTCCTTCAGTACTCTTCACCATTATTGAAAGTACATTATAGTGCTACACAGACTGATAAGACTATGTTCCAGAGGCTTCTACAATACTGGAACAAAAGAAGCATCCCATGAACTTGCACTAAAGCTTTCTAACATGTCAGCAATAGAGCAGGGTCTTCAGCAAAGGTACTCTGAAGGACGACAACAAATTGAATTTTCTACAAGCTAATTATTCCCTCTAGGTACAAATGGCATTCTGGAAAAATAACTTTTGAAAGGGTTAGTTTGTTAACACATGCATTTGTTGTTTTCTTAACTCCACTGTGTTTTGTATCACATTATGAAATTATTTTTCAATAAAGGGTAATTATTTGTGATTTGTTACCAAGGATGCAGGAAGTAATATTAATAACTGGTACTTAAATTTCCAGTCAGCATAGATAATTTAACATCTACAGGTTAATTATCAACCCCCTTGTGTCTCCAAGCATAATTAAGTCTTTATTCTTACAGTCGTCAAGAGCTCTCTTGCATCAAAACTGTGATTACATCAAATGCTTTTCTAGCACTGTATCACAAGACAAAACACTCATTTACCTTCTCTTGTATCGAGCTTCTTGGGTCTTTGGCTCTCAGCACTTCAGTTTAGCTCATATTCTGGGGATTTTTATGCTGACAATCCCAGATTCAAACTTCAGCATCTGCCCAAGCACGTCTCTTGACTGGCTAGATATGCAAAAGCAGTCACAACAGGAAAAGCAAGTAAAGATAGAGAGCCTAGGTGAAATCAAACAAGTTAATTACAAAGATGCTTATGATACATAACACTGAGCAATGAAAACTCAAACATGACATTCTTGTACATCAGACATGACAGTGCTGGCGTGCTCACCTCCCAGCCAGTTAGTGCTCTCCACTTCATCTGCCTCCTCAGCTAGGCTGAGCAGTGGGTTTTTCAGTTTACTGAGTTATTGCACATAGCTGCTCATGGGTTACATACACATGGAGCTGTGTCCACAAAGATATGACCTGAGGAGAAAGATCAATCAGATCTCTTAACTCTGAATGACTGCTGAAAAATTAGCAGCACCTGGAGTAAAATGAACAAGAGAATGTGGCATAAACTGAGTATCAAATTCATCTCCTTCATTCAGTTAATAGCATAGAATACAAGGTATAATAAATCCTTGGATATTAATGCTATAGGGACCTACACACGGCTATATGTACGCTACAGTTTGTACCTTAAGTACTATGTATGACTGATTAATGGATAAAAGAAGTGAAGCTTGAAATTAAGGAATGTGCACGTAGGAGTATAATTCATGATAGAAGCAAGGAAACAAATGCATGCTGACCTAAAATGAGACCAGACACTAAAATATTAACATAGTTGACAAATAGGAACATACAGTGAAACTGGAATGGCAAAATTAATTATGTAAAAGGTATGAAGATTGATGCAGATTATCAGGAATTTGGAGATTTAGAGGTGAGAGAAGAACTAAAAAACTGCAGCCCTTCACAAACTGGAGATAACAGGCTTGCCAGGGAACTCACATTTTCTCAGGACTACTGACTACCTTTAGGATTTGGGCATCAAATAAACCTACCTGAAGATGAGATGATACAAGATCACCATGTCAAACATCGTAAAGTTTGACACAATTACTACAGTCCCTTCCACCAGACACAATTTAGGCAATAACAGAACTCACTGCATAGTAAATGTTGATTTTATCCAATATTACTGTCAGGCTTGACTGAGAGAGGAAGTCTTATGAAATTGGTCTCTCTTGAGGGTCTGACATGCAGCACTTACATAACGCAGAGGTCCCTGCTGAAAAGGTCGCGAGGTAGAACTCCAATACTGACACAACTTGGAGCTGGAAAGTTTTTAAATGGATTTATTGGTCTACACCCCTGCTAGTCATCTGATCAGTACTGTGTACACATCCGTTCATGTACATGTGTATATCTATGTATGTACAGAAATTAATATATATACACTCTTGTATTTAAAAGGCAGGCAAAGAACACTGCTCTGCTCCAATAAACTATTTAAGCATATGCTTAATTCCCTCATTAGTGAGCAAAGCATATAAGCACTTAGTTAATCATGTGTCAGTCCCATTGAAATCAATAAGACTAAGTGGTGCTCAAGTGGTTTGATGTAACAGAGCCCCAGTTAGGCAACAATGAGGGAAGAGGGGAGAATTAATATTTTTGTTTGAGATTTTCTTTGAGGATCTTATTTCAAATGTGCAAATAAATGTGAAAACATTTATGTCTGACCATAACTATGAAGTTGTCTCTACATTAAGAGAGCAAAAACCAACTCAGCAGCTGTTTCTGATCCAAGAAGTATTTCTGGTATCTAGTGTCTGTAATAGAGGTATTGATGGGATATGGGGAAAGAGGGCGACAAAGTTTTGTGATATAGCATGAGCTCTGATTCTAGGCCAATAGATTTTTAGGAGGCAATTTTGCAAAAAAAGTTTATTTTAAATTTAGGGGCTTTTAAATAATTCCTTCTTTCTCTGTTATCTTTTCACACATCAGTTAAATCTAGAAAATCATCTTTCTGTGCTTTAAGTTATTCACATTTTTCATTGAACCTGCTGTAGAACACTCCTGTACACAGTTTAACTGAAAGTTACATTATTTTTTAAATTAATTAAAAATACTATGTAAATATGTGAACTTATATACATGAATTTATCAGTGTGATTACAGTAAAGATGATAGCCTTACTTTATTTTTTATAAAAAAAATATTTGAGAATAACAATATATAAATAGGAAGATAAAAAATAAATTATAAAAGCAAAGACGCACATAGGTCATTTAGCCAGGATAGACCATCAAGTGATGCAACTTTGCACAGACAGTACTGGCTGTCAGGATGAAATAACCATGACTGGGAAACTGACTTTTGCATTTCTCCTAGGAAATCTCTCTCTTTGTAGAGAAAACATTTCTAACCACAGTCATGCATTATTTTTGTTACGTTGCTGAAAATATTCCACAATTAGATATATTTGAAGTCAGTTTACACATACTGAAATGAAATTACCTCACATAATCTTAAATAAATTGCTTTTTATTTGTTTTTGTAAATTACTGCTACAGTCTGCTCTTCTCACAGCAGTCTTAATGGTATTTCACTGGTAGGTGAACAGCTCAGTAAAACAGCCTTCAGATTTTTGAAGTAAATTAATTAATACATGTCAAAAGTGCAGATTTAGACAAAATTCTTCTTACGAGATTGTATTTCATGAATGATCAACTCTGAGCATTTTGTGACCCAACTGCACTATTTCAGATAAGGAAAAAAGAAAGCCACCTCAATTTTTCTAATAGTCCTGAAATTTCTAAATTGCTCTGCACTTAATTCACAGTGTCAATCATGCCTCTGATCTGAACTTTTAGGGTTTTTTCCAGATTTTTCTGTTTTTCTTTACTTGAGTATCTTGGAAAACTGCACCATCGTTTCTGTCATTCCCCCAGGTCAGTAAGATCTCATCCTAGTATGCTGAAACTTACCTTTTCTAAAACCTTACCTCTAGCAACCTTTTTCTCTTTACTCAAAACAGTGTCACTGAAACAATTTTTGCAGATCCTCTACGCTCTTTCATTTAATCCCTATGCTGGTTGTCCTTTTAGCTCTGCAAGTCTTTTCATTGCTCATTAAGACCTTTTATCATTTAATCCATCCAATTAACATTTAAGTGCCCCATTGTGACAATCTCAGACATTCCCATGCCAACATCCTTCGTTTTTATTGACCACCCATCTGCTTCAACCCCTTGGCTTCTCGCATATGGTATTTCTGTCTGCCTAAGTCGTCCCTTAAAAACAGCCTCAAAATCTTACATTTAGTTCCCCTACGTACATTGTAGAGATGAAACCCAGTCATATACTACTTAACAAAAGTCTGGGATAGTTATATTGATCTCCTATGGGAGTGCAGGGAGCAGTTTAGAGCACAATCATGAAAAATGCTAGGTGAAAAACGTAACTCATTTCCTTCCCCCACAGACTCTGCATCCACTTATGAAGAAATAGTTCTCATGCTCCTTAAAGGGCTATAAGTCTAGTGCTAAAACATTGGCCATACTTCCCCAGTGCAGTGGGTGAACTGCTGGCCTTTAAATTGGAGCGATTTGATCTTCTGTCCTAAGCAACAGTGTGATAGAATCACTGAATAGCCCAGGTTGCATCTTAGGAAGAACAGAGCACCAGCAATGAGGTAGGAGAGTAATTCTGGCGTGACAGGAGAAAATAATTGGATGAAGAACAAAGTTGTTAATCTTCATTAGCTCACTTTTCATCAATTTGTACTTCTGATTTTCTACCTGAATGAGTCTAATTACATAAGGTATCAGTTTCTATTTTCCATAAATCAGAGTCTTCAGCATACTAAGTTGACAGCCGAGGGCACATTCTCCTACATAATCAACACTTTCTCAAACTGTACTTCCAGGCATAATGTTTTACCCACTCTAGATTCACCCTGTTGATAAAATTTGACATAGGCAGAAAACTGTGGGTGTTCCCTGAAATACACTAATACTCCTTATGTGACCAACTGACAATCTGTATTTGTAGGGAAGTAAAATACAGGATTCACATTAAGGAGAATGCAACCTATAAAGCGATAGTGTTTATGTCTTGAAATCAGTGTGCTCTGAATTTGTAACAGCCTTACACAAACAGCTCTCATGCTTAATAAATCAGCCAGAGAGCACAAGAAGAAAAACTGCATTCTGTGTTGCATACAAGCAGCGGTGGAGGATTTGTCATGAGGACACAGGCAACTACAATTTTCTTCAGTGATGACTTAGTTTTGTCTTAAAAAAAGTATAGAAAGCAAATGATAAATGAATATTACTATTTCACCTACCATTTGACAAAACCCTCTCATTTTGACATGGACTTTGCCCCAAAAAGGCATAGAAACACAACTGTAGATACTAGCGTCTGAAGAGATGCATTGTCATTCATTAGTAGGAAACACTGAAGAAAAACTACTTTAATGTGTATCTCCTCTCATTGTTACTCAGCTCAGTGCATGGTTACCTTGCAAAGTAGGCTTTAAGTTCCTTTTCACAACATTTGATTAGAATTTAGATTTTAAATTAGGAATTTAGATACAGATAAAAATTTGCACAGAGTAAACAGTTTATCTGGTATACTACAGCTTAGCTCTTGCTTGTGCTATTCTGAAGATTTATGCTGAAATACCTATATTAAATCGACAACACCAGAATACAGACAGGCCTAAGTAGAAAAATAAGGTCTGCCTGCAATAGGTGTGATGCTGAACAGACACCAAAATCCAGAAGAGAACCCAAATATACATATATAGCTAATTCAAAGGAGGAGAAAGATGAAAGATCTGTAGTCACAGGCTATCAATTAAGGAAAACATGCATTATTATCTTACAAGCCTTAGGGTCCATGTGTCCCATGCCCTCTACCCCCACCCCCTTTTTCCTACAAGATCCCCTTATGTGGGAAATTTAAATTTCTCAGTCCAAAAATGAAGGAAATTAACAAATGCTCCTCCTTCATTTTGCTCTTCTGTATGTGGATATCAGCAGCATCCATTGAACTAGCCACCTCACACACTGCACAGGAATTACTTGTCTAAAAGCAATTTCACTATGTGTCTATTTTAAGAGGCTCAGTGATCCTTAGAAAGAAGCTACAAGAGATGGCTGAGCTGATTGAAGAGTGCTGCCTGAGTGGGATGTTTCCTTCTTGCCGCTCTTGCCTGGATCCCATCCCTGCACCACAGCCGGGCTCGCTGCAAGTGGTGGCTACAGCAGTCGATTGAGAGCCAGCCTGGCTGGAAGGAAGAGCCTGCCTCCATGTGTGGTGCTCCAGGGGAGAAAATTGGCTTACAACTGCGTCAGTCATTCAACTATTCCAGTGCAGGGTCCAGCACAGCCTAGAGCTCCTTCTCCCAACAGACTGAGTGGTCAGATCAGCTTACGCTACCTCACACAGCTCTAAAGCAGATCTTTCTACCTGGCATTCATTCTCTTTTTTTTTACTCCAAGTTGCTCTCTCTCTCAACTTTACCAGCATTGTCTCAAATAGTCTCCTCCCAAAGTGTTGTAGGTGTGCACTTCCATCACACATGGCTTGTCCCATCATTGGCAGTAGAGCACCTGTATCTCTCTTCTACCAAGAAGAGTCAGTGATAACCTCATATTGAGGATCTGTTCTCCATTACTTGTTTTGCTGCAGTTCTGTTGTGGCATACGCAGAAAACATTTAATCTTTTAGAAAGTAACACTAGAATTAGCCATCACTTTTTTCACCTTGGAGGAAGGGGAAAAATAAACTCATCCCTAAACCCATTGCATTTGAGTTCCATCAACTGAAAAAAAAAAAGACATTAATTTTTCAAGGACAAACTCCATTCTGTGTGTTTTGTCTTTTTGTGTGTGTGTGTGTGTGTGTGTTCAGAAACATGGGAATAGCACAAACCCCATACTGGTGCCTAAAAGGAGTACACAGTACACCATCATGAATCTCATCCCTGTAGCTTCAACTCAAAGAGATTTTTAATACTAGTTTTAGTTCACTGACAAAGTAGTATTTATTCTTCATGGGTATGTATTTTACAAGAATGGTTCAGTGCTAGAAAAGGTTCCAATTTTTTAAAGTCCACATAGGTTGCTTTGGCTTCATTTGCACAATTTTCTGTGAACATTATCACAGAAGGGTGCTTTTCTTTCTTAAGTAAAATTTTAACTTTTTCAATTAGAAGAAAACAAAACTCCTGTTTTGCTTTGTTAGCTGTATTTTTGATGATAAAGGAATTACTTATTAATGTGAATGGCAATAGACCCAGCATTTCTATTTAAATAACCAACAGCAATATAATAGAGGAAATCTACATAGAAAAACTAGGCCACGGTTATCAGAGGACATATTTTTGTCACATAACTATCAGTTTCTGTTTCTATTAGTGCTAGTACCTAGAAAGTATTTTGGGGTTAAAAAGTATAACAAATTAAACCAGATTTGCTATTTGCATTTTAATTGAGTTCCAGAGCATGATAATTTCCTAAGCTCCCCAACTGGAGGAAGGAATATCCAAGCACATCACTACTACCACCCAGCTCCAGAGCAAGCACGATGGTTGACTCAGCCACAACTAAGAGTTTGTGCTGGAGGCTGCCTTTTCTCTTCCTAGACACAAGTTGCTTTAGAACCATGAATGTCTTTTTTCAATACATCTATAGTTATTGTTTAGCTTTCTGTATGTGTCTTCCTTTCCTATTGCCAGGGCTAACAGCCCTGTAAGACCAGGCTTGTGTGCTGGACCATGAAATTCCCAGAGGGGTTACTGTGGAGCTAATTGCAGTAACAACAAAACCAGGAAAACAATGTTTTAATGCATAACCCATATGCAGCACATCTGAAATTAATCCAGCAACAAAAAGTACAGAAGAAAAGAGTTCAACTGTTGCTATTCTGATGCTAATAGAACTTCCAGAAGAATATCAGATTTTATTAAAAAACATCTGGACTCTTTTGATTGGAAAGCCCTTCCAAGGAACAATCTGACCCTGCTGCGATACGATTAAACCGGTTAAACCACAGGATTTTGGTGCAGAACATGTTGCTGGCTTCCATCTGTTGAAGGTAAACTGTTAAGAGTTCAAGCATGAAACATGCTACAGCTTTGATTTTGGAAGTAGAGGAGTACTTCTGTTCCAACTCATCATTTTTTCTATTACAGATAAAACCTTCGGGAAATTTGACACACCCCAAATGTCTATTTCTGTCCTGCTCTGTTCAGCCAACTTCACTAACACCTGGTTTGGGAGGTAAAAACTGTTAGTAGCTGGGAAAGCCTCTGACAAGGAATTACATGACTGTTCCTCTGTCTTAAATCCATGCAAGATGTAACAACGTGTTGACTATGTCAGGTAGTCACAACAAGCTTTGACACAATGCTTGGAGCATACATTTGTTTAGAATATTACAGCTACACTACAAAGCTAGGATGGAACATGCAAATAAATGCAACTGAAGAGAAATTATTGTATACTTCTAGAAGTCTAACACACTTCCAGGCCAGGTTAGTGCCAACCAGCAACCATCACCTATCAACCACAGGACCAAAAACAAGCTCGGCTCTCCATATCCCCCAACTCCTTTCCATAATCTAAAAGTAAGGAGAACACATAACACATTGTAAGCCTGGCATGAAGCAGTAAGACAATAAGAGCTGTCTTCTGCTCTTCTCTGTGATTCTGCAAGATCGTTTCCACTTCTTCAAACAGATCTATTCAGAAATGTTGCTGTGATATCTGCCGAGTAATGTAGCTGTGTACCTTACCCATACGCCAGGGTGCCAAGGCTTTATGCAGGTTATATTTTCATACACGTGGTAAGGGAAGCAAGATATGTCTGGGAATATCTAAGCATTTATCAGCTACATGAGCTATAAAAAGCCCTGAGACATGAGGAAAATAAAATACAACTCCTATGAGTTGTTAGCTCAGTACACTTTACTTACAAAAATCAGAGCTTTTGCTTGTACAATAAGAAGCACTTGTGTAAGAAAAATAGACACAAAAGCAGAGCTAAAGATATTTTTGACCAACACTACACAGAAATGGGTCCCTACTTACTGAAGTTCCCTGCATGCTATATAACAATCCACAGCAGAAGAGCTGCAGTTGGTTTCTCTTTTGCTTTCATAGCACAAATGAATATGAAACCAGGTTGTTTAAAAAAGACTACCATCAGTTCTTGTATTGCTGTGTGTTCAAGCAGGAAATGCTGAACCTGAGGGACACCAAGTCATTTGAACTTTACTTCATCTCCCTCATACTTGGGAAATTTAGATGCAGCCTTATTATTTCAGCAAGTCCTTCTGAATTGTTGCAATTCTAAATCCCACCTCTATTTGTATACCTATCATGAGGTATGAATAATTTGCTAAAACTAACAATGTTAATTTGAAAAGGATGCCATTGAATAATTTGTTTTCCTTTTGTACTTTATTATGATGCATATTCAAATATAAAATGTAGCCTACTATATGGCTTATGAGTATTATACACACCTACCATGAGCCACATCAAGTTTGAACTTGCTTTTTACGTGCAGGAGATGGCTTGTCTTAGAGAACTCATGTCTTTGCAAAGAGTCTGACTTCAAATGTGGTAAATTACTCAAATGTACAGGATTCACAATGAACTACAGTATTATGTTAGAGATACCCCAGCATCAGGCAGCTACTTTTTTTTTTGATGCTCAGCAAAATAAAATTATTCTAGTAAAATGACCCATATTAGTCTATTTCATTATCTGGGAATTATTCCAAGTGAATAAATATTAAGGAGATTCATTAATTTATCATTCTGCAATTAATGTGATTTTGTAAAGATTTCTAAGACACCCCTAGAGTGGTTTGCCCAGGTAATAGCGGTTCAACTTTAGCCTCAGGATAAATCAAAGTAACAAACATTATTAAGATAAAATATTAATAGAACAAAATGGGAGTTAGAAGCTTCAGGAATGTCTGGACAAAAAGTAAAATGCTCTTTAAGAAACTGTTTTCTTACATTTGCAGACATTCTCATGATCTTTTTTCCTCCAAACATAGACCACTGAAGGCATCCTATCAAAAGATCCTATTTTGAAATGGTAGCCGAAAATTTATCAAGGATGCTTCTTTGGATGAAAATTTCATTTTAGCAAATCAGGTATTCTGTTCAAAATGTGTCACCACTTCTTAGGTCAACATTTAACTGCTGGATGTCTTGAATAGAGAAAGTCTAGCAACTCTGCTCCTCTAATCTAAAATTGCAGCATCTTGAAATGCCTTTAAAGGCATCTTGCCTGTACAGCAAAATAGGAGCAATGATTATGAGTGAGTATCACTCCTAACACACAAATTCCTGTGAAAAGCAATTGAAGAATTTTTCTACCTATATGCTGATTCTGTTCCAGAGACATTCAAAACCCACCTGGATGCATTCCTGTATGACCTAATCTAGGAGATTGGACTAGATGATCTTTCAAGGTCCCTTCAAACCCCTAATAATCTGTGATTCTGTATCTTAGAAGCTGGCACTGAAAATAGCTTTCAAGATAAATGCTTTCAGAAGTAAACAAAAAGGAAGCTGCAATAACTTCCCTGGCCACAAAACTGCAAAATATAGTAGTAAACAAACAAAAAAAAACCCAACAAAAACCCCACATAGCAAAAGTAGTCAAATATCAGAAACATTTCCTCAGTGTTATTGTAATTTATCCTAAGGGTATTTCCAGCCTAAGCCTGTCTCCATAAAAGACAAATATATTTTTGAAAAGAAAGTAAATTGCCACAGTACAAAAGTACATGCAATATGTAAATACAGTTTTCACTTGTTCATCTTACTTCATTTAGTGGTTTTCTGGTTATGAAATGAAGATATGCTTTGTAGCCTACCAGAAAATGATGGCAAGCACTAGCATGGCTCTGAAGTTCACTAGGTATGGCCCTCTTCAAGAAGAGCACTAGTTTATGGTTTTTGTTCCAGGAATGTTTCCTTTAGTTTCTAAAAAGTACTCAAAGAAGGAACTGGAACCATGGACTCTTCTCTCCAATGCAAATGCCCTAAATGCTGGTCTATAACGTTCTATTCTGATGTGACTGCACTTTCAGTTCATTGAATCATTCTGCACAAGAGAACAGGTGGAAGTAGAGAAAGGAGGTGCTACCACCTTTACTCTGGTAAATGACCTGGCATATGAACACAGTTTTTTGTAGGGTGAAAGAAGAGAGTTTAATTTTCTTGGATTTATTTAAAAATGGAACTTTTCTTTCCCACATCTAAGTTGTCTTAATATGAGATCAATGGATTTTGCAATACAAAGGCAGAATGGGAGAACCTCTTGCCATGTTATTTTGAGAGAAGCCTGGTTCTGTCAGGGATCGTTAAGGTGTTTGAGAACAGCACATAGAGAGATTTGCAGTAGCTGAAAATCACACTGTCCACTTAAAAGATCAAGTTAAAATGTTAATGACTTTGTAACAATTTTATATGGGAATGGGGAGAAAGGTGAGTTAGGCAAGATGTGGCCAGAATTACTGTGATGAGTCAAAACACTGTGCTAGAAAGGTTTCACTTGGGAAGCAGCTCAGAAGCATTAAATTGGCACTCACTGACATTTCTGGGTTGGCTGTCCATGAAATGTAATGTCCTTTGCAACATACTAAACTGTCAAATAAAAGTCAAATGCATCAGTTTTCATTAACATTCAGAACTTATCTTTCTAAATTAAAAAGTAAATAAATGTGGTTAAGCTGCATTTGAGAGACAGCACAGAGAGAGGATGCTTTAATAAACAGTCCTTGCTAATGTGAGCTCTGCTAAGTGGAAAGCTTTACCACTAAAAGCTCAAAGATGAGGTATTATTTTTCTCATTTCATCAGCTGTACTGAGTATTTCTGTCAGTCCTGAGGTCCTCAGGAGGGACTGGTGGATCTGGCCCTGACATTTTCTCATTGCTTTTGTATGGCTTTATTGTTACAAGCTCATTTGCAATCAGGAGTCAAAGACAGTAATCAAGCGAATGAGCTCAGTCAGAGCACAATGGTAGTTGTGATTTTATTCCCACAGAGATGCAGTGAACACCGATAATCAGATGTTCTTGTGGGCAGAAGCAAAAGAGGAAACCATGAATTTATGTAGGAAATGGCAAAAAAAAATGTTATTTTAAGCTGAGTTTAAAAAGCTGTTTACAGGAATAGACTCAAGCAATCATTCCATGTGGGAGACAACTACGGAAATGCTAGTCTGTAACAATATTACACTTCTTTAACATCTAAATCTTTCAAAGGAATCCTAAATCACATAATTCCCTATATTTTCTATGATTCCTGACTGCATTGGCAACTCACCCAAGCTCTTAGAAGTTCTATCAGTTTTCTTGCTCTCCTTTGGCTACCAGAGAACCTCCAGCTGATGCAAGTTCATAGGTGATCTTTGCTACTGCACCCTGAGTTGGCAGCCTACCTGGTACAGCATCCGTAAGATTAGGAATGGTTCTGTACCAAAGTCATGGAAACAAACAAGGCCCTTACAGAAGCAAACAGCTTAGCCTGTTTCAAATTCCAGGTTAGCTGTTTTATGAGAGTAGCTCATGAGACCATGTCAATTCAGAAATTCAGTATTTGCAGCCCTTGACTGCGTGTAAGTTTTGAGGCATGGATAGAGCCATTTATAGGCTTTGCTATAAGGAAAAACAGAAAAAAAGGAAATATACATGTTTCTTTTTCAGATGGCATTGAGACTGACTCATGGCTGAAATCACAGCAAGTCACCAGGCAGGAAACTTGTTCTCATGTGAAAGACTGGATCAGAGAAAACTCCTTTAACCTAATACAAAGATCAGTATAGAGCAATCTCAGATGAACAAGCAGAATAAAATCTTGCTGTGGCCCTGAGACTTGCCACATGTTTGAGTTGGAGATCATACCCACGTGTTATGAAGGAACAAGCACTCATTCATGGACACAAAAACCTCCAACCAACCAAAACCAAACTGCCCTAAACCCAAAAAGCAGCTCTGGCTTTTTCCAGATTGCAAACCCTTCAAAGGTCTGTGAATTGACAGAGCCTTAACATACTCCTTGAGAATCGTCCTGAACACATTGAGCAATCTGAATGCCTGCCTGTTCCACAGCGCTACATCCACAGGGAGTCCAGCTCTTGGAAAAAGATTTTTAAAAAAACCCCAAAACAATAACAAAAACAAAAACCCAGAGCAAAAAAAACCCAAACCAAAACCCCACCAAAACCAAACTAGTGGTTACTGAGTGTTATCTCGGGTACGTAAAACTCAGGTCTTTTAATCTTACACATAAATATACATTGACTAAATAAATCTCACAAGGAGGAATTGGATACAAGAGAACATTTAAAAGTTATTGTGAGATGATTTTAAAAATATTCAAGTGCTGAAAAAAATCTTACCCTGATTTAGATTTATAAAAGAGTGTAATAGTTACATCACTTTTTTCAAGCACCTGAAGTTCTCAATTGAATAAACACATAGTGACTTTTCTTTCCCTATTCTTACTATATCTATACCCTAAGCTGTTGCAAATAAGTGGTGCCTTTTTCAACTCCTATTTGTGAGACCTCCTTTATTCCCACACAAAGTTCCTACTGTTCTTTAGTATTTTTTCCTTCCTATTCTTATCAGCTTAAGATAATAACATGGTTATAGCTTCTAAAGTGTTGTTTATGATTCATTTCTTCTAAATGGCTCAATGGATAATGAGCTTTTTTTCTTTTAAAGAGGGTGCAAGTTGTATTTATGGCTTTATTGTTTAGCTATGTGGCTAGTCCTGGTGAAATAGTTGAAGCTGATAGCCAGATATTTACATTTTCCATTAAAGCCATGTAATACCAGCAGCAAGCTTTTGCTTACTCACAGACTGCCGACTATGTGAAAACTTGGGTGAGGGTGAGAAGACAGCTCTGACTTGACAGGGAAGTCAAAACTGGCCTTTTCAGAGTAACAGTAACATCATAAACCCAGAACGCTGGGAATCTTCTGGCTCCCGAATCAAGATGAACACCTGTTGTATGCGGTCATTTTAACACAGGATGTAATTTAAATATCCACAGGTTTAATTCAGTTGTCCAAATTAGAAATTGAACTACTTAGAGACCTAGTGTGATGTTACCTGAAGCCCTGAGTTCTAGATTTTTTCAGCAATATGCATGTTTACCTCAGCTTTCGTCTTTAGGATTTTCTTCAGATCAATTTTGTGTATTTTCCTTTTTAATTAAAAAAAAAAGTTTTGTTTTAGCCCTAGCCAGCAGCTAAGCCTCACATGACTGGTCAAACAACTCCTCCTTGCCCTGGTGGGATGGGGAAGAGAATCAGAAGAAAAACATAAAACTCATGAGCTGGGCTAAGTACAGTTTATTAGGACAGAAAAGGAAAAGGAAAATAACAACAGCTACAGGAGAAAGCTGGTGATACACAATCCCCTTTGCTCACCACCCAGAACCTGATGCCCAGCCTGTTACCAAGCAGCAACACCTCGTCCACAGCCAGCTCCCCCTTATATGCTGAGCATGAGTCATGGTATGAAATACTCCTTTGGCTGGCTTGAGTCATCTATCCTGACTATGTCCCCTCCCAGCTTCTCATGAAAATTAACTCTATTCCAGCCAAAAAACAGCACAGAAAACCTCCAAAACAACACATCATTTGGGAAAAGAATCCAAAATCCCTAAACAATGCTTTGATTTAACAATGACAAACTGAATAGGTGTGGTATGATTTGTGCTAGTGCTACTTTAAATATACAGAACAAAGGAGTTACTTAGCAAGACAGATTTCAGACTTTGAAAACAACATACATTCAGTTATAGAAAACATGTCCATAGGATTCTTAGACGGAGCCTTCCCTTCCATAGCCATGATATTTAAATATTTGTGTTTGCAACTGTTCATATGCTTATGTGCGTCTGTGTTTATACTAGTGCAGAAGCCCTTTCTGCACTTCCCATGCACTGTGTCAAGTACCTTTTTTTAGTCCTGCAAGCTTTGGAGATGAGGATCAAACTCCAGTCCTTATTAATCAACCACAGACTGTCATCCTTGAAACTCTCCTTACTATTAGGGACAGACATTGCTCATTTAGGCTAGGTATAAAAGAGAAGAGACTTCTAAAATAATAGTAAATGTGACATCTGACTCATGCATCTCATGAAGCAAGTAGGATGGGATTAACACAAAACAAGAAATAGGAAATTTAGACTAAGCATTCTTCCAAAAGGATTCAAAACATTCTCAAATATTCCTGGAATAGAAAAGCCCATCTGTTCTGTACAAAGCTAATGAAGTCCCTTGGCATAATATATCTTTACTGCCCTCCTCGTTGCTCAAGAAGTCCTTCTCAACTGATAAAAAGACACCTATAATGTAATGGTGACTTCCATTCTTACTCGAGTTAATAAATTACCTTAATGGATAAATGCTTTTAATTTAAGATCTTAAATATTTAATAAATTTTATTGTTTTAAAGATTAACAAAAAATGAAAGTTAAAATTGATTTATCATGAGAGCCAGGTCATTTTAAAATCAGATACATTAACAAGGATAATAGTTTCTTTTTTAGTCTAGATGAAGGCAATTTATGAGCACTAGGAAATTTTGCAGATTGCCTGTGGGTAGAGCTTGGCATCTGTGTAATTATGTGGGATCTCTGAAGGCATTTAAAGGCCAATTGGCTGCTTTTAAATCATGTATTTAAAGTGGTGACAACTAGGATATAAAGATTCTGTGGCCAAATTGAAGAACTGTATTTCAGTGTTGCCAATTCTGGCCCAGCAATTCATGAGCCTTGAAAGTTCATCCCTGGGTGTATTTTACAGGATACATATTAAAAAATAATCACAAAATTGGTGTTGGAAAATACTAATTTATTCATTTTAAAATAAATTAATACATTCTAGAGCCACTGGAGGAAAAATTTGAATCACTGGCTTAATTCTAGGAAGTAACTGACAGAGCTTGCCTGGTTACATGGAGGAGATCCAGGAAAAGCAAGTTTTCTTGGCCTGTTCTTCATATATTTCTTCATGTATGCCCACCAGTATTAGCACTCTGGCTATCTATCAGAAGGGAATTACTGTGCATACTGTCAATCTGCTCATAATTTGCCTTCCACACATACCCTTACGCATACACCAAATCATTCCCAGTAACCAATTTACCACCTATTGTGTTATAAAAGACAGAAGAAGCAGTTTCCTGTCTTCCCCCTGGTGTTCATATAACATATATATTAATAGAGAGATATTATTTCCCTGTCATCACTTTGAATTACAATAAGTCCCTGCACATTCGTTCAACTATTCTCAGTGTCTACACTGCAATTTAGCTGTATATTTTCTTATGGTTGCTAACAATAACTTTGATTACATATATTAATTAAAGGATATTATAGCATGACTCAGATTTTCAGTAAAAGCTACACTGAACACATGGCTCAGTGTGACAAAGAGTGAAGCTGCTGACTTTCTCACTTAAAGTAGTACATGAATGGAGAACACTGCTGACTGCTTCTAGTTCACCTTCTAGCTTTTGCTTACCATGAACCATACCATTTAGCACTGCATAGCACTAAGGCACCAAAGGGCTGAGTTAAGTGATAACAAGCATGTTACACTCAGTTCTTCCTCACCCACTTATGAAATTCTGCTGCTTTTGACCACTAAGACCAGGCAGCTGGACACAGATCCTCTTGAGGAAGCCAGCCTGTCCAAAGCACAAAACCAGCACACCTATACTTATTACATGATGCTTTAAAAAAATCATCAAGGACAAAGTGTATCGTACATTGATCTTTCATACAATTTTCTGTGTTTTCTATTATGAGCTGTATCCATTTGTGTCTTTCACATATTAAAAATCTCATAAATCCACACCAATTTCCACCAAAATGTCAGCAGAACAAACTATTATGGAAGAAATTTTTCTTCAGAGAAAATTGCAAATGCCTGTATTATTTTTTGACTAGAGCATAGAATTCAGGGCTCAAAATATGAGGAAATAAGGAAATATATTACTTTTGCTGTAAAGAGAAAAAAATAAACTAATTACTACTATTGCTAGGAAAGTCTAATTTATTTCACAGTAATTTATAGGAGTGAAGGTATGCTTGTCTTTATGCAAAGCAAAAATCACTTTACTTTTATTGAACTGGTTTTTTATCTACTCCTAGAGATATATTTCTATTAGTCATTGAATCACAGAATTACAGAATTGCAGGCAACACTCAGAAATCATTGCATGAATCTACCTGTCTTGCTCCTGAAAGATTTTTACATATCTTACTCTTTAAAAAATCCTCTGATGAGAAGGATGCTCTAGCTTTCCTAGGAAAGCTATACCTGTACTTAATTGTCCCCAGAGGCAAAAAAGCATCAGGTTACATTAAGACTGTAATTTCTGACTGGTTCCTTTATCACCACAGAGAATCTGATCTCACATACTCAGTTAATCATTTTAATAAGTTTTACCATTACAGATGATACCTTGGAATAACAAACAAACTGCTAAATCAGCTGGGTTTTATAAGCTTGTGCAAGTTGTTAAATACTAGTGTATCTATCTGTCAGGTATTTAGGGAAGTCAAAACATAAATCAAGGAAATGAATAATTAAATGGAACTCCAAAGTGAAAGTACTCACTCCAGCTCAGAAATATGCATTGATTTAGACAATCTCAACAGTTCATTTAGGTTTATTTCTTCAACAGTGACATTAAAATTGCAGATTTTTTCAAGAAACAGAATTGGTGATTTTATTTGCACACTGCTCAGTTACAAACACAATTGCATTTTCTATTTCTCCATACTTTTCTATCAAACTCTCTATATCATGTTCTCAATTCCTATTAGAAATAATTGGTCAAAATATTGATCAGTTGAAAAACTATATTAAAGTATTGATTAAAAAAAATTAAGGAAAGATGTCCAAGCTCCAAAATGAAGTTAAGATTTCTCTCCATACCAATTAGAAAGCTATATTGAAAAGTTGCCCTAGGTGAAGCTGATATTGAACAGTTTCAATATTAATTTACTTAGAAAATTATGCAAGTTTCAAAATAAGCGAATATTTTTCCTGGTCCTTTTCAGTAGCTAGGATGTTCTCTCCAGCAGTATTCTTTTACAGATTAGGGAGATCAAATTCCTGAAATCATCATCTTGGCTATCTATAGAAGCAATTTTAGGGAGACACTGCGATCAAGAGACAGAAAGGAGAGAGAAAAAAAAGGGATAAGAAAATAATTTGGTCAAGAAAATTCTTATAATTATTTTTGGGTTTGCTTGAAATTGAAGCAGAACATCTTTTTTTAAGACTTCCCCCAAACACTGCATTTTTAATTATTTAAAATATATACATTAATCAGTATCTGATTTGCACAGTATTTAATGGCTTTTCATCTCAACGCAATGGCTATTCCTCTCTAACCAAATTGCATGCTACTTCATAAAGGCTAGACAGTAATAGGGTTACATACACAGTAGGACTTGCATTTCTTGATTAAAGAAAAAATGGAAATTGAAATGTCAGCATTTTGATATATTGGAATTTGAAGTGAGATGGAAATCCTACATTCTACTTCACTTTATCATCTTGTTCCTTATATAACTTACTTTTCCTTCACAGAAACCACAGGTTTAGATAAAAATTGTATGAGAACCTTAACTACCAGCTTTAATAATACAGCTGAAATAGTTATGTAGATATAGGCTTGAATAAAGAGAACCAAAGTATCCAAAAATGAAACCTGAATTCCAATTTCTGTGGTCATTCAAAAATATGATGGTTTATGAATACAAGTTTGATAATATTAATTTCATTATAATTAAATACAATTACAGGAAAATATTTCTTTATGCAACTTGTGTCTCTCTTACAGAGTTTTTTTTAAGTGAGGGTAATTATGTTTACTTAGATGTTGTATTAAAGACGTATTTCATTACTAAATCATATGAATCAGTATATTATTAACACAATTATCTTTTCATAAGCAAGGAAAAGAGTACATAGCTTCTTTGTTTATGAACCAAATGCACAACTTGATATCCACTGCTGCATCTCACCATTTAACAAAAACTCTCTCATCTATATTATACAATTCAGGCATTTTTGAAGTGCTGCAATATATTAAAAATATTGTGAGACTAATAAAACACAAAATTAAAATTTCATCCATATTGTCAGTCTATAGAGAATAATTTCAGTAGCACTTGTGTGACTTAGAAGCTTATTTTCAAAACGTGTTTGTGGAAAATTCTCATTCCAGGTAAGTTGAAGATTTAACAGCCAAGAGGTTTACATATCCTTTAGACTCCCTGTCCCTTGAGGGGAAGCAGGAGCCTCCTGTAAGGCTTCTTGGAGATACCCTGATACAGTTGACCCAATAACTGCTGTTTCAAATCCTTGAGTGCACACCAGATCTTTGGAGTGACCATCTGGGTCTCGTGGGCATGAGTTCTATGGTCACCAAAGCCCCAGTATCAGGGTTAGAGAGAGTTTTCAATGTTTTCCTTGTTTTTATATCATGGTAGGAACTAATTCAGCTTGGACAGCCTGTTCTCATCACCTATTACCTTAAAAACAAGTGAGAGCAACAATGCCTTTTGTTCTGCATTGACAGTGAAAAATCCTTGTTAAGGTCAACAGCCTGAAGTGCACAGCAGCCTTCCCACAGTTATGTCCACTTGGGCATGGGCCGGTCCAGGTCTACCTGGCACCGCTGAAAGTGGTGTTAGTATTTCAGTTATAACCTATGACACTTTTAGGCCAACTCACCTGCAGGTACTGAGCATCAAAGAACAACAGTTCTACACTGCGAAATTCACCCACAAGCTGTCAGAGGAGCTGCCATCATTACTGATCTGATCCAAACTAACTGAGAAGAGGCAAAGCCCTGCTCAAAGAGCAAACTCAGCATAAACATATTCACAGAATCAGACAGAGTGACAGGGTTTGGAAGGGACCTCAAAAGATCATGTAGTGTAACCCCACTCCCTGCCAGAGCAGGATTACCTAGACTAAATCACACAAGAATGCATCCAGGCGGGTTCTGAATGTCTCCAGAGAAGGAGACTCCACAACCTTTCTGGGCAGCCTGTTCCAGTGCTCTGTCACTCTCATGGTGAAAAAGTTTTTTCTTGTGTTCACATGGAATTTCCTATATGATCAAGTAAATCAATAATAAAAAGCATATTTATTGGTACAGCCTAATTTCATGTTATAATGTTCACTGTTCCATGACAGATCTCCTGAACAGTGAAATGACACTTAATCTATCCAGTCAATAGCATAAAATTAATTCATACAGCTGTCTGATTTAAACAAACCAGTAGACAATTATTTTGTTCATGGCAGCAGTGGACACAACTAACAGTAGCCATTGATGTTTCAGCTTATGGTCAACTTCGGTATTAACAGCCCAAGACTCTAAAAGAACAGTTCAGTTTAGATTACAGTTTCAAATGATTTATTTAGGGTACTGGTGACTTTCAAAATGCTGTTAGCTGTTAAAACATTATTTACATTCTGTCCCATAACAGCCAAAAGGTGTACCAATAATACACCAAATTTAATATTCTATTTATCAGTGTTCTACAGCACAGTAAAATAGAAAAAAAATATGGCTAATCTTGATTTAACATCTAGTTCTTAGTGTTCAGGTATAAAATTTTTAAATGTACTATGGATTAACCACCTCTTCATATACCTTATGACAATTTCCTGACATGAGTTGACCACAAATCATTTTGAGGCACAGACATTTCTTTAATGGAAAATTGACAAGGGCAAGTTAATACCTCTAAGAGAACAGGGAGTTTGAAAATTGAATTTTAACTGTATTGTGGGCAATAAAATAACCTTTAGATTCCAGGTATTGCACACTACAAACCATGGCACAAATTAAATTGGAGTGCTTCTTTCATTCTGCATTAGTCAAAAGAAAAAGAAAGAACAGGGAAATTTAGTATTTTCCTCTCCCCTCCATGGTTAGAAATTATACCTGAGCTTTTTTAATTGACTTTAACAGGTGGAAGATGTATGGAATTATTCAGAGACATTTTCTGATTTTGGTGAATACCTTCTGAGAAATCACATTAAATACTATCACTGTCATATTCCTAAAATACATACTATTTTCTCTCTTAGCAACGTTGAGTCTGCTGGTGTTCATATCTAGTACTTTCTGTTAGTTTTCTTTGTGGCTTTCATTCTACTTCACCCCTTAATTCCATACCTAAATTAAATACTACATGGATTGAAATGCACGTGACTACCATCCCTGGCCCTAAGACACTTGAAAATTTAATGCACAAATTATTTCTTATATTTTAATACCATGAAGTGTTTCAGTGAAATGTATACCACATGTGACATAACTCTGAAAAGCTGTACATGAGAGAAAGGTGTCCTTATCTCCTGGTAATACCTGGCAGAAAGTGACTCCTCTTTGCTGTCCATCAGTACAGCAAAGCATTCACATTCACAAGTCTGAAGGGCATGAATCATGTCAATGAATGAACTATTATTACACTCCCCGTTATTATATATTGCAACCTTTAGTGAATCAGCTCACAGGATGACTTCCTGCCATGCACCTGTAGCAGAGATAAAGTGCAGAATTTAGAGTTGCATTGTAACAAGCATTTAAATGCA
The DNA here is from genome assembly GCA_027925045.1 of Hypotaenidia okinawae. Lineage (NCBI taxonomy): Eukaryota > Metazoa > Chordata > Aves > Gruiformes > Rallidae > Hypotaenidia > Hypotaenidia okinawae. Next base: position 21,334,822 of record BSDF01000008.1, on the reverse strand, counting down.
GTCTGTAGGCCTAAAGACTTTAAAGCTGGAAAAGTCATCACACAGATCTTGTTTGATCTCCCATCTAACGTGGGACAGAGTTTTCCCTGTTCAAAATTCAGGGCTTTAGAGAAAAGAGCTTGGAAAATAGTGTCATGCCTTAAGTGGGACCTTGCTGTTTCTCTGGGAAGTGTTCTTGAAAAATAGTCAGAGGGACTAGCACAGCCTTCTCCTAAGGACAGAATTCACCTAAGAGCTAAAGAACAGCCTAAGAAAACTTTTGGGTTTGTTACTACATCATTTTTGAAGATAGCTGAGAAACAGATGTTACCCTTAACTTATACAGGATTATTTCCACCAAGTTCAGGGTGAAACAGTTTAGACATAGAACTGATGACTTATTCACATGAAAGCAGAGTAACTGCTTTTTGAAAAGGCTTTATTAAATCAGGAAAGAGAACATTGACCCATATAGCAAGAAACTTCTCAGTGTAGTAGTCTGACATTTGTGTTTTGCAATATAGCTGTATTTTTAGATAGGAAACAAACCAGCTGTTCTCCTGCTATTAACAAATGTAGTAATAATGTCAGAGATATCATTAGCAACCCCACTGAGAAAAAACTGTATCACCACTGAAAAATATAATTCTGGAAGAATAAGACTATACTGATTGATGCAGATACAGTTATATGAAGTATAATGCATGAATTTGGGATGAGTCAAAATATCTGAAACTGGGGCAAGATATAAATTTGAATCATGAAGGGTTTAGTTGAATATCAAGAAGAAAAATATATCATGCAATGGAATAGATCTAATATCAGTGAGGCACATAAAACTTCAGGAAACAATACAGTACTTGCAGACATCTGACCTGAAAGACCAAGTTCACTTAACTAAGACCTTTTTTCAACAGCTCCTATCATGTGAATCCTTATAGAGCATACCTGGAAACCTGGAAACTGAGATTTTAGTCACCCAACTGAGATAACACCTAGAAATCCCATCCATGAACTTAAACATTCCTCAGAAGAATGCAATTTGCTTACCTATCTTGAAAAAAGGAAATAACTGAAGTTACAGATCCATGAGAATTCACATTTATAAAGCAGATGATAGGAAACACTTCTACAATATAAGATGGCAACTTTCAAATAAGCTAACCTCAAGCCTGCAATCTGACCCTTAAAGTCAGGTTCTTGTAACCCTTTTATTCAAAGAGAGGCAACTATTGCAGTTTTCAAAAACCACTGTCTCCCAGCTCCCCATAGAAGAAAAAATAATCTCTAAGTCCCTCAATACACTTAAAGGTTTAAATAAAGAAATAAATTGAGGGAGCAACCAGTTACATTGGAGATTAAAATGCCAGCATAGGAGAATGCAAATTGCAGTCAAAGAATTAACAACCTGTTGTGTGTAGAAAGGGAAATTGCCATGTTTTTACAAAGTGAAGAGGCATTCTGAAAATAAGATAATTTAACCAGGAATATCAACTACTTCATACATTGGAAGTCACCTAAAATGACAGAAAGGCGCAAGAATGTGTGTGCTGATTAAATCCTTAAGTTCAACCATTTCAAGAAGAAGCTAGGATATGAAGCCACAAAAAGCTTTACTATCCTGAAGATTGAAGACATGCCACTTCAACACTGCAAATCCCAAATGCCAATTTTATTTCCATAAAAATCACCAGAGGCTTTTAAATTTTCAGCATTCTCATTTCCACTTAACTAAAGCTTTTTTCCTGGGCATGTCTAGAAATACTTCAACCTTGACAGCGCTGGGCAGCTAGACTCAATCAAAACTAACTCCTATTCATTGGTTCTATGAATAAAGTTTTATTTCCTATGAAGCAATGAGTGCAAGGCATGCATGTATGTTAGAATACGAACTGAAGTGTTGATTTGATTAAATAAGCATTAAACCATGGGAGTGGTTTTAGGTTGTGTTTTCTTTTTTGTTTTACAAGGGGAACATTTTAGAAGGGAGAAAATTAACTGCGGAATATAATGCAGGAGGAATACATGAAAGAAAACTTAAACCATAAAGGAGTTCAAATCTTACAAATGTTGTTCTAAAAAAAAAAAGGAAAGAACAAATAAACAGTATTGCACATGTGTTAAAAAAAGGGCACATCTTCAAGAAGGATATGAGAATGAAACAGCTAGCAAATTCCAGCAGTAGGAAAAAAAGAGGAAGTAACCTTAAAAGTATAGTGTATTGAATTTGGTGGTGGAGTGAGGGGAATTCTTTTAAGAGGAAGTGGTTCTAAAACCCTAGGGATTAAGTGGTTCAAAGTGAGTTCAAAAAACCAGGGAAAAAACCAGAAAAGTATGTGCATGATGATAAAGGAGGAGAACATGATAATGAACACACAAACTTATGAAAGTATTAAAGTTTTGGTATAAGTGTCAAATGAAACAATGGCAACGAGAAATAAAAGAATAACAATAAAAACAAGAGGATGCTGAGCATCAGTTTATGTAAGCAGCTAAGAATGGTAATTCAGTGTATCAAAGGAATTGATTTACAAGACCCATGTTAACACAATTTTAAAAAATGACCAGAAAATTATCAGGTACTTGAAGGCAAAGTTAACTAATATTTAGTAATTTATAAATATCTAAAACTATTTATATAAAGTAATAGTTAAAAATATGTTAGATACCTTAGTGTCCACAATATGCAGATGAAAGTTCTAGCAAGATTTTACTTTAACAGATGGAAAAATACCAGCTGTGAGGAAAATCCAAGAAGTTAAAATCTAGTGGTAAGGTTGTCAATGAAGAAAATAATTTGAAATAGGAAGGCTAGAATTTAAAACAGAACATACTGAGTTGAATATAGGAAACAGTTTTCTTGACAGCAGCCATGCCACCAAAGAAGGGAGGAAGTGACAAAATGAGTCCTATTAAACTCACAATTAAAAACGTAACCTGATTTTTGCTTCCATGTTAGTGTTTATAAAAGTGTCAGGAAGACATGAATGAGGTGCGATCTGTTCTAAGTAGTTTTAACAGTAACATATTTGAAATATTTCTTTTTATTCATGAATTCTCTGTTAAGAAAACAAAGGAACAATTTCTGAAAACACAAATACTTAAAGTCTTCAGCTATGTTTTAGGAGTTGAACAACAAATACTAGTGGAGGAAGAAAATAACCATGCACATAGGAGATAGAAGAATTATAAGCAAAGAGAAAAATCCAAGACATACAATTTTAAAGAGAAAGGTTAAATAAGATAAAAGGTAAAACTGAAGCTGAATGACACAAAAATAACCTGCCTGAGACTTTATATTTTGTTAGCCAACTGAATACATGAAAGCCTCTGTATCAGCACAATTGAAAAATCTGTTCCAGCTCAAATTCCACTTCAGTTTACAATTTAAAATCAGGGTAGAAGTAACCTCAGTGTCTTTTAACACACCAGTAAACACAAATCAGAAACCTTATTACATTATCTAAGCATATTCTGTCCCACAACACTTAACAATTGATCCTTTGGCTCATTTCAGGTATTTCTGTGCTCCATTTCTGTCTACAACTTCCCAAGAAGTTGAGAGTGCTGCCTGTACCAAAACTTAACACCACAGATAAACAATGCCTGCAGAAACACTGCATTAAACTGGTTACACAGAAAAGCTGTACTGGTCTCCATTGTTAAACTGAGAAAAAATGGTTGAATCATTTTAATTCTGTGGCTGCTGTATGAGCATCACAGCAGCAGAAAGGTAGCTCTGCTCACTGAGAACAATAGGAGCATACGTTTCAACAGAAGGTATTTTGAGAAACATCAAGTGATACGACTGGTGTTTGTTGACCTGCCAATTGGATCTGAGCTGAGATTTTGGAATAAATACCAAACATAAAGCAGAACAGAAAGTAGTTAGAATAGACCGTCCTTTCAAAGTTAATGTAATGGGGAAAAAAAAGTCCAAACAAGAAAATCTCCTTTTTAGATAATTCTGCTTTCTTCTTAAATCTTTGAATAAGAATTCCAGGAACTTTGGTGTATCTGGACCTCAATGACCCTTACTGAATAAGCAATGCATAGACATCAACCATCTGCCATCTGCTCTAGATGTTTAATAACATTTGCCAGTTTTGCTGTGGGAATCTACAGTCATTGACCAGCAACACAAACCCTACATAGTAACCTAGGCTTAGTGTGGCATTCCTGATTTCAATTTTATTTCTCTTCTTCACTTGCACTGAAGCAACACATTCAAGTTCAGTAATATTTTGTATCTGCTGAAACAGAGGTAGGAAAAATAGCTGCTCTGCCAGAATATTCCACATTTCTGCTTCTCCCTGACTGTCTGGCAGCCAGAAAAGTTAAAAGTAATAACACCTATAACTAGAATAGTTTATTTTCTTCCTGGAAACAGTCATAACATATTTGTAGATGAATACTCCTGGTTTATGTTGCAATAGAAAAAGTTTTTCTGTGGGCATTTTAATGGCTTTTTTCTATTGAACAAGACACGTTTTGCTATTCTAGGCAATATTCAGGGCTTGTATAGGTTTTCAAAATATTAATTATAATACTGAAAGTGTCAGAGAGGATGAATTAAAATCAGATCATTCTCTCAAGTACATAGATATAAAGCATTTCAAAAGTATCCACAAATCTTAATGTGGAAGGCAAAAAACACTTTATCAGGAATAAATTCGAGCATTAGGAATGCTAAGGTAACAAGACAGAATACTACAGAACAGCTACCATAACGTTGTTATGACAGCAGGAATTTATGAGTAGCAAGTAGTAGTTTGTTTTCTCACCATTTTTTGAAAAGGATCACAATAAGAATTCAAGAGTTATTTTAGTATTTACTAAACATGGTTTTAACAAGCTTTTACTTCTGAAGGTACGCACAGTACAATGAACTGATGCTCCTCCTTATCCACGCCATCACTAAAACACTGTCGTAATAGCTTGAGTAGAGATGCATCATGTTAGGGTTGATTGTTCAGAATTGTACACAACAACTCATTCTGGACAAGTTTCTTTTAAAGCATCTCCCATCATACTTTCCACACGCACTTTACATGTGCCGACTGTTACAGCATTGCTCTTAGAAAGATAGAAAAGCATTGACTTTGCAGGGCTCATTAGCTGCCTAAAGATGCAGACAAGCAACTAGGGGGATTTTTCAGAGTGCTTGAGTGTCTTTAGGCAAATAATAAGTACTGAAAAGCTGGCCTAAGCATTTTACATACTGCATACAACTAAATTCAGCTGAATCTCAAATTAATTTCTATCTGCCGTTTCCGCCCCACAGTTTTTTTCCCCCTCTACTTTTATACACAGATTTCTCCAGGAGAGACCAAAACAAATGCCACATAGGTAGAATAATTAATTTCAGAATTACTAACAATATTGTCCAAAACAACAACATTTATAACCAGCTAAACTACCAGGAACATAAAACTGGATTTTTTTGCTTTGATTATTTTATGTAGAGAAATTAATCTCTGATGCAAGAAACCTAGCATCTTCTATCTTTGAAAGATGTCCAGCTACTAAACACCTCATTCTCAGGAATTCGTACCTTGAAAAACCTTCCCTCTGGCTTAAGCGTTTGATAGCAGAGTACTCAAATAAGCCTGAGAGTAAGACTCACACACTCTGCAATGTGGAAGGAACCAGTACCACTTTTTGAGTTATCCATGATTTCAACTGAGAAAACCCCGCTGCTGGGAGCCAAAGCATTCCCCCAAAGATTCCCTTTATGAACTGGCTCCAGACAGAAGTTGGCTCTTCACGTTGTATTTATTATGGCAGTCTACATGTTTATGCCAGGCTTCACTTTTTAGTTTAATTGTGGTGATTATTTTTTGTCCTGAAACCTAGATTTTCTTAAGTAAGTTGTAATTTATGTCCTGCAGCTTCAGCACCTTCTCTCTCTAACCTTATATTCCAAAGAGCTGTAGTAACTTGAAATAAAATCTGTCTCCAGCCACCATTAGAAAACTATTGAATAATGTAAATGGCAACAGTATGGAAAACCACACCACACATACATGATGGAAAGCATTCCTCTATTGCTCTTACACAGGAAATTTGGTGTACAACTTCTTGACCGACTCGGGAAGTCTCGTTAAATAAAGGCAATTGAGTGACGATACATCATAAACAAAATTACATGTCCTAGGGAATAGAGGACAATTCAGAAAATTTCACCAGCTCTTTAGCTTTACTGGAAGCCCAATAATGCAAAACTACTTTTTTCTTAAGTAAAACCAGAACATTTCAACAACTTTATAAAGTGTCTGACTGTAATTTAATCTACTCTACAGGCAACACTTATAGCTCACAGCTTGAATTCACATTGAAATAAGCACTCCTTTGATGGAGAAACAGACTGTGCTGTTCCTGCACACTACTGCAATTAAACTACTTCTAGAAATTAAGCTTGCTTTAGCTATTTCCATATTTACAGCTTGCAGTGCAAAAAATCAAGGGTCAAAGCATTTCATTACAGCCCAAGTAGATCTGGGAGACTAAATGTTTTGATCAGAGCTAGTTAGTGGTTTCTAATAATTTTAAATACTACCAAAATTTATTATAACTTTCTATTCTACTATATTATGTTATCACATGTCAGTAACAACAATAGAGTGGGTTTTGACTAAGCTCTCCTTAGACAATTTCCTTCTCTACTCCTGATAAGTTACTCATAAGAATACCCATCCATATAATACACATTTTGTAATAACTCCTGCATCAGAATGCACAAAGCCATTTTATTCTGAATTTATTACTTTTAAAGAGCCCTTAGAACAAAGTGAGGAGGAAGAAATTCTTCCAGTAAGTAGTTTGCAGTAATTTCTTAAAATTAAAATCAACCTGAACTTAATCTCTTTAATGTTTATATGAGGTGAATATTTCAGCCATCGTTTGAAAGCTATTTACAATTTTCAAGCAAGAAGCCATTTTCTAGGCAAAGGGAAAAAACCACTCAACACATATTTCTGAACAGAATAAGAAATAATCATGTCTATTAGTAACAAACAGGAAACGCAATAGTGGTTACTGTTTAACAGATGCTAACAAAACATGACTTTGAAGCAAGGCTCAGAGCCACACAGCACCCTTTCTCCCCACTACAGCAATGGGCTCTTTGCTTTCCATTCATTGTGCCAGTGAATATTAAGCTGCGATACAGAAGCAGATCAATGGTAATCAGAGAGGGAACATTTACTTACTGAGTTTGTAAATATTATTCTACGACCAGTGTTCGACTGCCTGTTAAAATTTCAGGGAGCATCTTAAATGACACAGGGTTTTGCAAACAAAACAAAATGCCTGTTATCCATGCAGACCAGACTGCAGCTGCATCTAGAAATCCCTTTGCTAGGAGGTATTACTGCAAGTCATTTTGACTAATAATACAATGGCTCACCAGATTACACTGGGCCCAAGGCGAGGAATCATTTACTGAGTTTCAAATATGTGTTAAAAATCTCTTCACCAGACTTTTATAAATCCTATTGAAACTATACAATGTCCAACATTGCTCCACTGTACCACATCAGTCACCTTATTTCTAAAATACCAATTGTGCCTCTGGAGACACAGTTTCAAAGAAAAGCCCCCTGGAATTACGGGTTCTTGTCTAAAGACACAGAACTAGTTAACAAAATCAAAACAGGGAGTGTGAAGATGATAAGTTTTAAAAAACAGATGATAATCCATACCTTGAGACCCCTTAATTGGCTGTTTTCTCACTCTATAGGAGTCACTTCTCATGTATGTAACAGAAAAAAAAAAGGTTACAATTCTGTTAGTATAAACTGAACAGCTAGGACAACCAAGTAATATCTTGAGTGATATATAGCACTGCTATTTTAAAGCTTCATTTCCCCCAAAAGCTTCATGCACTGGCAGATTTATTCTGTGCTATTGTATACATGCTGCATTCAGAAAAAGGTTGGTTGCACATTTCCTATCAAGCTGATCCTCATTTCTAAACAGCTTATTTGGGCATCTTCTGGCTTCAAGTGGAAGCAGAATGAACAAATCTGTAAAATTCTCTACTTTCTCCAGATAGGGATAAATCTACTTTTTCTAGATAACATCATGAGGGTAATTAAAAATTTTTCATGAAGTTATATTTAAAAGTAAGGAAAGAAGGGGAAAATAGGCACACTGGGGAGAAACTAGAAGTACAGAATGGAGAAGAATGGAAAGGGAAGCAAAGGATGTGAAACTTGATGTTTTCTCATTCCCACTCCACAAGGAAATTCTCTACTCAAAGTAAAACCTAAAGACTCCTAGGAGTAGGAGGAAACAACATGCTTTCATACTCACAACCACCTTAGGTTCATTTTCATGTAAATAAGTCAGCAATGGTGGATGTAAGCCATCTCCTTGTGGACAGGAAACACTACAGAGATGGTAGTAAAAAGAGGAATTGGGGGTTTTACCACTAATTACTAATTTTCACTGGGGTAATACAGATGTTTTACTAACATATAGTCAGCAGTGGTTTTCCAATTTTATTTCCTGGATTAAAGAAGATAGAATAGAAATTTAAACCAGCTAGAAAACCAGTATTCAAATGCCTCAAATAGCATTTTATCAGAATTCATAGCAAGAGAGCAAAGAACAAATGTTTTGGTGAAAGAGCAGGATGTAATAAGAATGGATTTGCATTGCAAAACACTCACTCTCTAACAGCGAGAATAGTGGGATTACTGAGTGGTGTGGTGCACAGCAACCAGTCTCATCTTTACTTGCAAGCAAGTTCAGCTTGCTGTTAAACCCTTCTTGCTCTAGTTTTCATATTGCTCAGAAAAGACATGATGCTGCTTATAACTGCATTCATGGTGTCATGTCAGGAAGCAAAATAAGAGACATTTGTTTGCCTTTGCCTCACACGTGATAAAGGAATTATCTGAGAAAAAGGTGCCTTTCTTTTAATGATAAACAATGCTTTTACTACATCTTCTGCCTCACAGAGATGGCATTTGATGTCTCATCTTACAATTAGTACCCCATGGGGACACAAATTTGCACAGTAAACTCATTAATGAAAACTACATGAGAGAATAGTGAATAATACTAATTTTGAAACATTTAGACTGAAAATTCATTTTAGGCTGTTGCAGCAAGGAAATACTGTTCATTTCATCACTTCTGGCATGCTTTCACTCCAGCAGTCTCCATCTCTTGCATAAGCCTTATGGTGTAGATAACTCCTACTATTTCTATCAATTTTTGAAACAGTATTGACATATAATGCTTGTGCTCTGAAAAATTAGATATTAAGATAACTGAGAAGTGTGTCTACAAACTCTTCCTAGAGTTACTTTTTCAAATATTCTGAGAATCAGGGCAGATCCCTGTTAACTGAAGCATTCAAAGATCATGGGTCTACTGGAGAAGAGCTTAGGTGCAAACAAGCTTCTTGTATTCACAGCCACCAAAGTGATAAAAACAGTTTAGAAATGCAGAACTCTTATCAGATGATAAATAGCACACATTTGGTTGTGTCTGCACAGCAGCTTGCATGCCACACTACCATATCCAAACAGCTACCTCCACCATAATGCCTAGTCACATGTCAGCACACTGCAAGATTTTAAGAAGCTATTTTCAGCATCAGATGCAGTGCCTGAAGGCCATGGCACACAGTAACATATTGCCAACACTCATGAGAACTACAACTCCTAGGAAAATAATAAGTCATCAAACTTGAGTTACAGTTGGTGGCTTTTAGACCCCATGCTGTTAATGCTTTCAGGTGATGTAAAAAATAAGTGGATATTACACAAACAGGAGATGTCAAATGTATTGTACATAGGACAGGTAGACTTGGAAACTACAGAGTGAAACACAATGGTGCCATACTAAAGCTAGTTCAGTCATTTACTCAGTTCTTTCAGAAATAGCTCATGGGTCACTTGCAGGAGAAGGCACGTGGTACCTATGTGATTTTGCATTGTCTCACTGAAAGCCTAAAAGAACATGTACAAATCCCAGGAAAGGAGGCAGCTGTAGGCTACAAACACTTTGCTGATTCTTTTTCTTTGGTCCAACTAAGGAATTTAAATTTGGCTTTAATACAAACACTTCCCTTATTATATAGAAAAATTCAAGATTATCAATCTAGAGAAAAAAACCCTGCAAACTAATAGTTAAAAGTATTTTCACACCATTTACAAGATTTATGGAGAGAACTGTGTGAACCTCAAGGATTTATTTTGCAAAAACATCCTTAAGATTTGAGCTGATCTTTTTCTTCATCATTACAATTTTAAGGCATTTAATAACAGTGGAAATAAAATTATAGTTTAGAAATCTAAGTCTGGCTTTAAAGATGTGTACTGAATTATAAATGTCTTTTTTTAATGCTTTGCAACTCTTGTGTCTGTGGGACATGTGCAGCATTTCAAGATCTGGATACAACCCTGTGCATCTTCCCAAAGACTGAAAACCATCTCCTATGTAATTTTTGCACTTCTCTGAAATTGTAGTACAGCTGCTTAAAGCACACTTTCTAGTTGATTCTCCCAGGAGGTAGTTACACAAAACTATCATCTGTGAGTCACCCTGTTTTAAGTCTTCTTGGGCCTCCATTACCATCCAATATGGAGACCATAAAATGGTTTTAGAGTGGTCTCAGTCCCTACTGTGATAGTCAGCTAGGGTTTTTTTCTGAACTAACGGATGTTATTCATAAAGCTGGAAGGCAGTGCAAACAATAGTGTTTTTTGAAAGAGAACAAACAGAATGAAACACTTTCCTTGTTAGCATGAAATTTCAATTTTGAGAATATCTTTCACAACTCATTTGTTTTCAACATGCTTTCAATCATACACTTCAGCTATCAAGCGCTCTGGTGTTGAGAGCATTACCTATGATTTGATCAGCACAGGTCCAAATCACCAAGGCTTTACAAATATCACTGAAGAGATGTCTAAATTCAACTCTCACAGCTTTACTAACTACATGTCAATAATGGACAGATACTTGAGGACCTCCCATTGAAAGAAATGTATAATGGCAGCATGTCCACGTTACTTGTCTGGGGTTTTTTTAAGGTATATGTGTCACATTAGTTTGTATTTCCTTCATGAAATATTGCATGTGGAACAGATGGGCTACATGTTCTCTTAACTTTATTTTAAGGTAAGAATTACTTACCTTAAAATCAGATATCTAATAGACTACTTAATATACTCCAATATTTCACTGTCAAAATTACAGTGAAAATGGGAGGAAACAAAACATCTTTTTTTCTTTTCCACAAAACTGCTTGTGAAAGATTAAAATTAACTGTATTTTGAAGAGTATCATGTCAAAGTGCTCTCTGAATGCATAATTTATGAGATATGCAGCTGTTTTCATTTAGCTTGAAGTAAGGCAGAAACAGCTTTGTAAAAAAAGGAAAGAGCCTTATATTCTGCTGTCACAGTTGTTCAGCAAGATTAGTAGATCTATAAAGTGGGGTGGTAATCCACTGTCTGTATAGTACTGTTAGTGGAATGAGTTACCGGTGTTGAAGTGTTCAGTTATTGTACTGGAAAAATCTCTTATGCTGAAGGATGAAAACCTCACTATTTTTGCAGAACTACTGGTAGCTACACTTCTAAAAATTCAAGTTTCAAGTGACTATTTAACACAGTTCTTTTAGCTTATGAAACAGAAACAATGAGCATTACTAAGATGAAAATTAAGACATAGAATGTGATACACTAATTATTAAGCAAGAAAAATGGGTGAAAGGATTGTTTCCTAAACAGAGAATGTTCTGATTGGGATACTATTTTTGAATCTTGTGACCTTGAGGACACATAGATCTTATAAAGATAAATATATTGGCCTTTGCACATCTCCAACTCCAAAGTATGAATAACACCACAAAGATGTTACTGCTCACTTGGAGACACCTGGTGTTACAGACCCCTTGGATCAACCTTTTGCAGAAGTATTGCTGCATACTTGTCCAGTCCTCATTTCTGTGGCTGCTGACTGCAGTTAGAAACCAGAAATGAGTCAGTGCAGACCTTCTGTTCGTCCAGCGTTGACCTTCTTGTGTACTAACACTTCTGTACTTTACAGAATGAAGTCTCAGAGAGCAGAGGTTTTATGGCTTTATATGCACTTTTTGCTCCTGTCTCCCTAGCACAACCCTATGTGTATGCTCACCTGCTGTAACTTAACTCCAGAGAGCTGCAAAACAGCTCTCCTGTTGATATTGCTCAGCAACTATTCAAAGCAGTGGGACAGAGAGGTGGTAGCTGATGACTCTCTCACAGGCCAGGGCCCCAATTACATGCAAGATATTAATGAGAGCACTGTCCAGGAGGCAACATAGAATAGTTGGTAGCACAGGTTAGTTTTTCAGGAGCTGTCACACTTTGGTGATACAAGTTTCATAGCCTGATGCTTGCTTAATGCTGAGATATGGAGAAGCACCAGGTTTCCGGGGCAGCCTTGCTTACATGCCAGCATTACCAGGAGCTACATGATGTGTTTTAGTGAGGTATCTACAGAGTCTCCTGCTACCTGTACCTCTCTACAACCAGTGCTGGACTCCATGCATTATAGAACTTTGTAAGGTCAGATGTTCATTCATCTCTCCCTCCTGTGGAAAAACTCATATCTCCTACAGATTCAGGAAACAACTTTTAGTGAGAACCTTGTCAGCGGAAGAAAAAGAAAGATCACTCAGGCCAGGCTTTTTGACTAACTAGTAGTAGACACAGTGCAAAGATGCCTCCAGTAGCACTTCATGTCTCTTCTGCATCTGAACACAGGGAGAATCACAGTACTGGAGTAACCAGTAATAGGTATGACACACTGAACAACACCCCTGTAGTCATCCATGTGCAAGGGTATACCTTGCAAACATTGCTTCTAAAGAATGGTGTACTTTGCCAAAATCAGCTTCTGGCTAGGCTTGCCTAAACAGAATTTGGAGAATTCTGCACTGAGAAAACTAAGTGGATTTAAAAGGGTTTGATAATGAGGTGATAACTGCAGTGCATGCTTGAGATGCAAAGGAGGAAATCTAAACAAAAAGCAGAAGCCATACAAACAGAGAATTACCGTGGCTTGTTAGTGATGCCGAATACAATCACAAAGCCACACAGGGAAACATTTGAGTTCTGGCACAGGAGAAATGGTTACTACTACAATGTAGAAAATAAAAAGAAGAAAAAGCATGAATATCAATGAGGAATTGACAACTTTTTAACTCTTTAAAATCCAGCAAAATGACCTTATATGACAGTTCAGGCTACATTAGAAGTTTCAGACGCTGGTCTTAAATTTCTTAAGAAACATTAGGATCTCTCAAGATTTATTTTTAATCATGCAGTAGAAAGAATCAGTAGAGACCTTAATGCTGAATGGGTATTAATATGCAAGGGCTTCATCTAATTCTTTTTGGGTGTTTTTGAGAGGTTTGTTCTGTTTGGGGTAATCACTTCAATGTAACAAAGTGACCTCTGGTCTTCATGACTAATGCTCTGTGTGCTGCCTTGCCAGTGAAATAGATATTGCTGCACCAAATGTGACAAGGCATCCCCACCCTTAGGAATAAACAAAAACCTGAACCAACGTCACTTTTCTTAAAGTCTGATTATATAATTCAAGTGACCTACTTCTGTGAGCTTTGAAAATGCAGTTTCTCTTTAAGCGACTCTTCTACATGTGTCAAAGGTACTGCGCTCTGTTATTTAGACCCAGGTATTGAATTATGATTTTTGCTTCTCCATTTTGTTGATGTGAACATCCACCTTACCCAACACAAACCAGTAAGTTCCTGGAAGGATGAGCCACTATCAGGGAGCTACTCAGGTAAATCACTGGGATGAGGGTGGTGCAGGTCACAAGAACTGGCTGTATTTCATTCCAGTCCAGACTTCAGAAAAAAACCCTTTCTATTACAGACAGCTCAGTATAATGAGGTTTGTTTTGCTCCAGCAGTCAAACTGTTAAACCATACATTCTTAATGAGACTCTTAATTGCTTCAGTTAAATAACTTACGATTGAAATAAAATACTATGGTTGCAACAACGCTAATAGGAATGTCTCTGAACAGAGTATGTTTGAATAAGCTCATCAACAGTGAGATGATATAACAAAAAAAACCTAGAAATTTTTTAGTATATTAAAGTTTCCTTCCCCAATAAAGCAATTAAGGTGGAAAATGAAAGACTCTCTGGGGTATGCCACAAAAGTGTTTAAACCAAAATCTTTGAAATTTTCAGGCTCTTTAAGAAGCCTTACCTCCTTTTTGTAGGGGAATATTTAAAGTGTAAAACAGATACCTAATAGAGTGACTAAACTGGCTGGTGGGGGAGGCAAGTTCAGTGATCCCATGAAATAGCTTGATGTCTCACTTGTGCTTCACAGAACGCAGCACATTTTTCTAGGAACAGTGACAGAACAAGTCCAACTCATTCAGGCACAACATGATTAATAATCCAGCTCTCCACAAAAACCCTCTGCTAAAACACTTGACAGTGTTACTGAGTAGTCTTCAAATCAGAGCAGCATTTTAAGCAGCAAGCTGAGACAAAGCGTTGCAGAATACACGTGGCAGATAGCAGCCCCATCATTGCCAAGCACCAGGAGTCACCACTGTTAACACCAACATTTATTTGAATATGACAGTAGGTGTGGAGGAGGATAGCTTTACTAGTAAGGACCAAATTTTGGAAGACTGGGTATCCACAATGAACACTGCTGTGAACATCCTCACCTTAGAACTGACCTCATGCATCATCTGCCTAAAAGCTTTACCTGCATGGAGTCCTAGCTTCAGGCAGTGCCTGTGGGGCTGGCTGGTGGAGCTCCAAGGGCCAGGGTAGACTCAGATAAGTTCAAAGATGCCTGAGGCAGACTAACAGGGCTCCTTTCAGTGTGGAGCTCAGCCTTCTGCAGAGATAAGAGCAGATCCAGGGGATAACTCACTCTCTCCTGCATAAGCTTCCTTCTCAGAAGATGCTGAGTTATCACCTCGATTAAAAGGTGTTTCTACTGTTTGAAACCCTGTATTGCAGAGCATACAGATAATTGCAATTTCTCTTGTTTTGTTGTGGAAAAACTGCAGTTGAACTTGAGGTATGTTCCTTTTTAGAGGGCTGGGGTGATTCATGTCTCACATCTGCCAGCAGCAGTAGGAGTAGAATACACCATAGGCAAAAACTTGCCGTTCTCTGCAAGACCTGGCAGGGAGCTGCTGGGAACCATTACCTGCTCACTGTATATATCAAATTTACAACTTCCAGAAAATTCTGCAGCCCATACACAGAGTTTTACAACACAAATAGAAGCCACATGGGATAAGTAAATGAGAGGGAGAGAATGAGGCCACTGGGAGAAGTTCACAACAACCATTGCATAACATGAAATCTTATTTTATGGAGTAACATTAAGATGAAGTGGTATAATTTGATGTTTGTGCCTACACCCCTACCAGTACTCTTAAAAAAATATTTGCCATACATAACATCAACTTATACATTGACTTTAACTCATAAACTTATAACTGGGATTTTACACAGAAAAAACCTTAAAATTACTTTTAGCTACACAACATCTATATATTACACAACAACACATTGATCCCACATGCAATAACATGCACTCAGTATGATTTCTGATAAGGAATGACTTTAGGAGTTCTCTCATCAACGAAGTAAGTCCAGCGATGTCTGTGTTATAGGGAGATACAAGTACTGATTTTTTAATTACAGACTGCAAATGGTTTTTTGCTTAGTACTACTTGAATCAATGAAATAATTTTTTAAAAGCCAAGTCTAATTTGTATTAGAGTTCATCATTGTGACTCTATTCATTGATACATATAAAATTATACTGGTGAATTGATGGGGTATAGACACTGGCAAAAAGTTGTGAGTGCATATAAATATGTACCTCCACACAGACACAGAAGCATCCAGAGTACGTATAACCATGTAAACATAGTGGTGTTTGCCAAAACAAAGGTAGCGGTGTTCCCTCTCTATTGGGGAGAAAAGTTCAGGGCCAACTTGAGACTGTAAATCTCACCCTCCAGAAAAAGGCTGTTACAAACCTCACTGCATTTCAGTAGCTGTGCAGAGCTCATTGCTTTCACTTCAGTTTTTAAATGCAGAGCAGGACATCTATTCAAAACAGTGCTGCACTAAAGCCAAACAAGGCTCTGCTCTGCCTCTCCATTGACAGCATGATTAAGAAGAAAACTGATAGTTGGATCTATTAATAATTATTATATATTTAATGGTTTTGTGTACCCCAAATGACATTTTGTTACTGTTGCACCTGTCCAACTGGAAGGATAAAGCACAAGAAACTTTGGGTTACTGTTATTGTGAGTACCTTCCACACTAGGTAAACAGGAATTGTATTCCTAATATCATAAAAATTGGGTAAACTGGTGTGCTCTGAGGGGGAAGAAGGGGAAGTCTTACTGGCAAAGATTTTAACTGTCTATTATAGAGTTTCTTTACAGTTTGTAAACATGGCTAGCAATGCTCCTAGCAACTTTGATCATTTCTTAAAAACACGTGTAAGTAAACTCATTACTGTGCCCCAATGAAAATATAAAATCCATGACCAACATAACTATAGCAGATAATGATTTCATAAACAGTATTCCAACACCCACGCCACCACTGCCAACTCATCCCCCAAGATAATACAGGGAGTGGGAGATTCGCCAAAATGAAAAGAATTGGCCATTCAATTCATAATGCACACAGACAGATACATGTGAATTATGTCAATTTATTAAATTTATTATGGGACATGGAAGTTTGGGGGGGCGGGGACGCGACAGGACGGTTTTGTTTGGGTTTGGTTTTTTTTTTATACAAGCCTGTGCAAAAAGTGTTTCAAAAGCCAGCACATGGTTGTTTTCTCAACAGGCATATTCTTTTCCCACTTAAATTAACATTGCTCTTACCACTGGTATCAAAACAGGAAGTCCTGGACCAGTATGCTGAAAACTATTGTTACAGAAGAAGTCATACAAAATGCAAGGCTTTGTATAATTTATTACACTATGTGAAAGGCTACTGGGAAAAATATCAAACACAAACTAAGACACAGCCACTAAAAAGCAGCTGTGAAAATGGGGTAAACTCCAGCAAATATTTTCACAATTCTGCTTTACCACAACTTCAAATATTTAACTAAATTAAACTGCTTATACAGAATATTCAATTTGTACTTCCATTTACTAAGTCTTGGAAGCATTTAAGTAGATATTAACTTTGCATTAAGCTAATGCATTCAGCAGAAATGTCACTGGCACAGCAAAGATAATTTTCCTCTTTAGCTTCTTTTATCTGTACAGAGAAGAAAATAGATATCCATATTAATGAATATCTGCCTGAGATTTGTATCTTCATTTTGTGATTCTCACCAAAGCAAAACCCAAAGCTAAATCAACTATACGTTTTTCTACAGTATATGAGTACTAATTCGGTCACCTCCCAAAAAAGGGGCAACGAATACCTTACATTCTTCATCAGATAATTTAGGATACTCATCATATCTGCAAGCCCAAGTTAGCCCCCAGTTAGCCTATCATGTTCCACCAGTTAATTGAGTTTAATCAATTTGTTCACATATATTTAACCTTCTTTAGTTTCAAGACTCAATTCTGTCATTCTTGCTTGAATGGAGCATTAGGCAACTTTGTGAAACTGCTATCAGTCACTCACGCTTACTTTCTAAAAGGAAGGTACCACCTCCCCACCCTGAATAATACCAGCTGGGATGCTCCATTGCAGACAAATATATCATGTAATCATTAATTTTGTAAGATTATACCATTATAAAGCACGAAACCGCCACACTATCCAAATGAGCTCTTGTGAAGAATACAAATGAGTGCAAATCTCCCCACATCAGTACTAAACTCCACTACATCACAATGTATTCTCCTATGTAAAGACCTTGAAGAGATACAACAGTTTTTCAGACACCAGTTTTGCCCGATACCTCTATAAAACAAGGCTAGCATAGGTGGACAGGCACAGAGAACACAACGCTGTTACATTAGCATCCTGCACATCAGCCTCTTGGTAGAAGAGCTCAGGATTCTGTTGCCAGTGTTTTTCAGATGGGTTGTAAAGCAGGCGCTTACTGGACTGTCTTCCCAGATTGTTAAATAAAAAAAAAAAAAAGAAAAAAACCCACCAAAACCAAGCAAATTCCAAACCAAAGCAAAATTAACAAATGCCCCCAAAATGCACAAAACCAGCAAGAGAGAGAAGAAGGAAAAAAAAAAACAAAAAACCACACACCTCATTTGGGCTTCCCCCTCCTCCCCTGAAGGCAGGCAGAGAAGTAGTATGCTTTGTCCATACATTTTCTGTATTCTTCTGTTTCTAGGCCACTACTAACAGTTGTATGAACATCCAAGCTGGATGACACGTAAGACAACCCAGATACATGTTCTAATTGAAAAGAATATAAACAGTGGTCATTCTGCTTTTACAGAGAAAGTGATGTTGAGAGATATTAATATACTGAGCATCTGGGGGAGATTTAATCCACTCATCCCATTATTCTAAAGGGAGCTATATCCATGATTTATGATTTCTTTTTTAAACAAGCCTTATAAATATGCATAATAAAGCAAAGAATTCAAAGTCTTTCTAGCAGCAAAAGTACAATTAGAAAGAGATTTATCATTCAGAAATTCAGAAAGGCTTTTATAAGTATTTTTTCAAATTTCAGATCTTTCATAGCTGTGCAGAGAACAGTCTAGCTATGAAACAGATTCTCAGGACCTGCAAAAACTCCATAGATAGATAAATTAAATGCTTAGAAAATTTTGAAGCCTGTTAGAAAAAGAAAACATATACTCCTTAGAGCTTTTAGTA
This sequence comes from Hypotaenidia okinawae, assembly GCA_027925045.1. Lineage (NCBI taxonomy): Eukaryota > Metazoa > Chordata > Aves > Gruiformes > Rallidae > Hypotaenidia > Hypotaenidia okinawae. Next base: position 21,315,982 of record BSDF01000008.1, on the reverse strand, counting down.
AGAATAAACAAACAATCCACCTACAACTGGAAATTCAAGCTGCAAAGAACTGCATTATTGTAGGATGAAACTATTTTAAGCTTTGATCGTCAAACACTAAATTATTTTGGCAAGACACAAGGCATCAAGAATTCCCATTGTAGCATGTCAGTAATGAAATCAGAGCAACAAACTATCTGCAGTAGGTATTAGCACTTACTTTTTAGGCTGTGTCAATAAAGACGTAAGGAAAAAAGTCTTTGATATTGGCCAGCCCAAAGTATTTTAGTATACAGAACACCTCATTACCTGAAGCTTCTATGTAGTCTGTAAGCAAATCTGTCTAGAAAAAAATCAAAGTAGAAAAAACCTCATATTGAGACTACTCAACCGTCACAGGGCACAACTGCTTGCCCAATCAACCTTGATGTGGAGGTCTGCTATAGTGGGATTACAGAAGAAAACATGAGATGACCATTTAAAGTGCTTAAGAAAAACAACAGGCATCATGATATTGTTCCACTGTACATGAATGCATATGGGACCATTCACTCTGTAAATACATGAGATCACGATTGCAAATCATTACCCATCTATTTGTACAAGGCAGGAAAGAAAGGAAAAAACCTCACAGTATGATTTAGGTAGCCACGTTATGGCTGGCAAATTACAAATAGCAAACACTTCAGGCAATAAACAGTGGCTAGTTGCTGAGCAATTCAGAATTTGAAATATGTTGTACAGTGCTGCAGAACACAAACTGGATATGAAGGAGGAGAAAGCAAATAGACAGGTACAGGAACAAATAAGTCCTCTGCAAACCTGTAAAGTCAATTTTCTTTCTACCCATCCATGTCAAGGCTTTAATAGAAGCATCTTGTTGAATTTCAGTGACTACTTTCTAGCAAAGATACAGACCAGAGACAGAACAGCAGTAAACAATATGAGATGCTAACCCCCCAATCCCCGTGAAACAGTTATACAAAAAATTCCTATGGAATCAGGGAAAGACAAGACACAGAGATAAGTTTTATCCCTCACAAAATACAGCCACAGAGAAAGAGGAAATTAATTGTTCTGCAAAGTAATTGTAGATAACTTCTACTGTAAATGTAGAAGAAACAGCTGTATATAGCAGCAAGAAGAGTTTGTGTTAAGTATAAGTAAAAATTTTTAGCTGTAGCTAAATACAGAAAGAGGTTACTCACGACCTGTTAAGACCAGTTTGGACAAACATCTCTCAGAAGTGGTTTTGACTTAGCTGAACCTGCCCTGGGGAAAGCAGGTGAACAAGTCAGTTTTGAAATCTGTTTTCTGAATCTATTGTAAGATTTGCATACAAAAACTACAAATAATACTAATAATATATAGAAGTTATTATTCAAGTCAATGTATACATGGGAATTTACAAACACGATTTAATTCAGATGAGCAAATAATTACAGCTACATAGCTCCACTCCTCCTCAGTGGTGAACATTATTGCTATATGTAACACTCCCTCAAAAGCAGTTTTACAAACACTGCGGGTCTGACAGCAGTAGGACGGTTGCCAGATCTCATTTATTTCTGCATCAGCTACATATAATTAAAATACTACTTGCTGCTTGGGAAAACAAAACAAAACAAAACAAAAAACCAAACAGAAATCCAACCAAACCACCTCAAAACTGGCTTCTGGTTGCTATGTCACCTCAGCCAGCAAATTATCGTTTTAAGGCAAGTAAACCATGTCATTAAACTATTGTTCAAATGGATACTTTAAAATATTTCTGCATGAATGTTTGTGAATCTAGATGCTGTGGTTTCTGCAGATGATATGCTCAGGCAGAAGTGGTTAGTTAAGAATATGATTACATTAATATTTCTTGTATTTTTGGGTGAGCCTGTGAGACATTTGTTTGCTGCTCCTGAAAACCAGGCTACACATGACAGATGTAAGGGATACTGACATAAATTGTCTGTTAAAACAAGACATCATTAAGAACTGCTGGCTTTCTACACAAAAAAACCAATCTCAGCTATTCTCCTCCAGAAATAAATGGAATTTAAAGAATTACTTTACCATAAACCAGATTTAAACTTTGATTTCAAAATTTTTACAATTATCCCTTTGCTATTCCACAGTCCAAAAAACCCAAAGATTCTCTGAAGCATATTGTATAAAATACTTTATAGAAAATATTTAAAGCACAGGCACTAGGGCATCAGATTTACAGATTATTTGCAGAGCTGAGTTCAAGCCTTAGACTATTTAGATTCTGCTCTAATGTGATTGATTACATTGCTTATTCACATAAACTAATAAAATTAGAGGAAGGTAACATTAAAATAATCAGATAAGCAGAAACATAAGGTAATCAAGCCCCAGACAGAGTATTACACTTCAGTTCTAATTAAGTGCTGAAACCTTTCCTAAACAGATTGTCTGCTAATGTGATATTTTTATGCAAACTTTAAACTCATATACCTTCCAATAATTAGCACCTACTGCTAAGATACATGTTCTATTACCTGAAATATTGTTTGCTTCTAGACATAATGTTTATTAGTATTTGTTCTTTTTAACAGTTACTGAAATCTCATTAAAGGCATTTGAAAAAGAAATGCTTTGAGCATTTTAGCAGGTTACTATTTTAAGATAAGAAATAATTATTATCTTACTTTTATTCAGGGTTATCAGATACTTCCTCAGTTTTAACAATTACTCAAAGCATTTCTCATTGAGATTTTTCAAGATGTTAAGTCCTTATTTTTTCCAGTGAGAAAAAGCATCCATCAAGTGTCTTTTTTATTTCCTTAAGGAATTGCACTGGTTTATGCAACTATAAAATATTAATAGCTGTTTTAAGGTTAGTTTTCATGTATTATTTGCTTAATATTTCTACTGTTTAAAGACCCATCTCCTTGGTTTTACATGCTGCCTATCTATGAGACTTGGGAAAAGTATATGAATTTTTCAAAAATATGCAGGGATAGTTCTGGGGGAAGATTCTGTGGGGTTTTTTTAATTCATCCTGCATCATTGAACTGCTGCTTGAAAACTGTCTTAGGAACTAACTTACCATGAAATAATTATATTCAAATAGCTGCAAAGTTCAACTGCATCACTCTAACACAAGCTGGTAGAAGGACAAAAATAAATCAAGCCAAGCAATAATATAGGAAAGTACAGAGGGTTTGGGGCAAAAAGCGGCTAAAGAGATAGCTTTCCAAGTTGTAGTTGACTTGAAGGGTTTTATGTGTTATATGTTTATATTTTGAGATTTACTAAAATAACAAGTTTACTCATCAAACCTGACTTTTAAAAACAAGAGGCAGGACAAATTAAGGTTTCTATTGTATACCCTTAAAGACTGTTGGAATAAGACTATTTCTTCAGGTTAAAAGGTATTATTTAAATATTTTCAGTGATTTATACTTCTGCTTTTGCTTGAGAAAAGACAGACATCAGTAAGGGGAAAGGCTATCCATTTGGCCCAGAAAGAACCATACCCTACAATCCTAGAGGATCAGGTAGTTCTACTCCTCAAAGTTAACTATCCTCCTGAGACTGTATTTGGGCTGCTCTTGATAAAACTCCCTCCAATTTAGTATTGAGAATGTGCCACAGTTTGGCCTGAAATTCACTTTTTATTATAATTTTCACAACACCTTTCAAGATAAAGGAAGATGAGGCAGTATTTTCTCACTTAAAAATAATCTCTCTTAAGGATTTAAGCTCCTTAAAGTCACAATGGCTAAAAATTGAGAAAGGAAAAGAAATTTGTACAAAATGGTCCTTGCTATTTGTTCCAACCAGTATAGGAGGCACTGATTTCCAGTGCACTCCCCAAAACATTCTCCATGACTATCACTGTTCTATTAATACACAGCTACAAATGGTAAACACAGTCATGGCTAACTTATGAAATATTAAATAAATCACTAGGCAAGCATTTTAAGCGGCAAATCATGTGAGTGAGGTTATCATTACATCGTTGACCTTTTATACTTTGGTTCAGTGAGCTATTTGAATGCAGATTACACAAGGCTCATGAACAGTCTCATTAATTTTAGTCTGCTAACTGACATCAGAAGACCTAACATAAAATTAACGTGCTTATGGTTAAATTACTTTCCCTTAGGCAGATAAGTCCACCACACTTAGTATTTTGCTAGTTGCCAATAAATTCCTGAAAGCAAAAACTGTAAATGGATCATAACTGTGTCTAGTACCATGAAGATCTCAGTGTGCAAACATCTGCTTTTTATTCCATAGTTGTCCAGTAAAATATAAAAACAAAATTGAAAACTCAAATTGGAAAAAAAGAAATCACTGCTTTCTGTCATCAATATACAAAATACACAGCAGTTTCTATGAGAATGTAACACTCTGCAGTAGCCTAAAAAACATGACAGTATTCTAGAAATTAACTTTCAAAAAGATTAGAAAAACATTATCTTCAAAATGATTTAGAAATTCATGACTTTCAAAAGTAGTAAATCTTTTGGATTTCAGTTGCTGACCCTCTAACTGTTCTGTGGAGCCTCAGAACTCCCTCCCATTAATTTACAGGTAAATTGGAAACCAAGAGAATCAGCTTTACCCATGATACTGAAGAAAAAGCATCAAAAAGCAAATTCAGAGTCTATTGTTCTAAAATAAAGCTGAGTCTCTTATTTTTTCCCCCATTTATAAGTATTGCAAGACAAAGCACAGGAATCCTTTTTACCTAAAAAAGCAAGTGAATCTTGCTGAGAAGGCAGTATTGTTCACAAGGGGAAGTCAGCACTGTAACTACTGCTACTTTAGAAGATGCTGCTGCTGAAGTCTCCAGTGGCTATTTTACATAGAAAGCACGGCTTTAAAATTACACAATTCTGCTCACCATTTGCCTAGAAAAATCTTATGCCAGTTCAGGCAAGTGCATGAACAACCACCACACATGTGGGTGTTGTTTCTTTAGGAGACCATAGCTCAAGAAGCATGTGTCTGCTATTACAGACAAAATCTCATGTTATATCATAAACCAGTTCTACTTTTTCTGCAGCTTTTTCAGACATGCAGCTGTACCCCGTAAAGCTTACAACTCTAACACAGCCCCTTCTACGGGGGTAAGGTAAGATTTGTTTGATGGCACAAGCATTTTGTTTCTCAAGTACCCAAAGCATTCTATGATTCTATAATTATTTATGCAATGCCACAATAAGAAAGTATCTAAGGTAAGCTCTAACTAATTTTTATTAAAGAAATAGATATTCAAAGTGTTCAGTACTCCACAACTATTAAGTGTCATCTTTAACCACGTGATAGAAAGAACTATACTGCTCTCATTCAGTCAGTTTATTTTTTACATTGGAAGAACAATTTTTGTTTTCCTTTTTTCCTTTCCTTCTGCTCATCAGGTCTAGTAGGCTCCAGTCCCTTTTTTGCAGGATGGCAGCTATACTGTCAAATACAAGTATTGCCCTTTCCTCCAGAAGGGATCCAGGACTGATGGGAGTATGTTATCAGCACTGCTGTTCTCTGCAGGCAAAGCCCATCTCTCTAACTCACAAGGACATCAGTGAAACTTGCTAGCATCTGCTCTTTGGAGACATGAACATCAGCTGTCATTCCTGTCAAATTACTTTTCAAGGCTTCTCATTCAGTTTCTCAGTGATTCAGCTATTCCCTTCCAGTAGTGGAGAATGCAGAGGTGCCTCCCCAGCACCACAACCAAACCCTATTTTAGGACAGCTACTCAGTAAAAGCTACAGTAATGTATAGCTGAATTCATTCCAAGACCCATTTCAAAAGCATTGAGCGCATCTATTCATGTAGCAACTTTGGAGTAATTGGCAGTATTTATCTTTAGTGCTCCTGGGTCAGGAATTCACCTCTCTGTTCTCCAGGGACCTATTTCTTGGTTTTGCTGTGCACCTGCTAGCTTTTGGGCCATTAGATCAGATACTTTCTTCCACTGAATTTCTCTCCTCGATTAAGGTAATAGCAAATTTTACTTAGAACATCTGGCACAAGGTATAATTACAGTGACAAAACAATTTTAGAAAGTTCCTGTAGCTGTAACTATATGTGGTTAGAAAATTATTTCTCTCACAACTCAGAGTGCCCATCAAGTATGAACATTTCTGGGTGCTCACCTAGTCTAAAATGTGAGCATTTGTTACAGTGTGAAATCCTTGTTGGTGTGTTTGAACATATTCAGCATCTGTGAGCAGAAGGGTCAGAGAAAGACCCATTTTCATATTCATGTTGGATTATTATTTATAGATATACAGATCAGGATGCAGCCAATGTTTGTGCTGAAGAGTTGTGCTATGGAAGTCCATTTTCAACAGCATATTCAGGATTCAATCAGTGGGGAGAATACTAATGCCTAAGGCAATTTTAAGGCCTGCTTTTAAGAAAAGCAGCTGATATTTCTTTGAAGAGTTTAGCTATAGAAAATTATTTCTCATTTTTCATTTTCAACAATGGTAGAATGAAATTACAAGAACAGGGCTTGTTTTCCTTTTGTATTTAGAGAGGACCTGCATACAGCAGATGTGATTACTAATAGCAAGAATTATAACTGCTGCAGACAACTGGAAATTCTGCGTTGGAATAATGTAGTGATAGAAAACGTTCTTCACATAAAAATCAAGTATCTTTGGCCAGAAAAAAACCATTTGCTGTCAAAAGACAAAAAGCCCAATTTATATCATTCCTTCCTATCATTTAATTCTCCCAAGATGTATCTTGTTCCCTGAAAAACCCCTTTCAAAAAATTGGTTGGAGGTTTTTTATTTGGTTGTTAATTTGTTTGGCTTTAAAAAACAACAAACAAAAAACCAAACAAAATCCCCCTCAAAAAATGCCAAAAAAAAAAAACCTCACAAAAACACTGAAGCAAACCCCAAATTGTTGTTCCAGCTTGGAAGATGCAAGTTGTCATCAGCAAGAGATTTCTCTTTCCTAGCCAGTTCTCACAATCATAGAATTACTTCCCATTTTCTCAGAAAACCGATACACAACATTTAATAATGTCAAGAAATTCAAGAATGTAAGAGTCACCTGAATCATCTCAAACACAAAAAGCTTTTTACTCTAACCTATCCACCTACCCTAGCCTAACCATGAAAATTAAAAGGAAAAATATGTGCCTGGTCTTTCTAAATGACCAGAGAGGTTTAACAGCTCAGCCAAACAGGAACAGTGCTAGATTAATTTCAGAATATTTCTCAGTGAGTTTGATACTCTGACTAGCTTTCTTTTTGCAAATGTCATAATTTTCAATCCACTAAAAGCTCTATTTAACTTCTAGTTCATCTTTTAGAGTACAATTCTTAAACAAAAATGTGCCCTTCATTTGAAGAATTTATTGTAGCTTTGAAAACAGATTGGACTAGAACTTATGTATTGATTGTCTTTTATCACAAAAATACATAATGCTCTTTAGAATGACTTGCTTGAAGACTGATATAAGACAAACAAGCACAGGGAGAAAAAAGTTCATTAGCAGAAGTTTAATTTCAATATGAAATCTTCATTATCGATCTAGACTGCAGGTTCATAAAATATTTATATATTTCATAGTAACATACATATCCTTGTCATAAAATTATCTTACTGTTTATGTTCCAGCAAGAATTTCTGTGCAATCATAGAATCATAGGGGTTGGAAGGGACCTTGAGAGATCATCGGGTCCAACCCCCTGCCAAAGCAGCTCCCTAGGACATTTCACTCAGATAGGCGTCCAGGCGGGTCTTGAATATCTCCAGAGAAGGAGACTCCACCACCTCCCTGGGCAGCCTGTCCCAGGGCTCTGTCACCCTCACTGTGGAAAAGTTCCTCTGCATGTTGGTGCGGAACTTCCTGTGCTCCAACTTGCAGCCATTGCCCCTTGTCCTGTCCCCACAGACCACTGAAAAGGGGCTGGCCAATTCCCCCTGCATCCCATACTTAAGATATTTATAAGCATTAATTAGGTCCCCCTTTTCTCAAGACTGAACAGTCCCAGCTCACTCAGCCTTTCCTCATAGGGGAGATGTTCAAGGCCCTTAATCATCTTCATAGCCCTTCTCTGGACTCTCTCAAGGAGATCCAGTACTGGAAGGATTCAACTCTTCCTTAGATGTAGCAACTTTAAGTTGCTTACAACTTAGTGTATCACTCAAGCTGTTATAGAAGTTATTTAAAATCTGTAGCTAGGTTTCACAACACAAATGAAGTTGCTGTTTACTGTTACTGTATGTCCTCTTAAAAGTATGCAAGCCTGCTGGATATCTGCTTATGGACCAAGTTCTCAACACAGAACAGTAAGCAGAGGTTTATAATCAGGTAATTCATTGGTCCTTGGGTTTATTGTAGGCATCAAAGCCATCTATTTTAAAGTTATTTTAAATTAATTGCCTATTTATTCTGTGGTAAAGTTATTCTGTTGGTCTTTGGCATTAAATGTGTAAAACAAACCAACCCTATAGAATCTACAGGAAGGTCTTTGTTGGTAGAAGAAAAACATAATTGTTTCTAAAAACTACCAGTTACTCTAATTAAATCTAGGAATCTCACAGTCTCTTTCAATAGTGCACTTCCAAGGGAGTAGGCAAAGCCCATAAAGCTTAGCTGCGCTGTGTGCAATTACACACACACTTGTGTTTATTCTGTAGTACACCTCCCATAACAAAACCTGGTTTTAAATACTAACAATAATAGCTCTCTACTTAATGCTTTCATAATTATTCTTAATTAACCTAGTCAGGCCCAAACACTTGACTGTATGCTGGTGGGAACAGCAAGCACCAGAGAAATTGCTAAGAAGCATAATAGAGGATTTCTTCCTTTAAAGTTTCTGCCTGTTTCTAGCAGTTCTGTGCCTCAGTAGATGATATGATTAGCAAATTCAATAGAAAATTCTCTAACAGTGTCAAGAGGGAAAAAACCTAATTATAACAGCAAAAGGGGTCAGAAAAGATCTTGTACAGAGAGCAAGAATGTCTCTCCTTGCTCCCCAAGGAACCCTAAGACATATCAGTACCTGAAAGAACATGATTTCGGGCAAAGCAAATAGCAGATAACGTCAGGGTCAGTCCCCCTCCCTCCGTGTCTCTATTTTCTGAAATTCCTTTTTTCCTGAGGGGGTGGGGAAAGGACTCAGACACTCAAGCCCCAAAACAATCTGTGTACCAAGAACTGAGTGTAATCACAACATGGGAAACACATTTTGTTAACATTGCAGTAGGACTGCAAATCACATCTCAAAATGATATGATCAATAATGACATCATACAGAAAATGTATTACAGTAATTGGCACAACTCCCTTGGCAGTTTGAATTTGCAACCTTTTCAAGACATCGACAGCTTAGCCAAAACCCTCTCCCATCATTCTGCAGCAGTCACCATTAGACTAATATCCTGCGGCTGTTTGCAGCCAGCTCTTCTCCCACCACTGCACCAGAGTACGTGTGTCTGAGGATTTTTTTCACAGCTCTGGTGCTAAGACACTCTCTAATTAATGCTGCTCTGTGTGAGACCTTGTCACACCACTCCCTTTTCAGCATTCCCATTTTCAGGTGTCTGGCAGAGCACTGCAGTTTTTGTTCTGTAACTGTAAGTCCAGAATGTGTGCTGCACTTAGCATACCTGCAACACCTGGGAGACTTGGACCTGGTTTCTTTGTGCAGGTCCATGGGGACATTCATTGCTCATAGTACACAACTGCTTTGTTACCTCATATCAGATATGGTATGCATTTTACAAAGAATATACTAGACAAGCAGTTTTTGATTTAGCACATTACACATTTACAAATTCTCAATTCTGCTGGCATGCCCATTTCTTAATAACTGCCTTCTTCCATTTTCACCAGACTGTGGCTATTTTCACTTCCTTGGAAATTTTAGCATCCTTAGTCTTTTTCCACCTCTATAGGAGACAGAAGATAATTGTGTCTCGATCATAAAGGAGAAATCAGTAACACCACACCATTCCAGATGAATGCTTGGTGGCAATCTTCAAGAACGTGATATCCAGTGGTGATTTAACATCTGCCTCAGCTAGCTATTGTACTGCTTTCCTGTTGATCATTAGAGCTTTTCTTGATGCCTAATAAACTACTTTTGTTGCAATTTAAGCACCCTGCTCGTTATTTGTACCGAGAGGGAAGAGTTCGATCCCTCTTACCTTTTACTGAACACTGCAGTGCCAGGCTCTGAATTGTCTATTTGTGTCTAAAAAAGTTCAGCATCAATTCCTGCAACCTTTTGTCACAGCAAATTTTCTAAAGTGATACTTCTCAACATCAGTCTGTTCTCTATTTAGTCCTTATATTGCCTATCCCTATGGGACACAGATCACATCTAAAGCCTTATTAGAGCTTAGAGCAGAAGAAATCAGACATCTTCTAAACAGTATTGCAGCATGGGATCTTAGACTAGCTTGGGTCAGAAGGGACCTCAAAGACCATCCAGTTCCAACCCTCTACCATTGGGAAGGAAAACTCCCCAGTAGATCAGGTTTCCCAAAGCTCCATCCAACCTGGCCTTGAACATTGCCAGGGATGGGGCAACCACAGCTTCTCTGGGAAGCCTGTGCCAGTGCCTTGTCACTCTCACAGGGAAGAATTTCTTCCTCATATCTAATCTCAGTCTACTCTCCTTTAGTTTAAGGTCACTACCCCTTATCCTATCACTACATGCCCTTGTAAAAACTTCTTTACACTTTTGCCTTCATCATCACAGATTCCTATTCAATTCTTTATCCATGGTAAACCTCAGCCACTCTGCACAAGTACCATCAAGCAGCCAGTTATTCCTTCCTCTGTAGGCGTGCAGCCAGTTATCCCTCCTTACAGGCTCAGGGAGGGGGAGTCAAAGAGACCAAGCAGAACAAATCATTAATTTAGTTCTGTGCCAAATGTAAACTGCACATATACAGGTAGTTTGTCAAAGCCATTCTGGAAGTTTACCAGTCAAAAATAAAATATTTGCTTAGTATTTTAACCTACTAAATATTTTTTGCCTGATCATACCACAAGATACATCTGTAGGAATAGAAATTGGGTTTTCACCCAAAAACATTTCTCAAACTACGATCACATGACGAGATGTCACATTAGTAAAAGTCACTTTACGCTTACAGCATAGCATTCAAACTCATTCTTTCAAACTACTAATGAAAGCAGCTTTTATAGGAACTGGTCTTTTTGAAAAATGAATGTTTGGCAAGTCGATCAAGACAAGAACTTCCTAGAGACTAGCACATTATAAAGCTCTCACCAGCTCCAGTTTGATGTTATTAAGCAATGGGCAACAAAACTGCAGTTTCTCAAATCTGCATCCCTACTATAATTTTCCTTTCCTAGGGTACTAACTCTTCAATGATACTAATACATCTGTCTACATGGCTACTACTTGAACCGACAGAAACTCACATAGGTACAATTACAGATTACTTTTTTTTTAAAGCTGGTGTGATTTCACAGTCCAGATGCTGCTAGACATGGCAGCCCAACTCACACTAGAAAAACTGAAGGGTGATGTGAGGGCCTGGAAAGGAGCAACAGTAACAAAGGGCAATATTACTGCCAAACTCTGTGGAACATCAAACCACAGTGAGATATTGGCATAAGTGACAAATATTTCCACCTTGCTTTACAACTCGGTAACTTGCCAGCAGCGGCAGCCACGCTGTTTTTCATGCTGAACTACAAACACAAAGCTGAAACGGTCTGTGTTACATCTATCCTTCTCTCTAGTTTTAGAGACATTCAGTAATTCTGTAGAAGGGGGAAGGCAGTATGTTTATTTTAAAACCAAAGGTCATTCCAGTAATCCCAGTTTTACTGCAGCCCTGTGGCTTTACCAGCGTAATTGAAGGTTGGTAGCCTGCAGGTCCAGGATGGAAACCAGCTGTCAAGAAAAGGAACATCTAGAAGGCCTGCAGCTACCCAAGACACCCTGTGATGCTGCACTCCAGTGCACCATCCTCAGACCTGCAGAGCTCCTCAGTGTCTCCACATGAGCTGATGAGAAAAGCCACAATATTATTTTGTATGACCTTTAAAGTCAAAGTACAGACGCAGCTTTAGGTCTCATTTCACACAAAACGAAGTCTGAACCTTAACAAAAGGTTATATGCTATAATAAAGAATGAACAGGCTTAGGCTAAACCAAAAATCAATCTACCTTTGTTGTGGACACCACTGGTATGTCAGCTGTGCCTGTTTTAACATCAGTTCAACCAAAGCATTCCTTCACAAGTTACAACTATTCTTGATAATATCTGATGTTACTAATATCTTGACCAAACTTAGTTTGCTTGGCTTAACATCTCCATGTCAATACATTAAGAGACTCCTCTACACTAGTATTCTACTGCTTTCCATCAACACATTCCTAGCATTATAATCTCTTAAATCTTCAGACACATACTTTCACCCTTTAATCTAAGATTAGCAGTTCTTTTAGTTAGGACAATTTATGGTATAAATTCAGTCTCTCTAGGCTGATTGTAGGGGGTAAGTGCAGAAAGATCTTAGCTATATAGTCAGTCAGGCAGAGGATATTCATAAATGCGTTTTCAGCATCACTGATAGATTAGGCTGAAAAATTCACTAGGAAGAAATAAAGCCCAAAGAAAGAAAAACCCCAAAAAAATCAAGCTTACTAATTAATGGCAAACAGAAAAAATTAGCAGATAAGTGCATAATAGCAACCTCTATTAGTCTTCAAAATATCATAACACAGTTATTGTTTATATCTGGCCAACACAAAAACTAGGAAATCATTATTCAAGATGCTGTATGAGCACAAACATGCCCTTTGAAATGTTGCAGAGAAAAAAATATTTAAGATATAAAGGTGGGAGCCAGGAAACATTCAAAGTGGTCAGAAAGGTTCAGGGTCTTTGTTCACTGCCTGATCTAACCCCTCTCAGTACTAACTGTGGAAAAGAAAGGAAAAGCAGAGCATGGCAAAGAGCCCAAGGAAATGAACTACAAGCACAAGAAAATTGTAGAATCATAACATGGTTTGGTTTGGGAGGAACTGTAGAAATCATCTTGTCCCAACCCCCCTGCTACTGGCAAGGACACCTCCCACTAGACCAGGTTGTTCAAAGGCCCGTCCATCCTGGCCTTGAAGGAAATGCATGTATTCTGTATGTTACTGTGAATTTAGATGCAGTTTCTAGATCATTCCTCATATTAGAGCTCTGTTGGAACAGCTTGGACACATTGTTCTCTAGGAACCTTCATTTTAGTTACCTACAGTATGGGGTACTCAAAGTATGCTTTGAACACACTATAGACTGAACAAGCAGCTGCGCGTTTCAAGGATTCACCTTATTCACCTACCCAAAAAATCAAGTATTTTAAAGTAGAAAAAAAAATTCAGATATGTTGCCTTAACTGAATTTGTAGTAATAACCAGAATTTTTTTTTCCTTGGAAATGCATGTTGTCACTGATTATTACAATTGCATTAAACATCAAGTTATTATAATTATATTAATCCTTTCGAAAGAGGAGCGTGAGAAGTCTGTAGGCTCCCTGACTGCAGAAAGATTTTACCTGTAAAAGAAAATATAGTTGCATGTGCTTTACTGGGGGGGTTGGACATCCATCATGGGCATTCAAGACTTTTCTGAATTAAACATTTATCACTTCCTGCTCCAGAATCAATAGGCTGGAACAAAGAAACTTGACCAAACACAACAGAGAAAGCTTACCAATCAGTTTGAAATAAAATGTGAGAAATCATTACACCTGTGCTGTTGGTATGATGCTATTCTGATCAGCATAGGGTCCAGTGGGGAGGAAATTTGAAGCCTGACTGGACCTTAACATATATTTCTTAGCAGTACTTATTATACTTAAGCGGATATTTTATGTTCTACATACTGTGAGTACCATGTCTGTGTGTCAGCTACAAGGGCAACTATTTGGGTCACTGCCGCTTGCAGAACATAGTTTTCCCATGTCTTCCAGAGTGTCTATATAACTGTATTTCAACAAGAGTCATCTAGAATGAAAGTAAACAGCATTTTCTGTTTTATGTAGCGAAAACAGAGCAATTATAAGAATGAAACTGTCATAAATCAAAGGGTTTAGCAGCAAAGCAGCAGCTGGGGAAATATGCATATGCACACACAAATATTCAATTCCAAATACAAAAAGGTGGTTCTTTAGTGAGTGAGGAAAATGCTGAACTATATTGAACAGATGAGCAGGAGTTGATACTGAATTGATCTGAATAGGAGTTTTGAAGATACTGAAATAAAAGCATTGCATAATATACTGAGACACTTTGGTAACAAAATAAATATATTTGCAGATAAATCTTACAAGCTTGGAGGACATAAGGGAGAAACATTTGTCTAGCCAAACATTAGTGTTCTTTATTTCTTTCTATTTTTAGGTACATATCAGGACAGATCTCAAGAAACAAGCATCCCAAAAATATTTGATCAAGCGTGCTAGAGCAAATGGTGCAAACGTATTGTATTTCCCAGCACAGGGATCTTTTTACATCTTGTTTTTCCATCAAGTGCAGAAACTATGTTAAACAAAAATGCTGCCCAAGCTTTTCAAATATCACCCAGAAGAGAAGAGGGCATACCAAGAGGAAGTCCCTTATGCCTGTAGCCATTTTAGTCAACTGACTACTTCTGAGATATGTATCAGTGAGACAAGCTTTGGCAATTTATCCATCACAAGCTCATAGTGTTCTAGAAACTGTGCTGAAAATTAGCTAAAAGCTACAAAACCCCTCTGTACATGGTTCCAGCTTTGCACTGATAATAGTTATTAACACCTCAGGCTACGCAGCATCTAACAAAGTCATGCTTACCACTGCCTTCCTGCCTTATATATTCAATACATGCTTCATAAGGCAACATCTGTTATGCCCCATGGATATAAACCATACATGTATTGAGGTTTGAATATATATGGCCTGGCTTGAAAGTGCAATTAATTGACCACTCGAAGCACAAGTATGTTTTATTTCAATCTTCGTTTTAAGTGCATCCCCTAAATGCTTTCACTCTGGGGAGAAGAGGAGGGGAATTTAAAAAGAAATGGAACAATGCAAATTTTTCTGTTTCTTCAGCCAAAAAGGATTATAAAGTGTTTTAAGTACATTGGCTATTAAATATTTCAGCGATTGTTGATTTTTATTTCTGCAATATAATCTAGTCAGTAAATCCCTTACTTTCACCCCAAAGCCTTGAAAGGTCTAGGCACAAGATGCTTCTGTACAAAAATCTGTATTTTTTTCCTATACATTTTTCCCTGGATATATCTAAGGTTATAGTCCAACTGAAAGACTACTAGGAGAAAGAGGAGAGGTGATGAGAAGAGAAATGCTTTCAAATACCAAACACGTTCAAAGGTTAAGCTAATCAGTGTTTCCTCAGTAGCCGGACACTTCAGCTTGCACTTGTCAGGTTACCCTGGACATGCTAAATTCCCACTCAATCCTGCATGTCAAAATAATAATTTACACATACATCATTACTGATTCTTGAATACCCACTGAGTTGCTTTACCACTCATCATTTTTCAAGCTTCTATGGGCAATGGTAAGTTCAGATAACGGAGAACAGGCCAAGGTATACACTTCCTGGTAGTGAGCAGCTACTGTTTAAAAGTGTCCATAAACCAAAATAAGTGTAATATTTATAATAAACTTTGTTTCACACTTTTCTTATTCTGCCTCCAGTTACCCATTTCAACTTGAAAACAGTTTCCAAAAGTTGAAAAACAATAAGCTGATGGTCAGTTGCATTCATCACCTACACAATGCACTGTATCCATCTACTCAATCTACAATGCACACTAAGTATCAACTATTTTGTAATGTGCTTCTATGAGGAAAAATGCAGAGAGCAAGTACAAGCACAAGAAGGTGAAGAACTGTATGAAGAAAACCTTCAGGATACTTCAGAAAGCAGGTAGCTTTTTGCTATAAGCAGGTTTACAACTGAAGATGGGCACATCTGGCCAACAAATTCTAAGTGATGCCAAACACAAAGTGATAATCCCAAGGACTAGACACCTAGACATCTGAAGAACATTTTCAGGTTATCATAGCAAAACATTATTTCAATCTGGATTTTACAAATGTTCTTCCATCAGTAAACCTGGGAATACTTTTGGATTCACTACAGGTTTGGATGTTATACTGGAGCTAGACAAATTTTTCTAAATGGGCACAGGAAAGTAAACCAGTGGAATAACTGATGATGGAAACTTGACCCAGAGCGGAGTTTTGCCTTCATATTTTTCACAATTACTTTAAAGCTATTCTCACATAACAACTCTTTACTTTTTGCAGCTTCCCTCAACTACCAGACAACATCTTGCATTAGATATTTTTGTATTAAAAATTCTGAACAATGGTGCTTTCAACATTACATCATAGTGTAGCGGTAGATACATTAGTTTTCCTTTTATAATAAACATCTTCCTTATTTTCTAGATATTTCTTAAGCTAGATCAAAACTAGCAATAAGTTATTTAAAACCTAGAGGTTCCTTTCTCATCTGTGTGTCTTAGCCAGAAGATCTGGCAACCCTGTAAGCACTGATGGCATTGAGTTCCCTGTGGACTTTTCTGTTTGCTAAAGCAGTGACAGGACAAGACAATAACAGCACGGAGCACTCTCCTCACCCAATCTCAACACCACTCTGCACTGTTGATTTAGCCAACAGTTATTTGATCTTTAATACTTGAAGCCCACAACCATCAATGTTGTTAACACTGCTTCAGTCAGCCTCTCCCAAGAGATACACAGTGCCCACACAAAACAACTGTTTGTAGGAAGACGACCCTTTCTTGGATCAAGAACCCAAAAGCTAAACAGGGTTTTAAAACATGCATACAATGGTGTAAGACAGCACTATAAAACTCTATTAGCCAGAACCAGGGCTCCCCCAAGAGCTCTAAAAGCTTAGATGAAAAGGATTCTGGCTAGAACTTGAGAAGAGGACTTCTTAGGGCTTCAGTTTTCACAGCTCCCAGTCAGCTTGCCAGACAGGCTGTTAAGAAATCAGGCAACCCAGGCTTTATCTCATTGTGCTAGAAGACTGCCAAGCAGGGGAGGGAAGTAAGCTGACAGCAAAACAGAGCTACTGTCACAATTTACACGTTTCCATAGAATGCACAGATTTTTAATAACTCACAAGTATTTTTGCAATTAAAAGCATTGATTTTTTTTTTACCTGGCCAAATTGAGTAAGAGAGCTCAGCATTATCTTTTGTAAAATGTGAAGGTCAGTCAGGACGATGGTAGCAAAAGTAAGAACAGTTCTATATTTTAGTATGTACAGGCTCAGACCACTCCTCTCAGAACACAGTAGTATATTAAAAGAGTAATGCAGTGCATGTGTACCCTATTTGGATCAAAATTGGACAACCTGAATTTGTCAGGTTGCTGATATCTAGCTAGCTAGCTTTCTAAAAAACAGAAAGATATAATGGGATTTACAAATATAAAAAGATCATTAATCATTAGGATCTT